>CM022299.1:225385551-226672845 GCA_011799875.1 Thinopyrum elongatum
CGCATTGTCTCGGCTAGCTTGTCCTGGGGGTGGCGCGTGTCCAGTAGCCGCACCCGCAGCGGGGGCGGCTAGAGGGTTGCGGTTTCCCCTAGAATGAGCACCATCGCTGCGGCTGTGTCCCTCAGTGGGGCAGAGAGGTGGAGACGGAACAATCTCTCCACCCGCATGTTGTGGAGCATGGCTGCTGGGATGCTGTTGACGATGTCCTCCTCTGGCGCCTCCCACTCCCGTTTCGGCCGCAGGGGGAATGGTGATGACGCCACCTACGCCGGCCACGTCCCCCGCAGTTCCCACGTCCCCATGCGCCTCCGTAGCCCCCACGGCATCAGCGGCCGCAGGCAAAGGAGCCTTCGAGATGGATGGGTGAGCTGCAGCGCCGGGCTTTTTCTTGGGCGCCATGGCTGATGAAGCCGTCGATGAAGAAGGCGATGAAGATGATGATGGTGCGCTGCTTACACCTTCGGGTTCGCGCAAGCGCCTTCCCCTACCTGGCGCGCCAAAGATGTCGTGGTATAACACGGCCACCTATGGGACCATCGGCCCCCTTGTGGTTCGGCAAGGGGGGAGAGCACATTGCACAAAGAGCAGAGGGCGTAGAGCAGCACGGCACCGATGACACGGGCAGTTTTACCCAGGTTCGGGCCGTCGCGAGGCATAAAACCCTACTCCTGCTATGGTGGATTGATGAATCGACCGTGGTGGAGACGCAGCGCTCTGGCCCGGCAAGGTCACCTTGGGACGAGAGCAGCTACGCGCATATGAGTGTACAGGGGTCCGAATCCTTTCTAAGGTTGCCACAGCCCTCCTTTTATAGGTTAAGGGGTTACCACAATGGCAAAACAGTCATTATCCAGTGATTAGATAGCCACAGTGCTATCATACCTAACTTTGCAGGCAGGACATGGTGCATTAAATGCACCACTTAGTGTCACATCTGCCACGTGCCATAGAACAGCCACTTAATCACTTGGGGGCTTGACACCGCACTGGGAGGTGACTTGCGTCGTCATGAGGTGGAGCGGTGGTGTCCTGGCGGGACGATCCGCCCTTGGCGCCCCCGGCAAGCCTACCGGGGGAGTCTTGAGACTTGTCTTTGGGATCACCTCGACCTGGCCAGGCTCGCCAGCCCGAAAAGGGAGGTTTTTCCTTAGTGATATCCTGCTTCCTTGGCTTGTCTTGGTCTTCTTGATCCGCCCTTTGGTTCCTCGAAGGGCTATATTTTCTGCTTGGTCTTATCTTAGATGTTGTAACCTTGCCCTTGAGCCTGTGTACAGTATGGGCAACATACACCAGGGTTTGTTGCACCGACAAAACCCCTTCGTTCAATTACCGATAGCGGAACCGTGGACATCCATATCGGTCCCTATGATTACACAAATGATATTCGAGTGAACCTTTGGTTATCATGTGACGTTCCCTTTGCTTTACAATACTTTACAAAACCCGAGGTGCATCGGTATCCTCTTGGGTCATCACCATGCCCACTATACCGTTGCTCCCGTTACCGGTTTTGTTCTTCTTTCTCGTTGACGTGTTCCGGCATCCCCGTGATGTAGTCACCAGTGTCTGGCCAGACGATGATGGATGCCGTCACACCGAGAGGGCCCTAAGAATATCAATCCATCGTCGGAGGAGCAAATCACACTCTTGAGTAGTTCATTCACTTGTCAAACTTTCTGGTGAACCTGAAAGTTGTCATTATGATCACCTTGTTACAGATGATGTTTTAGCAACCCCAAAGTCCACCATCTGGTAAGAAGTAACTAAGACACTCTCATGGTCTGAGGAACTAAAGTACACATGCTAACACTCCGTGTTATAACATATGATTTCAGACGATATGATCACAAAGTATAACATACAAGATTGGGTCGATTCAATATGATCGTTCTTCTAACGTCATACCCTCAATGTTGTTTTAGGACTATCGTTGCACCTAACAATATCCTAAGATCCTGAAAACTTGATCACCAACAACACTTGAGCCAGTCCTAGAGGCTGGACCGAGAACCTATTGTTTGATCGTTTATCATTCCACACGTGCATATGAGTTTTCCACTAAATCGCATATTCTAGGATCATAGCAGTTATAGCATGAAATATAAACTCTTAATTATGAATAATGGAAATATAATAATACAATATTATTGCCTCTAGGGCATATTTCCAACACCTCGACCTATGCTTGGACCAGTCTTGAGGCAGGCCACGGGGAATTTTACATCCCACCCACTACCCACTTAGTAGTCATTGTCGAAGATTTAACCGACATGCTGGACTACGCTTCCGAGGAGGCTGACGACATGGATGAATATGTCGACGCCACTGCTCACACTGCTACTGCCCCTCCCACCACTGTACGATGGTTATCCACCTCCACATATGATGTCTACATGGTGGACACTCCCAATGATAAGGGTGATGGCACCATTGGGAAAAACGATGACGGCACCCCCAGAAAGGATGGTGATAAGCCCGGCGAGGAGCCGCCCAAACGCCGACGTCAGCGTAGACGATCCAAGGGCGTAAGGGCAGGGAAAGCAACACGGGCACCAGGGGAAATGATACCCCGGATAATATGGAGGACCTCAGCGACCATGTCACCCCCGAACAACAACTCAATGGCCTGGAGGGACACGAGGACCAAGGTAACCCCGAGGACCTCAATGACTCCGAGGACAGCATCTACCTCCCTCAATCCGAGGATGAGGAAAGCCTTGGGGCCAAAGACTTCATCGTCCCCGAAGACCCTCTAGAACAGGAGCGGTTCAAATGGCAACTTAGAGCCACAGCCCGAAGCTTAAAGAAAAAGCAACATTAGCTAAAAGCCGAACAGAATGCCCTCAACGACAGGTGAACGATGGTTTTGGTAGCCAAAGAAGGCTTCGGCAATCCGCGACAGGACCAAACCAAAAGCTACCCAAAACGGCGACTGCTGCCACAGTTCGACGACGAGGCCCTTGAGCCCGCACCCCCCAGACGCACTCAAGACAACCAGCCAGACCGCCCCCTCGAGGACGGGACAGGATGGCTGGACAAGCCAAAAACCCACCTGCACTCCCTCGACGGAGAGGCAAGGAGCCAATGTAGCCTGAGGATCCATACGACCTACGACATGACCTTGCTACTAAAGCAGGTCAGACATGATCCATCTATGGATCTAGAGGGTACACCCCCACTAGACGGGACGAATACCAAACTTGGCGCGACCGAAATGATAGAGCTCGGGAGCAGCACCGGGCCCAAATGGTAGCCGAACTCCGCCACGACATAGCCCGGGTTAGGGGTGCCGCACACCCAATGTGCTTCACTGATGAGGTGATGCAACACCAGTTCCCTGAAGGGTTTAAACCCGTAAACATTGAACAATACGATGGGACGACAGACCCGGCCATGTGGATTGAAGACTTCCTTCTCCACATACATATGGCCCGAGGAGATGACCTTCACGCCATAAAATACCTGCCATTAAAGCTTAAAGGACCAGCATGGCACTGGTTAAATAGCATACCTGAAAACTCCATCGGGAGTTGGGAGGAGCTCGAGGATGCTTTCTGAGCTAATTTTCAAGGCACCTATGTCTGGCCTCCGGACACCGATGACTTGAGCCACGTTGTTCAACAGCCCGGTGAGTCAGCCTGGCAATTTTGGAACTGGTTCTTGACTAAAAAGAACCAAATCGTCGACTGTCCGGAGGCTGAGGCAATAGCCGCTTTCAGACACATCTTCCGAGATGAATGGCTAGCTCGTCAGCTTGGCCAAGACAAGCCAAAAACAATGTCGGCCCTTACCTCACTGATGGCCCGCTTTTGCACGGGCGAGGGCAGTTGGTTAGCTCGTAGAAGCAACAACCCCAAAGACCCCGACACCTCTGAAGTCCGGGATGGAAACAGGAAGCCATGGCGCAATAAAAACAAGTGTTGACACAACAGCGGTGATGTCGAGGATACCGCAGTAAATGCCAAATTCAGCAATTCCAAATCAGGGCTGCGGAAGAAACCCTCTAAAGGGAACAGGGATGGACCTACCGCGCTAGACAAGATCTTGGATAGACCCTGCCAGATCCATGGCACCTCGGACAAACCTGCCAGCCACACCAACCGTACGGCAAGCTCACGACAGAAGAACAGGGAAAGGGCCCCCATAGCGAGGACGATGATGAGCCCCGTGGGCCGAACAATGGAGGTCAGAAGCAATTCCCTCCTGAGGTAAAGACCGTGAACATGATCTACGCCACACACATACCCAAGAAGGAGAGGAAACGTGCTCTTCGGGACATCTATGCCATAGAGCCGGTGACTCCGAAGTTCAACCCATGGTCGGCGTACCCGATCAACTTCGACCGCAAGGACCATCCGACCAGTATCCGTCATGGAGGATCGGCGGCCCTAGTACTTGACCCCATCATCGATGGGTACCACCTAACCAGAGTCCTTATGGACGAAGGCAGTAGCCTCAATCTGATTTACTCAGATACAATAAGGAATATGGGTACTGATCCGTCAAGGATCAAACCCAGCAACACCACCTTTAAAAGTGTGATTCTAGGCGTCGAAGCCTGCTGCTCGGGCACCGTGACTTTGGAAGTAGTGTTCGGCTCGCCCGACAACTTCCGCAATGAAGACTTGATCTTCGACATCGTCCCTTTCCGCAGTGGCTATCACACACTTCTCGGCCGAACATCGTTCTCTCGCTTCAACATCATCCCCCATTACGCATACTTGAAGCTCAAGATGCCCGGACCCAAGGGCGTCATTACTGTTAATGGCAACATGGAGCGCTCACTCGGACCGAGAGTGCTACTTCTTGAGCTTGTGTTGGTTTTTCCCTTGAAGAGGAAAGGGTGATGCAGCAAAGTAGAGATAAGTATTTCCCTTAGTTTGAGAACCAAGGTATCAATCCAGTAGGAGGTACACGCAAGTCCCCAATCTATGCACCTGCACAAACAATCAAACACTTGCACCCAACACGATAAAGGGATTGGCAATCCCTTCACAGTCACTTGCAAGGATGAGATCTGATAGAGATGGATATAAAAGATTACTAAAACGTAAAACAAAATAAAAGTAAATAAAGTGCAGCAAGGTATTTTTGGGTTTTTTGGGTTTATAGATCAGAAAATATATAATGGAAAATAGACCCGGGGGCCATAGGTTTCACTAGAGGCTTCTCTCTTGAAAGAAAATAATACGATGGGTGAACAAATTACTGTCGAGCAATTGATAGAAAAGCGCAAGGTTATGACGATATCCAAGGCAATGATTATGAATATAGGCATCACGTCTGTGTCAAGTAGACCGACTTCTGCCTGCATCTACTACTATTACTCCACACATCGACCGCTATCCAGCATGCATCTAGAGTATTAAGTTCATAAGAATGGAGTAACGCCTTAAGTAAGATTACATGATGTAGAGGGATAAACTCAAGCAATATGATGAAAACCCCATCTTTTTACCCTTGATGGCAACAATACAATACGTGCCTCGCTACCCCTACTTTGTCACTTGGTGAGGACACCGCAAGATTGAACCCAAAACTAAGCACCTCAAGATCAGAGGGCATCTTATTATAATTTCCATAAGAATTGTTGTAGGAATTACCATAATTATTAGAGGAATTACTAGGAAATGGTCTAGGGTTGAAATTACCTCTATAAGCGTTATTACCAAAATTGTTCCTACCAATAAAATTCACATCCATAGATTCATTATTGTTCTCAATCAAAGTAGACAAAGGCATATCATTAGGATCAATAGGAGCACTCTTAATAGCAAACAATTTCATAAGTTCATCCATCTTTCCACTCAAAGTATTAATTTCTTCAATCGCATGCACTTTTTTACTAGTGGAAGATCTTCTAGTATGCCATTTAGAGTAATTAGCCATAATATTATCTAGGAGTTTAGTAGCTTCTCCTAATGTAATTTCCATAAAAGTACCTCCTGCTGCGGAATCTAAAAGATTTCTAGATGCAAAATTCAATCCGGCATAAAAATTTTGTATGATCATCCATAAACTTAAAACATGAGTAGGGCAATTTCTTATAATCAATTTCATCCTCTCCCAAGATTGTGCAACATGTTCATCCTCAAGTTGCTTAAAATTCATTATATCGTTCCTAAGGGAGATGATCTTAGCGGGAGGAAATTACTTGGAAATAAAAGCATCTTTACACTTATTCCATGAATCAATACTATTTTTAGGCAAAGATGAAAACCAAGTTTTAGCATGATCTCGTAGAGAGAACGGGAATAGCTTCAATTTAACAATATCATTATCCACATCCTTTTTCTTTTGCATATCACACAACTCAATGAAAGTATTTAGATGGGATGCGGCATCTTCACTAGGAATGCCAGAAAATTGATCTTTCATAACAAGATTCAACAAAGCGGCATTAATTTCATAAGATCCCGCACTAGTGGCGGGAGCAATCGGAGTACTAATAAAATCATTATTATTAGTATTGGAAAAGTCACACAATTTGGTATTTTCTTGAGACATCGTGACAAGGCAACGGATATAACACACGAGTAAACAAAAAGAAAATGAAAAAGACGAACGGAAGAAGGGCGAATAAAACGGCAAATCTATTTGTGTTTTTCTGAAAACGTTTTAGAAGTGGGGGAGAGGAAAACGAGAGGCAAATGGCAAATAATGTAATGCAAGATATGAGAGTTTATGGTGGGTACTTGGTAGGCTTGATGTAGAACCTCCCCGGCAACAGCGCCAGAAATTCTTCCTGCTACTTCTTGAGCTTGCGTTGGTTTTTCCCTTGAAGAGGAAAGGGTGATGCAGCAAAGTAGAGATAAGTATTTCCCTTAGTTTGAGAACCAAGGTATCAATTCAGTAGGAGGTACACTCAAGTCTCCAATCTATGCACCTGCACAAACAATCAAACACTTGCACCCAACGCGATAAAGGGGTTGTCAATCCCTTCACGGTCACTTGCAAGGATGAGATCTGATAGAGATGGATATAAAAGATTACTAAAACGTAAAACAAAATAAAAGTAAATAAATTGCAGCAAGGTTTTTTGGGTTTTTTTGGTTTATAGATATGAAAATATATGATGGAAAATAGACCCGAGGGCCATAGGTTTCACTAGAGGCTTCTCTCTTGAAAGAAAATAATATGGTGGGTAAACAAATTACTGTCGAGCAATTGATAGAAAAGCGCAAAGTTATGACAATATCCAAGGCAATGATTATGAATATAGGCATCACGTCCGTGTGAAGTAGACCGACTTCTGCCTGCATCTACTACTATTACTCCACACATCGACCGCTATCCAGCATGCATCTAGAGTATTAAGTTCATAAGAACGGAGTAACGCCTTAAGTAAGATGACATGATGTAGAGGGATAAACTCAAGCAATATGATGAAAACCCCATCTTTTTACCCTTGATGGCAACAATACAATACGTGCCTCGCTACCCCTACTTTGTCACTGGGTGAGGACACCGCAAGATTGAACCCAAAACTAAGCACCTCTCCCATTGCAAGAAGAACCAATCTAGTTGGCCAAACCAAACCGATAATTCAAAGAGAAATACAAAGATATCAAATCATGCATATAAGAATACAGAGAAGATTCAAATAATATTCATAGATAATCTGATCATAAATCCACAATTCATCTGATCTCGACAAACATACCACAAAAAGAATATTACATCGGATAGATCTCCAATAACATCAAGGAGAACATTGTATTGAAGATCAAAGAGAGAGAAGAAGCCATCTAGCTACTAGCGATGGACCCGTAGGTCTGTGGTAAACTACTCACGCTTCATCGGAAGGGCAATAGGGTTGATGTAGGAGCCCTCCGTGATCGAATCCCCCTCCGGCAGGGTGCCGGAAAAGGCCCCAAGATGGGACCTCACGGGTTCAGAAGGTTACAGCGGCGGAAAAGTATTTTGGTGGACGCTTCTGGTCGTTTGGGAATATTTTGGAATGTATAGGCCAAGAATTAGGGTTGGAGGAGTCCCGTGGGGCCCACAAGCCAGGGGCGCCCCCTAGGGTGCACCTTGAGGGCTTGTGGAGCCCCCGGGACTCTTCTGGCCCCCTCTCCAAGTCTGCTGGGTGTCTTCTGGTCCAAGAAAAATCATCGCGAAATTTTTATTCCGTTTGGACTTCGTTTGATATTCCTTTTCTGTAAAACTCAAAAACAAGGGAAAAAACAGAAACTGGCACTGGGCTCTAGGTTAATAAGTTAGTCCCAAAAATAATATAAAATAGCATATTAATGCATATAAAACATCCAAAACAGATAATATAATAGCATGGAACAATAAAAAATTATAGATACGTTGGAGACGTATCAAGGAGCACACAGCGGCTCTGGCAGACGAAGTCCAGGTCGGCAATGAGGCGCCGAAGTCCCAGTCCACCGTCAAGGCACGGGAGGCGAGCAAAGGAGCCCGATCACTATTTCAGTTCCTGGAGTCCTCCAACGCTCAACATAAATAGGAACATGCTCCCCACAGCATGGCCCAGCTAGTCGCAAAGTACGTGCCTCGAAGGCACAATTTCACGCTTAAAATACCATGGGCAGCTGTGGGGACCAACTACCCAAGGACCAAGTGTTCGGTTCGACCGAGTTGTGGTCAAACACGTCTTCGGACAATAGTGGGTAACATCTAGGACCCACCCAGCATCAAGCTAATATACTACGGTGACCTCTCAAGACCCTTTCTCATGGGCCCGCCCGCCGATCACCACCTCCTTCTAGGAGCACCCCTCCCCCAGGAGTAAATGCGCAGACATGCAGCATGACATAGTAGGGACATTAAACTCTCATGAAGGCCCTGTGTAAACCTTTCCTCTGTAAAGTTTATTTAAAAAAAAGAAAGTACATGTAACAGTTGCTTCGGCAGTTCGGACTTTACGGTTAGACGTCATGAGTTTATCGGAAATAAAGACCACCTTTTACGGTCCCATTGTAGTCATGTATGTTGCATAAGCTTTGTCTGCTCTTCAATGCTGAAACAAACTAGTTCGGTACATATCTTCTTTAGATGCGGCCGGCTAATAGGCCGGGGGCTCAATTATAAAACTCGCCCTAAGCATCAATCTGGCACTATCTTTTCTCTTATGTGTTCGGCGTCTCGGATATGGCATTATATGAATCGGTTCCGAATTATGTCTTGGGTCAATAGTTGGATTGCCCAGCTCCTGTGTTTGCCCTCTTACGTTCTGCATGTTTGGCTAGGAGGGCAAAGGGAGAACCACTGCGATTGTACTTCCGGCTCGCCTGGTTAAGTACCTCAGTGGAGAAAGCCGAAACTGACTGTCATAATAAGCGAGAACTGGTCGGCGATCTGATGACAAGTGTTAAACTAAAAATCGAATGGAGGTTACGCCGTGTTATACGAAGGGTTTGTCTTTACACAAACCAAGTGATGAAGGTATCTACCTCGGCTCATCCGAACATCACAAAACACTGGGGGCTCGTCACTAGCCCCGCAGTCAAGCTCCTATGGCTAAGTGAAAGCACTAAAGCTGCATAGTCTGATTGCCTCGTTTCCCTTACACATGACCGCCTCCGGGCACTGAGACGTCGGCTAAGGGTCACAGTGTAGAGGTCGAAACACCCCTTGTAGCATCTACAAGGGGGTTGAAGCCGACGACTGGTAACTTTCAGATTAAAACGGCCTCCCCAGGAGACAAAATAAACACACAGAGAAGCAAAGTATGATACACCATACAAAGAAACCGCATTATAGAAACATAAAAGACCAACTTTCATCTATTACATGATAGTACGATTCATTCATAAATTATATCTTTTGAGCACTGGGCCTCTATCGCCCGAGCACCATCCATTACGATGGAAAAATACTGCTCGGGACGCCTGTGCTCCTTACCAGGGGTCGGGGGTCCGGTGGCCATCTCGACTGGCTTGATCTTCGGCCAGTGCACCATGGTCCTCGCAAAGGCCATCCGAGCTCCCTCGATGCATACGGAGTGCTTCAAAGCGTCAACCCGTGGTGCGGCGTCGCATAGCTTCTGCACTAAGCCAAAGTAGCTGCTCGGCAGCAACTCTTAAGGCCATAACCGAACACAGAGTCCCTTAATGGCCGGCTCCACCATTCGATGCAACTCCATCAGCTGCTTCATTTGATTGCTCAGAAGGGGAGGTTGCTCGGGCGCCTAGAACTGCGCCCAAAATAGCCTATGCTCGGCATTGCCCTCCCGGGATGCAAAATACCTTGCCGCATCTGCCGCACTCCTCGGGAGATCCGCAAAAGTGCCTGGGGAACGCCATACTCGCGTGACCAAAGTGAACCTATGACCACCAAGACACTTTGAAGTAAGTACGACTTACCATCTGCAATAAGCTTCACTTGGCGGAGTTCTTCTCGGGCGCCTCGCGTCTCCGTCCTCACCTCCTGGATCGCCACCTTCATTGAGGATAGCTCAGTGGCCTGACCCTTATTTTTCTGCTCAAGGTCCTCACATTTAGTGACGGCATCCTTGAGCTCTTGCTGCACCTCGGCCACTCTGGCCTCGTGCTTATCTCTGACGGTCTTCACCATCGATAGTTCGGCGGCCGCTCGTTCAGTCGTTGCCTTCTGTTCTACGGCCTCTTGCTTCACCTTCTTTAGCTCGCCCTTGAGGTTCTCGACCTCTGCGGCGACAGCTGCAGTCATAATAAAGCACTACTTGCTTAGGGTTAAACCCGAATACCTCGCTTGATGAGGCACACCGAACTACTATACAAGTCTTGTCCGGACTCACCTTGCGCTTCGTCGAACAGCTTGTTGAGAAGGTTGAGCTCCTCATTGGAGCTCTCGAGCTTCCAATTCACCTCGGCCAACTCCGCGGCATTGGCAGCCGCCACCGAAGATGATGCTTGCACAATAGCTTACACACATTAGACTCCTGATTTATTGATTTTTGGTCCTCCACCAGCTTTTTTCAATCCTGACAAAGTCTAGAGGGCTACGATTCACTTTTTTCTATCACGTGCATTCTTTGTCTTTTCGATCCCTGCTTGAGTTTTTCAAACTCACCCCAGGGCTCGAGGCTGCTATATATGAGGATTGCACGACCTTAAATAATAATTTCTCTTCATAAAAGGATATTACTGTTAGGGTAACGCAACAGAAAACAAAAATTTTCTGACCTACGCACCAGCCCAGGACCACTATGGAGACTGCATACAAGGTTTGATCATTTTCGTTACCGACTCGTAGCGCAGCGGAAGTAGAGTCGATGACGATCGGCGGTGCAGATCCCCGCAGCTAGGATTTACAACCTCCCAACCGCGAGGATGTACTCCCTCATCTGCCCCTCGGACAGCCCTCCGGGAGGCGGTCGAACAGTCCCCCGGACGGTGTCGCGGACAGCCCTTCGGGAGGACCTTCGAAACTCGGACGGTCACTCGGACAGCCCTTCGGGAGGACTCACAGAACTCGGACCGTCACTTGGACAGCCCTTCGGGAGGCACTCTCAAACAGCCCCTCGGGCACTAAGATCGAAACTACGACCTCTCTACAGAGTTGCACACATACGGTGTCAACTATCCGGCAGGGCTTCGCCGTCCAGAACTAGTTCCCACCGGAACCCAGACAGCCTTTCGGCTCTACGAAACTCTTTTCGTGGGAGGGAGAGAGAAGCCAAATCATTGCATGGCACTTGTATGTGAGAAGGAGTGAGTCTTTAGGCAGCCCCCTCCACCCCTATTTATAGGCCAAGCCCAAGGGTGGCTTCTCCAAGAAGCCAAGGGGAAAAATACCAAAGGACCCTCAAGGTGGCTTCTCCAAGAAGCCACCCAAAAAGCACTTTCACTATTCATGACGACATTTTTCAGCGTCCTTTCGAACTGAAAATATTTATGTGGGCTTAGAACATTTCCAGTACCCACTAAAATAATTTTCAACGTGTTCTGGAACAATTCCAGATTAGCGATTTTCATCTGCGAAAAGCATCTGAAGTGGTTCCGGCAGCTCCGGAACATTTCCGGTTTTTCTTCCAGAAAATTCCCAGAAGTTTCCAGAATGATTCTGGCACCCTCCAAGAATTATCGGGCATGTGCCAAAACCAATTTGACTTTATGGTATCCTCTGAAACAACTTTTCAGTTTCACCGAAACTCATCCGGTGACCTCTCTCTGCGGAACTTTTCCGCTGTCCGAAACTTTTCGGTGTCCGAAACTTTTTCGGTGATTTTCTCTCAGACTCCCTGTCTAGTATTCAGCAGATAGATGACCCTTAAGCGTGTGACCCTATAGGTTCGGTGAAGTATAGACATGACACGGAACCCCTTCCGATCAATGATCAACATCGGAGCCGTGGACACCCATATTGACCCCTATACCCACACGAATGAATATTCGAGTGAACCTCCAGTTGCCGTGTGCTATTCCTGTTGCTTCGCGATATGTTACAAATACCCGAGGTGAGACATGTTGGCATTCCCGTGGATCAACAACTTGTCCACTATGCTAGTTACCTCGTTACCGGTATTGTTCTCTTTTCTCGTTACCGTGTTCCGGCATCCCTGTGATCAAATCACAAAGTGTCTGGCCAGACGATGATGGATACCGTAACACCGAGAGGGCCCAGAGATATCTCTCCATCGCCGGAGGAACAAATCCCAATCTTGAGCTATCAAGTTACTTGACACACTTTTCCATGAACCCGTAAGCCGCCGTAATAGCCACCCATTTACGGATGACGTTTAACAAACCCCAAAGTTCATGAAGCAAGCATGAAGAAACTCGATACTCTCATGCTCTGAGGAATCATGCAAACATTAACCATCTCTGTGTTATTAACCATTAACTTGTGACGAATGTATCTCATAGCATAACATCAAACGGGTCGATTCAACACAAATGTTCTTCTAACATTTGTGCCCTCAAAGTTGCTGGCATAGACATGCCTATGATTGGGAAAACATAATCATCATGCAACACTTGAGCTAGTCTTAGAGGCATGGCTAGGAATACATTTTACCGTTTATTATTCCACACGTGCACATGGGTTTTCCCCAGAGCCTTTATGGATATACGGGCTCGGGAACCACAGCAGTTATAGCATGGAACATAAACATAATTATGAGCAAGGAGATAAATAATAACATTTATTATTGCCTCTAGGGCATATCTCCTACAGACTCCCACTTGCACTAGAGTCAATAATCTAGTTAATGCTAATGCACTTTACACCTATGGCACATTGGTGTAAAATATGCTTCGCATGTGGTATAGCCTGATGTCCAACGGATCTGACGACTTCAGATCTGTGTGTATCTTTGCATATCCTCGTGTTTTCACGCTTTCACAAAATTCATATTTTGTGTACACCTTGCTTTGTATATGTGTGAATCATTGGTCAAAACCTGATTCCTCAGACTGAGCTATGGAGCAACTATCTGTAATAGTGTCCCATTGACCAAGCCTTCTTGGAACCATACTAAGTTCATGAATGAACTATATGATTCAACAACTTCTTTGTCGCTTCTAAAGCGTCAACATACTTAGCCATTTGTTATAGAATCCGCCACAGTATCTTGTTTGGAACAATTTCCAACAACCGTGCCACCATATTGTGTATTCCACAAAAAAAAAACCTTAACTTTAATCGAAAATCGCTTGGAGCATGGATGAAGACTGTATCGATGTAACCTTTTACAACGAACTCTTCATGATCTCCGCTTGCGAGAAAACATGTCATCAGTGCTACTATAGTACACAATGACCATTTTTCACTGTTGTCCCATGATCAGTACTTTTGATCACTTTGGTATCTATACTCGCAACAACTTTGGGAGTATTGGACATATCTGGTTGTTTTACATACCATGGAATACATGATTAATCCAAACACAAGAGTGTGTGGAATCTCCATCATGTATTTTGCTCATCAGTGCTTTGGGACACCGAGTCTTGCAAAAACTGTTTCCATGTGACTTCGGCAAGAATCACTCCTTGGCGTTTTAAATGCTAAAAAGTTTTAGCATCTTGTCAATATGTATTTATTGCTTAGCCCCATTAGGTAAATCTATCTCCATAGATCATCATGCCTAATATTAAGGCTATTTAGCCCAAGCACTTCATCAAAAATCTATTTTCAAATGAAGTCCTAATTCATGTCAAGAAATTTATTTCCATTTAACAATGTGTCAAGCACACAAGGTGTTTAGAAATATTATTATGCTCCCACTTACTTTCTTGAAACACAAGCATCTTTGTTACCCATTGATGAAGTCAAACCCCTTTGACCATTTCATCAAAACACGAAGATTCCAACTCCATTTTGCTCTCTTCTGTCCATTGCTGGAACTCTGAATTTTGCATACTTACTAGCATCCTATGGAATGACAAAATACCTTGGACTGTAACACATGCAAGTCCTTGGTTTCATTTCCATCAGATGGAAATCCTTTTGTCATCCATTGTTTTATATCTCATGATATGAAATATGTATTAATTGCTAGTTCAACCCGAACTGACTTTAAGCATCGCTACGGTGAAGCAACCTCATCGTAGTCAACTCCTTGAACTTGTATATTGCAACAAGTCGAGCTTTATGGATAAAACATTTTTATTCATATCGGTTATAGTTCCATAAATATTCGTCAGACTCTAAGTCTTCCGAAAGGTGTATCAAGGTTTTAATCTTGAATCACTTATATGGAAACTATCTCGGATTGTATTGGCATTTAGCCAATTCCGGAGTCAGGGCCCATCAACGCTTTCTTGTGTATCGTAGGTATACTGTTGTCGAACAACAATATCTCGTCTGCGCACCTGAGAGGTTTGCACGAGCCTTGCCTGCGTGGTTCAGCTGCAAGTTCAACCGAAGTCCATACATTTTATTGTAGAGACTTCCGTATCAGTCGCAGTAGGAAACTCTGGAATTACTTCCAAGGTCTCTTTCCTTTGACCTGATGACGAAGACACTGTTTATCTCGTCGAGTTGCACTATTCTCCCACTCACCTTTTTGAAAGAACCATTTTCTTCAAAAAGCATACCGTTCTTTGTGGCAAACCTATTTGCCTCGGCATAGTGAGGGAGGAATACCCAATGACTTGGGATAACCTACAAAGTAGCACTTGTCTGATTTGGAATAGGTTTGTAACCTTTTACACAAGCCCCATATTCCAAATGTTAAGAAAAGATACAACATGGTTGGGCGTACCATACCATGTTGTCATTTCAACAGACCCGATGGAGCTCTTTTCAGTGTAAAAGCCGCAGTCTCTAAAGCATTACTTTCAAAAGGGACAATGGCAAATTTATTTATGTCATCTTTGATCTTACCATGTCATAAATGGTTCGATTACATCTTCACGGACTTTCCACTCACAGTGGTGTTCCGGGAGGTGTAAGTTATGAAACTCTTTTCACAACTCATCAGACATTCGCTAAACTTGTAACTCAAATATTCCTTTCTGCAATCGAATTGTAGAAACAGAATTTTCTTGTTACAATAACTTCTACTTCATTTTTGAAAACCTTTCGAATGAATTCAAAAGATCTAGACTTACGTCTCATCAAGTAAATATCCATATATCTACTTGAGTCATTTCTGAAGATAGATAAATCCACTACTTGCAACAACATTTATTGGACTACATACATCATGATGCATGATCACCAATACGTTCTTTGCTCGTTCCTTATGGCCTGTGAACGGTATTTTAGTCACTTCACTTTTCAGAGAAAAGTTGCAAGTGTCAGATGATTCAAAATCAAACGACTTCAAAATCCATCATAATGGAATTTTCCATGCGGGTTTCTCCAATGTGACCAAATGCAGTGCCACACTTGTGTGGTATTCTTTTAGTCTTGTGACATTTAGCGTCAGTGTTATGGATGTATCATATTACCATCAATATTCATAACATACGTCCCATCTGGATGGAAGCATGGCTCTTCATGTTATTCATAACACTGAACAACAATTGTTCTTTTATGAACAACCCTTTTGCAACAACATTGTGTAAGGGGCTAGAGTGTAAAACTCTAAAATGAATTATGAAAGTAAATCCAGAGGTAATATATTAATATCATTATTCATAACATACATCTCATTCTCAATGAAAGTATGGCCCTTATGTTATTCATAACATCGAACATAAAAAGTTCTCTTATGAACAACCTTCTTGCAAGATACCTTATGCAATGGGCTAGAGTTTGTGAAACTCTAAATGAATTATGAAAATAAATACAGACAGTAATACACCGATGAAAGGTATAGTAACATTTACTATGTTCCCTGTGTATACCAAAACCTCATTCCTGGCTAGTCTTTCAGGCCATAGTAGTTCTTACATCGAGTTGCAACAGAAAGCAATCGAGCGGGTATCTTTGTGATTAACTCACAATACCCAAGAATCAGTGATTAACAATTTAATCATAATTCCCAAGAACTATATCTTTGACCAGCCTTCTATACATCAAAAACTTGTATGACATTCATACATGAGCTGGATATTCCAGTCTTCTTTCTTATTGCCTTTATACTTCTAACAGTTTAACTTTCAGTATTTCTCCTACTCTCAGAAGAAGCACCCAACTTAAGAGTGGCGTTAGCCCTGGACTTCCTAGGCATGAAAGTTTCACTAACACCCTTCAGACACTTCCTTTCTCTTTAAGTTGTTGTTTTATTCACCTTTCATCATATGACAGGCGTTCTTCTGGATCCCTCTCTTATCAGTCTAATGCATAGTAAACTCCTTTACTAATAGTTTACAAACAAACATTGCTTTGGATATCTCATATCTTTTAGCCTTTGTCTGTCTCTGAAAATGATTTTCAGATTCCATGAATATCACATAACTATCCAAACTTTCGAAGTTCGGGTCTCATGGAAGCAAATGTATTGCACTTGACTGAAACGGAATTCTAGCTTTTGGATCGAAGGACGAGAGTCACATGATCCATAGCATAAGCGAAAGAATACCGAAAGTATGCGATAGGACAAATTCCTTCTCGGCACTCTTGAGGACAATCCTCACATTACGTTACCAACCGTAAAGTTTTAACCAGATATTTAACAGCTATTCAATTTTAACAGGGAAGGTGGAAATGCGAGCCATAATTCTGCAACTATTATGCAAATCACACTTTAGACAGTGTTCAAAATTAATTGCACTGAGAATTAAAAGAATTAATTCTACAGTGCGCTCCCACTCAAATCAATATCTCTCATAATTGATTTTTAGTGATCCAAGATCCGCATATCAATTCAACGCCATTAACGGGTTCATCACTGATGACGTGAATTTCAATCGGTAGGCCAACTTGCCAATCATATCTCTATGTGACTCTTGTCCATCTTTCGATGCGTGTGTTCCGAGCTCAGGACTGTCCTGCCTGAACGTCAAGACAACCAAGTGATCACGCAGTGAGGTCTGACCTTCACCCGCCTTACACCTCTCTAATCGTTCGTGCTCATGTGTACATGGCGCACCCCGAAAAGATACGTGTTGTAGACGGTGCTACACTTGGGAGAACACTAACTACTTGATATTTTTGTGAGAGATCACCCTAATAAAAGCGACTACCGCGCAATCAAGAAGGGTGCATCATAAGGGATAAACATCTCAGGCAATTCATAATAGCATGATATGGTATAGCCCTTTCTGACGGAGAAGTCTTGTATTTCTTCGTCTTTGGCATTCGCGTCGGTGTTCACCTTTGCGAAGATTGCCACCACCTTGTCGATGCACTAGATAATATTGCTATCTCTATAGCTAATAAAATAAGTGCATTACACAAGTTTGACACGCAGGTCATTTAAAGTGCAATCATATGGCTCCAGCCATCATGCCGAATCATGACACGCAGGTCATGTTAATTAATTTACATCATATAGACATCTCATACATAATCAAATTATTATGAGCACTGCTATACCACATCATATGCACATGCAAACCCTCCTGCAAAACCAAGTTAGACGCCTCTAATCAGTTCATGCAAAAACTGGTTTTTCGTGGCTTCTAAGGTTTCGAAACAAACCGAAGCTACCAACGTCCATCATCAAGTATGATAATTCAAGTTGCTAGATTAACTTTCCAGGGTGTATGAAAACCGAGATAATAAAATCTCGAGCCCCATACTAAACTTCGTCATACGCATGACCCCCGTGCAGATCATATCTGCATTGCCCTTTCGTTTCTGAAATTTCATCTTTCTTTTTAACTACGGTGGAATTCAATGGACTGTTAGCACTTCGTTGATCAATCAGGATCGCGGATTGCCAGAACATTGAAACTCCACCATGCTGTTATCAAGATCAGAAATATGCAAATTCGAGGGAAGCAACAAGAACCTCGGGTAACAGATTTCATCTGCTACCCGCACAAATAATTTTCAGTAATAGAACTCATCTACTACCTAATTATATTGTGCAACACCCATACATCTCCATGTATTCTAGATCGCAACCTGCATCTACGCATAGCACGGCTCATGATGCCACTGTTAGGGTAACGCAACAGAAAACAAAAATTTTCTGACCTACGCACCAGCCCAGGACCACTATGGAGACTGCATACAAGGTTTGATCATTTTCGTTACCGACTCGTAGCGCAGCGGAAGTAGAGTCGATGACGATCGGCGGTGCAGATCCCCGCAGCTAGGATTTACAACCTCCCAACCGCGAGGATGTACTCCCTCATCTGCCCCTCGGACAGCCCTCCGGGAGGCGGTCGAACAGTCCCCCGGACGGTGTCGCGGACAGCCCTTCGGGAGGACCTTCGAAACTCGGACGGTCACTCGGACAGCCCTTCGGGAGGACTCACAGAACTCGGACCGTCACTTGGACAGCCCTTCGGGAGGCACTCTCAAACAGCCCCTCGGGCACTAAGATCGAAACTACGACCTCTCTACAGAGTTGCACACATACGGTGTCAACTATCCGGCAGGGCTTCGCCGTCCAGAACTAGTTCCCACCGGAACCCAGACAGCCTTTCGGCTCTACGAAACTCTTTTCGTGGGAGGGAGAGAGAAGCCAGATCATTGCATGGCACTTGTATGTGAGAAGGAGTCTTTAGGCAGCCCCCTCCACCCCTATTTATAGGCCAAGCCCAAGGGTGGCTTCTCCAAGAAGCCAAGGGAAAAAATACCAAAGGACCCTCAAGGTGGCTTCTCCAAGAAGCCACCCAAAAAGCACTTTCACTATTCATGACGACATTTTTCAGCGTCCTTTCGAACTGAAAATATTTATGTGGGCTTAGAACATTTCCAGTACCCACTAAAATAATTTTCAACGTGTTCTGGAACAATTCCAGATTAGCGATTTTCATCTGCGAAAAGCATCTGAAGTGGTTCCGGCAGCTCCGGAACATTTCCGGTTTTTCTTCCAGAAAATTCCCAGAAGTTTCCAGAATGATTCTGGCACCCTCCAAGAATTATCGGGCATGTGCCAAAACCAATTTGACTTTATGGTATCCTCTGAAACAACTTTTCAGTTTCACCGGAACTCATCCGGTGACCTCTCTCTGCGGAACTTTTCCGCTGTCCGAAACTTTTCGGTGTCCGAAACTTTTTCGGTGATTTTCTCTCAGACTCCCTGTCTAGTATTCAGCAGATAGATGACCCTTAAGTGTGTGACCCTATAGGTTCGGTGAAGTATAGACATGACACAGAACCCCTTCCGATCAATGATCAACATCGGAGCCGTGGACACCCATATTGACCCCTATACCCACACGAATGAATATTCGAGTGAACCTCCAGTTGCCGTGTGCTATTCCTGTTGCTTCACGATATGTTACAAATACCCGAGGTGAGACATGTTGGCATTCCCGTGGATCAACAACTTGTCCACTATGCTAGTTACCTCGTTACCGGTATTGTTCTCTTTTCTCGTTACCGTGTTCCGGCATCCCTGTGATCAAATCACAAAGTGTCTGGCCAGACGATGATGGATACCGTAACACTGAGAGGGCCCAGAGATATCTCTCCATCGCCGGAGGAGCAAATCCCAATCTTGAGCTATCAAGTTACTTGACACACTTTTCCATGAACCCGTAAGCCGCCGTAATAGCCACCCATTTACGGATGACGTTTAACAAACCCCAAAGTTCATGAAGCAAGCATGAAGAAACTCGATACTCTCATGGTCTGAGGAATCATGCAAACGTTAACCATCTCTGTGTTATTAACCATTAACTTGTGACGAATGTATCTCATAGCATAACATCAAACGGGTCGATTCAACACAAATGTTCTTCTAACGTTTGTGCCCTCAAAGTTGCTGGCATAGACATGCCTATGATTGGGAAAACATAATCATCATGCAACACTTGAGCTAGTCTTAGAGGCATGACTAGGAATACATTTTACCGTTTATTATTCCACACGTGCACATGGGTTTTCCCCAGAGCCTTTATGGATATACGGGCTCGGGAACCACAGCAGTTATAGCATGGAACATAAACATAATTATGAGCAAGGAGATAAATAATAACATTTATTATTGCCTCTAGGGCATATCTCCTACAATTACATGGCTTACCTTGAAGCCCGTTAGGAGGCCGCCAAAAGGTTCCTTCAGTCCGCTGTTAACGGACCGAATACTTTGTAAAACCGCGCCCACCAGCGCACGGTGTTCCTCGACGATGGAGGAGCTATTCAAAGCCTCCTCCATCACGTCTGGCCACCCAGCTGCCACTCGCTCTGTGGCTGATGGAGCTGGTGGCGGAGCCCCGCACTCCCGCCCCCCTCCCTTCAGTGGAGGTCGTAATGGACGACTCCGGGGGCATCAGTGGCTCCGGGACTGTCTTCAAAGAGAGCTCGGATTGACCGGGCTCCCCCTCTTTGTTCACCATAAGGGATCCCCCTCATGGTCTTCGGCGATCGAGGTGTTAACCTCGGCCATGATATCATCACCTCCGCCCCCCGTGTCCGGACCGGGAGGGGTCTTTCGGGACAACACCTCTCCGGTATCCTCGATGACCGAAGGAGGCATTGAGCATGATGCAGTCCCGCTTTTCGCCAGCTCGGCTGGCGGGGAGTCCCCCTCCGAGACATGATCAGTAGGGAGGTCGCACGGCGGGCTGCAATATGAAAGACATGCATATGATTAGTAATAAACCTTAAGGAAAACACCCGGAGAGTCTTCGGATTCGTACCTTTAGGCAAGGGGCTTGACCCTGGGGTTCCTTTGAGGAACCTCTTCAAAAGCCTCGGACTCCTCGGTAGAATCCGATCTGTCATCAGAGAGGACCACTTTGGCCCTGCGCTACTTCTTCAGGGCAGGAGGAGGCTGGTCCTCCTCGGCGTCGTCTGATGCTGCCCTCTTCCTTGTTCGGGAGGAGTCACTCTCCTCCCCATCCTCTCCCTTCTCATCGTCGTGAGCGGAAGGGGCTTGGGTTTCCCCGGACTTAGTGTCCTGGGGTCCTCTTGGGCGGAGGCCTTCTCGAGCCTCCCTTTTGTCGCCCTTCTTCTCCGGCACCTTGTACGGCGCCACAGCCAACATCTCCATCAGCAAGGCCATCCTGGGGCCCTCGGGCAGCGGAGCCGGGCCGTCGATCCGCATGGCTTTATCTAGCCAGCTCTACGAATGTGGGGAAGAAGGGGTCAAGTTCCTTGTCAAAAGATATTATCCGAACATAAGAATAAAACTTTATCATACCTCTCGAGGAGAGTGTGCGGCGTCGAGGCCGATGTCTTCCTCCTTGGCCGGCCAGTCCTTCTGGGCTTGAATAACACCTTCCACAGCTTGTCGTGGGTAGTGCGGTAGAAACGGAGCACGGTGGCAGGGTCTTTGGGCTTGTAGGACCACATTGGTGCGGCCCGATGCTGGCAGGGTAGAAGGTGGTGGCGAAGCATGACCTGAACCACGTTGGTCAGTTCGACTTTCTTCTTCCTCATCTGGGAGATGCGCTTCTGCAGCGACTCCACCTCCGTTGGCGACCCCCATTCGAGGCCCTTCTTGGTCCATGACACTAGCCTCGTGGGAGGTCTGGATCTGAATTCGGAGGCTGCTGCCCAGTCTGCGCCGCGTGGTTCGGTGATATAAAACCACTCCTTTTGCCAGATTTTGACGGTATCTATAAAGGTACCATTCGGCCATTTGACTAAGGGGAGCTTACTGATCATCGTCCCCCCCACAGTCTGCCTGCTGGCCATCGACTATCTTCAGCTTTATATTGAAGACCTTTAGCCACAAACCGAAGTGTGGCTGGACCCGCAGGAAGGCCTCGCAGATGACGATGAAGGCCGAAATATGTAGGAAGGAGTTTGGGGCGAGATCGTGAAAATCCAACCCGTAGAAGAACATCAAGCCCTGACAAAGGGGTGGAGCGGGAAGCCTAGTCCCCGGATGAAGTGGGGGACGAACACCACCCTTTCGCCTGGCTGGGGCGTAGGGATGACCTGGCCCTCCTTCGGAGCTCGGTGGGTGACGTTGGTCGGTAGGTAGCCAGCGCGCTTCAGCTCCTCGATGTCGTCGTTGGTGACGCTGGAGGCCTCCCACTTGCCTTTCGAGCCAGATCCGACCATGGCCGGGTTGAGGAAGTGGTTGGGATGGATTCTTGAGGAAGGTTGGGTTGGGGCGCTGGAGCTCAAGAGATTGGGGAAGCAATGGCGATGGAATAAGGGGAAAGCCTACGGGGAAGATGGTGGCTGTTTTCCTTTTATAAGCTGCCGTAATACCATGAGTCCCCTTTACCGCGCCGTGGACCTCGTCACTTCCCGGTATAATCGTGCTGTTATGCGCGCATGGGATAACCCAAATCATTGATCATATCCCTTAAAAAACGGTGCACGGTCTCCATGTTGATGGACGTGCCAATGGAGAAACTGCCTCGAACCACGAATCGAGTTTTTCGTGACCGGTCAGTGGCTATGGTCGAATGTGACCTTTCGCCAAAAGTTGTCAGACAAGGGAACTATTCACACTCCAGCAGTTGGCCTTTGAGGCTAAGTGATATACGCAATCCAGAAATCAGGGCATAATCCGGAGAAAGCATGGCCGAACTTGGTCAGGCAGGCTTTTAAAAGTTCAGCCAAGGATAACTGCATGCCTTGCGCGAGCACCATGAAGAAGGGAACTGGTCCACAAAGCCGATGATTCCCGTACATACCTCGGCTTCGAAGACTAGTTTGGGGGCTACCGAGGGAGTCCTGGACTAAGGGGTCCTCGGGCCGTCGGCCTATCTCTTGTGGGCCGGATAGGTGGGCCGTCCTGTGATTATTATTAGAAGGCCGAATTGTGAGGCGACTCCGTGTGCGGGAAGGAAACCTTCGAAGCCTTGGTGTGTCCTCCAAGTCAAGATGGCGTATGCACGTTTATCCCCTGATGGTAACCGACTATGTGTAACCCTAGGTACCCCTGGTGTCTATATAAACCAGAGGGTTTAGTCCGTAGAGGCTAGAAGAAGAACCATCATCCTGCCTATTTAGGGTTTAGTTCATCTGATCTCGTAGTAGATCGACTTTGTAACCATCATATACACATCAATACAATCAAGCAGGACGTTGGGTTTTACCTCTTCGAGAGTGCCCGAACCTGGGTAAATATTGTCCCTGTGTTTCATGTTCCCCATTGATCCAAGATCCACAGCTCGGGACCCCCTACCCAAGATCCGCCGGTTTTGATACCAACACAAATAAAGAAGGTAAATAATTTTAACATGTCATGAACACGGAAATTATTTACATCATAGTTTTGTTCTGGAGTACGGTTACTCAACAGAAAATACAGTATCAAAGACACAAATACTGAAAATAATAGGGTTAAAACAGTTTATGTACTGTTAACAGGACCAATGTGCAGAAACCCAGAAATAGTAGGGTATTGGTGTACAATCGGTTTGGACCACTGTTCGGTCAGTTTTGCAAATTCATGCAACTACAAGGACCTTAATGCACAATGTCAAAGGGATAAGGTTCCTTATCCTCTTGTTTCCCCCTAAATGCTAGAAAGTGCAGCTGCGCTTTCTTGTCATCGTGAGCGCATGTACTACGGACAAATTAGCATACATGCCATCCACCTCCAAATGAAAAGAGTCAGTGTGGATATGACACAAGCGACTAATAACACATCAGATGGTGGCAGTGTGTAGGGACCGCGCCTACGTGCATGTAAGACAACACCTGTGCTCATGCATGTGTTGACGTCACCCATTTATTCCATTTCAATTTTTTTCAAAAAGCTACAATTTTTTAACCGAGTGTCATTACGAAGAACCGTTTTCACCGTTGGGTTCCTTATGACGAGCTCTTCAAAACTAGACCCCATATGGATATATTTCGATGATTCTCTTGAAAGCGACTTTAATGTTAGATGAGGCAACTTTACTGATAAACAGAAGCAACTTTGATGCTAGATGAATTGCACTGTGTATATTAGTGAATTCTCCTAGTAGCCTCATAATTAGTTGTGTATAGTAGTGAAATAGGTGGTTATCATGGTTGCTAAGTTGCATACATCGGAAATTATGTTGTAGATAGTGTAGTTGCCTACCAAACTATGAAAGTTTCTTAGCGCAAAGTGGAAAGTTGTCTAACATGACTTCTAAGTTGTCTACCTCAGAAACCAAGTTGCCAACATCGCTAGAAAGTAGTGATCCTCAATTGCGTACAATACTATGGAAGTTGTCCATCAAAGGACCTAAGTTGCCTACAATGTCGGAATTTTTTGTGGGATCTAAGTTGTCTATCATGATTCCAAATTTCGAAATCATGTGAGGATAGATGGTATGAGATCCTTGTGCCCTTTTCTTAGGGAGTATTCCCGCCAATGCTACTGGGCATGCGGGTGTTGGCTAGCCAGGTCGCGATGAACTCTTCAAAACTAAAACCCATATGGATATGTTTCGATGATTATTTTAAAGCAAATTTGATGTTAGATGAGGCAACTTTAGCGCTACACAAAAACAACTTCGCTCCATTAAAAGTAACTAATTAAGCAACAAAGGAATTAACTAGTAATATAGTGAACAATTTTGAAATAGAGATAACATCACATCACCTTCATAAGCAATTTTTCTTCTACTAGAGGCAACTTTAGTGATAAAAATTGGCAATTTCACTACATTTTGTGTCCTAGTTATTTTTTTCTAACATTCTCCTAACTTGCTCACCGGTACTTCTAAGTTGTCTATTGTTCATGCTTGTATCGTATGTCGTCGTTTCTAAATTGTCTATAATACTATGGAGTCATCTACCATTGATGCTCTGTTTCTACTGCTAGTTATGGTAGGCAACTTGGTGGTGATTCCGAGTAACTTCAGAGTGATTGTAGGCAACTTAGAAATACAATGATAAGCAACTTCACAATATTGTAGGCAACTATTTTTGCAAAGTTACTGAGCAGCAGTGGTAGGCAACTAATTACCAATAACAGGCAACTGGACATCAATGGTAGGCAATTTATAGTATTTATAGGCAACCGAGCATCAAACCGTAGCCAACTGATCATCAACAATAGGCAACTGAGCAGCCATGATAGGCAAGTTGGGATAATGTTAGCAAAATTCATAGGTACACATAGTGCAATAAAGTTGCTTGTATGTAGCACTAAAGGTGCCTCATGTTTTGTGTGATGTTTCTTGTTTTTACGCAAACCAACCTAATAGGCAGTCCTATTAGGTCAAAAAGAAGAAGTTGCTTTCATATGGCACTAAAGTTGCATCCGTTGCATCCAAAGTTGCTCATGAAGAAAGTTCGATGAAACCTACCCACATGGGGATCTAGTTTTGAAGAACTCGTCATGAGAAACCCGACGATGAAAATGAATTTGAATTGTGATAATCAAATCAAAAGTTATGGCTTTTTTAAAAATTTGAATCCATAATAAATGCACGTGACAAATATCTTGGCTGGTTTTTTTTTCTCTATTTGATACAGAATCACTTGGTCACGCAAGAGATCAGTGGATTTTCTTCCTAAAATGGAAGGTGTGCGGTGTGCCCGATCACACGAACGTGCGTCCGAGCGCTCCCTAGCCACATCCTTGTTTTCGTGTGCGGATATGAATTCCCAATGGGGAATTTTTTCTACGCCACCGTAACCATTCGAGATAGGCTCGCCGGCCGGAGGTGCCACTGCTTCCGTTGGGTACCACTGGCGCGACAACGGCTGGGAAGGCTGCGCCATGGCCGCCGCCTCGCGGGCTGCCACCGCTCGAGGCCGAAGGGAGGAGCCACCGCAGCGCGCGCGCTTCAAGCGGCGTCGGCCGGAGGCCGCTATCATGCCCTCTACAGGTGAGGCCATGGCCGCAGGCGCTGCATCAGATGGAGGTGGGCGTCGCTGTGGAGGAACGGCCGGGGGATGCATCATCCCCCGGGGAACGGCCAGTCGCGCTCGCGCAGTCTGCATCGGTAGCGCGGACGGAGAGGGCCGACGTGCTTCTTGCCGGCCGTAGGCCGCTCGTGTTGTTCGGAATCGACTGCGTCGATCTGTTAAGAGGTAAGAACATCACGAATTGAAGAAGACTACCAGCACACGCTACAGTTCTTGTTTGTATTTTCAATCCATTGATTGAGAGTGCGTTTTTCGTTCGTCTTTTCCTCCGTTGATGTCTTGCCGATGGAAGGTTGAGAACATTGTCCCGATTCCTGGCCACTAGAGATATAGATTTAATAAGGATCAATCTGTTGCAGTTCTCTATCTCTTACCTTCCTTGATTGATGGCCAATCAATCGGTTGATTTCTTGTGTCTTCCTTGCAGTGAACAACATGATGGCTGTTGTCCAGCGTCGCGGTGCCATGCGCTGGGAGGAAGGGCACCGTATGCGGGAGGTGTGAGCCGGACGCGCCGTCTTCACCATCGCCGCTGTCAGGAAGGGTGTTGTCGCTGCTGTCTGTGCCGCCCGGTGCGTTGGAAACACCACGGGTCGTTCGACGTTCTTCAATTCCTCTCTGTGATCATGGCATGGACAGCGCTTCGTCGTCTGGATAGGAGGTCTCTCACACCGTGTAGAGAACGCCCCTTCCATCGCTTCCCGTCGGCTTTCTCCCTCGGAAGGTGGTGATAACGTGTTAATGTAAAACGAGAGAGACATGGGACAGAGAAGTAAAAGTGAATAGTTATTCTTTCATTAGATGATTGTACTAGGTATTTATACATGCAAAAGGGATGCATTGAAGGCATCCTTCAGGAGGAACGATAAAATGCACACAAATGACCTCGAGATGAAACTAATTCATAAAGTGAACCATAGATAAAACTTATTCACCCAGCTGACCCTTTATGTAGCGCCCGACGCGTCGGCGCTACAGCACACTGTGCGGCGTCTGATTGACAAACGCTACACTTCTGGCCAACGTGGCTTCCTAGGACCAGGCCGGACCCATCCCTGGTTGTGCAGCGCGCTTAACGGACAAGCACTATGCTGCAATGTACAGCACCTAACACAAAGGCGCTACACATGAACTTAGTCCGTAGACGTCTCGACGTACGTACCACTGCGTCTGCGTTGATGATGCGTGTAGAAGTGTATGCTCTAGCCAATGCAACCAAAAGACCGATCTGATGAAAGAGACTAGATAATACAAGGTTGCAATTTAATTGCGTCAGTCGGGTGTTGAACTCAAGACCTCTTGGCTTTGATATCATGTAGAAGTGCATGCTTTAGCCAATGCAACCAAAAGACCGATCTGATAAAAGAGACTAGGCAATACATTTATACATCAACAGTGTCCGTCAGCATGAGGCGTGCATGCATTATTGCACGAGTGCGCGCATGCAACCACCTGACACCAGTAAAGAATTGCGGCTCGGTCACCTTTTCCATTATCCACTATTAGTTTAACAAAGCCGGAGAGAATAGACCGTGCTACTATTTCATGGATCCACAAACGTGGGTTTGCACATACCATACGCGTTTAGGACACCTCCAACGCCGACTCGCAAACCTCCCGCAACTGTTCGGCCTGCACAGTCCGGACCGCGGAATCCATCCAACGCCGATCTGTATCGGTCCTCGGAGCGGTTCGGATGTGATTTCTCCGGTAAACCGGAGATAAAAGTGGGGGAGGTTTGCGGGAGTCCGGACTGATCCCAAGCCCGCTTCTGATCGCCCTGGCCCATCAAAAACCCCTCCCCCCTCCCGCGCGTTTTCGGTCAGCGCCGCTCAAGAGCGTCAGTGCCCGCATTCATGCCCGGCCAAAGCGGACGCGACCGCTCACTGGCGTCGACATTGAAGCGGCGCGCCGGCCGAGAGAGCGCCGCCCGCGCCGATTCCCGATGCTGGTGACTGTCGCGCATTCAAACGATACGGCGGCCGCCCGTTCGTCAGTCTGCCACCCGCATTGATGACACACGGTTGCCGAGGCGTCTCCTTCGGCGCCACCCGTCCGTCCCTCTGCAGGCAGCCAGAGGACGTGCAAATGAAGGACGCCTCCGACGATGAGCCAGTGTCACCCTCCTACCGCTCCGCCCACGAGATTCGCCTCGCCCGCTGACAATACTGGCAGCGGGTTATCATCCGATAACATGCTGATTTTTGATGTGGAAATACTGGTTACGAAATTCTTGATCCAATGCTAATTGTGCAATTAAAAATATTTTGTGTGTTCTGCTGACGCACAAGGAATATTATCGGGACATGTTTGTTTTCTTACCCATGGCCCATGTATCGAACAAGAAACCTGGCCTACCGTGATCCGGCTCATGTACAAGATCCGACGTCTCAACAGTGTAGGATACAGAGTAAACTGGGCCACCGAGCGTATTTGCTAGTGAGAAATACACCTCTTTGTACAGGAAGAAAACTCAAGGAAAATGTGTGCAATCAATGTAGGCACTGATCAAACGCTGACTTGGGGCACCGAAAGAAAACCATTAACCCAGTCCCACGTACTCCCTCAGTCTAGATACATCCATTTCTGCGACAAGTAATTCCGAACGAAGGGAGTACGTACCAGAAGAGCAGCACAATTAGCACTTGGTCGCTTGCTACAAATTAAGTACTAGTACTTGTACCTAGGAAAAAAATTCTACGAGATCAGGTCTCACAAGCCATCGCGTGAGACCCAACCCGATGAATGACACGTGGCGATGTCAATCTCGAAGCATGTAATCCCACTTTGCCCAATTACCCATTCCCGATTCCAATCACGTTTGTATCCTAAGTTGTTGTATTGAGATACGTATGTAACTCATACCCCCACGAGAGCTAGGGTTCGCGTACTACTCCCATCCATGGCGGCGCCGGATGACCTCGTCGCCGGCGGTCAGGCAGTACCACGCGACCAAGACTTGTCAATGGCCATGCCGAACGAGGTCGTCGCTAGCGGCCTCGTGGCTTCATGCTACCACGACTCTCCATCCATGGTTGCGCTAAGCGATCTCGTCGACGGTGGCCGTTTGCCGAACGACCTCGTCGACCCCGTGGACGCACAATGGCGACCGATGCGGCAAGATGCATCCAGCTGCTACGTGACGCCGCACTCGTCTACGATAGCAAACAAAACAGTGAACACTATGATATGTACGCAGGAGAAGCAGTGAATGAAAATATTCATACTAGTTCAGAATACGTGAATTCCACTTATCTTACAAGCCTGTTCAAGCGTAGGAATTCATATGCAATGTGTACACAAGCCTGTTGATCTAATTAGCTGCACCACTTGTCTTACAAGCCTGTTGAAGTTAAGCAGTACGGTGTGAAAATTTGAAGCCACTACCTTGTGTACTGCTTAACTTGCAGACGACTATGTTGATCACCCAATTAAACATCTCTCTCCCTCTCGTTTGATTAAAGAGAATAGTACACCAATCTTTCTAGTTTGGTGAAGCCAGGGCAATCTACAATCGAACTGTTTTGCGAATTAAGCAACTATACGTATGTCAGAAGGGTGGGTTCAGACATCGGCTCTCCGGCACACTTGCCGCAGGAAAGGAACATGTGGATGACGAGCAGTTGCATACGTCTTGGCACCCATCCGGCGTCGAGGAGGAGTTAGTCCGGCCGCCGGCGAGGACATCTTGGCGCATGACCACCATCAACAAGGAGTCGTCTTTCAGCGTAGCCGCTGTCGAGGAGGAGTTCGCGCAGTCATCAGCATCGGCGTCTTGGCACGTGACAACGACGAACGTAAAGTGCGCCCTGCCAGACGCCGGCGGCGAGGTCTTCCGGCGTGGCCACTGACAAGAAGTCGCCACAGGGTCGTCACGCGTGGATGCCGGTGACGGGATCACTCGGTGATGTCATCAATCCGTCATTCCGAGCGGTCGCCGGCGACGAGGTCCTTTGGCTCGGCCGTCATGAACAAGAGCAAGAACGAACAACCCCTAAACCGTTGTGTATGTACGTATCTGTTCGAGGGTTAGAATTGCAATTGGGAATAGCGCTCGGGATTGGAAATTAATGGACAAAGTGGGAGTTGATGCTTTGAGATTGTGAGTGCCACGTGTCATCCATCAGGGTGGGTCTCACGTGATGGCCTGTGAGACCTGGTCCCGGTGCCCAACTGGTCCCGGTGCCCAACGCAAGCCGCAATATTAGCACTTGATCGTTTGCTAGTTGCTACGAATTAAGTACTCCCTCCGTCCGAAATACATCTGGATACATCTTCTCTTATTCATTTTGATGACAAGTATTTCCGGATGAAGGAAGTACTAGTTAGCATAGCGGTTAGGCGATGCACAACCAGAGGTGGGTTTCGACCTGGTACCTGGGGTGCCTACACGTCGGGCGCTACATCGGCGCTACACAAAAATCAGCTGGGTGAATAAGACCGACGCGACAGTTGCCTTCTGCGGTTGGTACAAGGGAAGATTCCCTCCATAATTGACACATGTTAATTAAGCTTTAACAATTTGCACTCAATATTCAAGCAATAAAATTACAACGTCGGAGATTAATCATCTCTCGACACAACAAATATAAAATGCATCTCATGTCGATGGTGTCGCCTCCACACACACACCCATCCAGACACATATACACGCAAATGGACCCGCACACCGACACATGGTCCAGTTCACACACATCAACTTACATAGGCGCGCAGGAAGAAAAAAAAACTAACACCAAAAAAGGGGGGAAACATATTAAACGCAAGTATAAAAAGGGTAACCTGCATGATTTTTTTTTTAAGACAGCTCATAGATAGCCCACACGGGAAAGAAAATATTTTCATTGTGCAAACGAACGTGGGGGGGGGGGGGGGGGGGATTGAAGAATGCTGATATCATTTACAGGTCAGGGTCGGTGTTCACCTCACTACAGCATTTTCCAGTTGTAACATACATGATGTCGGACAATGAAAATGAGCGGATCATCGTCCTTCTAATGACGCCTTGCATGGTAAGCCTCTTATCGTGTGCTTGCACTGGAACCTATAACAGATGATACGGATTTACTCAGTTAGAAAGAAAAGGTTCTGTAGATTGCAGCTCAAGCACCAATACAGGTTTCAGCACTTTGATAACAATTTAACAGCATAACAAAACAATATATACATTCAAGTTCACTGCCCAGATGTCTAGTGTTTCGACTTTAAAGGATCTACCTCTGCACAAGTGCAATCACTAAGAGTGCATGCAGTTTATTAACATCGCCTGAGTTGTGAGTAGCACATTATTACGCAGTAAAAGAAAGGCAATAAATAGATAGATAAATACACTCCATACTAACTCTCACATAACTATCGGTCCCAAATATAGAAGGTGCAAAATAACAGCAGAAGCTAACGATACTGATCGATGGCAGCAGATGATCAGAAATAATACCAGATAACGTCTGACGGGGAAGATTCTGAAGTACAACATGACGTATCCACGATTGATGCAACATGCTTATTATTCTTTTGGTAGTCTGCTGTATTGCATTTTATAGACATTTGCTGGGGTACAACCTGCTGGTAAAAGTTTTAGTTCATGTGTTTTATCTTCAGAATATTGGACGTTATAAAAAACAGAGTAAGTTAGCCATCATAAAAGTACAACACCTTCTTACTGTAACGGAATTCCCGTTTTGGCGCGAAATCCAGGGGTAAGTTCAATGTGCAGGGACATCTGACCAGCAGAAACAGCTTGGTAGGGCCTTCCAAAACAATGGGTGAAGAAGCAGTAAGCTAAAAGCTGAATGCATCATCAGCCAAGTCTAGTAAAACAGAATAACTAATACCTGTGTAAGATAAACTCCCTGCACCACATGATATAAGAGCTCGGACGGCCTAGAAAAATATATGTGCAAGTCAGTATTCCAAGAGCACAATGTTTCCACCATATGAGGATATAAGGCAATAACTTGTCATAAATGAAGAGAATAAAACAATATTCCATCATAAACTACTCAGTCATCTTCAATATCTAAATAGCTAGCTCCCCACTAACTCATTTCTCTCAGCATGCACACATGCCACCTCAACAGGCAAACATGCATGGAAAAAACCCACCTCAACATGCAAACATGCATGGAAAAATGCCCAACTCAACATGCAAACATGCCTGGGAAAATGCCCACCACAATAATTACATACAATAAATTAATGTATTTTTAGTTTTCGTTCTCATATTATTGATCCAAATAATCAAATATCATTAAAAAAATGTTGCAACCAATTCACGGCGCAATGTGTCGGGAATCATCTAGTATGAAAACAGCAGAGCAATAATCCAACGTTCTGGTATAGCAATTATTCATTTTGACCATCTGATGTACAAAGAAATGATGTACATACAAAGAAACATCAAATTTTTATCTTAATTAAGTGCTGCTTTCAAAAAACTAAGACATATACTAGTAATTGTCCTAGCCTCTACGCAAATGATACTTCATATAGTATTTAAAAAAGGGAAGCTCACCTTTCGAGAAACAGACTGAGCTAACTTTGTTGTACCATGCCCTTTGGCACTTCCAGAATCAAATCTACCATGAGTAACTGTAATGTCATAGACAAACAAAGGTCGTACAAGACTCCCTCCCAGGATCAGGGCAACTCCTTCAATGGTAGAAACTTTATCAAGTGCTTGCTGAAAAGCAGAAAGTACGGTAGAGATGCCTTTCATTAACTTTTCCTGCTTCTTGATTCTGCATCTAACCTCCCTTTTTCGTGTGTTGTACTTTCTCTGATCAGAAGGTTTCAGTTCTGCCAATGGTGCTGTCATTTCTGACTAGAGATACCCATAAATTAGTAAAAGGGTCATTGAGAAAATAGATGACAACATAAACATGCTTACTGCATACTGAACATACCATTTCCTCCTTTAAACCTGCAAATTCAGTTTCAAGACTCTGCAACACCCTGAAAATCGGAAAAATTAAAATAAACTTCAAATAATCTGACAATTATATAGAAATAATGTAAATAACTGTGCTGCCTAGTTTGCTCTGCTAAATGGATATACTATGTAAGCCAGACAACATGTTGTCTTCTAGTTTATTCATGATTCCAACACAAAATTTAAACGGCACATTACCATCAGATTTGTTCAAGGTTCGGTCGCCATTGGTGCGTGCATTTTTGGGGTGCATAACATTATGACCTTCGCTGCGGACATAGTTGTCCCAGCAAAATAGGACTCTGGGATGCACAATTTAGTACTCCCTCCGTCCCAAAATAAGTGTCTCAACCTTAGTACAACTTTGTATTAAACTTAGTACAAAGTTGAGACACTTATTTTGGGACGGAGGGAGTAATATATTGGCTACTTGTCAAAATGCTGGTATCCAATTCACCCTTGAAACAACAACCGTTAGTGACTGATGTACCAGTATCATATTTTTTTTTAAACCAGGCCGGTGACCAAACCAGTCAGGCTGCTGCTACATTGGTTAACTGGTCTGGCCAAGTGGCCAATCTTTCTGGACACTTCGAATTTTTGGTCAAAATTTCATGTCACTAACTTGGCATGACATGACGGGGATGAGCAGCATCTTCCAGATTGCTTGACAAAGGGATTGGGAATAAAGGACTGTAACTTGGCATGTGACAAGACGGGGATGATCGATATTTACCACCCATCTTGAGGGGGGGTGTTGAACCGGTATGGGCCTGGCCCATCACCACTCTGGCCCATAGGCCCCAAGCCCATGTGGTGGCTAACCTAGAAGAGGGAAGGCAAGACGCTGTCTGGTGAAGTGCACCGCAATACACGAGCCCGAGTTACATCAAGGTGAGGACTCGCGACTCAACACTCAGTCATGGCCGCTACCAATGAAGATGTCACCAAGATCGACTACACCTTTATCCCCATCACGAAGCACCTACACGACGTCTGGACTGCATCTCCATTGATCTACACAACACCAGCCAGCAAGTTTGTGCCTGCAATCTGGCCACCAGCAGAGAACAGCATGCAGCCAGAATCCAACACCCACGCTGATGACAAGGGGCACAGCAGCAGGCTAGTTTCCCCACCTACAACCAACCCCAAGGCAATGGATGACCATCCCACATGCTTCTATAAGATGGAGTTCCCACCTATGATGGGGAAATTGACCTGTTGGTCTGGCTGAGCCGGTGCAACCAATTCTTCAACACGTAGCGCACGGCCTTCACAGAGGTGAGCATCGCCTTCTTCCACCTGACGGGCAGTGCATAACTGTGGTACCAGCAGTAGAAGAACATGAACCCCCAACATGGCGCCACCTCACTGAATTGATCAATATTCAATTCGGACCACCATCCCACACTGGTATCAGGGGAGGAGTTATCCCAGTAGCTGCACCACTAGGGGAAGCGGCTGTTTCAGTGGCACCATCAGGACGCGCATGCCGCACCCTTGCTCCAGCGGAGGTGGCCATACGTCGCCAACAGGGCCTCAGCTACATTTGCAAGGAGCCACTTGTTCCTGGCCACCACTGCAAGAAGCTTGTCCTGGAGGTTGATCCGTCTGTCGGCAACGACGAGGAAGACCCTGAGGCCCCGACTAGATCGTCATTTCTCCGCAAAGTACGCCGGTAAAACACACGCCCGTAAAAAAACGTGTGTGTTCCGAACGCGCGATTGTCTCGGTAAAATTTACACCCGTTCTTCAGATTACACTGTTATTCAGCCCTTATTGAAAACTCTCCTCGACCGGTCATTTTTCCCAGGTATACCTCTCTCTCTCTCTCAAATCGATCTAGGCAAGCACAACGCACGCGCCGCTGAAGGCACAGAGGACAGGGCGAGGCACCAAGGACTGCAAGGGAGGCGAGGCGCCGGCCATCTCCGTCGCCGCGAGCCCAAGCATGCCGTCGGCTCAACCAGCACGGAAGAGAGGCGAGGCGGCGGCTGCGACTGGGAGCAGGTGCGCTATGCTGCAGCGGCGGCGGCCACTGTGGAGCGTGCTCTGAGGCAGCGGCAAGAGCCTGCCCAATAGGACCAGGTTGAACGACTCAGGGCCGGAGCAAGTTTGTCATGGCCGACAGGAGAAGAGGCATTGGTGCAGCCTCCAGCGCTACGCCTCATTTGATTCACCCAAACAAAAGTTTACAACCGGAAACGAGTGTATCTTTTATAGGAGTATTTCATTGGTGGCTAGTAAAATACCTCTGTAAAATATTTGCAGGAGTATATTTTCCAGAGCTCCCAAACAGGCCTGACTCTGAAGATATGGAGGTAATGGCAATATCATTGTCGGACATCAAATGCGATCAGCGGGCAGACCTTGTGCCTCCCGGTCGATATCGATGGCAAAACATGGATGGCCCTGCTCCGCTGCTCGATCCGGCATCTACGCAAAACTTCCTCACTGAACTTGTCGTGGCCATAATACATACTGTAATACTAACTTGAGCTCATATGCCCATTATTTATCTGTAAATGATCGAGCAAATGGGAAGCGTTGAAACCTCTCGCGCTGCCTTGCATATTAATATAGAGCCATCAACCAGCTAGGGTTTAAGAAGGGTTGTTACATGGCTTGGAATACAAGATTACAAGGGATAATAACCGTACAAGATTAGGAAGAAAAATGCATATCCTATACATGGTAGGTACAACAATCGTATCAATCTAACACCATCCACATATCAGACGTTAACACAAGAGAATGACCCCACAAAAAGAAAAAAGAGAATGACAAGCAGCATTAGGCTAACAGCTAAGAGCACATATGAAAACAAAACGAATTGACTGAAAAGGAATCAAGTAATCTCATATCTAAACCTCACTTATATCATCGCCCTGTATAATTCAATGGTCGAATCCAGTGAAACCATTCGATCCAAATCCTTGACTTCTCACACACAACAAACGGGGAGTTCAAATTGACGGATTTGTAGGATTTACCAAATCCACTCAAATCGTGCCCAAACTAGGTCCACAAGCACGAAGTTGTTGCTCAAACCCAGCTATTATTAAGAATAGGACCAAACCAAACCAAATTCGAAGGTCATATATCATCTAAAATGCAGTAGAGATGAGATTTCAACCCCAGGCAATTGCTCGAAAGAACTATTGAAGCTGATTGCTAACACCAAATCTCAAGGGAGGAGGGAGGGGGGGGCAGGGGGGAGAGTTACGAGGGGATCTGGTGGTGCATGTAGAGAACGAAGCCGAGCAGTTCCTTCACGACGTGGAACACCTCCGACCGCTGAAGCGCCGCCGCAGCCACCTGCACCTCCACCAATCCTGGCCCCCGCCTCTCGTCGGCTCCTGAAGAACTCGTCGTCTCCATCCTGCGCTAGGTGGCCTCTTGCGTCCGCAGATTGAGCGAGTTTACATCAAACGGGGTGTGTGTGGGTGGGGGTCATTTGAATAACGGAGTGGGCGTTGGGGTTAAACAGAAATTAGGTTTTCACTATTCGGTCATCAAATTCGGTTAATTAAAAAGAAACATCTATCTATATCTATATCTATACCTTTACCTACTATAATAAACTAATAAAGCAAGGTGCGTTTCGCCAATTTTTTCATCCGTTCACCGTCGAAAAGAATTTTTTTTTCTATCCGAGGTATACTAAGTTCTTATGCGTACGTCTGCCAGAAAAAAAGGACTTTTCCAGAATTCCATGCATGGGCTACGCGCTGTGGCCCAGCGAAGTCAGCCCACTTATTTTTCCGCCCATGCAGCTTGGAAAATTTTATTTTATGCATAGGGCGACAAATAGTCAGAACTTCACACAGGACAACCAATAATGGGCTGACCCGTTTTTCTTTGTTTCTGTGTTTTTTTTAGGATGTTTGTTTCTGTGTTTTACTTCTATTTTTATTCTTATTCCCCTATTTCTTTTTTCCATTCTAAGTTTATTTTCTTATAGAATTTAATTCATAAATTTGAAATTCTCAAAAACTTTTAGAATTTGAAAAATCAACTTTTAGAAAATATTCAGAATTCCAAAATTTTATTGCTATTTTGAAAAATATTCGGAACTTGAAAAAATTTCCCATTTTTTCAAACTTTTTTATTGTTTTTCAATTTTTTTTGAGATTTCTAAAAAGAAAATGGCATTTAAAAAAAATGCTCCAAATTCCAAAAATATTCTTATTTTAGTGAAATTTTCACAATTCAAAATAATGTTCGTGTATAAAAGATACACATTTTCGAAGAATGTTATGAATTTTCAACACATGTTCTCATTTTAAAAAAAATGTTCACAAATTCAGATAATGTTCATGTTTTATAAAAAAAGTTTGGTTTTCAAAAAATGTTTGTGAATTTTGAAAGATGGTTCTGTTTCAAGTTTTGTTCCCATTTTTCTGAAAGTGTACATAATTTAAAAAAATTCTTCAGGATTTAAAAAATGGTTCATGTTTCCTTCTAAAAGTGTACATAATTTTGAAAAAAATTGTTCAGCATATAAAAAATGGTTCATGTTTTCTACAATATTCAAAAACTTCATATCTTAAAATTTTCTCGATTGAAAGGAAAAGTAGATTGAATAATTCATGGGCCTTCTCTGGCGTACAATGACGTAACAAAACTCTTAAATGCCTTCAATCAATGAATGAAAAAATAACGGATTGATTACTTCACACCCCCCGAAACCGAGAAGCTAAATGTTCATTGTTCTCGTGCACACAGGGTTTTGCTTGCAAATATAATTTTTACTAACTTTAAATGCATACTATTTTTTCTCCCGTTGCAACGCACGGGCATATGTGCTAGTGTATATATATATATATATATATGTGTGTGTGTGTGTGTGTGTGTGTGTGTTTCTCCAATTTTTTCATCCGTTCACCACCGATTTTTTTTTATATCCGATGTGGTACTAAATTTTTGTGGTCCATTTGCTAGAAAAGAAAAAGAAAAAGAGTTTTGTCCAGAATTTCATACGTGGGCCGCACGCACTAAGGCCCAGAGAATCCAGCCCATTTATATCCTGCCCATGCACCTGGGAAATCTTATTTCCCGACCGGAGCGGCATATAGTTGGAGCTTCGCATAGGTCGCCCAATATTGGGCCGGCGCATTTTTGTTTTTTCTGTGTTCTTTTTCTATTTTCTTTCCAATTTTTTTCCCTTTTTATATAAATTTATTTTTTTATTTTTTTCAGAATTTCGTTTTATGTACAAATTTTCGTTAAATCTTCATAATTTCAAAAATATTTGGAACTTTAAATTTTTATTCAGTTCATAATTTGTTCAAAATAAAAAAAATTGCATTTTTACAAAAAGTTTTCCAAAATTGTTTGAGATTTTTAAATGATTGCATTTCTAAAAATAATAGAAATTCGAACAATATTCCTTTCTATTGGAATGTTCATAAATTCAAAATAATGTTCATGAATAAAAACACATTTTTGAAAATTGTTATGAATGTTGAAAACAAGTTTGCATTTTCAAAAATTATTCACAAATTCAAAAAATGTCCGGTTCTCCGCCTTAAAAATGGTTCCTGTTTTTTCAAAAAATATTTGTGAATTTAAAAAAACTTTCTATTTCAAGTTTTGTTTGCCTTTTTTCAGAAATTAACGTTATTTTTCAAAAAAAAAATACTCACATTTTTTATAAAAAAAAAATCAGGAGGTCACTACAACCTCGACACGGAGGCGGACCTGAAGGAGAAAAAAGGCATGAGTTGGGTAGTGGCCGCCACTCCGACCAACCCCATTACTATAAAGATCCCACGGGCCAAACACGACCCACGAGAACACCACAGCTCTCCGCTCTATCGCCTCACTGTTGTGGAGACCGTTTTGATGGACACGTCAATTATCTCTCCCGATGCTTCTCGCAAAAAAATCTCTCCCGTTGCAACGCACGGGCATATGTGCTAGTACTAAAAAACTAAAATACGAGAATTCGGATAATAAGTATTGGACGCCGATATTCACCGAATGTGATATGGGCCATGCCGAACAAGTTGTCAGGTGATACGGCCAGACAGCCTGCATGTCCTTGTTCGGGCATACGACCTGACCGCCCGCACACACGATGATGTAGGGCCAAGCCCTAGCTAACGATCTTTCACGAATTGGAGGAGGAAACCCGAAGAACGTGAAGAACACAACGGAAAACATGGGAAATCACAAGGTGAAACACTTTATTGGACAAGATTAACACCAGATACTCCTCAAATCGCAAGCAACATATGGGATGCATCAAGATTCAAGAACAACAAGGAAAATAAAGATACAAAGGTAGTTCATCCAGATCTCGTGAAGAGATGGGTCTTCAATCCATGTGTGGATCTTCCCTAAGAAGTGGTCTTGAATCCCTAAGGATCTTCTCGGATGGAGGTCTTGAACTCCAATGGAGTGTCCCTCTCTCGAGAGGAATCCCACAAGGGGGATACATGAGCTAAGCTCTAATGTCTAGATCTAATCTTAGCTATCTCTAAATGGAGGAGGAAGGCCCAAAGCATGAAGGGGTAAGTAGGGGCGAAATGGGAATCCATGGGCAAAGCCCAGCAGCTACACATAGGCAGCCCCGTGTGCACGGGGTATCCAGAGAGTCGACGACTTAGGCCGTGCCCACGGGCTTTTACCATGGGCACGGGTTCTAGAGACCCGTGCGCACAGGGTATCCAGAGGCTTCGCAACTTGTCGCCTTCTCATGAACACCTATCAGTGCTTGTGGACCTTGGCCTTCTTCTCGACGGTTCCTTCTCCGCTTCCAAGCTTCCTTCTTGGATGGTGTAGTTGTTCTCTTCCGCATGAACTCCTCCTCTCCATGTGTGAAGGTTCTCTCAAACCTGGGCTTATACACGAGAGGAGTGTCAAGTAGTATACCATCCTCGAAGGGCACAAGTAGACACGTGTAAAGGAGAAGATTCACCTTTATATGTTTGAAGTGGATGTTGCGTGTGTCTCTTGGGAAAGGTGCTCTTGACATGATGATGTCTGTAGGATGCTCCGCATCATCCCCTTCCCCTTGGGAAAGATCCGACCTCGGATCGAAAACCAAATCACCATGGGAATGAGATGGCGTCGCCGTGTAGAAGTGGACGATCACCAATCATTCATCTTCTTGAAGCTCGAAATGGGCGCTCTCCAATGTCGCATCATCTTGTGACTCCTTCAAAAGGAGCAAGGACAACAAACACTTCAAAGCGTGTCATTGTGCGTCCTCCACAATGCCAAAGCGATAGGAAACATGGTGTAGAAGCGTGTCGGTCGAAAGTGGCTTGTTCTCAAGAGCTCGGATGGTTAACTCACGTGAAGTGGAAGTTGACAAGGAGTCAAACAATCCTACACATGCACACAACAAAGCAAAGAACGTATGTGCATGGTAGATAAACACATTATCCATCATGATGGTTCTCTTATTTTGCACATAACCATTATAAGCAAAAGTGCATGAATAATATCATGTAACAATGGCGATATTCATGGCACTAGGCATATGGTGCAAAGAAGGAAGACAAGAATGCTGCACATGAAATATGTCAAAAGCTCCAATAATATGGGGGAAAGCTATGGAGGTTATCTCATTAGCAAGACTAAAATCATTGTTGCACTCAACACATGACAAATAATCTAGTACGAGAGAGGCAACATACAGAGACATATGACAAGGTGCAATAGCAATCATGTGAAAAGCATGGAAATGGGTGCCATCAACCGCATGAAACGAGCAAGTATATGAATCACCAGTGATGCAACATAGGCAAGCATATCTATCATGGCATACACACTAGTAGTGCAAAGATGCAACATACTAGAGGAATCCACAAAAGAAACATGACAATAAACAAGAAATATCTTCACGAAGCTTGCAAATACACATATAAGCACTAGAATGTTGTATCATGTGTAAGGCAAAGTATGGGTCACAAATGCATGGCAAAGGCATATGAGTGGCATAAAGTGAGAGGTGGTATATAACACATAGCCATGTGAGGATCGTGTAGAAGAGATGCCCGAAGTCTTGGTGCGAAGGGGATGGGTGGAGGGTAAGCACTCCATGGTGGCGCACATCTTGGTTGCCCTCTAGAGCTCATTTTGCCAACTCGTGCACTTGCGAGGTTGACGATGGTGCATTGGTACCTACACAACAAATAGGAAAATGAAACAAAGTGTGTGCGTGATAAATATACACATCATCCATCATGATGTGTATGTGCACGTGTGAGTTAGCACAAGATAGGCAATGCTCAAAGAAGTTTGAGGCGTGGTATAAGAGCATGTCATCCATCATAAAAAAAGTTGTTATGTATAACACGATGGAGACAAAATTGAGCATGCAAGTATATGGCACATCAATAGCATTTTTATTCATGGGGAGCATATTGTGCGCACAATTATTGGGATCATGCAATTCATAGGATGGGTCAAATCTCCTAATATGTATGAGGAAACTATGGGGGTCTCCTCATGTGCAATAGCGGAAGCATAATATGGAGAAAATAGACAGCATGACACACAATGCATGTCCAAAGCTAGGTGGTCATGGCATAACATATGATGGAAATGATGCAAAGGGAGCATATCAATATCATCACAAGAAAAAGCAAATGCCCATAATTATGGGCTTGTCATCTGATAAGGACATGACTACCTTGGATATGACCAAAAATATTGCATCATGCATATTTGTGAGGTGATTTCTAATGCAAACTATGCAATAATTTATTTATGTTATTCAGGACAAAAATACTTGACAGACTTTTGTGCCATGTCTAATTGCAGGTGTATGGGACATTTGTACAACCCACATATGAAGATAAGGGAAAAAGAGAAGTTTTAGGTGATGTTCAAAAAGTCCTCTCACGTCACTTTTGGGCCAAGAGAAGATAGAGTCCAAGTCTCTCACGTTCTGGACTCAGATTCGGACTGAACAGACATACCTGACTCAAAACGCCAAGATCTCTTTCATCCGGACTCTGAACTGGGTGATTCTTTTTTTGTTGGAAAGTAGATTTCGTGCTCTTTCCAACCCAGTTGGATTCACCTTCAAATTCATCCGGAGCATTGAGATATTGACGAAACAATCTGACGCTGTAGCAGAATCCGAGCCAAACTACAAGTCCAAAGGTGTTGCATCACCTCCACTTGGGCCCATGGGCCTTGTACGACCTAGGGTTAGTTTTAGACTACCTTGGGACGTCCTCCCACCTCCTTGGCCGCCACCCCTTGCTCCTATATAAGTAGATCAATCTAGTGGCTTTTTCCTTGAAATTTGTTTAGTTAAAAGTTAGCCATTGCAACTTCATGTACTTCGTTTGTGTCCAACGACCAGACCAAGACCGCTTTTGGATCCCCACCTCTATCAATACTTCGTCTATATTCGCAATATTCAGATTGCATTATCATATTCTTGCTTGTTCTTCGATTGCATGCAGGAATAGACCTTCGTGGTCAGGTTGATCGTGCTCTGGCGTGGTCAATAACCTCTCGGAGTTGGTTTAGCGATTGCTAAGGCGCAATGTCGTGCACGTTTGTAGTCGGGTCGTCAAAGTCGTCTCCACCAAATCAATAGTTATCATCTCATCGAAAGATCGGGACACCCTCGCCTCTATCAAGTGGTATCAGTTTTCAGATTGCTCGGTGAGAATTTCTAGTTATACCTAGATTAGTTTTATTTTATTACCTACTATACCGGAAAAAGCCATAAAAAAGTTAGATTTGTTCATCCTTTGTCCAAGCCAGTCTGAGCCTTTGCAATTTTCTTTTCATTGCTTGCATAGTTGAATTTTCGGTTGCATCGTCGTGTCGAGTTGCTGGTCCTAGTGTCTAGTTCATTTAGAGTTTCGAGTTTTGTTCACATTAGTTACGCCGCCACTGCATCATTATTTCTTCCGCTGTCCACCACCGCATCCATCAATTTCCACCACGTGCTACCCATCGTTCATTGTCATAATCATAGTTGAGGTCGTTCACATCTTCGCTTGATCCAATCTGCATCTTATCTAGTTTGTCTTGGAAAGAGGGAGAGAGAAAAAAAGATAGAGAAAAGAAAGTAAAAAAAGTGTGAGAAAAAAAACAAAATTCGGATCTATCTGGAATCAATCTCGTACCTGAATTCGGATTCGAATCTGTTTTGCGCACTGTTCAGTAAAACAGGCATATCTTCCTCATATGAAGCCATTTTGGCTCCGCGAGTACTCAAATTAAAGAGAACGAAGAGCCGCATCTGAATAGTTGCAGAAGCTAGTTCAATATTTGGCACCTCAAAATCGGCTTAGAAATAGTTCTTTTTGCCCTCCGAAGTTCGCGAACACAGCTTGTTCCAGTTTTAGAATTTTTTGACTCCTCATATCAACTCGGAATTGAGTGATTCTTTTTTGCATTGGAAAGCTTGAGTCAGTAGCATTCTTTAGAAAAATTATCAGAAAATTGGCACAAACTTTTCCAGAGGAAAGTTGGAGAGAGAGTTGTTAGTATATCCTCATTGGCAGTTGTTTCTCATCATTATCTTTACTGCCATTGTGATCTTCACTTATATCTTGCTGTCCAGAGCTACTTCATATCCTTTATTGATGCTAGTTGTGCTACGTCGTGATCTCATTGGTGTTCTAGGCTCGCGTCTCTAGTCCGGTCTAGCCTAGGACCAGCACAGTACCGTCGTTGAGCGTTTATTCAACATTGCATCTCTGAATTGATTATTGCTAATCTTTTTCTACTATATATTTAATCCTTCCAAGCTCCACATATTTCTACACCATGTATACATACGTTCCCCAGGCAATCGCTTTGCTCAATCTTCAGAGTCATTTGACACCGTTGGTTGCCTGTCACCACCTGCTCCATAGGTAAGAACTTGTAAGATATTGATATTTGCTTACTGTGAGCGCTTTACCACCACATCCTAGTAGTTCATAGGAACATTATTCTCGAATTTTGTTTCTTATTTCTACTAATCATGACAGGTTCCGGAGATAGAAGTTCTTGGATGACGGACACATCTTTACCATCACGAGAGGTGGGACAACACACACAAGCACATGGTCAGGTTATCTCTTTACCGTCATTTGAGGGTAGATTTAATCCTGCTATTTATCTAGCTTGGGAGCTTGAAGTAGAACAAGTTTTTAGTCACCATGATTTTTCTGAACTTGAGGGAGTACGAGCTGCCACTGGAGCATTTACTGGTTTTGCTTCTGTTTGGTGGAGTGTGCATTGTAAGAAAAACATTGATAACCAATCCACAACTTGGAAAGATTTGAAAGCTGTAATGAGACAACATTATTTTCCTCCTTACTATCGTCGTGAATTGCTTCGCAAATTGGAACAATTAAAACAAGGCAGTAACACTGTTCATGCTTACTACCAAGAGTTCAAATCTTATATGCATCATTGTGACATAGAAGAATCTGAGGATGATACAATGAATAGATTTTTTGGTGGTTTGAACCATGATATTCGCGCAAGATTTCAGTATATTCCCCGTTGCATTACTGGTATGTATGTTCGCGCTTGTACCTTTGAGAGACAGATACATGAGGATGCATTGGGTGACTACAACAACTACTATTCTAGTTCATGCTCATCTCCACCGGTTGGTTCCTACACCGTTGCACCTACTAGAGCAGCCACACCTCAGATTGTGAGCGCGACATCATCTCAAGTGTATGGTACATTGTCATTGTTCATACCTACATCAGCTACGTCTTTGCGACAAGGTAATAGTAAAGGTATTGATGATATAACTAAACATGAGAATGATGCATGTCTAGTTAACTTGAATACATCATGTGTTGAGTTACCTATTGATTTGAGCACACCACCTATTTTAGAGAATCGTGTTACTGTCATGAATGCGTGATGTGATCAAACAGCTGAAATACCAACATTTTTTAGTGCACCCATTGAATTAACTGTTGATGCAAAAGAACCAATGTTTAATCATTTTGATATGACCTCTAATCTTGGTGATGATTCTGTGTCAAATGACTTATTGCATGTTTGCTTATTTAAGCATGTTGTAGCATGTAAATTTGATGCAAGTAAGGTTTATTCACCAATGTTGGGATGGTTTAATGATGAACATTGTCAATCTTTTGATATGAATAAGAGCTTCACTTATATGTGCAAACTGAGTTGCAATATTTTCATGCCTTCTACTTCTTGTGATAATATTTTGGTTTTGTATTTTATGAACTATGAAAGTTACTCATGTATACATGTGTCATATGTGCAAAAACCAAGGGAAGTAAAAATGGATGACATATACATATACAACATGTACACCTTGTCTCTTTTGTTAGCCACATTTTAGATTAAGCAACACCAAGGACGGCTTTATTTTCAAGAAGGGCAGGATGATGAGTACATGACTACCTTGGATACGACCAAAAATATTGCATCATGCATATTTGTGAGGTGATTTCTAATGCAAATTATGCAATAATTTATTTATGTTATTCAGGAAAAAAATACTTCACATACTTTTGTGCCATGTCTAATTGCAGGTGTATGGGATATTTGTACAACCCACATATGAAGATAAGGGGAAAAGAGAAGTTTAGGTGTTGTTCAAAAAGTCCTCTCATGTCACTTTTGGGCCAAGAGAAGATAGAGTCCAAGTCTCTCACGTTCTGGACTCAGATTCGAACTGCACAGACATACCTGACTCAAAACGCCAAGATCTCTTTCATCCAGACTCCGAATTGGGTGATTCTTTTTTTGTTGGAAAGTAGATTTCGTGCTCTTTCCAACCCAGTTGGATTCACCTTCAAATTCGTCAGGAGCGTTGAGATATGGACGAAACAATCTGATGCTGTAGCAGAATCCGAGTCAAACTACAAGTCCAAAGGTGTTGCATCACCTCTACTTTGGGCCCATGGGCCTTGTATGACCTAGGGTTAGTTTTAGGATGCCTTGGGACGTCCTCCCACCTCCTTGGGCGCCACCCCTTGCTCCTATATAAGTAGATCAATCTAGTAGCTTTTTCCTTGGAATTTGTTTAGTTAAAAGTTAGCCATTGCAACTTCATTTGTGTCCAACGACCAGACCAAGACTGTTTTCGGATCCCCACTTCTATCAATACTTTATCTATATTCGCAATATTCAGATTGCATTATCATATTCTTGCTTGTTCTTCAATTGCATACAGGAATAGACCTTCGTGGTCAGGTTGATCGTGCTCTGGCGTGGTCAATAACCTCTCGGAGTTGGTTTAGCAATTGCTAAGGCGCAACATCGTGCACATTTGTAGTCGGGTCGTTAAAGTCGTCTCCACCAAATCAATAGTTATCATCTCATCAAAAGATCGGGACCCTCCTCTCTATCATCATCTGTGCCATATGTGCAAATTGGGTTTATGTTAATGGCATATGCATAGTTACTACAATGAGATTGCAAAGATACGGTATGGTTGATCTCGTGTTTAGCATATGATAAGTAAATCGGATTATCAAACATGATGTGACCGAGAGAATTATCACAAAGAAATCATATGTAACATGGCATCACAACTAATAGACTCCACATGGCAATTATCAAACTCATCATAAATGGGAAAATCTTCGCATGGGGAAATCATACTAGCATGAGACATGGCAATAGGGAGATCAACATCATGCAAGCAGTCGATGTCCACTAGTGAGACGAGAGCATCACCTTCACCTATGTTACCTTTGTCATTCCACTCATGTGGTGTAGATGAGGTGTTAAAGACCAAATTGTGGTCAACTCATCATCGTGATGGAACCATGTGGGGGTGCATCATATTCCACCATGGCCATTGTCTTGTCCAAAGGAGGAACAAAGTAGTCGAGGATCGAGGCGTCAACATATATGAGACCTAGCACCAAATGAGAAGACACAATAGAGGTAGAGGTTAAGTTGTTAGAAATCAAAATGGCCTCACATGACCTATCAACTACCTCACTCTCTCTATGTGGTGGTGGCTCACTCACTCCCTCTAGGTAGGTGCACTCAAAGTCACATATGGTGGAGTCACTCATCTCACTCAAGTGGTGGTGGGGGTGACTCCCCTCACATGGGAATTGGGGCATCTCATCATATATGGGGCTAGTGGTTAAGTCACTCTCACTCTCAATATGGGTGCACAAGTCGCTCAAGTCATCACCATACGCCTCCTTGGTTGAAGGGAAAATCCCATGCCCAACCATCTCATCATCGTCACCGTGGATGAAGGCCGAAGATGGCACATCATCACTCGCCTCCATGACGGAAGGGCATATCCCATGCTCAGTCATCTCACTCTCACCTCCAAAGATGGAAGCATCATCCTTGCTCACCAACATTTCACTCGCTTCCAAATATTGGTCCTTGATTGGCTCTGTAGTCGTAGTCGTCGTCGTGCCATCTTCAAAAAGAGTCGTCGTGGACTCGGCATCGTCAATGCCACAAAGAGGGATGGTGGTACTAGCCTCATGCTCGCTTTCTTGGAGCGTTGTCGTCGTGAAGTGTGCTCGGGGTCGAGTAGACTTGGCCTTCTTGATTTCTCTTTCTGCCTTGAGAGCACCAAAGTAGATGTCGTCGAGGGACTCATAGTTGTTGGTGAAGATACTCTTAGCGATGTCATTGTTCAATCCATCGTGAAGTGGAACTTCATCCAAATGGGGTCGTCCACACCAGCTCGTTGCAAGGCTTTCTTCATCTCCGTGAAGTACTCGTCGAGGGACATGGATACTTGTATGGTGTTCTCCAATCGGCGAAGAAGATGTTCCGTGTAGGTGGAAGGCACAAACTCTCGCCGCATCGCTTTCTTCGTCTTGGGCCAACTCATGTGGAAGCTCTTCAAAGGTGTGTGAAGCCACCATGCCGATGCGTAGTCATGGAAGTTTCGTGTGGCCCACTTCACTTGATCCTCGGAGGGGACTTGATGTCGCTTGAGGTAGTCGTCCATCTTTGCTCTCCCACTTTAGGTACTCTTCGGGGTCATGAGTCCCAAAGAATGGAACTCATCGGCATTGGCGAAGTCGAAGTAGCGCGTGGGAAGTAGTGGACTTGATCTCATGGAGTAGGCAAAGATTCCATACATCCAAAGGCGAAGATGCCTAGAAGTCACTTGGCAAAGATGCCAACGTAGTTGATGAAGCCATAGCGTCAGGGTCGATGTCGAGGTTCTGTATGGTCCATGCGCATGGGGTTGTAGAAGGCCGTGTGCATGGGGTCCCATGGGCATGATGGTCGCTGTCCCGTATGCACGAGGATGCAGAGAAGCCAACTCGCTGCCGAAAGGTTGCTCTTCCTTTCTTGTGGCACGCCCTTGATGATCTTGAGTGTCATGGTCTTGTCGGTGTCGATGCTCGTATGTCCTTGAAGAAGATGGTAGCTCGGGAGCCTTTTCACTTGAGCGTCTTCTCGAATATGATGATGACCTCTTGCAGTTCTTGATGAGGATCTTGAGCTCCTCCATGTGCTTGCCCATCTTGGCGTCGATGAAGTTCTTCATGGCATCGAACTCATCGTCATGGTTGTAGATCGAAGGAGATGTGTCTTCCCTATCCATAGAAGCACTCGAGAAGGTGTGAGAATGAGACGGAATGAACATACCAAAGTTACCTCTTTTCGAAGTTGTAGATGTATCTCAAAGACTACAATGCATGCAAGGAAAAAGTGCACTTGGTGAAAAACCTTGTCCAATCCTTACAACCTACACAAATGGCTTTTAGCGGAGCTCAGTGGGGTTAGTGGCACAAATTCATGCAAACTGAAGTCCAAGATATTATAAATGTTGAAATAAATCCAAAGGACTCAAAATGCAAAGCAAGTGATCAAAAATATAGAGGAGTGCAATAGAGAAACACACGCGGTGGGATAATGGGGCTTGTGCAACTATAGGGATGAGCAATACCAAATTGCCTAATGGAGACTAAGCTTGTGTTGCACAAACACTACGAGAGCACTAGCTTGATTGCATGTTTGGGCACGATTCACCACTTGGCAAGCAAAATGTTTCCTATTCCATGTATCCTCATGCACAAGTATCTCTTTTCATGCTCAACTCTTTGCTTATAAGCTTTTGATCACTCTTCTTGCTTAAAAGCTTTTTTTTATTCTTTCCACAATTCTTATTGAGCCTCAACCACATACATGAGACAAGTATCACAGGATATGCACGGGATCAAGCAATTTCACTATATGATATATCAAATGATGCAACAATATGATATCGTATCACTATGGTGCACAAGTTTTCGCGATGCCCGACAATACCAGGAATGCTAGTCTCAATAGGTATGAAGGTATTCACAAATATGGTGGGGATATCAAGGTGAAATGGCAAGGAAGGAAAAGTATGTGATAGAATGGATACCTTCGACACACTTAACCTTTCACATGGTTGGTGGACCCGGTATTGCTACCGGTTGTTGGTTTCAAAGGATGAATGGTCGTCGTCGATGATGAACGTTGGTGGTTGATGTAGTCGATGGAACGATACAATCATCCGGTGGTTGATGATGAAGTAACCATCCCTAAGTATCCAAAACACCTTAGGAGACTCAAATCACAACTGAAGCAACCACAAATGCAATAGAGATCAAAATGGGTTTGGTTGTGGAAGTTTTGGGTGGTGGTGCGGAAGTTATGGTGGAGGGCCTAGACAAAGATGCAAAAAAATGAAAAAAATGAGTCAAATGGTGGTAAAACCAAGATGAGCAGCTCGGGCACGACAATAGATCCCAAACGAGCCAAAGAACACTCAAATCGGAGTTCGTGAGTAAAACTTATGGCCGAAATGGTGAAGCGATGGTGGCTGGTTCTGGTGGGGGGGCGGGGGGTCGTGCACACAGGGTCTAAGAGCCGTGGGAATGGGGTCCCGTGTGCATGGTACGAGTGCGTGGGCACGGGGTGTCTAGGAACTTAATGGGGGACCGTGACACGGGGTGGCAGAAATTTCGCAATTTCAACTCCAAAGTTGAAGTGGATAAAGAAAAATTAGGCCATGGGAATGCAATAGGGAGTGGATCTACTTGCTAAACACCATATCCATGGATTGAATTAAGCAAAAGCACACTAGGAACAACAAATCACAAAAAAATTGGTATGACTATCTTTTGGGGAAATTTTTGAAATTGGGCAAGAAAATTCAAACTAAAGGATAGAAAGTGAGGGGTAGGGCTCTAAATTCGTGACAACCTATGCTCTGATCCAAGAAGATGTAGGGCCAAGCCCTAGCTAGTGATCTTTCATGAATTGGAGGGGGATACCCGAAGAACACGAAGAACATGAGGGGAAAACATGGGACCACTACAAAAAACACTTCCGTGATAATACATGTTTGTCATAGTAGGTCATATTTTCTATCACGCATGTACATCCATGATGATTTTATGACAAGATCAAGATAGTCATACCTGTGTTGTCACAGAAGTGTTCCATGAAAACACTAAAGATATCATCACGGAAGTGTCCACTTCCATGATGACAAATGGCGCTTCATGGAAGTGATTTCGTCAAGTGTAACCAGCACGTGGCAGCCACCGTAACCGGGCGCCGTTAAGCTATCGGGTGTCGGTTTTGGATCTGATAGCCATTAACAACACCGACCAATGAGGATTTTCCATGTGTAAATTTCTCATTCGCTAGCGAAAGCACGTGTCAGCTCTGTATTGCGACAGATGTCATCCATCCAATGGACGAGACACATCTATGAAACGTTGACATGTGGCACGGCCCAACAGTGGTCCATTTAGGTTAAAAGGCCGGCCCACTTGACTTGGTCAAAAGTTAGTGGGCCGAGCCATGGAAAGCCTGTTAACAGCATGTTCGCATATAGCCCATTTACGACCTGGGGTACTCACGACCATTATGGCATTTCTGAATTCAGCCTAGTAGTGTCATGTGGGCCGTCCAATATGATTCCATCCCATTGTCACTTTCGTCCCATGTATGGCCCATGACGTCTTTCGGCCCATATGAGGCCTTTTATATCTCTGGGCCCTTTAACGACCCGTAGTGATTCTGGCCCATAATGAACAGTAAATTGCTTTGGGCCCATTAACACCCATGATTCAGTTGGGCCGTTTCTAGCCCATGTTATCTTTCAACCTTCTACGGGCCCATAAATTCTTGGGCTCATTTTTTACCCTTGATTACTAACGATCTTTTACTGTCCTGTTCTGCTAATGGGCCAAATTCAGCCCATGGTTACAATCGGCCCCTTTGCGGCCCGTTAAACCATTGGGCCATTTTATCCCGTCATGTATTCCGGCCCATTAACGCCCCGTTATGCATGTCGATAGAATTAAGCATGTGATGTCTTCCAACCTGTTAACGGCCTGTTATGGTCTGGGCCAATAAACAGACGGTTCTGATTTTGGCCCGTTTACGACCCATATTGCGGTGCAGTTTTAGACCAGGAATAGTACGGCCCATTTGTGGCCCATGGATCCTACGGCCCACAGGAGGCCCATGGTCACTATGACAGGTAGCAGGCCCATGGTTACCACGGTCCGTATGTGGCCCATGGTTATTGCGGCCACTATTAAACCGAGGAAAAAGAACCGCAGTGATTAAAGCAAATAAATAAAGAACATTATAAGGAAATAAATAAGCAAACAACTAATGCTAGGCTATTACGGCTATTACACAGATTACATTCACTGGGCATCAAAGTTCGCCAGCAGTGCAAATATAGACAACAGCAAAGCAGCATATTACATACACTGGGTGTCAAATTTGGCCACCAGAGCAAATAAACGTGGCAACAAAACAAGTCCAGAACTGAAAACAACTTCAGAAGAGCTCAAGAAACGTTATCCTGGGTATCCACCATGCTGGCAATAAGCTTAGTGTTGGTGCAATGTTTGCCCCCTTGTGTTTTGGAAATTGTTTCCAGAAACAGGCATGGACTGATTTGTTTACTAATGCACATAGAGAGAAATAGTCCATGCAAGTCCGAGGAGAATGTTGTATTCAGTGTTAAGTTCGAAGAACTTCACCGAAGATTATCTGCATTGCAGAAAAGGATGAGCTACATTTCGTGAATACATGTATGCGAGAAGATTGTAATGAAGGAATTGACCCCTTAAAATTATTGCTGACGTGAAGCAATTTTGGTTTGGAGTGTCCAAGGAAAATGACTACAGTCGAGAAGATTGAAGGCGTAGTGAAGACGTAGCATTTACTTCGTTGTTCTTTTCTTTCTCTCATTCGAGTCATAGGACCTCCGTACTATTAAGAGGGGTGTAGGTTCTTGACACTTAGGTCCACTGTGATGCTTTGACGAAACCTATGAAGACTGAGAGAAATCTCTCTGTGCTCTGAATGATTACCTATCAGCAGAAGACATTGTTCTTCGATGCTGCAGGAGATATCTTTCAAACTAAGGACTTGCCGTTTCTTGCTCCACAAGGAATGTTACTATTATGCTCAAAATCTGAGAACAGTTGTTCTTCAGGTTTAAGCACTTGTTCTACAAGAACGGGGTATAGTAAGATGCATGCATATAGTACTTCAAAATGAAATATGATCTCATAGACCTTACCAGATTCTTGGGTCTGGACCAGTATAGAACAATGTGTTCCTAGTCATCGTCCCTGGAAAAAGTAAGGGAATTTGATGAGTTTCCTTGCCAATGAAGTATGTTTTCTTCAGGTAATGCCGATACTGCCGCAAAGCATTCTTAAAGATAGCACAAGTTACTTCATCCCGAGTTTCCAAATCAGTCATTCTCTATAGAGAAAAATGGGAAAATTTGATGTTTTATAACCAACAGGGAGGTAGAAAGTATGAGACAAATCAAAGTAATTGCCATGAATAACATTACTTACACTTAACTCCTGGAGGAACACCTGCAACTGCCTTTTTCCTTCATCTTTAGTATAATATCTCCATGATGGGAAGATACATACATAGGATCTAACAACATCAGACGCGATAGACACTAAACTACTGAAGACTGGTTGTTCTTTGTCCACGTGAATAGGTGTACTAGCTAACTGCTGGAGTTGGGGTTCGCCGTGGTAGTCCTGACGCTTTAGGCACTAGAGTTGCCTTACTAGCTGTTAGTGTTTGGGAGCTCTATGGTGGAGATGGTGTTGTGTCATCTGGAGCTGGGTTACTATCTGCTGGGGTCGGGGTTAGATTGGGTGAAGCTGGTTCTCTGACCATCGGAGTAGGGGCACAATCCGCGAGAGTCCGGGGTAATGTGTGGTAGGGAAGGTTCTTGTGTAAGTACAACTGGGGTGCTATCTCCGTCGACAGGTAGCACTGTTTTATTTGAAGACCGTGTTTTTACTCCGCTAGATATTGCCTTCACACCCTCCAATTCAAATGGCTCATAAACAAGAAAAGTAGTTAAATGTACTGACCTTGTATGATAGACAGATGCAATAGATAGTGAGAAAAAAGAGGGCATGAAATAGTTCACATATATGTTGTCTACCTAAACAGGATAGCATGGCATAATTTAAAGATATGATGACTAACTAAATAGGATGTGAGGAGGACATGACTACCATAGTTACACCCACAGCCCCTGCTCCTATACCTATTGGACCAGCTACTAGAGCTTGCACACACCAGTTAAATTATCAGGTACTTTCGTTTCTTGGTAATGTTTCTAATGTTCATGAGAATGTGATGTTGTCTAACTTAGATACATTTGCACTATTCCAAAAATCTTCCGATTAACGGCAATATATCTCGGAATGGCCATGAAAATGCCATAATGGGTAGGTATGGTGGCTGTTTTGAGGAAGATATAAGGAGGCTTATGTGTGATAGAGCATATCTTATCACGGGGTTTGGATGCACCGACGAAGTTTGCACCGACTCTCGAGGTGAGAAAGGGCAATGCATGGTACTGAAGAGGCTAGCATATTGCGGAAAGGTAAGAGTGCGTATAATCCATGGACTCACATTAGTCATAAAGAACTCACATACTTATTGCGAAAATTTATTAGCCCTCGAAGCAAATTACTACTATGCATGCCCGTAGGGGGATAGATTGGTAGGAAAATACCATCGCTCGTCCCCGACCTCGACTCGTAAGGAAGACAATCAATAATAAATCATGCTCCAAGTTCTTAGCATAATGAGAGACTATACGTGCATGCTTCGGGAATCACAAACCTTAACACCAATATTCTTACTAACCATAATCATTCACTAGTACCTCCAACATATTGCCATCTCTATATCGCAAAACTATTGCAAGGAATCAAACATATCATGTTCAGTGATCTACAAGTTTTATGTAGGACTTTATGACTAACCATGTGAATGACCAATTCCTGTTGACTCTCTAAATAGATATAAGTGAAGCAAGAGAGTTTAATTCTTTATACAAAAGACTTTCCCACGCTCTAATTAATATAAGTGAAGCAAAAGAGCATTCTACAAATAACGGTTTTCCATATGTAGAGAAATGGGCAATCCAAACTTCAAATGATATAAGCGAAGCACATGAAGCATTTTATAAAGCCATACTCAAAAGATATAAGTGAAGTGCAAAGAGCATTCTATAAATCAACCAAGGGATATCTCATACCAGCACGGTGCATAAAAGAAAAGGGAAAAATAAATACGAAAGACGCTCCAAGAATTTATGCATATCATGTGACGAATAAAAATATAGCTCCAAGTAAAATTACCGATGGTCGTTAGAAGAAAGAGGGGATGCCTTCCGAGGCATCCCCAAGCTTAGTTTCTTGGGAGTCCTTGAATATTACCTTGGGGTGCCTCGGGCATCCCCAAGCTTAGTCTTTTGCCACTCCTTATTCCTTCATCCATCGTGATCTCACCCAAAACTTGAAAACTTCAATCACACAAAACTTAACAAAACCGTCGTGAGATCCTTTAGTATAATAAAGCAAATCACTACTTTAAGTACTGTTGCAAACCCATTCATATTTTATTATTGTATTATACCTACTGTATTCTAACTTCACCACGGTTTATATCACTGATACAATCCATAGATTCATCAAAACAAGCAAACATCGCAATAAAAAAAAGAATCTGTCAAAGAACAGAACAGTCTGTAATAATCTGAAGATTGACCATACTTCTATCTTTCCCTAGTAATAAAGCAAGCATTGCTTCTGGTGGTACGTTGTCGCTAATTTTGTAGAAAACCCCTCACTTTTTATGGAATCAACCCACAACCCATATAGAAATCAACCTGAAAGAGAAAAAAATAGCCAACGCCGTCCGTATCGAACACAAACGAGTGGGGACTGAAAAGGCCAATCTGCTGCTGCGTTTTTCCCTCACCACTCTCTTCCGGTTTCACTTGATTTGCTCCATAATCCCACATAATTTCATGGGTTCATATATGTGCACCTTGGTGATTCAACAAGAGGCAATGCAAATCAACAGAGGAATGAATCCAGAGAGATGTACAGCGAAGGAAACCTGGGCGTCCAGAGGAAGAAATTGGGATAAGATTCGTGGTGGCAGCACCTCTGCGGTGGTGCCATGGCCTGCTGGCTGCTAGCAAAGGGAAGGGCGGCGACGCACAGGTGGGTGGGGGCGAGCGGAATCAGGCAGTGGTGAGGCGCGAGGCAAGGGGGCGGGGGCTATGGCGCCTCCATGGAGCAAGCAGGGGAGGCGAAGGGGGCACGCGAGGAGGTGCAGGGCGCGCTAGGAGAGGAGGAAGCAGCAGACGGTACTGGCTTGTGCTCACCGGCAACGGGCCCAGCCAGCCCCCGCACGTGCTGCCCAACCGCCAGATCTAGTGCGCAACCACTGCACACGGCGGCCCTGCAGCCCCCATCACCATTAGCCAGCCCCCGGGAGGGGCTCCACCACCTAGGCATGGGGAGGCCGCCGCCGCCCTGGTGCGCCGAAGAGCAGACCGCCGCCGCTGGCAGAACCTCCCACGCGGAGGAAAGGAAGGGGGTGATCCGGGCGGTGCTGGAGCTTGCTTTGGGGAGGGGGGAGGGGCGGGGTGTGGGATCCCGATGACGATGTGGGCTCAGGTGGCAGTGGTGCACATCCCAATGGGGGAGGTCGGGATGACGAGAGCCTCACAGAAGAGAAAATAAACGGAGGAGAGGAGAGATAAGGCTCTGCGAGCGAGCGGCAGCGAGGCGGCCGATTGCTTCTAGCCAGCCGATTAGTTTTTTCTTACAGCAAGCCGACGTGTTAGCTAGCTAGCATGGCAGCATAGATCGGTTGTTTTCCAGTTTTAAATTAAAGGTGCATTCTAGATCTCCCCTTCACACATGTGTTAGCATGGATGTTAGCGTGCACACATGTGTTTGCTCTCCTTTCTTCTAAAGAAAAATATGCTTGCTCTCTAAACTATGCACACGCTGCCTTTTCATTTTAAGGTTGAATTTGACTCATCTATTTTTTTTTGAATTTGACTCTGTTTATATCCTTCGTGAACTCATACTGACGGGCTACTAGGATGCGACAACCGAAAAGGTAAAAAGCACCATACATAGATGGATAAGGATTAAGCAATGTTGAACTAACATATATACACAGGTTAGGGCATACATGATGAAAACATATATGCTTGCACGTCCAAAACAAAATAAATTATCTTCAGGCACTATTGATCCCAGTTCATACGAGTGCATAACAAATCGTCGGCGCCAAAACACAGACATTTACGTGTCATGGCAATAGAGTCTTTAATTGTTCTCATTCTCAACAAAGCTATTGTTTCAATCAGGAAAATGATGCCATGCCTGATGTCTGTAGTGATGGAGTAATTACCAGATTTAAGGAGGCGAGGCCACAAAATGAGATGAGGATGGTGGGGGGTGCCCTGATTGTTGGCTGGGCTTATTAAATGAGATCTAAAGAGGCGAGGTCACATAAATGAGCGAAGGAAGGTTGGGCGCCTGATTTTGTGGGTAATTAAATGAGATAACATGCAAGATTGCATATAAAATTAAAAAGATTCACTTAATATATTTTTTCTAAAATTTGTATGGTTAATTAAAAATTAACAACTAGATTCAAACGGTGTTCCATAATTTTTTTTGATATCGTAAACATATGTTAATTCAGGTACACAATGCGTCATGCAACTGACCATAGACTACAAAAATTAAAAAGAGTTACCTAATATTTCTTCTACAATTTGTATGGTGAATTAAAATTTAATGACTAGATTCTCTATTTTTTTATCGCCAATTTGCTTTTGGTTCAAATGATGTTCCATATTTTGTTTTGATATGGTAGACATATGTTCATTCAAGTCACAAAATTATTGTAATACAAGTTCAAACTTGCTAGATTTCTTTCGGGTGCTTCATTAAATGTCTGAACCTGAACTTATTCATAAACATACTTTTAATTTCAGACCCCATTATCCCTAAATTTGATGTTGACTATGCAGCCACACAGTTCCTTAACCCGGCCATCCATACAGTTGTTCATTCCATCGAGCCAGCCGCCGCTACAAAAAGTGTGGTGAACTACGACAATGCAAGTGAGAAGAGCACGGTGGAGAAATCCACACTACCTTGCAATGTCCGACGCTTGGTTACACTACCATATCGCATCCACAGATAACATGCCGTATGAGGTGGCGGGCGCCAACATGCACAATATCATCGCAATGGGTGTCTTTTTTTTTTCCCGTTGCAATGCACGGGCATATTTGCTATTTAAATATAAAATAACCACGTGGCATACCCGATGGCATTATGCATATATGTCTGCTCTTGACTTCAAGGAGGATGACTAAGCATCAGGAGAGATCACATTAAGAACAAAAAAAATTGTCCATTGTCATATCATATCTTTACATACATTATTCTTTTCTCTACGTTCACACCAATTCAACTCTGTTTATCCTATTGGGTCTATGTTTGCGTTCAAAATCATCTAATCTTCTTCTGACGGTGATAATGTTTCTTGGAGGAATCAGAGAAATGGTAATTAGTCTGGTTACTGGAAATCGCCATATCCGTGAGAGATAGAAAACCCATGAGAATAATGGAGATAGACAGATAGAGAGAGAGAGAGAGAGAGAGGAGAGAGAGATCAGCAGCGAGAAGCAGAATCTTAGGTGCAACCACATCAAAAGAATTCATGTACACCTAAATCTAACAAAAATGCATTGAATGCATGTGCAAGGTAATCTGATGATTCGAGAACACATCTCGCTGGAAAATAGACAACGATTATTCATGCTCAATAACTCTTGTAAGTTGTTTTACCTCTGTAACATCTAGATAACCCGATTCTCGTGCCGTTTATGCTAAATTCGTTACTAGGATTGTGTGAAGTTAACGTAAAAAGAAAGGAAAGAAAGGTATGGAGCTATTGCTTTCCCGTTGCAACGCACGGACATATGTCCTAGTAACTCCAAAAATTCTGAAAAATTAGGAAAATTTCAGAAACTTTTGACGTTCCAGTAAGAAAATGTAAATTTGCGCACTACAGCCAAAGTTTCTGTTCTTGCACTGCACATACCAAACAGGCAATCTAAAGGCAAATCTTGGCATATTATTTTTATAATACAAAGGATTTTTACAAGGGGATAATTATTTTTGTTGGAAATTTTCTGTAATTCAAGATTCACAAAGTTCCCATAGGCATGAACAAGTTTAGGGATATCACCCACTTCAACGGTGCTTGTCTTTTCTCACTTTCACTTTTTTTTGAAAAGTTTTTAGGTTCCCCTCTATATTTTTTTTTGTTTTTAAACTTTATAAAAGCACACAACAGAATAAAATGACTCTCTAAAACTTCTGGGTTGTCTCCCTGCAGCGCTTTCTTTAAAGCCATTAAGCTAGGCATGTAGTGCTCAAGTAATTGATCCACCCGGATCCCAAGGTATATCAAAGCCAATTTTATTTTTTTGTTTTTAAACTTTATAATAGCACACAACAGAATAAAATGACTCTCTAAAACTTCTGGGTTGTCTCCCTGCAGCGCTTTCTTTAAAGCCATTAAGCTAGGCATGTAGTGCTCAAGTAATTGATCCACCCGGATCCCAAGGTATATCAAAGCCAATTTTAATTAACAATGATTATTAATTTAGTAGTGAGCACAAAGCAACATATATCATGCAATGACGAAGTCTAACTCTCTTCCTATGCATCAGCATGTCATAAAAGAACAATTCATGCACACAAAGTAAAGACCGATACATAGCATAAGCAGTTTCTTGCAATTTTATCGTATTGGAAACATAGAGAGGGTGAGATGTAGTCCCTCTCTCATAATAATTGCAAGTAGGAGCAGCAAGCACATGCATATTATTTCCATTAAAATCATCATGTGCAATGGTAAAACGTAACCCATCAATATAATCCTTAATAAGAGCAAACTTCTCCGATATAGTGTAGTTGGGAGAATTCAAAAAGATAATAGGACTATCATGTGTGGGTGCAATCGCAACTATTCATTCTTAACATAAGGAACTATATCAAGTTCATCTCCATAAGCATCATTCAAATTGGCATCATGGCCACAAGCATAGCAAGCATCAGTTTAATCAAAAAGGGATATTTCAAATGAATCCAATGGATCATAGCAATCATCATAGCATTCATCCTTTGGTAAGCACGAAGGGAAATTAAATAATGCATAAGTTGAAGATTTACTCTCATTGGAAGGTGGGCACGGGTAGCTAATCCGCTCTTCCTCCTTTTGTTCTTCGCTCTCCTAATCATCTTTTTCATCCAATGAGCTCATAGTTTCATCAATTTCTTCTTCTGTAGTTTCCTGCAATATATTAGTGTCTTCTTGGACAGCGAAGGCATCCTCACTATAATCTTTAACATAAGCATTAGAAGCATAGTTTTCATAGCAATATTTAAGTATGGCAAATTTTTCAGATTTGTAAAGAGTAGCATCATACTTTTCAATCAAAGAAGCAATTTCATAAGCACCCTTAAAAGCAACAAATTCTTCAATTTGTTCAATATCATAGTAATTATAAACACCTTTAGCATAAGAAGATACAATTCCATTATCACTAAACTCACATTGGTAGGGAAGGTGTTTCTTAGGGTCTTCAGAACAACAAGTAAAATCATGTATTTCGCATAAATTCCAAGCATAGCAATGCATAGTATTAATATGATGTCATAAAAGTTTCCCTTTTTGAGACAAGCGGTGTCGCACAAAATAAGCATGCTCATTTAATGATTTTCCCTCAACTAAGCTAGTTGGGTTTTCAGCATGAGCACAAATGGATCGAAGATGATCCAAGTAGAAAGCTTCAGCAGTATGATAAATTTTGGGTGGTTCTTCAACCATTGTTTTAGCAGGTACAACTATTTTTTTGGTATTTTATGTTTCCTACCCATAACTAAAGATAGAAAACAAGAGCACAAAATAAAATATACTTAGTGATAAAGCAGACAAGCACACACGAGAATATTCACCCCACGCTATTGTTTCCCGGCAACGGCGCCAGAAAAAGGTCTTGATAACTGAAAGTGCAACTAATCCCCAGGTGGTTTTGGTAATTCATAACATCATATAGCTCATTGAACTAATATCCATTCTAGATAAATATTTCAGGATGTTCAATGATTGGCATGGCATGAGATAGAGATGTGGACCCCTCAAAATGCTAAGGACAAAGATTGGCAAAAGCTCAAGACTCTTCATTTATATTTTAGCGATCCAAGATCACATTGAGTCCATAGGAAAGCCAATACTATTAAAAGGAATGAGGTGTTGCTTAATGGCTTACTTGCTCAAGTGCTTAGTGATATTGCTCCAAAACCCTCAGCCACTTTCTCCATCCAAATGTGTCAAAACCCTAAACTTCAACTCGGCCCCACAGATTCTTCCTATCCGGAGCCACCGAGTTCATATGACATAGCCACAGCCAGAAACCCTAACAGTTTGGTCTCACCGATACGGATCTTGGTCTCACCGAGATGGCCTTGTCAACTCTTTGTTATCAGTTGCAATTATTTCGATCTCATCGAAATTGCAATCGGTCTCACCGAGACGAGGTTTGCCCTAAGCCCTAGCACATCGGTCCCACCGAGTTGTTCCAATCGATCCCACCGAGATTCCTAACGTTCACATTTTTGAACTGATTGGTGCCACCGAGTTTAACTATTCGGTCTCATCGAGATGAGTCAAATGTGTGTAACGGTTGGATTTTGTATATACCCCTCCACCCCCTTCTCCATTTGAGGGAGAGCCATCAGAACGTGCCTACACTTCCACTATTCATTTTCTGAGAGAGAACCACCTACTCATGTGTTGAGATCAAGAGATTCCATTCCTACCATTTGAACCTTGATTTCTAGCCTTCCCAAGTTGCTTTCCACTCAAATCTTTCTTCCACCATAGCCAAATCTGAGAGAGAGAGTTGAGTGTTGGGGAGACTTTCATTTGAAGCACAAGAGCAAGGAGTTCATCACTACTAGGGAAAACCTTATACACAGAACCTTGGCAGTAGCGCTGGATAAAACGAGGCGCTACTGCTACTTAGCCATAGCGCGTGTCCAGAGCAGGCGCTACTGCTATCGACTTAGCAGTAGCGCGGCAAGAAAAAAGAGTGCTACTACTAAAATTGCCCCACCGTTGCCGCCAGGCTAGGTTTAGTAGTAGCGCGCCTCAGATAACCGCGCTACTGCTAACTGAATAGTAGTAGCGCATTTTTTGGGTAGGGCGCTACGACTAAGTTTGAACCTGGCCACATGGCGGGCCCCACTTAGCAGTAGCGCCTCTCCCAGGGGCACGCTACTGCCATCTTTTTAGCAGCAGTGCGTTTTACTCCCCAGCGCTACTGCTAAACCGCAGCCACCACCTTTTTCCTCCCCCTCCCCCTCCCCCATCCTCTCTTCCTTCACTTTCCCCTAGCTCCCACCTCCTCTCTCCCTCAGTTTGCTTCTTCCTCACTACTTCTCCCCCATTACTCTCTTTCTTCTACCTCTTTCTCTCTCTCTTTATTTCTCCTAGCTAACTACACCACCTCCATTAATGCATCTCCTTTCTCTTTTTCCTTCCCCCTCCACTAGTTGAACTCATCTCCTTCCCAAACTAGCTAGGTAGATCTAGCATTTAGTGAAGTGACCTATGTACCTCCCTAACTAGATCTAGCCATGTCAACAAGTAAGCTTTGTCCACTTTTGATCATTCCCTAGGTGTGTGGCGACATCGATCGACATCATCATCACCGTGCTCGATCTCGAGATAGGTGATTAAAAATTTGTGCTTTTGCAAGAATGGAAATATGTGTATGTGTGCGATATGACATAATCGGGCGATATGATGGAAATTGTGTGTGTGGCATGAGTTGCCGCCGAATTGTGCTTGAGTTGCCTATGTTTTGCCGAAATGTCAATTTATTTCCGTTTCGGCGAATTTCGGGCGAACTCTATATGTCCTATTTTTAGGGAAGGTCATGCCGAATTTTTGTATGACTTTGATGCATGCTGCATTTTTATAATCAATTTGTTTATTATTATTACCGTGCAGGCGTTCATGATGGTCAGTGGAACGATGGTCGAAAGGTTGTTGCGGTCGGCGGTGCAGGACATGAATGAAAATAACCGGACAGAGATTTTATGTCCGTGTCGAAGATGCAAAGGAGGAGTTTGGCTCGACCCCTATGAGGATGGTCGTGTGATGGCGCACCTGCTCATGACTGGTTTCATGGATGGCTATACTCGGTGGATAATTGAAGATGATGATGATAAGGACGCCGACAGGGCAGGCAATGACGACACGAGGCAAGACGAAGAGATGACCGATAATGGTGGCGGAGAAGGGGCCGAACATGGCGGCGGGGAAGAGGCCGGACATGGCGGCGGACAAGAGGCCGAACATGGCGGCGGAGAAGAGGTCGAACATGGCGGCGGAGAAAACATGGACTCCACACCGCATACTTCGTCCGTACTAAGTTCAATTGTGCGGGACCCTCATGTTCAAGAACTGCTTGCAAGGAGACGGGTACTAACAGAGCTGCTTCTAGAGAGGAGGCCAAGCTGCAGCAACTGGTGGTAGACTCGAACACTCCATTGTATGATGGTTGTGATCCCGAGGTGACCCGTTTGAGTTTCATGCTTGAACTTCTGAAGACGAAGGCTAAAAACAAATGGACCGACACTAGCCTCGATGAGCTTCTCAAGTACCTAAAGGATGTTCTTCCCGCGGGGAATATATGTCCTACTAGTGTGGATGAGGCCAAGAAGATCATGTGCCCTCTTGATCTGCCGCACGTTAGATACCATGCATGCATCAACGATTGCATAATTTATCGGAAGTAGAGCGTGGAAAAAACCAGCTGTCCGGTGTGCAGTGCTTCTCGATACAAGAAGGCCGGGAAGAAATCTCCCCAGAAAGTTGTATGGTACTTACCGATCACTCCCCGTCTGCAACGCTATTTTGTAGATCCCAAGGAAACAAAGCTCATGTGTTGGCACGCGGAGAGGACAAAGCCCGATGATGGAGATGATCCGAAGCTGAGACACCTCGTGGATGGAAGCCAGTGGAGAGTGTTCAATGACGAATATCGATATTTTGCATGTGATGCAAGGAACATCGTACTTGGCGCATGTACCTGATACGTCTCCGTCGTATCTACTTTTCCTAATGCTTTTCCTCTTGTTTTAGACTCTAATTTGCATGATTTGAATGAAACTAACCCAGACTGACGCTGTTTTCAGCAGAACTACCATGGTGTTGTTTTTGTGCAGAAATAAAAGTTCTCGGATTGGAACGAAACTTTGCGAGGATTTTTTATTCAATAAATAAGAATTTCTGGAGCCAAGAACCACCGGAGGGGGGCACCTGGGTGGGCACAACTCACCAGGGCGTGCCCCCCCCCTCCAGGTGCGCCCAGGTGGGTTGTCCCCACCTGGTGGCCCCGCAGACTTCAACCCTGATACTATAAAATCACATATTTGGAGAAAAAATTCAAGGAAAAAGAATTATCGCGTTTCACGAGATGGAGCCACCGCCACCTCCTGTTCTTCATCGGGAGGCCAGATCTGGAGTCCGTTTGGGGCTCCGGAGAGGGGGGGGGTCTTCGATCTTCGTCATCACCAACCCTTCTCCATTGCCAATTCCATGATGCTCCCCACCGGGAGTGAGTAATTCCTTCGTAGGCTCGCTGGTCGGTGAGGAGTTGGATGAGATTCATCATGTAATCGAGTTAGTTTTGTTAGGGCTTGATCCCTAGTGTCCATTATGTTCCGAGATTGATGTTGCTATGACTTTGCCATGCTTAATGCTTGTCACTTTGGGCCCGGGTGCCATGATTTCAGATCTGAACCGTTTATGTTATCACCATTATATCTATGTTCTAGATCCGATCTTGCAAGTTATAGTCACCTACTACGTGTTATGATCCGGCAACCCCGGAGTGACAATAGTCGGGACACTTCCCGGTGATGACCGTAGTTTGAGGAGTTCATGTATTCACTATGTGTTAATGCTTTGTTCCAGTTCTCTATTAAAAGGAGGCCTTAATATCCCTTAGTTTCCAATAGGACCCCGCTGCCACGGGAGGGTAGGACAAAAGATGTCATGCAAGTTCTTTCCATAAGCACGTATGACTATTTGCGGAATACATGCCTACATTATATTTATGAACTGGACCTAGTGCCGTATTGTAGCGCCCAAGATGCGATTCTATCCCAATCACGTGATGAATTCATGATTGGGGCACAACTGCATTTCGAGCGCATAGCAAGGTGGATATCATTACAACATACCATGTACTGAATAGATGAGAATACAAGATAAAGGCTTACACTCGCCATAAGCTACAACATGAATACAACAATACATCAATACATAGCAATTATCATACAGAAGAGCAGGATTCGACTACGGATGAAATCAAATGAAAAAGAAGAATGACATCCACCCTGCTAATCCCAGGCTCCCGACCCGGAACCTATCCCTTGATCGAAGAAGAAGAAGCAGAAGAACTCCAAACAAGCAAGCATCGCTCTCTCGTCAAAGCATCGGTTTACCTGTACCTGCAACTGTTGTTGTAGTAATCTGTGAGCCACGAGGACTCAGCAATCCCACTACCATGGGTATCAAGACTAGCAAAGCTTAATGGGTATGGAATGGGTAAGTGGTGAGGTTGCAGCAAGCACTAAGCATTGTATGGTGGCTAACTTACGAGTACAAGAGTAAGAAGAGTAACTACGCATACGGTCGCAAACTAGTAATGATTAATAAGTGATCCTGAACTACTTACGTTCAAACATAACCCCACCGTGTTCTCTTCTCGAACTCACTCGAAAAGAGATGGTCACGGTTACGCACACGATTGGTGTATTTTATATTCGGATCTGGTGTCAAGTTCTCTACAACCGGATATTAAAAATTCCCATCTGCCACATAACCGTGGGCACGGCTTTCGAAAGATCAAACCCTGCAGGGGTGTCCCAACTTAGTCCATGACAAACTCTCATGATCAGCGGAGGCAAATCTCCATCTTGGGGACAACCCGATCAAACTCGGAATCCCGGTGCATAAGACATTTCGACAAAGGTAAAACAAAACCAGCAAGACCTCCCGACATGCCGACACCCTGATAGTAGCCGCGCGTATCTCATCTCAGGCCACGACGGATGAGCTACGCGTACAGGTGACAAAAATAACCCAGGTTGCCCCGGGGCGGTCCCGCATAGTGCTCTAGTTTGGACCAACACTCATGAGGAGCACTGGCCCGGGTTGTTGATTAATTATCCTCGGGGTCCGGAAAGTCCCTATGCAAGTTTTAGTTGTTATTAGGCAAATGGTAAAACCAATGTTGGGCCTTTCTGGAAGAGTTTTATTCAAATCAAACTGTCAAGGGGGGCCCATAAACCCCGACCGTGTTAGGAATGCAAAATCAAGGAACATAACACCGGTATGACAGAAACTAAGGCGGTAAGAGTGGAACAAAACACCAAGCAGAAGGCCAAGCCTTCCACCCTTTACCAAGTATATAGATGCATTAATTAAATAAGAGATATTGTGATATCCCATGATAACCATGTCCCAACATGGAACAACCCGCACTGCACCTACAACTAGCAACGCTATAAGAGGGGCTGAGCAAAGTGGTAACATAGCCAAACAATGGTTTGCTAGGATGGTGGAAAGGTTAGAGGTTTCTCATGGCAATTTGGGAGGCTTGGTAAACAAGTGGTAGGTAGCGCGACATAGCGGTAGCATCGAGACAACTAGCATAGCAAAGATAGTAGTGGTATCCAGAGTAATGATCATCTTGCCTGAAATCCCGCTAGGAAGAAGATCGAATCCATGAAGTAGACGATCCAACGTAGTCGAACGGATCCTCATAATCGCAATGTAACCGGAACTATTGGGAAGAAGCAAACAACATGGTAAACAACCATCACATAAACATGGCATGATGCACAATCAAGTATGATGCATGTCCGGTTTAATGAGTCATGGCATGGAAAGGTGCAACAAACAAAACTACAAATTAAGTGGAGCTCAATATGCAATGAGTTGCATGTTGACGAAACACCACATTCAATTATTTAGTTCACTCTCGTTTATGTACCCAACAATATTAAATGTTGTTAAACATGGCAACAGGTGAAGCATAAGTAAACTAACTATTTAGGCAAGTTTAAATGAGGCCGGAAATAACAAACAACAATTTCAGAAAATCCTCATATGCAATTTACGAATTTGGTACTGTTCTTCCCTAAACCATAATTTTAATGTTGTTAAACAAGAAAATAAAGTGCACCATGTTAATCTATACATTTTTCTACCCCATTTACATATAAAGTTTATTTAATTCGGAGCTTCGGTTATTTAGTTATGAAATAAACCATTTAACATGACATTTATGCAAAACAAATGCAAACAATAAGTTAAACATTTTAGACATGGATGAAAGTTAGATTTTATGAAACTAGATGAAATTCTAAGCATTTTACATACATAAAGCATTTACAAATGATGCACAGTTATGAAGTTATTATATGCATGAACACTAGGGACTTTTCTGTAAAACAGGCATTCTCTAGATAATTAGCAAATCGTCCAGAACTGGAAAAAAAACATGTCGGGCCGAATCTGCTAGCCCAACAGAAGGGAAAGGAGGCGCTGGGGGTGGCCTCACCATGGGCCAAGGCCTGATTTGGAGCAGAGGAGGCCGACTGGGCTGGCAAAGGCGGCTGGCGAGGCAACGGCCCAGGTCGTGGGTTGACGCGGTCAGTGGGACGACGAGCGAGTGGCTGTTGCTTGTTGCAGGGGAAACAGAGGACGCAGCAGCGGCCTGGCGCGGCTGGAACTTGGCGCGAAGGAGGCTCGCGTCGGCGCGTCACCGGGGCGGAGCAGGTGATGGCGGGGAGGCGGATCCGGCGAGGAAGTGGCTTTGGTGGCGTCGGGCTTGAGGAGCGGCGACGGGCGCGCAGAGAAGGAGCGGTGCCGGGCTTGGCAAACTACTGCTAATCGTTGTAGTGGAAGCAGAGGCCGGCAACAGTGGACTTGATGCGGCGGCGGCGCTTGAAGGTGCAGGGACGTCGGGGACGGACAAGACGAGACGGACCCGGTCCCTGGTCCCCGGATTTGATCGAAGACGACGAGGAAGGTGCGGTCAACGGGCGAACGAGGCCTACAGGCGGTGGCAGTTGGCGCGGCATCCCGCTGGAAGACGAACGAGACGGCAGCGAACGACGATGGTTCATGAGCAGAAGAGAAAGACAGTTAGAGGAGAAGGAGAACCAGGGGAAAAGGAAAAGGGCACTGGGCAAGGGCGAGGGCACAACCATGGTGGCGTTGGTCACCGGCGAGGCTCGAGCAGGAGGCGTGCTCGGGGCTGAGGAGGCGCTCGGGGCCGACGGGTTCGAGTGGAGTGGATCAGGAAGGTGGAGGCTGTCAGGTTGGAGATGGATCCCGAGGGAGAGAGAGGTGAGTAGGTGGCGGCGGTGGATGAGGGGATGGATGGGACATCTCCCTAAATTCTAGGGTTGCCCTGTTTATATAGCAAGTGGGTTAGGTTAGGTGCTAATTTGGGTCCCTCCGATCGAAATCGAGCGGTTGTGAATAAATAGGCTATGACAGTCAAAGAAGAAACCGAAGATATTTTGGGGATGTTTGAGATTGATCCGGACCCAACGGTGACGACTGAGCGGTTCGGGTCCCAGACAGTTTTCGAACGCGCGCGAGGGGTTTAGCAAAAGGCCATAGAGGCAAGGGGGTTTGATGGGCTCAGAGAAGAGAGAGAAGAGAGCGGTCCGGTTGATCTGAGAGGAGGTCAACAGAGACAAGGAAGAAGCGGCAACTACGAGCGGATGCAAACTTTAAGAAAACATGCAGATGCAATGCTCATGATGAAATGCAACAAACAAAAGAAACACACATCAACAATGAAAATAAATGGAAGGCGTCTGGAGCGTCGGTCTCGGTTCGTTACAACACTCCCCCACTTACAAGAGATCTCGTCCCGAGATCTAAGGATGGCAACGGAGAGAAGTGGAAGAGGAAGAGGTAAAACAAAGTTGCTTCTTTGACAAACGAGTGAAACCACGAACCTTGAGAGGTTGAACAAATTGAAGGAAAGAATACAATGGAGATGAACGAGATTGCAAACACTCCGTTAGCAAAGAGGAACAAGGAACATTACGAGAACCTTGTAGGTTGAAAGACATGAAATAAGAGCTTCACGAACCAAAAGAATATGACCACACCAGTATAATGAGATAGCCAAGGAACAAGAATGACAGAATTTGGACAGCACTCCGGTAGAAAAGAGAAGGAAAACTTGATAAGTTGAAAAGAACTTAAATATAGGACACAACACTCCTGTTAAATGGATAAGCAAGGAAAATAACATGATCTTGACAAACAAGATGATACTTGACGAGAGCAACAACACAATGCCTCCGGAAGAAATGAAAGGATGAAATGAAAAGAACGGAGAAAAGAACAACAACTTCCACCGTGAATGAACTTGAAGGAGCCTTACTACGAAGAAGGTTGAACGGAGTTGTTGGAAAATCAACAACAAAAGATATATGATTTCCAACGGTCTTATGGAAAACATCCCAAAATTTTGAGGTGAAGACCAGCCACTAATGGAATCAATTAATTTGATTGAGAATACCAAAGAGGTGAAAAACTTCTTCCACCAAGATGATAAAGAGATAACTTGGATCATTGTTAAGCACCACAATTAGCAACATTCCTTAGGGAAGGCTTTAGGTGAAATCTTTACCAAGATAACTCCAACGAAGAGATTGATGGATTTGGATATCTCATTCTTGACAACATGTGAATCATGAAACACGAAGGGAAATTATCAAGAATGACATAACACCACCTCAAAAGATATGATAGAAAGAACTGCACTTCGGAATGCAAGATGAAGAATGCTTGAGCTCCTCTAAAAAGAATCTCGATGAACACTTCTAGAATGAATGAAATCTTTGATGAACCACCATGTAGAGCCTTCATGGAGAACTCCGGTAAGAAAAGAAATGGTAGGAAGGAAGTGAAGGTTTTAAAAAAAATAACAAGATGAAAACCTTGTGATGTTGTAGATGGAGCTTCGCGACGAAATGATTGAGAGAGCTTGGAAATCTGTAAGATAAGATGAAGCACTTGAAACCAAGAATTTGATATCATGAACGAACTCCGGAAGAAGGAATTTAGATACAGGAGAATGCAGAGATGACAAGCTGACTAGAGAATACTTGAACGATGCACCGGTAAGAATTCGGAAGCGAGAGCAGAAAGCTGAGAATGAGTAATATTCAGAAATGATGGCCTTCGAAGGAACAAAATGGAAAGAACTCATGAAATGCTTCGGATGGGTATGAACAGAATTCTCACAATCGAAAACAATTATGAGGATGGCATGAAGCTAGAACCATGAATCTTCAAGAGAACGAACAAGGATTTAAGAGAAACCTTTCTTCGATCTTCAACGTTGAGAATGACGACAAGGAACACCACCAAAAATTGTTGAGACACTCCGGAACAATGACGAATATTAATGTTGAGCCAAAGATGAGAAGAATCTGAAAGTGATCTTGGAGAAGGCAATTGACTGATGAGAATTCATTCTTACGTCAAACTTTGAAAAGCATTAGAGAATCACTCCGGAAAATTAGAAGAGTCAGGTAAGATCCTGGGAAAAGACCTGTGGGTTAGGGCCCACTCAAGAGAAACACCGTTGAAATGATTGCTTGAAAGAGAGTTTGCACCGGTTGAATTAAATGGCTTGAACGGATTAAGAATGGAAACACGAATCTTCTGAGATATCTTTGGCACTCTGGATACAAGTATCGCGAGGTTAATGATCAAGACATGCTTGGATAAGAACTTCCAACATGAGAAAGCATTTGAAAAGAGGAAAGGGATATGATCAACACCGAAAGCTTGCATTGAATCCACCGTAGGAAAAAAACGGGAATGAAAGAATGATGAACTTGTAGAGCATCTTCATGAGAACCACTGGGTAAGAATATTGAATAAAAAGAATGAAGAAACTTCACGCCAATAAAATGGATACTTGATTAAGAAATCCGAGTCCTTGAAGAAAAGATGGAATGGACAAATCCTCAGGCTTCTCAACGGCGCCCGTATAGAATAACTTGAAGAGAAGTGCACCGATTGGAAAAGAATTGACATGACAACCTCAATGATCAAGAAGGATTAGTATTCACATAGAAATATGAGAACACCGCTTAGGAAAGGTATGGAATCAACACTTGACAATGAAGCAACTTGAATACCACAATCAAAACAAAACAAAGGATTGGCTTGCAGAATAAGCTGGAAACAAACATTTGGTAGAGATTTCACCCAAAGTGTTCGCGATGAGGCCCCACGGGCACGACGTACAGCGAACATCACGAATGACAAATGAGACGTCCCCAAATCAGCATAGCCAAGGATTCTTTAAGACGCCTCGCGACCACTGTAAATCGACCGTGAAAAACGAACCACTAGACGTTGGACCCCAATCTCAACTCATATATCTGTCAGAAGGAAATCCTGGGTAACTACTTGAATTCCCACCTAAGAACTCCCAAAACTTTTTGGTTATGCAATCTGGTGTTGGGGATACAGGGAGGCACAAATATCTCACACAACTAACAAATCCTACATTCCAACTGTATCCATCCGTCAACACATAACCAAGAAAACCTCGGAAATCGTGTACCTCAGACCTTCAAAAACATCCGATATACTAGCTGTGGCAATACATCTGATTGCTCTCCCCAGTACTGGGTGTCATCAAACTACTCTCACCACAAAGAGTATAGAAGCGTTTTCGATGTCGGCGTCCTCTGGTATTCCAGAACTGAAACGATAAGCACTGTGACAAAAACACCTTGGAGCTCAACTCCCCGGGACACTGCCACAACCCCTAAAGGTCAGGAGGCACCAAGACAGAATTCTCGTCACACCGATATCGCAGCGATTCCAACAATACCAGCGTGATCCTAAAAAAAATTGAGTGAAAAAAAGGAGAGTGATGGATCCAAAACACCTACGTCACGACTCCTCACCAGAGCGACGATGGGGATGAGGAGTAAAAAGAATTCCTACACTCTGATATAACTAGACTCAAAATAGTTTTTTTCTAGACTCAACAACGGCAGTGGTTCGATCAATCAAGGGGGCTTCTGCGGTCGGTAAGGCTCTGATACCAACTTGTAGCGCCCAAGATGCGATTCTATCCCAATCACGTGATGAATTCATGATTGGGGCACAACCACATTTCGAGCACATAGCAAGGTGGATATCATTACAACATACCATGTACTGAATAGATGAGAATACAAGATAAAGGTTTACACTCGCCACAAGCTACAACATGAATACAACAATACAACAATACGTAGAAATCATCATACAGAAGAGCAGGATCCGACTACGGATGAAATCAAACGAAAAAGAAGAACGACATCCACCCTGCTAATCCCAGGATCCCGACCTGGAACCTATCCCTTGATCGAAGAAGAAGAAGCAGAAGAACTCCAAACAAGCAAGCATCGCTCTCTCGTCAAAGCATCGCTTTACCTGTACCTGCAACTGTTCTTGTAGTAATCTATGAGCCACAAGGACTCAGCAATCCCATTACCATGGGTATCAAGACTAGCAAAGCTTAATGGGTATGGAATGGGTAAGTGGTGAGGTTGCAGCAAGCACTAAGCATTGTATGGTGGCTAACTTACGAGTACAAGACTAATAAGAGTAACTACGCATACGGTCGCAAACTAGTAATGATCAATAAGTGATCCTGAACTACTTACGTTCAAACATAACCCCACCGTGTTCTCTTCTCGAACTCACTCGAAAAGAGACGGTCACGGTTACGCATGCGGTTGGTGTATTTTATATTCGGATCTGGTGTCAAGTTCTCTACTACCGGATATTAAAAATTCCCATCTGCCTCATAACCGCAGGCACGACTTTCAAAAGATCAAACCATGCAGGGGTGTCCCAACTTAGTCCATGACAAACTCTCATGATCAGCGGAGGCAAATCTCCATCTTGGGGACAACCTGATCAAACTTGGAATCCCGGTGCATAAGACATTTCGACAATGGTAAAACAAAACCAGCAAGACCTCCCGACGTGCCGACACCCTGATAGTAGCCGCGCGTATCTCGTCTCAGGCCACGACGGAAGAGCTACGCGTACAAGTGCCAAAAATAACCCAGGTTGCCCCGGGGCGGCCCCGCATAGTGCTCTAGTTTGGACCAACACTCATGAGGAGCACTGGCCCGGGTGGTTGATTAATTATCCTCGGGGTCCGGAAAGTCCCTTTGCAAGTTTTAGTTGTTATTAGGCAAATGGTAAAACCAATGTTGGGCCTTGTTGGAAGAGTTTTATTCAAAGCAAACTGTCAAGGGGGGCCCATAAACCCCGACCGTGTTAGGAACGCAAAATCAAGGAACATAACACCGGTATGACAGAAACTAAGGCGGCAAGACTGGAACAAAACACCAAGCAAAATGCCAAGCCTTCCACCCTTTACCAAGTATATAGATGCATTAATTAAATAAGAGATATTGTGATATCCCATGATAACCATGTCCCAACATGGAACAACCTGCACTGCATGTGCAACTAGCAACACTATCAGAGGGGCTGAGCAAAGCGGTAACATAGCCAAACAACGGTTTGCTAGGAAGGTGGAAAGGTTAGAGGTTTCTCATGGCAATTTGGGAGGCTTGGTAAACAAGTGGTAGGAAGTGCGACATAGCGATAGCATCGAGACAACTAGCATAGCAAAGATAGTAGTGGTATCCAGGGTAATGATCATCTTGCCTGAAATCCCGCTAGGAAGAAGATCGAATCCATGAAGTAGATGATCCAACGTAGTCGAATGGATCCTCACAATCGCAACGTAACCAGAACTATTGGGAAGAAGCACAACCGGAAAGAAGCAAACAACATGGTAAACAACCATCACATAAACATGGCATGATGCACAATCAAGTATGATGCATGTCCGGTTTAATGAGTCATGGCATGGCAAGGTGCAACAAACAAAACTACAAATTAAGTGGAGCTCAATATGCAACGAGTTGCATGTTGACGAAACACCACATTCAATTACTTAGTTCGCTCTCGTTTATGTACCCAACAATATTAAATGTTGTTAAACATGGCAAGAGGTGAAGCATAAGTAAACTAATTATTTAGGCAAGTTTAAATGAGGCCGAAAATAACAAACAACAATTCCAGAAAATCCTCATATGCAATTTACAAATTTGGTACTGTTCTGCCCTAAACCATAATTTTAATGTTGTTAAACAGGAAAATAAAGTGCACCATGTTAATCTATACATTTTTCTACCCCATTTACATATAAAGTTTATTTAATTCAGAGCTTCGGTTATTTAGTTATGAAATAAACCATTTAACATGACATTTATGCAAAACAAATGCAAACAATAAGTTAAACATTTTAGACATGGATGAAAGTTAGATATTATGAAACTAGATGAAATTCTAAGCATTTTACATACATAAAGTATTTACAAATGATGCACAGTTATGAAGTTATTATATGCATGAACACTACGGACTTTTCTGTAAAACAGGCGTTCTCTAGATAATTAGCAAATCGTCCAGAACTGGAAAAAAAACGTGTCGGGCCGAATCTGCTAGCCCAACAGAAGGGAAAGGAGGCGCTGGGGGTGGCCTCACCATGGGCCAAGGCCCGATTTGGAGCAGAGGAGGCCGACTGGGCTGGCGAAGGTAGCTGGCGAGGCAGCGGCCCAGGTCGCGGGTTGACACAGTCAGCGGGACGACGAGCGAGCGGCTGTTGCTTGTTGCAGGGGAAACAGAGGACGCAGCGGCGGCCTGGCGCGGCTGGAACTTGGCGCGAAGGAGGCTCACGTCAGCGCATTGCCGGGGCGGAGCAGGTGACGGCGGGGAGGCGGATCGGGCGAGGAAGTGGCTTGGCGGCGTCGGGCTTGAGGAGCGGCGATGGGCGCGCAGAGGAGGACCGGTGCCGGGCTTGGCGAACTACTACTGTTCATTGCAGTGGAAGCAGAGGCCGGCGATGGTGGACTTGATGCGGCGGCGGCGCTTGAAGGTGCAGGGACGTCGGGGACGGACAGGACGAGATGGACCCAGTCCCTGGGCCCCGGATCTGATCGGAGATGGCGACGAAGGTGCGGTCAACGGGTGAACGAGGCCTGCAGGCGGTGGCAGTTGGCGCGGCATCCTACTGGAAGACGAACGAGACGGCAATGAACGACAATGGTTCATGAGCAGAAGAGAAAGAAAGTTAGAGGAGAAGGAGAACCAGGGGAAAAGGAAAAGGGCACGGGGCAAGGGCGAGGGGACGACCACGGTGGTGCTGGTCACCGGCAAGGCTCCAGCAGGAGGCGTGCTCGGGGCTGAGGAGGCGCTCGGGGCCGACGTGTTCGAGTGGAGTGGATCGGGAAGGTGGAGGCTGGTAGGTTGGGGATGGATCCCGAGGGAGAGAGGTGAGTAGGTGGCGGCGATGGATGAGGGGATGGATGGGACATCTCCCTAAATTCTAGGGTTGCCCTGTTTATATAGCAAGTGGGTTAGGTTAGGTGCTAATTTGGGTCCCTCCGATCGAAATCGGGCGGTTGTGAATAAATAGGCTAGGACAGTCAAAGAAGAAACCGAAGATATTTTGGGGATGTTTGAGGTTGATCCGGACCAAACGGTGACGACTGAGCGGTTTGGGTCCCGGGCAGTTTTCGAACGCGCGCGAGGGGTTTAGCAATGGCCATGGAGGCAAGGGGGTTTGATGGGCTCAGAGAAGAGAGAGAAGAGAGCGGTCCAGTTGATCTGAGATGAGGTCAACAGAGACAAGGAAGAAGCGGCAACTACGAGCGGATGCAAAGTTTAAGAAAACATGCGGATGCAATGCTCATGATGCCATGATGAAATGCAACAAACAAAAGAAACACACAGCAACAATGAAAATAAATGGAAGGCGCCTGGAGTGTCGGTCTCGGTTCGTTACACGTATCGCCCTAGGTTATAACTATTATATGATGAATATCATCCAACGAATTCACCGATCCAATGCCTACGAATTTCTCTCATATTGTTCTTGCTAAGTTACTACTGCTATCATTTCTGTTACACTTGCTACAAAATCATTGCTACCACTGTTACTGTTACTATTGCTGTTGCTACTACTATCAAAACTATCATACTACTTTGCTACTGATCACTTTGCTGTAGATAATTAATCTCTAGGTGTGGTTGAATTGACAACTCAGCTGCTAATACTTGCAAATATTCTTTGGCTCCCCTTGTGTCGAATCAATAAATTTGGGTTAAATACTCTACCCTCAAAAACTGTTGCGATCCCCTATACTTGTGGGTTATCAAGACCTTTTTCTGGCGCCGTTGTCGGGGAGCATAGCTATATTTGTTGAGTCACTTGGGATTATTATCAAATTATCACTATGAAGAATCTGAAGGATTCTAAGACTAAGATTTTTCCCTCAAAGACGAGGGGAGGTAAGGAACTGCCATCCAGCTCCTCTTTAGATTCACCTTCTGTTATAAGTAGACTTGCAACACCACCACATGCTATCAATTCTAATATGTCGCAAGTTATTGATGATGCTACTTCAGCTATGAATGCTACTCATGATGATGCTAGTACCTTGCTTGATGATAATGTCCCACTAGGTGAATTTCTTGATGAACAACTTGCTAGAACTAAGGCTTTTGAGAATGCTGAAACTGACAAAATTGTTGAAACTGATGAAGAGCTTGAAACTGAAAATCTTGAAACACCTATTAGACCTAGTTCTCCTAGATATGTATTGCCAAAGGTACCAGAAGGTTATGTTATGGATGAGGAGACAACTATAGACATTCTTGCTTGTAAGGATAGAGATGATCTGGAAAAATTATTATGCAAGTATAAAGAAAAGACTTTGAATGCTAGAATGAAATGTGATCCTAAGTTTGCTACTTCACCTATCTTTGTTGATGATAAGGATTATGAATTCTCTATCAACCTAGAGTTAATTACTTTGGTTGAATCTGATCCTTTCCATGGTTATGAAACTAAAACTGTTGTGGCACATCTTACTAAGTTGAATGACATAGCCACCCCATTTTCTCATGATGAGAAAATTCGCTACTATTATATTCTCAAATTATTTAAGTTCTCATTAAAGGGTGATGCTAAGGGTTGGTACAATACTCTTGCTCCTGGTTGTGTGCGTAGTCCCCAGGATATGATTTATTACTTCTCTGAAAAATATTTTCCTGCTCATAAGATACAAGCTGCTTTACAGGAAATATTTAACTTTGCGCAAATTGAAGAAGAGAGTCTCCCACAAGCTTGGGGGAGGCTTCTCCAATTGCTTAATGCTTTGCCTGATCACCCTCTTAAGAAAAATGAAATACTTGATATGTTCTATAATGGACTAACCGATGCTTCTAGGGATTTCCTAGATAGTTGTGCTGGTTGTGTTTTCAGGGAGCGAACTGTTGAACAAGCTAAAGAATTATTGAATAACATATTGAAAAATTATGACGATTGGACTCTTCCCGAACCACCACTTAAACCTACTCCAAAGAAGAGGGGTACCTTATATCTCAGTCCTGAAGATATGCAAGAGGCAAAGAAATCCATGAAGGAAAAAGGTATTAAAGCAGAGGATGTTAAAAATTTACCACCTATTGAAGAAATACATGGGCTTGAAACACCACCACCACCTAAGGTGGTAGAGGTAAATTCTTTACTAAAGTTCGATGAAGGTGATATTCCTTATAATAAACATCCTAGTTAATGCCTTTATGAGTTTGATAATTACATTAGAAAACAAGATCACTTCAATGCAAATGTTATGAAACAATTGAAATACAATTCTGATATGATTGCTCGCTTGAGTGACTTGTTATTTAGAATCTCAAATGATGTTAGAGGTGTGGGAAAACATGCTTCTATGGTTCAAACTCAATTAGAACAAGTTGCTAAATCTCAAGGAGAGTTGCTTGATGAAATGAATAATAATATCAATGATCATGTTGTTAGAGTAATGACTAGAGGAGGTAGAATGACTCAGGAACCACTTTATCCTGAGGGACACACAAAAAGAATTGAACAAGACTCTCAAAGAGTTGACACTGATGTACCTAGTCCTTCTAAAAAGAAAAAGAAGAAGAAAAATGATAGTACTTTGCATGCCTCTAGTGAACCTGAAGTTGAAAAACCTCCTGATAATGATAATGAAGTCTCTATCTCTGATGCTGAAACTCAATCTGGTAGTGAATTCCCACCTTCTGAAAATGAAAAAGACAATGATGAGGTTCATGAAGATACTCAAACAAATAATAAAGAACTAGATAATGATGTTGAGATAGAACCAGCAGCTGATCTTGATAACCCACAAACCAAGAATAAAAGATATGATAAAAGAGACTTTGTTGCTAGAAAACACGATAAGGAAAGAGAACCATGGGTTAAAAAACCTATGCCCTTTCCACCTAAGTCAACCAAAAAGAAAGATGAAGAAGAATTTGAACGCTTTGCTGAAATGTTGAGGCCAGTCTTTTTGCGTACTCGCTTGACTGATATCTTAAAAATGCCTCCTTATGCAAAGTACATGAAAGAAATCATCACCAATAAGAGAAAAATACCAGAAGCTGAAATTTCCACCATGCTTGCTAATTATACTTTTAAGGATGGAGTACCTAAAAAACTTGGAGATCCGGGAATACCAACTATACCTTGCTCCATCAAAAGAAATTATGTGAAAACTGCTTTATGTGATTTAGGAGCTGGTGTTAGTGTTATGCCTTTCTCTTTATATAAAAGACTTGATTTGAATAAACTCACACCTACTGAAATATCTTTGCAAATGGCTGATAAATCAACTGCCATACCTATTGATATTTGTGAGGATGTGCCCGTTGTTGTTGCTAATGTTACTATCTTGACTGACTTTGTTATACTCGAGATGCCCGAGGACGACAACATGTCGATTATCCTTGGTAGACCCTTCTTGAATACTGTAGGGGCTGTTATTGATTGCAATAAAAGCAAGGTCACTTTTCATATCAATGGTAATGAGCATACGGTGCACTTTCCGAAGAAACAATTCCAAGTGAATGGTATTAATGTTATTGAAAAATCTCCGACAATCACTATTGGAAGTTTTCAACTACCCCTACCTACTAAAAAGAAATATGAAATGCTTATTGTTGGGGACATTCACATCCCCATTGAGGTAACTTAGTGTTTTACAAAAGTTCTTCCGTTTCATGCTAATCGGAAGTGGTTGTTAATAAGACTTGATCAACCTTATTAATGAATCATTTTTGAGAGGTATGAAGTTGATGAATTGAGTGAGCACTACCTTCTGTCCCTACCTTTTGTTTTTTGTTTTTATTAGTTAAATAAAATTAAATGCCATGCCTTGCCTGTTTCCTAAGTTTTCCATGCAATAAAAAATGACCCAAAAATAAAAGTTCTCAGAATGCTCTGAAAATTTAATACGATTTTTTTCTGAATATTTAAGAATTTTTGGTGCAAATAACATCAGAGGGAGGTGCTCCAGGTGGGCACAACCCACCTGGGGCGCCAGCACCCCCAGGCGCGCCCTGGTGGGTTGTGGTCCCCATGTGGGCCCACTCAGTTATCCCTTCACTCCATATCATCACCTACCTCCAGAAAAAAATCACCATTGCTCTCTCTCTCTCTCTCGTGTTCTTGCTCTCAAACCCATGGATTTCGATCTCTTTGCTCGAAGCTCCGTTTCCAGAACTGTTTCGGGGGATTGTTGCTTGGTATGTGCCTCCTTCATTGGTCCAATTAGTTTTTTGCTTTAGTGGTTTATATTTAGAATAATTAGTGACTCTTGGTGCTACTGTAGATGAGCTTGCATGTTGAATTCTTAGAGTTCTAAGTAGTTTGAATGCTTGATATGGCCTCTATGCATCCCTATGAGTAGTTGCTATCAATCTTGTGAAGTTTTGTTGAGAAAATTTTTGTGAATTAAAAATTTCAGAATTTTGTTCATAGGAAAAAGATGAGTATCTTTAGGAAGTTTGCTTCCAAGAAGAACTCCAAGGGTGTTATTGGGGAGTCATATGACAGTGATCTCTGCACCCGGAGAATGGCGGAGGTACGGCCGTGCGAATGGCCGCATAACCCATTCATGGAAGGAGCCAGAATCCGTCAAGAGTTTGCATAGTATGCTGCTAATGCTAGCCTCACCGACTTCATCGCAGCTGAATGTGAACAGTATCATCTCCTCACAAATTCCTTTGTGCAAAGTTTTCATTTCTTGAGTAGGAATAATCCTCCTGAGGTGCAGTTTGACTTATATGCTGAACCCCATCAGATACCACTTTCTGAATTTTGTGACATATGCATGATCCCTTCTGACAGGGATTTAGTAGAGCCTAGGCCCGCAGAGTTTGATAGTTTTTACCGCACTCTGAGTGTGGGGGATGAGAGAGGGGTATCGGCTATCACTGCCACTAGCTTACACTTTCCGGTTGTGCATTATTTTGCTCTATTCATTGCGAAGTGTTTGCTTGCTAGAGAGAAGGTAGGTGCACTCAGTGCGCCTGACTTTGCTGTTTTACGTCGTGCACTTTACGGCGACAACACTTATAGCTTGGGAGCTATTGTGGCACGTCGCCTACACATTAACAGATCCAAGGGTAAGATACATGGTGGTACTTATGCTACTCGCTTGGCAAGTCACTTTAACATTCAAATACGCCAGCATGATTATCCTTTACCCAAGGTTTATCTAGATCGCTCGGCTATGGCACACCACCAATTTATTGATGGCGAGAACACTACTAGTGATTTTCCTTATAACCTTGTTTTTAGTGAGGACACTCATGATATTATTCTGTTGCCTGCACCTGCTTTGTTTGATCCTATTGCCAGGGGCGGATACAAGATTATGTCTGAGGACATTGTCGCCTACCGGAACAACCTGGCTGCGGCACAGGCGGAACCTCAGGAATGGGACCCTCAGGTGCCCGCTCCCCAGCACTTCAACATAGGACCCCATGGCTTCTTCGAGTGGTGATTACCAAGTTAGGCCAAAAGCCTAAGCTTGGGGGAGTACGTATTTCCACCGACATTACTTTCATGTTCACACATTTCATTCCAGTTGTCGGTGTCCACACTTTTTCATTGTATTATCCATGCTAGATTTATTTTCTCGCCTTCTTCTTGTGTGTTTAAAAAACTTTGAGAAAATACAAAAATATTTCCTGCTTTTTTTTCTTTCTAGTATAATTAGCTGTAGTTTAAAAAAAAGGAAAACCCAAAAAGATTTCCTTATTCTTCTCTTGCTTGTTGGGAGCTCTCCCATGTAAATAGTTTTTCTCATTTTTGTTTTTCCTTTCTTAAATTTGCTTTCTTTCAGAAAACCAAAAACTCTAAAAATATTTCAGTGTGTTTCTCTGAATTTCTTTTTATTGAGTCATACCAAGGTGAAGACCACGATGAAAATGTTGAGTGGCTCTCATATGCATTGTTGTTGATCTAACAGAGAGCCCATATTACCTTGTTTTTTCTTTTTGAATAAAATGTTTGCAGATTCCAGCTTAGTCCACGACACTCTTGCACTATTATTATTTTCATATTGTTCGGTCGTGTAAGTGAAAGGCAATAATGACGATATTTGATGAACTGGCCGTGGCAGAGAGAAACGGGTATGAACTCAACTTGTTCTGTTTTTGTAAATATGTTTAACCTAGTATCCATGATTCATCTCATTATGATCAAACATGTTTGCAATGACCCTTAGAGATTATAGTTTCTCATGCGATGCTTAAGTAGCTAGGAGTGGATAATGTTTTATCTTGGATGTCAACATTGCGTTAAAATAATTGTGATGTAGTATGATGATATGGTATCCTCCTCTGAATGTTCGAGTGGCTTGACTTGGCACATGTTCATGTATGTAGTTGAATCAAAACCAACATAGCCTCTATGATATTTATGTTCATGGTGTTCATATCCTACTCATGCTAGTATCCAATGTTACTTATGCATAATGCATGTTCATGACCGTTTTCGCTCTCTAGCTGGCCGCTTCTCAACCTAATTGCTAGCCTTCGCCTGTACTAAGTGGAATTTCTGCTTGTGCATCAAAACCCTGAAACCCAAGTTATTCCACATGAGTCCACCATACTGCTACTTTTTGAGCTTGCGTTGGTTTTTCCCTTGAAGAGGAAAGGGTGATGCAGCAAAGTAGAGATAAGTATTTTCCTCAGTTTGAGAACCAAGGTATCAATCCAGTAGGAGACAACGCACAAATCACCGAATACCTGCACAAACAATCAAACAACTTGCACCCAACGCGATAAAGGGGTTGTCAATCCCTTCACGGTTATTTGCAAAAGTGAGATCTGATAGAGATAGATAAACGATAAAGTAAATATTTTTGGTATTTTTGTTTTATAAATGGGAAACTAAAAGATTGCAAAATAGTAGATCAGAAACTTGTATGGTGAAAAGTAGAAGATTATATGATGGAAAATAGACCCGGGGGCCATAGGTTTCACTAGAGGCTTCTCTCAAGATAGAAAATAATACGGTGGGTGAACAAATTACTGCTGAGCAATTGATAGAAAGGCGCAAAGTTATGACGATATCTAAGGCAATGATCATGAATATAGGCATCATTCCCGTGTCAAGTAGACCGAAATGATTCTGCATCTACTACTATTACTCCACACATCGACCGCTATCTAGCATGCATCTAGAGTATTAAGTTCATAAAGAACGGCGTAAAGCATTAAGTAAGATGACATGATGTAGAGGAATTGACTCAAGCAATATGATGAAAAACCCATCTTTTTATCCTCGATGGCAACAATACAATACGTGCCTTGCTGTCCCTACTGTCACTGGGAAAGGACACCGCAAGATTGAACCCAAAGCTAAGCACTTCTCACATTGCAAGAAAAACCAATCTAGTTGGCCAAACCAAACCGATAGTTCGAAGAGAATCACAAAGATATCAAATCATGCATATAAGAATTCAGAGAAGATTCAAATAATATTCATAGATAAGCTGATCATAAATCCACAATTCATTAGATCTCGGCAAACACACCGCAAAAAAGTATTACATCGAATAGATCTCCAAGAACATCGAGGAGAACATGGTATTGAGAATCAAAGAGAGAGAACAAGCCATCTAGCTACTAGCTATGGACCCGTAGGTCTGTGGTAAACTACTCACGCTTCATCGGAAGGGCAATGGTGTTGATGTAGAAGCCCTCCATGATCGAATCCCCCTCCGGCAAGGTGCCAGAAAAGGTCCCTGGATGGGATCTCACGGGTACAGAAGGTTGCGGTGGTGGAAAAGTCTTTTCGTGGATGCCTCTGTTGGTTTGGGGATATTTGGGAATATATAGGCGAAAGAATTAGGTCAGGAGGTGCACGAGGGGCCCACAAGGGTGGGGGGCGTGCCCATCCCCCCTGGGCACGCCCTCCGTCCTTGTGGCCGCCTCGTGGCTCCTCCGACTTCATCTCCAAGTCTCCTGGTTTCCTTCTGGTCCAAGAAAAATCATCGCGAAAGTTTTATTCCGTTTGTACTTCGTTTGGTATTCCTTTTCTGCGATACTCAAAAACAAGGAAAAAACAGAAACTGGCACTAGGCTCTGGGTTAATAGGTTAGTCCCAAAAATAATATAAAATAGCTTATTAATGCATATAAAACATCCAAAACAGATAATATAATAGCATGGAACAATAAAAAATTATAGATACGTTGGAGACGTATCAAGCATCCCCAAGCTTAATTCCTGCTCGTCCTCGAGTAGGTAAATGATAAAAACAGAATTTTTGATGTGGAATGCTACCTAACATATTTATCCATGTAATTTTCTTTATTGTGGCATGAATGTTCAGATCCATAAGATTCAAAACAAAAGTTTAATATTGACATAAAAACAATAATACTTCAAGCATACTAACAAGGCAATTATGTCTTCTCAAAATAACATGGCCAAAGAAAGCTTATCCTTACAAAATCATATAGTCTGGCTATGCTCCATCTTCATCACACAAAATATTCAAATCATGCACAACCCCGATGACAAGCCAAGCAATTGTTTCATACTTTTGATGTTCTCAAACTTTTTCAACTTTCACGCAATACATGAGCGTGAGCCATGGACATAGCACTATGGGTGGAATAGAAGGTGGTTGAGGAGAAGACAAAAAGAGGGAGATAGTCTCACATCAACTAGGCATATCAACGGGCTATGGAGATGCCCATCAATACATATCAATGTGAGTGAGTAGGGATTACCATGCAACGGATGCACTAGAGCTATAAGTTTATGAAAGCACAAAAAGAAACTAAGTGGGTGTGCATCCAACTCGCTTGCTCATGAAGACCTAGGGCAATTTGAGGAAGCCCATCATTGGAATATACAAGCCAAGTTCTATAATGAAAAATTCCCACTAGTAAATGAAAGTGACAACATAGGAGACTCTCTATCATGAAGATCACAGTGCTACTTTGAAGCACAAGTGTGGTAAAAGGATAGTAACATTGCCCCTTCTCTCTTTTCTCTCATTTTTTGGGCCTTCTCTCTTTTTTTTGGCCTCTTTTTTTTTTGTCCAAAGTCTCATCCCTACTTGTGGGGGAATCATAGTCTCCATCATCCTTTCCTCACATGGGACAATGCTCTAATAATGAAGATCATCACACTTTTATTTACTTACAACTCGATTCTTAGAACAAAATATGACTCTATATGAATGCCACCGGCGGTGTACCGGGATGTGCAATGAATCAAGAGTGACATGTATGAAAGAATTATGAATGGTGGCTTTGCCACAAATACGATCAACTACATGATCATGCAAAGCAATATGACAATGATGGTGCGTGTCATAATAAACGGAACGGTGGAAAGTTGCATGGCAATATATCTCGGAATGACTATGGAAATGCCATAATAGGTAGGTATGGTGGCTGTTTTGAGGAAGGTATATGGTGGGTGTATGGTACCGGCGAAAGTTGCGCGGCACAAGAGAGACTAGCAATGGTGGAAGGGTGAGAGTGCGTATAATCCATGGACTCAACATTAGTCATAAAGAACTCACATACTTATTGCAAAAATATATTAGTTGTCGAAACAAATTAGTACCCGCATGCTCCTAGGGAGATAGATTGGTAGGAAAAGACCATCGCTCGTCCCCGACCGCCACTCATAAGGAAGACAATCAATAAATAAATCATGCTCCGACTTCATCACATAACGGTTCACCATACGTGCATGCTATGGGAATCACAAACCTTAACACAAGTATTTCTCAAATCAACAATTACTCACTAGCATGACTCTAATATCACCATCTTTATATCTCAAAACAATTATAAGGAATCAAACTTCTCATAGTATTCAATGCACTTTATATGAAAGTTTTTATTATATCCCTCTTGGATGCCTATCATATTAGGACTAAATTTATAACCAAAGCAAATTACCATGCTGTTTAAAGACTCTCAAAATAATATAAGTAAAGCATGAGAGTTCAATAATTTCTATAAAATAAAGCCACTGCCGTGCTCTAAAAAGATATAAGTGAAGCACTAGAGCAAAATTGCCTAGCTCAAAAGATATAAGTGAAGCACATAGAGTATTCTAATAAATCACGATTCATGCATGTCCCTCTCAAAAGGTGTGTACAGAAAGGATGATTGTGGCAAACTAAAAAGTAAAGACTCAAATCATAAAAGACGCTCCAAGCAAAACACATATCATGTGGTGAATAAAAATATAGCCTCAAGTAAAGTTACCGATAGACGAAGACGAAAGAGGGGATGCCTTCCGGGGCATCCCCAAGCTTAGGCTCTTGGTTGTCCTTGAATATTACCTTGGGGAGCCTTGGGCATCCCCAAGCTTAGGCTCTTGCCACTCCTTATTCCATAGTCCATCAAATCCTTACCCAAAAACTTGAAAACTTCACAACACAAAACTCAACAGAAAATCTCATAAGCTCCGTTAGTATAAGAAAATAAATCACCACTTTGGTACTGTTGTGAACTCATTATTTATTTATATTGGTGTAATATATACTGTATTCCAACTTTTCTATGGTTCATACCCCCCGATACTACCCATAGATTCATCAAAATAAGCAAACAACACAAAGAAAACAGAATCTGTCAAAAACAGAACAGTCTGCAAAGATCCAAATTGTTCTAACAATTCTGTAACTCCAAAAATTCTGAAAAATTATGAAAACATATGAAATTTGTATATAAATCACGTAGAAAAAATTCAGAGTTTTTCAACACTCCAGTGAATTACTAAAATTCTGATACTGGATGCAAAAGTTTCTGTTTTTCAGCAAGATCAAATCTACTATCACCGTAAGCCATCCCAAAGGTCTTACTTGGCACAAACACTAATTAAAACATAAAACCACATCTAACCAGAGGCTAGATGAATTATTTATTGCAAAACAGAACCAAAAAACAAAAACAAAAATAAATTTGGGTTGCCTCCCAACAAGCGCTATTGTTTAACGCCCTTAGCTAGGCATAAAAACACGAATAGATCTAGGTATTGTCATCTTTGGTGTGCAATTCTTCAATCACAGACTTATAATCCTTAGGAGACACTTTGGTTTTGTCAATGATCAAACTCCTAGGCAATAAATAAAGAAATTCACTTGTAGCAATTGGTTCCTTAATAATATCGAAAAAATTGGGGTGAACACTTATTATTTTGAGATCTTCATTTTCCTTACTAGAAGATTCACCCTTGTTCTTAGGAACATAAGTAAACTTGGCAATCTTAGTAGGAGGAAAATTTTGAGTAGTTTGAACGGAGGAAAAAGCGGAACCCAAGTTGGTAATTATATCTTCTAGTTTGCCAATTCTAGTAGAATCTTGATCTATCTTTTCATTAACTATGGGTGAGGGAGTCCTGGATTACGGGGTCCTCGGGAGGCCGGGCTATGTGACACGGGCCGGACTGATGAGCCATAAGGATACAAGGTAGAAGACCTTTCCTCGTGTCCGGGTGGGACTCTCCTTTGCGTGGATAGCAAGTTTGGCGTCCGGATGTGTAGTTTCCTTCCTCTGTAAACCGACTCTGTACAACCCTAGCCCCCTCCGGTGCCTATATAAACCGGAGGGTTTGGTCCGTGGAGGCCATCACAATACCCATAGGCTAGACATCTAGGGTTTAGCTATTGCGATCTCGAGGTAGATCAACTCTTGTAACCCCCATACTCATCAAATACAATCAAGCAGGACGTAGGGTTTTACCTCCATTAAGAGGGCCCGAACCTGGGTAAACATCATGTTCCCTTTGTCCCTTGTTACCTTCGATCCTCAGACGCACAGTTCGGGACCCCCTACCCGAGATCGGCCGGTTTTGACACCGACATTGGTGCTTTCATTGAGAGCTCCCATGTGTCGTCGACGGAAGGATCGATGGCTCATTTGATCATCAACAACGATGCTGTTTCCGGGGAGACTTTCCTCCGCAGTCAACTTTTTGTATCCGGCGGCTTCGCTCTCCACGCCAATTCAGTTGGTCACCTTGAGCAGATCGACAGCTATGCCCCTGGTCATCAGATTAGATTCGGGAGCCTAAATTATGTCGTTGATATCCGAGGAGACTTGATCTTGGAAGGGTTCATGGCCTCAACCACTATTCCTCATCTTCAAGAAGGCAACCCACTGGATCCGTCATCAGGCGCCGCTCAAGGACCAACTAATATCCCTGCCCTGGCCATAGATCCAGGGCAGGCCACCTCATCCGAAGATGGGATCTTAAAACCCACCGGACCCTCTCCTCCCATGGAGCCCTTTGCCGAAGACCCAGAAGCAACTGTATGTTCGGCGAGCCTGGAATCAAGCAGGACCCTCCTTGTCATCGGAGAGCCGAACTCGCCTCTGGAAGCCAATTCCGAACTCTCAAGGTCTACGGCTGGTAAGCACAACCTGGCAGAGTCGGCCGTGCCCAGCTCCGCAGGTCCTCGGTTCCCCGTCCGGGCTTCGCTCTTAAGCGAGGCCTTGGGCTTAATGCGGTCTCTCGTCATCACGGAGGTATCAGCTCCGAATTACGCCTGGCCCAAACTAGGGGCTGAGTGCGGGGAATTTTGCGTCCCACCCACCACCCACTTGGTAGCCACTGTCGAAGACTTAACCGACATGCTCGACTACACCTCCGAAGACATCCACGGTATGGACGACGATGCCGGAGCCGAACCAGGCCAAAACCCGCCCGTCACCGGACGGTGGACTGCCACTTCTACGTACGACGTGTATATGGTGGATGCACCCAAGGAGGACGACGATGATAAGCAAGATCCGATCGAGGACAAGCCCGTCGAGGTACCACCAAAGCGTCGACATCAGCGGCGCCGTTCATGATCGCGGCGGGAAAAAGAAAGTAATATCGGTACCGGAGACATTGACACTCCGGAGAATGCCGAAGACTCTGACCAACCCATTGAGCCTACCGTAGAGCAGGATAACTGGGAAGAGGGACAAGTTAACCCCGACGAGCCAGTCGGGAACAAGGACTCGAAAGATAGAAACTATCTACCGATCTCCGAGGAGGATGTCAGCCTCGGCAATGAAGACTTCATCGTGCCAGAGGAACCCCTCGAGCAAGAGCGCTTCAAGCGACAGCTCATCGCAACTGCGAGGAGCCTAAAAAAGAAACAACAATAGCTTCAAGCTGAACAGGATACGCTCAACGACAGATGGACCCAGGTCCTAGCTGCCGAGGAGTACGGCCTCGCATGCCCAACAAAGAGCTATCCAAAGCGTCGGCTGCTGCCACAATTCAATGATGAGGCCCTAGAGCCAATACCGTCAAGACATAATCATGCTGATCAACCAGACCGACCACCACGTGGGCGAGACAAAGCGGCTACTCACGCCGAACACCAACCCGCGCCACCTCGCCATCAAGGCAAGGAGGTGACAACTCAGGGCTACACCTATGACTTACGTCAGGACCTGGACAATAGAGCCGGCAAGACCAGATCAATATACGGATCAAGGGGGCGTGCTCCGACGAGAGACGACGGCCTTCAAGCTTGGCGCGAGCAGCATAACCGAACTCAGGCCAAAAACAGAGCACAGACGTCATCCGAACTCCGTCGTGACGTTGCCCGATACAGAGGCGCCGCACACCCCTTGTGCTTTACCGATGAGGTAATGCATCACCAATTTCCAGAAGGGTTTAAACCCGTAAACATCAAATCATACGATGGAACGACAGATCCCGCGGTATGGATTGAGGATTTTCTTCTCCATATTCACATGGCCCGCGGCAACGATCTCCACGCCATCAAATACCTCCCCCTAAAGCTGAAAGGACCAGTGCGACACTGGTTAAACAGCCTACCAGAAAACTCTATTGGTAGCTGGGAAGACTTGGAGGATGCCTTTAGAGACAACTTCCAAGGCACCTATGTCCGGCCTTCGGATGCCGATGACCTTAGTCATATAGTCCAGCAACCCGGTGAGTTAGCCCGCAAACTCTCGACTAGGTTCTTAAATAAAAAGAACCAAATCATCGACTGTCCGGACGCCGAAGCCCTCGCGGCCTTTAAACATAGCGTTCGCGACGAATGGCTCGCCCGACACCTTGGTCAAGAAAAGCCGAAGTCTATGGCAGCTCTTACTGCACTCATGACCCGCTTCTGCGCGGGAGAGGACAGCTGGTTGGCTCGTAGAAGCAACAGTACTAGCACAGGGGGACAAAAGAAATTCCCCCCTGAGGTGAAAACAGTGAACATGATATATGTCATGCATATCCCCAAAAGGGAGCGCAAGCGCGCACTAAGGGACGTCTACGCCGTAGAGCCCGTCGCCCCCAAATTCAACCCATGGTCGGCTTGTCCGATCACTTTCGATCGCAGAGACCACCCGACCAGTATCCATCATGGAGGTTCGGCAGCCCTGGTCCTCGATCCAATTATTGATGGATACCATCTGACTCGAGTCCTTATGGACGGCGGCAGCAGTCTCAACTTGATCTATCAAGACACTGTCCGCAAAATGGGTATTGACCCATCAAGAATCAAGCCTAGTAGCACCACCTTTAAAGGAGTGATACCCGGCCTCGAGGCCCGTAGTACGGGCTCGTTAACATTGGAAGTAGTCTTCGGTTCGCCGGACAATTTTTGAAGCGAAGACTTGATCTTTGACATCGTCCCCTTCCGCAGTGGTTATCACGCACTGCTCGGACGTACTGCCTTCGCTCGCTTCAATGTAGTCCCGCATTATGCTTACTTAAAGCTCAAGATGCCTGGACCCCGCGGCGTTATCACAGTCAATGGAAACATGGAACACTCCCTCCGTACCGAGGAGCACACTGTGGCCCTTGTAGCCGAGGTACAGAGCGGCCTTATCAAGCCAAACACTCCATCGGCCATGAAGCCTCCGGACACCATTAAATGAGCCCGGCCTACTCTGCAGAACGACAGCTCGGTTAATCCGGTGCTGGACTAGCAGTTTTTTCTCCGTCCACCGCCCCATCTAATCGCGGCATATGTACCGCGTGTGCATAACTACGCACTCAAAATACCTTGGGCGATGACGGAGGCACTCCGCGGACGAGGTCCATAATTCGGCTCGACCCTATTCGGACCTTACTCTCCTTCTTTTTTTCTCTCTTTTCTCTTACATTACAGGTTCCTTAAAACCTAAAGTCACTTTACGGTGGCGCAGGGCCCTTTCCCAGGCCCCTTCTACATACATGATCGTCGATCCTTTCAAAGGATCCTCCACCAAGGCAAAAAGCAGCGCAGACGTGTGACAGGGTGTCCAAAGGATCTTCACGATACCTTTTCTTTTTTAGGACCTGTATACAGCTTTCCCTTGTTCTCAAATCCTCGGCATGTAAAATAGCCCTGATGCTTATAGCATTATCTGTAAAAGCACTTTTTGATGTATCAATCAGACTATAATGGAAATAGTTTTCACCTACCCTATTCGGTATTGGTTTATTTCATAATCTGTATTCCCTCTTCATGTCCGATTGTCGTATACACTTCGGCATAGCTTAAAATGCCAGGGGCTCTATTCGGCCACCTATATTTTCAACAAAAAAAAAGTCCGAACACTTTTATAGTGCACTTCGGCGTCCCGAATATTGCATTATATGCATCAGCTCCGAATCATGTCTTTGGTCAATAGTTGGGTTGCCCGGCTCCTGTGGTTACTACCTTACGTTCCGCTCGTTCGGCTAGGGTAGTAAAGGGAGAACTACTGCGATTGTGTTTCTGGTTTGTCCGGTCAAGCACCTCAGTAGAGAAAGCCGAAAACTGACCGTCATGGTGTGGTGAGAGCTGGTCAGCTATTCGGCGACTTGCTATAAATCTTTTTGTGATTTCTTCCGTATTATGCGAAGGACTGGCCTATGTCCGGTCATGTGCTTAAGGCATCCCAGTTCGGATAGCCGCATACGCACCAGGGGCTAGTACCTAGCTCCACCGTCAAACTCCTATGGCTAAGTGAGAGTGATAAAGCCGCATAGTCTGATTGCTTGGTTCGCCTACGCAGACACCTCCTTCACGGACCAAGACGTTGGGTCAAGAGTGATCATGCGTTATTTCGAACACCCCCGTAGTATCTACGTGGGGGCTGAAGCCGACGACTGGCAAACTTTCAAGATAACAAAATACGGTCGCACAAGAGGCAAGCAATTCCAGATAAATATATTACAAAGCCTTGGTTTATAAAACAATGTGTGGGTAGCTCGGATACATTCACTCAAATATGATATCCTTTGAGCATTGGCCCTCAATTAAGCGGGCACCCTCAACGACGTCTTCAAAATACCACTCTGGCTTGCGGTGGTCCTTGCCTTCGGGTGGGCCCTCGACCGCTACGACGGCAGCCTTCATCTTTGCCCAGTGCATCTTGACATGAGCAAAGGCCATCCGCGCACCTTCTATGCACGCCGAGCGCTTGACAGCTTCAATCCGGGGCAGCGCATCGGCAATTCGCTGCACCAGGCCAAAGTAACTGCTAGGAATGGGTTCGGTTGGCTATAGCCGGACTATGACATCCTTCATGGCCAATACGGACATCCTGTGCAGCTCTGCCAGTTGCATCATGTGGTTGTTCAACGGCACCGGACGCTCCGCCGCCACGAACTGTGACAAGAACAGCTTCTCCGTCGTGTGCCCCTCCTGGGCCCAGAAGAACTGCGCGGTGTCGGCGGCACTCTTCTAAAGATCCGCAAATGCATTTGGAGAACTCCACAGTCGAGTAAGTAAGGCATATCTTTGACCGCCAAATATAGTCTGCAGAAGAAAGGGCTTACCAGCCGCTATCTGTTCGGACTGCCGGATTTCCTCACGAGCTGCCCGGGACTCGGTCCTTGCCTCCTTGGCCTCTTGGAGGGCCTTGTCGAGTTCGGCCACCTGGGCCTTATTCTTCTCCTCCAAGGACTCGCACTTGCCGGCGGCGTCCTTGAGCGCCTGCTCCACTTCGGTCACCCTCTCCTCGTACTGGCGGCGAGTGACCTGTTCGGCCTTTAAATCTGCAGCCGCTTTGTCTGCGGCCGCTTTGTTTGCCTTCGCCTCCTCCTTGGCTTGGGCAAGGGCACTCTTGAGGGTCTCGACCTCGGCCGCGCTGCTTGCAATCATACACAATAGCAGCGCATGAGTTTAACTTCAGAGTTTGCATTTCAAATCAGGCATATGCGAGTTATTTCAAAACATACCGTGCACCTCATCGAACCGCTTGTTCATGCGGTCGATATCATCATCATCCAGCTGCAGCCTCCGCTTGAGATCGGAAACTTCAGCGGCCTGGGCGGTTGCCGCCAACATGGAAGCCTGTTATACGATATAATAGTACGTCACTTCTTCCGAATACTATATGATCCTCTGTTCGGCTTTTTCAAAACCAGACAGAGTCTCAGGGGCTACTATCTATGCACATGTCTGCCCCTTCATAAAAAGCATCTAGAGCATTACGTCGCATACCTCGAAGCCTGTTAGCAGGCTGGTGAAGGCTTCGTTCAGCCCGCTCTTGGCAGACTGAATCTTCTCAACCACCACACCCATCAGAGTGCGGTGTTCCTCCACGATGGCAGCACGTCGTAGTGCTTCCACCATGGTGTTCGGTTCCTCCGGATTAGTGGAGGACACCGTCGGAGCTGATGCTCCCCCCTTCTTCAAAGGGGGCTGCTCGCTTGACTCCGGAGCCACATTGGTCTCCGGAATGATGTCCGGCTGGGGGCCAGATTGTTCAGGACCCCCGCCGTCGGTCACCATAGGGGTCTCCCCCTCCATGTCTTCGGCAGCCGAGGTATTGTCCTCGGGCGCCTTCTCGGCAGCCTCGCTCGCCCCTCCGTGGCCAGGAGAGGTCCTTCGGGACAACACCTTGGTGTTATCCACGGTGATCAGTGAAGGGGCTCGCGGTGGCGTCTCGCTCTCTGCCATCTCGGGTGGCAGAGAACTCCCTTCAGACAGCGATGGCTGGGGGAGGTCGCGGGCTAGGCTGAAATACACAATATGATATGTTATATTACAACCATAACAGACCGAGTATTTGCTAAGTATCCTTTTCGGCACTTACGATTCGGCCAGGGGTTTTTCCCTGCGGCGCCTCTTGGGGGTGTGTTCGGCCTCCGAATCCGAACCGTTCGAGAGGGTTATCTTCTCCCTCTTGGACACTCCCTCCTCCGGGTCGGCGGAGGCGGCCCTTTTCTTCTTTCCCCCCTTTTGGGGAGAACCACTTTCCGCCTCCTCCTCCTCTTCATCTTCATCCCCCTCGTGGGAGGAGTGGGCTTCGGTTTCTCTGGACACTGCATCCGAATTACCCTTACGGCGGAGGCCGCCCTTGGCCTCCTTGCCCTTCTTCTTGGCCTTCTTCTCCGGCGCCTGATATGGCTCAGCATCCTCGTCAGCAGAGGATTGGCTGAGTCTTCAGGTAGTGGAGCCGGACACTTGATCCGCTCCGCCTTCGCTGTCTAGCCCTGAATGAAAGAATGGAAATCTTAGTATAACCTTTGATTTATTTACCGAAAGTTGTGTTCGGAACCAAAATACTCACAGGAGTGGCCGGATTCTCGCTGTCGAGGCCAATATCTTCGGTCTTCTTCGGCCACGTCTTCTGGGCCTTGAAGAACAGCTTCCAGATCTCTTCGTGCGTTGTACCGAAGAAGCGCTGCAGGGTCCGGGGACCTTCCGGATTGAACTCCCACATATGGAGAGGCCGGAGTTTACAGGGGAGGATCCGGCGGGAGAGCATCACCTGAATCACGTCACTGAGACTGGTATTTTTGCTTATTATATTTTTGATGCGCTTCTGCAGCATCATCACTTTCGTGGTCGACCCCCAGTCCAGACCCTTGTTGGTCCACGATGCTAGCCACATTGGGGGTCCGGATCTGAACTCAGGAGCGGCCGCCCATTTGGCGCCGCGGGGTTCGGTGATGTAGAACCACTCCTGCTGCCAGACCTTGACGGTCTCCACAAAGACCCCTTTAGGCCAAATGGTGTTGGGGAGTTTGCTCACCATGGCACCGCCGCACTCCGCATGCTTCCCGTCGACCACCTTCGGCTTCACATTGAAGACTTTTAGCCATAGGCCGAAGTGTGGGGGGATGCGGAGTAGCGCCTCGCACACGACGATAAATGCCGAGATGTGGAGGAAAGAATTTGGGGCTAGATCATGGAAATCTAGCCCGTAGTAGAACATGAGACCACGGGCAAAGGGGTGGAGGGGAAACCCTAATCCGCGGAGGAAATGGGGAATGAATACAACCCTTTCGCCGGGCTCCGGAGTGGGTATGACTTGATCCTTGGCTGGGAGCCTGTGCGCGATTTCCGCAGACAGATATCCCGCCCCCCGGAGCTCCTTGATGTCCTTCTCCGTGACGGAGGAGGCCTCCCACTTGCCCTTCGAGCCAGATCTGGACATGACTGGAGAGGTTGGCGGCGGTGGGAAAGATTGAAGCTTGGGCGCTGGAGCTTGAGGATGGGAAAACAGGAGAAGGAAGAAGGCGTGGGAAAAAAAGAGGGATCTTTATCCACTTATATAGGCAATGAATATCAAGCGCCCGCCCCTCAAGCCTTAAAACTCGCCTGTTCCCAATGGGTCATGCGAATGGCACGGTTGGATTACCCAAACCCGTATTGATAAGGATCCCGCAATAAGTGGGCACGATCTCCGCTTTGACGAGACGTGTCAATAGAGGCCGTGTTTTGAGACGCGAAGCGGGAGGCCGAAAAATGGTTCGAAATGATAAAAAGACTAGACGTGACATTTCGTCGAAAAAGTTGTTAGTTGATAGATGCTACTTTGGCTAAGCATTTTACCTTCGTGGTTGAGGGTTGTGATTGTCATGCAGAGCCGGATACAGTTCTTTTATTCAGAAGATCGCTTTGGAGTATTCAGAGGAGGAACCCGCCTTGCAATGCCGAAGATAAATCTGCGCGCCGAACATGTCGTCATTGAAGACCGGTTCAGGGGCTACTGAGGGAGTCCTGGATTACGGGGTCCTCGGGTGGCCGGGCTATGTGACACGGGCCAGACTGATGGGCCGTAAGGATACAAGGTAGAAGACCTTTCCTCGTGTCCGGGTGGGACTCTCCTTTGCGTGGATAGCAAGTTTGGCGTCCGGATGTGTAGTTTCCTTCCTCTGTAAACCGACTCTGTATAACCTGAGCCCCCTCCGATGCCTATATAAACCAGAGGGTTTGGTCCGTGGAGGCCATCACAATACCCATAGGCTAGACATCTAGGGTTTAGCTATTGCAATCTCGAGGTAGATCAACTCTTGTAACCCCCATACTCATCAAATACAATCAAGCAGGACGTAGGGTTTTACCTCCATTAAGAGGGCCCGAACCTGGGTAAATATCGTGTTCCATTTGTCCCTTGTTACCTTCGATCCTCAGACGCACAGTTCGGGACCCCCTACCCGAGATCGGCCGGTTTTGACACCGACAATGGGTTCCTTTTCCCTAAGGTTTTTTAAAGTAACTCCTACCTTAGATCCATATTGAGTAATCTGATTATGAATCTTTTTATCCAAATTTTCAATCAAATATGTGGTAGCAATTTTATTCTCAATAATATCCAACCTTTGCATCACATGTTCCAAAGTTAAAACAGTTCCATTGATCAAAAGAGGTGGTGGGCCTAGCAACTCTATCATGGCATTGTAAGAATCAAAAGTATGGCTCCTCAAGAAATTTCCCCCGGTAATGGTATCTAGAACATATCTATTCCAAGGAGTAATGCCTACATAAAAATTGCGAAGAAGAACAGCAGTAGATTGCTTTTGAGTAGATCTATTTTGAGCATTGCAAATTCTATACCACGCATCTTTTAAATTTTCTCCCTCCCTTTGTTTAAAATTGAGAACTTCATTATCGGGAGTGCTAACAATGATGGGAGGACTATCCATGGGAACGAGACAAGCGGTCAAACACACGAGCAAACAAAAAGCAAATGAAGAAAATGAACGGAAGAGGGGCGAAGAAAAGGCAAAGAGAGGGGCGAAGAAAAAGGCAAAGAGAGGGGCGAAGAAAAAGGCAAATCTTTTCGAAAATCATTTTAGAAGTGGGGGAGAGGAAAATGAGAGGCGAATGGCAAATAATGTAATGCAAGAGATGAGAGTTTATGATGGGTACTTGGTATGTCTTAACTTGGCATAGATCTCCCCGGCAACGGCGCCAGAAATTCTTCCTGCTACTTCTTGAGCTTGCGTTGGTTTTTCCCTTGAAGAGGAAAGGGTGATGCAGCAAAGTAGAGATAAGTATTTCCCTCAGTTTGAGAACCAAGGTATCAATCCAGTAGGAGACAACGCACAAATCACCGAATACCTGCGCAAACAATCAAACAACTTGCACGCAACGCAATAAAGGGGTTGTCAATCCCTTCATGGTTATTTGCAAAAGTGAGATCTGATAGAGATAGATAAACGATAAAGTAAATATTTTCGGTGTTTTTGTTTTATAGATCGGAAAGTAAAAGATTGCAAAATAGTAGATCGGAAACTTGTATGATGAAAAGTAGAAGATTATATGATGGAAAATAGACCCGGGGGCCATAGGTTTCACTAGAGGCTTCTCTCAAGATAGAAAATAATACGGTGGGTGAACAAATTACTGCCGAGCAATTGATAGAAAAGCGCAAAGTTATGACGATGTCTAAGGCAATGATCATGAATATTGGCATCACGTCCGTGTCAAGTAGACCGAAATGATTCGGCATCTACTACTATTACTCCACACATCGACCGCTATCCAGCATGCATCTAGAGTATTAAGTTCATAAAGAACGGAGTAATGCATTAAGTAAGATGACATGATGTAGAGGAATTGACTCAAGCAATATGATGAAAACCCCATCTTTTTATCCTCGATGGCAACAATACAATACGTGCCTTGCTGCCCCTACTGTCACTAGGAAAGGACACCGCAAGATTGAACCCAAAGCTAAGCACTTCTCACATTGCAAGAAAAACCAATCTAGTTGGCCAAACCAAACCGATAGTTCGAAGAGAATTACAAAGATATCAAATCATGCATATAAGAATTCAGAGAAGATTCAAATAATATTCATAGATAAGCTGATCATAAATCCACAATTCATCGGATCTTGGCAAACACACTGCAAAAAATATTACATAAAATAGATCTCCAAGAACATCGAGGAGAACATGCTATTGAGAATCAAAGAGAGAGAAGAAGCCATCTAGCTACTAGCTATGGACCCGTAGGCCTGTGGTAAACTACTCACGCTTCATCGAAAGGGCAATGGTGTTGATGTAGAAGTCCTCCGTGATCGAATCCCCCTCCGGCAAGGTGCCGGAAAAGGTCCCTAGAGGGGATCTTACGGGTACAGAAGGTTGCGGCAGTGGAAAAGTCTTTTCGTGGATGCCTCTGTTGGTTTGGGGATATTTGGGAATATATAGGCGAACGAATTAGGTCAGGAGGTGCACGAGGGGCCCACAAGGGTGGGGGGCACGCCCTACTCCCTGGGCGCGCCCTCCATCCTTGTGGCCGCCTTGTGGCTCCTCCGACTTCATCTCCAAGTCTCCTGGTTTCCTTCTGGTCCAAGAAAATTCATCGCGAAAGTTTTATTCCGTTTGGACTCCATTTGGTATTCCTTTTCTGTGATACTCAAAAATAAGAAAAAAATAGAAACTGGCACTGGGCTCTAGGTTAATAGGTTAGTCCCAAAAATAATATAAAATAGCATATTAATGCATATAAAACATCCAAAACAGATAATATAATAGCATGGAACAATAAAAAATTATAGATACGTTGGAGACGTATCACATACCTACCTATATGCGGTATTACCCTGCCGTCCTAAGTAAATTTGCATGTGCCACCTCTAAAAAACTTCAAATAAATATCCTTTTTTGTGTGCCTGGATTGTTCATAGAGCGACAGGAGGTAGTCAGTATCTTCCATGTTAAGCGGGTTATTTTCATGATGAGTGTTTATTCACTCGTCCTTGCACGAGAGGGGCGGTAATAGGGATTCCCAGTCCCGAATTCAAATTGCAAATAATTAAACAAAACTCCCCCAGGAATGTTGTTGGTATGGACGGCACCCGTTATTTCGGACAAGCCGTGGAGTGTGATTGTTGGTGGAGGGGGAGTAAACCTTTACTTTTATCGCTTGGGAACCGCCACTAATGTGTTTAGCATGGAAGATATCGATAACTAATGGTCGCGAAGTAAATAAGAAGGGTGCATTTCTCAAAATTTCATTTACCTCTGTTTTAAAACTTGAGCTCTGGCACCTCTGCAAATCACTGCTTTCCTCTGCGAAGGGACTATCTATTTACTTTTATGTTGTGTCATCACCTTCTCAAATAAGCGCCAGAACCTGAGAGCACTGTTGTCATCCTCATGCATTGTGTATAGCTAATGTTGGGTGCATCATGACTGGATCTTTTCTACCATGAATTACAATGTTTAGTCGCTGCTCGGACTTTGGAGGTGCTCTGCATTTATGTTTTGCGGTCTCAGAAAGGGCTAGCGAGATACCACTATTGTCATATTATATCATGGTTGCTTTGACAAAGTGTTGTTGTTTGAGATATATTATTATTGCTCGCTAGTTGATTATGCCATTGTTATGAGTTAATATATTTTTTAAGAGTTATTGTCGACATGGTTAGTTATAATCCTTGCTAAAAACCTGGGTGCTACTTAAGCTTATTTGTGTAAACAAGAGCAAAAGAGTTCGTAAAAGTTTTTCTTTTTCACTTTCAGTTTATCAACTGAATTGCTTGAGGACAAGCAAAGGTTTAAGCTTGGGGGAGTTGATACGTCTCCATCGTATCTACTTTTCCTAATGCTTTTCCTCTTGTTTTGGACTCTAATTTGCATGATTTGAATGAAACTAATCTGGACTGACGCTGTTTTCAGTAGAACTACCATGGTGTTGTTTTTGTGCAGAAATAAAATTTCTTGGATTCGAACGAAACTTTGCGAGGATTTTTTATTCAATAAATAAGAATTTCTGGAGCCAAGAACCACTGTAGGGGGCACCTGGGTGGGCACAACCCACCAGGGCGCGCCCCCCCTCCAGGCGCGCCCAGGTGGGTTGTCCCCACCTGGTGGCCCCACAGACTTCAACCCTGATACTATAAAATCACATATTTGGAGAAAAAAATCAGGGAGAAAGAATTATCGCGTTTCACGAGACGGAGCCGCCGCCACCTCCTGTCCTTCATTGGGAGGCCAGATCTGGAGTTCGTTTGGGGCTCCGGAGAGGGGGGTCTTCGATCTTCGTCATCACCAACCCTTCTCCATCGCCAATTCCATGATGCTCCCCACCGGGAGTGAGTAATTCCTTCGTAGGCTCGCTGGTCGGTGAGGAGTTGGATGAGATTCATCATATAATCGAGTTAGTTTTGTTAGGGCTTGATCCCTAGTATCCATTATGTTCTGGGATTGATGTTGCTATGACTTTGCCATGCTTAATGCTTGTCACTTTGGGCCCGGGTGCCATGATTTCAGATCTGAACCATTTATGTTATCACCATTATATCTATGTTCTAGATCCGATCTTGCAAGTTATAGTCACCTACTACGTGTTATGATCCAGCAACCCTGGAGTGACAATAGTCGGGACACTTCCCGGTGATGACCGTAGTTTGAGGAGTTCATGTATTCACTATGTGTTAATGCTTTGTTCCGGTTCTCTATTAAAAGGAGGCCTTAATATCCCTTAGTTTCCAATAGGACCCCGCTGCCACGGGAGGGTAGGACAAAAGATGTCATCCAAGTTCTTTCCATAAGCACGTATGACTATTTGCGGAATACATGCCTACATTACATTTATGAACTAGATCTAGTGCCGTATTGCCCTAGGTTATCACTGTTATATGATGAATATCATCCAATGAATTCACCGATCTAATGCCTACAAATTTCTCTCATATTGTTCTTGCTAAGTTACTACTGCTATCATTACTTTTACACTTGCTACAAAATCATTGCTACCACTGTTACTGTTACTATTGCTGTTGCTACTACTATCAAAACTATCATACTACTTTGCTACTGATCACTTTTCTGTAGATAATTAATCTCTAGGTGTGGTTGAATTGACAACTCAGTTGATAATACTTGCAAATATTCTTTGGCTCCCCTTGTGTCGAATCAATAAATTTGGGTTGAATACTCTACCCTCGAAAACTGTTGCGATCCCCTATACTTGTGGGTTATCACATATCACTAGACAAGAGGAGACGTTTGGCAATGTAAGAAGAACTCTTCTTTTGAAGATCATCATTGATAGCTTTTAGAAACTCATGCTCTTGCTCTAAATTTGAAGTGTACATCTGATATGTGGACATGTGATTTGGACAAGTGATGTTTGGAATTTGGACATGTGATATTTTACACATGTGATGTTAGGAAAATGATAGTTATGTGTAGGGTAAATGATACGAGTGGCCTATGTTTCACTGGAATGTTGATTCATTTTTGTTCAGGTGAATTTCAGGCGCTCGATATGTCCACTTTTTAGCAAAGGTTATGCCGAAATTTCCCGTGAATTTTGGCATGACCTGTGCTAGAAAGTAGGCATATCAAGTACTGAGATTTGCTGGGAAACGGCATTCCGGCAAACAATAGACCTTTTTTTATGTCATTACTCATTTTTATTATATTTTAAGAATTAAACAAGGAGACTTAATTGTAGGAAACATGTCGAACAACGAAGAAACCGGGCCTTCTGACCATGATGCAGACGAGATGGATTATGAGGGTGAACAACAGTATCTCGACTCTTTGTCTGCTAAGCACAGTCAAGGTTTGCAGGGTGGCCTCGATGATGGTACTGACGCCGACATCGACACCGACACCGACGGTGCCGGCACCGATGGTGGCGCCGAGACCGGCGGGGAAGGTACCGGCGGGGAAGATACCAGCGGGGATGGTACCGGCGGGGAAGGTACCGGCGCCGAAGCCGCTACCGAAAAGAAGAAGCAGAGGATACGAAAACCTAACAAACTCGGCATCGGACGACTGGTGATCACAAAGATGGCCCCTGGCAAGTTTGAGCCATTAGAGCCGGAAGAACCTCGCAAGTGCTACGGGAACCAAGTTGGATGCATCCTACCGGAATGCGCGAGCATCAACGACGATGACTTAAGGGGTAAAGAACATTTGAAGCAGTTGCTCCTGACGAAGCTGCACAAGAGATTCAAGTTCCCCGACCGGGATGACGACATAGAACACTCGTGGGATGACCCGAAGATGAAAAAGATTAACAATCACGCCATGGGCATGTTCAACAATGATTTGGACTCCTGGAAAGGGATGGTGAAACGAGCTATTGAGGCTGAGGAACCCCTGTCCAAGATTCTGGAGGAAAATCCGACACTTACAGAAGAGGAGTTCCAAAAGTTCAAGGACACTTGCGCTACCAAGGCAGCCAAGGCTAAGGCTGCGAAATTCAAGAGCCTTCAGCAAAGGAACACGGGGAACCAACGCCTCGGAAGCCATGGCTACCTTGGCAAAAGGCCCATATGGGATAAGGAGGACGCGGAACGTGAAGCCGCGGGTCTCCTAGACCCCTTCGCAAAGTTCACCAACCCCTTGGAGCGTGACTTCATCAGGGCCCGCTACAAGTGGGACAAGGAAAAGAAGGTTTTTTACACGGACCCGATCACGAGGAAATTGATTAGAATACTGGTAATTATTCTTTTACCACCTTACATTTAGCTTCTGATCAAGTCGACTACACATTCGTAAACGGTTCATGTTCCTTCTGCAGGACAAGCAACACAAGCTTGCAGCCGAAAGCCAGTCTTCGTCGATGAGGCCCAAGTGGGACACCCCTCTCAACCGGGCCTTGAACGAACTTAAGGGACTCCCTTTGGACCAGCGGCCGCAATATGGATGTGTGCACGGCGCCAGAGATGGCGCCACATGGAAGGTCTTTTACAACGAGGGCCTAGAGGCCAAGAAGCAGAAAAAGAAGTTTAGTCAGGCGGACATCAACGAGAAGGTGAAGCTTGCGTTCGAGAAAAAAGCAGCCGAGGATGCAACAAAAGCAGCCGAGGAGAAAATGAGTTGCTACAGTAGGCAGTCACTGCAGCTGTAGATGCCTATAGAAATGATTTTGCTACTAACTTGATCCCGGCTATCATCAACTGGATGAAGGAAAATCCAGACAAGACGGTAGATAATTTCCCCATGCCCAGCTTCGTCGGGAGCAACTCGGTGAACAACACAACTGCACCATCACCTGCTCACGCAACTGCGCCTGCTCCCGCACCCGCACCCGCACTCACTCATAGCAGCCCGTCCTCAGTCTCTGGCGCGCTAGGTGGGCCTTCGTCTTTGGCTGAGCTCGACGCCCTCACGGTAATTACATGTCGCACCAACATATATCTAGAATATTCCATTTTCATTGCCTTTCGGATGTTTTATGCCACAGACATGTCTTTGCAGGCCAACGAAACCCCGTGCACCATACTCTACTTGATCAAAGGCCAGAAGGTGGACGTGGGAAAGGCGGTGATAACGAAGCCCTTGGAACTTATGTTCCACGGCCAGCCGATGCCCGGTGGGCACTTCAGGGTTACCTTGTCGAGTGTGAAATCGGGGCACGAGGATTTGCCTCCTCCAGCACGGCTAGGGGGAGAGGACGACGAGACCCCGCCACGGCTTGGAAACTGCAAGGGTTGGGTGCTGCTATGGCCGAAGAATCTTCTTCGTCTAGAGCCGGCCGAGAGCACACCAATAACCACACATCAGCAAGCAGGTATGAACACCACCACCCTGCCTACAATTACCAGCGCCTGTAGTGCCAGGTGAGAGCGGTGGACAATGCGAGGAAGGGGGGGGGGGTCCAATAGTGGCTGATGTAATCGCGCCCGTAGAACAAAGAATGGATGATGAGATGGATGAGGATGACCCTCTTCGGTTCCTCAATACTGGCGCCTATGACGATGACTTAAAACTGACGAGTCAGCCAGATGACGACTCGGGCTATCAACATGCTGATGAGGAGATGGATGATCTACCCGGGCAGGAACGTCCTAGCAGGGTTGATTGCAAGAAGTCTCTCTTCATGCAATCCTCATAGGACACGCCTGAAGATGCCGCCTCAACACAGGCTCAACTAGCCGAGCGTCGTACAGTGCTTAGGCCGACAACACTGGGGCAGGGGTTAAGGAAGGGTCTGAAAGGTCAGCCCAAGAAAAAGGAGAGAAGGAGATCAGCGAAGAACAGCTCTGCTGCCTACAAACAAGCCAGAGCACATAGCAGCCAGACGGCGGATTTTGAAGAGCGTGTACCCATCAAAGGTGCGGTCATGTTCCATGTCACGGGTGAGCCGATGCTACCGCCGAAACCGCTGGAGGCAATATCAGGGGATCTCAGGAGACTGCACGACCATGTGCTGTCGACTGAGAAAAGCCTACTAGCCTCGAAGGATCCAGGATATCCGACATACGCGGCTCGTGTGCCTGAGGGGAAGTGCTACGTCGACACACGACTCGCGGAGGTGTTCTTCCTGCGGTTTGAGCATATCTTCGAGATGTTTCTGACAAGGCGGCTCGATTTTACGACTGTCTGCCTTTTTGCGCTACATATGAGCTCTGTCATGAAGAGAGAAGAAGTCTCGCAAATCTGTGTGGCGGATCCATACTACATGCACGAGTCCTTCTTGAGTCTCGGCGACTTTGAGCGTAAAACTGCTAGGGAGTACCTCAAAAACTTCATGGTATAGAATAAGGACCAGGAAATTGTCCTCCTGCCTTATCATCCAATGTAAGTCAGTGCAAGACAACCCTTTCATACATTTCAATCATTCCTTCTAGCTCATATGGAGAATAATTTGAGGTGTTTTTTCCCCGCAGCAATGGGCGCGCCATGCTTATCGTTCTTTACCCGCGAGTCTCCCATGCCGTGTATTTTGACCCTACCAGAAACTACGAGAAGGACTACACCCACATAATGAATATTCTAGATGATGCTCTCCAAGGCTTCAGCTTGAGGGGTGGCCACCTGCAGATCAGGAAACAAAGGAACTGCAAGACGGGTTTCTCGCATAAAACTAACTTCTGCTGCATCCATGTCCCAAAACCAAGTAGGAACGATGGATTCTACCTCCTCCATCTCATGATGGAGCTCAGAAGGGATCACCAAAAGCTTCGCATGACAACCAGAAACGATGATCATATCCGCAAGTGGGTAGAATCTCAAGGAGAAGCGGATTATAAACTTAGAGATGACTTTTTCGCATCCAGAGGGACATTGCGATGATCATCATGAAAGAAGTCATCGAAGAAAAGGGGATGTTCCACCACGGCCCTATATCATGAGCTGACGTCTGAACTCACATAGGCATGCAACGTCAGGACCTCACGCTGTTCAAGAAGCTAGGGTGCATCCTCGATGATACGGAAGGATGGAAGTTCTAGTGATTTACGATGCCGATGATGATGATATGTGTCGGTTGAACTTGTATACTTTCTGTAGTGATGAAATTTTGTGATGTCCACGGTCCCTACCGAACTTGTGTAACGCTACTTTGTTAGTTTGGGTATGATGACCTGCGTACCTCTAGTTAATTAGTTTGCGTATGATGAAACTGCGTTGATTATTTATGTTTACTATATGTTGCATCTAGTTGCTAACCCTTTCTTTTTCGTGTTGCTCAAGTATATTTTGTTGCATATGATTGTACGTTCTCTTGATGAAGATGCATCTCTAACAGGTACCTAGATTCTTGATGGCGAAGAAGCAGTGCTATGTCGTGTACAAAGGGAAGGTTCCGGGAGTGTACGACGAGCGGCCCGAGTGTCAGGCGCAAGTGGAGCGGGTCTCGGGTGCCAGCCATAAAGGATTCAAAAGTAGACAAGAAGCAGAAGCTAGTTACTTGAGGTTCACGCTAGCGTGAGTGAGGACTCATAACCGCCGCCTCATGTACTGCATAGTTCCGCTCTCACTCATAGTGATAGCTCTCCTCGTGTATACCATTGTTTAGATGGATGACGATGTAGTTGCAAGTATTCGAGACTTGTATCGCTATTTTTGAGATGATGACGAGAGACCACTTTGTGTTGGATGATGATTATGATGATGACATGATTTGATGAGACTATTTGTATGTGTATGCTATGATTACATTTGTATGTGTATGATATGCTAGAGATTATTGTATAAAGCGTGTACAAATACAAAACAAATATGCAGGAAAAAAATCAGAAACTAATAAAACTAGCAGTAGCGAGGGGAATAAAGTTAGCAGTAGCACACACTTAGCAGTAGCGCGGCTTACTGTAAAGCGCTACAGATATTAGCAGCAGCGCGTTGCTCTAAAGCTCGCTACTGCTACCAATGTATAGCAGTAGCGCGGGTCAACATGCGCTACTGCTACAAGTTAGCTGTAGCGCCGTATTAGTAGCGCGGGTCCCCGCGCTACTGATACACCTAAAATCCGCGCTACTGCTAGGATTTTCCCTAGTAGTGCATCATCAACACACTGTTTATTACCTTTTGGAGAGTGGTGTCTCCTAGATTAGTTAGGTGTCGCTTGGGAGCCTCCGTCATGATGTGGAGTTGAACCAAGAAGTTTGTAAGGGCAAGGAGATCGCCTACTTCGTGAAGATCTACCCGAGTGAGGCAAGTCCTTTGTGGACGATGACCATGGTGGGATAGACAAGGTTGCTTCTTCGTGGACCCTTCGAGGGTGGAGCCCTCCGTGGACTCATGCAGTCGTTACCCTTCGTGGGTTGAAGTCTCCATCAACATGGACGTACGATAGCACCACCTATCGGAACCACGCCAAAAATCTCCATGTCTCCATTGCATTTGCCTTCTCCAAACCCTCCCCTTTACCTTCATATGCAATGTTTTACTTTCTGTTGCTATACTCTTAGAATTGCATGTGTAGGTTGATTGATTAACTTGTGCTAATTGCTAAAATCTGCACACAACTAAAATTGGGAAAATAATAGATTTTTATTTGGTCGAGTAGTATAATCACCCCCCTCTAGACATACTTTTGATCCTACAAGTGGTATCAGAGCTTTGGTCTCCATAATAGCGAATCTTCTCATCATGAGCAAAAAGGGTGGCTATATCATTCAACTTAGTAAGATGTGCCACAACAGTTTTAGTTTCATAACCATGGAAAGGATCAGATTCAACCAAAGTAATTAACTCTGGGTCGACAGGGAATTCATAATCCTTATCATCAACAAAGATAGGTGAAGTAGCAAACTGAGGATCACATTTCATTTTAGCATTCAAAGTCTTTTCTTTATACTTGCATAATAATTTTTCCAGATCATCTCTATCCTTACAAGCAAGAATGTCTCTAGTTGTCTCCTCATCCATAACATAACCTTCCGGTACCTTTGGCAATGCATATCTAGGTGAACTAGGTGTAATAGGTGTTTCAAGCTCTTCATCAGTTTCAACAATCTCATTCTGTCTTACTCTAGCAATTTGTTCAGCAAGAAATTCACCTAGTGGCACATTATCATCAAGCAAGGTACTAGCATCATCATGAGGAGCATTCATAGTAGAAGTAGCATCATCAATAACTTGCGACATATCAGAATTGATAGCATGTGGTGGTGTTGCAAGTCTACTTATAACAGAAGGTGAATCTAAAGCGGAGCTGGATGGCAGTTCCTTACCTCCCCTCGTCTTAGAGGGAAAAATCTTAGTCTAAGCATCCTTCAGGTTCTTCATAGTGATAATTTGATAATAATCCCAAGTGGCTCAACAAATATAGCTATGCTCCCCGGCAACGGCGCCAGAAAAAGGTCTTGATAACCCACAAGTATAGGGGATCGCAACAGTTTTCGAGGGTAGAGTATTCAACCCAAATTTATTGATTCGACACAAGGGGAGCCAAAGAATATTTGCAAGTATTAGCAGCTGAGTTGTCAATTCAACCACACCTGTAGATTAATTATCTGCAGCTAAGTGATCAGTGGCAAAGTAGTATGGTAGTTTTGATAGTAGTAGCAACAGCAATAGTAACGGTAACAGTAGTAGCAATGATTTTGTAGCAAGTGCAAGAGTGACAATAGCAGTGGTAACTTAGCAAGATCAATATGAGAGAAATTCGTAGGCATTGGATCGGTGAATTCATTGGATGATATTCATCATATAACAGTCATAACCTAGGGCGATACAGCACTAGCTCCAGTTCATAAATATAATGTAGGCATGTATTCCGTAAATAGTCATATGTGCTTATGGAAAGAACTTGCATGACATCTTTTGTCCTACCCTCCCATGGCACCGGTGTCCTATTGGAAACTAAGGGATATTAAGCCTCCTTTTAATAGAGAACTTGAACAAAGCATTAACACATATTGAATACATGAACTCCTCAAACTACGATCATCACCGGGAAGTGTCCCGACTATTGTCACTCCGGGGTTGCCGGATCATAACACGTAGTAGGTGACTATAACTTGCAAGATCGGATCTAGAACATAGATATAATGGTGATAACATAAATGGTTCAGATCTGAAATCATGGCACCCGGGCCCAAAGTGACAAGCATTAAGCATGGCAAAGTCATAGCAACATCAATCTCAGAACATAATGGATACTAGGGATCAAGCCCTAACAAAACTAACTCGATTACATGACGAATCTCATCCAACTCCTCACCGACCAGCGAGCCTATGAAGGAATTACTCACTCCTGGTGGGGACATCATGGAATTGGTGATGGAGAAGGGTTGGTGATGATGAAGATCGAAGACCCCCCCCCCCCTGCGGAGCACCAAACGGACTCCAGATCTGGCCTCCCGATGAAGAACAAGAGGTGGCGGCGGCTCCGTCTCGTGAAACGCGATAATTCTTTCTCCCCGATTTTTTTCTCTAAAAATATGAATTTGTAGCATCAGGGTTGGAGTCTGTGGGGCCACCAGGTGGGGACAACCCACCTGGGCGTGCCTGGAGGGGCGGGGGGGTACCCTGGTGGGTTGTGCCCACCCAGGTGCCCCCCTCCTGTGGTTCTTGGCTCCAAAAATTCTCTTTTATTATATGAAAAATCCTCGCGAAATTTTGTTCCAATCCGAGAACTTTTATTTCTGCACAAAAACAACACCATGGTAGTTCTGCTGAAAATAGCGTCAGTCCGGGTTAGTTTCATTCAAATCATGCAAATTAGAGTCCAAAACAAGAGGAAAAGCGTTAGGAAAAGTAGATACGACGGAGACGTATCAATATGCCACAAGTAAAATCTAGCAACAAGAGCAGTAAAGATTCTTCCTAGTAGTAACAATAATCATGCTAAATCCAATATTGTTGCTTCTAGTAGTTCTCTTGATTCCACTAATGATTCTCTTAGCCAAGTTACACTTGAGCAAGAAAATAGCTTATTGAAGGGAATTATAGAGAAAGGTTTTTACAAGAGCCTTGCCAGAAGTAAGCAATCTGAGGAAATTGTACACAAGCAATGAAGGCATCGGAAGAATCAAGGTATTGGTTTTGAACGAAAGTTCAATGCCATTGGAGTTGAGTGGGAAGAAGATCAATACCCAAGACGAAGTTTGTTCCTCAACAAGAGAAGTATGACCCTACTTCTTTCAAGGGAACACAAGCTCAAGATGATCTTACACCACAGGACCACAAGCTAAAAGGCAAGGACAAGCTTCAAGAAGAGATTGACTCATTTGAAGAAGCTCCTAAGGCCATGGTCAAGTGGGTTCCCAAGACTACGTCAAGCTCTACATCATCAAGTTCAACTACAACTCCAAGGATTCCCATCAAGTTGATGTGGATCCCAAAGAAGAAGAACTGGAGTGTTCTTGAGGGTGACTCCGCCAACATATTTCACTCATATTCATTTTGGCAAGGACTTGTGCAATCAACTTTCATATCTTGCACTAGTTCATGGAGTCACAAACCCTCTTATTAGTAAGACAAGGGACAAGGTAACTTAATGCTTTCATGGACATCATCATATGTGCAATTCACTCTATGTCTATGGATATCCTTGTATGTTCCTTGTGGGACTAACCCATGTAGGTATTGAAAGTGCAACACTCCAATGGATTGCTCCAAATGATCTACATCAACATTGAGCATCCACATCTTCACTATCTACATGAAGTCATCATCGACAAAACCCAAGGTTAGTTCATCCCTCTTAGGGGGGGTATCACATCTAGGGGGAGCTTTTCTCTAAAAAATTGAGCTAAAGCAACTCTAATGGTGTGAACACATTAATGCTTTATGTAAAAGTGGCAACCCCACTTGTGCTTAAACGATGAGTATGACCTATGATCAAATGTTCTCATTTGACTCCTAAGTCAATATACTCATATATAGATGACCTAGTCATCGCCAATTGTTTGATAGATGCTAGAATTGTTTGTGCATGCTTTGACACATGTTTCATTTGCTATCTTATTGTGTGAGCATGTTGGTTGCATAATTTCTCCATTCAAGGACATCCATTTGTTGATTTGTTTTTCTTGTTTTTTATTGGCCAAATGGATGGACAAGAATGCCTAAGAACTTTCTCTAGCTATTAGGCTCTTCTTGTCTCAAACTCTATTCATGCTACATCACAAAAAAAATTGAACAAGTCTTTTTCGAAGCCTCCGGGTGAGGATCACTCGGAGCCACCGATCCATCAAGGGCTGCACTCCAAAACCTTCTATTGCATTTCGGTCAGACCAATTCACTCAAATTCGGTCACACCGAAAGCACTAGACTAATCTAGGTTTTCAATCTCGGTGCTACCAATTAGAATGACTTGGTCCCACCGAGTTGCAATAACTGCACACAGTTTTGCATCTCGGTGCTACCGAAAAATTCCATTCGGCGCCACCGACAGCACATGGGTATATATACTCAGCGGACCCATACGGTTGACATTTTCTTCAAACCTCACGCGCCCGCGCCCCATTGCTGCGGCCCCCTTGTTCTCTGGATCATCGCCGTCTTTGCCTGTGCGTCTCCGCCGTAGGTCTCCATCGCCATCAACAGGAATCAACATCGTCGTTGCCGTCGTAGAGGATCGTCACCAAGTTAGGGCACGATTCGATCTCCTCGTGCTATCCCCTTCCGATGCAATGCACAAGGATAATGCCTAGTATCTTGCCACATTTGAGATCATTCTATCCACAGAAAAGTTCCATTAGATTAGATTTGAAGAAAAAAATTTAGGGTTAGGTTTCAGCCGAACTCATGTCGGACTGACTGAACTAAAACTTTTGGTCCCACCGATTGGCTCTGGTCATTGCACTAAGTACAACTCGGTGCCACTGAAATGTACTAATCGGTGAGACCGACAGTAAAATCTCAGTGAAACCCTAGCATCCCAGAGCCACCGAACCACTACTCTGTCTGACCGATCTTGTGTGTTTAGGCTCTGTGTGTGCTTCGGTGTCACCGAGATGATCATATCGGTAGCTTTGAAATGCCTTCTGCAGAAAACTAAAACTAAAGTTTGGATTCAAATTTCTGAAAAACCATCTACTTTTTGTGATGCTCATTCACTCTGCCCATACCTATCTATTCACAGGGTCTGCTTTGCAAGATGTCAGAGGCTAGTGACAGCCAGAACAGGTCAGAGCAAGAGGCAAATCTGAGTGAGGGCACAAGCCCTAGTAGTAGCTATGATGATGGCAGCAGGAGCACGCCAAGTAATCTGCCTAAAGCTGCCACAAGGACAAGGAAGAAGAGAACCTCAGAGAGTGAGGTTGAGGATTTTTTGCAGATGAGAAAGTAACTTCTAAGAGGAAAGAAGTTCTCAGGAAAGAGTATGGCTCTGCAGCCACCACCAAACCAGGTCTCAAGAAGAAAGTCCCTACCATGAGAGTTCCTATGTCAAAAGTCAGAAAGTCTGCAGTTACTCAAGAGCAAGTGAACCCCACTCTTGAGCAAACAGAAGAGGAAGAAGCTGCTGCTGGAAAGAAAAAGAGAAAAGAGAGAGTGAAGAGTACCATTGCCAGAGTGATTGGCAGACCAACTATGATGGTTGATGAAGAAGAAGAGGAGGAAGAGGAACCATTTGCACCTCCTGCCAAATCTCAGAAACTCATGGCAGATGCCATGAAGTCAGCTGCTGCTCCCTGAAAGCCTAAGCCAAAACCTAAAGCTGCTCACCCAAGAGGTGAACTAGGAACATCCAAGCTACTGAGAAGAACAAGGCCCCAGTGCCAGAAGTTCAAGAGGATGATGAGCCACTAGTGCTCAGAAAGTTGAAGCCAAAGATTCCAGATCATGATGATGGACATCCAGTTGCTGAAAACATGAAGCTCAGAAAGGATAGTGGACTGAGAGAATGGAGGAAAGTGGATCCCTATTCTTTGAGGAGAAGGACAGCTTGTGATTATCGTTTCCATACGCGTGAACAACAAGATTTCTATGAGACAGTGCTACTCGATAAGAAGCCCATCATAAGCAACATGAAATGGGTGGACTGGGAGTATATTGGTGCAAATGAAGGTTACTTCCCCCATGTTTATGAGAATTTCCAGGGTGCTGGTGTTGATGCTTTTGTTGGACAAAAGCTTACAAAATAGAATGATGAGATTGTGATGCAATTCTACTCCACAACACATTTTTATCTGGATGGCAGAATTGTGTGGATGACTGAGGGCACCAGATACCAGTCATCTATCTCTGAGTGGTCTGCTCTCATTAATGTCCCAGAAGAAGAAAATGATGTTGATGTCTATGGGAAGCCCACGATGGATCACAACACTATGGCAAACATGTACAAGACCATTCCTGACAAGGACTTGGAAACTCATAGGCTTGGTTCCATATATCATTTGCAGGCTGGTTTGGCCACCACAAACTACATTTTGAGGCACACTCTATTTCCCAAATCTGGATATGAGAGAATGATTCGTGGCCACTACATCAACTTGCTTCACTTGTTTGACTCCCCATCGCAGAAATTCAAAGTCATGAGCTTAATTGTTGAGACATTCAAGAGGATAGTTGCGGACCAGAAGAGGTCTTATGGATATGCACCTCATATTCAGATGCTTATCAACTCCAAGGTTGGTACATATACATATCTACTAGACCGTGAGCACCTCCCCCTCAAGCCAGAGTTTGAGGACAATGTAGTGGTGATGGACCCTTCACACCCTACATCAGTTGAGTCACATGAGAAGGCTCAGGCAGCAGCAGCAAGAGCAGAAAAGGCAGCCAATGCACCAAATGCCCCAATAGCCAATCTCAAAACCAAGCAAGACCAGATGACATATCTGCTGGAAGCAACAATTAGGATTGAGCGAAGTCTGGCCAACTTAGCCAAGAACCAGGAGAGCTTAGAGCGGATTGTGGAAGATAAGATATACAATCTTGATGTCAAGGTCACTGAGATACAATATATTGTTGAACAACTTAGAGATGATGCTGAGAGTGGAGATGATAGACAGACTACTGAGAGATATCAGACTGTGCCAAGGGCAACTAGGTCATCAGCTGTGCCAGTTGCAGACACGAGGCCTACTCACTCTGCACCTGCCGCCACTACTACAGTGCCACCTCCAGTATCAACACCACTAGCTCAGCAGACATCAGCCGAGGCATTTGTAGAAGGAGTTCTCTCAATACCATCTACGCACACCAGAGCAACAAGCTAGAAGTCCTCTTCAGGAGCTCCCGGAGATCGTGCCTAGAGTGTCATATAGCACTATACTTTTTCAAGCTTTTTGGTACTTGTTGCCAAAGGGGGACAAAATGTATAGATCATAGGTTTCGAGAGAGAGAGAGAGTGTCTCGTTCTTTTGCTAGTCGGTTTTATTGCCCGTTGCTACTTTTGTCCGTTTAACTTGTGCTACTTATTGTTTTATGCTCGTGAGATACTACGTTTGGCTGTATGATTGATCATACTATGCTTAATGTGTGGTTTATGCTTATCTCTATGACTTCTTGTGTATGATCATTCACTTGTGTATTTGGTGATGTGTGCATGACATTTCAGTCTTATCATTTTGTGCGCTCCACCAAGATGTATGTGACATGGAAGAGTGACCCATGATCCTAATCGATTGTGCATTTGCATTCAAACGTAAATTTTAAGTAATGCACAAATTTAGGGGGAGCTCTTGCTTATCACATACTTCTCAAAGCGATGATGTATTTCATTCATTTTATCATTTGTCGAAGCTTTGATCTATATGTTGTCATCAATTACCAAAAAGGAGGAGATTGAAAGTGCAACTAATCCCCGGGTAGTTTTGGTAATTCATAACAACATATAGCTCATTGAACTAATATCCATTCTAGATAAATATTTCAGGATGTTCAATGATTGGCATGGCATGAGATAGAGATGTGGACCCCTCAAAATGCTAAGGACAAAGATTGGCAAAAGCTCAAGACTCTTTGTTTATATTTTAGTGATCCAAGATCACATTGAGTCCATAGGAAAGCCAATACTATTAAAAGGGGATGAGGTGTTGCTTAATGGCTTACTTGCTCAAGTGCTTAGTGATATTGCTCCAAAACCCTTAGCCACTTTCTCCATTCAAATATGTCAAAACCCTAAACTCCAACTCGGCCCCACCGATTCTTCCTATTTGGAGCCACCGAGTTCATATGACATAGCCACAGCCAGAAACCCTAACTGTTTGGTCTCACCGATACGGATCTCGGTCTCACCGAGATGGCCTTGTCAACTCTCTGTTATCAGTTGCAATTATTTCGGCCTCACCGAAATTGCAATCGATCTCACCGAGATGGCTTGACCAACACTTTGTTGCCTTATTGCTTCACTTCGGTCTCACCGAGTTGATGCAATTGGTGCCACCAAGATGATGTTTGCCCTAAGCCCTAGCACATCAGTCCCACCGAGATTCCTAACGTTCACATTTTTGAACTGATCGGTGCCACCGAGTTTAACTATTCGGTCTCACCGAGATGAGTCAAATATGTGTAATGGTTGGATTTTGTGTGGAGGCTATATATACCCCTCCACCCCCTTCTCCATTTGAGGGAGAGCCATCAGAACGGCCTACACTTCCACCATTCATTTTTTGAGAGAGAACCACCTACTCATGTGTTGAGATCAAGAGATTCCATTCCTACCATTTGAACCTTGATTTCTAGCCTTCCCAAGTTGCTTTCCACTCAAATCTTTCTTCCACCATAGCCAAATCTAAGAGAGAGAGAGAGAGAGAGAGTTGAGTGTTGGTGAGACTATCATTTGAAGCACAAGAGCAAGGAGTTCATCACCAACACACCGTCTATTACCTTTTGGAGAGTGGTGTCTCCTAGATTGGTTAGGTGTCGCTTGGGAGCCTCCGTCATGTTGTGGAGTTGAACCAAGAAGTTTGTAAGGGCAAGGAGATCGCCTACTTTGTGAAGATCTACCCGAGTGAGGCAAGTCCTTCGTGGACGATGACCATGGTGGGATAGACAAGGTTGCTTCTTCGTGTACCCTTCATGGATGGAGCCCTCCGTGGACTCACGCAGTCATTACCCTTCGTGGGTTTAAGTCTCCATCAACGTGGACGTATGATAGCACCACCGATCGGAACCACACCAAAAATCTCCGTGTCTCCATTGCGTTTGCCTTCTCCAAACCCTTCCCTTTACCTTCATATGCAATGTTTTACTTTCCGCTGCTATACTCTTAGAATTGCATGTGTAGGTTGATTGCTTGACTTGTGCTAATTGCTAAAATCTGTCCACAACTAAAATTGGAAAAAGAATATATTTTTATTTGGTCAAGTAGTCTAATCGCCTCCCCTCTAGACATACTTTCGATCCTACAATAACCCACAAGTATAGGGGATCAATTGTAGTTTTTTCGATAAATAAGAGTGTCGAACCCAACGAGGAGCTAAAGGTAGAATTTATATTCCCTTCAAGTTCAATCGACCACCGATACTCTACGTAGACTTAATGTTCGCTTTCCCTAGAACAAGTATGAAACTATTCTGTAGGTGATAGGATAGGTTTGCAAGAATAAAACTAGATGTACTTAGCGAGAATAAAACTACGAGTAATTTGCAAGATAATTATAATTAGTTGTTTAGTAGAAATGTTTTTGTCACACAAGAAAGTTATTTGTCCCATAGGCAATCGATAACTAGACCGGTAATCATTATTGCAATTTTATATGAGGGAGGGGTATGAGCTAACATACTTTCTGTATTTGGATCATATGCACTTATGATTGGAACTCTAGCGAGCATCCGCAACTACCAAAGATCATTAAGGTAAAACCCAACCATAGCATTAAGTATCAAGTCCTCTTTACTCCCATACGCAACAACCACCTTACTTGGGTATGTGTTTCAGTCACTCACGCCACCTACCATAAGCGAATCATAAACTTATTGCAACACCCTACACTACAAAAAAATACACTTCTGTGATGATACGTGTTTGTCACAGTAGGTCATGTTTTCTGTCATGCATGTACATCCATGACGATTTTATGACAGAATCAAGATAATCAGACTTGTGCTGTCGTAGAAGTGTTCCATGACAATACCAAAATTATCATCACGGAAGTGTCCACTTCCATGACGATAAATGGCGCGTCATGGAAGTGCTTTCGTCAAGGGTAACCGACACATGACATCCACCATAACGGGTCGCCGTTAAGCTATCAGGTTCCGGTTTGGATCCGATAACCCGTTAACAACCCGGACCAATGGGGATTTTCCACGTGTAAAATTCTCAATGGCCAGAGGAACCACGTGTCGGCTCAGCGTTGGGACAGATGCATCCACTCATTGGACGGGAGGCGCCTATGATACGTCGACACGTGGCACGGCCCAACAGCCTGTTTGACTTGGTCAAAAGGTAGCGGGCCGGCCCATGGAAAGCCTGTTAAGGGCCTGTTCTCATATAGCCCATTTACAGCCCACTAACTCACGGCCCATTATGGCCTATCCGAATTGGGCCCAGTAGCGTCATCTTGGCCGTCCAATATGATTCCAGCCCGTTGTAACTTCTGGCCCATGTATGGCTCATGACGTCTTTCGGCCCATACGAGGCCCTTTGTAACTCTAGGCCCATTAAAGGCCCGTGGTGAAACAGGCCCATGATGAATAGTGTATCGCTTTACACCCATTAACGGCCCATTATTCCGTTGGGCCGTTTCCAGTTTGTGTTACCTTTCGGCCTTCTAAGGGCCCATTTATTCTTGGGCTCATTTCCAGCATTTCGTTACTTACGGTCCGTTACTGGCCTGTTCCGCTTGTGGGCCAAATTCAACCCGTGGTTACAGTCGGCCCGTTTGTGGCCCGTTAACCTGTTGGGCTGTTTTCACAGCGTCATCAAATACGGCCCATTAACAACCCGTGATGCCTGTTGATAGAATTAAGCAAGTTATACATTTAGGCCTATTAACGGCCCATTATGGTCGGGCCATAAACACACAATTTCCACTCTAGCCCGTTTACGGCCCATTTTACGGACAGTTATTGATTATATGGCCCGTCGAGGGCCCATGGATCCTACGGCCCGTAGGAGGCCCATGGTCACTACAGCAAGCAGCAGGACCATGGTTACAACGGTCCGTATGTTGCCCATGGTTATTGTGGCTGATAACCCACAAGTATAGGGGATCGCAACAGTTTTCGAGGGTAGAGTATTCAACCCAAATTTATTGATTCGACACAAGGGGAGCCAAAGAATATTCTCAAGTATTAGCAGCTGAGTTGTCAATTCAACCACACTTGAAAGACTTAATATCTGCAGCAAAGTATTTAGTAGCAAGGTAGTATGGAAGTAACGGTAACGGTGGCAAAAGTAACAGTAGCAGTTTTGTAGCAATTGCAACAGTGGCAACGGAAAAGTAACATAGCAAAGATCAATATGTGAAAAGCTCGTAGGCAATAGATTAGTGATGGATAATTATGTCGGATGGCATTCATCATGCAACAGTTATAACCTAGGGTGACACAGAACTAGCTCCAATTCATCAATATAATGTAGGCATGTATTCCAAATATAGTCATACGTGCTTATGGAAAAGAACTTGCATGACATCTTTTGTCCTACCCTCCCGTGGCAGCGGGGTCCTAATGGAAAGTAAGGGATATTAAGGCCTCCTTTTAATAGAGAACCAGACCAAAGCATTAGCACTTAGTGAATACATGAACTCCTCAAACTACGGTAATCACCGGAAATAATCCGAATTATTGTCATCTTGGGGTATGCGGATCATAACACGTAATAGATGTCTACAAATTGCAAGATAGGATCAAGAACACATATATATTCATGAAAACATAATAGGTTCAGATCTGAAATCATGGCACTCGTGCCCTAGTGACAAGCATTAGGCATAGCAAAGTCATAGCAACATCAATCTTAGAACATAGTGTATACTAGGGATCAAACCCTAACAAAACTAACTCGATTACATGATAAATCTCATGCAACCCATCACCGTCCAGCAAGCCTACGATGGAATTACTCACGCACGGCGGTGAGCATCATGAAATTGGTGATGGAGGAAGGTTGGTGATGATGATGGCGACGATTTCCCCTCTCCGGAGCCCCGAACGGACTCCATATCCGGCCTCCCGATGAAGAACAGGAGGTGACGGCGGCTCCGTATCGTAAAACGTGATGAATCCTTCTCTCTGATTTTTTTCTCCCCGAACATGAATATATGGAGTTGGAGTTGAGGTCGGTGGAGGTCCAGGGGACCCACAAGGCAGGGGGCGCGCCCTAGGGGGGTGGGCGCGCCCTGCACCCTTGTGGACAGCAGGTGGGTCCCCCTCTGTTGATTCTTTTGCCAATATTTTTTATTTATTCCAAAAATATTCTCCGTGAAGTTTTAGGTCATTCCGAGAACTTTTATTTCTGCACAAAAATAACACCAAGGCAATTCTGCTGAAAACAGCATCAGTCCGGGTTAGTTCCATTCAAATCATGCAAATTAGAGTCCAAAACAAGGGCAAAAGAGTTTGGAAAAGGAGATACGATGGAGACGTATCAACTCCCCCAAGCTTAACCCATTGCTTGTCCTCAAGCAATTCAGTTGATAAACTGAAAGTGATAAAGAAAAACTTTTACAAACTCTGTTTGATCTTGTTGTTGCAAATATGTAAAGCCAGCATTCAAGTTTTCAGCAAAGATTATGAACTAACCATATTCACAATAACATTTAGGTCTCACATTCACTCATATCAATGACATAATCAACTAGCGAGCAATAATAATAAATCTCGGATGACAACACTTTTTCAAAACAATCATGATATGATATAACAAGATGGTATCTCGCTAGCCCTTTCTGAGACCGCAAAACATAAATGCAGAGCACCCCTGAAGATCAAGGACTGATTAGACATTGTAGTTCATGGTAAAAGAGATCCAGTCACAGTCATACTCAATATCAATTAACAAATACCACATACAAATGACAATGGTGCTCTCTAACTGGTGCTTTTTATAAGAGGATGATAACTCAACAATAAAAGTAGATAGATAGGCCCTTCGCAGAGGGAAGCAGGGATTTGTAGAGGTGCCAGAGCTCGAGCTTTTTGAAACAGAGATGAATATAATTTTGAGCGGTATGCTTTCATTGTCAACATAACAACCAAGAGATCTCGGTATCTTCCATGCTACATACAATATAGGCGGTTCCCAAATAGAATGGTAAAGTTTATACTCCCCCACCACCAACAAGCACATTCCACGGCTGGTCCGAAACAACGGGTACCGTCCAACTAGCAACAATCCTGGGGGAGTTTTGTTTGAAGTTATATTTTGATTTTATTTGAGCATGGGACTGGGCATCCTGATTGCCAGCCATTTTCTCGTGAATGATGAGCGGTGTCCACTCATCGTGAGAATAACCCACCTAGCATGGAAGATATTGACAGCCCCTAGTTGCTACATGAGCGATTCGGGCATACAAAACATATTATCATTTGAAGGTTTAGAGTTTGGCACATGCAAATTTACTTGGAACGGCAGGTAAATACCGCATATAGGTAGGTATGGTGGACTCATATGGAACAACTTTGGGTTTATGGAGATGGATGCACAAGCAGTATTCCCACTTAGTACAAGTGAAGGCTAGCAAGGGATTGAGGAGCGACCAACTAGAGAGTGACAACAGTCATAAACATGCATTGAGATTAACCAACGTTGAGTGCAAGCATGAGTAGGATATAAATCACCATGAACATAAATATCGTGGAGGCTATGTTGATTTTGTTTCAACTACATGCGTGAACATGTGCCAAGTCAAGCCACTCGAATCATTCAAAGGAGGATACCATCCTATCATACTACATCATAACCATTTTAAAAGCATGTTGGCACGCAAGGTAAACCATTATAAACTCCTAGATAATTAAGCATGGCATGAGAAACTATAATCTCTAATTGTCATTGCAAACATGTTTCATTCATAATGGGCTGAATCAAGAACGATGAACTAATCATATTTACAAAAACAAGATAGGTCGAGCTCATACCAGCTTTTCCTCATCTCAAACATTTCATCAAATATCGTCATTATTGCCTTTCACTTGCACGACCGAACGGTGTGGATAATAATAATAGTGCACGTGCATTGGACTAAGCTAGAATCTGCAAACATTTATTCAAAGGAGAAGACAAGGTAATATGGGCTCTTTGTTAGATCAACAATAATGCATATGAGAGCCACTCATCATTTTCATCGTGGTCTTCTCCTCTCGACCCCAAAAGAAAAGAAAAGAATTTCAAAGAAACACACTGAAATGTTTTTGGAGTTTTTGTTTTTCTGAAGAAAGTAAAACAAGAACGAGAAAAACTATTTACACGGGAAAGCTCCCAACAAGCAAAAGAAGAACGAGAAATCTTTTTGGGTTTTCTTTTAATACTATAACTAAATGAACATGGAAAGGAAACTAAAAAGAAACTACAACTAATTTTTTCGATTTTCTCAATGTTTTTTAAACACACAAGAAGAAAGCGAGAAAAAGAAATAAACTAACATGGATAATACAATGAAAAAGTATGAACACCGACAACTGGAATGAGTGTGTGAACATGAATGTAATGTCGGTGAGAAATACGTACTCCCCCAAGCTTAGGCTTTTGGCCTAAGTTGGTCTACGCCCATGGATCAAAGTAGCCCTCTCCGGTGTACTGAGGAGTATCCTGAGGGTTCCACTGGTTAGCGAGCTCCTGTGGCTCCCACTGATAAATAGACTCCTGATATGGATCAGGTGATGGCTCTGGCTCAGGAACTGGGGATCGCGTCCTCTCCCAGTATGCATAAATGTCATCGGGCAGGATGAGGTATATGCCTGGATGAATATTAAACAAAGAAGGTGCAGGCAAGGTAATAATCTGACAAGTCTTCTCGCTAAATATCAAGTTATAGATGAGTCTCTTCTCCTTATCTTTACTAATAAAATCATGTGCTACCATACTGTTATAATCTAAATACAAAGTGGGTAGTAGCATCTCCTCTTTCTCATCGTGCCTAATGGGTATCTCGAAGCGCTTAGCAAGGTGAGAGGCATAGATAAATCCAAAAATAGGACCCCTCATACAGTTTAAACTCAACCGTCGAGCAACCATAGCACCCAAACTGAAAGTTCTATCATGAAGTAAAGCATGGCGCAAAATAGCAAGGTCAGGAGCACTAAGGCCTCCACTCTCCCCGCGACCAATTAAACATCTCCCAGCAAATAATGAGTAGTAGCGCAAAATAGGAAAATGTAAACTAGCCACTCTCGCTTCAGACACCTTTCTCATTTCCCCAACGGTAACTTCATCAATAAATTCTTCCACATCTCTAGGACGTGGTTCATCGGCGCTGCCCTCAAAAGGTAATTTGCAAACCTCACAAAAATCATAAAGCATCATCTCCTTATGCTCATCATATAAATAAAATTCTACCGTGGGTGGTGATCTCCTAGCATGAAAGTGAAAATTTTGCATGAAAGTATTAGTGAGGAGGAGGTATTGATCACACTTATCACGGAGGAAGTCGGTGATGCCTGCATTCTCCGCCAAATAATAAAAATCATCATAAATTCTGGCAGCCCCCAAGAATGCATCACATGGCCATTCACATGGCTGAACCTCCGCGGTGCGGGGAAGGTTGTACTTGGGCTTCTTCTTCACCTCATTCTCATTTCCTTTAGAACCCCTACTTGAAGAGCCCCTTAACAATCTCCTCATGATTTTCTCTGAAAATTTCTGAAATTTTTAGTGACTTAAAATAAAAGTGAACCAAAATCAACAAAATTAATAGCAACTACTCCTACAAGTGTCTAGAAGCTATAGCATGCATCAAAACTACTTTGGACCATATAAATTTGACATGCACGCTCAAGAACAAGGTCACCACAACAACAAACGTTTGCAATAAATAAAGCACTAGAACAAAAACTAATTGAACCATTGGAGGAGTCACATACCGAAGAACAATCCCCCAAAACAGTTTTGCAAATGGAGCTTTGCACAAGGGGATCAAAAATGGCAGCAAGATGAGCTAGAACACGGGTTTGAGCAACGGGATGATTTTTTTGGGAGGAAGACGAAGTGGATGGGTGCTGGAATAAGTGAGGGGGACCCACATGGGACCCACAAGGCAGGGGGCGCGCCCAGGGGGTAGGGCGCGCCCTCTGCCCTTGTGGTCCACTGGTGCATCCCCCTGGTGCATTCTCAGTGCCAAAAATTCTTAAATATTCTATAAAAAATCATACTAAATTTTCAGGGCATTTGGTGAACTTTTATTTTTGGGACATTTTTTTTATTGCACGGATAATTCAGAAAACAGACGGATAATACTATTTTTGCTTTATTTAATCTAAATAACAGAAAGTAAAAGGTGGGTACAGAAAGTTGTGCTTTCTAAACTCATCCATCTCATGCTCATCAAAAGGAATCCATTAACAAGGTTGATCAAGTCTTATTAACAAACTTCTTCCGAATGACATGAAACCAGAGAACTTCCGAATAACACTAGGTTACCTCAACGGGGATATGCATGTCCCCAACAATAAGAATATCATATTTCTTTTTGATAGTAGGAAGAGGGAATTCAAAACCTCCAATAGTAATAGTTGAAAATTTTCCAATAGAATTGATACTATGAACTTGAGGTTGCTTCTTCAGAAAGTGTACCGTATGCTCATTACCATTAACATGAAAAGTGACATTGCCCTTGTTGCAATCAATAATAGCCCCTGCAGTATTCAAAAAGGGTCTACCAAGGATGATCGACATACTGTCGTCCTTGGGAATATCAAGAATAACAAAGTCCGTTAAGATAGTAATGTTTGCAACCACAACAGGCACATCCTCACAAATACCGATGGGTATAGCAGTTGATTTATCAGCCATTTGCAAAGAAATTTCAGTAGGTGTCAACTTATTCAATTCAAGTCTACGATATAAAGAGAAAGGCATAACACTAACACCGGCTCCAAGATCACATAAAGCAGTTTTAACATAGTTTCTTTTAAGGGATAATTAATTATGTGCCCTTAGTTGTGTCCCCCTCGGCAGGTTTACCCCTAGTTTTCGAAAACCCTCATTCCTGGCCAAACCACTTTGATTGTCTTATGCTTTTGCCCTTTGACCGTTTGACCGTCACTTTGAAAAAATCATAACAAATTCATACTAACTCCAAAAAATGTGAATAAGATATCACAATGTTAAGAAAAACATCACCTATATGTGCATGTCATTTGCTTTCATGAAAAATGTGTTAGAAGGTCCCCATCTCAGATTGAGCTCCTATGATCTCAGCATGAACAGTAAAATCCAAAAAAATTGAAAAAAATCAAAAAAATCTAAGTTTTTTTGGTGGCAAACAATGACCAATGTTTTGAGTTCTTGCTAAGTTTAGTAAGGGAATGACATTTATGGAAGTCGTGGTGAAAAAAACAAAATTGATGCTCCAAAACAAAAGCATTTTGGAGTGCTAATTTTGTTTTCTGGCCACGACTTCCATGAATGTCATTCCCTGATGAAACTTGGCAAGCACTCAAAGCATTGGCCAATGTTTGCCACAAAAAAATTAAGAATTTTTTGAATTGCTCTTCATTTTTTCAGATTTCAGTTCGTGTTGAGATCATATGGGCTCAAACTAAGATGGGGACTTCCCAAAACTTTTTTCATGAGTGCAAATCACATGCACATATAGGTGATGTTTTTCTTAACATTTTGATATCCTATTCGCATTTTTCTGAGTTAGTATGAATTTGTTATGATTTTTTCAAAGTGACGGTCAAATGGTCAAAGGGCAAAAGCATAAGACGAGCAAAGTGGTTTGGACAGGACCGAGGGTTTTCGGAAACCAGGGGTAAACCTGCCGAGTGTGAACCAACTAGGGGCATAAAATCAATTATCCCTTCTTTTAATGGAGCATGGTATAGTTGGTACTCCCGGATCTCCTAGTTTCTTTGGTATTCCACCCTTAAAAGTATAATTAGCAAGCATGATGGAAATTTCAGCCTCCGGTATCTTTCTTTTATTTGTAACAATATCTTTCATATACTTAGCATAAGGAGACATTTTCAGAATATCAGTCAAACGCATACGCAAAAAGACAGGTCTAAGCATTTCAACAAAGCGCTCAAAATCCTCATCATCCTTTTTCTTGGATGGTTTAGGAGGAAAGGGCATGGGTTTCTGAACCCATGGTTCTCTTTCTTTACCATGTTTCCTAGCAACAAAGTCTCTCTTATCATAACGTTGATTCTTTGATTGTGGGTTATCAAGATCAACAACAGGTTCAATCTCCACATCATTATCATTACTAGGTTGAGCATCATCATTAACATTATCACTAGGTTCATGTTCATCACCTGATTGTTTCCCAGCATCAAAAATAGAAATATCATTTGGATTCTTAGGTGTGTCTATAACAGGTTCACTAGAAGCATGCAAAGTCCTATCAGTTTTCTTTTTATTTTTATTACTAGGACTAGGTGCATCGGTATTAATTCTCTGAGAATCTTGCTCAACTCTCTTAGGATGGCCTTCAGGATACAAAGGTTCCTGGGTCATCTTACCACCTCTAGTCATAACCCTAACAGCATTATCATTGTTCTTACTATTCAACTCATTGAGCAAATCATCTTGTGTGCCTTGAGTACTTGTTCTACTTGAGTCTTAACCATGGAAGCATGTTTACTAATAATTTTCAGATCACTAACAGTTCTACTCATATAATTACCCAAGCAGTCAAGCATGTAAGCATTATGTTTCAATTGTCTACCAACATAAGCATTGAAGTTCTCTTGTTTAACAATAAAATTATCAAACTCATCCAAGCATTGACTAGCGGACTTATTATAAGGGATATCACCTTCATCAAATCTATAGAGAGAATTTACCTCTACTACCTGTGTCGGGTTATCAAGACCATGTATTTCTTCAATAGGTGGTAAATTCTTAACATCTTCAGCTTTAATACCTTTTTCTTTCATAGATTTCTTTGCCTCTTGCATATCTTCAGGACTGAGGAATAGAATACCTCTTTTCTTCGGAGTTGGCTTAGGAGTTGGTTCAGGAAGTGTCCAATCATTATCATTACTCAATATATTATTCAATAGCAATTCAGCTTGCTCAATAGTTTGTTCCCTGGGGGAACACAACTAGCACAACTATCTAGGTGGTCCCTAGAAGCATCGGTTAGTCCACTGTAAAAGATATCAAGTATTTCATTTTTCTTGAGAGGATGATTAGGCAAAGCATTAAGTAATTGGAGAAGAATCCCTCAAGCTTGTGGGAGACTCTTTTCTTCAGTTTGCACAAAATTAAATATTTCCTTTAGAGCAGCTTGTTTCTTATGAGCAGGGAAATATTTTTCAGAGAAGTAGTAAATCATATCCTGGGGACTATGCACACAACCAGGAGCAAGAGAATTAAACCATAACTTAGCATCACCCTTTAATGAGAAAGGAAACAACTTAAGAATATAGTAATAACGAATTTTTTCCTCATGAGCAAATAGGATGTCTGTATCATTCAATTTAGTAAGATGTGCCACAACAGTTTCAGATTCATAACCATGGAAAGGATCAGATTCAACCAAAGTAATTAACTCAGGATCGACAGAGAATTCATAATCCTTATCAGTAACAAAGATAGGTGAATTAGCAAACGTAGGATCATATTGCATTCTAGCATTCAAAGATTTTTCTTTCCACTTGCATAATAATTTCTTAAGATCATCTCTATCCTTACAAGCAAGAAAGTCCCTAGCTACCTCTCCATCCATAACATAGCCCTCAGGCATAACAGGAAGTTCATATCTAGGAGAGCTAGTCTTATCAGGTGTTTCAAAGTTTTTAGTTTCAATAATTTCATCAGTTTCAGAAATATCATCATCTTCAGCATAATCAATAGTTCTAACTCTAGCAAGATGTTCATCAAGTAATTCACCCAGTGGCACAGTTTTATCAAGCAAAGTAGTAGCATCATAAGCATCATTCATAGTAGAAGTAGCATCATCAATAACATGCGACATATCAGAATCAATAGCTGTCGGGGTATGACACCTATGGGATCCCGAGAGACCCCTTTACGATTCGGCGGGGGGAGAGGTATACGCAAAGAGCAGAACCAATGATCGACGCGGGAAGTTTTACCCAGGTTCGGGCCGCTGATCAGCGTAAAACCCTACTCCTGCTTTGTGTTCTTATTAATGTTCTTGAGCCCAGCCTTCAGGAGCGCTCGCAGTGAACAGTACGTTCAAAGAGCAGCTACGCATGCAGAATGGGCCAGAAGTTCTCCTCCCCTGTAGCAGTTGCCTTGGGCCTCCTTTTATATGCTCTAAGGGGTCACCACAGTGGCAAAATGTACATACATTGAGGTGTAAAGTAGCTACAGGGTATCATACCTAACCCCTGACGGATTAGGACAAGCGCATTTAATGCACCGTGAGGTGTCCGTTTAGGTGTCCTCACTTTCTTGGGGATGGAAAAAGGGGCCATCCCATCAGCACCGCTTAAGCTCTCCTCCACTGGCGTGTTGCCACGCATCCAGAGAAGGACCCAGAATGTCAGGCTTTGTCGCTGTGCTGGAGCGGTGGCACAGTGGCAGAATCTCGCTAGGCGCCGAAACTTGCCGGGCGCCAAGCCTTGCCGGACGCCAAGCCTTGCCGGGCTCCGCAGGCCACCCCGGCAAGATCTTGCCGGGGAAGCTGGCCTTTGGATCCCAGCCCTGCTTATCTGCTGATCCCCAGATCTCTGACTCGATGATTCCTTTGGTGGCTTGAACCGACCTCGAACTGTTCTCGGCAAGCCTTGCCATGGGGATGGCTACAACTGCCCGTGCACAAGTACGGGGTACTAGTGGCCCAATACTTAGTACACCGACAATAGCAGGTGTACGTGTCCCAAGCTTACTCAAAACAGAAGGTGAATCAAGTGCAGAGCTAGATCACAGTTCCTTACCTCCCCTCGTAGTAGAGGGAAAAATCTTGGTTCTAGTATCTTTCAAATTCTTCATAGTGATCAACAGATATAAATCCCAAGTGACTCACAGAATAGAGCTATGCTCCCCGGCAACGGCGCCAGAAAAAGGTCTTGATAACCCACAAGTATAGGGGATCGAAACAGTTTTCGAGGGTAGAGTATTCAACCCAAATTTATTGATTTGACACAAGGGGAGCCAAAGAATATTCTCAAGTATTAGCAGCTGAGTTGTCAATTCAACCACACCTGAAAGACTTAATATCTGCATCAAAGTAGTATGGAAGTAACGGTAATGGTGGCAAAAGTAACAGTAGCAGTTTTGTAGCAATTGTAACTGTGGCAACGGAAAAGTAACGTAGCAAAGATCAATATGTGAAAATCTCGTAGGCAATAGATCAGTGATGGATAATTATGTCAGATGGCATTCATCATGCAATAGTTATAACCTAGGGTGACACAGAACTAGCTCCAATTCATCAATATAATGTAGGCATGTATTCCGAATATAGTCATACATGCTTATGGAAAAGAACTTGCATGACATATTTTGTCCTACCCTCCCGTGGCAGCGGGGTCCTAATGGAAACTAAGGGATATTAAGGCCTCTTTTTAATAGAGAACCAGACCAAAGCATTAGCACTTAGTGAATACATGAACTCCTCAAACTACGCTAATCACCGGAAAGAATCCCAATTATTGTCACCTTGGGGTATGCGGATCATAACACGTAATAGATGTCTACAACTTGCATGATAGGATCAAGAACACATATATATTCATGAAAAAAGAATAGGTTCAGATCTGAAATTATGGCACTCGGGCCCTAGTGACAAGCATTAGGCATAGCAAAGTCATAGCAACATCAATCTTAGAACATAGTGGATACTAGGGAACAAACCCTAACAAAACTAACTCGATTAGATGGTAAATCTTATCCAACCCATCACTGTCCAGCAAGCCTACGATGGAATTACTCACGCACGGCGGTGAGCATCATGAAATTGGTGATGGAGGAAAGTTGGTGATGATGATGGCGACGATTTCCCCTCTCCGGAGCCCCGAACGGACTCCAGATCTGGCCTCCCGATGAAGAACAGGAGGTGACGGCGGCTCCATATCGTAAAACGCGATGAATCCTTCTCTCTGATTTTTTTCTCCCCGAACGTGAATATATGGTATTGGAGTTGAGGTCAGTGGAGGTCCAGGGGACCCACAAGGCAGGGGGTGCGCCCTGCACCCTTGTGGACAGCAGGTGGGTCCCCCTCTATTAATTCTTTCACCAATATTTTTTATTTATTCCAAAAATATTCTCCGTGAAGTTTCAGGTCATTCCGAGAACTTTTATTTCTGCACAAAAATAACACCAAGGCAATTCTGCTGAAAACAACGTTAGTTCGGGTTAGTTCCATTCAAATCATGCAACGGTGGAAGGGTGAGAGTGAGTATAATCCATGGAGTCAACATTAGTCATAAAGAAATCACGTACTTATTGCAAAAATCTATTAGTCATCGAAACAAAGTACTACACGCATGCTCCTAGGGGGATAGATTGGTAGGAAAAGACCATCGCTCGTCCCCGACCGCCACTCATAAGGAAGACAATCAATAAGTAAATCATGCTACGGGACTCACAAACCTTAACACAAGTATTTCTACAATCCACAATTACTCACTAGCATGACTCTGATATCACCATCTTTATATCTCAAAACAATCATAAGGAATCAAACTTCTCATAGTATTCAATGCACTTTATATGAAAGTTTTTATTATATCCCTCTTGGATGCCCATCATATTAGGACTAAATTTATAACCAAAGCAAATTACCATGCTGTTTAAAGACTCTCAAAATAATATAAGTGAAGCATGAGAGTTCAATAATTTCTTCAAAATAAAACCACCGCCGTGCTCTAAAAGGATATAAGTGAAGCACTAGAGCAAATGACAAACTACTCCAAAAGATATAAGTGAAGATCAATGAGTAGTCGAATAATTGTGTAACTATGTGAAGACTCTCTAACATTTAAGAATTTCAGATCTTGGAATATTATTAAAACTGCAAGAAAATATAAACAAAAGAAAATGACGCTCCAAGCAAAACACATATCATGTGGTGAATAAAAATATAGCTCCAAGTAAGGTTACCGATGAACGAAGACGAAAGAGGGGATGCCATCCGGGGCATCCCCAAGCTTAGTTGCTTGGGTATTACTTAAATATTACCTTGGGGTGCCTTGAGCATCCCCAATCTTAGGATCTTGCCACTCCTTATTCCGTAGTCCATCAAAACTTCACCCAAAACTTGAAAACTTCACAACACAAAACTCAACAGAAAATCTTATGAGCTCCGTTAGTATAAGAAAATAAATCACCACTTAGGTACTGTTGTGAACTCATTATAAATTCTTATTGGTGTTATATATACTGTATTCCAACTTCTCCATGGTTCATACCCTCCGATACTACTCATAGATTCATCAAAATAAGCAAACAACACAATGGAAACAAAATCTGTCAAAAACAGAACAGTCTGTAGTAATCTGGAAACTTTCCATACCTCTGTAACTCCAAAAATTCTAAAAAATTAGGACAACGTAGAAAATTTGTATATCAATCATGTATCAAACATGTAGATCAAAATCACGTTCCAGTGAATTTTAGAAATTCCTGGACTGGGCACAAAAGTTTCTGTTTTTGCACAGAATCAAGTCAACTATCATCCACACTATCCCAAAGGCTTTACTTGGCACTTTATTGAAACAAAAGCTATAAAACATGAGTACTACAGTAACATAATCATGTGAACACACAAAAACAGTAGGGGTAAATGTTGGGTTGTCTCTCAACAAGCGCTTTTCTTTAATGCCTTTCTAGCTAGGCATGATGATTTCAATGATGCTCACATAAAAGATAAGAATTGAAACACAAAGAGAGCATCATGAAGAATATTACTAGCACATTTAAGTCTAACCCACTTCCTATGCATAGGGATTTTGTGAGCAAACAATTTATGGGAACAAGAATCAACTAGCATAGGAAGGTAAAACAAGCAAAACTTCAAGATTTTAAGCACATAGAGAGGAAACTTGATATTATTGCAATTCCTACAAGCATATACTCCTCCCTCATATTAATTTTCAGTAGAATCATGAATGAATTCAACAATATAACCATCACTTAAAGCACTCTTTTCATGATGCATAAGCATAGAATTTTTATTACTCTCCACATAAGCAAATTTCTTCTCATGAATAGTAGTGGGAGCATCATATGAAACTTGAATACTATAAATTGTTTCCACATTAAAAGAGTAATGTTCAGTAAAAGGATATTCAGAATTATGACAATAATTATCACTACTTTTTATAACATAAGTATCCTCACAATAATCATCATAAGTAGCCACTTTGTTCTCATCGTAGTCAATTGATACCTCTTCCGAAATAGTGGAATCATTACTAAATAAAGTCATGACCTCTCCAAATCCACTTTTATCATTATAATAAGATTCAACACCCTCCAAAATAGTGGGATCACTACTTCCTAAAGTTGACACTCTTCCAAACCCACTTTCATCAATATAATCATCGTAAATAGGAGGCATGCTATCATCATGATAAATTTGCACATCAAAACTTGGGGGACTAAAAATATCATCTTCACTAAACATAGCATCCCCAAGCTTGTGCCTTTGCATATCATAAGCATAATCACTTTCATCATTAATAGTACGAATGGCACCAATAGTATAGCAATTATTATCATCACAATGAGTAATAGGGATAACAATAATAGGAGCAACATCATTTGGGAGGGATACCTTTTTACCTTTGCTTCTTCGTCTTTTCTTTTTCTTCTCCACATCATGTGTGGGTTTAATCACCTTTTTGGAGCTTCTTATTGATGAGATTGGTTGAATAAAAAGCTCCTCCTCATTACCTGATTCATCATAAGAAAAAATAGGAGCATATTGGGAAACCTCTTCCCCTTCATTAGTATTCTCTTCATCTTCTATTTGTTTTCTTGTCTTCAAGTAATTGAAAATATAAGGATTCTCAATGCAATTCACCGTACAATACATATAAATTTCATTTAGATCAAAATCAATCATTTTCATGAGAACCCAATCTGGAACATCGTTAGTTTTATTATTCTTTCTTCATACCCCAAAAATAGACTAAGTTCATTATGATGCTCAAGGGTAATGAGGTTATCACAACTTTTGGACACAATTCGATCATGAAATAATTCACATTGGAAATTAAAATGACCACGTTCATTGCAAAGTTCACAAGGATGGCGAGAAAAAATAAATCTTTCAGCACAAACATCTAGCCTCTCTTGCAACCATTTAGTTTCTAAATACTTATGCCTCTTGCAAAATCTATCTTCCCTTTTTGGTGTGTAATTGCAAACTCTATGCACTCCACAAAAATTAACATGCTTATAAGAGACATTTTTATCATGACTAGTGCAATCATCATTAGTACTATGGATATTCAAAGAATTCATACTAACAACATTACAATCATGCTCATCATTCAAAGATTGTATGCCAAACATTTTATTGAATTCTTCTTCTAGCACTTGAGCACAATTTTCCTTTCCATCATTTTCACGGAAGACATTATAAAGATGAAGCAAATGAGGCAACCTTAATTCCATTTTTTTGTAGTTTTCTTTTATAGACTAAACTAGTGATAAAACAAGAAACTAAAAGATTCAATTGCAAGATCTAAAGATGTACCTTCAAGCACTCACCTCCTCGGCAACGGCGCCAGAAAAGAGCTTGATGTCTACTACGCAACCTTCTTCTTGTAGACTCGTGTTGGGCCTCCAAGCGCAGAGTTTTGTAGGACAGTAGCAAATTTCCCTCAAGTGGATGACCTAAGGTTTATCAATCCGTAGGAGGCGTAGGATGAAGATGGTCTCTCTCAAACAACCCTGCAACCAAATAACAAAGAGTCTCTTGTGTCCCCAACACACCCAATACAATGGTAAATTGTATAGGTGCACTAGTTCGGTGAAGAGATGGTGATACAAGTGCAATATGGATGGTAGATATGGGTTTTTGTAATCTGAAAATATAAAAACAGCAAGGTAACTAGTAACAAAAGTGAGCAAAAATGGTATTGCAATGCTTCGAAACAAGGCCTAGGGTTCATACTTTCACTAGTGCAAGTTCTCTCAACAATGATAACATAATTAGATCATATAACAATCCCTTAACATGCAACAAAGAGTCACTCCAAAGTCACTAATAGCGGAGAATAAACAAAGAGATTATTGTAGGGTACGAAACCACCTCAAAGTTATTCTTTTTGATCGATCTATTGGCTATTCCTATAAGTGTCACAAACAGCCCTAGAGTTCGTACTAAAATAACACCTTAAGACACACATCAACCAAAACCCTAATGTCACCTAGATACTCCAATGTCACCACAAGTATCCGCGGGTTTGATTATACGATATGCATCACACAATCTCAGATTCATCTATTCAAACCAACACAAAGAACTTCAAAGAGTGCCCCAAAGTTTCTACCTGAGAGTCAAGACGAAAACATGTGCCAACCCCTATGCATAAGTTCACAAGGTCACAGAACCCGCAAGTTGATCACCAAAACATACATCAAGTGGATCACCTGAATATCCCATTGTCACCACAGATAAACACATGCAAGACATACATCAATTGTTCTCAAATCCTTAAAGACTCAATCCGATAAGATAACTTCAAAGGGAAAACTCAATTCATTACAATAAGGTAGAGGGGGAGAAACATCATAAGATCCAACTATAATAGCAAAGCTCGAGGTACATCAAAATCGTGCCAAATCAAGAACACGAGAGAGAGAGAGATCAAACACATAGCTACTGGTACATACCCTCAGCCCCGAGGGTGAACTACTCCCTCCTCGTCATGGAGAGCGCCGGGATGATGAAGATGGCCACCGGTGATGGTTTCCCCCTCCGGCAGGGTGCCGTAATAGGCTCCCGATTGGTTTTTCGTGGCTACAGAGGCTTGCGGCGGCGGAACTCCCGATCTAGGTTTATTTCTAGGGGTTTCTATATTTATAGGAATTTTTGGCGTCGAGAACAAGTCAGGGGGGTCCACGAGGAGCCCACAAGACCGGAGGGCGCGCCCTAGGGGGGGCATGCCCTGCACCCTTGTGGAAGCCTCGTGGCTCTTCTAGCCCAACTCCTTTGCTTCGGGGGCTTCTTCTGGTCCATAAAAAATCTCCATAAATTTTCAGCTCATTTGGACTCCATTTGATATTCCTTTTCTGCAAAACTCAAAAACAAGGAAAAAAACAAAAACTGGCACTGGGCTCTAGGTTAATAGGTTAGTCCCAAAAATCATATAAAATAGCATATAAAAAATCCAAGATGGATAATATAATAGCATGGAACAATAAAAAATTATAGATACGTTGGAGATGTATCGATGGCCCCCCCTCTGTTGATTCTTTAACCAATATTTTTTATTTATTCCAAAAATATTCTTCGTGAAGTTTCAGGTCATTCCAAGAACTTTTATTTCTGCACAAAAATAACACCAAGGCAATTCTGCTGAAAACAGCGCCAGTCCGGGTTAGTTCCATTCAAATCATGCAAATTAGAGTCCAAAACAAGGGCAAAAGAGTTTGGAAAAGTAGATACGATGGAGACGTATCAGTGGCCTAGTTGTAAAAAATAGGTTATTGTGGCCACTAGAAAAACGCGGAAAAAGAACTGCAGTGACTACAAGCAAACAACTAAACAAGACAATAAGGAAATAAATAAGCAAGCAACTAACGCTATGCTATTACGGCTATTACACATATTACATCCACTGGGCATCAAAGTTCGCCACCACTGCAAATATAGGGAACAAAGCAGCTTATCACATACATTGGTTGTCAAAGTTGGCGACCAGTGCAAATAAACGCCGCAACAAAACAAGTCCAGAACTGAAACCACTTCAGAAGAGCTCAAGAAACAATATCCTGGGTACCCAGCATGCTGGCAAGATGCTTAGCAAGCTTATTAACTTTCTCTTGTTTGGCGCTTAAATCCTCCAGCGCTTGCTGTTGCACCAGAAAGTATGCATCTGAATTCTGCAGGGACTTCCTCAGTCCTTCGGCTTCATGTTGCAGCACATCCGATCGATGTCTTTCAACTTGAAGTTGAGACTCAAGAAGACGAACTGATTCAGGCAGCGAGTTCGAAGAGCTTGTGCCAGCAGTAGTGGCCAGTAACTCAAAGACTACATCAAGACAGGACTTTGGGGTTGTCTCATGTAACACCCCCAGTGGTTAGCCACAGTAATCCCTCTTTTGATAATGCCATGTCATCATGATCAACAGTGCTTAAACATCATTTGGATCCTATCTCTTTTCAAATTCAAATTCAAATGGAAATTCAAACTGAAAGTGCAAATAAAAGTTGTTCAAATTTGATAACTAAAATGTTCATAATATTGTAAATATTCCAGAGACAATTCTAAAATTATAACCAATATTCACTAAATTAATTAAGTGACTCTAGCAGCAACAAAACAGCAGTATTTAATCCTTTTTCAATTAAATAAAATCCAAATAAAAAGATATGGACATCAAACCATTTTGTAGCAGTGACTAATTTTGCACTGTTAATATTTGGACCAGTCACATATTTTACAAAAGCCATTTGCAATATAAACAAAAGACAAAACAGAAAACAAAAACAGAAAGCAGAAAAGAAAATAGAAAAAGGAAAAGAGGCCCACTGTGCCTGGGCCTAAGGTCAACAGTGACCGGCCCAGCCCGCGCAGCGCCTTCCCTCACCCCCGCACTGCTCCTCCCTGCACCGCTGTCGAACACAGCGGGTACACGCGCGCGCACAACCAGGCCCCCCTCTCCCCCCGCACGACAGCACGCGCCCGCGCCAGTGGTGGATAGGGGCCGAGCCCCCTGCCTCCCTGGCATCTCCCTCGCTCACTTCCCCCTCTCCTTCCTCCTTGCCTCCTCCCTCCGAGCGCCGCAATGGCCTCGGCATTCTGATAAGCACGGCCACCGTCGCCCCTACGCCTCGAAGCAGTGCCAGATCACCCCGCCGTCCCTCGCTGCTTCGCCTGCTACCTCGAACCGGAGCTGGAATCCCCTGCCTCGTCGCACACGAGCTCGTCTTCAAGCTTCGGGCGCCGGTGATCGCCGTCACGATTTGCCGCCGTCACGCTACCCCGAGCCCACGCCTACAGGACCACCGTGAGCACCCCGTACTCCTCTCTCTCTCTCTCTCTCTCTCTCTCTCTCTCTCTCTCTCTCTCTGCGCTCTCCCTCGCGCCATAGGCACCATTCCCATCATTGCCAAGCCAGCCACCGCCGTTGGTCTCGCCGCCGCGGCCACCTCGGTTCACGATCGCGTCAGAGCACGACGACGTGCTCCTGGGGTTCCCAGGAGCCCATTGAGGGAGTCCTGGATTACGGGGTCCTCGGGTTGCCAGGCTATGTGACACGGGACAGACTGATGGGCCGTAAGGATACAAGGTAGAAGACCTTTCGTCGTGTCTGGGTGGGACTCTCCTTTGCGTGGATAGCAAGTTTGGCGTCCGGATGTGTAGTTTCCTTCCTCTGTAAACCGACTCTGTACAACCCTAGCCCCCTCCGGTGCCTATATAAACCGGAGGGTTTGGTCCGTGGAGGCCATCACAATACCCATAGGCTAGACATCTAGGGTTTAGCTATTGCGATCTCGAGGTAGATCAACTCTTGTAACCCCCATACTCATCAAATACAATCAAGCAGGACATAGGGTTTTACCTCCATTAAGAGGGCCCGAACCTGGGTAAACATCGTGTTCCCTTTGTCCCTTGTTACCTTCGATCCTCAGACGCACAGTTCGGGACCCCCTACCTGAGATCGGCCGGTTTTGACACCGACATTTGTGCTTTCATTGAGAGCTCCCCTGTGTCGTCGACGGAAGGATCGATGGCTCGTTCGATCATCAACAACGATGCTGTTTCCGGGGAGACTTTCCTCCCCGATCAACTTTTTGTATCCGGCGGCTTCGCTCTCTGCGCCAATTCAGTTGGTCACCTTGAGCAGATCGACAGCTATGCCCCTGGTCATCAGATCAGATTCGGGAGCCTGAATTACGTCGCTGATATCCGAGGAGACTTGATCTTCGAAGGGTTCACGGCCTCGACCACTATTCCTCATCTTCAAGAAGGCAACCCACCGGATCCGTCATCAGGCGCCGCTCAAGGACCAACTACTATCCCTGCCCTGGCCATAGATCCAGGGCAGGCCACCTCATCCGAAGATGGGATCTTAAAACCCACTGGACCCTCTCCTCCCATGGAGCCCTTTGCTGAAGACCCAGAAGCAACTGTATGTTCGGCGAGCCTGAAATCAAGCAGGACCCTCCTAGTCATCGGAGAGCTGAACTCGCCTCTGGAAGCCAATTCCGAACTCTCAAGGTCTACGGCTGGTAAGCACAACCCGGCAGAGTCGGCCGTGCCCAGCTCCGCAGGTCCTCGGTTCCCCGTCCGGCCTTCGTTCTTAAGTGAGGCCTTGGACTTAATGCGGTCTCTCGTCATCATGGAGGTATCAGCTCCGAATTACGCCTGGCCCGAACTAGGGGCTGAGTGCGGGGAATTTTGCGTCCCACCCACCACCCACTTGGTAGCCACTGTCGAAGACTTAACCGACATGCTCGACTACACCTCCGAAGACATCGACGGTATGGACGACGATGCCGGAGCCGAACCAGGCCAAAACCCGCCCGTCACCGGACGTTGGACTGCCACTTCTACGTACGACGTGTATATGGTGGATGCACCCAAGGACGACGACGATGATAAGCAAGATCCGATTGAGGACAAGCCCGTCGAGGTACCACCGAAGCATCGACGTCAGCGGCGCCGTTCACGATCGCAGCGGGAAAAAGAAAGTAATACCGGCACCGGAGACATTGACACTTCGGAGAATGCTGAAGACTCTGACCAACCCATTGAGCCTGCCGTAGAGCAGGATAATTGGGAAGAGGGACAAGTTAACCCCGACGAGCCAGTCGGGAACGAGGACTCAGAAGATAGTAACTATCTACCGATCTCCGAGGAGGATGTCAGCCTCGGCAACAAAGACTTCATTGTGCCAGAGGAACCCCTCGAGCAAGAGCGCTTCAAGCGACAGCTCATCGCAACTGCGAGGAGCCTAAAAAATAAACAGCAACAGCTTCAAGCCGAACAGGATACGCTCAACGACAGATGGACCCAGGTCCTAGCTGCCGAGGAGTACGGCCTCGCACGCCCAACAAAGAGCTATCCGAAGCATCGGCTACTGCCACAATTCGATGACGAGGCCCTAGAGCCAATACCGTCAAGACATAATCATGCTGATCAACCAGACCGACCACCACGTGGGCGAGACAAAGCGGCTACTCACACCGAACACCAACCCGCGCCACCTCGCCGTCAAGGCAAGGAGGTGACAACTCAGGGCTACACCTACGACTTACGTCAGGATCTGGAAAATAGAGCCGGCAAGACCAGATCAATATATGGATCAAGGGGGCGTGCTCCGACGAGAGACGACGGCCTTCAAGCTTGGCGCGAGCAGCATAACGGAACTCGGGCCGAAAACAGAGCACGGACGTCATCCGAACTCCGTCGTGACATTGCCCGATACAGAGGCGCCGCACACCCCTTGTGCTTTACCGATGAGGTAATGCATCACCAATTTCCAGAAGGGTTTAAACCCGTAAACATCAAATCATACGATGGAACGACAGATCCCGCGGTATGGATTGAGGATTTTCATCACCATATTCACATGGCCCGCGGTGACGATCTCCACGCCATCAAATACCTCCCCCTAAAGCTGAAAGGACCAGCGCGACACTGGTTAAACAGCCTACCAGAAAACTCTATTGGTAGCTGGGAAGACATGGAGGATGCCTTTAGAGACAACTTCCAAGGCACCTATGTCCGGCCTCCGGATGCCGATGACCTTAGTCATATAGTCCAGCAACCTGGTGAGTCAGCCCGCAAACTCTGGACTAGGTTCTTAATTAAAAAGAACCAAATCATCGACTGTCCGGACGCCGATGCCCTCGCGGCCTTTAAACATAGCATCTGCGACGAATGGCTCGCCCGACACCTTGGTCAGGAAAAGCCGAAGTCTATGGCAGCTCTTACTGCACTCATGACCCGCTTCTGCGTGGGAGAGGACAGCTGGTTGGCTCGTAGAAGTAACAGTACCAGCGACCCTGGCACCTCCGAAGTCAGGGATGGCAATGGCAGGCCATGACGCAACAAACACAAGCGTCGAAACAACAACGAAGAAACTGAAGACACAATGGTTAACGCCGGATTAAGTGGCTCTAAATCCGGTCAGCGGAAGAAGCCATTCAAAGGAAATAAGGACGGTCCATCTAATTTGGACAAAATACTCGATCGGCCTTGCCAGATTCATGGCACACCCGACAAGCCTGCTAACCACTCCAACAGAAATTGTTGGGTCTTCAAATAGGCCGGTAAGTTAAATACCGAACATAAGGGGAAAGGGCCGCCAAGCGAGGACGATGACGAGCCCCGCCCACCGAACACAGGGGACAAAAGAAATTCCCCCATGAGGTGAAAATAGTGAACATTATATATGTCATGCATATCCCCAAAAGTGAGCGCAAGCGCGCACTAAGGGACGTCTACGCCGTAGAGCCCGTCGCCCCCAAATTCAACCCATGGTCGGCTTGTCCGATCACTTTCAATCGCAGAGATCACCCGACCAGTATCCGTCATGGAGGTTCGGCGGCCCTAGTCCTTGATCCAATTATTGATGGATACCATCTGACTCGAGTCCTTATGGACGGCGGCAGCAGTCTCAACTTGATCTATCAAGACACTGTCCGCAAAATGGGTATTGACCCATCAAGAATCAAGCCTAGTAGCACCACCTTTAAAGGAGTGATACCCGGCGTCGAGGCCCGCTGTACGGGCTCCTTAACATTGGAAGTAGTCTTTGGTTCGCCGGAAAATTTCCGAAGCGAAGACTTGATCTTCGACATCGTCCCCTTCCGCAGTGGTTGTCACGCACTGCTCGGACGTACTGCCTTTGCCCGCTTCAGTGTAGTCCCGCATTATGCTTAATTAAAGCTCAAGATGCCTGGAACCCGCGGCGTTATCACAGTCAATGGAAACATGGAACGCTCCCTCCGTACTGAGGAGCACACTGTGGCCCTTGCAGCCGAGGTACAGAGCGGCCTTATCAAGCCAAACACTCTATCGGCCATGAAGCCTCCGGACACCATTAAACGAGCTTGGCCTACTCTGCAAAACGACAGCTCGGTTAATCCGGTGCTGGACTAGCAGTTTTGCCTCCGTCCACTGCCCCATCTAATCGCGGCATATGTACCGCGTGTGCATAACTACGCACTCAAAATACCTTGGGCGATGACGGAGGCACTCCGCGGACGAGGTCCATAATTCGGCTCGACCCGATTAGGACCTTACTCTCCTTCTTTTTTTCTCTCTTTTCTCTTACATTACAGGTTCCTTAAAACCTAAAGTCACTTTACGCTGGCGCAGGGCCCTTTCCTAGGCCCCTTCTACATACATGACCGTCGATCCTTTCAAAGGATCCTCCACCAAGGCGAAAAGCGGCACAGACGTGCGACAGGGTGTCCAAAGGATCTTCACGATACCTTTTCTTTTTTAGGACCTGTATACAGCTTTCTCTTGTTCTCAAATCCTCGGCATGTAAAATAGCCCTGATGCTTATAGCATTATCTGTAAAAGCACTTTTTGATGTATCAATCAGACTATAATGGAAACAGTTTTCACCTACCCTATTCGGTATTGGTTTATTTCATAATCTGTATTCCCTCTTCATGTCCGATTGGCGTATACACTTCGGCATAGCTTAAAATGCCAGGGGCTCTATTCGGCCACCTATATTTTCAACAACAAAAAAAGTCCGAACACTTTTATAGTGCACTTCGGCGTCCCGAATATTGCATTATATGCATCAGCTCCGAATCATGTCTTTGGTCAATAGTTGGGTTGCCTGGCTCCTATGGTTACTACCTTATGTTCCGCTCGTTCGGCTAGCGTAGTAAAGGGAGAACTACTGCGATTGTGTTTCTGGTTCATCCGGTCAAGCACCTCAGTAGAGAAAGCCGAAAACTGACCGTCATGGTGTGGCGAGAGCTGGTCAGCTATTCGGCGACTTGCTATAAATCTTTTTGCGATTTCTTCTGTATTATGCGAAGGACTGGCCTATGTCCGGTCATGTGCTTAAGGCATCCCAGTTCGGATAACCGCATACGCACCAGGGGCTAGTACCTAGCCCGACCGTCAAACTCCTATGGCTAAGTGAGAGTGATAAAGCCGCATAGTCTGATTGCCTGGTTCGCCTACGCAGACACCTCCTTCACGGACCAAGACGTTCGGTCAAGAGTGATCATGCGTTATTTCGAACACCCCCGTAGTATCTATGTGGTGGCTGAAGCCGACGACTGGCAAACTTTCAAGATAACAAAATACGGCCGCACAGGAGGCAAGCAATTCCAGATAAATATATTACAAAGCCTTGGTTTATAAAACAACGTCTGGGTAGCTCGGATACATTCACTCAAATATGATATCCTTTGAGCATTGGCCCTCAATTAAGCGGGCACCCTCAAGGACGTCTTCAAAATACCGCTCTGGCTTGCGGTGGTCCTTGCCTTCGGGTGGGCCCTCGACCGCTACGACGGCGGCCTTCATCTTTGCCCAGTGCATCTTGACACGGGCAAAGGCCATCCGCGCACCTTCTATGCACATCGAGCGCTTGACAGCTTCAATCCGGGGCTGCGCGTCGGCAATTCGCTGCACCAGGCCAAAGTAACTGCTAGGAATGGGTTCGGTTGGCCACAACCGGACTATGACGTCCTTCATGGCCAATCCGGACATCCTGTGCAGCTCTGCCAGTTGCATCATGTGGTTGTTCAACAGCACCGGACGCTCCGACACCGCGAACTGTGATCAGAACAGCTTCTCCATCGTGTGCCCCTCCTGGGCCCGGAAGAACTGCGCGGCGTCGGTGGCACTCTTTGAAAGATCCGCAAATGTGTCTGGAGAACTCCATAGTCGAGTAAGTAAGGCATATCTTTGACCACCAAATATAGTCTGCAGAAGAAAGGGCTTACCAGCCGCTATCTGTTCGGACTGCCGGATTTCCTCGCGAGCTGCCCAGGACTCGGTCCTTGCCTCCTTGGCCTCTTGGAGGGCCTTGTCGAGTTCAGCCGCCTGGGCCTTATTCTTCTCCTCCAAGGACTCGCACTTGCCGGCGGCGTCCTTGAGCACCTGCTCCACTTCGGTCACCCTCTCCTCGTACTGGCGGCGAGTGACCTGTTCGGCCTTTAAATCTGCAGCCGCTTTGTCTGCGGCCGCTTTGTTCGCCTTCGCCTCCTCCTTGGCTTGGGCAAGGGTACTCTTGAGGGTCTTGACCTCGGTCGCGCTACCTGCAATCATACACAATAGCAGCGCATGAGTTTAACTTCAGAGTTTGCATTTCAAATCAGGCATATGCGAGTTATTTCAAAACATACCTTGCGCCTCATCGAACCGCTTGTTCATGCGGTCGATATCATCATCAGCCAGCTGCAGCCTCCGCTTGAGATCGGAAACTTCAGCGGCCTGGGCGGTTGCCGCCAACATGGAAGCCTGTTATACGATATAATAGTACGTCACTTCTTTCGAATACTATATGATCCTCTGTCCGGCTTTTTCAAAACTAGACAAAGTCTCAGGGGCTACTATCTATGCACAGGTCTGCCCCTTCATAAAAAGCATCTAGAGCATTACGTCGCATACCTCGAAGCCTGTTAGCAGGCTGGTGAAGGCTTGGTTCAGCCCGCTCTTGGCGGACTGAATCTTCTCAATCACCACACCCATCAGGGTGCGGTGTTCCTCCACGATGGCAGCATGTCATAGTGCTTCCACCATGGTGTTCGGCACCTCCGGATTAGTGGAGGTCACCGTCGGAGCTGATGCTCCCCCCTCCTTCAAAGGGGGCTGCTCGCTTGACTCCGGAGCCACATTGGTCTCCGGAATGATGTTCGGCTGGGGGCCAGATTGTTCAGGACCCCCGCCGTCTGTCGCCATAGGGGTCTCCCCCTCCATGTCTTCGGCAGTCGAGGTATTGTCCTCGGGCGCCTTCTCCGCAGCCTCGCTCGCTCCTCCGTGGCCAGGAGAGGTCCTTCGGGACAACACCTCGATGTTATCCACGGTGATAAGTGAAGGGGCTCGCGGTGGCGTCTCGCTCTCTGCCATCTCGGGTGGCAGAGAACTCCCTTCAGACAGCGATGGCTGGGGGAGGTCGCGGGCTGGGCTGAAATACACAATATGATATGTTATATTACAACCATAACAGACCGAGTATTTGCTAAGTATCCTTTTCGACACTTACGATTCGGCCAGGGGTTTTTCCCTGCGATGATCGGCCTCCGAATCTGAACCGTTCGAGAGGGTTATCTTCTCCCTCTTGGACGCCCCCTCCTCCGGGTCAGCGGAGGCGGCCCTTTTCTTCTTTCCCCCCTTTTGGGGAGAACCACGTTCCACCTCCTCCTCCTCCTCTTCATCTTCATCCCCCTCGTGGGAGGAGTGGGCTTCGGTTTCTCCGGACACTGTGTCCGAATTACCCTTACGGCGGAGGCCGCCCTTGGCCTCCTTGCCCTTCTTCTTGGCCTTCTTCTCCGGCGCCTGATATGGCTCAGCATCCTCGTCAGCAGAGGATTGGCTGAGTCTTCAGGTAGTGGAGCCGGACACTTGATCCGCTCCGCCTTCGCTGTCTAGCCCTGAATGAAAGAATGGAAATCTTAGTATAACCTTTGATTTATTTACCGAAAGTTGTGTTCGGAACCAAAATACTCACAGGAGTGGCCGGATTCTCGCTGTCGAGGCCAATATCTTCGGTCTTCTTCGGCCACGTCTTCTGGGCCTTGAAGAACAGCTTCCAGATCTCTTCGTGCGTTGTACCGAAGAAGCACTGCAGGGTCCGGGGACCTTCCGGATTGAACTCCCACATATGGATAGGCCGGAGTTGACAGGGGAGGATCCGGCAGGAGAGCATCACCTGAATCACGTCAGTGAGACTGGTATTTTTGCTTATTATATTTTTGATGCGCTTCTGCAACATCATCAATTCCGTGGTTGACCCCCAGTCCAGACCCTTGTTGGTTCTCGACGCTAGCCGCATTGGGGGTCCGGATCTGAACTCAGGAGCGGCCGCCCATTTGGCGCCGCGGTGTTCGGTGATGTAGAACCACTCCTGCTGCCAGACCTTGACGGTCTCCACAAAGACCCCTTTAGGCCAAATGGTGTTGGGGAGTTTGCTCACCATGGCACCGCCGCACTCCGCATGCTGCCCGTCGACCACCTTCGGCTTCACATTGAAGACTTTTAGCCATAGGCCGAAGTGTGGGGGGATGCGGAGTAGCGCCTCGCACACGACGATAAACGCCGAGATGTGGAGGAAAGAATTTGGTGCTAGATCATGGAAATCTAGCCCGTAGTAGAACATGAGACCGCGGGCAAAGGGGTGGAGGGGAAACCCTAATCCGCGGAGGAAATGGGGAATGAATACAACCCTTTCGCCGGGCTCCAGAGTGGGTATGACTTGATCCTTGGCTGGGAGCCTGTGCGCGATTTCCGCGAACAGATATCCCGCCCCCCGGAGCTCCTTGATGTCCTTCTCCGTGACGGAGGAGGCCTCCCACTTGCCCTTCGAGCTAGATCCGGACATCACTGGAGAGGTTGGCGTTGGTGGGAAAGATTGAAGCTTGGGCACTGGAGCTTGAGGATGGGAAAACAGGAGAAGGAAGAATGCGTGGGGAAAAAAGAGGGATCTTTATCCACTTATATAGGCAATGAATATCAAGCGCCCGCCCCTCAAGCCTTAAAACTCGCCTGTTCCCAATGGGTTGTGTGAATGGCACGGTTGGATTACCCAAACCCGTATTGATAAGGATCCCGCAATAAGTGGGCACGATCTCCGCTTTGACGAGACGTGTCAATAGAGGCCGTGTTTCGAGACGTGAAGCGGGAGGCCGAAAAATGGTTCGAAATGATAAAAAGACTAGACGTGACGTTTCGCCGAAAAAGTTGTCAGTTGATAGACGCTACTTTGGCTAAGCATTTTACCTTCGTGGTTGAGGGTTGTGATTGTCATGCAGAGCCGGATACAGTTCTTTTATTCAGAAGATCGCTTTGAAGTATTCAGAGGAGGAACCCGCCTCGCAATGCCGAAGATAAATCTGCGCACCGAACATGTCATCATTGAAGACTGGTTCAGGGGCTACGGAGGGAGTCCTGGATTACGGGGTCCTCGGATGGCCGGGCTATGTGACACGGGCCGGACTGATGGGCCGTAAGGATACAAGGTAGAAGATCTTTCCTCGTGTCCGGGTGGGACTCTCCTTTGCATGGATAGCAAGTTTGGCGTCCGGATGTGTAGTTTCCTTCCTCTGTAAACCGACTCTGTACAACCCTAGCCCCCTTCGGTGCCTATATAAACCGAAGGGTTTGGTCCATGGAGGCCATCACAATACCCATAGGCTAGACATCTAGGGTTTAGCTATTGCGATCTCGAGGTAGATCAACTCTTGTAAACCCCATACTCATCAAATACAATCAAGCAGGATGTAGGGTTTTACCTCCATTAAGAGGGCCCGAACCTGGGTAAACATCGTGTTCCCTTTGTCCCTTGTTACCTTCGATCCTCAGACGCACAGTTCGGGACCCCCTACCTGAGATCAGCCGGTTTTGACACAGACACCCATTGCACGCACGCACACAGCCCCCCGACGCCTCTAGCGGTGTTTCTGCCCGAACCCGTGCTCCGGCCGCCTAGCTCATCGCCGACGCCGATTCCGGCCACTCCAGGGTGAAGCACCACCACCACTGGATGCGGCTTTTTGCGCCGGTTCCGTAGCACTCTCCGCGTCTCGATCCGTGGACGGACGGCCGATTCCGACGCTCGCTGGAGTTTCACCGCCGCGGGAGAGCTCGCCGGCGTTCTCCGGCGGCCGGCGCTGACCTGGCCCCGGTGTGCCCCGCCCCTGTGCCACTGACCGATGGGCCCGGGGCCCCCTGTTGACCAGTTGACCAAGTCAACTGTGCTGACTGGGCAGGCCCCAGTCAATGACATGCGGGCCCCACCCCTTTAAACATTTTAAAAATAAATAGATAAAATGTTAGTTAATTAAATAATTAATTAAATAACTTAATCAGTCACTAACAGTGTGGGCCCACTAGCTAATTAGGTTATTTAGTTAGTTTTAACTCTGTTTAATTAACTAAGACACTGACATGTGGGTCCCACTGGACCCACTGTCAGGTTTGACTCTGGTCAGCCAGAGTTGACTGCTGATGTCATCTTTTCATCATGCTGATGTCACCTTTTACTGTTTTGGATAATTCGAATTTAAATGATTAAATAAATCTAGAAAATCAATTAAATCTTTAGCAATTCATATAAAATAATCGGTAGCTCAGATCGAAAAGCTTTCTACATGAAAATTGCTTAGAACGACGAGAAGAATCCGAATACGCGGTCCGTTCGTCCGCCACATGTCCCTAGCATAGCGAACATGCAACCGTCCCCCTCCATTTCATCTGTCCGAAAATGCCAAAATTCAGGAAAACATTCCCGGATGTTTTCCCTCTTCACCTATATCATGTAGCACCGCGTCAGAACACCCCTAGCTCTGCGTATTGTTATGTCATGCTCTTGTTTGCTTTATATTTACTGTTTCCTCCCCCTCTTCTCTCTCGGTAGACCCCGACATCGACGCAGTTTCCAAGACCGACGCAGCTCAGGAGCCCGACGACACCGTTGACGACCTTGCCTTTGCCAGAGCAACCAGGCAAGCACCCCCCCTTGAGCATACCGATATCGCCTATTCTTTCCCTCTCATGCTTGCATTAGAATTGCTGCTGCTACTGCTTTACCTATTCTAATGCATATCCTTTTTATTGTAACCTGCTATTGAAACCTTACTTGCTTATCCTAAACTGTCTAGTATAGGCTGGGTAGAGACCTATCAGTGATCCCACTTGTCCGATTGCCCCGCTGGATTATCAGAAGACTCAATCAATGGGATCGAAGACCAGGCCCCGGCACCGCACATCATCGAAGACCAGGCCCCGGCACCGCACATCATCGAAGACCAGGCCCCGACACCACACATCATCGAAGACCAGGCCCCGGCACCGCACATCACCCCCTTGGTTGTACGACGCTGCATCGTTACCATCGAGTGCCGAGGGTGATACCTCGTATAGCACTCCTAATGTTAACTCTGTAGAGTAGCTATTTGGTCATGGTCATCGAGGGTGATTCCTCCTTCTCCACTTCCGATACGACCCTGTCGTGCAAATCATCAAGTGTTAACCCATCGAGGGTGATTCCTCCTAAGTTCACCTTGACGGTTACATCGAGTAGGAATCCAACGAGGGTGATACCTCGGATTTCCCTTGATGTTATGGACACACGGATAATTGGACTTTACACTGTTACTTGGAAGGCGGGTCGACCCTGAGGGGTAACCGCGAGTGATATGGAGACGGGTTGACCTGGATGGTGCCCGAGTGATGAATACGAGGCGTGGCCGGGCATTCTTGGCCCTTGCCGCAAGTCCTCGAGACGGGGCGATGGGGTCACATCGATCGTGAGTCTCTGCTCATTACCGCACTACCAACACACTACGATTTGGATATTTGACCTGAGTAGGCCTCTGGCCCGATAGCACTAACCATCACGCAGGAAAAGTTATGGGCACTCTGCATCGTGGCATCAGCCGAAGGTTCTGTCAGACGTCCAGTTCAGCATTGTGGCATGGTCGGATTGTACCGACCATCCGAGGTGGTGCTGGTATCCACCCTGCACACAACGACCCGGAGTGCACAGGGCGATGGCCCAAGACCCCTGGGCGCTTAGGTTGTAGACCGGTGGGGACCTCTCTGTTGAGCTCTAGGTAGGGTTGCGGTGTGTTGTTTGGCCGAGGCCGGGCATGACCCAGAAAGTGTGTCCTGCCGGAGTTAAGCGAGCGTGGTGGGTAAGTTGGTGCACCCCTGCAGGGAAGAACTAATCTATGCATAGCCGGATCCTCGGTAACGGATGCTCGGAGTTGTATCCCGATCGATACAACTAGAATTGGATACTATGGCTCTGGGATTGCTTCTCGCAGGGAGTTGAGAAGGGATATCTGGACAAGGTTGATGACTGTATGGCTTTGGGATTGCTTTCTCGCAGGGAGTCAAGGAAGGATCTCTGGCTGAGGTTGAGACTTATCGATACTACTACTTTATGATGTACTAATCTACACTCTTCTAATGCTGCAAGACCTCTGAAGATGCTAGTCTTCGATAGGACTAGGCCTTTCCCTCTATTCTGGCATTTCTGCAGCCCAGTCCACATATACAGCCTCTCTTTGATAATGTTGCATATGTAGTGTAGATCCTTGCTTGCTGAGTACTTCGGATGAGTACTCACTGTTGCTTTGCTTTCTTTTTCCCCCATATCCATTTGATGCAACCAGATGACGGAGCCCCTGAGGCAGCTTCCCCCGCTGATGACCGCTACTTCTACCCACAGGGTGGCTACTGCTACGAGCTTGCCGATGACCAGGAGTAGGATCAGAGGGTCCCAGGCAGGAGGCCTGCGCCAATACCGTCAAGACATAATCATGCTGATCAACCAGACCGACCACCACGTGGGCGAGACAAAGCGGCTACTCACGCCGAACACCAACCTGCGCCACCTCGCCGTCAAGGCAAGGAGGTGACAACTCAGGGCTACACCTACGACTTACGTCAGGACCTAGACAATAGAGCCGGCAAGACCAGATCAATATACGGATCAAGGGGGCGTGCTCCGACGAGAGACGACGGCCTTCAAGCTTGGTGCGAGCAGCATAACTGAACTCGGGCCGAAAACAGAGCACGGACGTCATCCGAACTCCGTCGTGATGTTGCCTGATACAGAGGCGCCGCACACCCCTTGTGCTTTACCGATGAGGTAATGCAACACCAATTTCCAGAAGGGTTTAAACCCGTAAACATCAAATCATACGATGGAACGACAGATCCCGCGGTATGGATTGAGGATTTTCTTCTCCATATTCACATGGCCCGCGGCGATGATCTCCACGCCATCAAATACCTCCCCCTAAAGCTGAAAGGACCAGCGCGACACTGGTTAAACAACCTACCAGAAAACTCTATTGGTAGCTGGGAAGACTTGGAGGATGCCTTTAGAGACAACTTCCAAGGCACCTATGTCTGGCCTCCAGATGCCGATGACCTTAGTCATATAGTCCAGCAACCCGGTGAGTCAGCCCGCAAACTCTGGACTAGGTTCTTAATTAAAAAGAACCAAATCGTCGACTGTTCGGACACCGAAGCCCTCGCGGCCTTTAAACATAGCGTCCGCGACGATGGCTCGCCCGACACCTTGGTCAGGAAAAGCCGAAGTCTATGGCAGCTCTTACTGCACTCATGACCCGCTTCTGCGCGGGAGAGGACAGCTAGTTGGCTCATAGAAGCAACATTACCAGCGACCCTGGCACCTCCGATGTCAGGGACGGCAATGGCAGGCCACGACTTAACAAACACAAGCGTCGAAACAACAACGAAGGAACTGAAGACACAGCGGTTAACACTGGATTCAGTGGCTCTAAATTCGGTCAGCGGAAGAAGCCATTCAAAGGAAATAAGGATGGTCCATCTAATTTGGACAAAATACTCGATCGGCCTTGCCAGATTCATGGCACACCCGACAAGCCTGCTAACCACTCCAACAGAAATTGTTGGGTCTTCAAGCAGGCCGGTAAGTTAAATACCGAACATAAGGGGAAAGGGCCGCCAAGCGAGGACGATGACGAGCCCCGCCCACCGAACACAGGGGGACAAAAGAAATCCCCCCCTGAGGTGAAAATAGTGAACATGATATATGTCACGCATATCCCCAAAAGGGAGCGCAAGCGCACACTAAGGGACGTCTACGCCGTAGAGCCCGTCGCCCCCAAATTCAACCCATGGTCGGCTTGTCCGAGCACTTTCGATCGCAGAGACCACCCGACCAGTATCCGTCATGGAGGTTCGGTGGCCCTGGTCCTCGATCCAATTATTGATGGATACCATCTGACTCGAGTCCTTATGGATGGCGGCAGCAGTCTCAACTTGATCTATCAAGACACTGTCCGCAAAATGGGTATTGACCCATCAAGAATCAAGCCTAGTAGCACCTCCTTTAAAGGAGTGATACCCGGCGTCGAGGCCCGCTGTACGGGCTCGTTAACATTGGAAGTAGTCTTCGGTTTGCCGGACAATTTCCGAAGCGAAGACTTGATCTTCAACATCGTCCCCTTCCGCAGTGGTTATCACGCACTGCTCGGACGTACTGCCTTCGCCCGCTTCAATGCAGTCCCGCATTATGCTTAATTAAAGCTCAAGATGCCTGGAACCCGCGGCGTTATCACAGTCAATGGAAACATGGAACGCTCCCTCCGTACTGAGGAGCACACTGTGGCCCTTGCAGCCGAGGTACAGAGCGGCCTTATCAAGCCAAACACTCTATCGGCCATGAAGCCTCCGGACACCATTAAACGAGCTTGGCCTACTCTGCAAAACGACAGCTCGGTTAATCCGGTGCTGGACTAGCAGTTTTGCCTCCGTCCACTGCCCCATCTAATCGCGGCATATGTACCGCGTGTGCATAACTACGCACTCAAAATACCTTGGGCGATGACGGAGGCACTCCGCGGACGAGGTCCATAATTCGGCTCGACCCTATTCGGACCTTCTCCTTCTTTTTTTCTCTCTTTTCTCTTACATTACAGGTTCCTTAAAACCTAAAGTCACTTTACAGTGGCGCAGGGCCCTTTCTCAGGCCCCTTCTACATACATGATCGTCGATCCTTTCAAAGGATCCTCCACCAAGGCGAAAAGCGGCGCAGACGTGCGACAGGGTGTCCAAAGGATCTTCACGATACCTTTTCTTTTTTAGGACCTGTATACAGCTTTCCCTTGTTCTCAAATCCTCGGCATGTAAAATAGCCCTGATGCTTATAGCATTATCTGTAAAAGCCTTAAAACTCGCCTGTTCCCAATGGGTCATGCAAATGGCACGGTTGGATTACCCAAACCCGTATTGATAAGGATCCCGCAATAAGTGGGCACGATCTCCGCTTTGACGAGACATCTTAATAGAGGCCGTGTTTCGAGACGCGAAGCGGGAGGCCGAAAAACGGTTCAAAATGATAAAAAGACTAGACGTGATGTTTCGCCGAAACAGTTGTCAGTTGATAGACGCTACTTTGGCTAAGCATTTTACCTTCGTGGTTGAGGGTTGTGATTGTCATGCAGAGCCGGATACATTTCTTTTATTCAGAAGATCGCTTTGGAGTATTCAGAGGAGGAACCCGCCTTGCAATGCCGAAGATAAATCTGCTCGCCGAACATGTCGTCATTGAAGACTGGTTCAGGGCCTACTGAGGGAGTCCTGGATTACGGGGTCCTCGGGTGGCCGGGCTATGTGACACGGGCCGGACTGATGGGCCGTAAGGATACAAGGTAGAAGACCTTTCCTCGTGTCCGGGTGGGACTCTCCTTTGCGTGGATAGCAAGTTTGGCGTCCGGATGTGTAGTTTCCTTCCTCTGTAAACTGACTCTGTACAACCCTAGCCCCCTCCGGTGCCTATATAAACCGGAGGTTTTGGTCCGTGGAGGCCATCACAATACCCATAGGCTAGACATCTAGGGTTTAGCTATTGCAATCTCGAGGTAGATCAACTCTTGTAACCCCCATACTCATCAAATACAATCAAGCAGGACGTAGGGTTTTACCTCCATTAAGAGGGCCCGATCCTGGGTAAACATCGTGTTCCCTTTGTCCCTTGTTACCTTCGATCCTCAGACGCACAGTTCGGGACCCCCTACTCGAGATCGGCCGGTTTTGACACCGATAGCGACTGCGCCTTGCCATGGATTGTCTGGGTACCGGGTCGCACAACAATGGCAATGCCTCCACGTGACATGCGGTTTTAGTTGTTGTTCACTTCGGAGGGTCATGTACCACACGTGAACGATAGTAACTGCGACCGGGAGGCGTGGAGCGTTAATTGCGAACTGACTCCTTTGAGCGTTAAATTTTCTTCGCGTATTAGCATTACCCTCTGTCACAATTTATAGGGAGCGCTTCAATTCTCATGCATTTCCACCACCGAAGCGATTTTAGGCGCGTTTGGTTTAATGCCCAATTAATTAGGGGATCGTAACCGCAACCAAGCCCAAAATTTTCTCTCCATGCAGGTGTGTACACGGGGTGGAATAAATGCATGCATGTGTGTACATGGACTGAAAGCACTCCATGCATGTGTGTACGCATTAATATCTCTAGTAATTGGGCGCCATGGTATAACTCCCGATGCTATTTTTTAGTCCAATCGCTAATCACCTTGGTCCGAGAGATTGTTGATGCGTGCCCTGTAAACTATGACGGAGGGAGAAATTAAATAAAGAGTTCCATTTCGTGCACAATTTAAAATGATTTTTATGGAGAGAAAAAGATAACCACTCCAACTATATAGGAGTATATACTAGCAAGATGTCCGTGCGTTGCACGGAACATCAAGATGCATTTGTATGAGTAGTTTATCTTGTGGGAGAAAAGGATGAATGAGGGAAGACCTTATTTGCAAATGTGGAGAGGGGTGTGGGTATCTTTTTGCAAAATTGCCATAGTTTCCTTCCTATCCGTCAGATATAAATCGGACGGCCTATATTGCAGGATGGCAGGCACACCATCATCACCAACTCTGTTTTTTATAAGAGTAGAGATATAGATACAAAGAGTAGAGATACGCTGCAGCCTCAGCGCTTGTTTTCTATGGTTTGCTCTCTTCACACACTCTCCACTATATATATACTAGCAAGATGCCCGTGCATTGCACGGAACATCAAGATGCATTTGTATGAGTAGTTTATCTTGTGAGAGAAAAGGATGAACGAGGGAAGTCCTTATCTGCAAGTGTGGAGAGAGGTGCGCGTAATCTTTTTGCAAAATTGCCATAGTTTGCTTTCTATCAATCAGATATAGATCAGACGTTCTATATTACACGATGGCAGGCACACCATCATCACCAACTAAGTCTTTTATAAGAGTAGAGATACATGCTGGAACCTCAGCGCTTGCAGTTGCTCTCTTCACACTCTCACCCTCTCCAGATCTAAACAAGACTGCGTTGGCCTCTCTCCCCTCACTGCTGGTCAAAGAGCCGGCAGCATCCCGTCCGCTGGGGAAGGGAACCAGGGTTAATGCTGTCGCCGTCGGCGAGGGAGGGAATCCACTACCGGCGCCGCTGTTCTCTTTCACTCAGCGGCGGCGCGGGAGGGCCTCCGACCCCTTCTTCCTCACTGCCGTACATAGTGTGGGCAGATCGGCCTCTAGCCGCCCACTGAGCCACACACCGAGAACCTTAAGGTATAATTTATTTAATCCACATGCATTGCTCTAGCTGCATGTGGATTTTTTTTTGCTTCTGCACTCGAATCTAGGTGTTTGATCAAACAGGAAAGTAGTGGGGAAAGTTGTATAGCATGAATCTAGGACGTGTTTCAAAGAGGAAAGGAAGGGGGGAAAGTAGTACATACTGGCTATCCAACACCTACGTTGGTCGAAAAGGGAAAACAATGACAAACGCAGTACACACATCTGTAACGAACTGATCTTTCTATGGGTGGGGGACAAGGCTGTAGAGTTTGAGCAGGACTAGATTTGCTGCCCTCACATAGGGAAAGGTGTCTAAAGATAACAAAACTGGGACCAACACAAATATGCTCCTTGGTTGTTTGTTCTTTGTTGCAATAGACTGTGCATCACCCCTTTATACATCGGTAGATGCACATGGTGCTGGTGCGTCCACTGTCCCGTACAACTCTTTAGCTGTTGTTAATCTAATAATGCCGCTGGAAAATTGATGCAATGCCACAGTTAAAAGCAAATTACATGTTTAACAAATTTTATTGTTAATATAATCTCTCTGTTAATATGAATCAATGCCACTGTTTGAGAAATGCTACTGTCTTGCTTTCTTTCCCATTTAGATAAGTTAGATGCTTCTATTTTTTGGCTTCTATGTCATCCACCGTTATTGACCAGTAATTGTTTCTTGTGCACCTCTGTGTAAACAGGGTTATCTACTTCACCTCGTTGCTATTGCGACCTTTTGTTGCACTGCACAAAACACTTTTGTTTTAAGAGTGTTTTGTGCAGCTCAACCAAAATTTCACACCGACAACATTGCTTGATCTTAGTGGAACTGCACAAGAGGAGATCTGACTTCCTATCCATGTTGGCAAATTTGTTTCAGATCTTCTCTTGTGAGTTGTTTGAATTCCGCGTCATGAGAGGTCAGTACTGGCCTTCTTCCACATGATTGTGCAGTGTGCTTTCATATGTTGACTACTTATACGGTAATGTTGCTTGATTTTAGTGAACTACACAAAAGGAGACCAGACTTCCAATCTGTATGTGCACCGTAATATCCCATTGAGGTAAGATAATGATATTTCATAACTGTTGGCCTGTATATTGCTACTGTCATCAGAAAAGTAATGTTGTTGTTTAGTGCTATACCTGTGCTCCCTAATTGACATGCCAAATCTTACATTGAAGGCGAAGCTTGTCTGTTATCGAACCAAGTGATGAAGGGGAAGAACAAGCGGAAGAAGAACAAAAATCAACTCCCGGTGCTGTAATGAAGCACTAGAACTGTGATGACACAAGTAATGATATAGTTTTGCATCTTAATTTATTGATATGGCTGGAACGAGCAATTGTTTTGCCACTGTGATTTGATGCCACTCTTAATTTAATATGTAATTATCTCTACTTGTGCAAATAAGGATCTTGTTTGAAGATAACATATATTTTAGTGGAACTACACAATAAGATGTCGGAAACATTAAACTAATCGAGGAGTTTATAGTTAGCATGTCAACCACAGTCGATAATAACGGATGGTTCCGGAGAAGTGCTTCATCTGCATGCTCTACACAATAAGCCTCCTGACAAAGGTTGGTACCGGCCCACGGATTTCATCCATATGATCGAGCTTTGTCATCTCTATTGGTGTTGTGCTACTGTTTAGTTACTGTCATGAGAAAGTGGTATTGTTTCGCATGTTAATCTAAGGCTGCTAATAAATTGAGGCACTGGTTTGCCACCATTATAGCCACTGATAAAATTAAGTAATAATACAGTTCAAGTTGAGCTGCTGTGTTTGGTATCATATCATTTCCTATGAGGATAATGAGGATGCATCTCTTTGTGACTATACATTTCATCAGTTACTCCCATTGTTAATGTAATGGCTGTTTTAAATATTTCCTTTCCTTTTTTTCGAGCAAACAGGGATGCTAGCATTTAGTTGTTCTCTTGTCTTTGCACAACAGGATCATCCTCCTCTGAAGAAGAATATGGAGTACGTGAAGTGCCTAGTTCCGATTATGCCAGGATGAAGAAACCAAGCCTCTCTTCTTATCAGAAGGAGCAGTTGAAGGATGGTTACATTACTGCCCACAAGAACAAACTAACTTTAGCTCAGAAGGACTCACAGATCTCCATCTTTGTTGTTGTGATGGCCAATACAATGTTGTTTTAGGATTCTTTCTGGTGAGTTCTAAATTTTTAAATGTGTGCTCTGCATGGAATATGTGGGTTGCCTATTTAAACTGTAAATTCATAATACAGTTTGCTTTGTACTAATCACTTTTTTTGTATTTATGCAAACAGGGATGCTCAGCTTGATTCCAATGGGAACTGCACAAAATGTTCTAATGGTTCGTGCCCTACATTATACTTCATCATGCACAATACATCGAATGCTCTCGAATCAATCATTTCCACCTCCAGCCACAAAATTAGCTACAAGAAAGGAGGTGCCGATATGTTCAAGGCCTTGCAACATATAAAGGTGAAATCATACAAGCTACGCGCGAAGTTGGTTGATTTTAGTGGAACTGCACAAAAAGAACAGCTGGTTTATTTAGCACGAGGTGACATGTCAATGTCCGAACTGATGGCAAACCAGACCCATTCCACAATTGTAGGCATTTGATATTTTGGAACGGGAAAACCTTGTCAAAGTTTGCTCATTGATGTACGTAAAAAGCATTTGATATTTTGGAATGGGAAAACCTTGTCAAAGTTTGCTCATTGATGTACGCAAAAAGACAGGCATTTGATATTTTGGAATGGACAACCTTTTCAAATTTTTCTCATTGATGTTAGCAAGAAGACATGCATTTGATATTTTGGAAAGGGACGCCCTTTGCCGTCAGGAGCATCGATCGATTTTTCTTTATTGTTTAGTTGTGAAGTAAATATTGGCTCTGACATGTGAATCATTGAGATGCATAATCATTGATTGTTTTGAATGTTCTCTATGAATTGCCAGGCCTGTGAGTTTGATTGCAATGTACATGCACGCTAAAAAGCTGCTCAAACTTTTTGTACGTGTGAAATTGCTGCAAATGAGGTGATCACCGTGCATCCTGAGAATAATGCTAGTACGTATTGTTTTACATGTTCATCCAATGCCAGTGATACAAGAATTCGAACTAAATTCGTTCATACACGGCCGGATTTCATATAAACATGCCGGATTTCATTACATTTCATACATTCTTCAACTAAAAAGGGGTGCACTGGAGGTATAATTAATTAACCTAATCTATGATCTCCGGCACCCATTTGCCGTGTCCGGCTGAGCCGAACAGAAGCTTCTTCTCCAGCTCAGCTCTCCGACTCCACGTCACCGCCAAGAAGCTAATCGGCCGTCAATGTTTAACCCTCCAAGCTTGGCTTCAACCATAGGGTAGAAGCGGTGGCCTTACTTGGACCCGAGCGGCGGAGACCTACCATGTTCTACTCTTCCTCATTTTATGTGTGGCGTGACCTCGTTGGCAGTGGGGCGGGGACTTGACGGAGCCGGCGATGTCCTCTGTTTCGTTGCCGGTGGGGCGGCGCCTCGGCGGAGCGGGGGAAATCGTCCCCCTCGTTGCCGGTAGGGCGGGGCCTCGGCGGAGCCGGCGATTTCCTCTGCCTCATTGTTGGCGGGGCGGGGCCTCGGCGGAGCAGGGCCTCGCCGAAGCCGACGAAGTCCTCCGCCTCGGTGCTGGCGGGGCGGGGCCTCAGAGGAGCCGGCATTGTTCTCCGCCTCGTCGTCGGTGTCGCCAAACAGCGCCTCGCCCGCTTCATTGCCCTCTTTGTAGGCAGCCGCAACCTCCGCCACCCGCATGCAGTACCGCCAGCTAGCGAGCCAGCTCTCGCGGGCGGAGCGGTACGACTCGAGCAACGCATCCTGCTCCGCCAGCTCCACGGCGATCTGCTCCTCCGCATGCAGGTGCTCCTGGAGGACATGGTGGTTGTAGGCGGCGTCGGCCTGTGCCTCCTGGAACTACTCCTCACGCTTCGGCCTCACCATGTCCATGTATTGGGCACGGGCCTCGCCGATGGTCATGGTGCAATGCACCGGTGAGGATGGCGCGGAGGAGGGGGTTGGCGCCGGATCATCGACTACCATGTTCTTCATTGGGATGTCGTCGTCCTCCAGCTGCCTACAGGCCAGCCAGTCGGCAGCACTGGCTGCCATCTCCTTCTTCTCCGTCGTCCGCCCGTCCCGAAGAGCGCTGGAGCGCGAGGAAGCCATGGTGGGAGTGGTGTGGACAGGAGAAAGGGAACGGAGGCGGATGACTGCAGCTATGGCTGGCGCAGCAGTTTATATAGCAATGGTGGGCGACAGAGGGACGAATGGGTGGCGTCGGAGTAGCCGCCTCGGCAACCGCATATCATTAATGTGGGTGGCAGACGGACGGATGAACGGACGACACTTGTGTCATTTGAACACGGAGCAATCGCCTGCACCGGGAAGCGGTGCGGGCGGCGTTGACCGTTTCGGGCGGAAAGCGCGTGCGGGCGAGGGAGGGGGTCTGGGTGGGCCAGGGCGGTCAGACTCTTGCTTGGCAACGGTCCAGTCCAGCAGCTGGATATGCTGGCTAGCCAGCGAGCTCGCCGAGCTCAGCGACGACAATCAGACGATGGACGTGGCTTCTGACCAGGAGCCAGTGCCACTGCCCAAGCCGGTTCATGCCGTGTTCACCATAGAGCAGGTGTGGCCGCACTTCGATGCCCTAATGGCGGAAGAGCTACCAGCGCAGGAGGACCTATGCTGCAACCTCCATTTGCTCAACGAGCACCGGCTCGCTGAAGGACGAATCGCTGGTGAACAAGCGAACGACAATGCCGTCACGGACATGTGGCCCTATGATCCTGGCTTCCTGAATGAGCAGTCGACGCTGTATCAGACCATCTGTAGGGCCCGCGAGGCACTCTCCATCGTCCTTGAGTTGTTGTGCTTGCCGTATCGCGTTGTCAACATGGTCAACGAACATGAGGAATCAGGAGATGACTTAACTTGGAGAGGATGACAGTGGGGACCCACCAGGGCCATAGCCACACGTACGCAAGTGCCTCCTTATTATATACAACTATAATTTTTTTTGCTTCCTCCCGGTTTCCTGACATTACGGTCCCACACTATTGTCAACCTGTATAGTCAATAAATGAGATAATTGCACAAGGAGCGGCCGACAGCTGGGACCCAGCAGCTCGAGCAATATTTGTGTTTTTGAGGTGTGAGCAGAGTTTTTCTTGAGCGATGTTTTTGTTGTTGTTGAGAGGAGCAGGGTATCAACTGGGCGGGCTGTGGCCTGTCTAGCCCAGGCTATTATTTTATGTCGACCAAATATCCAGCCCAGATATTAAATTTTTTCAAGGTGAAAATGGCTAGCCCAGATATATGTGTTTTTGAGGAATACCCAGCCCAGGTCAACTTGTTATTCTCCGCCCCGCTGGGCTGCAAATCTTTCCTAGGAGGGATGCATTAGGCTTAACAAGAAAATGGCTTTAAGAAATAATAAATGGGATGTAATTATAAAAACTGGGCTGTAACTATAAAAAATGCACCAAACAAGTAATTAGTTTAAAATATATTATTTTTGGATTTTGAAAATTTTAATTTGATTACTTGTTGCGCGCGCAATATTTCGTTGGATTTTTACGTAATACAAATTTATTTTGAAATTATATTTAATCTGACTAGAAATTTTGGGATAAAAATATTTCGGATCCCATGGGAAATTTTATTGAATTCTGTTTTGAGTGGCTGGTTGAAATTATTAATCGTTGTCCTGGCTAGAAAATGGGCTGTAATTTTAACGAACTGTAAATTGGCTATAGTAAATTCCATTAGAATTCAAAAATGGGTTGTACATTATTACAAATCGCAAATGGGCTATATGTTCTCTGCCACACACTTGTGGGCCTAGTAAGTTGACGCATACGCAAGGCTTTGTCAACTTATAGTCAACACACGATTCTAGCAGCAGTGGCCGTTGGATGTCCATCCAACGGATGTCGTGCTTCTTCAATGTTGGATATTCTTGCTTTAGCCGCCCAAACCACCGCCGACGGTATCGCCTGCTACCGCCTCCCGTGGCCGGCTGTGCTGCCGCGCAGGACTCACCGGCCCATCCTACTCCCATCGCCGTCCAGGCCATTCCTCTACTCACCAACACCTCCTGTTATTCTCCGGCGACGGCAACCTCACACCGCAGCCGAACCAGTGAACCCTCGTACTCCCCTCCGCGTGGACATCCACATGCCTCGTCTTCCCTAGCTCTGCATCATTCCCTTCCTAGGCCTCACCATCGTCCACCGCCTGGGTGCTGTCCGCGTGGCGTGGTCAACGTGGTCAACAAACGACAGCCATCGGAAGAGGACTCTACGCGGTGAGGCTGACAGATGGACCCACCAGCTACATCTTCGCACGCAAGGAAGTGCGTCCAAATTACGGGCAAGAAAATGATTCTTCACCATGATAGTTGGGACCCACTAGCTATATCTTCGCACGCAAGGAAGTATGTCCTTATCCTCCCTGACAGCTGGGACCCACCCGGTCGAAGCGTACGTAGCGTTGTCGCGAACATGTACGTACATACTGGTCGATCGGTCTCTCTGCAATGATGAACCGTGGCCGAGCAAGTAGCGGCACGTGTAGTAGTAGAGCCCTCGACGTAGCAGTTCAGGCAGTCCCTTCTAAACCATGTACACATACGTACAGCCACATGCTAGAAAATACGGCCACGTACGTACATACGGGCGGGGTCTTGAACGCCTACTCACGCATACGTACGGCCAGGGCTCATGTACATGGAGAGGCTACGAATGGCAGCAACGGCGTCCTATTCATCGAAAGCCAACCGACTGGGTCGGAACGGAGAAACAACGTCCTATTCATCGGGAGGCAACAGACTGGGTCGGAATGTGTCGTGTTCATCGGGAGCCAACCGGCTTAGACGGAACAGCCGAAACAGGGTCTGGCGTACCGCAGTACAGAGGAAACGGACTTGTGTTCGAGCTCCTACGGTCAGAATGGGGTGCTGTTGATCAGGAGGGGTGCGGCGTACCGCAAAACAGAGGAAACGGACTTGTGTTGGAGCACCTACGGTCGAAACGGGGTCCTGTTCATCGGGAGGGGTGTGGCGTACCGCAAAATGGGACCCCACAGGCTACTGTTCATCCACCGTCTACTGCCTCGCTCCAGCCTCCACGGGCTACTATTCATCCACCGTTGACTTCCTCCAGCCTCCACCTGCTACTGTTCATCCACCATCGACTTCCTCCTGCCTCCACCAGCTACTGTTCATCCACGGGGTCGCCTCCACCGGCTACTGTTCAACCAGCCCTCCACGGGGTCCTGTTCATCCACCCTCCATTGGCTACTATTCAACCATCCCTCCACGAGGTCCTATTCATCTACCCCAACCGGCTCGGGTGTGGCGGCCTCCTCTCGATCGGGGTCCTGTTTATCCAGCGGCAACGGCCTCTACTACCATGGGGTCCTATTCATCCAACCCCCAAGAATGGTCACTGTTCATCAAGAGGCAGCAGGTTCGATTGGCTTCAGTAGTGAAGGAATCACTCGATTGGGTTCTGTTAATAGCCAATGGATCGATCGATCGCTCGGGTTCAGTAATGCGCGTAGCTAGTGCAATCGCTCGGGTTCACTAAGCGAACGCCTTGCTCTGGTTCAGTTAGAGCCCAATGCCTCACACACACACGTACGTGTACGAGAGAAACGTGCAAACCTCCATGCATTGCTCGGCCCCGACCACCCATCGTAACCGGGAACTCCCCGATATTTTCCTCGCCCTCGCTTCTACCATGATTTTTTTCGTCATGGAAAGCCCAAAGAATGTCATGCAGGTGCGTCCCCGGCCCGCCCAAGATGAAAATCCCATTTTCTCTCATGATTTTTGTCATAGAAGTAGGAACCCACCACATCTATGATGATACATGCTTTTGTCACAATTATCATCATAGAAGTGTGATAAGCATGACAGAAAAAAATTTCGTTCGGCCCAAAATGCCATGGATGTGTATTTTTTTTGTAGTGCTACAACGGGAATCCCACATGCTTGTGCGACATGGAGGGAGCCATAGGACAGAACCAAAATAAAACATACAACTCAAACCAATCACGATCATCAATCAACCCATAGGACAAGACGAATCTATTCAAACATCATAGGATGGCAACACATCATTGGATAATAATATATAGCATTAAGCACCATGTTTAAGTAGAGATTACAGTGGGGAGAAGAGGTGTTACACAGCTACATAGAGGGGGAGAGAGTTGGTATGACGGTGGTGATGTTGTTGGTTTAGATCGCCGTCAGGATGATTGCCCCGGTGGCGCTCTGGCGCCACCGGGAGAGAGGGGGAGAGAGCCCCCTCCTTCTTCTTCTTCCTTGGCCTCCCCCTAGATGGGAGGAGAGTTTCCCCTCTGGTCCATGGCCTTCCTTGGATCTCTCTCTCTTTTCTCTTCTTTTTCGCGTTGCTGTTTTCTGACCTTTCACCATTTCTTAAATTCTCGGAGATCCGTAACTCTGATTGGGCTAAAATTTGAGGGAATATTCTTTCGGATATTATCTTTCTTGCGGCAAAAGAAGGGGGTCAACCGACTTACGAGGGGCTCACAAGCCACCATGGCGTGCCCTACCCCCTGGGCGTGCCCTGGTGGCTTGTGGGGCCCTCGAGCACCGTCTTGCGTTGATTCTTCTTCCCAAAAATCACATATATTCCAAAATAAATCTCCATAAACTTTTGTCGCATTTGGACTTCGTTTGATATGGATATTCTACAAAAGAAAAAATGCAACAAACAGGAACTGGCACTGGGCAATGGATCAATATGTTAGTCCCAAAAATAATATAAAATGTTGCCAAAAGTATATAAAAGTTGTAGAATATTGGCATGAAACAATAAAAAATTATAGATACGACGGGGACATATCAGGGGGAGAGGGAGCTCTCCCCTAGATTGGATCTCTCTGTTGTCTTCTGCTTCTCGCTGATGTTTTCTGGCCGAAAACCATTTCTTATATTCCCAGAGATCCGTAACTCCGATTGGGCTAAAATTTTGCGGGGATTTTTGTCTGGAAATTATATTTCTTGCGGTGAAAGAAGGGCTCCAACCGACATATGAGGTGTCCACAAGGCATCCCAATGTGGCCAGGGGGGTAGGCCGCGCCCTGTTGCCTTGTGGGGCCCCCAAGCACCGTCTTGCGTTGATTCTTCCTCCCAAAAATCACATATATTCCATAAAAAAATCTTCGTAAATTTTTATCGCGTTTGGACTTTGTTTGGTATGGTATTTCTATGAAACAAAAAAAATGCAAAAAATAGGAACTGGCACTGGGCACTAGATTAATAAGTTAGTCCATGAAAATAATATAAAAGTGCACCAAAACCATACAAAATTATTGTAAACATGGCATGAATACTTCCGGAGAGTTGACCTTTCCGGAGTCCGGAGGGCCGTCGCAATGTTCTCGTTTGGCCAGGTCACGGATGGCTTAGAGAGCCATTCTGGAAACTAGTTTTCCAGGACTGGGTCACGTTTGGCACCCATCCTAGCAAGGACATCAGAGGCTTGTTTGCTATCTTGTGGCATATGATGGAACTCCAGGCCCTCGAAACGGGCAGAAATGGCCAAAACAACATTTCATCATGCAGTCATTTTTGGATCTTTGGCGTCGAATTCACCATTAACTTATGATGTTGCTAGGTTTGAGTCACCTCAGACGTCTAGTCGCTGGACTCCCATAGACACTGCTATCCGCATCCATGCAGCAAGGCCTCGTATTCGGCCGCATTATTTGAGTCGGTGTACATTATTTGCAATACGTATCTTATGTTGTCACCCGTGGGTGAGGTGAGAACTACTCCAACCCCCAGCCCGGCCAGCAACTTGGAGCTGTCGAAGTACATTGTCCAACGTGAATATGTATTGTACTCCCTAGGGAGTTCTTCCTCCGTCCACTCAGCCACAAAATCTACCAGCACCTGAGACATAATAGCTCAGCGCGGGCGAAACACAATTTTGAAGGGTAGTAGCTCGATTGCCCACTTAGCGATGCAGTGGGTCCCGTCTCTGTTGTTGATGATGTTGCCGAGAGGGACCTTGGATGCGACGGTGATAGAGCACTCCTGAAAGTAGTGCCTCAGTTTCTGAGATGCCATGAACACAGCGTAGGCGATTTTCTAATAGTGAGGATACCTTGTTTTACACGGGGTTAACAACTCAGAAACATAGTATACGGGCCTTTGTACCTGGAACTTATGTCCTTCAGCGTCACCTTCGACTATGAGTACCGCGCTGCGACTTGGGTGGTGGCCGAAATTATAGTAACATCGGCTTGCCTACTTCGGTTGCTGCGAGTATAGGATTGGTAGAAAGTAGCCTTTTGATTTCCTCTAGGGCGTATCCTGCCTCGCTTGCCCATTTGAAGTTTTTGGTCTGTTTCAGGAGTTTGTACAATGGCAGGTGACGGTGTCCTGGACTAGGGGGTGCTAACCTAGTCGGTCCGTAATATTTAGGTTGGGCCAGTGGGTCCTCATTTCCCTTAAGAAGGACTCGAGAAGCTAGACGCCTGGATGTAACAAAGACTGCTTCTGCAGAAGACTTGACGTATACTCCAAGACATCTCCTACCACCTCGATAGGATACCGACTATGTAACCCTAGATGCCCTACCTGGCGTGTATATAAGCCGAGGGGTTTAGCCCGTAGAGGGGACCGAATCAAAATTACATTCTCCTAGCCCTAGAATTAGAAAACAACTTAAGATCTCGAGGTAGATCAACTCTGTACTAGATACATCTCCATCAATATAAACAAGAGCCAGACTTACGGTTTTACTTCCATCAAGAGGGCACGAACCTGGGTAAACATCGTCTCCCTTGTTCCTGTTACCACTGATCCGAGATCCACAGCTTGGGCCCCCCTACCCCCAGGTCCGCCGGATTTCACACTGACACTGGTGCTTTCATTAAGAGTTCCACTGTGAAGATCAATGAAGGATCGATGGGTTCATCGCTCAATGACTCCAATCTCCAGGGCACGGCTTCCATGCTCGAAACCCCATTGTAGAGACGCATCTTCTCCTTCACGAGCAAGAAGCGATCCACGACCCTCTTCCTACCGCGGCCTAACTCCCTCTAAAGGGCAAAGGGCCGAGGAACTTCCTGGAAAGTGATTCTGACAGCGGCCTGCCAGAAACCGCCGACAGGTCCGATCTTCAAGTCAGCTTGCCCGATCAGATGGCCGCACGCCCTTTGCGGGCTGAAAATATCAGGGCGTCAAGCCCACGGTCAGTAGAGATCAAAATTCCTCTCCCACCCACCTCCCACATCGAGTACTGTCCCGATAATTGGGGCGCGCCCGATGTTTGGGATCTCGCCTACGTGCAACAGCGGCTGACGAATAGATCAGGCAATTCTAGGACAGGTTCATGTCTATTAAAGATAACATACCTAACTACCAGGACTCCGATATAATAGCAGCTTTCTAGTGTGGATGTAAGGACAAGGGCGTCCTGACCGCCCTAGCCCACCGCTGTGTTCAAACACTTCCGGAGCTATCCGACCTAGTATCAAAGTTCTATCATCTCGAAGACACCTGGCTAGCACAAAAGAAGACAGATTCGATCTGTAACAGCAAATTAAAGTGTGCTAGGCTTGCACCTCGGCACAAGCTCCATGCGCGACACACATCAGTCAATCGATCTCGGAAGAAAAAGAAAACCGGTGGTCGCACAGGGACAACCCTCGATAGCCTCTTGGATAAGCCATGCCCGATACAACCCGTCTTGCTAAATTCCTGCCCTACTCATAGCCTTCACGACTGTTGGGTGGTAAGGCAAGTGGGCAAAGGAGGCCTAACCCTCCTTATTGGCACCCCCGGCATGCAAGGGAGTCCTCAGACGATGACGAGGTCCTGATGATCTACGAAACCTTTACGTCCAATAACCAGCACAAACGGGCCTTGCAGGAAGTGAATTCGATCCGGCAGGTACCAGCTCGGGGGGCGTGGATAGAGACACCAATCACCTTTGATCATACAGATCAGCCAAGGTCTACCCTGAATAGGTGTCCCATAGCACTAGTACTCGACCCAATGTTGGGGAGCTGCCGCCTTCGAGAAGTACTCATGGACGGAGGCAGCAACCTAAACTTGATATACACAGATACACTAGAGAAGATGTAAGTCAATAAATCACGCATCAAACAAAGACAAACCACCTTTAAAGGTATAATACCGGGACGAGAAGCACGTCTTAGTGGAATAATCACCTTGGATGTGGTCTTCGAAACACCGGATAACTACCGATCTGAAGATATAACGTTCCATATAGCCTCTTTAAAGAGCGGATATCACACCCTACTCGGGCGGGACGCCTTTTCAAGGTTCCAAGCTGTCGGTGTCAAAACCGGCTAATCTCGGGTAGGGGGTCCCGAGCTATGGATCTAGGATCAATGGGGAAAAGGGACGAAGGACATGATGTTTACCCAGGTTCGGGCCCTCTCTAGGAGGTAAAACCCTACGTCCTACTTGATTATCTTGAAGTGTATAGGATGATTACAGAGTCGATCTACCACGAGATCAGATGAACTAAACCCTAGGCAAGTAGGATGATGGTTGTTGTTCTAGCCTCTACAGACTAAACCCTTCGGTTTATATAGACACCATGGGTACCAGGGTTACACATAGTCTGTCACAAGTAAGGAATAATCATGTCGATTCTTCTTATCTTGACTTGGAAGACAAACCAAGGCACCAAAGATCTCCCGTCTGGATACGAAGCCACCTCATAGCCCAACCTTCTAGCAGTCATAGTGCAGCTCACCTGTCCGGCCCATGAGAAATAGGTCAGCGGCCCGAGAACCCCCTAGTCCAGGACTCCCTCAGTAGCCTCCGAACTAGCCTCCAATGCCGGGGTTCGTGATTGCTAGCCACCCTGAGCGCCCCAAAGTCTCCGGCTTGTGAGGCGAGTTCTTCACCCGTCCCTGTTCAGTTGTTTTAATAGTTCGACCGCCGATGACCTCTCAATCCGTCAAGTCATCATGGGGCCCGCAGTATTAATTCTCATCAAGGGTTAAAGACATCCCTCGACTTCTTTGTGCCAGTTAGGAGGCGAACAGCCCAGCGATCTTTTACAGAAACGCCCCTCTGGGACCAAATGACGTACCTATTTAATAGGTCAGGAGCGTGACGGGCGGTTTACACATCCCAAATCAAGAAACCAAGACAAGACCAAAGAAATCTTGGAACAAATGGCTGGTGCCCCAGGTTCATCCTCACGCCCTCATGGCTCTCTCAGGGGAGAGTAGGCCAGCTGCTCGGTTTCACGCCTCCAATTAAGCAGCCTCCAAACGCAAGGATATCTTCCTGCTGCATATCTCATACCTATCCGCGCTGGATTAATTTCCGTGAACGGTGAAGCTTTTGCGGAGAACTTCCCTCCTCCTAGCAAGGAAGGAAGGGAGGGTATGTTTTGTGCCTTTTCTTCTACGAGGTCTGGGCTTCCCTATTCACCCCTTCCTGAGGGGCTTGCTGGAATTTTATGGGATCTAGCTTCATCACCTCACCCCCAGATCCATGTTGCACATCTCCGGCTTTGTCGCCCCTTGCGAGATGTTTTTGGGTTGTGAGGCTCATTTCGAGTTATGGAGGAAGTACTTCTGCCTCGTCCCCCACACCCGTAGGGGTCAATTTTTGAAGTAGGCGGAGCCGAGGTATGGCGTATAGCCGGGATGGGGTATCCCATTGGGACCTCGAAGAAGGATTCCGAAGAGTGGACCTCGGAATGGTTTTATATTGAAGACATTCCCTGATCCGAGCCAGTTCGAAGGGGACTGCCCGAATATTCAGACGCTCCTCTAAAGAAGCGGTTCAACTGGCGGCCAAAGAGCCCTTCTCAAGAAGAAAACACCGATGTGCAGTGCTTGGCCACCAAGGTACGACTGCTAACCCACAGCAAATTAACCATTATTGACGTAATGGCTGCCGCCATCGCTCGATGCGTGCAACCTCTTCAACAAAGGATGCACCCCCTGTGGTGTTATAACAAGACAAATGACGCGAACCATTACAAACGGCAGGGGCCAGATAACCAAGTGGCAATGGCTGCCATACTAGTTGATCTCTTCAAAGGAGAGGAAGAAGAGTTTGCTTGTCTAAGGAACAAGGACGGCTATGCGAGCTATAACCCCATAGAATGGGTAAGTTCAACTTTCGTTTCATAGTCCGGACAGTGCATCCATATATACTGATCAGATCTACTACTTTTTTGAACAGAATTGGAGGCGCCAGGTCGAGACCATCTGCTGCCCCTCTCGAAAACCAGAGAGCCATTCCAGTGATGACGACCCGGGATTTCACGATGACCCAGAGACATCCATCGATTTTGAGGACGGGGTCTTTTTCCAGGAAAGCCTTGACGATTCCAAGGTGGCCCTTATAGCCGATCACCCTGGGGCACTCCCTTCTTCCGCTGTAAGTAGCAAGAAGGCCTCTTCCCGACAAGGGCGTTTGCCTCGCGCCACCCCGAGTATGCTGGCTTCTACTCCCAAGGGTCACCGTACCATGCGCCGAACACTAACGGGAGCGGTGTCTACTATGTCGGCATCAACCAACAACGGAGCTTCCAAGCACAAGGTAGCCACAAGAGCTACATCGATCACACCTCCGTCCAAAAGGTAATATACTTGATATAATAGTTGGGTCATCATTAATGTTGCCGCATTAGGCACTCATAACATTACTGAGACCTGCAGAAGAAGTGTACCGCCACCACCATCCGAAGATGTCCAGGAGGTGTGAGGGGGCAATCCCGAACTGAGATCCATGGTGTGGGCCGGGGTCAATGCGGAGGCTTTTGCCATAGACCAGCCTCTACAGGATCCTAGGGATGTCTCGGTTACCAATTCCGAAGTTGAAAGTGTGATGAATCACCGACAGCGGAAGGAATCCTTGCATCATATCACATTTTCCGACTAGGAATTTAGTGAGTTTAATTCGATAGACACATACCTCAGAGCAGCCCGAATAGGTCTAGAGGGGATTGCCAACCTCCTGTCCACCAACATGCAGGTATGAGATTGGTTTTGAAAACCGAACATAAATCCTAACCTAGTAGCCCCCGAGCCTTGAATCGGGCGGGACGACCGAGTTAAGGATCTAAGAGTATATGTATTTGTGATATTTTGTAGGCCTTGAGCGAACAGAATAAAAAACTGTCTGAGGACCTCAAGCTAAACCGAACATAGTTGGCCGCTGCGAAAGCCGAACTGGAGGAGGTCAAGAAGTTCACCAGTGAAGCCCATGGTGAGGAAAAATGCTTTTAAATGCATGAATTATTTGGGTACCTTGTTTAACATAGGCTTCCCTTATAGCAGCTGAATCCATAGGCAAACTAAAAAAGGACCTGGATGCGGCCAAGGAATCTCAAAGGTACGCCGAATCATAGCATGAAGCTGGCCGCCGAGTACTGACACGAAGCCATGAGGAAAAGAACAAGCTCAAGGTGGAAAATGAGCAGCAGTGCAAGGAAATTAAGAGTTTGAAAACTCAATTGGCACAAGCCCTTGAGGAGAATCAGAAATTAAAAGGTGGTATGTTTGGTAAGTAATATGTCAACTTGTGATCACGCAGAATATGTGTATTGCGTGAATGTAAAAGACGTGCGATTCCGCATGTTAGGTCTCCTCACCGGGCGCTCCGAAGAAGAAGTTGGCTCATTTGGGGGGAACCTTTTAAAGGAGATGTCCATCATCCATGAGCGTGCTCGGAAAGCTATGAAGAGCATGGTCAAGGTGTTATGGCCGACCGAGATGCCTCTGGAAGGGATAGCCGAACTGGCCAATCGTTTTAAAGGAGCTCAATGACACTTTGAGCTATGGAAGATATCGTCTTGTCGGGAGGGAGCACGGGAGGCATGGGCAATGGTGAAGATTCGTTTTACCAAACTCGAGCCAGAGCATATGGCTCGTGTTGGACCGGCAGGGCCAGATGGGCAAGAAATACCTCTTCATTTGGTATATGACCAAGTGATGCCTGCTTCTCAGTAGTCCAAGGAGGACTGTGCCTTAGATAACATAATAGATAATCTAGGGAAAGAATAGGCACTACTGCAGGATGCTGCTAACGTGACACTACAATCAGAGACCCTTCGACGAAAGTGTGTGCGATGCATTAATCGCAAACGGTGATGTAAAAAAACCATCAAAAAGATGCAAAATGTTTGCGATGGTGGATACATCAAACATGGTTCAGATTTTAGTTGCGTGTGCGATGTGGGGCATACGACTCAGTTCAATGAAATGTTTGTGATGAGGCAGAACAACAGAAACGGGCAGCCAGATGAAGGCGTGTGCGATATACGGCATATAGTTCACTCGGATAAACTATTTGTGATGAGGCGGAACAACAGAAACGGGTAGCCAGATGAAGGTGTGTGCGATATACGGCATACAGTTCACTCGGATGAACTGTTTGTGATTAGGAAACACAAAAGAAACGGGCAGCCAGATCAAGGTGTGTGCGATATACGGCATACAGGTTCCTAATCAGCAATGTGTGCGAAGACCCATAATAACATAGACAATTTCTGCTAATAAGATGTGTGTGTTGTGGGCAAACACTTGCTGGTATACGATTGTCAGCGATTGATGAATTCATCACCGACGGGTTTCCTAGTAAGGTCCGTGTGTGTTGTCATTGCATATAGAACAACAATATATGTACTTATAAGGACTTGATTCCATAACCAAATTAAACATCCAATTACATAGGTGGCTAGTAGACACATGACCTTTGCACACACCAAAGTATGTTCCAAAATGCCTAGAAAACTCAAATAATGTATAAAAAAAGCAAAACGAAAGCTGAATAATTTCATATTTTTTAGGACGACACTCCTATAGTTGCATGTTGCCTCTAAAAATAAATCAAGGCGGGAAGAGACAACGTATGTCATTTCGCACACATATAGGTGACAAGTTCCCTCTCGGAACCATGAGGCTTCTTGAGAGAAGCTCCGGTTTGTAAGAAGTTTATACCAAAACTTGTCCCAAATTGGACTATTTTTTACCACAACATGTTGGTGCCATGTCATAACACCATGCCATGTCTCATGATTTTGAGGCGAGTTTTGGATTTATAGTAATTTTAAAACCAGGTTTCTCAATGTTTACTATCAAGTCGGCACCGCCCTGGATAGGCTTTTTCCTCGTGGGTCCCAAATGTCAGAATCCAAATCTGTCACTACCATGCAACTCTTACTATTAAGAATTACATCCCATTTGGTGTGCTAGCTGAAAATAAGTTTGGTGGGTGCTGGCGGGCGCTAAGAACTTGCGGATTCTGTAATGAACAAAGATCAAAGCCCAGTATGAAAGAAAATATGGGTCAAAGCCGAGTTGAAAAGGGCAACAATATCTAACTCCAGCTTACAAAAGGTACAAAAGCACGAGGATTAATTGTTCATCAGGTTTACACATAACCTGGATTGAACAGGGCAACAACATCTAACTCAACCAAAGTTTTTGGCAGTCACAATCAAATGGATCGGTCCGATCCATAAAATCAAGATCCCAGTACAAAGGATCTACTGGTCCATGATGACGACAAGTTGTTGTAAATATAAGCCGAGCACGATCAGAAGCCCATGGGTCCACCTGAAACTTCTTTTTATGCTGTTCAACATAGAGTTCCATGAGAAATTTCTTGTTGAAAAACTTAATCCTCACAGACAATAGTGCCCTCGCATTCCTCATGAAGAATGTGACAAAGCTAGTGTTTACATGGTCGGATGCATATCCTTCCATCGTTATTGTCTTCAAACGAATGTCATGAGATCTGAGAAAATCCTTGTGCCTCCTCTGCCATCGATTGGTTAGACCTTTTTCTTGAAGTCCTAGTACCTAAATAGACATGAAGATTGAAAACAGTTAATCTCTAAAATAGAGTATGTCGAAGGAGCGACAGCTGGACGGATAATTCTAGTACATTATATATGGGCTTTCAATGTGTGTGAAATCATCACCTTTATATACAAATTCTCCAGACATGGAAAGCATCGCAGCAAGCCAATAGTGGTGTTCAGATCAAGACACCCTATATAAATATATAAGTTCTTGACAGAATCCAGCACCCCTGATACGCCATCCATGGACAAGCGCTTCATTCAGCATAGAACATAATATTAGCACCGAAAGTGTACTCCAAGATGATATTTAACTTATGCGCACAAATGAAAAATGCATATTACTAAAGTGTACATGGATAACATACAGTACCTGAATAAGTGTGGAGCTAACCACCAACTTGTAACCTTCAAACGGACCAGGAAATACACCCATGGTCTCCAGTTTAGGCGCAGAGACCACAGTTATTTGCGAAGGTTTATAACAACAATCAAGGAGCAACCTTTGAAGTGAAGGGGCATCTTCGATGATGAGATCCTGTCCTTCAAAATAAATTCCAATGCTTACAAGGTGAGGCGACATTATTTTTGAGACAAGGGATATGGATTTCTTTTCCAAAAAAAAGCACCAAACGCTCCAGTGCAGGGTAGCTGGAGTGGATGATGCTGTGCAGTGAGGCCACCGACAGATCAACCAACACAAGTGCAAGTTTTTTCAGCAGTGGGAGTCGAAGCATTTGTACCAGATTGTCTGCTAGATGGCACAGGGTCAAGGTGGCGGTGTGGAGAGAGGAGGAAAACTATGAGATGGGCATCGGTGGTGAGGGCACAGATGCAGCTCTTGGTGGTAACCTATCGCTGTAGTAATGGTAGAACTCAAGCTATTGGAGTTTATCAAATTGACGTGATGTCAGCCAGGCGGCCACCATGCAGGGTATGTCCAGCAGGTAGCATGCCGGGATGCAAATGAGTTGAACGGAGCCCCGGTGGGAGGAGATGATCGCTCCAGGGAGTTCAGAATCATCATCGACAAATAGCTGATGACAGTCGAGATTAAGAGGCGCGGCGTGCCATTGAGTGCGACACCGAGATGCAAGGACTTGTGTGCGGCAGCCATCCTTGGTGGGGAGAAGGGAGATGATCTCCCCAAGGATGGCATCCGGGAGATCGCTGATGCGGTCCGCTGGAGATTCTACTGGTTCCTCAGGTCCAGGGGTGGGGCATGGCCGCTTCTGGCCACGCAGCCAGGTCCAAGATCTACATCAGGCGGCGGCGCTGGCTGGAGCCTCATCTGTGTACATACCAATCTGAAAGAAAAAAATGGCAGAAACATACATCTAGGACATTCAAAATCAATTCTCAAGATCTGGAAGAAAAAAGGCACAAACATATATGTAGGACATTCAAAATCAATTCTCAAGATCTGGCCACGAATTATTAGCACGCATGCTAACCCTAGTCGGATTATTAGCAAAAATCATTTGTACAGAACAAACAATAAATCACTAACCCTATGCGGATACCATTCAAACAAACAATACACTACGTGCATCTAACGGATCTTAATTACTTTGATTTCATGGACTGAGAGAACATGACCATAGGATTTGTATTCCAAAAAAATAGAGAGGGGGGGAGTAACCAGAGAAAACACATGATATGTTTGCCGCACAACTGGGTATATAGATGACTAACCGGTTTTCCGCCGGAGTCGCAGTCGTTGCCGGAGTTGCTGTTGATCTCTGGCTCTGGCTGGGGGGGGGCAGGACATCGCCGACGAAGTCAAGGTCATGCTGCCACCCGCGCGAGACCTTGTTGGCAGTGACGGCAACCTCTGTGCCCAGCTTCACGCGTTGCGCGGGTGCTTCACCAGCCTCGGCGTCGCCACTCCCTCCGATGGTGCGCTTCGGCGGCATCCTCATACACTCCAGAGTCCAGACGTTGGTAACCACTGTGCACCGGGGGTGCGGCCGCCTATTATGGCCGGTGGCTCGGGCGCGCCATTAATATGGACCAGTGGGAGCGAGGCGGGCGGCGGTCAAAAGCTGTCTCGCCTCCCGGTGAGCCTGCGTGGCGGACTTCTGGCATTCCTACCATTATTTCACACAGCTACTCGTATGCCTCCCGATGACACTGCGCAGCGAAAATGCCTCCCATCAATTCACACACCTACACGCACGCCTCCCGGTCTGCCTGCACGGTGGACTGCTTGCATGCGTCCCGTCAACTCATGCCTGCTCGCACGGCACACGGGGCGCGTGGCAGCATGTATTCTTTTTGATGATTCATTCTGCCGCTTTACTGTTTAACCGAAGCATGGCACGGTCTAACACACACGGTCCGAATAAATAATCCGTATGAGATATTGGTTGCCAGTTATTAACAATCTCCCGCTTGTAAGAAGATTATATCAAAACGTGTCTCAAAATTGATGAAAAAATACAATATCATAGTCTACTGGTGTCCATATATGACACCACGATAAGTTTCAAGAATTTCAACTAAGTTTTGGATTTACTGAATTTAAAAAAACTATATTCTCAATGTTTTGAAATCTCTTGGATGGGGAAACATGCACCCAGGGACACACATATGATTTTGCAATCCATTTTGGTGCACATGTAGCTCAAATTTGATTTTTGCACATTAAATCCCTAGGAAATCAATCAATGTATAAAAACAGTTGAATGATCTATGTTTTTTTTCAAATTTTAACACGACACTCCTTTGGTCACATGTTCACTGAAGAAAAAGTTTGACATGCCTCAGAGTGGCTGTGGTGGTGCGGGATGTGTGTGTGTAGGGGGGGGGGGCAGTACACTATGAGTCATGTGCCTCCGTGTGGGATTATTGATCATTTTGTGAGTCATATATGCCACATAAAAGTCGTGAATTGGTTATTTAAAGCATTACACAACCCTTTCATACATACATGTTCGGGCCACATGCATGCATTGGTGGTCCTCTCGGACACTCCCTCGTGCGGTTATCAGTGACATGCCCATTTGTTAGCCTGCAAAGGTTTTCAGTTTCCACCGACATCAAGAGGCATTTGACCAAAGGTGGATTCATCTTGGCATGTGTATTACGGTGTGGATCATGGTGAGATTCCATATCAAAGTTCGGGCACGTGCGTACACATGAGTCCCTCCCACCGGCTTGAAGTGAGGGGGCTACGCATCGTGGTGTAGTGCGTTTCTGGTTTGTGAAGCATGTGCCACGTCAAAGTTGTGCATTGGGTATTCAGACATCACATCACACATGGGCACATGCACGCGGTGGTTTTGTCCTATGACACTCACTCGCATGTGACTCTCTTTGTGGGCCCGCAAGGTCGTCGCTGATCAGTTGAACGTACAGCGAGAGAGAGGTTAATTTGACCAACAAGGATGGTTCTTTTTTGGTTTGTTTTACGTATATGCATGGTAGGAGTATGTAGTACATGTCATAGAGGGGGCAACATGAATACTCTATACAGTATAAGTACATATATACCACACGTCGAATGTGGGCATACGTATAGCACATACCACGCATCATGAACCTCGCTCTCTGTGGGGATTTTTAGGTTTCCGTTGTATATATATATATTTAGTGCCACATCAAAGTTGTGCATTGCGTATTCAAACATCACACAAACACCTCTTGTGGGCCACATGCAGACGGTGGTACGCAGTCCTATATAGGATGCTCACTCGTGTGCGACATACCCATTCCCCTTGCCGCGCATCGACCAGACCATGGATTCCACCTTCGGGTGTGATCTGCTTTCTTTCTTGGATGCCTACTCTGGGTACCACCAGATATTCATGTCCAAGGAAGATGAGGAGAAGACAGCGTTCATAACCCCGTGTGGCACGCACTGCTTCGTACGGATGCCCTTTGGGTTAAAAAGCGCTGGGTCCACTTTTGCAAGAGCAGTGCAAATGGGGTTTGAATCCCAGCTGCTGCATAGGAATATTGAAGCTTACATGGATGACATAGTGGTCAAGACCAGGGACAGATCAACGCTCATTCAGGACTTGGAAGAAACCTTTACAAACTTGCGCAAGATCAACTTGAAGCTGAACCCAGAGAAGTGCGTGTTTGGCGTTCCCTCCGGCAAGCTACTTGGCTTCTTTGTGTCTCACCGGGGGATAAAGGCCAACCCCGACAAGATCAGGCAATCGAACAGATTCAAGCACCCAAGTCAGTCAAGGATGTGAGGCATTTAACTAGATGTGTTGCCGCGCTGAGTAGGTTCATTTCCAAGTCCGCCGAGCGTGCCCTACCTTTCTTCAAAATCTTGAAGAAGGCAGGGCCCGTGAGTTGGACCCCGGAGGCAGAAGCAGCGCTGCAGGACTTAAAATCTTACCTTTCCTCTGTTCCCACCCTGGTCGCTCCTAAACCACAAGAGCCGTTGCTGCTGTATCCGGCGGCAACCAATCAAGTGGTTAGTGCAGCACTGATGGCACAACGGGAATTGGAAGAAGGAGCAGCTGCAGCTACTGTCCTCTCCAGAGAAGGGAATGAACCAGTCACGGCAGGGCTGAGTGCAGATCAAGAGAAAGAAGAGTAGAGAGGTGAAGGCAATCCCAAGACTGCGGCGAGGAAGAAGGTGGTGCAGCAACCAGTTTACTTTGTCAGCTCCCTGTTGTAGGGAGCTAGATCAAGGTACTCTGGCATGCAAAAGTTGATCTTCGGTCTCGTCATGGCCTCAAGGAAACTGCACCACTAGTTCCAAGCCCACGAGATCACAGTTGTCACCTGATTCCCTTTGCAACGCATACTGAGGAACCCGGAGGCCACTAGCAGAATAGTGGAATGGGCTTTGGAGTTATCAAGCTTTGGTTTGAAGTTTGAGAGCACATCAACCATTCAGAGCAGAGCACTGGCAGAGTTTATTGCAGAGTGGACGCCTACCCCGACAAGGAAGCGCCTCAAGAATGGATCATGTACTTTGATTGTGCCTTCTCACTACAAGGTGTAGGAGCTGGTGTGCTCCTCATCGCACCCACTGGAGAGCACCTCAAGTATGTGGTCCAGATGCATTTCCCCCGGGAGAAGGCTACCAACAACACTGCAGAATATGAAGGACTCCTTGCCGGGCTCAGAATCGCGATAGAGTTGGGGATTAAGAATTTAATCATTCGAGGAGACTCACAGCTCATGGTGAGGCAAGTGAACAAGGATTATCAGAGTCCATTGATGGAGGCATATGTGGAGGAAGTGAGAAAGCTGGAGGAGCACTTTGATGGATTGCAAACAGAGCACGTGTTGCGTGCGGAAATCAGCATTGCTGATCATCTGTCAAATTGCGCTGTGCAAAAGCTTCTTGTGGAACCAGGGACTTTTGTTCTTCACCTAGCTCAACCCTCCGTATCCCCGGCAACAATGGCCAGAAAGAGGAAGAAACTGGACTACGGCAAGCCTCTCCCGGCAGAGAGGTTGGCGGGAACAACTCCACTTCGCTTAGTGAGCAGCACCCTCCCGACGAACTACTAGTCCTTGCGGTTGAGGCATGCGCTCCCACGAATGAGGAGGTGCCGCTGATCCTTATTGTCGAGCCTCAGGCTCCAACTTTGGTGCGGCACATAGTCCATTACCTCCAAACAGGAGAACTTCCCAAAGAGCAAGAAGAAGCTGAAAGAGTAGCCCGGAGGGCCAGTATGTATCATTTCGTCGATAACACACTATACAGAAGGAGACCCAACGGTGTGAAATTGAAGTGCATTTGCCAGGAAGAGGGGAAGGAACTGTTGGCAGAGATACACAAAGGCATGTGCGGCTCCCATATTGGATCAAGAGCCTTGGTTGGAAAAGCTTTCTGGCAAGGTTTCTACTGGCCCACGGCCCTCCAAGATGCAATTGAGCTAGTCACCAGATGTGAAGCCTACTAGTTCCACTCCAAGAATATCCATCAGCCTGCTCAAGCTCTCCAGATGATTCCTTTGTCATGGCCATTTTCAGTCTGGGGGCTCGACATCTTGGGGCCCTTCCCCCGTGCTACCGGGGGCTTTGAATTCTTGTGCGTTGTCATCGACAAGTTTACAAAGTGGCCGAAGGTGGAGCCCGTGAGGAAGGTAACTGCACAGTCAGCTATCAAGTTCTTAAAGGGATTGGTGTGCCGCTTCGGGGTACCTGCCAGAGTCATCACTGACAACGGAACCCAATTCACAAGTCGCGCCTTCATGCAATACGTTCAAGCCCTTGGAAGCAAGGTCTCATTTGCCTCTGTTACCCATCCCAGAAGCAACAGACAAGCTGAGAGGGCGAACACTGAAGTGCTGCGAGGACTCAAGACAAGAACATTTGATAGGCTGCAGAAGTGCGGCAGGCGCTGGATTGATGAGCTGCCGGTGGTTCTTTGGTCCCTCCGTACGACACCAAATCGAGTTACCGGCCAGACTCCCTTCTCCCTAGTCTATGGGGCAGAAGCAGTGATCCCCACGGAACTCATATACGGGTCACCTCGAGTATTTGCCTACGATGAAGTAGATCAAGAGCAGCACCGGCATGACGATGTTGTCCTCCTTGAGGAGAACCGTCTCCGGGCTGCTACGCGTGCTGCATGCTATCAGCAAGCCCTGCGTCGCTACCACAACCGCAGGGTTCATCCCCGGAGCCTTGAGGAAGGCGACCTTGTCCTTATGCGCGTTCAGTCCGCCAAGGGTGCAAACCAGTTGACGCCGAAGTGGGAAGGCCCTTACCGGGTAGTACGAGTCTCCAGACCCGGCGCAGTCCGTTTGGAGACCAAAGATGGCATTCAATTGCAAAACTCATGGAACATTGAGCATCTTCATAAGTTCTACCCGTAAGGCGCGGCTGTCAGGCCCTACCCGGTAGCCACCCTTTTGTACAAGCCTTACTGATGCTGCATGTAACCCTTTGTACAAAGCCAGGCGCATACCCTGAGCAACAGATAAATAAACGAAGCGTTGGGGGGCCCAAAAACTTGCATGCATGCATAGCATAACATGAGAATGACATGATCATGTAGATAAGATCATATGTAGCCTTGTTTTCCTCTGCACTAAACTGCATGGCTCTTGCCGCGGACTCGGTCCCAAAAGGAAGAAACAGAAACAACCCTACATACCGGTCCTCGACAAGCCAAACAGATAAGTTCCTTCATATCCATACATGTTCTGTAAGGAGAAAACTTGTGCATATAGAAACATCATCACCTTTGAAGCATGGGTGCTCCCATCCTTTGACCCGAACGTTGCTTCGGTCAAGGTGGTTGTAGTGGCCTTTGATGGAGAAGGTTCGACAGGGGGCTGGTCCCCTTACATAATTTTGAGCCCGGCAGGCCAAGGCCGCGGCAACAAACGGAAGGTGCCGGCAGGATAGCTTGCCGAGGAAACTTTTTTACTTAAACGTATAGAGGCATTCCACCTCTGCATGGACGTAATACATGCACAAGTACCCGGCAAGGCTTGTCTTTTTTCATTAATATGCAGATAAACAAGTACAGATCTTACAGAGCACAAACATGGATAAAGAAGATTACATATTTAAGACTAAAGTTTGGCAAGTGCCTGCATATTTTAGACTAAAAAAATATAAGTGCCACGTAATCCCTTTCTTGTCCCTCTCCTCCTAGGAACTACAGTGGGAGGTGAAGAGGGCAAAAGGAGTGCCTAAGCAGAAGCCCAGCCTGACAAGATCGGGAGTGGCGAGGCTGCGAAGGCGGCGAACGGATAGAGCGGCCAGGCGACGCCCTAGCAACCACTGGGACCGCGGGGTGCGCCTGGCAGAAGGCACAAAGAGAGCCTCCCCCGGCAACCATCTGGAAGATGCTGGTGATGATGGTGCCGGGGCAGGGGAAGAGATGAAAAAAGGAGCAGCAAGCCAACAATACGAGACGAAGGTTTCGGTGCCATCGTACTCCGACCTGACAGCCTGCCACCCGCCTTCCTCGTCTTCGCTGATTTCCTCCTCGTCACTGTTGCTCCGAGGAGGCGTTGGGCCCCTGGCCCGACGCCTCCCCCGGAGAGACTGCTGATGATGTTGGCGGCGCCCAAGGCATGCTGAGAGCACCATCCCCTAGTTCGGCGGGCAATAGGGTGCCACCACCTCCGGCGTTGTCGGATTCAGGGCTCCGCAGACCCAAAGAAGGTTCGAACTCTGGTGCGTGTGCGAAGAAATCAACCTATCCAGCCAACCAAACGCGTCGCCTTACAGCCTAGCTCGATGAACAAGGAAGAAGATGGACTCAACAGTTTACCTAGGTTCGGGCCACCTTGCAGTGTAAGACCCTACTCCTGCTTTGTTGTGGATTTGCCTCACGAGGGGCTGAGGATGAACTAGTACAATGGAAGAACAACCTCACGAGGTCTGCTCTTGTGTGGGAGTGAGTTGTCCTTGGGTTCGGTCCGGTCCGGGTCGGGGTCCCCTTCTATGGTGGTGGCTAGCTTATACTTATAGTGGCCTCGGTCCTCTTCCCCGAAAACGAAGGTGGGAAGGGATCCCATGGTGGCCAATTTGAAAGGGGACAAGTAGTACATCTTATCCTGACGAAAGGTGGTCTTCGCCTACAAAGCCTCTGGTCATGACGCTGCGGTGGGCTCGGCGATGACATCCGTCCTGCCGTCCTGGCGGTCTCGGTCTCATTGCACAGGAATGGAAACCTTTGGCTGGTTCCTCGGGACCCCGCGCCTGCGCTTGCCTCCTTAGCACCAAAGAGGAAACCTGCTCCTCTACGCCCGCTGGCTCCTGCCTGGCCTTGGTTGTCATGGCTTGCGTCACCTCAACCTCATGAGGTGGGCACCTTCATAGAAATCTCCACTCCGCAGGAGCCAGCCTAGGGAGGCTGCTCCCTCCGGAGGTCTTGATGTCGCCCACCTCGCGAGGCTTGGCCCCTCGCGAGGGTCTTGTATTGAAGGTGCTGTAGATGGGCTGTACCAGGCCGTTGATGGAGCCACGCCATGGGCCACAGGCAGGCAAGTCTGGGTACCCTGGTTCCCAGAACGCCGACAGTAGCCCCCGGGCCCAAGGCGCGCTCGGACTTGGCTTCAAGGAGAAGCCAAAGGGCAAGGGCGAAGCTCCGCGGGCCCCAATCGCCTGCGGACCAAGCCAAAGCGTGGCGCTTGATGGGACGTGGGCATCTCCACTTCCCCACGCCGCCTCGGCAACTGCCCCGGGCTGACAAAAGACTGGCGCTCGCCCCCGAGCCTTCATTGCCTTCTCTTCGCCTCGCTCCAGATCCCCTTTCTTCCTGCTGAGAGCACCTCCAGATCTGGTCGAATTCCTCCTTCCTTCTGCATCTCTCCTTCTGAGGCCATGCATATGGCGTCCTGGAAGGTGAAGCCTGCTGCTCCAGACGCAAGCTCTTCCTCCGTGCCTGCGCCGGCCCTCGGCACGTCCTCCATCACCGAGGGGAAGCACCTCGCCACCTCGCTCCTGCTGACGGCTAGCAATGACAATGAGTGGAAGGAGATGACGCTCCTGGCCGGCTCCACCGAGCGAAGGACCCTGGCGGGGACGTTATATCCCTTCTTCCTTCACAACGTCTTTGCGGGGCTCCTCCCGCCTTTCTCCAAGTTCTTCTCCGCCGTCCTCGACCACTACCAGGTTCAGGCCCTGCATCTGCAGCCCAACTCCATCCTTCTCTTGTCCATCTTTGTCTTCTACTACGAGGCATTCATAGGCGTGATGCCCTCCGTTACGCTCCTCCGCCACTTCTTCTACCTCCGGATGCATGACCCAAACCAGCATTTCGGCTGTGTCTCCTTTGCCGCGGTCCACAGCAGCAACTCGCTCATGAGGGTCGGGAAGAAGGTGGAGAACTTCCGGCGCAAGTGGGTCTTCATGGACGCCAGGGGCCTGCATGCGCGGCTGGAATTATCGACCGAGCTACTGGAGAAGCTTGATTGGTGGGGCCATGAGAAGCTCACTAACCCCCGGGTGGCGCCAGTCCTGAGGACGATGACGGAGGACCTGGAGGCCGAGGCGCTGACGGGGGCCATGCTCGTCAAGGAGTTCCTGACGCAGTGCCTGGCCCCACTCCAGGCACACACACGCCCCATGTGGGAGATTAAGGGCACGGAGGACGACATTCGGCTGCGCTCAGGGAGCCTGACGGGCGAGAAGCTGGACAAGGCCATACACACCTTGCTTGAGAAGGATCCGGGCAGCCTCCCGGCGGCCTACATCCCGCTGTACTGTCATGCCGATGGGGCGGCGCAGGTCGTCGCCATGCCCGTCTTCAATGAGCTGGGGCTCGTGCCGCCTGAGCTCCCCAACCGCCCGGTGCTGGTGTCTTCCGGCGACGACTCCGAGGAAGAGGGCGAAGATGACTCGGAGGCGACCGTGGATGACGTGACGGAGATTTCTCCCCCGTCCCAGGGCGAGCTTCTCCACGGCTTCTCCAAAGATGACGACGCTGCCAAGCCCCGAGTCTTGGAGCCCCCGCGCTCCATGAGGGTTGTGAGGAGGTCTGGAGCCTCTCCTCCGGCCCAGCGGAGGCCAGGCCGAATGACTCCGAAGAAGGGCGGGGCGGCACCCCTTATTCGGGGTGACGCCTCCACCTTGCTGTCCGTCGCCGACGCACCTAGGCCAGCTGTCATGCGCCCCGCCGACTCTCAGGGCGTGACAAAGCCCGTGCTCAGGAAGGTCGGGGGCGCCTTGGCCCCGGCTAGGAAAAGGGCGTACATCGCTGCTGACGAGTAAGCATCTTACCTTGTTTTTGCTTGCCACCCTTGATGTCGTGCCCACAATACTCCCCTCCTGGTAACCAGGATGGAGACCATGGTGAAGAAGAGGAAGGAGGGAGCCGGGACCCCGGAGGCACCATCGTCTTCCACGGCCGCGGTGACCTTGGCGCAGACGGAGGAGATCGCCTCGCACTCCCCCGTGACGGAGCGGGCCGCTTAAAGCATGGTGGCGGGGCCTCAGGAGGAGGCTACCTCTATGGGCCAGCAGGCTCTGGAGCCGCCCATCCCCGTTGCTTCCGCGGGGGGTTTGGAGGCTTCAGAGCCCCCAGCCACCCTTGCTGCTGCGGCAATGCCAGCCCATGGGCCGGTGCCGCCTCCTCCCCAGGTCCTTGTGTTAGTGGACGGCGGCCCCCTCGTCAGGCCCGGGGCTCTGGAGGAAGCCTACGCCGCGATGAATCAGCTCCGGACCGATCTCCGGGACACCAAAAGGTGCATGGCAACGGGACGCATGGGGCTAATCTCGGGGTGGCTCCAGGCCGACGCGTGATACGTCTCCAACGTATCTATAAATTTTGATTGTTCCATGCTATTATATTATCTGTTTTGGATGTTTTATATGCATTAATATGCTATTTTATATTATTTTTGGGACTAACTTATTAACCTAGAGCCCAGTGCCAGTTTCTGTTTTTTCCTTGTTTTTGAGCTTCGCAGAAAAGGAATACCAAACGGAATAAAACTTCACGATGATTTTTCTTGGACCAGAAGACACCGAGGAGACTTGGAGTTGAAGTCAGAAGAGCCACGAGGCAGCGGCAAGGGTGGGAGGCACGCCAAGGGGGTAGGGCACGCCCCCTACCTTGTGGGCCCCACGTGACTCCCCTGACCTAGATCTTCCTCCTATATATTCACATATATTCCCAAACCACCAGAAGCATCCACGAAAACACTTTTCCACCGCCGCAACCTTTTGTTCCCGTGAGATCCCATCTAGGGGCCTTTTCCGGCACCCTACCGTTGGGCATTCGATCATGGAGGGGTTCTACATCAACACCATTGCCCTTCCGATGAAGCGTGAGTAGTTTACCTCAGACCTATGGGTCCATAGCTAGTAGCTAGATGGCTTCTTCTCTCTCTTTGATTCTCAATACAATGTTCTCCTTGATGTTCTTGGAGATCTATCCGATGTAATCTTCTTTTGCGGTGTGTTTGTCGAGATTCGATGAATTGTGGATTTATGATCAGCTTATCTATGAATATTATTTGAATCTTCTCTGAATTTTTTATGCATGATTTGGTATCTTTGTAGTTCTCTTCGAATTATCGGTTTGGTTTGGCCAACTAGATTGGTTTTTCTTGCAATGGGAGAGGTGCTTAGCTTTGGGTTCAATCTTGCGTGATTTCACCCAGTGACAAAGTAGGGGTAGCGAGACACGTATTGAATTGTTGCCATCGAGGATAAAAAGATGGGGTTTATATCATATTGCATGAGTTTATTCCTCTACATCATGTCATCTTACTTAAGGCGTTACTCCGTTCTTTATGAACTTAATACTCTAGATGCATGCTGGATAGCGGTCGATGTGTGGTGTAATAGTAGTAGATGCAGGCAGGAGTCGGTCTACTTGACACGGACGTGATGCCTATATTTCATAATCATTGCCTTGGATATCGTCATAACTTTGCGCTTTTCTATCAATTGCTCGACAGTAATTTGTTCACCCACCGTAATATTTGCCTTCATGAGAGAAGCCTCTAGTGAAACCTATGGCCCCCAGGTCTATTTTCCATCATATTACTTTCCGATCTACTATTTTGTAATCTTTTATTTTCAGATCTATATACCAAAAAACCCAAAAATATTTCATCTTTTGTTTAGTTTTATTTATCTATCTCTATCAGATCTCACCTTTGCAAGTGACCGTGAAGGGATTGACAACCCCTTTATCGCGTTGGGTGCAAGTGTTTGATTATTTGTGCAGGTATTGGTGATTTGTGTGTTCTTCTCCTACTGGATTGATACCTTGGTTCTCAAACTGAGGGAAATACTTATCTCTACTTTGCCGCATCACCCTTTCCTCTTCAAGGGAAAAACCAACGCAAGCTCAAGAAGTAGCAGGAAGAATTTCTGGCACCGTTGCCGGGGAGATCTACGCCATGTCAAGACATACCAAGTACCCATCATAAAACTCTCATCTCTTGCATTACATTATTCGCCATTTGCCTCTCGTTTTCCTCTCCCCCACTTCTAAAACGATATTCGAAAAGATTTGCCTTTTTATTCGCCCTTCTTCCGTTCGTCTTTTTCGTTTGCTTTTGTTTGCCCGTTTGTTGGATTAGTTTGTTGCCACCATGTTTGAATCTGGGGATATTATCGTTGAGAATAGTAGTAAAGATGAGGGAAACTTTGAAAACTTTGCTAATATGAATCCTCATAAAGAATCTACTATCTTGCACACAAAAAAACTTCGCATAGGTAGCGGCAATATTATTGGAAAATGGGTTATTCTGGATTTCTTTAGTTGTGCCGGTGCGCTACCCACGTCAGGTGGATGTATTCTCCATAAAACTAATAGTCTCGCAGATGCTATAGCTTTGCTTATACTTGAACTTGAAAGACAATTTGTTCATATGCATCCTTGCATACAAAGGATTTTCCTAGAATTCTCTAATATTGAGCATTCTTCTGTTAAACGCGCTGCTACTATATTTCTAGCCCACGAGTTTAGATTCATTATGAAAGAAGCTAGTTAAATTTTTGCACATTATAAAGTAGATGGTGGCCGTCCTCCCATAGAGGGGATTCTCTTTAATCAAGAAGAAATAATGCGTTTGCGATCTCTTGAGCATGTTGCGTATAATGAAAATTTGAGAAAAAGGGTTCCTACCAATGTTTTAATTGATAAGATTTCTGAACTTAATGATAATTTTGCTATAAAAAACAATGGATTGGGTTTCTCTCTTGGAAATAAGCTCATGACTTTTTGCCAAAAGAATTCTTACAATGATGAGTTGGTCATACAATATAAGGGGCCGAAGAAGGAACCAATTCCTCCCGAGCTTGATCTTAGGGATCCTTATCCCGTTAAATTTAGCCCTTTTGATTACTTTTGTTTACCACAAAGAAAACTTGCTTCTAAATGAAGGGAGTATGAGATGAGCTTTCGAAACTTTCCTTACTATTACTATGACAATACCTAGATCTATTTGCTTTTATGCCTAGCTAAGGGCGTTAAACAATAGCGCTTGTTGGGAGGCAACCCAATTTTATTTTTGTGTTTTTTGTGCTTTTTGTTTAGCTACTGTTTTTGAATAAATCACACATTATTACCTCTGTAGTAATTGTGTTTTGGTGTTTTAATTAGTGTTTGTGCCAAGTAAGACCTTTGGGATGGCTTACGGTGATAGTTGATTTGATCTTGCTGAAAAACAGAAACTTTTGCATCCAGTCACAGAATTGTTTAAATTCACTGGAGAGTGGAAAAACCCTGATTTTTTTACACAGGATTGATATACAAATTTGTTCTGTTTTTCTAATTTTTCAGAGTGTTTGGAGTTAAATAAGTATTAGAACAATTCAGATCTTAGCAGACTGTTCTGTTTTTGACAGATTCTGTTTTCTTTGTGTTGTTTGCTTATTTTGATGAATCTATGGCTAGTATCGGGGGGTATGAACCATGGAGAAGTTGGAATACAGTAGATATTACACCAATATAAATAAATAATGAGTTCACAACAGTAGCAAAAGTGGTGATTTTATTTTCTTATACTAACGAATCTCACGAGTTTTCTGTTGAGTTTTGTGTTGTCAAGTTTTCAAGTTTTGGGTAAAGATTTGATGGACTATGGAATAAGGAGTGGCAAGAGCCTAAGCTTGGGGATTACCAATGCACCCCAAGGTAATATTTAAGGACAACCAAGAGCCTAAGCTTGGGGATGCCCCAGAAGGCATCCCCTCTTTCGTCTTCGTCTATCGGTAAATTTACTTGAGGCTATATTTTTATTCACCACATGATATGTGTTTTGCTTGGAGCGTCTTGTATGATATGAGTCTTTGCTTTTTAGTTTCCACAATCATCCTTGCTGTACACACCTTTTGAGAGGGACACGCATGAATCGTGATTTATTAGAATACTCTATGTGCTTCACTTATATCTTTTAAGCTAGGCAATTTTGCTCTAGTGCTTCACTTATATATTTTTAGAGCACAGCGGTGGCTTTATTTTATAGAAATTGTTGAACTCTCATGCTTCACTTACATTATTTTGAGTATTTTTAAAAAGCATGGTAATTTTCTTTGGTTATAAATTTAGTCCTAATATGATAGGCATCCAAGAGGGATATAATAAAAACTTTCATATAAAGTGCATTGAATACTATGAGAAGTTTGATTCCTTATGATTGTTTTGAGATATAAAGATGGTGATATTAGAGTCATGCTAGTGAGTAATTGTGGATTGTATAAATACTTGTGTTAAAGTTTGTGATTCCCGTAGCATGCACGTATGGTGAACCGTTATGTGATGAAGTCGGAGCATGATTTATTTATTGATTGTCTTCCTTATGAGTGGCGGTCGGGGACGAGCGATGGTCCTTTCCTACCAATCTATCCCCCTAGGAGCATGCACATAGTACTTCATTTCGATGACTAATAGAGTTTTGCAATAAGTATGTGAGTTCTTTGTGACTATGTTGAGTCCATGGATTATACGCACTCTCACCCTTCCACCTTTGCTAGCCTCTCTAGTACCGCGCAACTTTCGCCGGTACCATACACCCACCATATACCCTTCCTCAAAACAGCCACCATACCTACCTATTATGGCATTTCCGTAGCCATTCCGAGATATATTGCCATGCAACTTTCCACCGATCCGTTTATTATGACACGCTTCATCATTGTCATATTGCTTTGCATGATCATGTAGTTGACATAGTATTTGTGGCAAAGCCACCGTTCATAATTTTTATACATGTCACTCTTGATTCATTGCACATCCCGGTACACCACCGGAAGCATTCATATAGAGTCATATTTTTGTTCTAAGTATCGAGTTGTAATTCTTGAGTTGTAAGTAAATAAAAGTGTGATGATCTTCATTACTAGAGCATTGTCCCATGTGAGGAAAGGATGATGGAGACTATGATTCCCCCACAAGTCGGGATGAGACTCCGGACGAAAAATAAAATAAAATAAAAGAAAAAAGAGAAAAAAAGAGGCCAAAGAGCCCAAAATAAAAAAATGAGAGAAAAGAGAGAAGGGGCAATGTTACTATCCTTTTTCCACACTTGTGCTTCAAAGTAGCACCATGATCTTCATGATAGAGAGTCTCCTATGTTGTCACTTTCATATACTAGTGAGAATTTTTCATTATAGAACTTGGCTTGTATATTCCAATGATGGGCTTCCTCAAATTGCCCTAGGTCTTCGTGAGCAAGCAAGTTGGATGCACACCCACTTAGTTTCTTTTTGAGCTTTCATAAACTTATAGCTCTAGTGCATCCGTTGCATGGAATCCCTACTCACTCACATTGATATCTATTGATGGGCATCTCCATAGCCCATTGATATGCCTAGTTGATGTGAGTCTATCTTCTTCTTCTTGTCTTCACCACAACCACCATATTCTATTCCACCTATAGTGCTATGTCCATGCTTGAGAGTTGAAAAAGTTTGAGAACATCAAAAGTATGAAACAATTGCTTGGCTTGTCATCGGGGTTGTACATGATTTGAATATTTTGTGTGATGAAGATGGAGCATAGCCAGACTATATGATTTTGTAGGGATAGCTTTCTTTGGCCATGTTATTTTGAGAAGACATGATTGCTTTATTAGTATGCTTGAAGTATTATCATTTTTATGTCAATATTAAACTTTTGTTTTGAATCTTATGGATCTGAACATTCATGCCACAATAAAGAAAATTACATGGATACATATGTTAGGTAGCATTCCACATCAAAAATTCTGTTTTTATCATTTACCTACTCGAGGACGAGCAAGAATTAAGCTTGGGTATGCTTGATACGTCTCCAACGTATCTATAATTTTTGATTGTTCCATGCTATTATATTATCTGTTTTGGATGTTTTATATGCATTAATATGCTATTTTATATTATTTTTGGGACTAACCTATTAACCTAGAGCCCAGTGCCAGTTTCTGTTTTTTTGCTTGTTTTTGAGCTTCGCAGAAAAGGAATACCAAACGGAGTCCAAACGGAATAAAACTTCACGATGATTTTTCTTGGACCAGAAGACACCCAGGAGACTTGGAGTTGAAGTCGAAAGAGCCACAAAGCCGCGGCAAGGGTGGGAGGCGCGCCCAGGGGGGGTAGGGCGCGCCCCCTACCTTGTGGGCCCCACATGACTCCCGTGACCTAGATCTTCCTCCTATATATTCACATATATTCCCAAACCACTAGAAGCATCCACGAAAACACTTTTCCACAGCCGCAACCTTCTATTCCCGTGGGATCCCATCTAGGGGCCTTTTTCGGCACCCCGTTGGAGGGGGATTCGATCACGGAGGGCTTCTACATCAACACCATTGCCCTTCCGATGAAGCGTGAGTAGTTTACCTCAGACCTACGGGTCCATAGCTAGTAGCTAGATGGCTTCTTCTCTCTCTTTGATTCTCAATACAACGTTCTCCTTGATGTTCTTGGAGATCTATCCGATGTAATCTTCTTTTGCGGTGTGTTTGTCGAGATCCGATGAATTGTGGATTTATGATCAGCTTATCTATGAATATTATTTGAATCTTCTCTGAACTCTTTTATGCATGATTTGGTATCTTTGTATTTCTCTTCGAATTTTCAGTTTGGTTTGGCCAACGAGATTGGTTTTTCTTGCAATGGGAGAGGTGCTTAGCTTTGGGTTCAATCTTGCATGATTTCACCCAGTGACAAAGTAGGGGTAGCGAGACACGTATTGAATTGTTGCCATTGAGGATAAAAAGATGGGGTTTATATCATATTGCATGAGTTTATTCCTCTACATCATGTCATCTTACTTATGGCGTTACTCCATTCTTTATGAACTTAATACTCTAGATGCATGCTGGATAGCGGTCGATGTGTGGAGTAATAGTAGTAGATGCAGGCAGGAGTCGGTCTACTTGACACGGACGTGATGCCTATATTTCATAATCATTGCCTTGGATATCGTCATAACTTTGCGCTTTTCTATCAATTGCTCGACAGTAATTTGTTCACCCACCGTAATATTTGCCTTCATGAGAGAAGCCTCTAGTGAAACCTATGGCCCCCGGGTCTATTTTCCATCATATTACTTTCCGATCTACTATTTTGTAATCTTTTATTCTTAGATCTATATACCAAAAAACCCAAAAATATTTCATCTTTTGTTTAGTTTTATTTATCTATCTCTATCAGTTCTCACCTTTGCAAGTGACCGTGAAGGGATTGACAACCCCTTTATCACGTTGGGTGCAAGTGTTTGATTGTTCATGTAGGTATTGGTGATTTGTGCGTTCTTCTCCTACTGGATTGATACCTTGGTTCTCAAACTGAGGGAAATACTTATCTCTACTTTGCTACATCACCCTTTCCTCTTCAAGGGAAAAACCAACGCAAGCTCAAGAAGTAGCAACGCGTTTGTTAGGACGGCCCGAAGCTGGGCTGAGGTAGCCGCTGTGGAGAGCAGGAAGGAGGTTGGCGAGGCCACGGTTGCTCGTGACGCGGTGCTGGCCAACACGGCATCCGCCAAGGAGCACTGCAACGAGGTGGAGGCGGGGCTGAAGACTCTCCGCGAGGGGCAGGCCGCCCACAGCCAATGACTCCAGCAGCAAGAGGCGGAGCTCAAGGCCCGTGAAGTGGCGCTTGCCGACCGCGACGCCAAGCTATCCCAGGCAACCAAGGACCAAGCTGCGGAGCGGGACCGCCTGGGCAAGCTGAAGGAGGAGGTGGACAAGGCCCAAGCGTCCCATGCCCAGCTCGTCTTTGAGGTGACGGCCCGGCTGGAGGCCAGGGAGAAGACCCTCGCCGCCGCTGAGAAGGCGGCGGCCGAGGGACGCGAAGCCTTCGTTTCCCTCGAGCTGAGGTCCCGCATGGCGCTGCACTCCCTTTACGGAGAAGGGTACGAGAAGCCGCTGGCGACTCCGGAGGATGGCCCTGCTGGACTTCTCCTCAAGCTCGCTGAGGCGCTCGAGGGCATCGCCGCTGGACTGGACTCCATGGTGGAGGGGGAGTGTCGGGCGCTTTTCACCACGGCCGCGACGCGTGTATTCAGCCACCTCCACCTCCGGGAGCCAAGCTTCGACCTCAGCACCCTGATCGAACCGGTGGCTCCTGAGTCTCGCAACGCTGCTGCCGAGGCCATGAAGAAGTAGGTGGAAGCCTTACTGGAGAAGTTCCTCTGTGTCCCCGACCCCGCGGCCACGGCGACTGGAGCCGGCGGCGAAGATGGTGGCGGGGTCACCGACGACAGGCTCCCCAAGGCGGGTGACAGGGGTAACCAAGGCAACGGCGGCGCTTCCTCCTAGTTCCGCCCTACAACATCCATCGTGCCTCGCGAAGGTGTGAGAACTTCTGCTTAAATTCGTGGAACATTATGTTTTGTAATAACTGTTGGGACTCTGCAATTTCCATTCCGTGCTCGATTTCCTTCTTGTTTGCCTTAGTGTTCTGCGTTGGCAGGGCCTGGCCCCGCGCATACCTCAGCCACCGTTGGGGCATCCGGATCACCAGGACAAGGACAAGGGGTGAGGGGCTACGTGACCAGTGAGGCCCCTGAGTCGCAATGCTCAGGGGTCCCCTTTGACGTACAAACAACCCTCATGAAGGAAATGTGAGCAACGTCTGAGTTAATCTGGAGTCCCCATACCTTTCCTCACCAGCTTTTGCCTGGGAGGGTCACGAGAAAACCAAGTGCGAGAGACCTGGTGAGGTGGCGTGCGCCAGGCGTGGCCTGGGCATAGCCCCCGTGCCCAGCCCCCTCGCGCGGGCCTCCCGTGGGGAAAGCTGCGCGGCAAGGCTGTACAGAGAGCCTGTAGGCCATCCTAAGGTTATTGCAGCCGCTAGGGTGCCCTCAGTTGTTTATTCACCAGCGCGGAGCATGGTGCTTCCACTTTAGCGTGGGCATAGCTGCTCCTCGACCGTGTCGTCCGCCAGCATGGAGCATGGGGCTTCCACTGGTGCGTGGGCATAGTCGCTCCTCGACAGTGTCGTCCGCCAGCAAGGAGCATGGGGCTTCCACTGGTGCGTGGGTGGGAGCTCCCTCGAGGGGGGGGGGGAGACTCCGGGGCGTGTACAACCCCGTCCGTACTCGTGGCTAGCACGGTAGGACTGGAGGAGGTGTATATGGGCACTCGTGAGCCAGCGCGGGACTCACGAGGCCCTACCTCAAGGCAGGTTGCACCTGAATTTTTAGCGCGGGGCACTTGTAAGAGACCTGCGAGATGTGTGAGGTGACCTGCGCCGAGTGAATCTCCAAAAGACATTGCATGAGAAGGCCAAACACCAACGACCCCAGGAGGTGACGTGAACGGGGCCGGCCCGCCAGACAGAGCTCAGCCGTTGGATTTCTCGACGCTACAGGGACGGACCCGAGCACAGACGCCGTGCCCAGTCTTCACATGCAATAATCCTAAAGAAAGACAGCCAGTCCGTGGCTCCCACGGCAGTGAGGCACCGGGTTGCGCGCCCTGACTTATCCACATGCGATTAGCTCATGCGAGAACAAGGCACCAAGGACCATGGGAGGTGACGTGCACGGGAACTGGCCCACGAGACAGAGCTCGGGCACTTGGGTTTAGCAACGTTGCAGGGACAGACCCGAGCACAGATGCTGTGCTAGTCCTTAATCATGGGGCAGTCGTGGGCGCGCTCATGAGGGCGCACAATGTTCATGGTGACGAAGCACCGGACATACATGTTGCAATCTCTTAGGAAATTCATGAGAGGCGAAACCAATTCTGATACATGCGCAAAATGATACAGGCTGAAGGGGCTGGCCCTGACAGCTCGAGGTTGATGCAGCCCGAGGGGCGCCCTCAACTGAACAAAACAAAAAGTCACCTGGCACCGTCGTTGCAGAAGTGTTGGAGTAGCTGAAGATGCGCGCTGCAGAGGTCGTTCCTCACGAGTCGGCCGGCTCCTGAGTCCCGTTAGGCTCTGGAGGCTCTGGAAGCTCGCGAGGGTCTGGCACCTCCTCCGTCAGGACTGCCTGGCGCCAGGCCTCGTGAGCCGCCAGGACGCCCTGCATGTAGCGCTGGTGCGAGGCAGCCATGTTCAGCAGGCCGAACGGCATGCGGACATAGCTGCAGGGGCAGCCCCCACTTAGGCCGACGCGGGACGACAAAAAGAGCTCCTGAGAAGCGGCCCTATTGAGGCCTGGGATGTTGACGCAGACACGCAGCTCATCACCCACGTCAAGGGTGGCAGTTGCACTGAGTGGCGCGGGGCGGCGCTCGCCCCGCATGGCTCGTGCCTCCTGAAGCTCTTCGGTTGCCTTGGTGATGAACTCCTGAGTGCCTAGCGCCTCGCGCCCTGGGCCCTGCTTTTGGAAGCGCGCATTGAAGCACGCCTCCACATGGTGCCCGAACGCCTCCCTCGTGACGCTGGTCAGGTCAAAGGCCCTCCAGAGGAGAGCCCTCGAGCCCGTCCTGAGAGGGGCACCGGGCACGCCTTCCTATGCGAGAGGGAAGGGCGCCCCAGTAGTGGGCGCGGGGCCTGAGGCACGATCGTCGGACGCGCCAGCCTCCTGGCGGCCCTTGAGGAGGAGCTGCTTCTTCTTCTTGGGGATGGCCTCAGGAGGCCGAACTGCACCCTCGTCGTCAGAGTTCTCGACCGCCTCATCCTGGTAGGCGCGCTCAAGGGAGCACACCGTTGCCTTCTTGTCGCAAGCGACCGTGATGATACCGCCACTCCCTGGCATCTTGAGGACATTGTAGCCATGGTGCGTCGCCGCCATGAACTTGGCGAGGGCCGGATACCCGAGGATGGCATTGTACGGGAGGCGAATGTGGGCGACGTCGAAGTCGATGAGCTCGGTGTGGTAGTTGTCTCCCTGGCCAAAAGTAACAGGGAGGTGGATCTGCCCAATGGGGACGGTGGAGCCATCGGTCACCCCTGAGAAAGGCTTGGTGGGGAGGAGCTGGTCGTACGGCAACTGGAGCATCTCAAACATCTCAATGGAGAGAACGTTGAGCCCCGCGCCGCCATCGATGAGTCTCTTGGTGACGAGGACGTTGCTGATGGTTGGTGAGCAGAGCATTGGGAGCGCGCCAGCGGCAGCTGAGCACTTGAGCTGGTCTGTAGAGTCGAAGGTGACGGCATACTTGGACCATCTGAGGGGATGCGACTCCTCAAGCTTGGGAAGGGCCACGTTCACCTCATGAGCGAACTGCTTGAAGATGCGATGAGAAGCGGGGGCCTGAGCGCCACCCAGGATGCAGGCAATGGCTCGAGGCTCTTGGAAGCCCCCAACCCCATCCTCTTGGCAGTGGTTGTCGTTCCTCCTTGGAGGCGGTGGCAGCAGAGGAAGGCCGGTGTTGCCCTGAGGACGGTCCTCATGAGGCTGGTGTCTCCAGGGGCCGTCGCGAGGCTGGCCTTGCCAGCGGTCCTCACGAGGCTGATCGCGCCAGTCCTGGTGGGGGCCGCAGTTGTCCCAGCGGCCACCACCACGGCCTCCTCCGTGGCCGTAGCCACGGTCGTTGCACTCGGTACGGTGGCCGAAGCGCCCGTCGTGGATTGCTCGAAGCTCTTGGCAGTCGTTGGTGTTGTGGCTATGGACGTTATGGAAGACGCAGAATGGACGGCTGCCCTTGGAGGACTCGGGGTGTTCGCAGCTGCGTTTCATCTCAGGTTCAGCCGCGAGCATAGCTGGGCCCTTGCGTTTCACATCCTTAGCCTTGGCCTTCTTGTCTTCAGGATCGACCTCCGGAAGCTCCAGGAGGGAGAGGCGATCTTACTCTACCCTCGCGCACTTGGTGGCCATGTTGAACATCTCCAGAGCCGAGCACAAGTCCTCGTGCATGGCGAGCTCTTCCTTCATCTTGACATCCCGGACACCCTCAAAGAATGCCGTAATGATGGCCTCGTCCGATATCTTCGGGATCTTGAGGCGAACGTTGGTGAAGTGCTGTATATACTTGCGCAAGGTTTCGCCTAGCTGCTGCTTGATGCACCGCAGGTCGCTTGCCCCGGGAGCGTGGTCGCGAGTGCCCTGGAAGTTGGCGATGAAGCGCTCGCAGAGCTCGTCCCAGGAGGAGATCGACCCCACCGGAAGGTTCAGGAGCTAGGAGCGTGTGCCGTCCTTGAGGGCCATGGGGAACCAGTTCGCCATGACCTTCTCATTGTCGTTTGCCGCCTCGATGCTCAGCTCATAGAGCTGGAGGAACTCGGCAGGGTCAGGGCTGCCGTCGTAGCGCGGAGGCAGATCCGGCTTGAACTTGCTGGGCCAGACGACACGGCGCAGCTCCGGGGTGAAAGCACAGCACCTTGCCACATTCACAGGGGCCATCCGCAAGGGAGGAGCCTGATCTTGATGCCCACGCGCCGCCGCCTCTGGCGGTACGCGGTCTTGACGTGGCCGTGCTGGAAGCGCACGCGCCTCTCCTTGGGGCCGTTGTACCAACTGGCAGCTTTCTTCATCGTGCGCCGGCGCTCTGCACGGTGGGTCGTGCTGGGGAGCTTCACGCCGTGCAGAGGAGGGGGAGGAGGCACGCCGTGAGCCACATCGCCCGCCAGGGACAGCGGAGGGCAAAGCGAATGAGACGGTGCAGGGTCCTCAGCAGCGGCGTTGACGAGTTCGGCGATGCGGGCAAGCCAGTCGTCGTAGAGGTCGTTGGCCGAACGATAGCGCAGAAGCTCGCGCCCCATGAGCAGCGTAGACTGCGTGTTCGCCGGCCCATGATGGCCATGAGAAGACGACGCCGTGGCTGGAGTGGGTGATGGAGTCGCGGTGCGGCCGTCACGCTGCACGGACGATGGCAGCGACGAGTCCTGCTGCTCGCGGGCAGCAGGGTCGGTGGCGGCGTTAGCCACTGGGGAGGCAGAGCGGCGAGGGACGCCGTTGCCCACGGGTGCTGTCTGGGCGACATGAGCAGCTCGGCGCTCGACACGAACACGGCGAGCGTCGGCCATAGGGACAGCAGAATAGCAGCAGAGCGAATGGTGGGAGAGAAGCTTCGACACGCCCCTACCTGGCGCGCCAAATGTCGGATTCAGGGCTCTGCAGGCCCAAAGAAGGTTCGAACTCTGGGGCATGTGCGAAGAACTCAACCTATCCAGCCAACCAAATGCGTTGCCCTACAGCCTAGCTCGATGAACAAGGAAGAAGATGGACACGGCAGTTTACCCAGGTTTAGGCCACCTTGCGGTGTAAGACCCTACTCCTGCTTTGTGGTGGATTTGCCTCACGAGGGGCTGAGGATGAACTAGTACAATGGAAGAACAACCTCATGAGGTCTGCTCTTGTGTGGGAGTGAGTTGTCCTTGGGTTCGGTCCGATCCGAGTCGGGGTCCCCTTCTACAGTGGTGGCTAGCTTATACTTATAGTGGCCTCGGTCCTCTTTCCCCAAAACGAAGGCGGGAAAGGATCCCACAATGACCAATTTGGAAGGGGACAAGTAGTACATCTTATCCTGATGAAAGGTGGCCTTCTCCTGCAAAGCCTCTGGTCATGACGCTACGATGGGCTCGGCGATGACATCCGTCCTGCCGTCCTGGCGGTCTCAGTCTCATTGCACGGGAATGGAAACCTTTGGCTGGTTCCTCGGGACCCCGCACCTGTGCTTGCCTCCTTAGCACCAAAGAGAAAACCTGCTCCTCTACGCCCGCTGGCGCCCGCCTGGCCTTGGTCGTCATGGCTTGCGTCACCTCAACCTCATGAGGTGGGCACCTGTATAGAAATCTCCGCTTCTCAGAGCCAGCCTAGGGAGGCCGCTACCTCCGGAGGTCTTGATGTCGCCCGCCTCATGAGGCTTGGCCCCTCGCGAGGGTCTTGTCTTGAAGGTGCTGTAGATGGGCCGTACCAGGCCGTTGATGGAGCCACGCCATGGGCTACTGGCAGGCAAGTCTGGGTATCCTGGTTCCCAGAACGCCGACAGGCGTCACCCCTCACCTCGCCAGATAGAGCAGCGCCGGGGGCATGAAAGATCCCGGGCGCGATCCCATGGGCGGGCGCCAGAAGCCCCGGACGAATAACTCGTATGAAAGATACGAGCGGTCAGCCGTCAAGGAGAGGCACGATGCCCCTCACATCGATATCGGTGCGACCGCTGTGGTTGCGTTGCCACCAACTACGGCGGCTCCAATGACAGCCGCCGCGTTTCCAAGAGCCGCGGACCAAGCTCACTCCCCAAGAATCTACACGGACATTCAAGATCATCACCCCTGAATGGAAGCGTGGGGTCGAGCCCCGGCCTCTCTTCCTAGGCATGAAGAAGACAAACGAGAAGAAGGGGAGAGAGCGAGGATGGGTGCCTCCGTTCACCCTCACGCCCCCTTTTCTAGACAAGCTGGGGGCTCCTTCGGACCTGACCCGCTCGTGTCACTGGCAGTAACCGGGCCCGTTCACCGCCCTCTCACACCAATCTGGAGCAGCCAGGTTTTTGCCACGGCGCCCTCCCCCGCGCAGGGCATGTGGCGTACATGGCAGAAAAAGCAAGCGCGTTGGGAAGAGTGGGATGGCAGTTACCTCGCCGTGAGTTAAAGTCATTCACGGGCCAGTGCAGAGGTGACCCCACCGCATTCGGTGTCTTGCACGATGCACGGAGAAACCAGAAACTGACTCAAGCACAGGTTAATGAAGAAGCAAAGGAAATCTCAAGGAATGAGCTACCACAAACTCTTCGCCTGTGTACTAGATAGGGCCTACCCCAACGACACTTGGCAGCGCGTTCGGGCCAGGCCCGGGGGCTCCTGTCGGTGCAAAAAACCTTGTTGTATGTTGCCCGGACTGTACATAGGCTCAAGGCCAAGGTTACAACGACAAGACGAGGCGAAGTAGAAGAGATAGCTCTTTGAGAAATCAAAGGGCGAATCAAGAAGACCAAGACAAGCCAAAGGAGCAAGATATCATTAAGGGAAAAACCTCCCTTACCGGGTAGGCGAGCCTGGTCAGGTCGAGGTCACCCAAAGGGCAAGTCCCAAGACCTCCCCAGCAAGGGTTGCCGGGGCGCCGACGGCCTGCTTCCCCGCCAGGGCTCCACCGCTCCACCTCACAGCAACGCAAGGCACTTATCGGTGTGGTGTCGAGCCCCCAAGTGATTAAGTGGCTGTCATTTGGCACGTGGCAGCCGTTTCTGAGGACGATCACCCCTAAATGACACCCGTCCAAGGGCGTGTCATGCAGGCAGACGAGAAGGTGGTTGAATGGTGCGACAAGGCTTGCCAGGCTACATCCACGACGTGACACTAAGCGGTGCATTTAATGCACCTTGTCCTGTCTGTAGAGTTAGGTATGATAGCACTGTGTCTATCTAATCACTAGATAATGACTATTTTGCAATTGTGGTAACCCCTTAACCTATAAAAGGAGGGCCGTGACAACCTTAGAAAGGATTCGGACCCTTGTTCACTCATACGCGCATAGCTACTCTCCCCGAGGCGACCTTGCCAGGCTTGAGCACTGCGCGTTCGTCACGGTCCTCCATCCAATCCACCAAAGTAGGAGTAGGGTTTTACGCCTCGCGGCGGCCCGAACCTGGGTAAAAACCACCCGTGTCACCATTGCCGTGCTGCCCTACGGCCTCCGCTCTTTATGCAACGAGCCCTTCCCCCTTGCCGAACCACAAGGGGCTGATGGCCCCATAGGTGATCGTGTTGAACCATGACACTGTGGTTCACGATCAGATCTCTAGTGACCGAATCAAAGAGTGCTTCTTGCGCTCTCAGATAGCGCACCAGATGCACTAGAGCAGGATCCGACTCTTGATCTCCGTTGGCGATTGGGTCGGGCTACCATGGCCATCACGACTAGGGTAGTAGAGGAAAGGACGGATGTTAACTCTCGGTGATCGATGCTGGAGTTGAAGTATAGCCTCTCGGGCTGCAAGCTAGAGGGCTTGGGGTTCATTGGAGGTGGGCCTTCTGGTGAAACGGTAGGGGCGTTCCAAGGTGGTATCCCTTTCGTAGATGCACACCGTGGCCCAGAAGTGATGGATGGCATCACTCATGTGCCCATGGTACACAACATATTCTGGGGGTTCATCCATGTTAAAAGCACGATGAGTGAGATTTCCGAGGATGGCTACGAAATCAACAAGCTCGGATGCGGTGGTCTCGTTGCGAACAATGGGACCAAGCATCTTGGTGGGTTGGATATCAAAATGGGAATGAAGGCTGTGGTGTGCTGAGTTGAGGCAAGGCTTCCTTTATAAGTTAGCGGAGTCTTCCATCACAAGCTTGTGGATGGGAAAAGTTAAGTGTCAGCCACAGGCATACGGCCTATGGGCTGGGCTCATAGGTTGGGCACCGACTGTCAAAAAGATGTCGATTGGCCACTGTGCAGGCTACTGGATATGATAGGCTTGACTATGGGTGGAAAAAGGTTTGGGTGGTGTGAAAACCTAGGGATAGCGACCAGGCTAAGATAGGATTAGCCAATGGTCAGCCAGGCTCTGATACCAAGGTTGTAAGGACAGGCTGGTTTTTCGGGACATAAAATCCCAGCAAATGACCCTTGTGTCATCGCCAGCCCCATGATTACTGTTTGCTGGTGGACACTTCCTTGATATAGAATTCCAAGCAGATCCAAGAATTGGAGTACAAGACCATAAAGGTCCATTGCGAATAACAAGCATCTCTAGTGGTGGGTGAAGGAGGCGACTCGCGAATCTCCAATGTTGATGGGACTCCATTTCCACAGGAACAGCTGACCTGGCTAATTTCTATCTCTCGTGGCTGCTATCTCCGATTCCTAGGTTGTGGGGTGTCTTTGTAGAGCTCCTAAAATTCATGATCTGGCCAAGACAATAGCCAGGGACAAGCCAGTGAGTATGTTTGAATGTACCCACGAACATCTTGAACAAAAGATATAATAAAAGCAGACAAAATGCATGCAATTAACTTTAAACATATTCACCATTTTTTATGACATGGCAAGGATTTTAATGTAATCATATAGAGTGATATAATTGTCTAGAAAATATAGTTAAGCCATGTGATATTAGCAAAGTATAAGTAATCATGTTGTTACCAAAATTTTAAAATCGGGGTTCAGAAGGTAGGACCGTTCCGAAAGAACCCAAGAGAAAAAATTATAAAAGAATGCCACAGTTTGGCATCTTCGCGACGCCACGCAAAGGGCTTTACTTCAAATGAAATCAAAGGCAAAGGAAATTCTAGGCGGTAGAACCGCCCGGTGAATTCCAATAGAAAAATAATATAAGCGCCAGTCAGGTGTCTGAAGTGACCCCTCGCAAGGTCTTGAAAATAAATGCCGCAGTCGCGTGTCTGAGGTGACACCTCATAAAGGGCTTATAATGAAAGTAGCAACACAAGTATCCAGGTGGTAGGACCTTCCCATGAGATACTCAACATTTCATATAAGAGAAAAGGTTAGTCCATAACAGCATCAGTGATAATAATTGCCCATCATAATTCTGAACAATTACTGATTTAGTTATTCTCCTCCGAAGACCGACACTAAGACCGACACTTGACCCATCCCAGAATGTAGTCCTTCACCGCGGGCACGGCTTTTCGGAATAATTTTATACTCTGCAGAGGTTGTACTATTTACCCACAAGTAAATGATTTCTATAGTCAACCCCGAGACGTTGACTAATTCTGATTACGATCTTTGGGTTGAAAACACACCTAACAAGCACACACCAGCTTAACTTTCCTGATGCCAGGAATCACCCAAAGCATCGCTCAAGAAAAACTCTAAGACGGAGAGGTCACAACCTTGCATGGGATCACAATTTATACCACATGCAATAACAAGGGGTGCCCCCCTCTCGGCCTCAGCCAGAAACACCCACGCCCCCTGAAGCGATGACTGTCATTATTCCTAGAACCGGGAAACCCTCAATGCGGCCCTCTGTATGGTGTGCGCAGGGAAGGGGTTAACAACTTACTGAACCATACCCTACCTGTGGTAGGGACATGTGGTAGCACGAAACAAGTATCGCTGTTACCGGAGTAAGACTTGATCTATTGTTGACTTAGGAGGTTTAAGTTTCCTGCAGTGATTAGCACAATAGATATCCTTGGTGGTACCCAATAGGGTCACCACTTTGCATGCCCCAACATGCCCTCACTGATCATTCTCATCACAACCAGATTCCTTTCTCATGGTCACTTTCACTAGTGAAAAATTCTTTCCTACAGGTAGTCAGAGTGACATATGTGGCACAAATATTTCATGTTTAGGTGAAGGCAAATACTGACAAGGAACCACATATGCATGATCATATATATGCAATTTCATATGAGGTAGCATAACATGTTTCAAATATTCTAGCAAACAATCAACCAAGCAATCATCATATCAAGTGTTCAAAATACTTGCCTTGGGTGAGTAGCAATGTTGATTCACTGCACAATTTTGTAAAATGCGTCTTCCCACCAATTTTCCTATTTTGAAAATATTGCAATTACCACATAATTTGAAAACAACACATAAAATTTGTTTGGAAATTTTTGAAATATGTACTAAAATAAACTAGATGAAAAATAAAGAATGACCGAAAAAGAACGAATTCATTTAGAGTTGTGGTTTAAAAATTAGAGGCAGTCAAAGTTTAGTCAAAATTATGTTTAAAAAAACATAAAAAGAAAACGTTTCGGCGTAGAATACGCTTTCTAAACGAGTAAGACATACTTCGCGGGATTACACTTCCGCTGAACCGCGTGGGCGTGACCTACTGGTCACTAATAGTGGGACCGCGGGCCCACCAGTCAGATTTGACTGGTCAGCCGCCCGTGTCTTCTACTCCGGCACAACAGGGCGAGGGCTCAGGTGATACTCACCGGCAAACGACAGCGCCCCTCGGGATTCTGAGAACATTGGCATGCTCAGTGTACCTAGGGGATTATGTTGAGGTAGGACATGATCGGAGGGAAGCACGGGGTCGCCGGCGGCGATCTTTTACCGAAGAGCTCTGACGGAGGTGGATTGGGGATCTCGCCCATGATCGATTCCGAGCAAAATTGGGGAGTGGAATGGAGCCGTGGGGTCAATGGGGAGCTGTTGGTGAAGATAGTGGAGGAGGGGGAGCTCTGTTGGCATGGGAATGATCGGGGAAGCAACCGTGGCCGAAACTACTGGAGTTGAAGAAGGCGGGCTCCTATGGTGGTTTGGCTGCTTCGGGGTTCCAAGTGAATGGGTGGGAGGTGGTGGGGAGCTGTTCGAGCTTGGGGGTTCCTTTTATAGCACCAAAGAGGTGGTTCCTCGAGCTGTTGTTCCAACCGACTCCGATGATTTCCATTAATGGCAATGAGGGCAGTGGCGAGGGTGGTGAGGGTATGTGCGAACGGTGGTATTTAGTAGTTAGGTCGAGGGTGCCAGGTGGTTTGGGCAGCACCGGCCACGGGAAACTTTTGGTGGCGGCCATTGATGGCGTTTCGAGGCCGGTGGCGAGGTTGGTAGTGGCCGGCGGAGTTCGTGAGGTCGGTGGCAGACGCAGTTATACCCGGGAGGAGCTGGGTGGCTCGGGGCGCGCCACACCGCTTGGGCGGTGACGTGCCCGTGACGGCGATGTTCTGGACGGTGGTGGACGGCGATGACCGGCGCTAGCGGCCAAGGCTAGCTGTCGGCATGCTTTGGGGATGATGTGATGACAAGGGAGAGGGCTAGGGAGAGCGAGAGAAGCAACAGTACAATGACGGGAGCTCGGTGCTGACCCGATGCAATACGCGTGCTCTGGTCGTGCTCTATGCACGAACGCAGCGTGTTCGACCAAATGCCAGGGTGCCCTAGGGTGGTCCAATTGATCTAATGTTTGGTAGGGTGGCAAAACATAGTCTGGTAGAAGTGATGGACATGGTGGTTTTGGCCAAATGATCTGGTTCCATTCACAAATTAGGAGTTGCGAAATTTCTGTCATGCCCACAAGGTGTTTGACAGAATGCAAGGGCTATTTAGAAAATTCTTCTGGTTGTGACACTTAGCAGAATAATGTCTCATTGGATGGTAAGGATGATGGCAAGGTTGGATGGACAAATTGAATAACTTCCAAATGCAAGTTTTGGTGGAATTCAGTTCTGGACCCAAACTTCAGGGAACTATTTGATGGACTTCCAAGATGCAAATTGAGCCGAGCTCCTGGACTTAAGGTTTTGGTTGGAAGCACTATGTGTTGGAAAAATTTCAACACTTATTGAGCTACAGAAAATAGGGTTGTAGTTCAATGCTTTGGATAGGGCAGAATTGAAAAATGGATGAATTGTTCAAAATTTTCAAATGACCAAGATGGAGTTTTGCATAAAAGTGATCTATAGGCCGCAGAGGACTTTCAAAAGAATTATTTGAAATAGTTTTAGTTCGACAGAAGCATTTCAGGTCTAAAAATGTTATTAAAAGAATTATTTTGGGACACATTTATAATGGAAATATTCCCTACTGAATTTGAAAAGTTAAATGAAATGGTTAAGGAAAACTTTCAAAACCTACAATATTTTCAAAATTTTCTATATGGAGGGAAGGATTTTTGAAAACAGAAAAAACAGAAAAGGTTCTAAAATTAATAAAAGACCTAATATAATTCAAAATTTTATTTCTATAAAAGAAATTCTTAATTAAAAACATGGTTATAATTTTGTGGTGTTACATTGTTGCCCTACAATGGTACCATGGGTAATGACTGCTAAGATAGTACGTCCCAAGTGGGAGTCGTCAATTACAAGATTCCACGTGAGACCGAATGCCCCATGCACATCCACAATCGGAGATCTGATTGTGATCGGGGGATAACTCTTCCTTGCAAAATAATGGAGCACTGTTACGGATTACAGCATGATGGTTTAGTGCATGTCCAATGCTGAACCACAAAATTACAGCGGCATCTGTCCGCAGACACTGATGCCAGAGGATCCAAAGATGTCTTGTGTACGACCATCTATGGGATCATGGCGATCCCTTTTGCGGTTTGACTGGAGGGATCGACGTGCACAAAGAGCAGAAGCAGCAGGAAACGCACGTGTCGGCGTGGAGCCAACGATCTATGGGGTAATGTAGCCCCTTTGCTGGTTCAGCAAGGGGTGGCGATCGATGCAAAGAGCAAATACAACAAGGAGCACACGATTTTACCCAGGTTCGGGCTGCCGAGGGGCGTAAAACCCTACTCCTGCCTTTGGTGTATTGTGTGGTGTTTGAGCACAAATACACAAAGCGCTCTCCCCCGGCAAGTGGTGGAGAGAGAGAGCTACACGAATACCTATGCGTGAAAGTTGCAAAGATTAGAACCCCTACTAATGTTGCCCTGGCCCTCCTTTTATAGCTCAAGGGGTCACCACAGTGGCAAAAAGGTCATTACAAGGGTGATTAGACTGATACAGAGCTATCATACCTAACTCTGCTAGTTAAGACAAAACGCATTAAACGCGCTGCTAGGTGTCATGAGGAGGTTGAATCCCGGCAAGGCTGCCGCGCCGCTTATCCAACTACCTCCTATTAGCGTGACATGCCATCAGGACAGGTTTCAATAATGGTGATTTACCGCCCCCCCCAGCAAGCAAACACGCACTGGTTACGTCCACCTAAACATCTGCGGGCTCGACACCTCACTAATCAGCGACCAGCTGGTCAGAGAGGCGGAGCGCTAGTGTTTGGCGGGAAGCCCATGCCCCAGAGGCTTGCCGGGGCTTGACTTGTCGGCTCGTCCCTGATTGCTTGTACCTGCGTTGGTATTTCACCAAAGAGGAGAGGATGATGCAGCACAACAACGGTAAGTATTTCCCTCAGTTATGAAACTAAGGTTATCAATCCAGTAGGATAACTAAGCAACATTATGTAAACAGTACCTGCACACAAATACCAAATACTTGCAACCCAACGCGTAAAAGGGGTTGTCAATCCCTCCTCGGTATTGAGATAGATAAAATTGTGTGAGATTTGATAAATAGATCTGACAAAAACACAAAATAAAATAAATAAAGAAAAAGTGCAGCAAAGTATTTTTGGGTTTTTGGAATAATCGATCTGAAAATAATATGATAGGAAATAGACTCGGGGGCCGTAGATTTCAATAGTGGCTTCTCTCGAGGAAATAACATACGATGGGTAAACAAATTACTGTTGGGCAATTGATAGAAAAGCAAATAATCATGACAATATCCAAGGCAATGATCATGTATTTAGGCATCACATCCAAGATTAGTAGACCGACTCCTGTCTGCATCTACTACTATTACTCCACACATCGACCGCTATCCAGCATGCATCTAGTGTATTAAGTTCATGGAAAAACGGAGTAATGCAATAAGAACGATGACATGATGTAGAGAAGATCTATTCATGTAGGAATAGACCCCATCTTTTTATCCTTAATGGCAATGATACATGCATGTCACTTCTCCTTCTGTCACTGAGATTGAGCACCGCAAGATCGAACCCATCACAAAGCACCTCTTCCCATTGCAAGAAAAATCAATCTACTTGGCCAAACCAAACCAAAGTTTCGTAGAAGAAATACGAGGCTATAAAGATCATGCATAAAAGAGTTCAGAGAAGACTCAAATAATATTCATAGATAGAACTCATCATAAACTCGCAATTCATCGGATCCCAACAAACACACCGCAAAAAGTCATTACATCAAATAGATCTCCAAGTACATCGAGGAGAACATTGTATTGAAGATCAAATAGAGAGAAGAAGCCATCTAGCTACTACCTATGGACCCGTAGGTCTGTGATAAACTACTCACGCATCATCGGAGGAGCACCACTGAGCATGATGAACCCCTCCGCGATCATTTCCCCCTCCGGCAAGGTGCCGGAAAAGGGCTCTAGATTGGATCTCGTGGTTCTAGAACTTGCGACGGCTGGATTTGTTTCTCATCGATTCCTCTAGGGTTTCTGGGATATCTGGGTATTTATAGAGCTGATAGTCGGATGAGAGGCCACCCATGGGCCCCACTACCCACCAGGGCGCACCAGGGGCCTCTAGCGCGCCTTGGTGCCTTGTGGGCCCCACGAGCCTCCCCTCATGCACTTCATTGGCTCCCAAGTTGTCTTCTGGGTAGAAAAAAATCTCTAAAAAGTTTCTCTGCATTTGGACTCCGTTTGGTATGGATATTCTGCGAAGTAAAAAACAAGCAAAAAACAGCAATTGGCACTGGGCACTATGTCAATAGGTTAGTCTCAAAAAATGATATAAAGTTGCTAGTAAGTGAATATAAAATATCCAAGATTAATAATATAACAGCATGAAACAATAAAAAATTATAGATACGTTGGAGACGTATTAGCATCCCCAAGCTTAATTCCTGCTCGTCCTCGAGTAGGTAAATGATAAAAACAGAATTTTTGATGTGGAATGCCGCCTAACATGTTCATCACATATCTTTTCTCTTGTAGCATGGACATTTGGACTTTTAGATGATTCAAAGCAATAGTCTATAATTGACATGAGGGCATCAATACTCAAGCATATCAACAAGCAACCATGTCTTTCAAAATATCAACACTAAAGAAAGCTATCCCTAGCCCATCATGCTCAATCATTGATCCACTCACAAAACACACTAGAATATTAGCTACATCCAATGCACAAGTATGATCATAGTGCTCCCTAGTTGGTGCTTTATAAGAGAAGATGGTGACTCAAATAAAAATAAAAATTGCATAAAGTAAATAGATATGCCCTTCGCAGAGGGAAGCAGAGATTTGTCGAGGTGCCAGAGCTCAAAGCTTAAATTGAGAGATAAAATATTTTGAGAGGCATGCTTTTCCCGTGAACAAAAACGACCGAGAATTCCCAATACTTTCCATGCTAGATACATCATAGGTGGTTTTCAAACATAAAATAAAGTTTATTCCTTTTTCCACCATTCTTTCACAATTCATGGCTAGCCGTATCCATGGGTGCCTTCCATACCAACACTTTCCAAGGAATTTATTATTTGACAACAAAACTAATTTTTTTCATTTCGGGACTGGGCATCCCTATTACCTTGCCACACTCTCGTGCAATGACAAGTGAATAAACACTCATTTTGAGAATAACGCATCTAGCAAGGAAAATATTGGCCACCCCCTGCCGCTTCATTAGCGGTACGGGCACACAAAAAGGAAATTCATTTTGAAAATTAGAGTTGGCACATACAAATTTACTTGGAACGACATGGAAATACCGCATATAGGTAGGTATGGTGGACTCATTGGCACAACTTGGTTTAAGGAGTTTGGATGCACAAGTAGTATTCCCACTTAGTACAAGGAGAGGCCAGCAAATAGATTGAGAAGCAACCAACCAAAAAACAAAAACTCTCATAAACAAGAATTAAACATAACTAACACCGAATAATGCCCCACAAGTAGGATGTAATTTCATTGCATAACTATTGAATTTCGTGCTTGCATAGGGAATCACAAACCTTAACACCAATATTCTTACTAAAGCATAATTACTCACCAACATGACTTACATATTATTATCTTCATATCTCAAAACTATTACAAGGAATCAAGTTTATAATATCCAATGATCGTCATGAAAGTTTTTATTATATCCCTCTTGAATATCTATCACTTTGGGAGCTCTCAAACAAATTTAAGTGAAGAACATGAGCATAAATAAATTTTCTCATCTCTGAAAATAATATATGTGAAGCATGAGAAAATTTCTTCAAAATTTACTAACTCTCAAATTGATCTAAGTGAAGCATGAGAGTATTTTTCTTCAAAATTAAAACACCATCATGCTAAAAAAGATATAAGTGAAGCAGTAGAGCAATTCCATAGCTCAAAAAAATTTAAGTGAAGCACATAGAGCAATTCTAACAAATCATAGCATCATTATGGCTGTCTTAAATAGGTGTGTCCAGCAAGGATAATTGTGAAAAAGTAAAAATCAAAACAATCAAAGACTCATATAGTACAAGACGCTCCAAGCAATACCCATGATATGTGACGAATACAACTATAGCTCCAAGTAAAATTATCGATGGTCGTTAGAAGAAAGAGGGGATGCCTTTCGGGGCATCCCCAAGCTTAGTTGATTGGTTATACTTAAATATTACCTTGGGGTACCATGGGCATCCCCAATCTTAGGCTCTTTTCACTCCTTATTCCTTCATCCATCGTGATCTCACCCAAAACTTGAAAACTTCAATCTCACAAAACTTAACAAAAACCTTCATGAGATCCGTTAGTATAAGAAAACCAATCTTTACTTTAAGTACTGTTGCAAACCCATTCATATTTTTTTATTATATTATACCTACAGTATTCTAACTTTACCATGGCTAAAACCCACCGGTATAGTCCATAGATTCATCAAAATAAGCACACAATGCAACGAAAACAGAATCTGTCAAAAACAGAACAGTCTGTAAAGACTTGAATTTTACTCATACTTTTGTAAATCAAAACCTTCTAAAAAATTAGGACAACAGAGGAAATTAATATATAAATCTTGTGTAAAACATTCAGAGTTTTTCGTTGCTCAAGTGATTTTTAACAATTCTACTACTCTATGTAAAAGTTTCTGTTTTCCAATAAGATCAAATCAACTATCACCCAAAGCCATCCTAAAGGCATTACTTGGCACAAACACTAATTAAAACATAAAAAACACAATCATAATAGAGGCATAATTGTGTGAACACACAAAAACAGAAACAAAAAGGGAAAAAAATATTTTATTCATTGGGTTGCCTCCCAACAAGCGCTATCGTTTCACGCCCTAGCTAGGCATAATGCATAGATTCAAGTATTGTCATCTTTCTTCTTATTTTCCATAGATGTGTTTTTGTCAGGAGGTTTTTTCAAATATAAGTTAAAATACATTATCCATAGAAATTTTAGCATTATCAAGTTGTCCATCTACGTATCCCCTTTGATTTCCGGCTACGATCCAAGAATATTGTTGATTAACATCATGGAAAACTTGTTGGATCATATACAGAATGGGAATTTCCTTTTTAAGGTTCTCATCAAAGATTTGATTATTACCAAGAAAATGTCTTAAAACATAGTCACTATTGTAAAGGATCTCATCTATTACCAGTTTTTCACGGTTCATACCATAAAAATCAAAAATTTCCCTAGCTTCCCGCACTATGTGATCAAATTCATTCATAAGAACAAGGGTGGCTATCTTTTTAGCTTTAGGATCCTTTATAACGAGTAGCTCATATAAAAATCTTTGCAAGGTAGGATGAGTACGAATAAATCTATTTTCAAGTTTCAGAACTAGTGCTAAAATAGCTTCCGCATAAGTTTTAGTCCTTTTAAGTATAGGAGGATCATCACATGTCAAGTTCCAGCACAATTAAAGAATTGTTGGATGGTTACTTTTCCTATAGCATTCCTTTGTCCCATAACAGAAGTTTTAGCATCCAGATTACCAGAACATCCAATTTTAGGAGTTATGCTGTCATCTATTTCTGCCATACCAAAGTCACTCATGATGATAGGTCCAAAGCAAGCAAAGACACAAACACAAAAAAAGGCAAACGAAAAAGAAGGCAAATAAAAAGGAAAATATTTTTGTGCTTTTCGCCAAAACGTTTTAGAAGTGGGGGAGATGAAAACGAGAGGCAAATGGCAGATAAAGTAATTGCAAGGAGATGAGATTTGTGATTAGAAACCTGATATATGTTGATGATCTCTCCCTGGCAACGGCGCCAAAAATTCTTCCTGATTGCTTGTACCTGCATTGGTATTTCCCCGAAGAGGAGAGGATGATGCGGCACAACAACTGTAAGTATTTCCCTTAGTTATGAAACCAAGATTATCAATCCAGTAGGAGAACCAAGCAACACTATGTAAACAACACCTGCACGCAAATAACAAATACTTGCAACCCAACGCGTAAGAGGGTTGTCAATCCCTCCTCGGTATTGAGATAGATAAAATTGTATGAGATTTGATAAATAGATCTGACAAAAACACAAAATAAAAAAAATAAAGAAAAAGTGCAGCAAGGTATTTTTGGGTTTTTGGAATAATAGATCTGAAAATAATATGATAGGAAATAGACCCGTGGGCCGTAGATTTCACTAGTGGCTTCTCTCGAGAAAATGACATACGGTGGGTAAACAAATTACTGTTGGGCAATTGATAGAAAAGCAAATAATCATGACAATATCCAAGGCAATGATCATGTATTTAGGCATCACGTCCAAGATTAGTAGACCGACTCCTGCCTGCATGTACTACTATTACTCCACACATCGACCACTATCCAGCATGCATCTAGTGTATTAAGTTCATGGAAAAACGGAGTAATGCAATAAGAACGATGACATGATGTAGACAAGATCTATTCATGTAGGAATAGACCCCATCTTTTTATCCTTAATGGCAATAATACATGTGTGTCACTTCTCCTTCTGTCACTGAGATTGAGCACCGCAAGATCGAACCCATCACAAGGCACCTCTTCCCATTGCAAGAATAATCAATCTAGTTGGCCAAACCAAACCAAAGATTTCGAGAAGAAATTCGAGGCTATAAAGATCATGCATAAAAGAATTCAGAGAAGACTCAAATAATATTCATAGATAGAACTGATCGTAAAGTCGCCATTCATCGTATCCCAACAAACACACCGCAAAAAGTCATTACATCAAATAGATCTCCAAGAACATCGAGGAGAACATTGTATTGAAGATAAAAGAGAGAGAAGAATCCATCTAGCTATTGCCTAAGGACCCATAGGTGTGTGATAAACTACTCATGCATCATCGGAGGAGCACCAATGAGGATGATGAACCCCTCCGTGATCGTTTCCCCCTCCGGCAAAGTGCCGGAAAAGGGCTCTAGATTGGATCTCGTGGTTCTGGAACTTGCGGCGGCTGGAATTGTTTTTCGTCGACTCCTCTAGGGTTTTTGGAATATCTGGGTATTTATAGAGTTGATAGTCGGTGGAGAGGCCACCCGTGGGCCCCACTACCCACCAGGGCATGCTAGGGGCCTCTGGCGCACCCTGGCTTGTGGGCCCCATGGGCCTCCCCTCATGCACTTCCTTGGTTCCCAAGTTTTCTTCTAGGTAGAAAAAAATCTCCAAAAAGTTTTGCTGCATTTGGACTCCATTTGGTATGGATACTCCGTGAAGTAAAAAACAAGCAAAAAAACAACAACTGGCATTGGGCACTATGTCAATAGGTTAGTCCAAAAAATGATATAAATTTGATAGTAAATGAATGTAAAACATCCAAGATTGATAATATAACAACATGAAACAATAAAAAAATATAGATACGTTGGAGACGTATCAGTCCCTGCCGGAGTTGGTTGCTCCCGTTATGATTTTGTAGCTTGTTCCAAGCCTTGGTCTTCTTAATGCTCTCCTTAATCTCACGAAGAGCGGCTTCTTTGGTTTAGTATCCATCCCCGCCAAGGTACTCTGCCGGGAAGGCTGCTACCGTCCGTGCACAAGTCAGGAGTACAAGGGACCCCATTCCTAGTGCACCGACAGGAGCCCCCGGCCTTGGCCCATACGCGCATCCAAGGCGTCGTTGGGTTAGGCCCAACAACATGCACGGACACAAGTGGCGGAGGATAACTAACGTAATCTTTTGCTGTGATACGTAATCATGATGGTTCCTACCATCGCACGTCTAATCCACGCATTAATCGCGGGGCGTGGGAGCGTGGGTGAGGGAGTCCTAGATTAGGGGGACTTCGGCATGCCGGCCTATCCCTTAGGGCTGGACTATTGGGCCGTGTTACCAATGCTAGGAGGCCGAACTATGTGGAGACCCCGTGTCCGGACAAGAGGATTTTTGGTGCCTTGGTGTGTCCTCCAAGTCAAGATAAGAAGAATCGGCGTGTTTATCCTTTCCTTGTAACTGACCATGTGTAACCCTAGCACCCCTGGTGTCTATATAAACTAGGGGGTTTAGTCTGTAGAGACTAGAACAACAACCATCATCCTACTAGTCTAGGGTTTAGTTCATCTGATCTCGTGGTAGATCGACTCTGTAATCCTCATATACACAAGCAATATAATCAAGCAGGACGTAGGGTTTTACCTCTTAGAGAGGGCCCGAACCTGGGTATACATCGTGTCCCTAGTCCCCTGTTCCCCATTGATCCAAGATCCCCAGCTCGGGACCCCCTACCCGAGATCCGCCGGTTTTGACACTTACATTGGTGCTTTCATTGAGAGTTCCGCTATTGGACCGCCGAAGGATTGATGGCTCGCCTGATCATCGGAGACGGCATCAACACCAGGGACATCTATGTCCCCGGGCAACTCTTCGTGTTCGGCAACATCCTTCTGCACGCTGACTCGACCGGTCATCTGGACCAGGTCGACAGTTTCACCCGTGAGCATCAGATCAGGTTTGGTAACTTAGAGTACGTTGCCGACGATCGGGGCGATCTGATCTTCACTGGCTTCTCAGCCTCACCTAGGACGCCCACGGGCTCCGAAGCATCAACCTTGGGGCCTCTCCCCGATCTGATGTAACACTACGCCCGAAGGCCGGGAATCACCCTCGGCTGGACTCACCCTTCTCACCACAGATCTGGCTTCGAGCCTCAACACCGGATCAGTGTCCGAAGACTGCGAGCTGCCCCTGGTCACGCTCCCCCTCCTTACCGCAAATCTAGCTTCGAGCCTTGGCGTGGGCTCGACATCCGAAGACCTGGAGATAGCCCTGGTTGGGCTCGCCCCTCGACCCGCCATCACAATGAAGGTCAGCTCCGAAGAAACCTCATACGCCAATCCGGCCAGCCTCGCCCTATTAAACGAGGCGCTTGACCGGATCCAGATGATGACCATCTTGGATGGCCCATCCTCGGCTCACGCTCAGCGGGGCCTCGAGGCGGGCTACAGGGAATTTTACGTCCCACCCACCCCCCACTTAGGAGCCACTGTCGAAGACTTAATTGACATGCTGGACTAAGCCTCTGAGGAGGTCGATGACATGGACGACGATAGCGAAGCCGTGGCCCACACGGTCACTGTCCCTCCCGTCACCGGCCGATGGACGGCCACCTCCACCTATGACATTTACAAGGTGTACACCCCCAAGGACAATGATGATGGCGCTAATAATGGGGATGGCACCCCCAGAAGAGATAGTAACAAGCATGGCGAGGAGCCCCCAAACGCCGGAGACAATGCTGACGATCCAAGGGACGTCGAGGCAGGGAAAGCAACACGGGCACCGGAGAGGACGACACTCTGGACAATGCGGAAGACCTCGGCGGCCCCACCCCCGAGCAACGGCCTGATGACCCAGAGGGGCATGGGGGTCAGTATAATCCTGAGGACCCCAATGATTCCGAGGATAGCAACTACATGCCTCTCTCCGAAGAGGAGGTCAGCCTCGGAGTTGAAGATTTTATCATTCCAAAAGATCCACTAGACAAAGAGAGGTTCAAGCAACAGCTCATAGCCACCGCGCGAAGTCTGAAAAGGAAGCGACAACAGATAAAAGCCGAACAAGACACCCTCAACGATAGATGGACGAAAGTCCTAGTAGCCGAATAAGGGTATGGCTACGAGCGGCAAACAAAGAGCTACCCCAAGCGCAAATTGTTGCCACAATTCAACGACGAGGCCCTTGAGCCCATGCCACCCAGACGAACTCAAGGCAACCAGTCAGACCGCCCCCTCGAGGACGGGACAGGTCGGCTAGAGAGGCCAAACACCCACCTATCTCCCCTCGCCAAAAAGGGAAGGAGGCAGCTCAACCAGAATATCGATATAATCTGCAACACGACCTGGCCGCTACAGCGGGTCAATCAAGATCCATTTACGGATCCAGAGGATACCCTCCCGATAGACGGGATGGATACCAAGCGTGGCTTGACCGGAATGATAGAGCCTGGGAGCAGCATCGGGACCGAATGGAAGCCGAGCTCCGATGCGACGTAGCCCAAGTAAGGGGCGCCGCTCACCCCATGTGTTTCCCTAATGAGGTGATGCAACACCAGTTCCCATAAGGGTTTAAACCCTTAAACATCGAGCCATACGATGGGACTACGGACCCAGCTGTGTGGATCAAAGATTTCCTTCTCCACATTCATATGGCTCGAGGAGATGACCTCCATGCCATTAAATATCTGCCATTAAAGCTCAAAGGACCAGCTCGGCAATTGTTGAATAGTCTCGCTGAAGACTCCATAGGGAGCTAGGAGGAGCTCGAGGATGCTTTCTGAGCTAACTTTCAAGGCTCCTATGTCCGGCCTCCGGATGATGATGACTTGAGCCATGTGGTCCAACAGCCCGGTGAGTCAGTCCGGCAATTCTAGAATCGGTTTTTGACCAAAAAGAACCAGTTCGTCGATTGTCGAGATGTAGAAGCAATATCCGCATTTAAGCATAGTATCTGGGATGAATGGCTCGCACGCCAGCTCGGCCAAGACAATCCAAGGACAATGACGGCACTTACCTCTCTCATGACCCGCTTTTGTGCGGGAGAAGATAGTTGGCTGGCTCATAGAAGCACCAACCACGAAGACCCCGGGACCTCGGAGATCCGGGAAAAAAATGGGAAACCACGGCGCAACAGAAAGAAGCGCTGCCACAACGGTAGTGAAGCCAAAGATATGGCAGTAAATGCCGGATTCCGCAATTCCAAATTGGGAACTTGGAAGAAACCCTCTAAAGGGAACCAAGATGGACCCACCAAATTGGATACAATCCTGGACATACCCTGCCAGATCCATGACACATCTGACAAGCCCACCAGCCACACCAACCGTAACTGTTGGGTAACCAAATAGGCCGGCAAACTCACAGCTGAGGACACAGGTAAAAGCCCCCGCAAGAAGGACGACGAAGAACCTTGCAGGCCAAACAATGGGGGCCAGAAAAAAATTCCCTTCGGAGGTAAAAACGGTGAATATGATCTACGCCCCCCACGTACCCAAGAAGGAGCGGAAGCATGCACTTTGGGATGTCTATGCCGTAGAGCCTGTAGCCCCAAAATTAAACCCATGGTCGGCATGCCCAATCACCTTCGATCATAGGGACCATCCGACTAGTATCCATCACGGAGGGTCGGCTGCCCTAGTCCTCGACCCCATTATTGATGGGTACCACCTCACTAGAGTCCTTATGGACGGAGGCAGCAGCCTCAATCTGATCTATGCAGATACAGTGAGGAAAATGGGTATCGACCCATTAAGGATCAAACCCAGTAACACTACCTTCAAAGGGATAATCCCTGGAGTGGAAGCCCGCTGCTCGGGCACCCTTACTTTGGAAGTGGTATTCGGTTTGCCGGACAAATTCCGCAGCCAGGACTTGATCTTTGACATTGTCCCTTTCCGTAGTGGTTATCACGTACTCTTGGCCCGGACAACATTCGCTCATTTCAACGATATCCCCCATTATGCATACTAAAAGTTAAATGGAAATACGGAACACTCACTCCTGACTGAAGAACATACAGCGGCCCTAGCGGCCGAAGTCCAAACCAATATCGAGGGGCCCCACTATCAGCCCGCCGTCAAGGCACAGAAAGCAAGGAGACAGGCCCGAGCTCTATCTCCATTTGAGGACCACCCTTACGCCCCACATAAATAGGGATATGCCCCCCCCACAGCACGCACACCCCATTACGTCAGCACAACTTCGCACTCAAAATACCATGGGCAGCTGTGGGGACCAAATTCATTTAAAACACAAGCCTTTGGCTTAACCGAACTATGGTCATTCACGTCTTCAGACGTTGTCACACCCTGATTTTTGGCCTTTTCTTTTTCTCTTGGATTTATTTAAATTTTTGGTTTGAATTACTTTTTTGTGGCTGTGTGGTCCAGAAACCTGGGAAGAGCATCTCTTCTCAGTCTCCCAAGTGGCTTGTCATCCTCAAAACCAACCCAAGGTCATGTCATTTTCATCTTAGCCCAAACTCAAATCCTTTTTCTTGGGAATATTCCTTTTTCTATTAAAGGAATAATCCTTTTAGCCCTAGGTTGTGAAACAACCTATATTTCTGTCACTCCCAAAATTCCCAAATAATTCTCATAAATTGTTTGGGTCATATCTTCCACAGATATGTCAAAACCCTTCCTTGACATCATCAAAGATAATTCACAAATATTCCTTTCTCATTTTGCCCTAAGTGGCTTTTTGAGAAGGAAGTGCTATTTATCTTTGCTTGATTGACCCCAAACTTTTTGGACACCTTTTTCCTGTCCATATCATTGCCTCCTGTCAAAATTCAACTCCATTTGCCTAGTGAATATTCCTGAGGAATTTTTCAAAGTTCCTGTCTGAGGGAAGCCTTTGTGAAGGAAGTACTAACTAGGTTAATCCAAATGAGTTGAAATTTGGCAAGGTCCTTCATATGGTAAAATCATCACTCTCCTCAAGATTTTAGCTCATGTCATCACTCTATGTGAGCTCAACACCAAATCTTTGTTTCTGGTCAGATTTTTAGGTTGTGAAGCAACTATATTTTATATTGCTTCATTTTTGCTAAAAATGTACCAGGGCATTCTCCTACCCATATAAACCCTCTCCACAAAAGTTGGGATCATTTTATCTAGCCATTTGACCTCTGCAATTTTTTTAAGATTCTGTCCAGAGAGCTACATTGTGAAGCAAGTACCATTTTGGTATTTCCAAATGGTATGAAACTTTTACAGTAGCTTCATAAGATTTTATAACTCATCTCATCCCAATCTCAGCTTAATACAATTATCCATGTGAGTGCTACTTCATGCTTTGTCTTTCTTACCAGTGGGGCACATTCTACAGCAAGTGCCATTTATCTTCATCCTTATGAGCTGCAAATTTGCAGAGGTGATCATCTTAGTGTGTGATCACACCATGCCAAAGCCCCGAGTCAATCCCCTCTTGGATCTTCCTCACCACAGCACAAACACTTTGCTGTTTCACAGCAAATCTGCTAGCTGTTGTCGCCTCAGTGAGCACTATGCTTGGTTCTCTCCTCTTTGGCCTCTTCCTTGGTATGACCAATCCTGCTGACATGGTTGGCTGTCTAGGATGCAACCGCGTGCACTAGCTCACGCGGTGACTGCATGGCTGGCATGCATGCCGGCGCGCTCTGGCAAGTGGAGCCCCTGTCCCTGTCTATTTCCTCCCCTTGTCGAGCGTTCGGCGTGTCCTGGAGCTCCCCCGTGATGCCCTGCGTCACCCTGTGTCCCTGCCCCGACCTGTCTTGCCGTCGTGGAGTCGCTTTCGAGCTCGCCCGTGCCACTAACCTCCCCTGCTCCTCCTTGTCCAATTGGCCGTAGCTTCTCGAGCGCTACCGAGGTCCTCCACACCTTGCCGCTCTCTAGCTTGCCCTCCCCGACCACCGGAGTCACCCACTGCTCCTCCATCGTCACGGCCATCGCCGGAGCTCGTCTCCAATCCGGCCACCTGAGCCCCTCCTCCACTGCTAGCCACCACCATCGTCTTCCCCTCACTCCGGCAACTCTCCTCGTGCCCTCAGCCCGCCATCGGAGCCCCTGTGGCCGCCGTCCCCAAGTCTGGCGGCCGCCTCCCCGCTTCTCTGTTACCGAGAGAGCTCCGTCGCCCCAGCCCTCCCCGGTGCTGCTGCTACGTCAAGTGGACGTGGCGCCGTCTCCCGAGCCCGCCGGTGGCCTCCCCTTGGCCGAAGGTGGTCGGAGCCGGCCAGGCCATCGCCAGCGCCCTCCCCTGCCTCGCCTCCTCTGTTTCCATCGGGGGCAGGGCAAGGAGGAAGAAGACACCAAGCCAGGTGGGCCCGGCCTCCTCCCCGACCCCACTTGTCATCCCCTCACTACCTTATCCACTCGGTTAAGTGGAAACGTATTCTCTGAATATGTTTTCCACTGAAGAAGGCGTATTTCCATTCTACTTCGACTCTAAATACGTTTTCTGTGTACGGAAGGCGTATTCACCGGAAAGGCGCTTTCAGTTTTCTCAGCCAGGGGCTTGTTGGTGAATATATTTTCAAAGATTAGCCCCTGATCTTCTTCCATCTGTATCTTCGCAACCGTAACTCCGATTCAGGTGAATCCAAAGCCCACGTCTTTGTCTCGTCAAGGCCGTTCAGTTGGTATCGTTTCCACTATGTGCTCACATCCTGGAAATGACCATTATGCCCTTGCCTTTAGTCAGCCCCCTTTGAGAGAGAAATACTTCTGGCAAATCTTTCCGCAGCTTCAACGCACTTCTTCCCGGAGTATTCTTCATCCCCAGACAAGCCACGATAGCCACTTGCATGATAGCATTGCAATAGCAATGGTTTTCAACTTGAATCTTTAATTTGTTTGTGCATGCTATTATTCCGTGAATGATTTATTCATGCTCGTGTTTGCATGCTTATGCTTGTGCTATGACCATTTGCATCTAGTTGAGTAGATGTTTACTTGCTTATGCTCTTGTTATACTTCAGTCAAATAATTATTTTGATGTTAATGATCATGCTATGCTCTTATGTGATCATGTTATACTATTTTGTTCACATTCATCATCATGTCCTGCTTATCAGTATAAATGCTTTACTATTGTTGATATGTTGAACGAATATAGTTTCCCATCCATGTTCATATTGTTATCATGGTCAGTTCATCATGGTATATTGTATGACTCAGCATCATTTGCATTCAAGTTTAATCGGACTTTAATTGAACTTGAACACATGTTGGCTGAGTCATAGTGCCATCAAAATCAAGCTGACCAGTGTAGCCACACTTGTCTTATGGGAGGCCCTGACTAGGTCTATTGTCATGCCTCTCGCCGGTTCCCCCAACTAGGGAAGGTTATGGGCGCGCGCTACCCTGATCAGGTAGGCGGACATAAGCCTTGTGTGCCCGAGTTGTATGGATCCATTGTCCCCGTTTGGGACCATTTTTGTTTTGCCATGACGGTGGCCGTTGGGTGTCACGAGGTGACATCCGGGCCACCCATGACTTAGCCCAAAGGGGAGTTTGTCGAAGTGGCCGGAAGAGTCTCATGCAGTAGATTGGTTTTGTCGGAACACCATTGGTCCACCCGAATGGGAGCACGAGGCCTTGGCTTCCGTAGTGTGGGTACAGTGTACTAACCTCTGCAGAGTCTATAATCTATCGATAGCAACGCCCCCGGATATGGGCCCAATTCATAGTAGGTCACACAATGGATCAACAGTAATAATAACCTGATTAAATGAACAACCCTGGTTCGATGAGGAAAGAAGTTTGTTGATCTCCATGTGATCGTGAGAGGATCACAGTGGTATCGTGGATACCGAAGCTGGTTAATGTTTGTGGTGATATGTGGTAATCACGGGTAAAGATCAAGCTCCTTATGGTCATGTAATGATTACTACGGTATGATTAGTACCAAGCTTGATTTGAGCCTGAGGTGATCGTGTGATGTCCATGATGGTAAGTGGTATATGTGGTGGTTACGAGGTAACCTCGAACAGAGTAAGTGGATCATGTTAAGTATGCCGCATGCTAGTATCATGTGCATATCATGAGTAACATTGCCATGCTCATTTCATGTGATGCTAGATGTGTTATGTTCAACATGTTCATGCAATGCTTATAATGTTCTAGTGGTATTATGTTCATCATTGCTTTAACCTGTAAATGCCATGCTGTTGTTTGTCTTGATTGCTTTGGTTGCTGTGAGCTTAAGTACATTCAATGTACTGACCTGGTGTGTCATGCCAGTTTGCAGGTCATGCCTTGTCTGCTTGCTTGTTTGTTGTGGATCCCGAGTTTGCGAGCTAGGATATGCGTTCCAGCCAGAGTCCCTGCGGAGTTGAGTCCATCATCGTCGTCATTCGCTGTGCCGCTACTAGAAGTTATTCCGCTGCTATGAGTTGTTCGGCTGCTAGCATAGAGCAACCTGAGCAGGCGTAGTGTCGCCGTGCCGATGTAATTCCCTGTTATATCGGAACCCATGTACCCATATAGATTGTAATAAATAGCTGATTTGTTCTATGCCAAGAAGTGCCATATTCCAGAAGACTTGATCTCTGGGCTGGAATACGGGGTGTTCCGGTCTCTCTGAGCCAGGTACCACAAGCGTTGGTATCAGAGCAAGTCTGGCTGTAGGACGCCCTAGTCTGCACGAACGTTAAAAAGCGGTAGTATAAAGTCTCTTCAGTCTGCTGCATTTGATTGTTGCATTTGTTTGTCGCATAGCATGCATATAGACTCATTGTCTTGTCACTAACGGTTAATCTTGTGAGTGTAGGTGGCATCGGTTTCGATCCACTACCTGCACCCCTCCAGTTTTGCATACCTGCTCTTCGGTGTTTGGCGTCATCTCTTTCCCAGCGGAGTGATGCCGAGGTACCAAGTGTTCCAGACACCATTTGCGGGTATCACAGCCTTATCCTTCCGCCAGTCACCCCTATCGTTTTGGTGATAGCCATGTTTCTATCCCAAATCGAGCCTTTCGACTCGCCGCTTCGGCAACCCTTACTGGTCTTTGCTATCAGAAAAGGGCAATGCCAGTAACCCCAGTTTTCCACCTCTATCCTACCCTGTCACCCAATCTTTGGACGTGTATGGTTTCCTTCCGTCCGCTTGATGATGATGTGGTCGTGACCTCCGTGTTCCACTACATGATCACCAAGTCCGTCCTCACCTCCGTGTCCGTCCAGATGCAACCGGTGTTAAGCCAGCGCTTGGTGTAGCTTTGTTTACACCAATCCTTCCACACGAGAATTCACTTTCGTGCACACCGCCACATCATAATAGATCGCAATACCAGAGTTTCCGCGAGATTTGTGTGCTTAGGTATGCATGCATATTATTGTTGTGAGTAGCAGTAATATGTGATGTTGCTTGAATATAATATTATCTGTATACCTTGTGTGTTTTTGTTTTTGTCATTTCTTTTGCTTCTTTCTTTGGGCCCTCGGTGTTGCATTATTTCCCCTTATTGAAGTTGCTCATCAACCGACACCGGACCCGAAGAATCAGTTAGGAGTTCAAATATTTGGAAGCTCAGCTAAATAGTATGGAATTCTCAGCCGACTCCATTGTATTGGGAATAACCGGTCTGAATACAAATGATATCCTGGCTTGATTATCAGTATCAAGTACACCTCACTGGGCAATCTTCATAGCAGTAATGATGAAATTGGTGTGCATGACTAACAGTATATTATCGGTCAACGGTATGATTCATATGCATGGTTTGATTCTGCAATGAGTACGATTTTGAAACATGCTATAACCCGGAAGCAAGTTAGAATGTGCTATGAATTCAGTACTCAGCACGGATTTCAGTACTCAGCACGGAGGATAATCGAACAACCTTTTTTCATATGAGTAATCGACAGAAGAAATATTAAAAGGTATGTATATGGCATTCAGTCAGCATACCATAGTGAGAAGCTTCTGGTGTAATCAACTCAGTCTTCCGTCGCAAGCTACCCGAGAAGCTTCCAATGCAAGATTCCTCTATCTTCCCGAGTACGATATATGGATAACTTCCAGTGCAAGATACTCAGGCTTCTTCCGTTAGCTACTGCAAAAGCTTCTGGCACAAGGTACCAAGTCTGCCCGAGCAAGTCTTTAAGGGGGGAAGCTTCTAAAGTACAGCACCCAGTCTTCCTCAACAAACTGCCCTGATAAAAGCTTCGAGCACAAGCTATTCAGTCTCCCTCAGCGCGATGGCTTTCAACACAAGCTTCCTCAGTATGGCACTGGTACAAGGTATTACATAGCAAGTTGACAGCATATGGCAGTGCATCTTAAGAATCAGATCCACAACAATTTGGTCAGGAACACAAGCCAGTCTGGTCACAAGTGTCTCCCTCAGGAACCAAATGCTCAGCTACACATGCTTTCATTGTGAGCATACAACTAAGGTCTTGCAAGTCACTCGAACGATGATGTGAATAGAATCTGACAACCATATGAGTATTGTTAAAAGAAGGAAGCCAGATATACACCTCAGTGTGACAAAGGACTATGAAGATTGACGACAACAGTGAGCTCTGTACAAGTACCTGTGAACCTGGTATATGATCTTGATGAGCCCTTGTCTACTTTTCTCCGTGACGGCACCATGCCTGTGTTCTGAGCTGTTTTTGGCCGTCCGGGGTGGATGCCGACTTTATATTTCTCTATTCAACAACTGCCACAAGTTTTGAGCTGCTTTCCGGCCATCTCGTATAGTTGTTGAGTTTCTTTTTGTGACAGTGGCCCTATGCTCTGAGCTGCTTTTCGACCATCTTAGGAACTGCCACTTTCTTCTTATCAACACAGTCTCATGCTCTGAGCTGCTTTTCGGCCGTCTTGAGCCGTGGTTGAGTTATTTCAGTAATGTCCCAGATCTGGGTTGTAAAGACCGTTCTGGTGGCTACTGATTTATTTGCCGATTTCTTGCAAGGGTTTGGATGATCATTTCCCTACGGTTAAAACTTGAGAGATGATGAACCTACCATTTAAACGATATTACCATGTCAGGAGATGAGGATAAAAGTATGCCTGACGGAATATTGCACCCGACAGAACCTATGGTCACACGAAGAATTAAGAATATATATATGGCCAAGCCCTCCACCGTCAGTCAAGTCTGTGGATACTATCGTTACAAGGCAGTACCCCTTTATGCTGGTCACGACAGATGACAGTCAAATCTTTGGTACAGATTGGATACTCACGATAGTGGAGCTAGCCAAGATGATTCAGGAATCCCTGCAAGAAGTCAGATTCCGCCAGGAGAACAGTATGATTCACAACACTGTGTTGAACCCGGAGGGACATGCAGCTATTTGAGCAACCCGATGCAAGGAGTAAGATATTTGGTGTCCACCAAGAAAGTTGTTCACAACTCCATGGAATGTGGTCAGTGTGACACATCCATCAGAAACAACTCTCGGACTTGTTAGACGGGCATATATTGCAGTCATGATAATCTACCACACCCCGTTAAGCCAGCAGATATAAAAGAAATGGGAGTCAAAGTAACATATGAGGTAAGGCCTGTCAGCATATGGAGATAGTGAAGCAAACCACCCCAGAGTCAGGCAGTCACTCAGATGAAATTTCATGGGAACATAATATAAAGGAAAAAGGATACCTGAGTTGGAAACGATTTCCTTAAGTCAGTGTATTCATACTTGTTCCCTGAGCAACCAAATCTCGAGGACGAGATTTCTTCAAGGGGGGAAGGTTTGTCACACCCTGATTTTTTGCCCTTTCTTTTTCTCTTGGATTTATTTAAAATTTTGATTTGAATTGCTTTTCTTTGGCTGTGTGGTCCTGAAACCTGGGAAGCGCATCTTTTCTCAGTCTCCCAAGTTGCTTGTCATCCTCAAAACCATCCCAAGGTCATGTCATTTTCATCTTAGCCCAAACTCAAATCCTTTTTCTTGGGAATATTCCTTTTTCTATTAAAGGAATAATTCTTTTAGCCATAGGTTGTGAAACAACCTATATTTCTGTCACTCCCAAAATTCCCAAATAATTCTCATAAATTGTTTGGGTCATATCTTCCATAGATATGTCAAAACCCTTCCTTGACAGCATCAAAGATAATTCACAAATATTCCTTTCTCATTTTGCCCTAAGTGGCTTTTTGAGAAGGAAGTGCTATTTATCTTTGCTTGATTGACCCCAAACTTTTTGGACACCTTTTTCCTGTCCATATCATTGCCTCCTGTCAAAATTCAACTCAATTTGCCTAGTGAATATTCCTGAGCAATTTTTCAAAGTTCCTATCTGAGGGAAGCCTTTGTGAAGGAAGTAATAACTAGGGTAATCCAAATGAGTTGAAATTTTGCAAGGTCCTTCATATGATCAAATCATCACTCTCCTCAAGATTTTAGCTCATGTCATCACTCTATGTGAGCTCAGCACCAAATCTTGGTTTCTGGTCAGATTTTCAGGTTGTGAAGCAACTATATTTTATATTGCTTCATTTTTGCTGAAAATTTACCAAGGCATTCTCCTACCCATATAAACCGTCTCCACAAAAGTTGGGATCATTTTATCTAGTCATTTGACCTCTGCAATTTTTTTAAGATTCTGTCCAGAGAGCTACATTGTGAAGCAAGTACCATTTTGGTATTTTCAAATGGTATGAAACTTTTACAGTAGCTTCATATGATTATATAACTCATCTCCTCCCAACCTCAGCTTAATCCAATTATCCATGTGAGTTCTACTTCATGCTTTGTCTTTCTGACCAGTGGGGCACATTCTACAGCAAGTGCCATTTATCTTCATCCTTATGAGCTGCAAATTTGTAGAGGTGATCATCTTAGTGTGTGATCACACCATGCCAAATCCCCGATTCTATCCCCTCTTGGATCTTCCTCACCACAGCACAAACACTTTGCTGTTTCACGGCAAATCTGCTAGCTGTGGTTGCCTCAGTGAGCACTATGCTTGGTTCTCTCCTCTTTGGCCTCCTCCTTGGTATGACGAATCCTACTGACATGGTCGGCTGTCCAGGATGCAACCGCATGCACCAGCTCACGTGCTGACTACGTGGCTGGCATGCACACCGGCGTGCTCTCACAAGTGGAGCCCCTGTCCCCGTCCGTTTCCTCCCCTTCTCGAGCGTTCGCAGTGTCCTGGAGCTCCCCCGTAATGCCCTGTGTCACCCTGTGTCGCTGCCCCGACCTGTCTCACCGTTGTGGAGTCGCTTTCGAGCTCACCTGTGCCACTAACCTCCACTGCTCCTCCTTGTCCCGTGTCTATAGCTTCTCGAGCGCTCCCGAGCTCTCGCTCGGCTATATATAGCCTTCCCGAGGTCCTCCGCACCTCGCCGCTGTCTCCCTTGCCCTCCCCGACCACCGGAGTCGCCCCACTGCTCCTCCACCACCGCGGCCATCGCCGGAGCTCGTCTCCAATCCGGCCACCCGAGCCCCTCCTCCACCGCTAGCCACCACCACCGTCTTCCCCTCACTCCGGCAACTCTCCCTGTGCCCTCAGCCCACCGCCGAAGCCCTGTGGCCACCATCCCCAAGTCCGGTCGCCGCGTCCCCGCTTCTCTTCCGTCGCGAGAGCTCCGTCACCCCGGCCCTCCCCGGTGCTGCTGCTGCGTCAGGTGGATGCAGCACCGTCTCTCGAGCCCGCCGGTGGCCTCCCCTTGGCCGGAGGTGGCCGGAGCCGGCCAGGCCATCGCCGGCGCCCTCCCCTACCTCGCCTCCTCTGTTTCCATCGGGGGCAAGGCGAGGAGGAAGAAGACACCAAGCCAGGTGGGCCCCGCCTCCTCCCCGACCCCACTTGTCATCCCCTCACTTCCTTATCCACTCGGTTAAGTGGAAACGTATTCTCTGAATACGTTTTCCACTAAGGAAGGCATATTTCCATTCTACTTCGACTCTAAATAAGTTTTCTATGTACAGAAGGCCTATTCTCCCGAAAGGTGCTTTCAGTTTTCTCCGCCAAGGGCTTGTTGGTGAATATATTTTCATAGATTAGTCCCTGATCTTCTTTCGTCCGTATCTTCGCAACCGTAACTCTGATTCAGGTGAATCCAAAGCCCACGTCTTCGTCTCGTCGAGCCCGTTCTATTGGCATCATTTCCACTATGTGCTCACCTCCTAGAAATGACCATTATGCCCTTGCCTTTATTCAACCCCCTCTAAGAGAGAAATACTTCCGACAAATCTTTCCGCGGCTTCACCACACTTCTTCCGGGAGTATTCTTCATCCCCAAGCAAGCCACAACAGCCACTTGCATGATAGCATTGCAATAGCAATGGTTTTCAACTTGAATCTTTAATTAGTTTGTGCATGCTATTATTTCGTGAATGATATATTCATGCTCGTGTTTGCATGCTTATGCTTGTGCTATGACCATTTGCATCTAGTTGAGTAGATGTTTACTTGCTTATGCTCTTGTTATACTTCAGTTAAATAATTATTTTGATGTTAATGACCATTCTATGCTCTTATGTGATCATGTTATACTATTTTGTTCATGTTCATCATCATGTCCTACTCATCGGTATAAATGCTTTACTATTGTTGATATGTTGAACGAATATGCTTTCCCATCCATGTTCATATTATTATCATGGTCAGTTCATCATGTTATATTGTATGACTCAGCATCATTTGCATTCAAGTTTAACCGGACTTTAATTGAACTTGAACACCTGTTGGCTGAGTCATAGTGCCATCGAAATCGAGCTGACCAGTGCAGCCACACTTGTCTTATGGGAGGCCCTGACTGGGTCTATTGTCATGCCTCTCGCCGGTTCCTCCAACTATGGAAGGTTATGGGCGTGCGGTACCCTGATCAGGTAGGCGGACATAAGCCTTGTGTGCCTGAGTTGTATGGATCCATTGTCCTCGTTTGGGACTGTTTTTGTTTTGCCACGACGGTGGCCGTTGGGTGTCATGAGGTGACATGGGGGCCACCCATGACTGAACCCAAAGGGGAGTTTGTCGGAGTGGCCGAGAGAGTGTCGTGCAGTAGATCGGGTTTTTCGGAACACCGTTTGTCCACCCGAATGGGAGCATGAGGCCTTGCGTTCCTTAGTGTGGGTACAGTGTACTAACCTCTATAGAGTGTATAATCTATCGATAGGCGCGCCCGCGGATATGGGCCTAGTTTGTAGTAGGTCACACTATCGGTCAATAGTAGTAATAACCTGATTAAATGAACAACCCTGGTTCGATGAGGAAAGAAGTTGGTTGATCTCTATGTGATCGTGAGAGGATCACAGTGGTATCGTGGATATCGAAGTTGGTTGATGTTTGTGGTGTTATGCGGTAATCACGGGTAAAGATCAAGCTCCTTGTGGTCATGTAATGATTACTACGGTATGGTTAATACCAAGCTTGATTTGATCCTGAGGTGATCGTGTGATGTCCATGATGGTAAGTGGTATATGTGGTGGTTACGATGTAACCTCGAACAGAGTAAGTGGATCATGTTAAGTATGCTGCATGCTAGTATCATCTTGTGCATATCGTGAGTAACATTGCCATGCTCATTTCATGTGATGCTAGATGGGTTATGTTCAACATGTTCATGCAATGCTTATAATTTTCTAGTGGTATTATGTTCATCATTGCTTTAACCTGTAAATGCCATGCTGTTGTTTGTCTTGATTGCTTTGGTTGCTGTGAGCTTTCAAGTACATTCAATGTACTGACCTGGCGTGTCGTGCCAGTTTGCAGGTCATGCCTTGTCTGCTTGCTTGTTTGTCGTGGATCCCGAGTTTGCGAGCTAGGATACGCGTTCCAGCCTGAGTCCCTGCGGAGTGGAGTCCATCATCGTCGTCGTTCGCTGTGCCGCTGTTAGAAGTTATTCCGCTACTACGAGTTGTTCGGCTGCCGGCATAGAGCAACCTGAACAGGCGTAGTTTTGCCGTGCCGATGTAATTCCCTGTTATATCGGAACCCATGTACCCATATAGATTGTAATAAAGAGCTGATTTGTTCTATGCCAAGCAGTGCCGTATTCCAGAAGACTTGATCTCTGGGCTAGAATACGGGGTGTTCCGGTCTCTCTGAGCCGGGGTGCCATAGACGTCGAATAGGTACCATTAGAGACCGATCTGGCATTAAGCTAGAACAGCTCGGCGACCTCTCAAGGCTCCTAGTCAAGGGCCTGTCGGTCGATTCTTAACCCTTCTACGGAGTTCTCCCCCCAACAAAAGCAAAGGCACAGACATGCAGCAGGGCACAGTAGGGATATCAACCCACGCTTCAAGGCCTTATGTAAACCTTTCATCTGTAAAACTTTACATTTTTCTTATAAAGGGCATGTAACAGATGCTTTGGTAGTTTGAATTGTATGGATAGACGTCATGAGCTTTTTGGAAATAAAGACCACTTTTTATGGTCCTCTTGCAGTCTTTTATATTGCACCTTTCTTCCACTCTTCAATGCCACTTTAAACTAGTTTGGCAAAATTCTTCCTTAAGGCAGCAATCGGGTAATATAACGGGGGCTTGACCATAATACTTGCCCTATGCCTCAAGTCCGGCACTATTTTTTAGGTGTTCGGCTTCTCGGATATAGCATTATATGCATTAGTTCCGAATTATGTCTTGGGTCAATAGTTGGGTTGCCCTGCTCCTTTGTTTACTCCCTTACGTTCCGCGCGTTCGGCTAAGATGGTAAAGGGAGAACCTCTGCGATGGTACTTCCGGCTAGCCTGGTTAAGTACCTTAGTGGAGAAAGAGTAAAACTGACTGTCATAATAAGCAAGAACTGGTCGGTGATCCGATGACAAGTGTTAAACTAAAAATCGTTGGCGATTACTAAGTGTAATACGAAGGGTTTGTGTCTTCGGCCAAGCCAAGTGATATAGGTACATACCTTGGATCTCCCGAATATCACACTAGGGGCTAGTCATCAGCCCCCGCAGTCAAGCTCCTATGGCTAAGTCAAGGTAATAAAGCCGCATATTTTGATTGCCTTGTTCCCCTCACGCACTACCGCCTCCGAGCACCGAGACATTGGCTAAGGGTCACAGTGCGGAGGGCGAAACACCCCTCGTAGCATCTACATGGGTGTTGAAGCCGATGACTGGCAACTTTCAGATTCAAAATGGCCGCATAAGAGTCAAAATAAAACCCAAAAATATTCAAGTATGATAAACCATACAAAGGGCCCCGTTAAGCAAAAGGTCTAATTGTCATTACATGATAGTTTACTCGAGGATTACATCTTTGGCACACTTGTCCTCTATCGTCCAAGCACCATCCATAACAATGGGGAAATACTGCTCGGGACGACGATGCTCCTTTCCCAAAGGCGGGGTACTGGTGGCCATCTCAACTGGTTTGATTTTCGGCCAGTGTACCATGGTCTTCGCGAAGGCCATCCGTGCTCCTTCGATGCATGTTGAGCGCTTCACAACATCTACCCGGGAGGACGTGTCGCGCAGCTTCTGCACCAGGCCGAAGAAACTGCTCGGTATTGGCTCTGCGGGACACAGTCGGACACAGAGGTCCTTCATGGCTGGCTCTGCCATCCGATGTAGCTCCATCAGCTGCTTCATCTGGTTGCTAAGGAGGGAAGGATGTTCGGGCGCTTGGAACAGCGCCCAAAATAGCCTGTGTTCTGTATCACCCTCCCGAGCTGCATAGTGCCTTGCCGTATCTACCGCACTCCTCGGGAGCTCCGCAAACGCGCTTGAAGAACGCCAGACCCGTGTGAGCAACACGAACTTCTGACCAACAAAGACACTTTGCAGTAAGTACAGCTTACCATCTGCAATTTGCTTCACTTGGCGGAGCTCCTCCCGGGCACCTCGCGCCTCCGTCCTCACCTCCCGGATCTCTTGCCCTATTTTTGATAGCTCGGTGGTTTGATTCTTATTTTTCTGCTCAAGGTTCTCACATTTAGTGATGGCATCCTTGAGCTCTTGTTGCACTTCAGTCACTCTGGTCTCGTGCTTCTCACTCATAGTTTTCATAGTCTTGAGTTCGGCGGCTGCTCGATCAGCCGCCGCCTTCTATTCAGCCACCGCCTCTTTGGCCCTCTTCAGTTCGGCCCTAAGGCCTTCGACCTCCGCAACGGCAACTGCATACATAATTAAGCACCTTTGGTTAGGGTTAATCCCGAACACCTTGCTCAATATAAGAAACATAAAGTCTCGATCGGGCTAACCTTGCGCCTCGTCAATTGGTTTATTGATGAGGTCGAGCTCCCCATCGGAGATCTTAAGCTTCCGATTCATCTCATCCAATGCCGCGGCATTAGTAGCCGCCGAAAGAGACGAGGCCTCCAATAACAATAAAACTCACATACGTTCAGACTCCCGATTACATGATTTTTCGATCCTCTGCCAGGTTTTTTCAAAACCTGGCAAATTCTCGGGGGCTGCCATACACGAAGGGTGTACAACTTGATTCAAATATCCTCTTTAGGAAAGGAGCATTACATGGCTTACCTCGAAGCCCGTCAGGAGGCCACCGAAGGCTTCCTTCAGTCTGCTGTTAACGGACCAAATATTTTGCAACACCATGCCCATTAAGGCGCGGTGTTCCATACTGATGGAGGATCAGTTTAAGGCCTCCTCCATCACCTCCGGCCACCCAACCGCAGCTCGATCGCGGGCGTCCGGCGCTGGCAGTGGGGCCCTAGTTCCTTCTTCAGTGGAAGGCGGAGTTGACGCCTCCGGGGGCCTTGGGGGCTCCGAGGCCACCTTCCGGGAGGGCTCGGATTGAATGAGCTCCCCCTATTTGTTCACCAGGAGGGACCCCTCCTCCTGGTCTTCGGGGACCGAGGTGTTAACCTCAACCATAATCTCGTCACCACCACCTCCCGTGTTTGGCCGGGAGGAGTCCTTCGGGACAGCACCTCCCCGGTCTCCCCGACGACCGGAGGAGGCGTGGAGCGCGATGCAGACCCACTCTCTACTAGTTCAACTGGCGGAGAAGTCCCCTCTGAGGTCTGGTTAGCGGGGTGGGCGCGCGGCGGACTACAACATAAAGGGCACCCATGCTATCAAAAATAGAACATTAAAACAAATACATGAAGAGCACCCAAATTCATACCTTTCAGCAGGGGCTTGACCCAGGGGTTCCTCTTCGAAACCTCTTCGGACGCCACAGACTCCTTATCGCAGTCTGAGCTATCGTCAGGTAGGATCAACTTGGGCCTACATTGCTTCTTTAAGGCATGAGGGGGCTGCTCCCCCTCAGCGTCATTCAACGCCGCCCTCTTCTTCAAATGAGAGGAGCCGCCCTCCTCCTCGTCCTCTTCCTATTCCCCCTCTTGGGCTGAGCTGACCGATGGTCATCAGGCAACGGGGCTAGAATGTCGATTTTCTTGGCCTTCGCGAGCCAGCCGTGTCGAAGTAGGGAAATCGGGAGTAATTCTCCTGTAAGAACAATATCCGAACATAGAACGGGTAGAACTTTGTTACCTCCTTTGGGGGGGTGCGGCATCGAGACCGATGTCCTCCTCCTTGTCTGGCCATGCCTTTGATGCTTGAACAGCACCTTCTGTCGGTGTTCTAGGAACCAGGGTACCCAGGCTTGCCTGCCTGTGGCCCATGGCATGTCTCCATCGACGGCCTAGTATGGCCCATCTGCAGCACCTTCAAGACAAGACCCTCGCGAGTCGCGAGGCAGGCGACGTCAAGACCTCCGGAGAGAGCGGCCTCCCTAGGCTGGCTCCTGAGGAGCGGAGATTTCTATGCAGGTACCCACCTCATGAGATGGAAGTGATGCAAGGCATGACGACCAAGGCCAGGCGGGCTCCAGTGGGCGCAGAGGGGCAGGTTTCCTCTTTGGTGCTAAGGAGGCAAGCACAGGTGCGGGGTCCCGAGGAATCAGCCAAAGGTTTCCATTCCCATGCAATGAGACCAAGACCACCAGGACAGCAGGACGGATGTCATCACTGAGCCTACTGCAGCGTCACGACCATAGGCTTTGCAGGCGAAGACCACCTTTCGTTAGGATAAGATGTACTACTTGTCCCCCTTCAAAATTGGCCATTGTGGGATCCCTTCCCGCCTTTGTTTTAGGGGAAGAGGACCAAGGCCACTATAAATATAAGCTAGCCACTACCGTAGGCAGGGATCCAATCTAGAGATACCTCACCAGCACATCCACACCAGAGCAGACCTCGTGAGGTTGTTCTTCCCTTGTACTAGTTCATCCTCAGTCCCTCGTGAGGCAAATCCACCACAAAGCAGGAGTAGGGTATTACACCGCAAGGTGGCCCGAACCTGGCTAAACTACCATGTCCTTCTTCTTCCTTGTTCAGCGAGCTAGGTTGTAGGGCAACTCGTTTGGTTGGCTGGATAGGTTGAGTTCTTCGCACTCGCCCTAGAGTTTGACCCTTCCTTTGGGTCTGCGGAGCCCTGAATCCGACATTTGGCGCGCCAGGTAGGGGCGTGTTGAAGCCTCTCTTCCATCTCCGCCCCGCGTCCGTCTCGTCGCACCCATGGCAGAGGCTCCTCGAGCTTGCGCTGAGCACTGGGTTGTTCGACCCACCCAGGTAGCGCCCCTCGGCCATGGGGCTCGTCACCACCCTATGCCTCCCACGGCCGGCACGGCTACTGGTGACAACCACCACCGGCAGCATGGACCACCCCCGCCCTCTTCTGTGTGGCGTCGCAACCGTGCCACCGCGCGTTCCGCTAGGTACGCCGTGGTGTCATCCCTGCACGTTCGTCGGGAGCAGCCGAACACATGAGCCGCGCTCATTGTGGCGCACGAGCTGCTGCGGTGCAGATTAGCAGAGGGCAGCCGCGACGTCTTGCTCGCACGCGTTGCCGAGCTGCTCAATGCTGCCTGTGAGGGCGCGACGCCTTTTCGCATCCTGCCGGCATCGCAGACACCACCGCAGGCCCGCGCCCGCCCATGCCACTTCTGCTCGTCCCCTTGGGGGGAGCCCAGAGGGCCCCACGGAGGCAATCCCGCGCGCGGCGCTGCCCTCCTGACTCGAGAGGCGCACCCCTAGGGTGCGACCAGGTTGGGCGGCATCCACTGAAGTGATGGCAAATGGCCACCCCCGGGCCGGCAAGGCCGAGCATCGGAGATGGCAGACATCAGAGCGAAGGGACTGGGGGCTGGATTCGGAGCGGTGGCCCTTGGTGCCTCTGCCCCGCCGTTGGAGGGCTCATGGTACGAGCGAAGGGGTGGCGCGAGCACGTTTCCCTCGTCTGTCCGGATGTCAGGATCACCAAGGCCACACGGGGCGGAGGCCCCTTACGAGCCAACTCAGCGCCTCGCCCGCACCTTCGACGGCAACGGCCACCGGTTACAACCAATAACTTTAGAACGCGTCGCGCTAACCTTGGATCTCAGGTAAATCACGCCACGGCCGTGCACCTCCGGATGATAACCCCTCCTCAAGCAGGCAGGGCGCGCCAGGAAGTCGCGCGGGGGAAGCCCGGCACCAGAGCTTCCCCCCGCGCTGCACGGTGCAAGGCGCTGCCGCGATAGTGGCGCGTGCAATCTAGAAGTGGGTCCCTTGCCGGGGAAGGCGCCGGCGAGCCCTTCTCCTGGTCGAGGGCCTGCGACCGCCTGACCCCCGCCCACGCAGCCCCTTACCCCTTGGTCCTGTCCTGGTTTCCGGACGCCCCAATGGTGGTCGGAACACACGCGGGGCGGGGTCCCCGCCCAGGAAGCAAGGAGTGCCCCCTCAAGTCCCCGCTCGTGACACTCTCACGTAATAATGAGTGGGGCTGTACACGCCCCGGAGTCTCCTGAGTGCTGCCCCTGAGCCTCACGGGGGCTCCCACCCACATCCAAGTGGAAGCGCCATGCTCCGCGCTGGCAGACGACACTGTCCTCCAATGACTATGCCCACGCCCAGTGGAAGCACCGAGCTCCGCGCTGGTGAGAAGACTAGTGTAGACGCCGGACATGGCCATCTTTTTTGCTCTCTTTTGTAGTCCGATTTGCTGCTTTTGGAATGAAATTCGAAGTTTCGTGCGCTTATTAAAAGAAAAAAAGGGGGGGAATTTTTCGATTCGCGGTGTTTCTGCGTTCTCCGATTTGTGTTTTGGGAGGCACGGCTCCTGCCTGCTGTTCTCCCCCAAAGCGCCCCGCGAGCGGGGGTTGGGTGTAGCGTGCGCACCTGAGCTAGCCCGAGCGGCATCAGGGCCCCCTTGGGGCCAAGGACATAACTGCCACGGGTCCGCCCGCGCGCACACCTTGCCAAAGCTTTGGCGCCGGGCTCCTCGTGCAGCGCTCTCGAGCGAGCCAGCAGGCACGCACCATGCCCGGCGTTCAGCTCTGGGCCTCAGAGGCACTCAGCGCCGGGCGCCTCTCACACTCCCGCGAAGCTCAACGCCAGACAGAGGCACGCCAGGAGGCCTTAAGCTCTCACAAGCCCCTCCTGAGATTCCGCGGACTGGGGGCTCTGGAGGGCCCGTCTCAGGAGAAGCGCGTCTCTATGATACAAGAACCCGTCGAAGGCCATGAACACAAAAGCTAAGCCACGCCAACTACTCTGGTCAGGAGCCCTCTGGCTCACGAAGACATATTTTTGAAATTAATTTAGATGGCATATGATTGTTTCATACATTATAGGGGGCCCCCTCCAAAAAATGCTTTCACGCCCCGCAAGGCCATACCCCAAAATTTTGGCAGGCAAACAGGGAAATACAAGCCTAGCAAGACGCGCTACCGCAGGCGTCGCTGTCATCATCATCAACATCAGCTCCACCCTCTTCGGCTGGGAACGCAGCCACATCATCGGCAAGGGAAAATTTCGCGATCAAGTCATCCACATGATCGTCCACCCAGCTCGCCAGGTCGCCCTGGGTTACTCCGGGCATGGGGGCTATCACGGCGTTGAAGTCAAAGTTGGGATCGAGGCTAAGAAGGTAGCGGAAGACGTGCGAGAACGCGCGCCCAAGAAGGTCTCGGCTCTTCTCTTCGACCAGCTGGCGCGTCCTCATGGCCCCGCCTTCGAGGCAGGTCACGACCTGGGTGAAGAAGCGGAGGTAGCCAGCATCATCGGCTTCGTACGGGCAGGAGATGCTCTCGTCACAGATGGTGTCCAGGGCCCGGTTGGCCCTGACCCTGAGGTCCTCGAACATCAAGGAATGCTCACGCTGCAGCGTTCGGCGGTGGCCTGCCTCATCCGAGGCTCTGTCCATGAGGGACATAACACCTGCAACCTGGTGATGAAGTTAGGACAACTCGGCCTTAGCGGTGGCCCGGGCCTCCTCGGCGGCCTTCTCGCGCAGCTCTGCCGCGGCCAGCTTCACCTTAAGGGCATCGGCCTTGCCCTGCAGTTTGACTTGCCGCTGCTTGAAGCGAGCCTCCTGGAGCCCCAGCTTTTGGCGGTATTCCTCGACAAGGGCCTCGCGGATCCCTGCTACCTTCTCGTCAACCTCCCATTGGATCCTCACCTCCCGAGAGGTAAGGGCATCCTCGACAGTGGCTACTTGGCGCTCCATCACCTCCAGTCGCTCGCGCTCCAGGCTGTGCTCCAATGCCTCGAGCGCCAGCACGTCCTCGCGCGACCGGACTCCCGCCTCGTCTGTGGGGGTCCCGCCTAGCAGCACTGCAAGGGCGGCTCTACACGCATGGACTTGCCGCTCAAGGGCGGCGTTCGAGGCTCGAAGCTCCCTCTCACGCTCCTCGGCCGCCTCACGACGATGATTCGCGGCCGAGGCCTCCTCCAGGGTGTGAGCACAAGCCTCCCGACAGGCTGCAAGGGACTCCTCCGCCTCCGCGTGGGTGCGCTCGTGCTGCGAGCGCTCGACGTTGATGGTGACCTTCAGTTGGTGCCATTCGCGCGCCAGGCGGAGGCCTTCCGCCTCGAGGCGCGCGTCGAGGTCGGCAAGCTCTACCCCGAGGCGGCCTAGCATGGCCATCGCTTCCCAGAGGAGGTCATGACGGACGGCAATGCGCCCGCGTGCAAGTTCTAGCGCTCGGCCGGGCCCTTCCTCCACGCCCCGGTCCGCCGGAGGGGTGCGAGACAACTCACCCGTCTCCGGCAGGGGACTGGTGGCCGGAGCTCCTCCGACCGCTCCCTGAGCCACGGATGGGGCACGGCGTGGTCCAGCCCCGCCGCTTGAAGATGGAGCCATCACGCGGATCGCCCAACCACCAGCAAGAACCAGTGGAGGAGCCCTCGGCACACCCTCCGTGCACCAGGGGTTTCTTCGGAAGAAGGACGCCGGGAGTGTAGGCCCGCGGCCCTCCAGTAGCAGCCTCGGCTCATGAGCCGGCACCACCTCACGCGCGATCGCCCGGCTCGGGAGGTCCGGGGTCGCCACCAAAACAGAGGCCTCTGGAGGTCACGCTCCAGGTGGGCTCACCACCTCGACGGAAGGGATCCTAAGGGGCAAAAGTCAGAGGAGGATGCGGTATGCGAAAAATCTAGGAGGGCAAGGTACTTACTCATCCATGGCTATCCATTTCCTCTTTTTCAGGGCCCATGAGGTGTCGCCATGATGGCTCCCGAGCCCCTTCCTCTTGCGGGGCACCCCGAGGTCTGGAAGGGACACGCCGTAGGCCGGCGTGCAGCCCTTCCCGGCGGGGGCGGCAGATGCGTACATAGGCAGGGCTCCCACGCCGCCTGCGGAGGAGTAGGCCGTCACCTCAGGAGCGCACAGTGGCGCCTGCTCTCCAGCGGCCGCCTCAGGAGCGCTCGGTGACGCTTGCTCCCCCGCGGCCACAGCTGGAGCGCGCGCCACAGGGCCGACGAGCATAGGAGCCACCAAGATGGGGTTCTCACAAGGTCCTTCGTGGCCCTCGGGGAGCAGCCCCCACTCATCAAAGCGCGGCATCTTCTCGACAAAGGCCCTCCAGTTCGAGCAATTGTACAGAGGGCACCCCTCGGAAGGGAGCACAGCAGGCGCGGGGTCACCCGTCAGGAGCTGGAGCACTGTGCGCAATGTCTTTGGGGGGAGCGAAGGCACCTGGAGCCTCATGGGGTCGTCGAGGCCGGTGAAGGCACACATCGGGCGAGAATGGCGTTGCAGCGAAGCGATGCGCCGCCGGACGAACTCCCTCATCACCACCGCCGCCGTCACCCCTGCCTCCTTCAGCTTGCCCAGCCTGGACAAGAGTGCAAGCCGACGGTCAATGAGCTCTGCGTGTCCCCAGCCAGAACTCGGCTACGCCGGCGCCGATGGGAGAAGGAGCAAAGGGCTGCGCATGGTGGCGTCCACATACACCCAATGCTTCTGGAATCCCCTCGCATCCGAGCAGAGCGTGAAGTCGATGCAGGAGCCGGCCGTCACCGCCACCGCCTGGAGCGACACACACCCCGAGCATTGTCCGCTGTCGACCAAGTGGAGTGAGAAGAAATGGTGGAGCAAGCCCACGGGCGGGGCGATGCCCACGAAGGCCTCACACAAGAAGGCGAAAGCGGAGAGGAGGACGATGGACCCGGGGTCCAGATGCAGCGTGTGGATCTGATAGTGCGAGAGCACGGCGTTGAAGAAATCTGAAAAAGGGGGGAGCAGGCCAGTGAAGAGAGCGTGGACATGAAGGGGGATTTCGGTGGCCTCCATGTCTGCTAAGAACCGGGAGGCTGGCCAGACTGTCGTCACCTTCCACTCATTGGAATCGGTGGCAAGGGCTTGCCGGACCTTATCCAAGCCCTCCTAGTTTATCACCATGGACCGATCCAACATTGGTTCCGGCCCCGACGAGGGCTCCGTGGTCGCACGGGCTGTCCCTTTCTTCGTCCTAGGAGCCATGGCGGCGGAGATTGAAGCTGGTGTGGAACCTGGTAGGGAAAGCTCAAGTCTGAAGGAAAGGAAGGGAGCAGAAGGCGAGCGCGGCGAGCAATGATGGCTGGGTTGCGTGCACCAGGCAGTTGTCAAGTCGGGTAGTTTCCGAGGCAGCGTGGGGAAGTGGAGATGCCCACGTCCTATCAAGCGCCACACGTCGGCTTGGTCCGCACGCAATTGGGGCCCGCGGCACTTCGCCCTTGCCCTTTGGCTTCGCCTTGAAGCCAAGTCCGAGCGCGCCTTGGGCCTTGGGGCTACTGTTGGTGTTCTGGGAACCAGGGTACCCAGACTTGCCTGCCTGCGGCCCATGGCGTGGCTCCATCAATGGCCTGGTACTGCCCATCTACAGCACATTCAAGACAAGACCTTCGTGAGGGGCCAAGCCTCGTGAGGCGGGCGACGTCAAGACCTCCGGAGAGAGCGGCCTCCCTAGGCTGGCTCCTTAGGAGCGGAGATTTCTATGCAGGTACCCACCTCATGAGATGGAAGTGATGCAAGCCATGACGACCAAGGCCAGGCGGGTGCCAGCGGGCGCAGAGGGGCAGGTTTCCTCTTTGGTGCTAAGGAGGCAAGCGCAGGCGCGGGGTCCCGAGGAATCAGCCAAAGGTTTCCATTCCCGTTCAATGAGACCCAGACCGCCAGGACAGCAGGACGGATGTCATCACCGAGCCCATAGCAGCGTCACGGCCAGAGGCTTTGCAGGCGAAGACCACCTTTCATCATGATAAGATGTACTACTTGTCCCCCTTCAAAATTGGCCATTGTGGGATCCCTTCCCGCCTTCGTTTTGGGGGAAGAGGAATGAGGCCACTATAAATATAAGCTAGCCACCACTGTAGGCAGGGATCTGATCCAGAGATACCTCACCAGCACATCCACACCAGAGCAGACCTCGTGAGGTTGTTCTTTCCTTGTACTAGTTCATCCTCAGCCCCTCGCGAGGCAAATCCACCACAAAGGAGTAGGGTATTACACCACAAGGTGGCACGAACCTGGGTAAACTGCCATGTCCTTCTTCTTCCTTGTTCATCGAGCTAGGCTATAGGGCAATGCGTTTGGTTGGCTGGATAGGTTGAGTTCTTCGCACACGCCCCAGAGTTCAAACCTTCCTTTGGGTCTGCGGAGCCCTGAATCCGACACCTTCCATAGCTTGGCATGGGTAGTGCCGTAGAAGTACCGTATGGTGGCCGGATTCATGAGTTTGTAGGACCACATTGGGGTGGCCCTCTGTTGGTAGGGGAGGAGGCGGTGGCAGAGCATCACCTGGACAACGTCCGTCAGCTGGACGCCCACCTTTATCATATTGGAGACGCGCTTCTGCAGCGCGTCCACATCCGCCGTGGACCCCCAGTTAGGACTTTTTTTGGTCCATGAGGTTAGCCTCGCCGGGGGTCCAGATCTGAATTCGGGAGCTGCCGTACAGGCCGTGTCCCATGGTTCTGTGATATAGAACTACTCCTTCTGCCAAATTTTGACAATATCAATGGATGTGCCCTCTGGCCAGTCGACCCAGGCAAGCTTGCTGATCATCGCCCCGCCGTAGTCTGCCTGTTAGTCATCAACTATCTTTGGCTTGACGGTAAAAACATTTAGCCATAGGCCAAAGTGTGGCTGGAATCGCAAGAAGGCCTCATAGATGATAATGAAGCCCGAGATATGGAGGAAGGAATTTGGGGCTAGATCGAGGAAATCCAGCCTGTAGAAGAACACCAGCCCCCTGACGAAGGGGTGGAGCGGGAAGCCCAATCCCCGAATGAAGTGGGGGATGAACACCACCCTCTCACCTGGTCGAGGCGTGGGGACGGCCTGGCCCTCCTCAGGGGCCCGGTGAGTGATTCCGGCCGGGAGGTAACCGGCGCACTTCAAGTCCTCAATATCGTTGTTGGTGACAATGGAGACCTCCCATTTGCCTCCTACGCCTGATCCAGCCATGGCTGGATCCAGGGAACGGCTAGAGAGAAGCGCTTGAGGAGAGAAGATTTGGGGGCGCTAGGGCTCTACTGATGGTGGGAACGACGGCAAGAGGAAGGAGAAGGCCTACCCAAATAAGCGGTGGCCGCTCTTCTTTTATAAACTGCTGGAATCCCAACAATCCTTTAACTGCGCCACGGGCCTCGCCACTTCCCGATATTATCACGGCGTTATGCACTAATGGGGGAATTGAAATCATTGATCATATCCCTTAAAAAATGGGCACGACCTCAACCTCAATGGGACGTGCAGTTGGAGGCACTGCCTCGAACAGCGAATCGAGCTTTAAACGGTTCGATGTATATGACCGGGTGTGACCCTTCCCCGAAAAGTTGTTAGGCAAGGGTACTATTAACACTTGGGCGGTTAGGCCTTCGGGGCTAAGTAATATCTACAGTTTGGATTCTGAACACTACCTGGTTAGCACATGGCCGAATTCTAGCTTAACAGCTCTGGGAACTTGGTTAAAGAAGGTGGTGCTAAACCAGGAGAAAAAGAGAGGAACTCACCCCGCAAGCCGGAGGCATCGGGTATATCAAGATATCAAGACACATGAAACATCGGCGTTGGAGGCAAGTTCAGGGGCTACTGGGGGAGTCCTGGATTAGGGGGTCTTAGGCCTGCCGGCCTATCCCTTAGGGCCGGACTGTTGGACCGTGTTACAAATGCTAGGAGGCCGAACTATGTGGAAACCCCTTGTCCGGACAAGAAGAATTTTTGTGCCTTGGTGTGTCCTTCAAGTCAAGATAAGAAGAATCGGCATGTTTATCCTTTCCTTGTAACCGACCATGTGTAACCCTAGCACCCTTGGTGTCTATATAAACCAGGGAGTTTAGTCCATAGAGGCTAGAACAACAACCATCATCCTACTAGTCTAGGGTTTAGTTCATCTGATCTCGTGGTAGATCGACTTTGTAATCCTCATATACACAAGCAATATAATCAAGCAGGACATAAGGTTTACCTCTTAGAGAGGGCCCAAACCTGGGTAAACATCATGTCCCTAGTCCCCTGTTCCCCATTGATCCAAGATCCTCAGCTCGAGACCCCCTACCTGAGATCCACCGGATTTGACACCGACAGTGGGTGCTGTTGCAGTTACCTATCAAGGCATGCCTATGAGGGGCGCGGCTAGGGGAGGCGACGAAGAGCCAGCCCCCTCGCGTATTCTCCTTAAAAAGGTAACCGCGAAGGGGCGCTGCTCATTCACTTTCGCCCTCCCCTGCTTCATCTTCTTCCTCTTGCCAAGAAAAAACTGCATTCGCCGCCGCTGACGCCGCCATCAATCCTCCTTGACACCACAACTTTCCTTCTCCCCGAGCCCTTGATGGTGCCCAAGGCAGCCGCCGTGAAAGGGAAGAAGGCAGCCAAACCACTCGACCCCAAGGCTGAGCAGAAGAAGAACAAGTTGGAGGAGGTTGAGAGACGGTGGAAAGAGAACATCATCTTTTCGCTGCCGACCTTGTCCGCCAACACCTGGATCGAAAGGTATGCGTACATGTGGGGGAAAGAGACCGACAGCCACGGAGCCCCCAAGGTTTTCCCTGTCGGGCCTACGGTCCCAACCAACTCCTATCCTTTCTTCTGCGTGTACTTTTATTGCGGATTATCGCTGGCATATTTGGATTTCTTCTGTGAGTTGATGTCGACATATGGATTCTGGTTGCTTGATTTCACTCCCAATGCCATGACATGCATGGCAGTCTTCGTGCATTTGTGCGAGAACTTCTTTAGAGTTATGCCCAACGTGGATCTGTTCCGCCATTTTTTCGTCCCTCGGGTTGAGGGCGAGGCACTGTCTGAGTGTGACATGGTTCCCGAGGGGGAAGAAAGATCAGAGGGATTACATCCTTGGATAGCTCGACGGCAAGTGGGAGGAATGGAGGAGAACTTGGTGGTGTATTCAGGAGGAAAACTTCCCGGCATTCTGCTTGCCGTGGACAGAGAAAATTGGTCATGATGATGATTGGAATAAATATGGTGCCAGTGAGAAGATACTTCGCCCGATCCTGAACAGGATTGCCCATCTGCGGGATGCCGGTTTGAACATAGAGATGGTCGGAGCTGACTTCCTGCGGCGTTGCATTGTCCCATTGCAGCAGAGAGATGGGCCGACTTGGCTGCACCAGAATGTCGAGGACAAGATGCGGCTGTACCCAAGCCGTGGCTGCAACTTGATGGTGTTGGGCCACTCCTGGCTCTGCCAGCAATTGTTCCATAAGTTGGGCACTTTCCACTTGCCGGCCACGGTCGTGTCGTTGCACATTAACTCGGAGAGGAGTGCCATTTTGGCGTGGATGCCAGAGTGCTCTGCCGCCGGGGTCAAGGAAAGTTGGAAACTGCCCAAGTTGGCGGATGAACCAAAATGGGCTTCTGAGCTAGAGGAGAAGGCCGAGCGAGAGGAGGACGACCTTGTCAAGGCAAGCACGGAAGAGGAGCAAGCGTACATTACCAATAGAATCGCAGAGGCTCATAGGTCAGAGGCTGCGAGGGCCGCAGTCCTTGCTAAGGGTACTAGAGATGAGGATGAGGAGGAAGAAGAGGAGGAAGAAGAGGGTGGCATTGAGGAGCTTGCTGAAGAAGGACGGGAAGGGCTTGCCGGGGATGAGGCTACCGGGACGGACACAATGGAAAAACACGGAGAAGGGGATTTCCAGGTCTCTGAGCCAATGCGTCACCTTCGTAGCAGGGGCAGCCAAGAGCGCGTGTGTACTCCCCCACCCCGATCCGCCCCCGTGGCAAGGAAATCCATCACCAAAACCAGGAAGTCAGAGCTGATACGCCGGCAGCCTGCACGGCAGGTCAAGCTCAAGCCTCCATCCTCCCGGGAAGAACTTTCCGGGGAGGATGAGGTCTCATTCCTGCCAAGCTCACTGCCGCCAGCTATCAAGTGAGCTAGGGAGTATCAACAGCCATCCGAGTACAAGATGAGCATTCTCCTCGAATCCGATGAAGTGTAAGCAATTTCCCGCCTCTTCCTATCAGGTCTTAATTTATCTTTTTTGTTGATTCTGATCTGGCTCCTTGTTGTTTCAGTGATGAAGAGCCGCTTCTTCAACATACGAAGTGGGCTAAGGCGTTGGCGGGCCATGGTTCGCCATCAAGGGTCACACAGGAGATGCCGGTGGTCGCCACTGTGGTCACCAGCTCCCAGGCCAGCCCCCCCGCCAAGATGTGCCACCACCTCAGCCGGCTGAAACAAACATTGAGGCCCGTACTTCTAGTGATGGCAAGGAGGTAGGAGGGGAGCACCAAGGAGAAGAGAACCAAGAAGCAGATCCCACCAAGGGTACCCCATCAACCACCATTCCCAGGAGCACTTCTCTGGCAAGAGCCTCTACCGACGACTGTGTTCACATCAGCGCCTCCCCAATGACGGAAACTGTCGAGGGCCGCGTGCTGGCAACGCAAGTTGCCGGGGGTGGGGACTCCCCAGCCCAAGAAGTACAGCCACGTAATCCTCTTGCCGCAAAGTCATTTCGACAAGAACCTTTTCCTAGTTTCTACCAGCAGTTGGGATCTTATTCCTTCCTTTTTCTCTTGTCTTGTTTTGTCTTGGTTTTTCAGCCCCAACTTCTCCCGTGGGGGGCGACGAGCTTGTGGAGGTAGCTGGTATTGCCAAGGCTATTGCTGAAGAGGCCACCAAGATTGCAGCCGTGGAGAACCTCGAGCGGACTGAGAGGGACATCCAGGAGGCTCATGCGGCGATGGAGAAGGCGTCCGGCAACCGGTCTGTGCCCGCCAAGATGGATGTAGATGTGGCGCACACCATCAATCCGCTGCCAGTACTTGCCGAACAACCGGTGTTAGTGGCCCCGCGAATACCACCAACCAGCATAGAGATGGTGACCTTCTAGGCCAGTCTTGGAGCCCCCAGCTTGTCTGGCACTGCAGAACTGAACTTTGAGGAAGAGGTCGCTCGAATCCTGCTCCCCTTGTCCCAGAGGTCCACAGATGTTGAAGATATTGCCAATGAGCAAGAGCACTTCATGTTCTTGCAGGCTATGGCTGCCAGGTTCAAGGACGCCCAGGACACGTACGGTAAGAGGTGGAAGCAGATTGAGGGAGAGCGCAAGGCCCAGGGCTTGGTAGACCAGCAGCTGAAGGAGAAAGCGGAAGAGTTGCGCATGTGGTACAATAATCGATCCCGCGATCTCAGGAGCTAGGAGGAGAAGATGGTTGCTACGAGAGAGAAGGCAACAACTCATGACAGCAAGTTGACGGAGCGCGAGGTGCTGCTCAACGTCAAAGCTAAAGACCTTGCCGCCCAAGAACAAGCTATGGCTGCCACTCTCCGCAACAAGGATTAGGAGATCAAGGAACTTCTGAAACTTTGAACTCAGAAGCTGGAAGATGACAACCGGAAAGCCTTGGAAGCATAAGCTTCGGAGCATGCTGCCAAGCTCAAAGACACCGTTGGCGAGGCTGCAGCTGCTACCACTGCAATAACAGAAATGGAGGCTTAGACCGGCAAATTGAAGGAAGAGCTAGCCACCAGTGGCAAGGATATCGAGGCCCTCAAAGCCAAGGCACAGAAAGCAGCTCAAGCTCTAGGGGAGCTGCAGACACAGCTCTCGTCCAAGGGCCAAGAATTGGCCACCTCTGATGGTGTGATCCAAGATTTGAAATCTAAGCTTGCCGGACTGGAGCAGGACCTTGAGTCCTCCAAGACATGGGAGAAGGCCTTCACGGAGAAGCTTGCTGCTACAGAAACTCTCCGGAAAGATGCCGAGGGCACGCTGGACAAGCTGTAGAAGATGTACTCCCTCTGGACAAAGGAGTTGGTCGATACAGCTGAGTGCCTCTCTTCCCAGCTTGCAGTTATGGACATGAAGAGCTGGAGTTTCCCTACTTCAGAGCACGAGGTTGCTAGCGCCAGACTATCCAGGTTCTTCGATGGCTTGATTGAAGCACTGAAGACAAACCATGATGAAATGAACGTAGCCTTTGCCAATGAGTCCCGGCAATTCACCCGCGATGTGCTTCACACCGCACTGGTTAGTCTGGTCTGCCGCAACCCAGGGCTCGACATCTCCAAAGCCTTCAAGAAGATGCCGCCAAACACAGATGCTTCCGCCATCGACAAGATCATCGCTCCTATTGCTGACAAGGTCCTCAATGTCCCTAGGGTCCAGGGCGATCATACTAACTAAGCTTGCCGCTGCATTCACCGCTGCGCTGCCAAACATAAGAACATATTCAACCTCATGTTAGGTATTTTCTATTCTCGGGATGTAATATCACTTTTAAATAGGTGTATGAACTTATGCTATCCTTTTAGTTTACTTTGCCTATGGCCCTTGTATAACTGTGCACCCTACGCATGCTGGAAGCTTGCCGGGGCTTACACTAGCCGCGGGCACTTTGGGGGCAGACCCCTAGCAGCCTGCTGGTAATGTCGCCATCGGCAAGTTACCCTTCGATGTTTTCGATGCTGCCACTCAGACTGTTGAGCGGACTCGACACATACAAGGGCGCAAATGATCACAGAAGAGTTCCTTCGTGTTGCAGGTTCCTTTATACAAGTACCGGGCTAAAACCAAAGGGAATTGCAAAGAATAATTGGGGAATCTGGAATCAAAAAGCCTTCCAACTTATCTTTTCTCTTTGCGACTGCTGCCACTGCGGAGACATGAATCCCCCCATCCCGCAGAAGCCTCACACGCGGAGGACTCTCTCTTACCCACACATAGCATGTGGGCAGAGTACCGCGACACGTTGAGAATTTTGCCGGAAAAGGGTGAATGCTTGCTTTACCAAGGTTATCCCCGCAACAACTCTGTCTCGCAGGGTCGGGCGGAAATCCAACGGACTTGCCGGAGTCCGCGGACTTGCCGGGCGTCGGCCCTCGCACGATGGACGCCTGCGCTACCGGGCACGGGCTTGTTGACAATCATATCATCCGCGCGCGTGTTGTTGCTGGGATCGGCACAATGAAGGGACCTTGGCCCACACCAAATTGAGAAATGTTGCTCTGATGACCGCGCTCGCCATGGCGCGGGGGAAGTTGGGGCTGCACATCCACACCACGCACACCATTACTGTGGCTGTCGCCAGAGGGTCGTGGGAGCTCACCAACTTCGGCGCTCCTATCGTCCACTCCCGCCGCGACGGGCACGGCGATGACACCTCCTGTGCTGGCCACGCCCCCATGGCTTCTGCACCGCCTGCTGGAGCGGCGCCACCTGCACCATCCGGAGGCGAATGTGGTGGTAGCCTATGTCGGCGTTCTGTGAACCAGGGTACCCAGACTTGCCTGCCTGCGGCCCATCGCGTGGCTCCATCAACGGCCTGGTACGGCCCAGCTTCAGCGACAACAACTCAAGACCCTCGCGAGGGGCCAAGCCTCGTGAGGCGGACGACACCAAGACCTCCACGGGGAGCGGCCCCCTCAGGCTGGCTCCTGAGGAGCGGAGAGTTCTATGCAAGCCTCACCTCATGAGGTCCGGATGACGTGAGCCATGATGACCAAGGCCAGGCGGGCGCCAGCGGGCACAGTGTATTAGTTTCCTCTTTGGTGCTAAAGAGGCAAGCGCAGGCGCGGAGTCCCGAGGAATCAGCCAAAGGTTTCCATTCCCGTGCAACAAGACCAAGACCGCTAGGACGGCAGGACAGATGTTATCGTCGAGCGCACCATGGCGTCTATAGCACCTGGCTCAGAGAACAAATCCTACGGAAATGTCACGTTGTGTACTTGAGTATGAACAGGAACAAATCCTACGGAAATGTCACTCTGAAGCTTATGGAGGGCATCATGCGGGAGATAGAACTGCTCACAAGGTATTGCAATCTGGTTTTTATTGGCCTACTCTCTTCAAGGATGTCCGTAAGTTTGTTTTATCTTGTGATGAATGTCAATGAATTGGTAATATTGGTAAGCGTCAAGAAATGCCTATGAATTATTCACTTGCTGTTGAACCGTTTGATGTTTGGGGTTTTGATTATATGGGACCTTTTCCTTCCTCTAATGGGTATACACATATTTTGGTTGTTGTTGATTACGTTACTAAGTGGGTAGAAGCTATTCCAACTAGTAGTGCTGATCATAACACTTCCATTAAAATGCTTAAATAAGTTATTTTCCCAAGGTTTGGAATCCCTAGATATTTAATGACTGATGGTGGTTCACACTTTATTCATGGTGCTTTTCGTAAAATGCTTGCTAAATATGATGTCAACCATAGAACTGCATCACCCTATCATCCTCAATCTAGTGGTCAAGTTGAACTTAGCAATAGAGAAATAAAACTAATATTACAGAAAACTATTAATAGGTCCCGAAAGAATTGGTCTAAGAAATTGGATGATGCACTTTGGGCCTACCGAACAACATATAAAAATCCTTTGGGTATGTCTCCCTATAAAATGGTTTATGGAAAAGCTTGTCATTTGCCTCTTGAGTTAGAACATAAAGCATATTGCGCAATTAAAGAACTCAACTATGATTTCAAACTTGTCGGTGAAAAGAGGTTATTTGATATTAGCTCATTAGATGAATGGAGAACCCAAGCTTATGAAAATGCCAAGTTATTTAAAGAAAAAGTTAAAAGATGGCATGACAAGAGAATCCAAAATCGAGAATTCAAAGTTGTAGAATATGTTCTATTGTACAACTCTCATTTCAGATTTTTTGCAGGAAAACTTCTCTCTAAATGGGAAGGACCATATATCATCAAAGAGGTTTACCACTCTGGAGCTATCAAAATAAATAATGCTGAATGTACTAATCCGAAGGTGGTCAATGGGCAAAGAATAAAACATTATATTTCAGGTACGCCTATTAATGTTGAAAGCAATATTATTCAAACTATGACACATGAGGAACACATAAAAGAGACCTTCCGGAACACTCCAAAATGATTAAAAAAGAGGAGGTATGTGATACGTTAAGTAAACAGACTCCGAAAAATCCGCAAAAATATTTTCTGTCAATTTTGGAATATTTTAAAAATTAGGAAAATAAGAAACAACCAGGAAGGCACTCAAGGAGGGCACAAGACACCAGGGCGCGCCTGGGCCCCCTAGCGCACCCAGGTGGGTTGTGGCCACCTCGGGAACCTTCCCGACTCTGTTTTCCTCCTGTTTTGCTTGTTTCCCAAGATAAAAAAATCTTTATATACCCCCCGAACGCATTGACCACTGTATCGCAGAGAAATCTTTTGTTCTTCTTTCTTTCTATTTTCTAGCAGATATGAAAATATGTCATCTCAAGATTCGGAAGAGGATTGCCCAGTTTCTTATCAGCCTTTGGATAAAAATATCTTCAAGGACACCTATCCCTATATATGGTTCATTGATGAGGAAGATGAAGATGAGCCAGTCCCTCCTCGGTTCGAGCTAGAAAGCAAGGAGGCATTATGCAAGAGGATAATAAAGCTTGAGATGGAGAACGATTAGTTGTGGATAGATAATTTTACTCTCTGATGCAAGCTGGAGAAAAAGGATAAGATTGCTACTACCTCTTCACCACCATCACCTTCTTCATCACCAAAGGAGACTTGAGTTCATGGTATGGACACTCCCCTTGGCTTGTGCCAAGCTTGGGAGAGGTGTCCCGGTATTGTATCACCACAACTATCTTTGCCTTTATCTATTTTAGTTCGATCTTTAGTTTCCTATAATTTAGTTGAATAAAAGTTTTAGTTCGATCCTTTCTTTTTGAGTGTTTGCTTAGTGATCTATCTATCGATGTAATAGTGTTCGAGATATATAATAAAGAGTAGTTTGAGTTTTGTTTCTTTACTTTTATGTCTCAATAAAAAGAAAGGAAAATAAATGAAAAAGATCATATGCTAATCTTATGGTAAGTAATGACATCACATAAAGAAAAGTATAAGTGGTAAAATTTGTTGGAGATTGACAAACATAGCATTAGTCAATGATGCAACTCATGAAAGAATTAATAAGGGAAGAGAAGATTCACATGCAAATACACTATCTTGGACATCTTTTATGATTGTGAGCCCCCATTAAATATTTTGTGTCAAAATAGTTGACGTTGGACAAGGAAGACAACGTAATGATTTATGTTTGTTCATATTTACATAGAAGTTATATTGTCATAGATCTTTTAACATGTGGTGCTTGCTCAATATCTTTTCTAGCCAAAAATTCCGCACTAAGTAGAGATACTACTTGTGCATCCAAAAACCCTTAACCCAAATCTTATTTTGAGAGTCCACCATACCTACCTATGGATTGAGTAAGATCCTTCAAGTAAGTTTTCATCGGTGTAATAAGGCAATAAAAATTGCTTCTAAATGTGTTGGATCATTTAGTGTAAGAGAAAATTGAGCGTTGTACGAACTTGTGATGGCAAAGTAATAAAAGCGATGGACTACATAATAAAGGTTGCTATCACAAGGGGTAATATAACATGACGTTCTTTTGCATTAAGGGATTTGGTATACAAACAAATAAGCGCATGACAACCTCTGCTTCCCTCTGTGAAGGGCCTATCTTTTACTTTTATGCATTTACTTTTATGAAGAGTCAAAGTTTTCTTCCCTATTCCTTTTTATTTTCTCTTTTTGCAAGCATCATGTGGTGAGGAAAGATCTAGGGACATATATCTAGTTGGATATGAGTAGGCATGAGATATTATTGTTGACATCACCCTTGAGGTGAATACGTTGGGAGGCGAAGCTATAAGCCCCTATCTTTCTATGTGTCCGGTTGAAACTTTTTGTTCATGGGTATGTTGTGAGTGTTAGCAATCATAGAAGATTAAATGATGGTTGAGTATGTGGACTTGCCTAAAGGCTCCGATACGTGACACTTCCTGAAAATATGATGAATTGTAGTTGCAAAGTTGACTGAGAACATAGTTTGTTGGTTTTCAATAAGATTTATGCTTTATACTTCAATGTTGTGATGAACTATTACTTGTTCATGAGAAGTTAGATGATAAAAGTGATGTGATAAAAGTTATTTGACAAAGTTTTATGTTAAAGTTCTTTGCTGTTATAATAATATGCATGATGCTTCTATGTCCGTATTTTGTTTTTATCGACACCTCTCTCTCTAAGCATGTGTGCATGTTTTTCGATTTCGGTTTTCGCTTGATGACAAGCGAGGTCTAAGCTTGGGGGAGTTGATACGTCCATTTTGCATCATGCTTTCCTACTATTATTTATAATGTTTTTATGCATAATAATGCTTTTTGGAGTATTTCTAATGCCTTTTCTCTCATATTATGCAAGGTTTACACAAAGAGGGAGAATACCGGCAGCTGGAATTCTGGACCTGAAAAAGCTACATCAGAGTTACCTATTCTGCACATCTCCAAATGACCTGAAAATTTTCGGATAATTGTTTTGGAATATATGAAGAATATTGGAGCAAATAACTACCAGAGGGGGCCCACCAGGTGGGCACAACCAACTTGGGCGCGCCAGGGAGCCCAAGCATGCCCTGGTGGGTTGTGCCCTCCTCGGCCCACCTCCGGTGCCCCTCTTCTAGTATGTAAGTCGTTTTGACCTAGAAAAAAAATAAGGAGAGGACTTTCGGGATGAAGCGCCACTGTCTCGAGGCGGAACTTGGGCAAGAGCACTTTTGCCCTCTAGCGGAGCGATTCCGCCGGGGGAACTTCCCTCCCGGAGGGGGAAATCATCGTCATCGTCATCACCAACAACTCTCCCATCTTTGGGAGGGCCATCATCAACATCTTCAATAGCACCATCTCCTCTCAAACCCTAGTTCATCTCATGTGTTCAATATTTGTACCGGAACCTTAGATTGGTACATGTGGGTGACTAGTAGTGTTGGTTACATCTTGTAGTTGATTACTATATGGTTTATTTGGTGGAAGATTATATGTTCAGATCCATTATGCTATTTAATACCTGTCTAATCTTGAGCATGATTATTATTTGTGAGTAGTTACTTTTGTTCTTGAGGTCACGGGAGAAGTCATGTTGCAAGTAATCATGTGAACGTGATATGTGTTCGATATTTTGATGATATGTATGTTGTGATTCCCTTATTGGTGTCATGTGAATGTCGACTACATGGCACTTCACCATATTTGGGCCTAAGGGAATGCATCGTGGAGTAGTTATTAGACGATGGGTTGCTAGAGTGACAGAAGCTTAAACCCTAGTTTATGCGCTACTTCGCAAGGGACTGATTTGGATCCAAATGTTCAATGCTATGGTTAGATTTTATCTTAATACTTTTCTCGTAGTTGCGGATGCTTGCGAGGGGGTTAATCATAAGTAGGAGGTTTGTTCAAGTAAGAACAAAACCTAAGAACCGGTCCACCCACATATCAACTTATCAAAGTAGCAAACACGAATCAAATCAACATGATGAAAGTGATATGATGAAATTCCCGTGTACCCTCAAGAACGCTTTGCTTATCATAAGAGACTGTTTTGGCCTGTCCTTTGCCACAAAAGGATTGGGCTACCTTGCTGCACATTATTATCCGTTACCGTTACTTGCTCATTACAAATTATCTTGTTATCAAACTATCTGTTATCGACTATTTCAGTGCTTGCAGAAAATACCTTGCTGAGAACCACTTGTCATTTCCTTCTGCTCCTCGTTGGGTTTGACACTCTTACTTATCGAAAGGACTATGATTGATCCTCTATACTTGTGGGTCATCATAGACCATACTAAAACCTACTCTAAACCTAATCTAAATGATCACTACCGCCCGACCACCATGTCCGACCATGAGCCCCGAGAACTAACGCTCTGGCTATTGCCTTTGCCTCCTCCTCATCCGCCTCGGTGCTGTCCAGCTCTGCCTCTGTAACCTCCTCCTTTGGAGCCCAAGGTTCCAAAGATTTCCGCCTCCACGTCGCCACCAAGAGGCTAATTGGTCCTCGATGTTGTGCCGACCTAGCTTAGCTCGGACGGGAGGAGATGAGCGGTGGCCTTCTTGGGACCCTAGCGGCGGCGACCTACCATGCACTACTCTTCCTCGCTGCTGGCGGCGCTCGCGTAGACATGCCGGCGACGCCCACGCAGCCGTGCCGGCACTACTAGGGAAAACCCAAGTAGTAGCACTAGAAATAGTGCTAGTAGTAGCACGGGTGGCCGCGCTACCCCTACGGCGCTATAGCTAACTTGTAGCAGTAGCGCTTGTTGAAGCGTGCTACTGCTATCCCTACCTAGCGATAGCATTTGTTGGCCCAGCGCTACTGCTAGATAGTTGTAGAGTTGTTCCTTACCAGCGCTACTGCTAAACCAGTGCTACTACTTGTTGTAGACCAGCGCTACTGCTAACTTTACATGTATTTTACTACATATTTGCGCTATATTTGTACAGGTTTTATACAGTAGTGTAGTCATATCATAAACATACAATATGCTCATCATATCATACACATAATAGTCTAATCACATCATCCAACACAAATGATGCCGTCTCTTATCATAATCTCGACATAGCGATACAAGTTAAGTGACATGTCTCGAATACAAGCAACTGCATGTTCATCACATACACATGTTTCATCATCTATATCTAACTAAGATAAAGAAGAGAAGAGCGATCACTATGAGCAATAGTGCGATAATGTAGTAGTTCTTGAGGCACTGGTTCTGATCCCTCTCTCGTGCTAGCGTGAACCTCAAGTAACTAGCTTCCACTTCGGCTCTGCTCTTGAACCCCTTTTGGCTGCCGCCCGAGTACCCCGACACCTGGGCCTGACACTCTGGCCACTCGTCGTATACTCCTGGAACCTTCACTACATACATGGCGTAGCACTTTTAGGCCATCGATGATCTATAAACCTGCATCATGACATAATGAAATCATCGATAATATGCAACTTAATATAGTTGAGCACCAGAAAGAGACAGAGTTAGCAAAAATAGAAGCAACATATCATAAGCATAAATAACAAAGTTCATCGTACCCGAACTGCCCTAACTAGAGTGATCTTCCCTAGTTGAGTAGGACGGTTTAATTACATCACAAAGTTTTGTGGTGCATAAATTCAAAGTTTCGTCATAGAGAAAGTAGTGACTAAATGGACACATTGTCATATATCGTGAATCACTCCAATATGTCATGCCATCCTTCCAAATCAGGGAGGATGTCCCCGAGGAAAGTGAAAGGCTTCATGTCGAGACGTTGAGCGGCTATGCGTGTTCGGACGTCTTCCTGGGACATTTGCCCTTCTTCGTAGAACATCCCTATTTTTCGAGAACCTCCTTCATGATGACTTGGGCAAGTTCATGCTAGATGTGATAGAACTCAGCTCGGAGTCAATGATTTGGTACATTACCTAGTTTCTTGGCACATTGCAGAATATCGGCATCGTCGGATTTAGGTGACATGCGAAGGTTCTGGCAATCCCGTCTGTACTCCAGCATGTGGTGGGTGACATAGAATCCATCACTGAGAGTACCTCTTGGTTGCTGGATGCAGTAGAAGTCAGTCTTATGGCCAAAGCAGGGCGCACGGTTCTTTGTCTTCTTGACCGTGATTGATCCACCCCGATGGCCGTAGCTTAAGATAGCACTGTTCATAATAGCCTTGATGTGGGTGTAATCCTTTTTCTTTATGTTCTTCGACGAGCCCAAGTAAAGAGCATGGGATAATCGGGGGTAAAGAATGATGAGGATGGCGCACCCCTCGCTGCGCAAAATAAGTACACCTCAAATTAGACTCCACGTGTGCAAATGAATGATTGAAATCGAAGGAAGGATATCTGCGGATGAATTACATGGGATGATAAGGCAGGAGAAGCATCTCCTTGTCCTTATTAGCGACCATGAAATCAACGATGTAGTTCCTCGCATATTCGCGGTGCTTTGAGCAGACTGCCAAGAAGCCCTCGTGCATAAAGTATGGGTCAGCGACACAGATATAAGATATTTGCTTGAGCCTGATGATGTAGTTCATGTACAAGGCATAATGGCGTACGAACATAAAATCTAGCTTTGTCATGTGAAACATGTCGAAGATGTAATCAAATCAAAGGAAGAACTTATCCACGGGGAATGTGTGGACGTAGAACGACCTTTGCTGCGGCACGTTAACCACGTAGAGCGGGTATCCTGGATTTTTCGAGGCGATAAGGCTTTTCTCTCTCAACAACACATCGTCATGAAGTCTCCTTAGATCGCCGTCTATGGCCTCTACCGCTGCCTTAGGTAGGATCGGATCACCGGCGATATGGTATTTCGCCGCACCTTTGATAGGTATACGATCTACAATCTGAGGATGAGGAGGCGACTGTCTCATAAAAGCAGCTTTGGCGCCATTAGGGCCTTTCTTCGGTCTCTTCCGATGCTTCTTTGGTTCCGGAAGTGAGCCTATCATAACATCCCTGACTACCACCCCCAGTGTTGTCGGGCTCAGCATTAATGCACGAGCAGCGCATTGTTGTTGCTGGGTTGAGGCGGCATCTGAAGGAGTGTCCTGCGAGGATTGCAGGAAGAGAGACTTCTTGCAATCATCCTTAAGACGATTCTGCTCCGGCAATTCAGGCATCAACTCATCACGCTCAAACCCTGAGTCATACTACTGAGCCTTCAATCCTCCGTCGTCATAGCCGCCAGTATTGAGATATTGTAGAGGGTCATCATCCATTGCTTCTTCGATGATGGTGACATCATCAGCCACTAATGGAGCCTCTTTCTCATGTCGTCTGCTATCACCCGGCACGACATGTGCTGCTACTTGGGTAGGTGAGGTGGTGTTCATACCTTCCTGAGGCTGCTTGGTCATTGGTGTGCTCCCGATCGCCTCTAGATGAAGGAGACTCTTTAGCCACAACAGGACCCAACTCTTGCAATTGCCAAGCCGTGGAGGGGTCTCGTCGTCATCTCCCCCTTGTGGTACTGGAGGAGCCAAATTCTCATAGCCCGCTTTGTCACTGGCCACGGAAACCTTGAAGACGCTAGGGGGCATTGGCCGGCTATGGAACAATTGTTCCTTCGGCTTCACTATCGTCGCCTTTCCCACATCCACCTTCTGGCCGCTAATGCTATACAGTATGGAGCACGGGGTTTCGTCGGCCCGTGAAGACATGTCTGCGAGGTGAGACATCCGAAAGGCAACAGAAATGGGAGATTATACATATATTTTAGAGGGCCGGTGTGTCAGATAGTTACCGTGAGGGCGTCGAGCCCAGCCAAAGACGAAGCCCCGCCGAGCACGCCAGAGACGGAGGATGGGCTGCTATGAGCAGGTGCGGTTGCGTGAGCAGGTGCCGGTGCAACGCTAAACGAGCTGCTCTCGACGAAGCTGGGAAGGGGAAAGTCCGCTGCCTCTTTATCTGGATTTTTCTTGGTCCAATTGATGACAGTCGGAATAGAGGCACCAAGGAAGATACCAATTCCTCTCTTATGGCAGCTACCGCTACTTTGACTGCCTCGCTCAGCAACACATGTTGTATCGCTTCTTTGGTCTCAGCTGATTTCTTATCGATCGCAAACCTTCTTGTCGATGTTTATTTCGTTTAACCTCCATCTTTGCTTTCTCTCCTTGGCGTACTCACGGTAGTAGTGCTTCCATGTGGCACCGTCTCTGACGCCATGCACGTGTCCATACGATGGCCGAGTGTCCATTGGGAGACTTTTCCATATGTTCAAGGCCCGGTTGAAAGGGGTGTCCCACATGGGCCTCGCCAACGCCTTAGACAGCGAGTCGCTTTCAGCCGCAATCCTGTGCTGCTCTTTCTGCAAAATGAACGTGGATCATTTACAAATGTGACTAAATGTGCAGTCGAATTGATTAGAAGCTAAAATTAGGGGGTAAATTAAGAATTACCAGCAGTCTCATGAACTCCCTCATGACCGCGTCCGTTTCAAAAACGTTGTTGACTGGGTCCCAACGGTACCGGGCCATGATGAAGTCATGCTCCTACGGGACGGTGAACTCCGCCAAGGGGTCTGGGAGCCCCAGACATTCGCGTTCCACATCCTCCTTGCCCCATATGCGCCTCTTCCCCGAGTAACAACGGCTTCCAAGGCGGTGGTACACCATGTTCCTTTCTTGAAGCCCCTTCATGTACTCTGACTTTTCTTTGGCAGCTTCGGCAACGCAAGCCGCCTTGAATATTTCAAACTGCTCTTCCATAATTGTCGGATTATCCTTTACAATCTCGGAGTAGGGTTCCATTTTGACAATGATTTGACTTTTCACCATTACTTTCCAGGCAGACAACGCGCCGCTAAACTTGACCATGGCTTTATTGTTTATCTTCTTCATTGCCGCATCTTGCCATGGTTGAGGATATTTGATTTCATCCTGGAGAAGAATCTCTGGTGCAGCTTCGTTAGGAGGAACTGCTGCATATTTGATATCTTCCTTCATTTTTTGTCGTTGATGGTGGCGGTTTCTCATAGGATGCAGCCTACTTGATTGCTGTAGCACATGCACGCTTCCTCATGCTCTGTTGGCTCGAAATTGCCGGGATCCATCGTGCTGAGCTGGTTTGGGCATTGTATCCTCTTCGGTTTCGGTTCTTTACCGGCTAATTCGCCGGTCTCGGCGTCAGTCTCGGCGCCAGTGTTGGTGCTGGCGCCAGTGTCGATCTCGGTGCAACCCTCGGATGTGACAGGGGGGTAGTGCAACAACCGTTGTTGCTCCTCCAGATAGTTCAAATAGTTGTCTGACGCCTTATAGACGTTGCAATTAACAGAACCCCCTCCTTCATCGTTGTTAGCCATGTTTCCTATGATTAAGTCTATTCAATTAATTCTAGACCTAATAAAATGAATAATGACATAAAAAAGGCCTATGTTTTGCCAGAATGTTGATTCATTCCTGTTGCGGCAAATCCCGTGCACTCGATATGTCCTAGTTTTTAGCACAGGTCATGCCAAAATTCTCGGAAAGTTTTGCCATAACCTTTGCTAAAAAGTGGAAAAATCGAGCGCCTGAAATTTGCCGGAACAGAAATGAATCAACATTCCGGCAAAACATAATCCACTCGCATAATATCCCTACTATCGGGGCACGACACCTATGGGATCCCGAGAGACCCCTTTACGATTCGGCGGGGGGAGAGGTATACGCAAAGAGCAGAACTAGTGATCGACGCGGGAAGTTTTTACCCAGGTTCGGGCCGCTGATCAGCATAAAACCCTACTCCTGCTTTGTGTTCTTATTGATGTTCTAGAGCCCAGCCTTCAGGAGCGCACGCAATGAACAGTGCGTTCAAAGAGCAGCTAGGCATGCAGAATGGGCCAGAAGTTCTCCTCCCCCTGTAGCAGTTGCCTTGGGCCTCCTTTTATATGATCAAAGGGGTCTCCACAGTGGCAAAATGTACATACATTGAGGTGTAAAGTAGCTACAGGGTATCATACCTAACCCCTGACGGATTAGGACAAACGCATTTAATGCACCGTGAGGTGTCCGTTTAGGTGTCCTCACTTTCTTGGGGATGGAAAAAGGGGCCATCCCATCAGCACCACTTAAGCTCTCCTCCACTGGCGTGCCGCCACGCATCCAGGGAAGGAGCCAGAATGTCAGACTTGTTACTGTGCCGAAGCGGTGGCACAGTGGCGGAATCTCGCCAGGCGCCGATCCTTGCCGGGCACCAAACCTTGCCGGGCGCCAGGGCTTGCCGGGCGCCAAGCTTTGCTGGGAACCAAGCCTTGCCGGGCGCCAAGGCTTGCCGGGCTCCACGGGCCATCCCGGCAAGGATCCTGCCGGGGAAGCTGGCCTTCGATTTCCAGCTTTGCTTATTTGCTGATTCTCAGATCTCTGACTTGATGATTTCCTTGATGACTTAAATCGACCTCGAGCTGATCCTGGCAAGCCTTGCCGCGAGGACGGCTACAACTGCCCGTGCACAAGTAAGGGGTACTAGTGGCCCAATACTTAGTACACCGACAGGAGCCTCCGGGCCTGGGCCATACACGAGTGCGAGGCGTTGTTGGGCTAGGCCCAAACAGTGCACGGGCACGCGTGGCAGGGAATTAACTGCTCGTAAAGATCTTGTTTTACTGTGCCCCCACTACGCGCACGGAGCGTGCGATGTGGGAAGTGTGCCAAAAAGGCTGCAAACTGTTTCGCGCCCATAGAGGCGCATTCATATTGGGGGATAAACAAGGTGGCCCCGCTCCTTCCCCATTAAAACGAGAAGTCGTGGAGGCGCAAACCCATTCACCCCCCTCTTCTTCCCAATCTGGCCATCGCCATCGCCTTCCTCTGCTCGAGCTCAAAGCGAAACCTTCCTTCCCTTCTGCTCGCCGCTCCCGCGCTCGTTCCATCCTCCGGCTTCCATCTCCACAGTCGCCATGCCGCCCAAGGCCAGCAAAGGCAAGGGCACGGACAAGGAGTCGAAGGCTGAAGTTCCGGAAAGCGAACTAGTGAAGATGCGGAAGAGGCTCGTCGTCTTCCCTCCGACGCTCGACGCCGAAACCTTGAAGGGACTATACCAATGCATGAGGGCGAAGGGAACACAAGCTCAGCCCGCCACACGCGTAATCCCAGGTGCTAGTTCCAAAGGCGGATCGGACAGATACCCCTTCTTCACTGCGTACTTTTATTGCGGGCTCTGTCCACCTTTTTCCGATTTCTTCAACGACATCATGTATACATACGGCTTCCGCCTTCTTGATTTCATGCCGAATGCCGTATTTTGCATGTCGATCTTTGCCCATCTTTGTGAAAATTTTGCCGGCGTGATCCCCAATTCTGCTCTTTTCCGCCACTATTTCTATCCTCGAATCCAAAAAGGAGAGGCTCTCTCTGGATCTATTGCTTGGATTCCAAGGGCCTGGAACAAAGAGATATACCCAGATGGAGTTTACCGCGAAAAGTGGGACGAGTGGCGGGCCGAATGGTGCTGGATCCAGGAAGCAGATCCTCATCCTTTTTGCCATCCCCGGCGACAGAAGGTGGTCCGCGGCAAGGATTGGGGCGATCTCACCGCAGAAGACGAGAAGCTCACAATCGCCACTACCAGGATCCTCCGCTTGAAGGCTGCCGGGCTGACAATGGAGATGATCGGCTTCAACTTCCTCCGCCGCCGCATCGCCCCTCTGCAAAATAGGGGGAGCCAGCCTGGGAGTATAAGAACGCAGCGGATGTCATGAGGCTGCGCCCCGGGCTGAACAACAACTTGACTATTATGCAGCTTGGCGCTCTCTACCAAAAGTTATTCCAGTGCGAAGACAAGCATCGGCTGCCGGCAAGGATCGTCCCCTTGTGCAATAACTCTGCACTGGGGTCGATCATTGCCTTCTTGCCGATGTTCAACGCCCACGGCCTTGACCCGACCTGGGTCGAGCCAAGTGAGGAAGAAGCGCAGAAATTCTTCGACAATCTGACGGAGAAACCTGTCCGGCAAGAGTCAGATCTTATTCGCGCCACCACAGATCGGGAGGTAGCATACATCGCTACCAGAGTGGAGGAAGCGAATCTTGCCGCGGAGGCCGGCAGCGTTGGTTTCACAGAGTGGGAAGCCAGCGATGCAGAGGTGGTGGTGGAGGCAAAACCTGCCGAGGAGAGCAAGGTTGCCGGGGAAGAAGGCGGCGCAGTCGCTGAAAACTCATCCGGCGACGACACGGCCGAAGAGGAGACGCGAGAAGAGCCCTCGCCCCCGAAGAAGACAAAGTGTGTCCTTCGGAAAGCCGCATCGGGCGTCCCGGCAAGCCAGCCTACATCGAGCGGCGAATCCCCCGGCAAGAAAGTGGCCGGCAAGACCAGACCGCGGCAGGGGGCCCGTCAACAGCCCGCGCGGCGCGCGAGACCCACACCAGCGGCCACTACCGGAACGGCAGGAGGGTCTCATACAACCGGGCCAGAGGCTGCCCCGGCGCCTGCCACAGCCAAGCGGCCGAGGACCCCTCCTCCGCCTCCCCACTCAGACATCGCAACGGAGGTCGACTTCGACATCTCCGGCTTCAGTCCGGAGCGAGAGGAAGAAGAGTGAGTACCTGTCACAACTTCCACCTTCCAATCTGCATCAGTCTTATTGACTTACTTGAATTGTTTCTGCAGTGACACAGAAACCTTGTTGGAGAGGATGGCGAAGAGGTCAAGGACTTCTACGGGCGACGAGCCCCCGGCAGGCTCCACTAGCGTGCCAGAGACCGTCATCGCGAGCCCGGAGCCTAGTCCTCAACGCAGCCCCCAGCGTAAGTTCATTGTCCCTTTTTCTGTTGGCTGGTGCCGAGGCTTCGATTCTTGTCGCTGATATCTTCGGGTTCGCAGGAGAAGAACAGCAACAAGGAGAAGATTGCCCCATTGTGCCTCCTTCATCGACCGCTCCGCCCACAAGCACATCTCCGGCAAGAGATTCTGCCGACGAGCCTGTCCGGATTGAGGAGGAGCCGACAAGCACGGACTCCGGCAACCCACCCCCGGCAACCGGAGTTGCCGGGAGAGGCGAAGCCACCTCTCGACAGCCCGACGCAGGTACTCGATCGCCTCAGAGTGCTAGTTATTCTTTTCCCCTTACTTCTTTATCTTTGATCACTTCAAACTTCAACCTTGATCTTATTCTGTTTTCCTCCTTCGTCCTTTAGAGTTCCCTGTGATGGAACACATGGACGTCGACGTTGTGATCGAGGAGACCGCCAGGGATGCTGCCGCCGAAGCAGACAGGATTGCTGCCAGCGAGGCCACCAAGGATGACACTGTCGAGGCTGGTGGTGCTCTTGACGGGGAGGCCGCCAAGACAGCACAAGAGGAAACCGCCGAAGAACCTGCTGAAGGGGGCGACAGGGAGGCTAAGGACCGCACTGATAGCATTCCTGCCACAGGAACGCGAGGCGCTACACCGGCCACAGAGCCCCCTGTCACTGGTGAGGCGGCCACTGAAGACCAGCCATCAACATCTGAAGGCCCCTCATCCAGCAAGTACCTCAAGGTTGGCGAGAACCTGTTCATCAACTTGCCGAGGACGGCAAGCGCTGGGGCACCAGCCGAAGGAGAAGTTTTCGAAGAAATCATCGCTGCTGCCGGGCTTGAAGTTGTCGACGATCCCAGCACTAGCAGCGGCAAATCTGAAGAGGATCAGCTCCTTCAGGCCATGGGCGAGAACTTCCGCAAACTCCAGGCTCTCCATTGCGCCCGGAAAGACAAAGCGGACTCCAGAATGGCAGTTGTTGAGGCGGCCGAAGCAGATTTCCAAAGGCGCGTCGCACAAATGCAGATCTGGCACACCGAGGCCCTCCAAGAGTTGGTTGCCGGCCGGGAACAAGTGAGCCAGCAGTGGAATGAGATCCTCCTGAAGCAATCAGACATGGAGAAGGCGCATGATGAAGCTGTTCAAAGGATTGCTGCCGAAGATGCCCTCCTGACGGGGCGCCGCGTTGCTCTTGATGCTCATGAGGAAGATCTCACTGCTCATGAGCAGGCGCTTGCCGCCAAGCTTCGCAGCAAGGATGAAGACATTGAAAATCTTGTCGCGCGGCGGACCCAGGAGCTGGAGCAGAAACACAAAGAGGTGCTCGAAGCTCTAACTGCAAGTCACGCCAGCAAGCAAAAGAGGCCGTCGATGCTGCCGAAGTTGCAGAGGCTGCCAAGAACGAGCTGAGCGACAAAGTGAAGAGGCTGGAGACAGATCTCGACGAGCATGGCAAGGAGCTTTCGTCGCTCAAGGGGGACAGGGAAAAAACCCTCCACTCCTTGGCGGAGATGCAAGTCGCCCTGTCCGACAAGACCAAGCAGCTCTCCTCTGCGGCTGATGATATTGCGGTTCTGGAGCTGAAGCTGACCACGCTGCAGAAATCCCTTGAGGCCGGCAGGGCCCGTGAGAAGGCTCTACTCAAGGATCTCCAAGGAGAGAGGAACTTGCTCAAGAGCGCCGCCGCTGCCCAAAACGAGTACGAGAAGGGAGTGGAGATCTGGACTGGTCGTCTCATCGCTGCCGCGGAGAAGCTTACCGCAGAACTGTCAACCATGGGCTTGTCGAACTTTAGATATTCTTCCGAGGAAAGAATATCCCCAAGCGCGAGATTGACGATGTTCTTTGAAAGCATCATCAATGCGTTGAGGGCGCTCCAGTCCAGCCGGGCGACCCAACTGGCGAACGAGACTCGCCGGCTTTGCCAGGCCGTCCTTCGCAAGGTGCTCCTCAAGGTAGTGCACAGCAATCCCGGCATCGACCTCTCCAGCGCACTCGGCCACCTGCCAAAGGATGCAAATGTTGAGGCGCTTGAGAAGTGCATCGCGCCGATCCTTGAGAAGGTGGACTCCATCAAAAGGATCGAAGGCCAGTGCAGGGATTGAGTGCTTCCCTTTTATTCTTGCCGCCATCATCTCATGTAAAAGACAGTTAAGTCTCGAGTTAGGACTGCGGCAACTCATGGATGTAATATAATTTAACTATGTTTAGGCTCATGCTAGCTACTTTCCTTGTCTGATTCCTTTATGTATGGAGTTCATCCTACGCTTACTGAAAAACTTGCCAGCGCGCAACCTATCGCGAGCGCTGGGTGCGGGACTTCAGCAGCCTGCTGGAGGCGCAGCGGCCGGCAAGACTCCTTGGCGTTCTCAGTGCAGCCACTTAAATCGTTGAGCGGACTCAAAACAAAATAAGGGCGCAACTGATTACAAAAAGGGTTCCTTCGCGTGCAGATTTTCCATACAAGGGTCGGAATCGTCCAAGGAACTAACTTGGTAATAAAAGAAAAACTTGCTCTGAGTTTTTAGGACTTAGCTTTCTGTCTTTGTCCTTCCTCCGGCAAGCATACGATTCCGAACGTCACCAACTGGTAGTCATGTCTCCCTTCCCCCCCGGCAAATGTGCACGCGAGGAATCCTTCTGTCTTTAAGAAAAAGAAAGAAGAGAAAATAAAGAGATGAAACCTTGGCGGTTCGTTAGAACTTACCGGGATCAGGTGTTATACAACATCTTAGACAAACATGCATATATGAATGTGAACATGAGAATCAATAAGGAAATGTACAACACTTAAATTTATTCATCTGTGCTCAGGGTCTGCGCCTGGCTTTGTACAAAGGATCACATGCCTTGCTGGCAAGACTTGTACAAAAAGGTGGTTGCCGGGAGCCCCCGGCAACCGCGCCTTATGGATAGAACTTGCGAAGATGTTCGATATTCCAGGAATTACTCACTGGAACGCCATCCTCGGTCTCCAGGCGGACAGCGCCAGGCCTGGTGACTCGTACTACCCGATAAGGGCCTTCTCACTTTGGCGTCAACTTGTTTGAATTCTTGGCAGACTAAATCCGTCGAAGAACAAGGTCGCCTTCCTCAAGGCTTCGGGCATGAACTTTGCAGCTATGATAGCGGCGCAAAGCTTGCTGGTAGCGTGCAGCTCTCACAGCAGCCTGAAGACGATTCTCCTCAAGGAGCACAGCGTTATCTTGCCGCAGTTGCTCTTGCTCGAGCTCATCATAAGCGAGCACTCGAGGAGATCCGTATATGAGTTCCGTGGGGAGAACTGCTTCCGCTCCATACACTAGAGCGAAGGGCGTCTGGCCGGTGGCTCGATTTGGTGTTGTTCTGATTGACCAAAGAACCGCTGGCAACTCATCAATCCAGCGTCTTCCGCACTTTTTCAGCCTGTCAAAAGTTCTGGTCCTGAGACCGCGCAGCACTTCAGCATTGGCCCTCTCCGCTTGGCCGTTGCTTCTCGGGTGAGCAACAGAGGCAAAACAAATCTTGCTGCCAAGGTCTTGGACGTACTGCATGAAGGTGCGACTTGTGAACTGCGTGCCGTTGTCGGTGATGATCCTATTAGGCACACCGAAACGGCAAACAATTCCTTTGAAGAACTTGACAGCCGACTGTGCTGTCACCTTCCTCACTGCTTCCACCTCCGGCCACTTTGTTAACTTGTCGATAGCAACATACAAGTACTCAAAGCCCCCGGCAGCACGGGGGAAGGGCCCCAGTATGTCGAGCCCCCAGACCGAAAATGGCCAGGAGAGAGGGATTGTTTGAAGAGCTTGAGCTGGCTGATGTAATTTCTTCGAATGAAACTGGCACGCTTCACACTTGGTTACTAGTGCAGTCGCATCCTGGAGGGCGGTGGGCCAAAAGAAACCTTGCCGGAATGCTTTCCCGGCAAGCGCTCTTGACCCTATGTGAGAGCCACACATGCCCCCATGTATCTCTGCCAACAGCTCTAGTCCATCCTCCCGAGGAATGCACTTCAATTTCACACCGTTTGGTCTCTTTCTGTACAGGACGTCATCGACGAACTTGTACATAATAGACCGACGGGCTACTCTCTCCGCTTCTTCCTGTTCCTCAGGGAGTTCACCTGTCTGAAGGAAATGGACGATGGGCTGCGCCCATGCTGGAGCCTGAGGCTCGACAGCTAGGACTAAAGGCATCTCTTCTGCCGGGGGGACATTTGTCTCGACAGCAAGGGCCTGAGGCCCTGCCGGAGCCTGTTGTTCCCCGGCAGGCGTGTCGATCCCGGCAACTTTCTTGCCGGCGGCTCCGGGGAGCTCTGCCGGGAAGTACTGGCCAGAGTTCAACTTTCTTCTCTTTTCTTGCCGCATTGATGGTGCCACGGATGGTCGAGTCAATTGGAGCACAAAAGTTCCTGGTTCCACAGGCAACTTGAGGGCAGCACGCTTTGACAGGTCGTCAGCAACGCTGTTCTCGGCACGAGGGACATGCTCCATTTGGAGACCGTCAAAGCGCTCTTCCAATTTCCTCACTTCATCTACGTAGGCTTGCATCAACGGACTTTGATAGTTCTTGTTGACCTGCCTGACGACAAGCTGTGAATCACCTTTGATAATGAGCTTTTTGATACCAAGGTCTGCCGCGATCCTAAGACCGGCAAGCAAACCTTCGTACTCTGCAGTGTTGTTGGTTGAACTCTCCCGGGGAAAATGCATTTGGACTACATACTTGAGGTGCTCTCCGGTGGGTGCGACAAGCAGCACACCAGCACCGGCGCCTTGCAGCGAAAAAGCCCCGTCAAAGTACATAACCCATTGCTGATCGATTTCCTTGCCGGGGAGACTTGTTTCTTGAACTTCTTCGTCTGGCGTCGGGGTCCATTCTGCAATGAACTCCGCCAAGGCCCTGCTCTGAATTGTGGAAGTACTTTCAAACTTAAGACCAAAGCTGGACAGCTCCAACGCCCACTCCACGATCCTGTTGGTTGCCTCCGGATTTTGCAAAATCCGTTGCAACGGAAAGCGAGTGACGACGGTGATCTCATGTGCTTGAAAATAATGGCGCAGCTTTCTTGAGGCCATAAGGAGGCCGAAAAGCAACTTCTGCACACCAGAATATCTTGACCTAGCCCCTTGTAAGAGGGAGCTAACAAAATAAACTGGGCGCTGCACCACCTTTTTCTTCTGCACGGGTTCTTCTGTTTGCGCAGATCCTGTCTTGCCGGGATCAACCCTTGCCGGGGAAGATCTTGCCATGTCATCTGGCGGTCCTGCCGCTGATGTTGCCTCCTCATCAGCTTCCCTCTGCGCCACCAGCGCAGCACTAACCACTTGATTTGTCGCCGCCAGATACAGCAGCAACGGTTCTTGTGGTTTAGGTGCGACTAGCGTCGGCGGAGAAGAAAGGTATTTCTTCAAATCTTGCAGCACCACCTCTGCTTCCTGGGTCCATTTCATCGGACCTGCCTTCTTCAAAATTTTGAAGAAGGGCAGGGCGCGCTCAGCAGATTTGGAAATAAACCTGCTTAGAGCAGCAACACAGCCGGCAAGACGACGCACATCCTTGACGCGTCTCGGCGCTTCAATTTGCTCAATGGCTCTGATCTTGTCGGGGTTAGCTTCGATTCCCCGGCAAGATACAAAGAATCGGAGGAGCTTGCCGGAAGGAACACCGAACACGCACTTCTCAGGATTGAGCTTCAAGTTGATCTTGCGCAAGTTCGCAAATGTTTCTTCTAATTCTTGAATGAGTGTTGCTTTATCCTTAGTTTTGACCACTATATCATCCATATACGCCTCCATATTTCTATGGAGTTGTGGCTCAAAACCAATCTGGATTGCTCTGGCAAATGTTGAACCAGCACTTTTCAACCCGAAAGGCATTCGTATGAAACAATACGTACCACATGGGGTGATAAAGGCGGTCTTCTCTTCATCTTCCTTTGCCATAAAAATCTGATGATACCCTGAATAGGCATCAAGGAAGGATAGGAGATCGCAACCAGCGGTGGCATCCACAATCTGGTCGATGCGCGGCAAGGGAAAATGATCTTTTGGACAAGCTTTATTGATATCTGTATAATCGATACAAAGCCTCCATTTCCCGTTCGCTTTCCGCACTACAACCGGATTGGCCAACCAGGTTGGATGAAGCACTCCTTTGACCAGTCCTGCCGCCTCCAGCTTCTTAATTTCTTCGGCAATGAACTCTTGCCACTCCAAAGCCTGTTTCCTCACCCTTTGCTTGACGGGCCGCGCATGAGGACAGACAGCAAGGTGGTGCTCAATTACTTTCCTGGGAACGCCGGGGATGTCAGACGTTTGCCATGCAAACACGTCAACATTCGCCCGCAGGAAAGCAATGAGCGCGCTTTCCTATTTGTCATCTAGGGTGGAACTTATGGTGAAAGTTCCCCCCATCCCGTCCTCCTTGGCAGGCACCTTCTTGGTTTCCGGCGGGGCAGCCTTGGACTTCTTGTTCTTGCCGGTGGAACTCTCTGGCACGTCTTCGATGGAAGCGCAGCACTCCGAGGAGGTGCGCTTGCCGGAGTTCACGCCAAGGTTCTTGCCGGTCTTCTTCTTCCCCCCGGGAGTTCCAGCGGCAGGAGCAGATGCCTTGATGGCAGGTGCTGCAACTGCTTCCCGGTAAAGTTGGTCGGCACAGATGAGCGCATCCTTCTTATCGGAATGGATAGTGATGACGCTCAATGGCCCAGGCATCTTCAAGACGTTGTATGCGTAGTGTGATGCCGCCATAAACTTAGCCAGCGCTGGCCGACCAAGGATCCCATTGTATGACATGGGGATCTTGGCGACATCACACACCACCTTTTCGGTCCTGAAGTTAAGCTCACTGCCAAATGTTACCGGCAGCGTGATCTTGCCCTTAGGCTGGGTTCTTCCCGGGTTGACCCCTTGAAATGTACCCGTTTCCTCGAGGTCTTCGTCGGGAATCTGAAGCTTTGTGAGCACATCTGGTGAGATTAAGTTTAGGCCGGCCCCGCCGTCAACTAACATCTTCATCACCTTGAGGTTGCGAATTGTTGGGGAAACCAACAATGGCAAGCACCCGACCGCAGTTGTGCGATCAGGGTGATCCTCGGCGTCAAAGATGATAGGCGTGCTGGACCACTTCAGAGGCCTACATGCATCGGGGGATGGCTCTGCCGCATTAACCTCCCGCATCCACTGTTTAAGTTGGCGGTGGGAAGAATGCAGCGAGGCACCCCCATCAATGCACATAGCCTCCGTAGCTTTCTGGAATTCCTGCTCACTGGACTCGTCATCTTCCTCATCATCATCCCCTTCTTTATCTCGGCCCCGAGCAGGCCGATCCTTCTGTTGCTTGGCCTTGCCGCGGCGACCTCCTCGGCCACCGCGTTTCTTGCCGTACCCCTCAGCACCATCTTGGGCCTTCTCCTTATCTCGCCTCTCGTATTCGGCCTTCTGCTTCTCGGCAAGCTGCTCAACTTGCCGGCAGTTCTGGAGATCGTGGCCCTTAGTGCGATGGATCTTGCAATACTGCTTGCCGGAGTTCTCCGACTTGTCGGCAGCCGCCATGGCCTGACAGGAAGGGCACCCGGCAAGATCCTTGACGGGGTCGCCAACCTTGGCCTTCTTGGCGGCGCCAGGGTTACCGGATTCCTCGACGGCAAGCACGGCCTTGCCTCCGTGCTTCCTGTTCCGCCGTCGGCCTTTCCTTGACGGGGCCGCGGCATCTTCTTCTTCTGAGTCGCCTGTCGCACCAACAGCCTCACCGGGGAGTTTCCTCCCCTCCTCAGCTCGAGCGCACTTGTCGGCCAAAGTGTAAAGCTCGGCGATACTCCTGACTTTGTTCATTGCCAGCTCTTCCCGCATCCTGCGGTTATGCACGTTCTGATGGAACGCGCTAATGACAGCGGCAGGATGAACATCAGGAATATTGTATTGCACCCGGCTGAATCTCTGCATAAACTTGCGCAGGGACTCACCCTCCTTCTGAGGGATGATGTGCAAATCACTTTCTTGGCCAGGAGCTTGGTGGCCTCCAACAAAGGCGCCAACAAACTGATGGCACAGATCTGACCAGCAAGAAATAGAATCCTCCGGCAGATGCATCAACCACGACCTAACGTTGGGTTTGAGCACCAACGGGAAGTAGTTGGCAAGTATCTTGTCATCTCGGCCCCCGGCAGCTTGCACCGCAATGGTGTAGATGCTCAGGAACTCCGAGGGATGGGTCTTGCCGTCATATTTCTCCGGGACCTCTGGCTTGAAGGTTCGGAGATTGGGCCACTGGACTTGCCGCAGCTCACGGGTAAACGCTGGAGGTCCTACCTCGTAAGGCAAGTCTCCTACGTTCCCTGGCGCGGGCTCGTCGACAACTGGCCCCGCGCGCTTATCAGACTGATAGCGCGCTTCCCGTCGCCGCTCGATGGTTGTTCGAGCGTCCTCCTTGCCTCGTTCCTGGAGAACCAGACGCTGATCACGGCGCATCCGTGGATTGGACGACGCCGTGGAAACTTCTTCATGGCGGTTGACTTGCTAAGTCGTCGGCCGCTGCTGACGCCGCGGAGGAGAGTGCACTGTAGTTGCACCACCTCCGGTTTTCTCTGCACCGGCTTGCGTCGGATCGATGGGCCTCCGCTGAGAGGGCCCTGCCTCTTGTGGTCCATCCTTGTTAGCGAAGCCGATAAGGCTCTGGATAGTAGCTCGCCACTCCTCCATCTTCTTCGGGGCGGGAGGAAAATCTAGGAGCAGCTGTGCACGTGCCAAGGCTTCTGCTGGCGTAGGTGGCGGCGACAAGTGCGAGGTACGTGAGGTGCTCTGACTCCTAACCAAGTTAGAAGGAGCACCGCCACGGTCACGCGACCGTGCACCACCTTCGCCGGCAGCTCGGTGTGCATGCTGGTCCCGCGCATCTTGGGATTTATGCGCAGAAACCTTTTCGTGGGGACGCCCTGAACCACCAGCGCCATGATGTCGCTCATCTCGCACGACCTGGGCAGGTTGCGAGGCTCGCGCCAGCGCGGGAGTCCCAGCAGGCGCTCTTCGATCCCTAGAGTTTGTTGTGCCACCCGTAGGCAACACAACGCCATATCTAGATCCAGCGGCGCGCAAGTTACCACTGCCACTGCGAACGATACCGCTCGCTTGGCTTGGGTCACCAGAACGCCGCGGGGGTTCCAGTCCTCTTCCTTCTGCACCCACACCATCGCCTGTCTGCGAAGGCGTGGGCAAAACGGACCCGGACGGTTGTGCTGTCGCAATGTTCTTCTTCTTGGGCAGCATGACGATGAAGATGATGAAGGAACTAGGGCGTCGACCACCAGATCAGGTTCACGCAAACCTCAATCCCCCTACCTGGCGCGCCAAAGATGTCGGGGCACGACACCTATGGGATCCCGAGAGACCCCTTTACGATTCGGCGGGGGGAGAGGTATACGCAAAGAGCAGAACCAGTGATCGACGCGGGAAGTTTTTACCCAGGTTCGGGCCGCTGATCAGCGTAAAACCCTACTCCTGCTTTGTGTTCTTATTGATGTTCTTGAGCCCAGCCTTCAGGAGCGCACGCAATGAACAGTGCGTTCAAAGAACAACTACACATGCAGAATGGGCCAGAAGTTATCCTCCCCCTGTAGCAGTTGCCTTGGGCCTCCTTTTATATGATCAAAGGGGTCTTCACAGTGGAAAAATGTACATACATTGAGGTGTAAAGTAGCTACAGGGTATCATACCTAACCCCTGACGGATTAGGACAAACGCATTTAATGCACCGTGAGGTGTCCGTTTAGGTGTCCTCACTTTCTTGGGGATGGAAAAAGGGGCCATCCCATCAGCACCGCTTAAGCTCTCCTCCACTGGCGTGCCGCCACGCATCCAGGGAAGGAGCCAGAATGTCAGACTTGTTACTGTGCCGAAGCGGTGGCACAGTGGCGGAATCTCGCCAGGCGCCAATCCTTGCCGGGCACCAAACCTTGCCGGGTGCCAGGGCTTGCCGGGCGCCAAGCTTTGCTGGGAACCAAGCCTTGCCGGGCGCCGAGGCTTGCCGGGCTCCACGGGCCATCCCGGCAAGGATCCTGCCGGGGAAGCTGGCCTTCGATTTCCAGCTTTGCTTATTTGCTGATTCTCAGATCTCTGACTTGATGATTTCCTTGATGACTTAAATTGACCTCGAGCTGATCCCGGCAAGGCTTGCCGCGAGGACGGGTACAACTGTCCGTGCACAAGTAAGGGGTACTAGTGGCCCAATACTTAGTACACCGACACCTACAAAGAACAAAAGGCCACTTGGGCACATTCATAGGCCACTTGGGCACAATCGAACAATTCATAGGCCACTTGGGCACATTCATAGGCCACTGGGGCACAATCGAGCAACTCATAGGCCACTTGGACACATTAATAGGCCACTTGGGCACATTCATGGAATTTGTTTTCTCTAAAATGATTTTTCATAAACATTGGATTAACCCTAAGATTTGATGAACCCTAGGAATTATACAACTACTTAAGTATACATTGGGTGCACAACAACTATACAAGTACTTAAGCAACTATACAACCCTAAAATATATTTGGTTAACTACTTAAGCATATACAAATTTGTCCTAAAAATTATATTTAGTTAACTACTTAAGCATATACAAATTTGTCCTAAAAATTATATTTAGTTAACTACATTGGGTAAACAACAACTATACAACTACTTAAGCATCTACAAGTACTAGCTAATTTGATGAACCCTAACTAATTAGATGAACCCTAGCTAATTTGATGAACCCTAGGAACCCTAGCTAGGCATAGGTAGGGGAGGAGAAGGAGGAGGTGTCGGCGTGGTCACCTCAGGCGCCGGTGGAGGTAGGGAGGAGGAGGCAGAGCAGCCGAGGGAGGGGCCGCAACGGGAGGGGGCGCGCGGCGTCGGGGTCAGGGCTCGGGCGCGCGACGTCAGGGTCGTGGTAGGGCGACGGTGAGGGAGGGGGCATAATGGCGAGGGAGGGGTCGCGCGGCATTGGGGTTGGGGTCGGGGCTCGGGCGATGGCGGCTGCAGGGAGGAGTGGGGATTTGGGATGAAGAATTGGGGGAGAAAGGAGAAGCCCGCATTGGGGGGTTAAGTCAAAATAGCGGTAGCGCGGGTTCACAACCCGCGCTATAGCTAACTTAGCTATAGCGCGGGTTGTGAACCCGCGCTACCGCTATAGTAAGTAGCTATAGCGCATGTGTGCGACCAACGCTACTTCTATTTCTTTCATTTCTTTTGGTTTTTATTTTATTTTCCTTTTCCTTTGCTTTTCCTTTCCTTTTCTTTTCCTTCTCTTTTTCTTTTTCTTTTCTTTTTCTTTTTCTCTTTTTAAAGACGACCGAGTCGGAAGCATATATATGTATATGCATGCATGGTGGGAAGGGGATACAATGTATATAACTAAGGCGATATATATTACATCATTTGACTGACAACGGTTAATTGCGTATACAAAATAGGAACATATATATAAATGATGGTTTCTCAGCGTCGATGTTTATGTTTCTGAGTGAGCTTCTTTCCTTTCTTGTTCGCTGCCGAATAATTGAGCCCCTCATTGTGACTTTTCCTTTTCCATGGAGTATGATTTTTCTTAGGTAATGTAGTCTTGCTTCTTTTTTTGACATATACTTCATTGTCATCATCATCTTCCCTCATCAGGTCACCGTATTGGTCATAGTCTTCCTCATTAGTGACTCCGTCCATTCCGACGATGCTCCTTTTGCCTCTCTGCACGACAACACGGCTCGGATTGCTCGGGACGGTTATGAAGAAGCATTCTGTCACGTGCTTAGCATGTACCCATGGCTCAGTTTTGGCTATGACGTTCATGGTAGCTACGCTCTTCGCGTCCAGTATAGACATGGTAGTGAAGTACCGGTTCTCTCTTTCGACTACCTTAGCACATCTGACACGGAACATTGTTGCACTGTGCAGTCCAGTGTAGTCAAGCTCCCAAATCTCTTCGACCCTTCCATAAAATCTTTTAGTTGCACCGTTGTCGCCGGTCATGCATTCCATCATCACCCTTGAGTTCTAGTAATCACTATTTATGTCTTTGGCCTTCGTGTAAAACGTGTATCCATTGATATCATATGCCTGATAGGTCACGAGGTTTGCCGCGGGGCCATGTGCTAAGGCATGTATGAGCAATTTGTCTGCACTGCCCTCTTCTGGGGGATTAGCAAGAACATGCTCTTTGAACCAACGCAAGAAAGTGGAGTTGTGCTCTCTAGTAACTTCGGCGTCCGTCTTGTGTAGCCCCTGGTCATGATACTTCTTTATGATGGTTTCTTTGTGCAGTTCCATGAAAGGATCTACCACGTCTAGGTGCTGTAGCACTAGTAAGTTTGCTATGTCCAAGTCGTTGCGTCGACCCGAGTAGTCCACATGCAAGTCCCTCCGGCCGTTCGTGTGACCTTCTCCTCCGAGCCTCCCAAGGTGCTTGTTGACAGGCAAACCAACAACAGGGTTTTCGTCACTTAGATAATTCTCGTAGAAGGAGATGCACTCTTGGGTCAGATAGCCCTGCACGATGCTTCCATCTGGACGGGACATGCTACGAATGAATCCTTTGATGACCCCATTCATCCTCTCGAATGTCATCATGCTGTGAAGGGATGACATCCCGAGGTCGATGATGTCGTCCACAATGTGTACACACAGATGCACCATGACATCAAAGAACGCGGGTGGGAAGTAAATCTCAAGCTCATTTAGTATGACAACGATCTCTTCCTATAGCCTTCGAGCTGCTTCACACTGATCAACTTTCGAGAGATAACATCAAAAAAGTTGCAGAGACCAGTAAGCGTTTCACGGACGTGCTTGTCCATTAACCTCTAAGGGCAACCGGAGGGATCTACGTCATCATCACGTGACAGTCATGAGACTTTATCCTGCTGAACCTTTTCTTCTTGGTGTCTAGAAATCTGCTTATCTTCCCACAGTAACCGTAACTAATTAACTTTGATTCCGGTAAGGCACTTGAAGAATTGGTCGATCTCCTTCGGATTTAGGGTGAAACAAGAAGGGGGGCCATAATTCTCTTCCTTCTTGTTGACTTTTTTGCCCCTATCCACTACAAAAAAATACACTTCCGTGATGATACGTGTTTGTCATAATAGGTCACGTTTTCTGTGATGCATGTACATCCATGACGATTTTATGACAGAATCAAGATAGTCATACCTGTGCTGTCGTAGAAGTGTTCCATGACAATACCAAAATTATCATCACGGAAGTGTCCACTTCCATGACGATAAATGGCGCGTCATGGAAGTGTTTTCGTCAAGGGTAACCGACACGTGGCATCCACGGTAATGGGTCGCCATTAAGCTATCGGGTTCTGGTTTGGATCCGATAACCCGTTAACAGCTCAGACCAATGGGGATTTTCCACATGTAAAATTCTCATTCGCTGGAGGATCCACGTGTCAGCTTAGCGTTGGGACAGATGTCATCCGTACATTGGAGGGAACGCGCCTATGTTACCTCAACATGTGGCAGGGCCCAACAGTAGCCCATTTAATATAAAAAGGTGGGCCCAGCCAAGGGCCCACAAGATTTTATCATACTCTACTGGGCTGTCCCGTTAACAGCCTGCCACGGTTTGGGCCAAATTACGGCCCACATAAGATCCGGCCCGTTAGATTTCTGTCGTGTTTTGGGACAAATAACAGCCCACATCAGATCCGGCCTGGTAACAGTCTGCCATGTTTTGGGCCAAATGACGGCCCATATAGGATCTGGCCCGTTAACTTCCTGACATTCTTTGGGCCAAATTACGGACCATATATGATCTGGCCCGTTAACAGACACTGTGCTTTCGGCCCCATTGGGGGCCCATTTGAAGTACGGCCTCTTAAAGGCCCATGTAATAGTTCAGCCCGATATTACTTTTGACTTGTTAACGGCCATTGGTACATGTGGGCCTATTTCTAGACCGAAATGACTTTTGGCCTCTTAAAAGCCCGTAGTCTTCGTGGATATATTTTAGTCCAACCTGACTATTGGCCCAATACAGGCCTGTGAGATAACTAGGCCTAATGATGGCCCGCTTTGCATCCGATCTGCTTACGACCCATTATGTTATTCGGCCAAATGTGGCCCGACAAATATTTTGGCCTGTTAACGGCCCATCTTGTGGTTGAGCCAATCATGGGCCTCCAACACCGTTCGGGCCCAATCTACTTTTCTAACTGTTAAAAGCCCATTCTTTCGTCTGGCCCAACTTAGGCAACTGGTTTACTCGGCCTGTTAAAGGCGTGAAACTAATAGTTGGTGAGTTTACGTCTAGGCCTGCTATTGGCCGGACAAGATTGTAGGCCCACGTTTCGGCCCATTTACAGCGATTGGCGGGCCGGCCAGTTTTAGTACCGTAATATTTTTATATAATAAACCAAACCTTTAGGCCAATTGCGCTCTGTCAAAGCTTACGGCCTTTTCAGGGAGCGACGACAGCATATACAGAAATTAAATTATAGCATCATGACGAAGAATATACCTAGACTATACAACAAAGAAACTACTGCATATTACATGCCCTGGGCATAAAAGTTCGCCACCAGCGATAGTAAAGCGCAACCAGACAACAGATTACATACACTGGGCATCAAAGGACGCCACCAGTGCAAATAAACACGCCACGTAAAATAATGTACAGAACTGACAGCACTTCAACACATTTCAAGAAAGGTTAGCCCTGCCTGGGAGCTTCAACGCAAGCAGCTGAGCAAGCTGATGACAGCACTTGTTAACTGACAGCACTTGTTTGTAGGTGCATAGCATTAATGGCAGTACTTGGCATCAGTGATATCACCCTGAAAGAGAAAAAAACAGACAGATAACATGCTTTGCACATATAAGCAACAGTGCTGTTGATTCATCCCATTTCTTAGTGACAAATAAAGAGACCTGGATTACAATAGAATAAAAAATGTTCACACTTAAGACATGGCAGGAAATGGCATTGTGCAGGAGTGGCCAACTTCACCACACCACTGGATTACAGATCAAGAACACAAGCATAGATGCAGTGCTAAAGAATGTATAAGCATCGATGGTGAGTGTACTGTCAATTTGTCCCATTTCAGATTGGTAAATAAAGAGACACGATTTAAATAACGTGAACATAATATGCATTGTTCATAGTTAACACATAGCAGGATATGACATTGTCCTGGAGTTGGTAGTTTGACCACACCGCTGGATTACAGATCAACAAGAATACATGAAGTGCTAAGGAAGATCATTTGCTATGTTTAGTTTAATTTACATGATATGAATAAGGAACTAGGTTGTGCAACTAAAAACTAAAATTGAGAAGGAGAAACTTATGTTTATGAACTTCATAATAAACTTTAAACATGCAATTTGATGCAAATGACAAAAATAAATAGCACTTGTAGTCATTGCTATCCAAATATACACAACAAAGTTTGAAGGCTCGAGAAGGACAAACATACGTTAGTAATGAAGACCGGCTCTATAAAGCCCTTTTCCATGTTGATGGGCGGGCAATTCAAGAAGTTTACCACAGAGTCTTCTTCATAAGCATTGCCTTTATTCTACATTTTGTTAAGAGTAAATATAGAAGTGATAATATAGGAACAAATGGAGATTATTTAAGCTAAGATGTAGAGTGATGCTACATAATCAACTAGCTATAAATGTAGGTACAACATACAACCAAAAGGTACTGACAAGAGTAATGCAGAGCTAAACATCTTCAGTAGCATTGGTTTTATTCAACATTTGGGTAAGAGTAAACATAGATCAGATGTGTACAAAATGGATGCTAGGGGAAAGTAAGCTGCAAAGTGATGGTACATGAACAACTAGCTGACAGTATAAGTACAGTGATAAAGGACAAGAGATACTTACAAGAACAATGTAGAGCTAAACTTCTTCATAAGCATTTGGTTTATTCTACATTAATGTAAGCATTAATATATATCTGATAATTAGGAGAGAACAATGGATATGCAGGTTATCATGCACATTGATGTCACATAATCAACCAGGTATGAATGTAAGTACAGTGATACAAGACAACAGGTACTAACAAGAGCAAAGCAGCGACCAGCATAGTTGCGATATCCTAGGTTTTGTGGCATTGGTTCTATCGCCAATATAAGTGGGGTGCTGTCTGATTTTTGCAGTACCACCACCTTTTTCAAGGACTTTGCTACTACTCCTTCAGGTTCTGCAATCACTCTCTTCCTTTTGGATGTCTGATACACAAGAGCAGCATTTGAATGGAAAAACATGGTATGATGACAAATGGAATGCATATTGATAATGGGTGGGCATGGCAACTTCACATATATGATGAGTAAACTAAGCACATGGCGGTGCAAAGAAGCAGAAGAAACGCAAGACAACTTATGCAAGTTACGTGCGACCAATAAAACCTTGCCAAATTAGAACAGGCACCTTGTAGGGTGAACAGGATAGGCCATCTGCCTTTGACTCCTTGAGCTCAGAATAGTCATTAGGATCATATTCTGAACATGAATCTGTAGGTGCGGAGCGTGTGGGCTTCATTCCATCCAGAATGGAACTAAATGCCTCGATGCCATGTTTGTTAGTCATTGCACTGTTCCGCGATACTCTTCTGATGTGTGCATTCTCATATTCATTGTGATTTTGTTCAATATCTAAGAAGCATGACAACATAAATAGTAGTGAGATTATCTTTGTAATGCAGAGGATATTCTAATATAATAGGGGGTCCTTGTAAACCCTTGTGTGCTATTACTGGATTTTGATGAGAGAGCCCTTGTGTGCTGTAATTTGGTACAATAATATAATCTGGCGCAACTACACAAAAAATAGGATCCCTGTTTGGAGCTCCAGAAGTAAGGATAGTTTGCGGAAGATAGGTTCATAATATGCTGTATTGAAAGTTTATTGCGAAACCATGACAACGATTGTGCACAGAGAAATAGTATTCCAACATGTCTCTATATGTGGCGCACATGCATTTCAAAACTCACGTAGTAACATTAGCTGACCAATTAAATGTAAGCTTTGGAAATATGAGTGGCATTTAGTTTCACTTGAAGGATGGAGTGCTGCTAATACGACACAAAGCCACTACGCAGATTGTAGTGCCAATAAAAGGGGGACACCATAAGCATCATAAATAAATCGGGGAAGTGAAACTGGCTTGTCGGTGCAACAAACCTTCGCGTACATTGCCCAGACTATATACAGGAGCAACAACAAAGATACAACAGCACCAAGTTTTCAAGACAAGACCAACTCAGAGAGATAGCTCTTTGAGGAATCAAAGGGCGGATCAAGAAGACCAAGACAAGCCAAGAGAACAAGATGCCACTAAGGAAAGACCTCCCTTGCCGGGCAGGTGAGCCCGGTCAGGTTGAGGCCGCACCAACGGCAAGTCCCAAGATTCCCCCCCCCCCCGGCAGGCTTGCCGTGGCTGCCAAGGGCGGGTCCCCCCGCCAAGACTCCACCACTCCACCGCACAACAATGCAAGTCACTTATCAGTGCGGTGTCGAGCCCCCAAGTGATTAAGTGGCTGTCATTTGGCACGTGGCAGCCATTTGGAAGGGAGATTCCCTTCATATGACACCCGTCTAGAGGCGTGTCATGCAGACAGGTGGAAGATGGTTAAGCGGCGCGGCAGGCTTGCCGGGCTGCATCCACAGCGTGACACCTAGCAGTGCATTTAATGCACTTTGTCCTAACTACCAGAGTTAGGTATGATGACACTGTTGACTATCTAATCAGTAAGATAATGACTGTTTTGCCACTGTGGTAACCCCTTAGCCTATAAAAGGAGGGCCATGGCAACCTAAGAAAGGATTCATACCTTTCTACACTCATACGCGCGTAGCTGCTCTCCCCGAGGCGACCTTGCCGGGCTAGAGCGCCGCGCGACCACCTCGGTTCTCTCTTCAATCCACCAAAGCAGGAGTAGGGTTTTACGCTTCACAGTGGCCTGAACCTGGGTAAATACCACCAGCATCACCTCTGCCGTGCTGTCCCATGGCCTTCGCTCTTTGTGCAACGTGATCACCCCCTGCCGAACCACAAGGTGCCGATGGTCCCATAGGTGATCGTGTTCCATCGCGACATGGCTAGAAAATATGGGGTTGTATTGCCACTACTAATCGACAGCCTATCGATCACCTACAGGCCAGCTCTATTCACCTGAAGGCGTGCTACTGTTACTATCAGTCTAGACTCTCAAAGGCCGCACAGCTCCCAGCATTTCCGGGATATTATGGTAGACCAACTCGAATTGCTGAAAGCAACATGCAGAAGTGGCCAAATAGACCTGTCTACTACAGATGTCCCTGCTTACCTTCTTGATGAGGAACATACTTTACTTATTAAAGAAGAACAGGAGAGGAGCATTTTAAAGAATAAAAGAGGAAGCATATTATGAAGATTCTGTTTCTTTCTATACAATGCTGGTTTCCCACCCATGATGAATTAGCATCCAAAGAAATGAATTCCATGCTGTCTCTCTCTATGGGGCCACCGGCATTTGGAAACTCAAGTTGGAGCATTAGCTGACCAATTAAATGTATGTCTGTTAACTAATATGAATATCATGTCACATTCGTATTGGAACAACTAAGATTTGGAATTATGATTGTTGTGTTGTTTAGCTTTAAAGGGTGGACTGCTGCTAGTAGAACACAAAGCACCTACGTAGATCATAGTGTAGATATAATGGGAAAACCCTAAGCATCACGAGTAAAATCAGGAAAGTGGAACTTGCTGGAAAATATGTGCTAGTATTGCCGGTACGGCTAGAAAGGCTTCGGATACCAGGTCTCTACAACTGAAGGCGCAGTACTGTTACTATTAGTCTAACTCTCAAAGGCGACACAGCTCCCAGCATTTCCTCGATATTCGGGCAGACCAACACGAAGAGTTGAAAGCGTCCATGACAGGCGACCGAATAGACCTGTACACTGAAAATGTCCCTCCTGCTCTTCACTACAAGGAACATACTGTACAACTATTATACTCCCTCTGTTCCTAAACATAAGTCTTTGTAGAAATTCCACTATGGATCACATACGGGTGTATATAGATACATTTTAGATTGTAGATTCACTCATTTTTCTCTGTATGTAGTCCATGGAGGAATCTCTATAAAGACTTATTTTTAGGAACGGAGAGAGTACTTATTAAAGAAGAACATGCTAAAGAAGAGCAAGCATTTTGGATAATAAAATGTTCGTTGCCCACATATGATGAACAAGAGAGCATAAAGAATGCACCTCCCTGCTGTCTCTCTATATGTGGCGCATGTGCTTTTCGAAAGTAAAGTAGCAACATTAGCTGACCAATGAAACGTTCTCTGTTTTAGTAATATCAGCATCATATCAGATTCATCTTTGAGCAACAAAGTTTGGAATTATGAGTGGCATGTTGTTTAGCTTGATGGGTTGAGGAGCAGTGCTAGCACGTCTCGAAGCATCTAGGATGACGGTACACTGAGTATAAAGGGAATGTCACATGCAAGTCGCCTGACTATCGTCATTTGGATCAGTCGACCATTTCAGGCCATTGGATGAAGATCCTACGTCTCCTAACCCTTCTTCTTCCTCGCCTCTTTTTCTTCCCCTACAGACCACCGCATGGGTCTGATACGTCTCCAATGTATCTATAATTTTTGATTGTTCCATGCTATTATATTATCTGTTTTGGATGTTTTATATGCATTAATATGCTATTTTATATTATTTTTGGGACTAACCTATTAACCTAGAGCCCAATGCCAGTTTCTGTTTTTTCCTTGTTTTTGAGTTTCGTAGAAAAGGAATACCAAACGGAATAAAACTTTTGCGATGATTTTTCTTGGATCAGAAGGAAACCAGGAGACTTGGAGATGAAGTCGGAGGAGCCATGAGGCGGCCACAAGGATGGAGGGCGCGCCCAGGGGGGTAGGGCGCGCCCCCCAGCCTTGTGGGCCCCTCGTGCACCTCCTGACCTAATTCTTTCACCTATATATACCCATATATCCCCAAACCAACAGAGACATCCACGAAAAGACTTTTCCACTGTCGTAACCTTCTGTGCCCATGAGATCCCATCTAGGGACCTTTTTCGGCACCCTGCCGGAGGGGGATTCGATCACGGAGGGCTTCTACATCAACACCATTGCCCTTTCGATGAAGCGTGAGTAGTTTACCACAGACCTACGGGTCCATAGCTAGTAGCTAGATGGCTTCTTCTCTCTCTTTGATTCTCAATACCATGTTCTCCTTGATGTTCTTGGAGATCTATTCGATGTAATACTTTTTTGTGGTGTGTTTGCCGAGATCCAATGAATTGTGGATTTATGATCAGCTTATCTATGAATATTATTTGAACCTTCCCTGAATTCTTATATGCATGATTTGATATCTTTGTAATTCTCTTCGAACTATCGGTTTGGTTTGGCCAACTAGATTGGTTTTTCTTGCAATGGGAGAAGTGCTTAGCTTTGGGTTCAATCTTGTGGTGTCCTTTCCCAGTGACAGTAGGGGCAGCAAGGCACGTATTGTATTGTTGCCATCAAGGATAAAAAGATGGGGTTTTCGTCATATTGCTTGAGTTAATTCCTCTACATCATGTCTTCTTACTTAATGCATTACTCCGTTCTTTATAAACTTAATACTCTAGATGCATGCTGGATAGCGGTCGATGTGTGGAGTAATAGTACTAGATGGAGAATCGTTTTGGTCTACTTGACACGGACGTGATGCCTATATTCATGATCATTGCCTTAGATATCGTCATAACTTTGCGCTTTTCTATCAATTGCTCAGCAGTAATTTGTTCACCCACCGTATTATTTTCTCTCTTGAGAGAAGCCTCTAGTGAAACCTATGGCCCCCGGGTCTATTTTCCATCATATAATCTTCTACTTTTCATCATACAAGTTTTCGATCTACTATTTTGCAATCTTTTACTTTTCGATCTATAAAACAAAAATACCAAAATATTTACTTTATCGTTTATCTATCTCTATCAGATTTCACTTTTGCAAATAACCGTGAAGGGATTGACAACCCCTTTATCACGTTGGGTGCAAGTTGTTTGATTGTTTGTTCAGGTATTCGGTGATTTATATGTTGTCTCCTACTGGATTGATACCTTGGTTCTCAAACTGAGGGAAATACTTATCTCTACTTTGCTGCATCACCCTTTCCTCTTCAAGGGAAAAACCAACACAAGCTCAAGAAGTAGCAGGAATATTTTCTGGCGCCGTTGCCGGGGAGATCTACACCAAGTCAAGACATACCAAGTACCCATCATAAACTCTGATCTCTTGAATTACATTATTCGCCATTCGCCTCTCGTTTTCCTCTCCCCCACTTCTAAAATAATTTTTGAAAAGATTTGCCTTTTTCTTCGCCCCTCTCTTTGCCTTTTCTTCGTCCCTCTTCCGTTTGTCTTCTTCGTTTGCTTTTTGTGTGGTCGTGTGTTGGATTGCTTACTTTGTCACGATGGCTCAAGAGAACACCAAATTGTATGACTTTTCCAACACCAATAACAATGATTTTATTAGTACTCCGATTGCTCCCGCCACTAGTGCGGAATCTTGTGAAATTAATGCTGCTTAGCTGAATCTTGTTATGAAAGATCAATTTTCTGGCCTTCCTAGTGAAGATGTCGCATCCCATCTAAACAATTTCGTTGATTTGTGTGATATGCAAAAGAAAAAAGATGTGGATAATGATATTGTTAAATTGAAGCTATTTCCATTCTCACTTCGAGATCGTGCTAAAACTTGGTTTTCATCTTTGCCTAAAAATAGTATTGATTCATGGAATAAGTGTAAAGATGCTTTTATTTCCATGTATTTTCCTCCCGCTAAGATCGTCTCCCTTAGGAACGATATTATGAATTTTAAGCAACTTGATCATGAACATGTTGCGCAATCTTGGGAGAGAATGAAATTGATGTTACAAAATTGCCCTACTCATGGTTTGAATTTGTGGATGATTATACAAAAAATTTATGCTGGATTGAATTTTGCTTCTAGAAATCTTTTAGATTCGTCCGCGGGAGGCACTTTTATGGAAATTACTCTAGGAGAATCTACTAAACTTCTAGATAATATTATGGTTAATTATTCTCAATGGCATACCGAAAGATCTTCCACTAGTAAAAATGTGCATGCAATTGAAGAGATTAATGTTTTGAGTGGAAAGATGGATGAACTTATGAAATTATTTGCTAGCAAGAGTGCTTCTTTGGATCCTAATGATATGCCTTTGTCCACTTTGATTGAAAATAATAATGAATCTATGGATGTGAATTTTGTTGGTAGGAACAATTTTGGTAATAACACGTATAGAGATAATTTTAATCCTAGGCCGTTCCCTAGTAATTCCTCTAATAATTATGGTAAATCCTACAACAATTCTTATGGAAATTATAATAAGATGCCCTCTGATCTTGAGAATAGTGTTAAAGAATTTATGAGTTCGCAAAAGAATTTCAATGCATTGATTGAAGAAAAATTGCTTAAGATTGATGATTTGGCTAGGAACGTGGGTAGAATTTCTCTTGATGTTGACTCTTTGAAACTTAGATCTATTCCACCCAAGCATGATATCAATGAGTCTCTCAAAGCTATGAGAATTTCCATTGATGAGTGCAAAGAAAGAACCGCTAAGATGCGTGCTAAAAATGATTGGTTTGTAAAAACATGTTCTTCTAGTTTCCGTGAAAATAATGATGAAGATCTTAAAGTGATTGATGTGACTCCTATTTAATCTTTGTTTTCCAATATAAATCTTGATAAATATGGGACTAGAGATGAGTCAACTTTAGTTAAAAGGCGTCCCAATGATTCGGAGTTTTTAGATCTTGATGCAAAAATTGATAAAAGTGGGATTGGAGAGGTCAAAACTTTAAGTAGAAATGAACCCACCCTTTTGGATTTCAAGGAATTTAATTATGATAATTGTTCTTTAATATATTGTATTTCCTTGTTGCAATCCATGTTGAATTCTCCTCATGCTTATAATCAAAACAAAGCTTTTACTAAACATATCGTTGATGCTATGATGCAATCTTTTGAAGAAAAGCTTGAATTGGAAGTTTCTATCCCTAGAAAACTTTATGATGAGTGGGAACCTACTATTAAGATTAAGATTAAAGATTATGAGTGTTATTCTTTGTGTGATTTGGGTGCTAGTGTTTCCATGATTCCAAAAACTTTATGTGATGTGTTAGGTTTCCGTGAATTTGATGATTGTTCTTTAAATTTGCATCTCACGGATTCCACTATTAAGAAACCTATGAGAAGGATTAATGATATTCTTATTGTTTCAAATAGGAATTATGTTCCCGTAGATTTCATTGTTCTTGATATAGATTGCAATCCTACATGTCCTATTATTCTTTGTAGACCTTTCCTTAGAACGATTGGTGCAATTATTGATATGAAAGAAGGAAACATTAGATTTCAATTCCCGTTAAGGAACGGCATGGAGCACTTTCCTAGAAAGAAAATTAAATTTCCATATGAATCTATTATGAGAGCTACTTATGGATTGCATACCAAATATGACGATACCTAGATCTATTCGTGTTTTTATGCCTAGCTAAGGGCGTTAAACAATAGCGCTTGTTGGGGGGCAACCCAATTTTATTTTTGTTTTTGCTTTTTTTGGTTCTGTTTTGCAATAAATAATTCATCTAGACTCTGGTTAGATGTGGTTTTATGTTTTAATTAGTGTTTGTGCCAAGTAAGACCTTTGGGATGGCTTACGGTGATAGTTGATTTGATCTTGCTAAAAAACAGAAACTTTTGCGTGCAGTCTCAAAATTTTAATAATTAACTGGAGAGTTTAAAACCACTGAATATTTTATACGAGATTTATATATAAATTTAATCTGTTTTCCTAATTTTTCAGAATTTTTGGAGTTACATAAGTATTAGAACAATTCGGATCTTCGCAGACTGTTCTGTTTTTGACTGATTCTGTTTTCTTTGTGTTGTTTGCTTATTTTGATGAATCTATGGGTAGTATCGGGGGGTATGAACCATGGAAAAGTTGGAATACAGTAGATATTACACCAATATAAATAAATACTGAGTTTAGAACAGTACCAAAGTGGTGATTTATTTTCTTATACTAACGGAGCTTATGAGATTTTCTGTTGAGTTTTGTGTTGTGAAGTTTTCAAGTTTTGGGTAAGGATTTGATGGACTATGGAATAAGGAGTGGCAAGAGCCTAAGCTTGGGGATGCCCCGGAAGGCATCCCCTCTTTCATCTTCGTCTATCGGTAACTTTACTTGAGGCTATATTTTTATTCACCACATGATATGTGTTTTTCTTGGAGCGTCTTGTATAATTTGAGTCTTTTCTTTTTATTTTGCCATAATCATCCTTGCTGTACACACCTTTTGAGAGGGACATGCATGAATTGTGATTTATTAGAATACTCTTTGTGCTTCACTTATATCTTTTGAGCTAGGCAATTTTGCTCTAGTGCTTCACTTATATCTTTTTAGAGCACGGCGGTGGCTTTATTTTGTAGAATATATTGAACTCTCATGCTTCACTTATATTATTTTGAGAGTCTTCAAACAGCATGGTAATTTGCTTTGGTTATAAACTTAGTCCTAATATGATAGGCATCCAAGAGGGATATAATAAAAACTTTCATATAAAGTGCATTGAATACTATGAGAAGTTTGATTCTTTATGATTGTTTTGAGATATAAAGATGGTGATAGTAGAGTCATGCCAGTGAGTAATTGTGAATTTGAGAAATACGTGTGTTAAGGTTTGTGAGTCCCGTAGCATGCACGTATGGTGAACCGTTATGTAACGAAGTTGGAGCATGAGATATTTTTGATTGTCTTCCTTATGAGTGGCGGTCGTGGACGAGCGATGGTCTTTTCCTACCAATCTATCCCCCTAGGAGCATGCACGTAGTACTTTGTTTCGATGACTAATAGATTTTTGCAATAAGTATGTGAGTTCTTTTTGACTAATGTTGAGTCCATGGATTATACGCACTCTCACCCTTCCACCATTGCTAGCCTCTCTTGTACCGCGTAACTTTCGCCGGTACCATACACCCACCATATACCTTCCTCAAAACAGCCACCATACCTACCTATTATGGCATTTTCATAGCCATTCCGAGATATATTGCCATGCAACTTTCCACCGTTCCGTTTACTATGACACGCATCATCATTGTCATATTGCTTTGCATGATCATGTAGTTGACATCGTATTTGTGGCAAAGCCACTGTTCATAATTTTTTCATACATGTCACTCTTGATTCATTGCACATCCTGGTACACTGCTGGAGGCATTCATATAGAGTCATATTTTGTTCTAGTATCGAGTTTTAATTTTTTTGAGTTGTAAGTAAATAGAAGTATGATTATCTTCATTATTAGAGCATTGTCCCATGTAAGGAAATTAAAAAAAAGAGGCCAAAGAAGCCAAAGAAAAAAAGAGAAAGAAAAAAAAAGAGAGAAAAAAATAAGAAAAAAAGAGAAAAAAAGAGAAAAAAATGAGAGAGAAAGAGAGAAGGGGCAATGTTACTATCCTTTTTCCATACTTGTGCTCCAAAGTAGCACCATGATCTTCATGATAGAGAGTCTCCTATGTTGTCACTTTCATATACTAGTGGGAATTTTTCATTATAGAACTTGGCTTGTATATTCCAACGATGGGCTTCCTCAAATTGCCCTAGGTCTTCATGAGCAAGCAAGTTGGATGCACACCCACTTAGTTTTCTTTTTGAGCTTTCATACACTTATAGCTCTAGTGCATCTGTTGCATGGCAATCCCTACTCACTCACATTGATATCTATTGATGGGCATCTCCATAGCCCGTTGATACGCCTAGTTGATGTGAGACTATCTCCCTCTTTTTGTCTTCTCCACAACCACCATATTCTATTCCACCTATAGTGCTATGTCCATGGCTCACGCTCATGTATTGCGTGAAAGTTGAAAAGGTTTGAGAACGTCAAAAGTATGAAACAATTGCTTGGCTTGTCATCGGGGTTGTGCATGATTTGAGTATTTTGTGTGATGGAGATGGAGCATAGCCAGACTACATGATTTTGTAGGGATAAGCTTTCTTTGGCCATGTTATTTTGAGAAGACTTAATTGCCATGTTAGTATGCTTGAAGAATTATTGTTTTTATGTCAATATTAAACTTTTGTTTTGAATCTTATGGATCTGAACATTCATGCCACAATAAAGAAAATTACATGGATAAATATGTTAGGTAGAATTCCACATCGAAAATTCTGTTTTTATCATTTACCTACTCGAGGACGAGCAGGAATTAAGCTTGGGGATGCTTGATACGTCTCCAACGTATCTATAATTTTTGATTGTTCCATGCTATTATATTATCTGTTTTGGATGTTTTATATGCATCAATATTCTATTTTATATTATTTTGGGACTAACCTATTAACCTAGAGCCCAGTGCCAGTTTCTGTTTTTTCCTTGTTTTTGAGTTTCGCAGAAAAGGAATACCAAACGGAGTCCAAATGGAATGAAACTTTCGTGATGATTTTTCTTGGACTAGAAGGAAACCAGGAGACCTGGAGATGAAGTCGGAGGAGCCATGAGGCGGCCACAAGGACAGAGGGTGTGCCCCCACCCTTGTGGGCCCCTCGTGCACCTCCTGACCTAATTCTTTCGCCTATATATACCCATATATCCCCAAACCAATAGAGGCATCCACGAAAAGACTTTTCCACCGCCGCAACCTTCTGTACCCATGATATCCCATCTAGGGACCTTTTCCGGCACCCTACCGGAGGGGGATTCGATCATGGAGGGCTTCTACATCAACACCATTGCCCTTCCGATGAAGCATGAGTAGTTTACCACAGACCTACGGGTCCATAGCTAGTAGCTAGATGGCTTCTTCTCTCTCTTTGATTCTCAATACCATGTTCTCCTTGATGTTCTTGGAGATCTATTCGATGTAATACTTTTTTGCGGTGTGTTTGCCGAGATCCAATGAATTGTGGATTTATGATCAGCTTATCTATGAATATTATTTGAATCTTCTCTGAATTCTTATATGAATGATTTGATATCTTTGTAATTCTCTTCGAACTATCGGTTTGGTTTGGCCAACTAGATTGGTTTTTCTTGCAATGGGATAAGTGCTTAGCTTTGGGTTCAATCTTGCGGTGTCCTTTCCTAGGGACAGTAGGGGTAGCAAGGCACGTATTGTATTGTTGCCATCGAGGATAAAAAGATGGGGCTTTCATCATATTGCTTGAGTTAATTCCTCTACATCATGTCATCTTACTTAATGCACTACTTCGTTCTTTATGAACTTAATACTCTAGATGCATGCTGGATAGCGGTCGATGTGTGGAGTAATAGTAGTAGATGCTGGATTGTTTCAGTCTACTTGACACGGACGTGATGCCTATATTCATGATCATTGCATTAGATATCATCATAACTTTGCGCTTTTCTATCAATTGCTCGGCAGTAATTTGTTCACCCACCGTATTATTTTCTATCTTGAGAGAAGCCTCTAGTGAAACCTATGGCCCCCGTGTCTATTTTCCATCATATAATCTTCTACTTTTCATCATACAAGTTTCCGATCTACTATTTTGCAATCTTTTACTTTCCGATCTATAAAATAAAAATACCAAAAATATTTACTTTATCGTTTATCTATCTCTATCAGATCTCACTTTTGCAAATAACTGTGAAGGGATTGACCACCCCTTTATCGTGTTGGGTGCAAGTTGTTTGATTGTTTGTTCAGGTATTCGGTGATTTGTGCGTTGTCTCCTACTGGATTGATACCTTGGTTCTCAAACTGAGGGAAATACTTATCTCTACTTTGCTGCATCACCCTTTCCTCTTCAAGGGAAAATCCAATGCAAGCTCAAGAAGTAGTAGGGCTGCCGGCCGAACCATCGGCCCCCGCCATCCACTAAACCACCCACCACCTCCGGTCTTCCACCGCCCCCGGCCATCCCTCTAGCCAACCACACCCCCAGCCCCCCACCCGCATCGAGTTTTGTCTCTGGCGAGGCCCCACCATAGCCCGACAACAGCCCCCCACAACCACTGTCCCCACACGAAACCCTAAGATAGATAATGGGGCAGCCCTCCAGCGAGCCCCTTCCTTCCCTCCGACGAACTCTCAAAAATGGACTGACCCCAAATTGAAATTCAGTAGACTGTCATTTAAGCTAATGTGGAATATAAAAGGGGAAAACCATAAACATTGAGAGTATAGTGGTGAGCGTGACATGGCGGATCTGAAGGTGCAAACCGGACAAAGGCAACTTCGCAACCAATGTTTGCTTTCAACTAACAAGTAAGATTCTATGTGATGGACAAGAAATCACAATAAAGCAGTGGCGATCTATTTTCTTGCTAAGATAAATAGCTGGAGCAGATACGAAAGAGTACCACCTCTGGTGTGGCGCTGTGTAAGCATCTGCTGAGGCGTTCAGGGCGCTGCGGTAGCGATGGATATCGGTGGCATGGAAGAAGATCTAGGAGGGCAGACGATGGTGGCGCGGGGAATATCCCGATGCGGTGGATGAGACGGTGGTACGAGCGGCCTCGGCAAGGTGGACGACGGCGCGGATGAAACAAGAGGACGTGATGCAAGGATCCTGGTCCGAAACCGTGGATGAGAGTGGTCGATCTCTTGTAATGGACAATGGTGTCGGGGTATCAGCTCTGGCATGGGGGAGGAGGACGGGTGGCGGACGGAGGAGACTGGGGTGGAGAGGGTGTTTTGGCGCCCACGGAGTATGAATGGGGAAATGGAGGGAGAGAGGTAGGGGGAACAATGTCTCCAGGACACGCTTGTCTCAAATGCAAGGAAATTTACAAACTTATCCCCCGTTTACAATTTCCTACATCACAACAATATTGGTCGGTTGGGATAGCACGGTAATCTCGCATACACTGAATATTTGCCGACGGAGATTTTGGCCGAGGAGAAACTGTGTTTTGGCGCCCACCGTGTATGAATCGGGGTGAGAGGCGATTTGGGCCGAGGAGAAACTATGTTTTGGCGCCCACCGTGTATGATTCCGGGGAGGTGAGATGCGGAGGCGGTTATATCATGTTTGAGTGAAATTACAAGCCTACCCCTATCAAAACCTATAGAAATCAAGCCGAAAGGCTTTGCGTGTCAGGGATAGGCTGTAGTAATTTCCATCTCGCAGATTTTGGTTTTGGGCGGTTAGTGCGAGTTTCCCCACTTCGTTTAAATTTTTGCAGAAAAATATTGCACGTTTACCGTGCCAACTCAATTCGAATCCATTTTGTATTCTTTTTTTCTTCAGGCATGATCCATTTTGTATTCGAAGACAAATCTATATACATCATTTTTTATATATACTTTCAAAAGCACAACAAAGAATTCTGTTCCTTTATATATAAAATATGATTTACAAATGCAATGATCTCAAAATCATAAGGTTGAATTCATATTTTTGAAACCAAATTATGTTCGACTTTGAATTCAAATTTTTTAAACCAAATTATGTTCAGCTTAAATGTATGGATCGGTAATATCAATATATTAAATAACATACACGCGCATAAATTCAAATTAGTATGCATGTTTGATAGATCAATTTTGGTTCGAGTATGAATTACATGTATCATCATCCGGAATTCAAATATTTGAATCCATTTTAGGTTGAAATCTTCTATGCACACAACTAAATATTTGATTCTCGTTTCACGCCCATCTCTCTCTAGGTCCCTCTCGCGTGCTCCTTCATGTAGCTATGACTCTCTTTTGTCCATCTCACCCGCACGGTCACTACATGCTTCTCCGTTTTTTGCAAACACGGTCTCTTGTCGTCTCCCTCGAGAAGTGTCGCTCTCTCTCTATCTTCATAGATTACACTGTTTTCATTATCTCTCATGTCTCTATCATTCTCTGGTATCACTATAGCTACCGCTTTCTTTTTCACTGCCACACACACTCTCTCGCTCGTCTTTCACTTTCCTTTCTCTCCAGGGTTCTCTCATGCACCCTATATCTTTCTAGATATGACTCCTACCACAAAAATTAATCTCTCCCGCACACACATCGTTTGTTGGGGTATCCTTTCAGTCTTCATCTCCGTTCCAGAACTGACATTATTCATTTGTTTACCGATCAGACAAACTCTCTCCCCCCTCTCTCTCACTCACTCACACACAACTCCAGCTTTGGATCCCCCTACCGACTATCGTCTCTCTCTCTCATACACAAAACTCTCGCTTTTGCACCCTTGACTCGTATCTCTCTCACAAACATTGATCGACTAGCCTCTAGATAGGTTTATCCATCCACCGCACACTTTCGCTCCTTGTATCTATGTAGATTTTTCGTCCCTTCTTGAGACACGCCCTCTCGATCATGCACATGCTCGCTATCGCCTCATTTTATTGTAATACCTCTCGCACACACACTCTTCGTGTCTTTGTCACACACGCACTCTGCCCTCCTCCTCTCTCCCTCTCTCTCTCTCTCACACACACACACATGAGCTTTTTGCAACAAGATCCCACTTCTCGAATCTTGAAACCAACCACATTCCTCCCTTATCTCATCCAAACAGCCAAAGGAATATATTTTGAGTGAAACATAAGATATTTTTAGTGATATATGTATATCAAAACTAGACTGTTTTCTATCAAATTGGTGAATATGTATTACTCTACTTTGGATGCGTTGCAATGCACTGGCACATTGCTAGTTATTATAGTATTATTTTTGGACACTAGACAAACGCTCGAGTACATATACGAAGAGAAGAGGCGCACACACACAGTCGGTCTCTCGCTGTCTCGCACACATGAGAGGTACGTAAGGCACGGTAAACAAATAAACCCATAGGTGCACGATTGCTACATGCATGGGTACCAGGTAGGTGGTGGAGCGCACCTTTGTAGGAATAGTCAGCTCGCGTGATAATTTGATCCGTAGGAGTTGATGGTCGGGGACCACAGGTGAACGACCTAGAGGCGGTGGCTCACCAGTCGCCACTGATCGAGTTGCCACGTTTAAAATATCATTTTTTTGGCGGGGTAAGAGTTCCGATTTTCAATGGCACGTTATACTAGTTTTTAAAATGATTGGTATGGAGCAAATATGGAATTCATAACTACTACCTCCATCCTGGTTTACTAGTCCCCATCGTATTTTGGGTCAAAGTTTGTCCATGAATTTTACTTGTAAAATGTGAATGGAAAATGAGATTTTGTTATACCCAAACAAAAAAGGACCGGAGGGAGTGATTGCTCTGACACGGAGGCGACCTCTCATAGCGCAGGCATTGAACCGGCGTGCCGGCCAAGAGGGCCCCACTCGCTGCACGCCAGGCTGAACACGCCTCCTCGCCGCATGCAACCGGCTTCAGACTGCCCCACCTACCTCCATTGAATCCGCACGTGTGCCGGTAACACGTCCTTCTGCGAGCCGGCCGGCATTTTAGAACACAACGCCGGTTGCCTCCTCTCGTCCGCCCGCTATTTAAATGAGGCCAGACGCCTGGCAAGAAAAGCACCACACCGCCGCTCTCCATATCCTCCTTGCACCATTTTCACCACACTCTCCATAGCATCCGGTGAGCAAGAAGACGAGTTCTCTGGCATAAAAGTCGGCTGGGTGCCCCAACGAGCCAGGCAACTCGCTGCCCCACCTCCCTCCCCGCCCCAGGCCGTCAGTACCATGGGCGAGGTTGCAGGCGGGCAAGCGGAGGAGCAAGCCGCCACTCCAAGCTGGCCCCTGGTGCATCAACTCGATGCTCCAAGCCTGCTCCCAGAGGAGTGGCCAGTTGCTACATGCTGGCACACTGGGGACCACGGCGTCCAGTGCACCGTGGTTAGCCGCGCCATCCGACGCAAATGTTGGCGGAACCACGGCATGCTGGCGGAGGTGGCCAACACGTCCGCGGCCACCGCCGACACCGAGGAATAGTAGACCACGGGAGGCGCCGCCGCTCAAAACCCATGAATGCTACGACTACCGCGTCGCCGGTATAGACACCCGGTGTGTTGCCCGGTTTGGCTCAAAACATTGTGGACCCCAGCCGTGGCCGGCATTAGAAATTGTACCTGCTTCCTGAAGTTATTCGCGTTTAGTCAAAAAATGTCCAAAAAATAATTAATTACGTATGGTCTTGACTTGTTGTGCTCGCACTGGTAGTAGGAACTAGAGATTTTTCTTTATTTATAACTCTCCGCACATTTTTTCTTGGCTTCGAAGTGAATCATGGTTGTGGACATTATCTATGAATGTGCAGATATCTGTGAACATGAGTTTGATGTGGAAGTTGAACTTGGACTGTTGGGCTTGCGTGTGAACTATACCATGTCCAATGGTTCGTCTGTTATTGTTCAGAAAGTAATGGCTATTATTACATGACCCAGAAAAAATATTTTGTGCCACATCTAGGCATCACAGACTTATATACATCTCAGTAGATGCACGGACATCACAACAGGCATGCTGACTGGATAAACATTTGAACCTAGCTATTATGAATGAAAATTTGTATTGACAACAGGTTTAGATAGCAGGAGATGCCTAGCCTGCTCTGCCTCTGCTAGCTTCTTTCTGGCTTCTTCCATCTCTTCTTTGGCTTGGGTGAAGAGAGCATCTGATTGCTCTTTTCGCTTCTTCAGGAACTCAACTACATTCTCAAGGGCTGCTGCACGCTTTGTTTCAGCCTTTACTAGAGCAACGAGGACACGAACACTTGACGACTCCACCTGGCTTGTGAGTAATCCAGCATCATCTGGGAATTTGCACCTTGTGTCTAATCCGGCATCATTAGGGAAATGGCACCTTGTGTGTAATCCAGCCTCATTTTGGAAACATGATCTCGAGGTTGACCATACTTCCCTCCTCGCAGGAACTGCTTCCTGACATGAAGAAGTTACTTCTTTTTTAGATCAATAGTCAAAGCTCCCCAGATCCATTAAGTAGAAGCCCGATAAACAGGACTAGGAGAAGCGAATTCAAAAGGAGTAATATAAAAACCAACAGCAAGGTGAGAACACCCGTTTCCTACATCAAGCTAAAAAGGAAAGCATTAGGATGACTAAGACTGTGCTTATTACATATCAAATAGAGCCAACTTATAGAAACTACGACATATACATCAAAGAACACAAGGCTAAGAGAAATACAAAAACCAGCAGAGGGGTGCACTAAGCCAAGGGTTGTTGCAGCAAAACAACCGGCAACCAGATGATCTCCAGGGCATCTATAGGCACGTTTGACTGACTAGCTTCAACACCAAATTACAAAAGATTCATCCTACGACATGGTGGGTCCACTGAGTAAATTGAGATCCTACAAATGATTGAGAGCCTAATCAAGTGTACAGGAAATTGTTTGTCTCATCTATTATTGTTTAATAATCTGCCACACTGCTGGATTGCATGGCAAGAACCCTAGCCAAGCAGACAACGTGGTTTGACGCTGCTTTCGGCTCGGGGCTTGCCCAGGGCCTGGTCTGGTCCTGTGTTCACTATTGCTGCCAGACACATACCATGTCAAAGTAAAAAAAATGGTCAAAAGAGGGGGATCCCTCCGATTTTATTAACGAAACCATCAAGGACACACAAAACATCCACTACTGCTAGTTAGGTTCTCAATGTCAAAGTAATTTAAAGGTTGTTACTTACCAAAGCTCATTTTACAGGTTCGGTGCAGCTCCTCTTTAACTTGCGACGTTCCTTGAAGATGTCCCCAACATCCCGTATTTGGTCTTCATTGCTCCTCTGCATGTTCGCATTCATAGTTTTAAAATCTCAACATGGCAAGAAATATATAGTAATACTCACGCATCTTGTGGGCAACATTAAAGCACTCATCTGCCATGTTAGCACGAGTGATTTTCAATATCCTACTATGTGGCTCTTCAACTTTGCTAGAACTACGTTGTGGTTTCATTTTGAGTGAATAGAACAGGGAGGTCACCTCCCTGCTATTCTAAAAAACTTTCCATCATTTGCGACACTACTGGTTAGAGATGAAGAACCTACCCAAGCACAGCGCAATACAGGAGCGACGCACAATTACAAGATGATATTATGTTGGACAATGCAAGCTATGACCAATTACTTTTACCGGAACAATAGCAGCCAGGAAATTTGAAGGGTAGGTATAAACATAATCGGAACTGCACATGTACTGCTTAGAGAATCAATATACACATTACCAATCGAGGAGGAGTACGAAGGTCGCGGCGGCTGCTGTGCATCATGGTCGGCAACGGGAGTCAGTTCATTGTCGACGACGGTGGTGCTGCTGCGCTTGGCGTCAACCCAAAGTAGGAGAGAGAGTCACAAGTATCAGACTTTGACCTACTGGCTGGAGTTTCCCCCGTCAGGCACCCATCTGGTTCAAGCCGTCGGCCAATCTCCACAACTTAATAAATAGTAACATTTAACTGAGCTAGTTAGTTAGATGTGTACACTTGGTGTAGTAGGATCTTTATTTAGTTTGATGCACACACTTGTTCTTTTTTGGTAGCCCTTTTGTAATGTTGGCTGATGTTTGGTTTGGAAGAGAGAGCTGCGTCTTTACTCTTTTGGCCTGCTTATTGCTTCTGTTGCACCCCCAGCCCTGGTTGCTGCTGCTGCTATTTTCAATGTACAATTAGTAACATATTTCGTCTGTTGGTTGAATAAATGTTTTGTTAGAACGACAAACACAATGTTTTGGAAGTCGTTGCACGGTCCTATCCTTTAGGGCCCCGTACGTAGCGCATACTATTTTTGGTACGGAACACATTTTCCACTTGTCGATCACCTGCAGCCAAGTGATGAAGGCCCAATAGAGGAGCCCATAATTAACTGGAAGGGAGGCTCTCACATGAATCCGGCCCAGGTACATGCTCATGGTCCCCTAAACATAAATAAATAAATAAAGCTAAATGCTCATGCACCAGTTCTTTAAATTTATGATTTGAAAAGTCAAATTTTAACAGGAGGATATTATTTCCTATGAGAGTGTGGTTACATTCAGTCGATATTATTCTTAGGCAAAGATAGCGACTAGTCTTTATTCTCCCACCATTTTCTACCTGCAACCAGCGGACCCATGCAAATCGTAGTTAATGTCATAAATAGTTCTGGTCCATTATTATTTTTCGATAAGAATGCCCAACCCAGCCCAACACAATGGCGACACCACTTTATCCCAGGGCTTCTGAATGTGCTCGGCTTCACACCTCAAGAAGAAAATTGTCTAAAAAACCTCAAGAAGAAAAAGGTGCTCCGCAGCATTTTACAATAAGTTGTAGCCATATAAAATTAATTCTTATAATCCAGCATAATGAGTTTTTGGGTCTGACCGGTCCAGCCGCCAAAACCAAACCTGCACCGGTGGGAGCACATGTTCCCGCCTTCTACGGCTGGTTGCGCTGCCGTGCACGCATCGCTGCCCTGTCGTACCCTGAAATGCTGGCCAGACCATCCCTTTACGCCCCCCGACATCCTATTCTACTCCGACGACGGCAGCCTACCCCGCACCAGAACCAGCAGTGAACCCTCGTACTCCCCTCCGCCTACGGCCATACTGCCGCATGTTCCTCGGTTCCTATTCATTCCCTCCGAGGCCTCGCTGTCGTCCTCCGCCTTGGTGCGCTCGCAGCGGCGCCGCTGTCCAGCCCTGTCAACATAGTGAATCAGGAGAGGACTGTAGTTGTGAGTATGACAGTGCGGACCCACCAGGTCCACTCCCGAACACAAGCAAGCACCTCTTTACTACTCAGATGCACCCCTAGATTTTTTTACTCTAATCCACACTGCTGATATTTGGGACCCACATCATTGTCAATGTATAGTCAATTAACAACAAAATCAGGAGAGGAGCAGGCTATAAACTGGATTGTGCGGTCTCTGTGACCCATCTAACAACATGAGCAACCCAGTAGTTTTTTCTTTGGGAAAATAGGTAGCCCACTATTTCTTTTTGAAGAATACCCAAGCTAGGCCTATTTGTTTTCTCAGACTTACTGGGATGCAAATCTTTGAAGACAAGGAGGGATGCATTCCGGCCTGGCCACAGAGTATGGGCAGTAAATCTTAAAAGTAATATGAAAGGGGCTACAAATTCCAAAAAAAATATAGCAAATGGGCAATTAGTTTCGTTTTTTGTTTTTGTTCTTCACTCATATTTTATATTTGATTGGATTTTAACATAACATAGTATTACTTTATTTTTAAATTAGTTTTAGTATGGCTACTAATTTTTGGATTAAAAATATTTTGTTCCCTAGCAAAAATATGTGAATTTTTAAGATTTCGCATATTTTTTAGTTCAAATTTTTAAACCTTGTACTGACCAGAAAATGGGCAGCAATTCTAAAAATGGAAAATGGGCTGCAATAAATTCCATATGAATTAGAAAATGGGCTGTAAATTATAAAAATAATAGCAAATGGGTTGTACACGCCACAGATTTCGAGGCTGACTTGTTTACCCAAGTCTTTGTCAACTTATAGTCAACACACGATTCTAGCAGCAGTGACTGTTGGATGTCCATCCAACGGCCGACGTGCTTCTTCAATATCTGATCTTCCTACTCCAGCCACCTAAAGCACCGCCGGCGGGACTGCCTGCTACCTCCTCTTGTGGCCAGCTGTGATGCCACGCAGGCTTCACTGGCCCACCCTACTCCCTTCGCTGGCCTGGCCATCCCTCTACCCACCCGCACCTCCTGTTATTCTCCGGTGATGGAAGCCTCATGCCGCAGCCGAACCAGTCAACCGTCGTACTCCCCTCAGCATGGGCAACCACTGTTGTGTCTTCGCCGGCTCCGGGTCCTTCCATTCCTAGGCCTCACCGTCATCCACCGCGTTGGTGCTCTAGGCGCGGCGTGCTCAATGTTGTCAACATTGAACAAACGACAGCCATCAGAATAGCGATGTATGTGGAAAGGCTGACAGTAGGGAACCCCATGGTCCATGGCCGCACACAAGCAACTGCCTCCTTATTACGCGAAAAAAATGATTCCTCCCACTAACATCTAAGGCGCACCGGTTCGGAGGCTCACCTGTGGGCATACTAAGTTGACGCGTACGCAGGGCTTTGTCAACTTAGTCAACAAATGATTCTAGCAGCAGAGACTGTTGGATTTTAATCAAACGGTCCTGATGCTTCTTCAATCTCTGATCTTCTTGCACTAGTCGCCCAAACCAGCGCCGGCAGGACCGCCTGCTCTTGCCTCCAGTGGCCGGCTGTGCTGCCACGTAGGCCTCACCGCCCCACCCTAATCCCACCGCTGGCCAGGCCTTCCTTCTACTCACCCACACCCCCTATTATTCTTCGGTGATGGCAGCCTCAAACCGCAGCTGAACCAGTCAACCCTCGTACTCCCCTCCGCGTGGGCATCCAATGTTGCGTATTCCCTGGCTTCTGGTCGTTCCCTTCCTAGCTCGCGTCGTCGTCCACCACCTTGGTGCTCTCGGACGGTACGGTGTCGTCAATGCGGTCAACGAACGACAGCCATCACAAGAGGACTGTAAGTGAAGAGGCTGACAACTGGGTCCATGGCCGCACGTAGTGCCTCCTTATTACGCGCAAAATAATGATTCCTCCACCTGACAGCTCGGACCCACCAGAAGGGCCTCTGTATTTCACGAAAATAATGTTCCCCCTGACAGCTGGGACCCACCGGCTTTATCTTTGCACGGAAGGAAGTGCCTTCTTACCCCCTGAGGGCTAGGACCCACCAGGTTAAAGTGAAGGTAGCGTTATCTGTCTGGCCGCGAACGTGGACGTACATAGTGGTCGATCGGTCTATCTGCAACGACGTACCGTGGTCGAGTAAGGAGCGGCACATGTTGAAGTAGAGGCACCGACGTAGCATGTCATGCAGTCCCGTCTATATCATGTACACATACGTACAGCCACGCTGCAAGATAGTAAATACGGCCACGTACGTACATACGGGCAAGGTCTCTAATGCATACAGCGACATCATCCTATTCATCGGCAGCCAACCAGCTGGGTCAGAACGGAGTAAACAGCGCCGCATGTTCATCGAGAGCCAACCAGCTTGGACGGAACAGCCGAAACGAGGTCTGGCGTACCACAGAATGGAGGAAACGACCTTTTGTTCGACCGCGTATGGTCGAAATGGGGTCATGTTCATCGGGAAGGGTCTGGCGTACCACAAAACGGAGGAAACAAACTTGTGTTCGAGCTCCTATTGTCAAAACGGGGTGCTGTTGATCGGGAGGGGTGTGGCGTACCGCAAAATGGAGGAAACGGACTTGTTGGAGCGCCTACGGTCAAAATGGGATCCTATTCATCGGGAGGGGTGTGGCATACCGCAAAACGGGACTCAACGAGCTACTGTTCATCCACCGTCTAGTGCCTCGCTCCAGCCTCCACGGGCTACTGTTCATCCACCATCGACTTCCTCCAGCCTCCATCTGCTACTATTCATCCACCGTCAACTTCCTCCACCAGCTATTGTTCATCCACAGGCTACTGTTCATTCAGCCTCCACAGGCTACTGTTCAACCAGCCCTCCACGGGGTCCTGTTCATCCACCCCCACCTCCTCGATCGGGGTCCTGTTCATCTAGCAGCAACAGCCTCTACTACCACGGGGTCCTGTTCATCCAACCCCCACCGAGAACTATTCATCCAACCCCCAACAATGGTCACTGTTCATCAAGAGGCAGGTCAATCGGCTTCATTTAGCAGCAGTAGCGAAGGAATCGCTTGGGTTCAGTTAACAGCCAAGGGATCGATCGCTCGGGTTCAGTAACGTAGCTAGTGCAATCGCTCGGGTTCAGTAAGCGAATGCCTCACTCGGGTTCAGTTAGAGCCCAACGCCTCGCACACACACGCGTACATGTACGAGAGAAAACACGCAAACCTTTGTGCATCGCTCGGCCCCAACCACCCACCATAACCGGGAACTCCCCAAAATTTTCCTCGCCCTTGCTTCTACCATGATTTTTTCCATCGTGGACGGCCCAAAGAATGTCATGAAGGTGCGTCCCTGGCCTGCCTAGGACGAAAAGCCCATTTTCTGTCATGATTTTTAGTCATAGAAGTAGGATCCCACCACATCTATGATGATACGTGCTTTTGTCACAATTATCGTCATAGAAGTGTCAAAAGCATGACAGAAAAAAAAATTGTTCGGGCCAAAATGTCACGGATGTGTCTTTTTTTGTAGTGATCCCCCGCCTCCGTCTCCATCTCCTCCAACTTTTTACGGGGTGGGATGTGCAGATCTGCCCTAATGTTCAAATCTTGCAAGTCTTTTCTAGCCTTCAGCCCATCATTGGTCTTATCTGACATGTTCATCACTATTGCAAGCAAGCTCTCAAGGACATTCTTCGTGATATGCATTTGATCAAGGCAATGAGGCATGTCGAGGTTTGGCCAGTACTCCAAGTCCTAGAAAATAGACATCGTCTTCCATACCTTTAGTAGCGGCTCCGGCGCCTTTTTCATCTTTCCCAGCGCAGGGCACTGTTCGCAAATTTTCAACAGCTCATTGATTTCAGCACCGCTCCTCTTACGTGGAGGTCCTCGATGCTCAGCCTCACCATTGAATAGATCTCCATGGTTTCTCCACGGGTCATCCTTCTCGAGCCTTCTTCGATGCCGCATGTACACGATTTTCCCAGACCCTCCATCTTTTGATAGATGATGAGACGTTGTATCATCCATGCATCGGGTGCATCCGCAATATCCGTGGCACACCTGGCCTGTGACATATCCGTAATTGAGATAGTCGTGCACCGTCGTTATTATCGCAGCTCTCATATAGAAATACTCGCCTTTGCTGGCATCCCATGTCTTGGCCAGTGTTTTTCATAGCGTGTCTAACTCCTCTTTCAGCAGCCCCAGATACAGATTAATATTATTTCCTGGTTGTTTTGGCCCTTGAATCAGCATGCTCATGTGTATATACTTTGACTTCATGCACAACCAGGGGGGAGGTTGTACATCCATACAAACACGGGCCATGTGCTATGGTTGGTGTTCTGATTGCCAAACGGATTCATGCCATTGGTAGTTGCGCCAAGCATGATGTTCCTTGCATCATCAGCAAAATATCTATGTTTTGCATTGAATGCTTGCCACTTGCTAGCATCTGTGAGGTGTCTCAGCTTCAGATCATCTTCGTCATCGGGCTTCACCCTCTTCGCGTGCCAGCGCATGAGCTTTGCTTCCTTAGGATCTACAAAATAACGCTGCAGACGGGGAGTGATCGCTAAGTACCATACAACTTTCTAAGGAGATTTCTTCCTGGCCTTCTTGTATCGAGAAGCATTGCACACCAGACAGCTGGTTTTTTCCGCGTGCTCCTTCCGATAAATGATGTAATCGTTGATGCATGCATGGTATCTAATGTGGGGAAGATTAAGAGGGCACACGATCTTCTTGTCCTCATCGACACTGGTAGGACAGAGGTTCCCCGAGGGAAGAACTTTATTATGTAGATACTTCAAATTCTCATCGAGGCTTGTGTCTGTCCATTTGTTTTTGGCCTTCGTCTTTAGAAGTTCGAGCATGAAACTCAAGCGGGTCACCTCGGGATCGCAATTGTCATACAATGGAGTATTCGAGTCTACTTCAAGTTGCGCCAGCTTGGCTTACTCTCTTTAAGAGGCTCTGTCACAAGTCGTACTCTTGCGAAGCAGGTCTCGAACATGAGGGTCCTGCATGACTAAACCTAGTCACGTCGAAGACTGCGGCGTATCCACCTCTTCTCCGTCGTGTCTGGCCTCATGTCCACGGTGTCCGGCCTCTTGTCCATCGTGTACACCCTCTTCTCCTCCACCATGTCCTGCGCCCTCAATCTCTTCTGCGGGTCCATCATCATCGGGCATCTCTTCGTCTACCTCCATGTCGTTATTGTCTGCCATGTGGACATCCTCATCATCATCTTCAATTATCCATCGAGTATAGCCATCCATGAATCCATACATGAGCAGGTGTGCCTTCAAACTGCCACGATCAAAAGGGTCCAAGATGACGATTAGTTTGCATCTTCTACACGGACATATAACCCCAGTCCGATTATTTAAATACATGTCGTGCAACGTGGATCACAACCATCTTTCCATCACCCTTCCACTGACCTTCATGATTGCCTGCACGGTATAATAAGCAAAATAATTTTAACCATGCATGCATATATCAAAGTCATACAAAATTTTGGCATGACCTTCCCTAAAAATATGGCATATAGAGTTTGCCTGAAATTCGCCGAAATGGAAATAAATCAACATTTCGGCAAAACATAAGAAACTCATGTCACGCATGATCCAACAAATACACATAGGCAGCAACTCATGCCACATGCACATATTCCCACCATCATAGTGCAAACACACATATTTCCATTAATTCTTGCAAATCACAACTTTTCGCTCACCTTTCGTCCTGGGAGAGGGATCAATCGAGCAAACATACGGTAGATGGCAGGTGCCGCTATCTAGGGATCAAAAGTAGTAGGACAAAGATGCATGGTAGATCTAGTTAGAAGGATATGCTCTACCTAACTAGTGGAGAGGAGGGAGAGCTAGCTAGTGAGACAAAGGTATTAGTGGGGAAAGTGAAGGAGGGAGAGACAATTAAAGTGAGAAGGAAGCTAGAGAGAAAGAGAGGTCATTAATGGAGGAGATGGTAGATGGGGGCATTAATGGGGAGAGAAGAGAGGTAGGAGAAGGAAGAACTAAGTTAGGGAGGTAGAGGAGGGAAAGGGGAGGGGGAGAGGGAGAGTGAGAAAATGTGCAGCTACGCGTACCAGTAGCGCTGGATGCAAACAAGCGCTACTGCTAAACCCCATAGCAGTAGCGCTTATCGGTGGCCCAGTGCTGCTACTAAATGGGGCCCACCTGCTAGCACTGTGCACCAATAGCAGTAGCAGTTGCCCGCCGACAAGCGCTACTGCTATGGTATTAGTAGTAGCACTGGTTTATGCCAACCGCTACTACTATGGGCAGCCTCGGTCGGTGGCGATGGGGCCACATAGCAGTAGCGGTGCATCGCCGCCCAGCGCTACTGCTAATTTTCTACCTGTAGCGCTGGTTGTTGCCCATCGCTACTGCTAATTAGCAGTAGCACTTCTCCCTTTTCCAGCACTACTGCTAAAATTCTATCTATTAGCTTTCTCCTAGTAGTGCGGCATCATGGTCGTGGCGGCGGAGCACGACCGGGGGGAAGCCAGCAATGTCCTTCATCTCCTCCTGTGACAGTATGTCCAAGAGCGCTTTAGAGCGCGCTCGGAGCGGAGCCGGCGATGTCCTTCGTCTGCTCCGGTGATAGTACATCCCAAAGAGCTTTGGAGTGTGAGGAGGCCATGGTTGGAGTGGTGTCGATAGGAGAAAGGGACCAGAGGAGAATGACTGTGGGTCTGTGGCTATGGTCGGGACTGAAGTTAATATAGCGGGAGAATGGCAATGAGCCGCGACAAATGGATGGACGGGTGGCGCCGGAGTAGGTTCGTCAGTAGCCGCGTGTCATTAATGTATGCGGTGGGCTGACGGACGGCCGTGGTGTTGTTTGAACATAGAGTAGTGGCATGCACCGGGAAGTAGCGCGGGTGGCACTCTCTCGGTCGACGTGCTGCTTCAATGCCGATGCTAGTGAGGGGCCGCATCAGGCGTGAATGCGGCATTGACGCTCTAGAGCAGCGCTGACCGTTTCAGGCAGGAAGCGCGCGGGGGCGAGGGAGGGGGTTTCAGTGGGCCATGGCGGTTAGACGCAGGCATGGTGGTATTGTTTTGGTAGTTTGCAAAAGTACTCAATTAATGCACTCGATTTCCTAAAAAATTGTGTTAACAAACGTTAATTGCAATGCATGCATGCGTGACCAATAAATGAACAAAAAAATACTACATGCATATTTAGGCTAAGATTGAAGGGAATCCAAATTTCCTTCATCGTTTTTCCTTGACTTGTTTTCAGTGATCAACATAAACCCTACAAAGCACCATGTTCAAATTTGTCACTTTTCTGGGCTCATTTACCATATTTAGGCCATTATGTGCATTTTATAGACATTTAGCGCAGAAACATCAAATCCCATCTACAACTACACGGGTGTGATGAGAGGGACGTGGATTGCCATTCGATCACGGTGCACGCGTGTGATCCGCTGATACTTCCCCAACTTATCTACTTTCCCAAACACTTTTGCTCTTGTTTTGGACTCTAATTTGCATGATTTGAATGGAACTAACCCGGACTGACGCTGCTTTTAGCAGAATTGCCATGTTGTTATTTTATGTGCAGAAATGAAAGTTCTCAGGTTGGGCTGAAAATTTACGGAGAATATTTCTAGAATATATAAAAAATATTGGTGACGAGAACTACCAGAGGGGGCCACCTAGGAGCCACAAGCTCAGGGGGCGCGGCCACCCACCCCCCCCCCCCCAGGGCACACCCCCAGGTTTGTGGGCCCCTAGAGCCTCCGACAATCCTAATTCCAACTCCATATATACCCATCCATGGAGAGAAAAATCAGGGAGAAGGAATCATCACATTTTATGATACGGAGCCGCCGCCACCTCCTGTTCTTCATCGGGAGGGCTGATCTAGAGTCCTTTCAGAGCTCCAGAGGGTAGAAATCATCGTTGTCGTCATCATCAACCCTTATCCATCAATAATTCTATGATGCTCACCACCGGGAGTGAGTAATTCCTTCATAGACTTGCTGGACGGTGATGGAGTTGGATGAGATTTGTCATGCAATTGAGTCAATTTGTTAGGGCTTGATCCCTAGTATCCACAATGTTCTATGATTGATGTTGCTATGCTTAATGCTTATAACTAGGGCCCGAGTGCCCTGATTTCGGATCTGAACCCTTTATGTCTTCATGAATATATTTGAGTTCTTGATCCTATCTTGCAAGTTATATACACCTATTAGGTGTTATGATCTGCATACCCTAAGGTGACAATAATTGGGATTCTTTCTGGTGATTACTGTAGTTTGAGGAGTTCGTGTATTCACTATGTGTCAATGCTATGTTCCGGTTCTCTATTAAAAGGAGGCCTTAATATCCCATAGATTTCCTTATGGACCCCGCTGCCACGGAGAGTAGGACAAAAGATGGCATGCAAGTTCTTATCATAATCACGAATGACTATATACGGAATAAATGCCTACATTACATTGATGTATTGGAGCTATTGTGTATGACTCTAGGTTGTGACTGTTATATGATGAATGTCATCCAACACAAATATCCATCACTGATCTAATGCCTACGCATTTCTCATATTGATCTTTGCTAAGTTCCTTTCGTTGCTGCAGCTGTTACAGTCACTACAAAACTGCTACTGTTAGCATCACTATTGTTACTGTTACTACTACTATCAAACTATCATACTACTGTGCTATTAAAAACTTTGCTGCAGATATTTGATTCTCTAGGTGGGGTTGAATTGAAAACTCAACTGCTAATACTTGCAAATATTCTTTGGCTCCCCTTGTGTCGAATCAATAATTTTGGGTGAAATATTATACCCTAAAAAGCTGTTGCCATCCCCTATACTTGTGGGCTATCAAGACCTCTTTCTGGCGGCGTTGCCGGGGAGCATAGCTCTATTTGTTGAGTCACTTGGGAATTATATTTGTTGATCACTATGAAGAATCTGAAAGATACTAGAACCAAGATCGTACCCTCTAAGGCGAGGGGAGGTAAGGAACTGTCATCTAGTTCTGCACTTGATTACCTTCTGTTTTGAGTAGGCTTGCGACACCACCACCTACTATTCAATCTAATATGTCGGAAGTATTGATGATCCTAGTTCTTCTATCAATGATGCTATTGGTGATCCTACTTCTGATATGTTGCAACTACTCTGCTTAATGAAACTATGCCACTAGGTGAATTTCTCGATGAACAACTTGCTAAAGCTAAAGAACTTGAAACTATTGAAACTGATGAAAACTATGATTTACCTATTAGACCTAGCTCTCCTAGAATTGAAATGCCTAAGGTACCTGAGGGTTATGTTATGGATGGGGAGATAGCTAGGGAATTTCTTACATGTAATGATAGAGATACTGTTAAGAAACTACTAAGTAAGCTGAAAGAAAAATCTATGATGGAGAGAATGAAATACAACCCCAAGTTTGCTACCTCTTCTATCTTTATTACTGATAAGGATTATGAATTCTCTGTCGATCCTGAGTTAATTACTTTGGTTGAATTCGATATTTTTCATGGTTATGAAACTGAAACTATTGTGGCACATCTTACTAAATTGAATCATATAGCCACCCTATTTACTCGTGAGGAAAAAATCGCTACTACTATATCCTTGTGTTTCCTTTCTCATTAAAGGGTGATGCTAAGAAATTGTTTAATACTCTTGCTCCTGGTTGTGTGCGTAGTCCCCAGGATATGATATATTACTTCTCTAAAAAACATTTTCCCGCTCATAAGAAACAAGCTGCCTTATAGGAAATATTTAACTTTGTGCAAATTGAAAAAGAGAATCTCCATCAAGCTTGGGGGAGACTTCTCCAGTTAATTAATGCTTTGCCTGATCATCCTCTTAAGAAAAATGAAATACTTGATATCTTTTATAATGGACTACCCGATGCTTCTAGGGACTACCTAGATAGTTGTGTCGGCTGTGTTTTCATGGAACCAACTGTTGGACATGCTAAAGAATTATTGGATAATATATTGAGAAATAAAAATGATTGGACACTTCCTGAACCACCACCTAAACCAACTCCGAGGAAGAGAGGTATTCTATTCCTCAATCTAGAATATGTGCAATAGGCAAAGAAATCTATGAAAGAAAAGGGTATTAAATCTGAAGATGTAAAAAATATGCTACCTATTGAAGAAATACATGGACTCGATACCCTGACACAGGTAGTAAAGGTAAATTCTCTTTATAGATTTGATGAAGGTGATATTCCTTATAATAAATCTGCTAGTCAATTCCTGGATGAATTTGATAACTACATTGTTTAGCCAGAGCATTTTAATATGTATGTTAAGAATCAATTGAAACATAATGCTATCATGATTGATCGTTTGACTGACTTGATGTTTAGAATTGCTAATGATGTTAAGGGTTTAGGAAAACATGCATCCATGGTTCATACCAAGTTGCTAAGTCACAAAACAATTTGCTTAATGAAATGAACAATAAAATGAATGATCATGTTGTGAGAGTAATGACTAGAGGAGGTAGAATGACTCAGGAGCCACTATATCCTGAAGGTCATCCTAAAAGAATTGAGGAAGATTCTCAGAGAATTAATATTAATACACCTAGTTCATCTAAGAAGAAAAAGAAAAAGAAAAATGATAGAAATGTGCATGCTTCTAGTGAACCTGAGGTAGAAAAACCTTCTGAGAATCATAATGATGTTTCTAATTCTGATGCTGAGATACAATCTGGTAATGAACATCCACCTAGTGATAACGATAATAATGATGTTCATGTTGATGCTCAACCAGATAATGATAAAGAACCTGATAATGATGTAGAAATAGAACCTGTTGTTGATCATGATAACCCACCTCCTAAAAATAAAAGATATGATAAAAGAGATTTCATTGCTAGGAAACATGGTAAGGAAAGAGAACCATGGGTTCAAAAAACCATGCCTTTTCCAACTAAACCTCCAAATAATAAGGATGAAAAAGATGTTGAGCGCTTTGTTGCAATGCTTTGGCCTGTTTTCTTGCGTACTTGTTTGGCTGATATATTGAAAATGCATCCATATGCTAAATACATGAAAGATATTGTCACTAATAAAAGAAAGATACCCAAAGCTAAAATTTCTTCCATGCTTGCAAATTATTCTTTTAAGGATGCAGTACGTTAGAAATTAGGAGATCCAGGAATACCAACCATACCATGCTCCATTAAAAGAAGTTATGTCAAAACCGCTTTATGTGATTTGGGAGCCGATGTTAGTGTTATGCCTTTCTCTTTATATAGAAGACTTGATTTGAATAAGCTAACACCTACTGAAATATCTTTGCAAATGGCTGATAAATCAACTGCTATACCTAATGGAATTTGTGAGGATGTGCCTGTTGTAGTTGCAGATGTTACTATCTTAACAGTCTTTGTTATACTTGATATGCCCGAGGACGACGCTATGTCGATTATCCTTGATAGACCCTTTTTGAATACTGCAGGGGCTATCATTGATTGGAACAAAGGAAGGTTACTTTTGATGTCAATGGTAATGAACATACAGTTTATTTCCTAAAGAAACAAAGTTTAGTGAATAGTATCAACATTATTGAAAAATTGCTACAATCACTATTGGAGGTTTTCATTTCCCTCTTTTGCCAGTCAAAAATAAATATGAAACTCTTATTGCTAGGGAGATGCATATCCCTATTGAGGTAACCTAGTGTTATATGAAAATTCTTCGGTTTCATGTTACTCAGAAATAGTTTGTTAATAGGACTTGATCAACCTTATTAATGGATTCATTTTTAGGGGCATTTGGTCGATGAATTTAGTAAGCACAACCTACTGTACCTACTATTTACTCTATGTTATTTAAAGTTAATAAAGTACAAATGCCATGATGATCCAGCTTTTGAATTATTCATGTAATAAAAAATGTCCCAAAAATAAAAGTTCTCGGAATGACCTGAAACTTTAATACTATTTTTCTATAATAAATAAGAATTTTTTGCACTAGACACACCCCAGGGGGGCACCTGTGAGCCACAAGTTCACAGGGCGTGCCTAGTGGGCTTGTGGGTTCCACAGGGCCCCCCTCAATTAGTGCACTAGCTCACAGCCTTTTCCTTCCTCTAGAAAAAATCACCATAGCTTTCAAACCCGTGTTCTTGCTCATTGACCTGTGATGTTTGATCTCCTTGCCCGGAAATCCGTTTTCGAAACTATTTTGGGGGATTAGTCCTTGGTATGTGACTCCTCCAATGGTCCAATTAGTTTTTGTTCTAGTGCGTTCTTTTTTGCAAAAAAAAATTTGTTGTGGTGACCATGTATTTGAGCTTGCATGTTGAATTTTTATGGTCCAAAGTATTTTTGATTCATGATATAGCCTCTAGACACTTGTGGGAGTAGTTGCTATCAATTTTGTTAAGTTTTGTTCACTTTTATTTTGAGGTACTAAAAATTTCAGAATTTTTTCAGGGGAAGAAAATATTCCATCGTGGTTCTTCGAGCAAGAGCTCGCCAAGGCTTGCAATATGTAAGCCGGACCTCGAACTGCTATGGGAAGCTCTTGCGCAGCCGTGCAAATGGTCATCGGACTCCATCATGACTTGAGCCGGCATCAAGGAAGAATTTGATATGTATGTACGCAATGCCAACCTGAGGGACTTCATGTCAGATAACTGCTTAGAGTACTGTAATCTTACTAATTCTTTTGTGCGGAAATTCGAGTATGTGTCTCATCCCACCTCACATGATGTTATGTTTAATCTATATGAAAATCCTTTTCACATGACTATCGGGGAATTTAGTGAAGTTTGTAAAATTCCCTATTTAGGGACATGCATTGAGCCTCGCAAATCTGATTGCAATGAATTTCTTATGAGTATTACTAGGGGTGAAACTGGAGGCATAACACAACCAACTATGGGGAACATTCATTTTCCTGCCATACATTATTTTGCTCTTTTCATAGGTAGATGTATTCATCGTAGACAGGACCCTAGTCATCTTTGCACTCCTGATTTGAGCATTCTTAAGAGTGCAGTATTGAGAGATAGACAATTTAACATGGGGGCCATTGTTGCACGTCATGTACATAATAATGCCCTAGTTGGTGATCTTTTTGGTGGAACTTATGTTGCTCTCTTAGCTGCTCATCTTGGCATACCCATAAAGGAAAATGATACTTTGTTGCCACCCAACTTCCTTGATTATGATGCTATGGAACGTCATCAGTTTCTTGAGAGGAACGACCCATCATTTCATTATACAGACTTATCTTTAACATGCGCCATGTCATCTGCTACTTGTGAGTTGCGTTGGGTATCGGCATGGAGCCGGCGATCTATGGGGCGAAGGAGCCCCTTTGTTGGTTCGGCGAGGGGTGGTGATCGACGCAAAGAGCAAACACAATGAGGAGCGCATGATTTTACCCATGTTCGGGCCGCTCGACGGTGTAAAAACCTACTCATGCCTTTGGTGTATTGAATGGTGTTTGAGCACAAATACACAGAGCGCTCTTCCCCCAGCAAGTGGCGGAGAGAGCATCTGCACGTATACCTATGCGTGAGGGTTGCAAAGATTCGAACCCCTACTAATGTTTCCTTGGCCCTCCTTTTATAGCACAAGGGGTCACCATAGTGGCAAAAAGGTCATTACAGGGGTGATTAGACTGATACAGAGCTATCATACCTAACTCTGATAGTTAAGACAAAACGCATTAAATGCACTGCTAGGTGTCTTGTGGAGGTTGAATCCCGGCAAGGTTGCCGTGCCGCTTATCCAGCTACCTCCTATTAGCATGACACGCCATCAGGACGGGTGTCAATAAAGGTGATTTACTCCTCCAGCAAGCTGACACACACGGGTTATGTCCACCTAAGCACCTGCGGGCTCGACATCTCACTAATCAGCGGCCTGCTGGTCAGAGAGGCAGAGCGCTGGTGTTGGCGGGAAGCCCATGCACGAAGGGCTTACCGGGGCTTGACTTGCCGGCTCGTTCCCGCCGGAGTTGGTTGCTCCTGTTATGGAATTTGTGTCTTGTTCCAATGCTTGGTCTTCTTAATGCTCTCCTTGATCTCGCGAAGAGCGACTTCTCTGGCTTAGTTGTATATGAGACTTGGCACTTGACGCGAGAAATTGCAGCGCACCTGTGCATAAGTCAGGGCGGCAAACGCCCATGTTTGTTGCACCGACATTGGGATTTCCCCAAAGAGGAGAGGATGATGCAGTACAGTAGAGATAAGTATTTCCTTCAGTTAAAAACCAAGGTTATCAATCGAGTAGAAGAACCACGCAACACCTTGTGAACAACACCTACTCACAAAATAATAAATACTTGCACCCAATGCAAATAAGGGGTTGTCAATACCTTGGCGGTTAATTGAAAGGATAAAATCGTAGTGATAGATAGATAAACAAAAATAGAAAATAAAATAAAAGTGCACCATCCCCTCAAGTGGTCACATTGCGCCATCACTTTCGACTCCAAAGATCACCTCAAGTGCTCGGCCGCCGGAGGCACGCTTCCCATGCTCTGCACGCCCACCATCAGCAATGTCCTCATCACCAAGACCCTCATTGACGGTGGCGTAGGGCTCAATGTCCTCTCCGTCGAGACGTTCGAGACACTCCAAGTGCCCTATGATCAGCTCCTTCCGACCAAGCCTTTCCCAGGAGTGACTGACGGCTCCACCATCCCCCTGGGGCAGATACGCCTCCCTGTCACCTTCGCCAACCGCAACAACTACCACACTGAGCTCATCGACTTCGACGTTACCCATATCGGCCTCCCGTACAATGCCATCCACGGGTATCCGGCCCTCGCCAAGTTCATGGCGACAACCCACCACGGCTACAATGTCCTTAAGATGCCGGGAAGTGGCGGCATCATCACGGTGGCCTGTATTGAGAAGGATGCGGTTTGCTCCCTCGAGCGCGCCTACCATGCTGCGGTGGCTGACAACCCAGACAACGAGGGCGCCATCCTATTTTCTGAGATCACACCCAAGAAGAAGAAGAAGCAGCTCCTCAAGAAGCGCTAGGAGGCTGGTGCACCTGCCGACGGCACTTCAGGCTCCGCACCCGCTGCTGGAGCGCCCCTTCCTGCCGCGTAGGAAGGCGCGCCCGACGCCTCCCTCAGGACGGGCTTGGGGGCTCCTGTCTGGAGAGCCTCTGACCTGACCAAGGCAATGAGGGAGGTGCTCGGTCACCATTTGGAGGTGTGCTTCGATGCGCGCCCCCGCGAGCAAGGCGCACGGCATGAGGCGCCAGGTGCGCGAGAGTTCATCATCAAGGCGATCGAGGAGCTTTAGGAGGCAAGGGCCATGGGCGGCGAGTGTCGCCCCGCACGGCCTCCCGGTGCAGCTGCAGCCCCCGACGTGGGCAGCGAGCTGTGCGTCTGCGTCAACATTCCAGGCCTCAACAGGGCTGCTTCGTAGGACCTTTTCTGGCCGTCGCGCGTTGTCCGAAGTGGGGGCTACCCCTGCAGCTATGTCTGCATGCCGTTTGGCCTGCTAAACATGGCCACCTCGTACCAGCGCTTCATGCAGGGTGCCATGGTGGCTCACGAGGCCAGCAGCCAGGCGGTCCCGTCGGAGGAAGTGCCGGACCCTCGCGAGCCCGGCGGGCCTCAGGAGCCGCCGGCTCTTGAGGAGCAATTTCTGCAGCAAGTGTCTTCAGCTACCTCAACTCTCCTACAACGATGGTGCCAGGTGACTTTTTGGTTTGTTCAGATTGAGGGCGCCCCCCGGGCTGCATCATCCTCAGGCTGCTAGGGCCCGGTCCCGGAGCTGTATCATTTTTGCGCATGTATCAGAACTGGCCTTGCATTTATGAATTTCCCAAGTATTTCAACTGCATGTCTGGTGCTTCGTCACCATGATGTCATTGCGCCCTTGCAAACCCGCCCACGACCGCCTCGTGATTAAGGACTGGCATGGTGTCTGTGCTCGGGTCTGTCCCTGCTGCGTTGTTAAACCCAAGCGACCGAGCTCTGTACCGCGGGAGCTCCTATGCATGTCACCTCCCGGGGTCCTTGGTGCCTTGTTCTCGCACGAGCTAATCGCGCGTAGGTGAGTAAGGGCGCGCGGCCTAGTTCGTACGACCACAGTTCGGCGCTTCACCGTAGCGGGAGCCGTGTGCCGGGCGTTCTTCTGTGGGATCGTTGCATGAGAAGGCTTGGCACGGCATCTGTGCTCGGGTCCGTCCCTGCAGTGTTGCTAAAACCAATGGCTGAGCTCTGTCTGGCGGGCCAGCCCCGTTCATGTCACCTCCTGGGGTCATTGGTGACCGGCCTTCCCATGCGATAACCTCTGGAGGGGCATTCAGCGCAGGACCCCCCCTCGCCCCACAGGTGTCAGAAGCGCGCCCTGCGCCACAAAAATCAGGCACAACCCGCCTTGAGGCAGGGCCTCGTGAGTCCCGCGCTGGCTCACGAGTGCTGAGATACACCTCCTCCAGTTCTGCCATGCTAGCCACGCGTACAAACGGGGCTGTACACTCCCCGGAGTCTCCTCCCGAGGCAACTCCCACCCATGCACCAGTGGAATCCCCATGCTCCGCGCTGGTGGACGACGCGGTCGAGGAGCGACTATGCCCACGCACCAGTGGAAGCCCCATGCTTCGCGCTGGCGGACGACACGGCCGAGGAGCAGCTATGCCCATGCTAAAGTGGAAGCACCATGCTCCTCGCTGGTGGAAAAACAGCTGAGGGCGCCCTTGTGGCCGCACCAACCTCAGGACAGCCTCTCGGCTCTTCGCCCGGTAACACCCCACAACTTTCCCCTCAGGAGGTACGCATGAGGGGGCTAGACACGGGGGTTGTGCCCAGGCCAGGCCTGGCACACACCACCCTACCAGGTCCGGTTACCTGGTCTTCTTGTGCCCCTCCTAGGCGAAAGCTGGCGTGGAAAGGTACGGGGGCTCCGGATTAACCTCGCCGTTGCCTACGCTTCCTTCATGAGGGTTGCTCGCACGTCAAGGGGGACCTCCTGAGCACCACGACTCAGGGGCCTCATTAGTCATGTAGCCCCTCACCCCTTGGTTTCGTCCTGGCGATCCGGATGCCACAACGGCGGTCGAGGTATGCGTGGGGCTGGGCCTTGCCGATGCAGAGCACAAAAGCAAACAAGAAGGAAACCAAGCACGAAAAGGAAATCGTAGAGCCCTAACAGTTATTACAAGCACAAGTGTTCCGCAAATTCAAACAGAAGTCTTACGCCTCCATGAGGCACGGCAAATTTTGCAGGAATAAAACTAGGAAGAAGCGCCACCACCGCCTTGGCCATTGCTGCCGCTCGCCCTGGTCGCCAGAAGCCCGTCGTCGACGTCGCTGCCACCATTATCGCCGCCGCCGCTAGCCTCCGCTGCCAGAGCCTCAGGATCGGGGACGCAGAGGAACTTCTTCAGCAACGCGTCCACATGACCCTTCACGGCCTCCTCGGTAGCAGCACGGGACTCAGGAGCAATCGAACAGATCACCGTGCTGAAGTTGAAGCCAGGGTCCTGAAGGAAGAGCTGGCCGAAGACGTGCATGGCGGCTGTGGAGAAGAGCGAGCGGCACTCCTCCTCCAGGATGGAGTCCACTTTGGCGGCAACACCCTTGAGCGCCTCCGCGAGCTTGGGAAAGAGCCCCACGAGGCCATCCTCGGGGGTCGCCAGCGGCTCCTCGTACCCTCCCCTACAGATGAAGCGTAGTGCGTCGTGAGCCTTGAGCTCAAGGGAGTGGAAGGCGCCGTGTTCCGTGGCTGCCTTCTTCTTGGCAGCAGCAAGCGACTTCTCCCTGGCCTCCAGCTGGGCTGCCGACTCGGAGACATGCTGGGCGTGGGACGCCTAAGCATCGGCCACCTCCTTCTTCATCATGGCTAGGCGTCCGCGCTCCATGGCCTGGTCGGCGGCCACCTATTTCAGCTTGGCATCGCGATCGGCGGACTCTGCTTCATGGGCCTTCAGGTCCTCTTCCCTTTGCTGGAGCCGTTATGCGTGTGTGGCTTGCTCTTCCTGGAGGGCCTTCAGCTTGGCCTCCGCCTCGGCGCGGCGCTCCTCGGCGGACGTAGCATTGGCCAACGCTGCGTCGCGAGCCCCCTTGGCTTCGACGGCCTCCTTCGTACCTTCCGCGGTGGCGGCCTCGGCCCGGCCCCAGGCCGTCTTGGCAGACGTGTCGGCCTGGAGCCACCCTGAGACAAGCCCTAGGCACTCCCTCACGAGGCAGTTGTCGGCATCCTGGAGGTCAGCTCGGAGCTGATCCAGCGCGGCGTAGGCTTTGTCCAGGGCGCCTGGCCTGATGAGAGGGCCGCAGTCCGCCAGCGCAAGGGCTTGGCGAGGAGGCAGCACCAGCGCGTTGGCTGGCGCCACCACCGGGGAAGCAGTGGCGAGGATGGCTTGGGGCACCGGAGGTTCTGAGCCCTCATCGGGCACGGCAAGGGCGAACAGCTCTGCGGCTTGCTGGCGCGCGGGAGCCGGCTCCTCCTGAGGCTGCATCACCACGTCCTGGGGGCCTGCTCCATCGCAAGGGGATGCGAGAGGTCTCTCCCACCCATGCCAGAGTCGTTACAGCTGCGGCGAGAGGAGGCGCCTCCTGAGCCCTGGCTCCCTCCTTCCTCTTCTTGATCACGACGCCCATCCTGGTCATCGGGAGGGGAGCACTATGGGCACGGTGCTATTATGTGCTAAACAAAAACAAGGTAAGGTACTTACTTGTCGAGAGCGATCCACGTCCTCTTCTTCTCCTTCTTGGCCGGGGCTGGGACACCCCAGCTTCTCCTTGGCACGGCCTTGGTCGGGCTTGGGGAGTTCGCGGGGTGCTCTTCGGCCGGCCCCAGCGCGACGCTGCCACCTGGCAAGGCGGAGGCGTCCCCCTGAGGGGACACGACCTGCAGGATCGCATCCACTCCGGCGGCCGGTGGGGTAGTGCCCCGCTCTTCTTCGGGGTCACCTGGCCTGACCTTCGCAGGGTCCGGGGAGTGGCTCTGGACCTCGTGAGGACCCCGGTGGAGTGTGGGGATTCCTTGGCCGGGGGCTCGTCGATGACATCGTCGTCTGCAAGGCTGCGAAGGAGCTCGCTATAAGATGGGGGGGGGGAGATCTCCGCCACATCATCCTCGGTTGCCTCTGAGTCCCCCTCGCACTCTTCACCGACACTAGTGCCAGAGGACATAGGTACCGGGGAGTTGGGGCGCTCAGGCGACATGACCCCCTGCTCATTGAAGACGGGCATGGCGGCGACCAACGCTTCCCTGTCAGCGCAGTGGTACAACAGAGCATAGGCCTCCGAAAGGTCGCCCGGCTCACCATCGAGTAGGATGTTCATGGCCTTGTCCAGCTCCTCGCCCGTCAAGCTCCCCGAGCGTAGCCTAATGTCATCCGCTGCGCCCTGGAACTCCCACATGGGACACGTGTGCGATTGGAGCGGAGCAAGGCGCTGCGTTAGGAACTCCTTCACGAGCATGCCCCCCGTCAGCGCCCTGGCATCCATGTCTGAGGTCATCTTCCTCAGGACAGGCGCTGCCCGAGGGTCGGAGAACTTCTCACGGCTCCACCTCTCAAGCCGTTCGGGCAGCACAGTCGGCAGCTCCAGCCGCTCATTGAGGCCCTTGGTGTATGAAGACCTAGCGGCGCTGGAAGCTTTCCACCTTCTTCCCGGCCCTCATGAGCATGTTGTTCTTGTGGACCGCGATGAAGGACACGCAACCAGAGCGCTGGGTCAGATCATGCAGCCGTAGGGAGAAGAAGTGCCAGAGGAGTGGCACGGAGGGCCTCACGCCCCCGAATGCCTCGCAGTAGAAGGCAAAGATGGAGAGGAGGAGGATGGAGTTGGGTTTAAAATGCAGGGCCTGGATCTAGTAGTGGTCGAGGACGGCGGTGAAGAACTCGGAGAGAGGGGGGACGAGCCCCACGAAGATGCTGTGGAGGAAGAAGGGGTAAACCGTCCGAGCCAAAGTCTGCTGCTCGGCGGAGCCGGCCAGGACCATGGTCTCCTTCCACTCGTTCTCGTCGCTCGCCGTGTATGGGAGCACGAGGGCGAGGTGCCCCTCCTTAGTGATGGAGGACATGCTGAGCGCCAGCGCAGGAGAGGGAGAAGAGCTTCCGGCTTGCGCCACGGGCTTCGACTTCTTTGGGGCCATCTGCGAGGTCACCAGTACTGGAGTTGCTGATGGAAAAGGGGAAGCCGAGCTCGATTGGATCTGGAACAGTCCTTGGAGGAGGAAAGGGGATCTGAAGCAAGGCGAGGAGGAGTAATGATGGCCTAGCGGTGTGAGCCAGCCTTTTTTCAGTCCGGACAGTTGCCGAAGCGACGTGGGGAGGTGGAAGGCGTCCGCGTCCCGTCAAGCGCCATGCGTCAACCTGGCCCGCAGGCGATTGGGGCCCGTGGCGCTTCACCCTTGCCCCTTGGCTTCGCCTCGAAGCCAGCCCGAGCGTGCCTTGGGCCCAGGGGCTACTATCGGTGTTCTGGGAACCAGGGTACCCAGACTTGCCTGCCTGCGGCCCACGGCGTGGCTTCCTCAATGGCCTGGTATGGCCCATCTCCAAGACCACCAAGACAAGACCCTCGCGAGGGGCCAGGCCTCGCGAGTAGGACAACAACAAGACCTCCCGAGGGAGCGGCCTCCCCAGGTGGCCTCCCGAGGAGCGGAGATTTCTATGCAGGTACCCCACCTCATGAGGCTACAATGACATGAGCCATGACGACCATGGTCAGGCGGGCGCCAGCGGGCGCACAGGAGGCAGTTTCCTCTTTGGTGCTAAGGTGGAAAGGACACGCGTGGGTTCCTGAGGAATCTCCCAAAGGTTTCCATTCTGGTGCTACAAGACCAAGACCACAGGCTCGCCAAGGCGGAAGTCATCCCCGAGCCCACCACTGCATCACGACCAGAAGCTTTGCAGGCGAAGACCACCTTTCATCAGGATTAGATGTACTACTTGTCCCCTTTCAAATTGGCCATTGTGGGATCCCTTCCCGCCTAAATTTCGAGGGAAGAGGACCAAGGCCGCTATAAATATAGGTTAGCCACCACCATAGAAGGGGTCGACTCATTCTCACCCCCAAGCCCTCGCGAGGTTGTTCATCCTCTGTATCAGTTCATCCTCAGCCCCTCGTGAGGCCAATCCACCACAAAGCAGGAGTAAGGTATTACACCGCAAGGTGGCCCGAACCTGGGTAAACTGTCGTGTTTATCTTCTTCCTTGTTCACGCGAGTTCGACTAGGCTAGGCTGTGGGGCGACGGGCTCTAGGCTTGAGAGGTTGAGATCTTTGCACATGCCCCAGAGTGTGAACCTTCTTGGGTCTGCGGAGCCCTGAATCCGACAGCTTCTGCTCTTTGTGCAACGCGGTCGTCCCCATGCCGAACCACAAAGGGGCACCCTTGCCCCATAGGTTATCGTGCTTCCACGCAGATATCTTGGGCGCGCCAGGTAGGGGGCATTGCTTGTGCGAACCTGAAGCAGTAGCTGGCGTGTCGATCTTCATCGACCTTCATCATCCATGGCTCCCAAGAAGAAAAGCGGAGCCGGAGCGCATCCCTCCACCTCGAAGGCTTCATTGCCCGTGGTTGTAGATGCCACGGGCGCCGCGACTGTGGCAGACGGAGCCGGCGAGGCAGGTGGTGCTACTAATACTCCCACTGCGTTTGGGGCAGGGGCCACGGGCGCGGCCCAGCCTCTTTAGCATGCTACCGATCAAGCTCCCGTCGGTACGGGTCACGGAGACGCACAGCTTCCTCTCGCTCATCCCACCGGCATGCTCAACCAACACAGCGTCGACTCCCTCTCCGGTGCAAGCCGAGATCCATTGGCAGCACCGCCTGGAAGGGCAGAGATAGGGCGTGCGCTCTGTCCTGTGTCGGGCGAGCGCAACAACACCCCGAGCAGCGCCATCGACCCCCAGTGACCACGCCCGCACGGGAAGAGCCCGGCTGACCAAGAGCCTGGTCAAGAAGAACAACTTCGGTCGCGCCAAGTCCCTTTGACAACTGGTCCGAGGCGGCGAAGGCCCGACGGCGCTCCTTCTGGTTCATCCAGGAGTCGAGCAGTGTCGTGCTCATCCTCCCACGCCATGCCAGAAACGGCAGCTGACGATGACATGTACCTATGGTAGGGTCATGGGCCCGACCTGCATGCCTTAGCCAAGGGCACTGCACAAGAGAACAAGGCCTACAAAGTTAAACAGAAGATACCGACTGGAATCCTCAAGAAATGTGATCCACTCGACAGAAGATCCACTTGGATACCCCAATTCCACTCGACCGTCATTATTCACTCGGGAGACAAGAATCCACTCGAAGGACAGAAGACTTAGAGCCACCGCTAGATGGCAACTGTCAGGCATTCACTCCGTCACCTTAAATGTCATTAAATATGGGCATTACCAGTAACATACATGACTTTACTCTCTCATTGAACCCTTGTGTAGCCGAGGGCTGCGAGGGGTCGGCGTACTCTATATAAGCTACCCCTCCCCTCTTGCACAAGGGTTCGCACCCCCTGTAACTCAACACTCCATTCAACAGAGCCTCCGCGGTATAGAGACGTAGGGTTGTTACCTCCTCCGAGAGGGGCCTGAACTCGTAAATTCCAAGTGTACAACCTCGTCGTAGCTAGGACTCTGCCCTCTCCTACGTACCCCTTATCTCTACTGTTAGATCCGTTCCCATGACAGTTGGCGCCCACCATGGGGCAGGCGTCTAAGCGACTTCCGATGAGGTTGCAATCTTTGATCTTCGTCAACATGGTTTCCGGCGGTGGATTGTCCTTGGGTCACTAGATCCGTCTTGGTGCGCTCACCTTCATCGCCGATGATTCGGCTTGGCTCCAAGAAGCCCCCCTCGACGTCGAGGCGCTCCCCATTCGAGGGGTGGCGCACTTCCGCGCGAGTGCCTGAGGCGTCCTCCTGTGGCAGCCGTCGACTCAGTATCGGTCGGCTCCCGCGGCATCTTTGCTTCCCGCTGCCCGTCGCCGCAAGCAATCGGGTCGCTCGCGGCTCTAGTAATGGTTGAAGCACGCGGTGGCCCGTCAGTCGGCCACACCTCAAATTGCGGCAATTGATCCCGATGAGTCCCTTTATGGCTTGTTCGATCTGTCGACTGACCACTCAGATACTCTCTCCGAGGGCGAAAGCAACGACCCCGCGGTGAAAGTCCTCATGGTTGGTCCCCAGCGCAGCCCACCAGGATTTCCCCGTGGCGGGGGCGGTAGCGGCGGTCCATCGCGCGACAATGACAAGTACTATCCGGAAGCCCTCGCTGCGGAACAGAGGGAAGAGCTGCAGCGTAGAAATGATCAAGCTCTCCAGACCCCCATCGTTGGGGAGACCCCCGAAGCTCAGGCCTTGGAAGTTGCGCGTGTAGCCACTCTGGCTGAGCGTGCGTGCTTGGAGAATCTTCAGCAAGCACTCGACGACCGCGCCCGCAGACATATTCCAAGTTCCAGTCGACGGCAGCGGCAATTGTTTCCGACTGGACCTCAGGATGAGTGTCAGGTATACCATACTCTGATCCAAAATGTTGCAGTAGCTGCGCGTATTGCAGATTTGATCCAGCTATCCCGTTCCGAGGCTGGTAGAGGCTTACAGCAGATTCGGGCACTGCTCAGGGCGGTCGGAGAACAGAACTCGACTGTTTCCTAGTCGCGCAATAGGATTCATAGCAGGCCTATCATGGCAGACATAGTTCAGTCGGCACACAGCCCAAGATCGCCTCCGTGGCGTGAAGATCATGGTTATCGCCAGGACCAGTACCTGGGTCGAGGCCACGGGAGTTTGACCCTTGATACCACCGTGATGACCGCCGTCGAGTGCCCACGCCCCCTCCGAGGGGTGGTTCATACACGCCTCGGCGGTATGATGACAGGCGCCCGTACGGCGACAAGCGGAGGATTCCAGTCGACCCCCGAGAGTCCGGGTTTGATGCAAGGTCAATCCTCGTGCAGGGCCTGGTTGACAGAGGCAGAGCTAACAAAGAAGGTTTGGACAGAGATTACCCGAGTGGGAGCAGAGCGTTCGTCTCTGGGCTCGAATGTTTCAGCAGAGCCATTCGAGCTGCTGAGATTCCTCCCAACTTCAGATTGGCTGCAGGAGTGAGCAAGTTTACTGTCGAGTCAAAGGCAGACACGTGGTTGGAGGATTACCGAGTGGCAGTGCAGATTGGTGGAGGCAATGATGAAGCAGCCATGAAGCACCTGCCCTTGATGCTTGAAGGCTCAGCTAGGGCCTGGTTGAATCAGTTGGCCCTCGCTAGCATATACTGTTGGGAAGACTTGGCCCGAGTGTTTATCAAGACATTTGAAGGCACTTGCAAGCATCTCGCTAGGCTGTCTGAGTTGCAACATTGTGTCCAAAAGCCGAATGAAACTGTGAGAGGTTACATCCAGCGTTGGACTGCACTTCACCATCTGGTGGAGAATGTTTCAGAGAACCAAGCAGTCTGTGCTTTCAAGGAAGGCGTACGGTACAGAGAGCTCACACTGAAATTCGGTCGCTCTCGGGCCATGACTCTAAATCAGATGATGGCGATAGCCACTCGGTACGCAAATGGCGAAGAAGAAGATCGACTCCGTAATGGCAAAGGGAAGACAGTCGACCCCGACACTGGGGGCGGAAATCCCAGTCGGAAGCAGAAACGCAAAGCTGAAGCCACAGGTCAGGCTGAAGCTACAGCGTTGAATACCCAAGGAAAGTTTAAGGGAAAGCCCAAGGGGCCATGGATACCCAAGAAGATTGAGGACCAGTCAGGCCAGGATGTCCTGGATTTACCGTGTGCCATCCACACGAAGAAAGATTAAGAGGGCAACTTGATTTTTCCCAAACACACCACTCAGCAGTGCAGATTCCTTATTCAGCAGTTTCGTGAGGGTCAGCAGAGTGAGAAGGGCTCTGATAAGGATGAAGATAAAGAAAAGGCAGATGATTACCCAATGATCAATGCAACCCTGGTGATTTTGGCTGACATCGAGAGCAAAAGTCGACTGAAAGTCATCAACAGAGAGGTGAACATGGTTGCTCCGACAACTACAACATACCTCAAGTGGTCAAAGACTCCTATCACCTTTGATCAGTCGGATCACCCAGCTCACGTTGCTACCCCCGAGCGGCAAGCTTTGGTGGTCGACCCAGTCATTGGAGGCACTCAACTGTGTAAAGTTCTCATGGATGGTGGCAGTGGTTTAAACATTCTGTATGCTAAAACCCTTCAGGGGATGGGCATTCTGATGTCCTGACTCAGTGAGAGCAACATGCAGTTCCACAGAGTCATCCCAGGAAAGAAGGCGAAATCACTCGTGCAGATTGCTTTGGATGTGTTTTTTGGTGATTCAAAGAATTTTCGCAAAGAAAAGCTGACGTTTGAAGTGGTAGATTTTCGCAGTGCCTATCATGCTATTCTGGGCAGACTGACGTATGCTCGTTTCATGGCCCATCCATGTTACGTATATCTCAAACTGAAGATGCCCAGGCCCAAAGGTGTGATCACGGTCACTGGGAATAGGCAGAGAGCAGAGGAATGCCTCCAGAAGGGTTCCAAGATCACTCACGAGCAAATGGCAGTGGTGGAACTAGAAGAGTACAAGAAGAATGCTGATCCGAGCGATTTGCTCCGTTCCAAGAAGCCCACTTCCGAGTCTGCATTTTAGTCGGCTGGCGAGACGAAACCAGTTCACATTCACCCGGAAGATCCCATAGCTACTCCGACCCACATCTCAATGACACTCGACAGCAAATAGGAAGCCGTGATCATCCAGTTCCTCTGTGAGAACTGGGACATCTTCGCATGGAAACCATCAGACATGCCAGGTGTACCCAGGGGACTGGCTGAGCACCGTTTGTGTGTCGACTCCAAAGCCAAACCTGTCAAAGAGCATCTCCGTCGGTCCGCCGCAAAGAAGAGGAAGGCGATTGGCGAGGAGGTGGCTCGGCTCTTGGCAGCTGAGTTCATACGCGAGATATACCACTCTGAGTGGCTCGCCAATGTCGTCATGGTCCTTAAGAAGGATAATTCACTCCGTATGTGCATTGACTTCAAGCATATCAATAGGGCCTGCCCGAAAGATCATTTTCTGCTCCCTCGCATCGATCAGATAGTTGACTCGACTGCAGGGTGTGAGCATTTGTCTTTTCTTGATGCGTATTCCGGATGCCATCAGATCCGACAGTATGGGCGAGATGAAATAAAAACGGCCTTCATCACCCTGTTCGGGTGTTTTTGCTATGTCACCATGCCGTTCGGTCTCAAAAACGCTGGCACCACATTCATGCGCATGATTTAGAAGTGCCTGCTCACTCAGATCAGTCAGAATGTGGAGGCGTATATGGATGATATTGTGGTTAAGTCACGCAAAGGTTCCAACCTGCTGATTGACCTCGCTGAAACCTTTGCCAATCAAAGAAGGTACGACATTAAGTTGAATCCATCCAAGTGCACATTCGGAGTACCCGGAGGAAAGTTACTCGGTTTTCACGTTTCCGACCGAGGGATAGATGCCAATCCCAAAAAGATCGGTGCAATTCTCCGAATGAAACGCCTTGTGCGTGTGCATGATGTCCAGAAGCTCACAGGTTGTCTCGCTGCACTGAGTCGGTTCATTTCTCATCTCAGTGAAAAGGCACTGCCTCTTTACCGACTGATGAAAAAGTTTGACACGTTCGAGTGGACTCCCGAAGCCGAAGTAGTGTTTGTGGAACTCAAAACCCTGCTCTCCACCCAGCCGGTGCTTGCTACTCCGAACAGCAAAGAGCCTCTACTCTTATACATCGCAGCCACTGGTCAGGTTGTCAGCACAGTGCTCATATTGGAGCAGGAAGAAGGCAAAGCCTATAAAGTTCAACCTCCAGTGTACTATATCTCTGAAGTCTTGACTCCATCCAAGCAGAGGTATCCACATTACCAGAAGCTTGTTTATGGAATTTACTTGACTGCGAAGAAAGTTGCACATTATTTCCAGGACCACTCGGTTTCAGTCGTCAGTGATGCTCCATTGTCTGAGATCATGAACAATCGAGATGCAACTGGTCATGTGGCTAAGTGGGCAATTGAACTTCTCCCTCTGGATATCAAGTTTGAAGCGAAGAAGGCGATCAAATCTCAAGCGCTCGCAGATTTCTTGGCCGAGTGGATTGAACAGCAACAGCCGACTCAAGTTCACTCGGAACACTGGACTATGTTCTTCGATGGGTCTAAGATGTTGAATGGTTCTAGTGCCGGAGTGGTCCTAGTGTCCCCAAGAGGTGATAAACTCAGTTATGTCCTCAAGATTCACTTTGATTCCTCCAATAACGAAGCTGAGTATGAAGCACTCCTCTACGGGTTGCGTATGGCTATCTCACATGGCGTCCGTCGCCTGATGGTCTACGGCGACTTGGATTTGGTCGTCAATCAGGTGATGAAGGAGTGGGATGTCGGAAACCCTGCCATGACTAGATACTGCAATGCAGTGAGGAAGTTGGAGAAAAAGTTCGAGGGTTTGGAACTTCACCATATTCCCCGAATCAAGAATCAAGCAGCTGACGATCTGGCAAAAATAGGTTCCACTCGGAAACCTATCCCCAACAATGTGTTTCTTGAGCATCTCCATTCCCCATCAGTGCAAGAGGATCCTTTTACTAAAGAACCTCCCCAAGCAATAAGTCCTACCAATCCGACTGAAATCGAGGTACCAGTAGTTATTGATCTGGTTATGGAGATCCTGGTGATCACCCCCGACTGGACAGTACCATACATTGCATATCTACTCAGGCAGGAGCTTCCAGCAGTTGAAGTTGAAGCGCGTCAGATTGTCCGCAGATCCAAGGCTTTCACAGTGATCAACGGGTAGCTCTACCGAGAGAGTGTTACTGGCGTGGCTCAATGATGTATTTCTCTAGAAGAGGGTCAACTGATTTTGGATGAGATCCACTCGAGGACCTGTGGTCACCATGCGTCCTCTCGGACCATCGTGGCCAAAGCATACCGAGCCGGATTTTACTGGCCACGGGCCAATGAAGCTGCAAAGGAAATCGTTCAGAAGTGTGAAGGCTGCCAGTTTTACGCAAACATGTCCCATAAGCCCGCATCTGCCTTGAAAACCATTCCACTCGTCTGGCTATTCACCGTGTGGGGATTGGACATGATTGGGCCGCTTAGGACCGGCAGAAGTGGTTTCACTCATCTACTTGTAGCAGTCGACAAATTTACCAAGTGGATTGAAGCTAAGCCAATCAAGAAGTTGGATTCAAGCACAACAATCAAGTTTATAAAAGAGCTGATATTCCGATATGGAGTTCCGCACAGCATTATCATAGACAACGGCTCAAACTTTGATTCATAAGAGTTCTGCGCTTCCCAGGGCACTCGGGTAGATTACGCATCCGTTGCGCACCCACAGTCGAATGGTCAAGCTGAAAGAGCAAATGGTTTGATTCTCCAAGGGTTGAAACCACGACTCATGCGTGACCTTGAACACGCAGCTGGAGCTTGGGTGACTGAACTGCCGTCTGTTCTGTGGGGATTGAGGACTACTCCCTACCGATCCACTAACCGAACCCCTTTCTTCATGGTGTATGGAGTTGAAGTCGTGCTTCCTAGCGATCTGTTTCACAATGCACCCTGAGTGGAACTTTATTCAGAGGCTGAGGCAGAGCAAGCACGCTAAGACACCGTAGACCTTCTGGAGGAAGAACGGGAGATGGCCTTGATCTGGTCGACTATTTATCAACAAAATCTTCGTCGATTCCACGCAAGGAACGTCAAGGGTCAAGCATTTCAAGAAGGAGACCTAGTGCTCTGAGTGGACCAGCAGCGACCGCATACCTTTCGTCATCACCAAGGTGCTTCACAATGGAGCCTATCACCTTTACAACCTAACTCTGAAGAAAGATAAGCCGCGCTCTTGGAATGCAGATCTTCTTCGTCATTTTTATACTTGACACTCGGATTGTCAAGATGTAATAAGAATACCTGTTAGATTATTTATCAAGACATGTTTCCTGCAATCTCTTAATGATTGTTCACGCATAAGCATGTGTCCAAATCCCCCAATGGGTGACTTAGCTGTGGAACCCATTTTTGCTTAAGTTAAAAAATTACTCCGAGTGGAGAGCAATCCTCCCACTCGGGGGCTTTGCTGCGAACCAGTTTCGCCTAAGTTAAAAAACTACTCCGAGTGGAGAGCGATCCTCCCACTCGGGGGGCTTTGCTGCGAACCAGTTTCGCCTAAGTTAAAAAACTACTCCGAGTGGAGAGCAATCCTCCCACTCGAGGGCTTAGCTGCGAACCAGTTTTGCCTAAGTTAAAAAACTACTCCGAGTGGAGAGCAATCCTCCCACTCGGGGGCTTAGCCGCGGACCAGTTTCGCCTAAGTTAAAAAACTACTCCGAGTGGAGAGCAATCCTCCCACTCGGGGACTTAGCCGTGAACCAGTTTCGCCTAAGTTAAAAAACTACTCCGAGTGGAGAGCAATCCTCCCACTCTGGGGCTCAGCCGCGAACAAGTTTCGCCTAAGTTAAAAAACTACTCCGAGTGGAGAGCAATCCTCCCACTCGAGGACTTAGCTACAGAACCCGTTTTCGCCTAAGTTAAAAAAGTACTTGAAGTGGAGAGCAATCCTCCCACTCGGGGGCCAGCCGCGAACCAGTTTTGCCTAATTTAAAAAACTACTCCGAGTGGAGAGCAATCCTCCCACTCGGGGGCTTAGCCGCGAACCAGTTTCGCCTAAGTTAAAAAAACTACTCCGAGTGGAGAGCGATCCTCCCAATCGGGGGCTTAGCCGCGAACCAGTTTCGCCTAAGTTAAAAAACTACTCCGAGTAGAGAGCGATCCTCCCACTCGGGGGCTTAGCCGCGGACCAGTTTCGCCTAAGTTAAAAAACTACTCCGAGTGGAGAGCGATCCTCCCACTCGGGGGCTTAGCCGCGGACCAATTTCGCCTAAGTTAAAAAACTACTCCGAGTGGAGAGCGATCCTCCCACTCGGGGGCTTAGCCACGAACCAGTTTCGCCTAAGTTAAAAAACTACTCCGAGTGGAGAGCAATCCTCCCACTCGGGGGCTTAGCTGCGAACCAGTTTCGCCTAAGTTAAAAAACTACTCCGAGTGGAGAGCAATCCTCCCACTCGGGGGCTTAGCTGCGAACCAGTTTCGCCTAAGGTAAAAAACTACTCCGAGTGGAGAGCAATCCTCCCACTCGGGCGCTTAGCGGTGAGCCAGTTTGGCCTAAGTTAAATAACTACTCCGAGTGGAGAGCAATCCTCCCACTCGGGGGCTTAGCCGTGAACCAGTTTCGCCTAAGTTCAAAAAACAACTCCGAGTTGAGAGCAATCCTCCCACGCGGGGGCTTAGCCACGAACCAGTTTCGCCTAAGTTCAAAAACTACTCCGAGTGGAGAGCAATCCTCCCACTCAGGGGTTTAGCCGCGAACCAGTTTCACCCAAGTTAAAAAGCTACTCCGAGTGGAGAGCAATCCTCCCACTCGGGGGCTTTGCCGTGAACCAGTTTCGCCTTAGTTAAAAAGCTACTCCGAGTGGAGAGTAATCCTCCCACTCGGGGGCTTAGCCGCGAACCAATTTTGCCTAAGTTAAAAGAAAATGTTGACACGAAGCATTCTGTAAGCAGGAGAGCAATATTCGGATAAATCCACCAAGTTTGGATAAATCCGTCAAGTTCAGAATCGCAAGAAAAAGTACTCGGGCGTCAAGCCCGAAACATTTTAATGGTTACAGAATCACTTGGCATTCCGACGCAAATAAATTCGAATCATTAAGTTTTTCTTCACTCGGCAGGAGAAGGACTAGCTGGCTCAACGAAGGTGTCCAGGTCGATGCTGTCAGCTATGTGAGTGGTTGCCTCAATAAAAGTCTCCATGAAGGATTCAAACTGGAGCTTCTTCGTGTTTGCCACCTGGAGGGCCTTCAGCTTTTCTTCTTTGGCATCCTTGCAATGGACTCGGACGAGTAAGAGAGCCACGTCGGCTCCACAACGATCGGCTGAATTCTTCCACACTTGCACTCGACCAGGGATTTCATTGAGCCGAGTCATCAGTGACTCGAGGTCGTTCTAAAGTATGTCCTCTGGCCACAGTTCCTTGTCTATCCATATCAGTGCAACCTTCAGTTGAGCAATATACCCCAAGATGCTGTCGAGACGAGCTTCAAGTCGCATTACATTCATTGCAGCTTCATCTTTGACGAGTGACTTTGTGGGGTCCAGGCCTGGCTCAATCCATTCGGTTTCCTGCTCCAAATTCTAACAGAACTCTGCGCAAGGAGGGAAAGTATGAGTCAGCAGCAACATTATGTAGAAGTTTTTTGGGTTCACTCGGACGAAGAAGGATACCTTCAAGCATGATGTACATCTTCTTTGCGAGGCCTCCCAAGTAAACCTCTAGCTCGTCCCTCTTCCGAGTGAGCTGGTCCACCTTGTCAGCCAAGACAACTTTCTCCTCCCTCAGCTGTGCAGCTTCCTTTTTCACCTCATCAACAGCAGTCTTCAGAGTTGCATTCTCCTCCTCAAGCTTACCGATTGAAGCCAGCTTCCACTCCGCGGCTTCAGTCTTCTCTCGAGCCACCTTCTATGCCCCCGCGAGCTCATTGTCCTTCCTCTCCAGCGCCTACTTCATAGTGTCTAAAGAAATAACGTTCTTCACTCGTGCTTGGAGTTGGCGGTTTTCACTACGCACATCTGTTCGAGTGGAATCACTCAGTTCAAAGGACAGAAAAGAAGAAATTACAAAGCATACAGCCAGCAAAGCATTACCTCGCATGGTCTTCACTTCATCCTGAGCATCCTTCAGGTTCTTCTTGGCAAGTTCTAGATCCAGTTGGAGTTGGATCTTCTCCTTCTCCAGGGCAGCGTACTGAGTCCCAAGTTCACAAGATTTCTGAGATCAACAAAAAGGCAATTTAGTCTATGAAGAGAAAGGCTCAAGAGTATTTCCTCTACTTCCGAGTGGAGAGGAGCAAGTTCAGACTACTATTATCAAAAGTGTTCTCAGAACCCCGCCGACTGCTCGCAGTCGATGGCGGTCTCGGGGACTACACCCAGTGGGTGCACTCAGCGTGCCCCCACCGGATAAAAAAATGTGTGTGTGTGAGAATTCTCAGACCCCCGCCGACTGCCCGCAGTCGATGGCGGTCTCAGGGACTACACCAAGTAGGTGCACTCAGCGTGCCCCCACTGGATCAGGTATCCACTCGACACGGCCTGACTGACTCGAGTGATGAAATGATAAGCAAACATATTCTAAAGACCCCACCGAATCGAACATTCGACAGTGGTCTCGGGGACTACACCCAGTGGGTGCACTCAGCGTGCCCCCACTGGACCAGGTATCCACTCGACACGACCTGACCAACTCGAGTGGAAGAACTACACAGCAAAAGAAAACACCCAGTGGGTGTACAGATTCAAGACGAACAAAATCCAATCGGAAATCAACTTACAATCGTACTTACTCGGACATTGGTCTGAAGGGCAGAACTGGCGTCATAAGCACCCTTGCTGGACTTGTACACCTCCTTCAGTCGCTGCATCAACAGGACAGTTTGGATCATAGCCTCCTTGGCAGCTCATGTTTGGTCCTCTGGGACATGGTGCAGAGCGAATGCAATTGACGCAGGAGTTGGTGACGCAGCTGGGGGGATCAGCGTTTGTGGTTGCCCAGTCAGACCTGAGGTTTGGGCAGTCGACACTGGAGGCTGGGCAGTCGACAAAGGGTCAGCAAAAGAAACTCCAACTCGAGACGAGCCACCTAGCTCTTGAAGAACAGGTTCAGACGGCGGGTGAGACGTCTGGCTTGAAGGCGCTCTCTTGTTTAGGCTTTGCGAGGTGGTTGAAACCCCACCTCTTCCTCCTGTGCTCCTCGGAGGCTCCTCCTCATCATCGTCTGGATGCTGAATAATGTCTGCTGGCACTATAGTCACTCGACAGTAAGATTTTAGTCGACCACCAAGACAATTGACAAGGCGTGAGCTGATCTTACCTGCTCAAGAAGTGGCCGCATCCGCAGTGTCCGCGTCAACCTGCTCATCTTCGATCTCCATATGGGACGTCCCAGAGGTAGCAGCCCTGGAGGCCCAACATTCCATTTGGTCAAGTAAACGTGAAGGTCCTCAATAGCAATGAAGAAAAAGAAGAAGAAACACTTAAGCCAAAGCGATATGCACAACAACTTTGATCCTGGGCAAAGCCTTCCGAGGTTTAGGAGGAATGACCTTCGCTTGCTTGGCAGTTTTCTCCGTCAGCTCGGGAGTGGACGTCCGAGTGCGTTTCTGGGTCCTCGCACTCAATGACGTGGCCTTGCCTTGGTCAGCCACAGGATCTTGTGATTGCTTGGGACGGCGCTCGGTGTGTGGTGGGGACTCGACTTCTTCACTGTCGTCAGAGTCGTCACTGTCATCTTCACTGTCGTCGGCGTACTCGATATTGGCGCTCCCGCCTTCGCTTTCTGCTCCCCTGAGGTGTTGTTCTCCGTTCGGCACCGGTGAGTACAACTTCATGAATACCTGCAAGGCACGGATTGCAAAGATTAGTCAGATTCCAGTACAGGTGCATATTGAAAAGTAAAAGATGAAACACTCGACAAGTTATGTCAGACCTCTAGTGGAGGGTGCTCAGTGTCAAATGGCGAGATCTGTTTTGCTCCGCGCGGGTTATCCTTGTTCCCAGTGATGCTCCGAAGCCACTGCACCACCATCTCCTCTTTGACCTCGTCCGGATGGGTCTGAGCGGTGTCTTCTGTACCTGAGTACAACCACATGGGGTGGTCGCGAGCTTGCAAGGGCCGGATGCGTCGACTAACAAACACCTCCAGCAAATCCATGCATGTCACTCCGCCTCGGACCAGCGCAACGACTGCGTCGACTAGGATGGCCACCTCACCCTTCTCCTCTTCTTCTATAGTCAATGAACGAGGAGTGCAGAGTCTCTCCAGAGAGAAAGGGGGAAGACCAGTCGACTGACCCCGAGTTGGGACATCCTTGCAGTAAAACCAGGTCGACTGCCACCACCTAACAGATTCAGGAAAAGTCATGGGAGGGAAAGAGCTCCTACCCCTCATTTGGATTCCCAGACCTCCACACATTTGGATCACATGGGTCCTCTCGTCAGTCGGATTGGCTTTCTTCACCGACTAAGATCGACAAGTAAAAATATGTTTGAATAACCCCCAATGTGGGTGGCATCCCAGGAAGTTCTCACCCATCGAAACGAATGCGGCAAGGTATGAGATGGTGTTGGGGGGAAAGTGATGGACCTGAGCACCAAAGAAATTCAGGAATCCGCGGAAGAATGGATGTGGAGGCAGGGAGAAATCTCTTTCCACATGAGTCATGAGGAGAACCCGCTCTCCATTGCGTGGCGCGGGCTCGGACTCCCCTTCCGGCAGCCTCCAAGATCCCTCTGCTATCAGCCCATCGGTGTTGAGCCTCTCCAGATCCTCCTCCGAGACCGACGAGGGGATCCAATCCCCTTGGATCCAGCCCGGTGGCAGAGTGGACTGCGAGGTCGACCCCTTGGCCGTCTTCTTGCCCTTGGCGTTCGCCTTCTTCGCGCGCTCCAGGGCCCCCGTCTTGTCCTTCGCCATCTCTGCGGTGGTCGACGAGGACGAGCGAAGCGGCGCTGCGCTGGAAGGAGCGTGGCAGAGGGGTGGAGGAGAAAGGAGAGAATGGTGGCATTGTTGCACACATCGGTTGCGTCGTCTTATATACCCGCGCGTTCGAGTGGCTGACTCATGGGCCCTCGCAATCTCAGCAAATCCCGCAACCGGCGCCAGCTCAATACATGGCGAAAAAGGTGGCACGAGGATCGAGGAGTCCCTCTCCACTTGCCCTGCTTACCGCGTTGTGCCCCGACCTGCGCGCTTCTCCAAATTTCGAATCCCGTGAAATCTGGGTCCAGCGAATCAGCCAATCGCGCCAAAGATAGCCAAATCCAATCTGCTCAATACTATGTTACATATTTCACTTGGAAATTTCAGAAGCCAGAATCGATTAAGGCGACTGACGAAGGGTTAAATTACTAACGTACTATCGAACCTCCAAGAAGATGTCTCAGAGACGTTGAGGCAGGTCGAAGTCAACTTCAACTCTTCTTCACTCGGACCTCGATCCATTCGGGGGCTAATGATGATGACATGTACCTAGGGTAGGGTCGTGGGCCCGACCTGCATGCCTTACCCAAGGACACTGCATAAGAGGACAAGGTCTACAAAGTTAAATAGAAGATACTGACTGGAATCCTCGGATACCCCAATTCCACTCGACCATCGTTATTCACTCGGGAGACAAGAATCCACTCGAAGGACAGAAGACTTAGGGCCACCGCTGGATGGCAACGGTTAGGCATTCACTCCGTCACCTTAAAGGTCATTAAATATGGGCATTACCAGTAATGTACGTGACTTTACTCTCTCATTGAACCCCTGTGTAACCGAGGGCTGCGAGGGGTCGGCGTACTCTATATAAGCTACCCCTCCCCTCTTGCACAAGGGTTCACACCCCCTGTAACTTAACACTCCATTCAACATTGCCTCCGCGGCACCGAGACGTAGGGCTGTTACCTCCTCTGAGAGGGACTGAACTCATAAATTCCAAGTGTACAACATCTCCGTAGCTAGGACTCTGTCCTCTCCTACGTACCCCTTATCTCTACTATCAGATCCGTTCCCACGACAGTGGCTGAAGCAGTAATGAGAGCTCAGCTGCTGTTGGACTTCTCTCCAGCAGCAGACAGGATAGATGAATGGAGAGCTACCATTCAAAGTCTCTCCATTCATCTATCCTGTCTGCTGCTGGAGAGAAGTCCAACAGCAGCTCGCAGGATAGATGAAATCAACAAGACACCATGCGCGGAGCTGTCGCAATGCTCGCAGGCGACTCTCACCGGCGGCCAAGACGGGAGGATCGCACCCACAGTGCAGTCCCCGCCGCTGCAGCTCTCCCAAGGGCAGCCACGGCGAACTTAGCAAGCACCAGACGATGATGATCACGATGAGGCATCAATGGCCTCGTCAGATTCGTAACTCTGGCGAGATCAACGTCAAGCGTTGAGGGAACGGAAGAAGGAAGTCGCTCGCGTCACCATTGAGCGGCGTCGCAAGACACGCCGTCAATCTGACAAGCGCAACGGGGCTGTAGTCGATGAACCCACGCCCAATGCTGGCGGGTACCTACCTTACGAGGTAGGGTGCCCAGCCTTCACACGTGAGCTGCGGCAAGTCCAGTGGCCATCATCTCACACCTTCAAGCCTAACCTGTCGGAAAAGTATGACGGAAAACTGAACCCGGCAGAGTTTTTGGGCATCTATATGGTCGCCTCTCAAGGTGCCGGGGGAAGGGATGAAAAGGTGCTCACCAACTACTTCCCGTTGGCACTCAAGACGAATGTAAGGTCCTGGCTGATGCACCTGCCAGAGGATTCCATTTCTTCCTAGGCCGACCTATGCAACGAGTTCGTGGGCGCCTTCACAGGCAGTCATCAAGAACCAGCGCAGCCTAGTGACCTGCAAACCCTTCTGTAGAAGGAGGGAGAGAGTTTGCACAAGTATCTGCAGAGGTTCAGCCGTGTTGGTGCAACATACCCTGGGTCCATTGCACGGACTATGCACATGCCATAGACAAGATTACAAGACCAAGATCAGACCATACAAGGAGGATCAATTCCTTTGAAGGATCCAATTGCAAGTCGAGAAGGCCAAGGTGAGCCAGAGGAACAAGGCATCGCTAAGAGAAGGACCTACCTTGCCGGGCAGGCAAGCCCGGCAGGGTTGGGTTTTGCCCCGGAAGCAAGCTCCCAGATCGTCCCGGCAAGCCTGCCGGGGCTGGCGGAGGCAAGCCACTCCACCGCTCCACCTAACAAGCGATGCAAGTCATTAATCAAAGCGGTGTCGAGCTCCAAGGTGACTAAGTGGCTGCATCTTGCCACATGGCAGCCACTTCCTACAGCAAACACCTCCATATGACACATGTCTTGAGACGTGTCAAAGAAGTAGGCGCGAAGCTGGCAAAACAGCTCGGCAGGACCTGCCGGGCGAGCTCTGATGTGACATTGAGCGGCTTATTTAATGCGCTCTGTCAGCCTGCAGAGTTAGATATGATAGCACTGTTAGCTATCTAATCAGTATGCAAAGACTAATTTGCCACTGTGGTAACCCCTTAATCTACAAATGGAGGCCCATGGCGACCGTAGAAAGGGTTGGACCCTCGCATATTGATACGCTCGTAGCCACTCTCGCCCCCAGAGCGACCTTGCCGGGCGAGTGTGCTACATCCACCACCATTATCCACCATCAATCCACCAAAGCAGGAGTAGGGTTTTACGCCTCACGGCGGCCCGAACCTGGGTAAAGACTGCCTGTGTGATCTCTGGCGTGCTGCGCGATGCTTCTCCGCTCTTTGTGCAACGTGCCCATCCCCACGCCGAACCAAAAGGGGCTCATGGCCCCATAGGTGGCCGTGGTTTCCCACGACATCTTTGGCGAGCCAGGTAGGGGGATCACTTGCGCGAAACCGAGAGCGTACACTGCGCGTCATCTTCATCGACATTTTCGTCATCGACTATGGCACCCAAGAGGAAGCCCGGAGCTGCAAATCACCCGTCCACCTCGAAGGCTCCGCCGCCTGCGACCGCCGACGTCGCTGGGAATGCGGGGGCTTGCGAGGGTGTGGATGCTGTGGGGGACGTGGTCGGTGCAGGCGGCGCCGTCGCCACCTCCCCCACGGCCGAAACAGGGACCAGAGGTACCGGGGAAGGACATCATCAGCAACATCCCAACGGCCATGCTCCACAAGGTACGGATGGAGGGATCATTCCGCCTGAACTCCTTCTCCTCGCCAACGGGCATAGCCACAGTGATGATGCTCATTCTGGGGCGAATCGCAACCCTCCGGCCGCCCTCGCTGCGGGTGCGACCGCAGGGCACGCGCCACCCCCGGGGCGGGCTGACCCAACTACTGTGCCCAACGGAGCCGCTGGCCCTCAGGCGCCTCTGACGCATCACTATGCCGTCCAAACGGCTGGTTCGCATCAGCAAGGGCGCGGCGCAGTCACCACCGGCAACGTCAAGAGCCAAGCAACACTACGATCTACATCGTCATCACCTATGCCAAGCACTGCCTCCGAGGCCATGGTGCGAGCCCAACTGTTGTTGAGATTTCCAACGGCGGCAGACCAGATGGATGAGTGGCGAGCCACCATCCAGAGTTTGATTGGTTTTGCCGAGGCGGAAGGATCACAGCGGGCCGGACCGCCACGGCTTTCCCAGGAAGCAACGACAGCTCGTGCGGCTGGTCATGCGGGAGGGGCCACCCTCACGGTGCAATCCCCACCATGGCAAGTCGTCGGGGACCGCAAAACCAAGCGCCCGATGATGTCTCAATGGCCTTGTCAGACCCTCGAGCTCGTCAAGGCCGACAGCGTGCTCCAGAAAGCAGGCGAAGGGAAGGCGCGCGCGTCATCGACGAGCGGCGCCGCAACAACCCCCGCCGGTCCAATGGGTGTGATGGCCCCGATGTCGACGAGCCCACGCTCGGAGATAGCGGGTGCGTGCCTTTCGAGGTTGGGTGCCCTGCCTTCACTCATGAGCTGCGGCAAGTCCGTTGGCCGTCCACTCGCATGTTCAAGCCAGAGATACCCGAGAAGTATGATGGGAAACTAAACCCGGTAGAGTTCTTGAGCGTCTACACCATCGCTGTTCAAGCTGCCAGGGGAAGAGATGAGAAGGTGTTCGCCAACTACTTCCCTTTGGCCCTCAAGTCAAATGTGAGGTCTTGGCTGATGCACCTGCCGGAGAACTCCATTTCGACCTAGGCTGACCTGTGCCACGAGTTCATTGGTGCCTTCACGGGCGGCCATCAAGAATCAGGGTGGCCCAGCGACTTGCAGCTTCTCCAGCAGAAAGAGGGAGAAACTCTACGGAAGTACTTGCAGAGATTCAGCCGAGTCCACGGAAATATCCTAGATATCCACCCAGCCGCCATGATAGCTACCTTCCAATCCAACGTGCGCAACCGCAGGATACGTTCCAAGATGAACGTTTGGTTGCCCAAGACTGTGAAGGAGCTCTACACTTTGGTGGACAAATGTGCTCGGGTGGAGGAGGGGAGGAAACTTCCTGGAGAGTAAGATTTCGTCGACATCGACTCAGAAGATGATGGCGAGGCCATAAGTAAGAAAAAGAAGAACAAGAAGCACAAGGATAAGACTGTGATGACTGTTGAGGGGTCAAGCACGCCTAGTACTGGCAAGAAGGCCAAGGCTGAAGCCCCCGGCAAGGAGGCTACCGCATGCGCTGACTGCCGGGAGGCGGCGGCTACCGAGAAAGCTAGGAAAAGTGATGGGTCGTACTGTAAGATTCATCGGACCAAGGGCCATGATCTCCAGGAGTGTCATCAGGTTGGGCAGCTCGTCAAGAGACAGAAGGCTGAGTATGAGAAGCGCGATAAGGAAAAAGGTCAGAATGGCGCTGGCGGGAAGGGCCGGGGTGGTGAAGCAAATCACCCCGGCAAGGCTCCTCGGAACCAAGGGAAACCCACCAAAGGTCGAGAGAAGGAGGATTGCAGTAATGAGAGTGATGGAGGGAATGAAGAGGAAACCAGCGAGCAGGAATTCTAGAAGGCATGACGCCCTGTGCATTGACGGGGGTGCATCTTTGCACTCCTCTCACCGCCAACTTAAACAGTGGGCGCATGAAGTCAATGCCGTGGAGCCAGCGGCAGATTCTCAGAAGCCGCTCAAGTGGTCACGCACACCCATCATCTTTGATGAAGAGGACCACCCCGACCGCATTACTGCGGTAGGGCGCTTGCCGTTGTTGGTCTCACCAAATATTCGCAACCTCAAGGTCACAAAGATGCTGGTTGACGGCAGGGCCGGGTTGAATCTGATTTCCCCAAAGGTTATCAGCAAACTCCAGATAGCAGAGGAAGAACTTAAGGCCACAGGCATGTTTCAAGGAGTCAATCCCGGCAGGAGCCGTCCTAAGGGAAAGGTTACATTGCCAGTGACATTTGGAGGAGAGTTGAACTACAGGATTGAGAAAGTTGTGTTTGATGTGGTTGACCTCCCCCTGCCGTACAACGGGATCCTTGGGCGCCCGGCCCTGGCCAAATTCATGGTAGCATCCCACTATGCCTACAACACCTTGAAGATGCCAGGGCCGATGGGCGTCATTTCCGTTCCATCGGACAAGAAAGACGCAATTATTTGCGTGGATAAGATGTACCGGGACGCGGTCACGGCAGAGGTCGTGGAAGCCATAGCTCCCGCCAAGGAAAAGCATAGCAGAGGCACTGGCAAGGAATCTGGGAAGCGTACCTCTGTGGAATGTGCCGCGCCCGTTGATGACATGCCAGAGAGTTCCAACAGCAAGAGATCCAAGGCTGTTCCACCCCAAGTGAAAAAGGTCACGGCAGGGCTGGCTGGCGCTGATAGTACTTTCACTATCAGCGCCACCCTTGATGATAAATAGGAAAGCGCGCTCGTCGCCTTCCTGCGGGCGAATATCGATGTGTTTGCCTGGCAACCATCTGATATCCCGGTGTTCCCAGGGAGGTAATCGAGCACCACCTTGTTGTCTGCCCACATGCCCAGCCCGTCAAGCAGAAGGTTCAGAAGCAGGCCTTGGAGCGGTAGCAGTTTATTGCCGAGGAAATCAAGAAGCTTGAAGCAGCTGGTTTGGTCAGAGGAGTACTGCATCCAACATGGTTAGCAAACCCAGTGGTTGTGCGCAAGGCTAATGGAAAATGGAGGCTTTGCATAGATTTCACGGATCTGAACAAGGCATGCCCAAAGGACCCATTTCCCTTGCCGCGCATCAACCAAATCATGGATTCTACTTCAGGATGTGAGTTGCTCTCTTTTTTGGATGCATACTCTGGATACCATCAGATTTTTATGTCCAAGGAAGACGAAGAAAAGACCTCATTCATCACCCCATGCGGCACATACTGCTTTGTGCGCATGCCTTTCGGGTTGAAGAGTGCCGGGTCCACTTTTGCAAGAGCAGTCCAGATTGGCTTTGAACCACAGTTGCGCAGAACATTGAAGCTGTAGTCAAGACCAAGGATAGATCAACCCTCATCCAGGATTTAGAAGAGACATTTGCTAATCTGCGCAAGATCAACTTGAAACTGAATACGGAGAAGTGCGTGTTTGGCGTTCCCTCCGGCAAGCTACTTGGTTTCTTTGTGTCCCACCGTGGGATAGAGGCCAACCCCGATAAGATCAAGGCTATTGAGCAGATACAGGCACCCAAGACAGTTAAGGATGTGAGGCATTTGATAGGATGCGTTGCCACGGTTAGCAGATTCATCTCCAAGTCTGCCGAGCGCGCCTTGCCGTTCTTCGAGATTTTGAAGAGGGCAGGACCCATGAAGTGGACCCTGAAAGCAGATGTAGCGCTGCAGGATTTGAAGGCCTACTTGTCTTCTGTGCCTACTTTGGTCGCACCCAAACCACAAGAGCCGTTGTTGCTATATCTGGCAGCAACTAATCAAGTGGTTAGTGCGGCCCTAGTAGAGCAGCGGGAAGTAGAAGAAGCAGCCACCTCAGCAAGTGTCCCGCCCGGGGAAGAGGAAGAGAGCGGCCCGACAAGGCAGATACGGATCAGGACAAAGAGGAGCACGACAGTGGAAACAACCCCAGGGACACGGCAAGGAAGAAGGTGGTGCAGCGCCTAGTATACTTCGCCAGCTCACTATTGCAAGGGGGCTAGATCCAAGTATTCTGGCGTGCAAAAATTGATCTTTGGCCTTGTCATGCCCTCAAGGAAACTGCGCCACTACTTCCAAGCCCATGAGATCACGGTTGTCTCCCGCTTCCTGTTGCAAAGGATACTTCGAAACCCAGAGGCCACCGGCAGGATAGTGGAGTGGGCATTGGAGTTGTCAAGCTTTGGCCTGAAGTTTGAAAGCACATCAACAATCCAGAGCAGGGCGTTGGCGGAGTTTATTGCAGAATGGACGCCAACCCCTGATGAAGAAGTACAGGAAACAGTTATCCCCGGCAAGGAAGCGCCCCAAGAATGGATCATGTATTTCGATGGTGCCTTATCCCTACAAGGTGCAGGGGCTGGCGTGCTTCTCGTGGCTCCCACTAGAGAGCACCTGAGGTACGTCATCCAGATGCACTTTCCCCGGGACAAGGCGACCAACAATACAGCAGAATATGAAGGGCTTCTTGCGGGGCTCAGGATTGCCACAGAATTGGGGATCAAGAAGCTGATCATTCGAGGAGATTCACAACTGGTGGTGAGACAAGTCAACAAGGATTAACAAAGCCCATTGATGGAGGCATATGTCGAGGAAGTGAGAAGATTGGAGGAGCGCTTTGACGGGTTGCAAACAGAGCATGTACCCCGTGCGGAAAACATCATTGTTGATCACCTGTCAAAATGCACTGCGCAGAAGCTTCTTGTGGAACCAGGAACTTTTGTTCTCCATCTTACTCAGCCCTCCGTATCCCCGATAACAATGGCCCGAAAGAGGAGGAAATTGGACTCCGATAAGCCTCTCCCGGTAGAGCCTTTCGGGGCTCCTGGCAGGGACCCTGCCAGAAATAACTCCCCTTCGATTGCCGGGCTGCACCCTCCTGCCGGGCCACTGGTGTAACATCCCCAGATGTTAACACTGTCATCAAGCAAATTATTATGCCAAGTCATCATCATTTGCATTGATTAATCACAGTGGTTAAATCTTTCAATTCAAATTCCTCTCTGAAATAAATTCAAATTCAAAGTGTAAAATAAAGTTGCCCAAAAGTTGGTGGAAAAATGTTCATCTCATAGCTAATATTCCATAACATTTATTTGTTAAGGAATACAACATCACTCCATTGCAAAAATGGGCAGTAGCATTTAAAACAATGCTATTCCAGCAAATTTTAATTGCTAATTCATTTATGAAAAATACAAATGAATTCCTATGGTCTCCAAAATATTTGTGGCACTGTCTAAGATCACCAGGGAATTAAAGGGACACTTCCATATTTTTCCAAAGTAAATAGGGTGCCCAAATATTCTCTTACCCATCTTTGTTTATTAAATAAAAAGAAAAACAGAAAAGAAGAAATAGAAAAGGCCTAAACGCTACTGTGGGGTTGGGCCTCTAGTTCTACAGTGCCCAGCGGCCCAGCCCAGCTGTGGTCGTCGTCCTCATCGTGCGCTGTCGCGCGCGCCCGCCGACACGGCGACAATCGCCTCGCTGTCACCCATCCGTGCCTCCCCGACGAGGATAAGCACGCGCCCAGCCTCCTCTCTCTCCCTGCAAACTCTAGCTACCCATTCGCCCCCACGCGCCTCTCCCTCTCTCATTCCCCACCTCACCTGGAAAGCTCGCCGCCCTCCTGCATCATTTGCCGCGGCCACCGGCGGTCCCGTGCCCGCCAACCATGTCGGCCAGCTCCTCCACGGTCCGACACGTCTCCTGGTGGCCCTAGGTGGAGTAGGAGGGCCCTGCAGCACCGGATCATCCTCGCCCCCTTCTGCATCGGCCACCTGCGAACTCCGGCGACCTCGAGCCCCCTGCTGCTCCTAAGCTCCCACCGGCCTTTCGTGCACCGCTAGGTGAGCTCCGCCTTCTTCTTCCCCTCTCCCCGCTGTCGATTGAGCCCCCTAGCTCAAGCTTCACTGACGCTCGAGCGCACCTCCACCTGAGCTCATTGCCGGCAAAGCTCCGGTGACCAAATGGTCCCGGGCTCATGCCCATCTTGCTCGTCGCATCGAGTAGGCCTCGCCTAGCCACTTGCTTCGATCGCGCGCGCACCGTAGCCCCCATCCTGTAGCACGCCCGAAACCACCGCCGCCCGACGTCATCGCCGGCGAGTATTCCGGCCTCCCCAGCTCCGGCCACCGCCACAGATCGACGCGGTGACGTCCGCTCGTTTGAACGCGCCCTCGCGCGCGCGAAATGGCTGCGCGTAGATGATTTCCGGCGACCCCCCGAGGCCCTCCGCCGCATTTTTGCGTCGCCGCCGGCGAACTGCGGCCGCCGCCGATGTGGCACACCTGGGCACACCCCTGGGCCATTGCCAGTGGGTCCCAGGGGCCCCAATTGACCCGTTGACCCTGGTCAACTATGCTGACTGTGCAGCACAGTCACTGACCAGTGGACCCCCTTCATTTAGTTAAGTTAATTAAACACTTTTAATTAAACCTAATTAGTTAACTCTAATGGACACTGACATGTGGGGCCCAACCACTAATTAACCTGTTTAGTTCATCTAACCCCTCAGTTAAAGCCACAGTCACTGACCAGTAGGTCCCACAGGTCAGGTTTGACTCCAGTCAACCACACTGTTGACTGCTGACATCACCATTACGTCATGCTGACATCATAATTGATTTCTGTTAATTTAAATAAATCCAGAAAATATTTAAATCTTTTAAAATTCATAGAAATTAAACCGTAGCTCAGATGGAAAAACTTTATATATGAAAATTGCTCAGAACGACGAGACGAGTCCAACCGTGCCATCTGTTTTCGTGTCGGGACCCTCTACGGAGGTGAACCCGCAACTTTGTGGCCATTTCTGATGGATGAATAGTGCATATACACCGATTAATAATTCCAACTTAAATCCTAAAATAACTAATATGACTTAGACATGCTTTTAGGCAAGCCCGCACTACACGTTAGCACAGCATGCTCTGTGTTGAATCTGTTTGTTGTGTATTTATCTATTTCCTCCCCCTCTTCTCCCTCGATAGACCCCGACACCAACGCAGTTCCCGAGACCGATGCAGCTCAGGATCCAGACGACACCGTTGACGACCCTGCCTTTGCCGCAGAGCAACCAGGCAAGCACCCCCCTTTTGAGCATGCGTATATCGCCTATTCTCTTCTCTCTTGTGCTTGCATTAGAATTGCTGTTGCTACTGCTTTATCTATTCTGATGCATAGCCTGATTTTTGTAACCTGCTTTTGATAATTACCTGCTTATCCTAAACTGCTTAGTATAGGCTGGATAGAGACCCCAGTGACCCCACTTGTCCCGGTTGCCCCGCTTGATCATCGGAAGACTCGACGACCAGGCCCCAGCAACGCACATCACATCCCCTTTATCTGTACGACACTGCAGCGTTACTATCGAGTGCCAAGGGTGATACCTCGTAAGCACTTCCGATGTTAACTCTGTGGAGTAGTTACTCGATCGTGGTCATCGAGGGTGATTCCTCCTTCACCACTTCCGGTAATGACGCTGTCGTGCAACACCTCAAGTGTGAACCCATCGAGGGTGATTCCTCCGAGTTCACCTTGACGGTTACATCGAGTAGAAATCCAACGAGGGTGATACCTTGGATTCCCTTGATGTTATGGACACACGGGTATTTGGACTTTACAACTGTTACATTGAAAGGCGGGTCGACCCTAAGGGGTACCCGCGAGTGAAGTGGAGATGGGTTGACCTGGAGGGTACTCGAGAGTTAAATACGAGGCGCGGCCGGGCATTCTTAGCCCTTGTCGCAAGTCCTCGAGACGGGGCGATGGGGTCACATCGATCGTGAGTCTCTGCTCGTTACCGCGCTACCAATACACTAACTATTTGGATATGTGATCTGAGTGGGCCTCTGGCCCGATAGCACTAACCATCACGCGGGAAAAGTTATGGGCACTCTGCATCGTATGCATCAGCCGAAAGCTCTGTCAGACGTCCAGTTCAGCATGGCGGCACGGCTGGGCCGGCACCATCCTGTAGTGGTGGAGCCTGGACCCGCCCTGTGCGCAACGACCTGGAGTGCATAGGGCGATGGCCCAAGACCCTTGAGCGCTTTGGATATAGACCGACGGGGACCTCTCTACTGACCTTTAGGTAGGGCTATGGTGTGTCGTTTGGCCGACGCCGGGCATAACCCAGAAAAGTGTGTCCGGCCGGAGTTAAGCGAGCGTGGTGGGTAAGTTGGTGCACCCCTGCAGGGAAGAACTAATCTATGCATAGGCGGATCCTCGGTAATGGACGCTCGGAGTTGTATCCCGATCGATACAACTAGAACTTAATGATGAGATGAGAAATGGGTATTAGGGCTCTGGGATCGCTTTCTCGCAGTGAGTCGAGGAAGGATCTCTGGGTGAGGTTGATACTTATTACTACTATTACTTTATACTATACTAATCTACGCTCTTCTAATGCTGCAAGACCGATGAAGATGCTAGTCTTCGATAGGACTAGGCCTTCCCCCTAATCTGGCACTTCTGCAGCCCAGTCCACATATATAACCTTTCTTTGATAATGTTGCATATGTAGTGTAGATCCTTGCTTGCTGAGTACTTCGGATGAGTACTCACGGTTGCTTTGCTTTTCTCTTTTCCCCATATCCGTTTGATGCAACCAGATGACAAAGTCCCCGAGCCAGCTGCCCCCGCCGATGACTACTACTACCACCCCGAGGGTGGTTACTACTACGAGCTTGCCGACGACCAGGATCCTTTCGATCATATTGTTTTTCTTTTGCCCCGCCTTTTAAAGGCCTATCTGTTTTATCTCTATATCTGTACTCACATATCTGATGCTTCTACTGACGCTTGTATGTGTGCTTATGTTTTCGAGCCCTCGAGGCCCCTGGCTTGTAATATAAAGCTTGTATGACTTTATTTACGTTTTAGAGTTGTGTTGTGATTCCTTCAAGTGAGTCCTTAGGCTTGATCATGTGCATTTACGTGTATGATTAGTGTACGGTTAAGCCGGGGGCGTCACAACTGGTCCCCACGGTCGAGGGATGTGCCCCCACGACTGAGGAGGTACCGCTAGTCCTCGTTGCCGAGCCTCAGGCTCCAACTTGGGCAAGGCACATAGTCCATTTCCTCCAAACCGAAGAACTTCCCGAAGAGCAAGAAGAAGCTAAAAGAGTAGCCCGGAGTGCCAGTATGTATCAGTTTGTCAATGACAAGCTATATAGAAGAAGGCCCAACGGTGTGAAATTGAAGTGCATTTGCCGGGAAGGAGGAAAGGAACTGCTAGCAGAGATACACAAAGGCATGTGCGGCTCCCACATTGGATCAAGGGCTTTGGTTGGGAAAGCATTCTGGCAAGGATTCTATTGGCCCACAGCCCTCCAAGATGCGGTTGAGCTCGTCACCAAGTGTGAAGCCTGTCAGTTCCATTCCAAAAATATCCATCTGCCTGCCCAAGCACTCCAGACAATCCCTTTGTCATGGCCGTTTTCGGTCTGGGGGCTGATATCCTCGGCCCTTTCCCCCGAGCTGCTGGGGGCTTTGAATTCTTGTTCATTGCAATCGACAAGTTTACAAAGTGGCCAGAAGTAGATGCCATGAGAAAGGTGACTGCTTAGTCAGCTATCAAGTTCTTGAAAGGATTGGTGTGCCGCTTCGGGGTCCCTGCCCGGATCATCACCGACAACGGCACCTAGTTCACGAGCCGCGCCTTGATGCAATATGTTCATGCCCTCGGAAGCAAGATCTCATTTGCCTCTGTCGCACATCCTAGAAGTAATGGACAAGCTGAGAGGGCGAACGCTAGAGTGCTGTGAGGACTCAAGACAAGAACATTTGATAAGCTACGGAAGCACGGCACGCGGTGGATTGATGAGCTGCCGGTGGTTCTTTGGTCCCTCAGAACGACACCAAAGCGAGCTACCGGGAAGACTCCCTTCTCCCTAGTCTAGGGGGCAGAAGCAGTTATCCCCACGGAACTCATTTACGGGTCACCTCGAGTGCTTGCCTATGATGAAGTAGCGCAAGAACAACACATGCGCGACGACGTCGTGCTTCTCGAGGAGAACCGTCTCCGGGCTGCTATGTGTGTTGCACGCTATCAGCAAGCCCAGCATCACTATCATAGCCGCAGGGTTCATGCCCGGTGTTTTGAGGAAGGCGACCTTGTCCTTAGGCACGTTCAGTCCACCAAGGGTACAAACAAGTTGTCGCCGAAGTGGGAAGGCCCTTACCGGGTAGTACGAGTCACCAGACCTGGCGCAGTCCATCTGGAGACCGGTGATGGCATTCAATTGCAAAACTCATGGAATATTGAGCATCTCCGCAAGTTCTACCTGTAAGGCGTGGCTGTCAGGCCCTGCCCGGCAGCCACCCTTTTGTACAGGCCTTGCCTCAGCTGCATGTAACCCCTTGTACAAAGCCAGGCACAGACCTTGAGCAACAGAGAAATAAATGAAGCGCTGGGGCCCCCCAACAAGTTGCATGCATGCATAAGCATATCATAAGCATCGCATGATCCATGTAGATAGGTTGCATGATCATGTAGATAGATTGCATCTGGCATCATCTTCATTTGCATAGACTGCAGGCTCCTGCCATGGACTTAGTCCTAGGAAGACGATGCGAAGACAAGCCAGCACTGCGGTCTCCAGCAAGCCAAATAGATAATTTCCATCTCTTATCCATACATGTTCCGTGAGTAGGACTTGTGCATATGAAAACCTCGCCGCCTCAGAAACAAAGGTACTCCCATCTACTGACACGAACGCTGCTTCGGTCAGGATGGTCGTAGAGGCCTTTGGCTGAAAAGGATTGGCGGGGGGCTAGTCTCTCCCAATGGGTTCTGCACCCGGCAGGCTCAGCCTCACGGCAGCAGTCCTATGGGGTACCGGCAAGGTAGCTTACCGGGATCTACTTTCTTACATGAAAGTATGGAGGCGTTTCACCTCTGCATGGATATCGTACATGCACAAGTGCCCGACAAAGCTTATCTTTTTCATTAATATGCTGATCAACAAGTACAAATCTCACGGAACATAAACATGGATACAAGAGATTACATTATTTGAACTAAAATTTGGCAAGTACCTACAGATTTAAGATTAAAAAAAGATAAGTGCCCCATAATGCCTTTTCTTGTCCCTCTCCTCCTAGGCACGGCAGTAGAAAGCGAAGAGGGCAAAAGGAGTGCCTGGGCAGAAGCTCAGCCTGACCCTGTCGGGCTCCAGGAGAGGTTGCCCGGCGGGGGCGAGAGGGCGTGGATGAAGGCGACGGGGAAGAGACCGGCAGAGATGACCCGTCAACCACCACCACCAAGGCCAGCAGAACTCGGCAGGGCTATCGGAGCTGCAGCCCGAGAGGAAGCTTGCCGAGGTCCGGTTGGAGGACTGCTGGAGGAGCCAGGGGGCACCGTCACCACCTTTGCACCCAACTTCCCGGCAAACCACCTTGCCGGGGAGAAAACACAGGTGCAGATGATGGTGCTGCCGCCTTATGAAGATGGTGCGGGCGACGTTCAGCCGGAGTCAGAGTCATCTCCTCCCGGTCGCTGCCATCGTCATCGCTGTCACTGTCCTCCTCGTCGCTTTCGCTCAAGGAGGAGCTTTCGTCGTCGGTCGAGCTCTCCGCACAGCACCCTAAGCTAGCTCCCGAGCACCCAAAGACCTTGACGAAAAGCAGGCCGCTCTCCATTAATTTAAACTGGAGAATGTGCTCCTCCGACAAGCTATGGGCTCGAGCAAAGGTCTTCCAGCCACGGCGGAAGTACATAACATGAGGAGCAGGGAAGTCAACATCCACCCACATGCCACCATTCCCACAGCCCCTCATGTGCAACCTTAGTGCACGTAGCAGTTCGAGCTCCATCACCCTTGCAAATGGAGTAGGGAGGCAGAGGAGGCCGCGCGGAGACTTATACAGCCTGATGACGAACTCCAAGGGTTGATCTCCTACGTGGCCTTCCATCGGGGGAGGAGCGTCTGGTGCGGGCGCAATTGAGGCGCCACCCCGGACTCCTCAGCCGTGCACACCGCGACGACCTCGGTCGCGCCCCCTTCCGCCTCCTCTCACAGTGGGTTCAGCCCCCACATCATCAAGAGGAGGTGGGAGACGCTATCAAGCAGAAGTTCTCGTCGCCACCACCGGAGTACCACCACGCCCTCGCCCCCTCACCATGGCAAGCAAGGGAAGCTTTGAAAGGGAGAAGGAAGGTGTGTGAGCGGACACACTACTCCTACCCCCCTTTTTATAGGAGAACGAGGCAGGGGGCTGGCCTCTCGTCCAGCTGGCAACCGCCCTGCTCCTCCAATGCGGTTCCCCTGCGCCTCCAATGGCTCAGGGAATCTGAGCCGCCCCTCTACACCACTCGGAGACACCTAGCTTTCTGCCATGGCGCCCGTTCCCGCGCCCTCCGCGTCCACCACCTACCCTACGTAATGCACGCGGTACACGTGGCGGAGGCGCCCCATGGCAGGAGACAAGTGGGATGGCAGTTTCCTACCCCGTGATCGTGGGGCGTCGGCTGCCCACAGATCATGGTTCAGTTTCTCCCCTAAACGTTTCACATGACGCGCGGAAAAACCGGAAACTGACCCGAGCTCAGGTTAATGAAGAAGCAAAGAAGATCTCAAAGGGCGGAGCTGCCCTTACATTTCTGCCTATGCACTGGTTAGGGCCTACCCCGACGACGCCCAGCGGCGCGTTCATGCCAGGCCCGGGGGCTCCTGTCGGTGCAACAGACCCTGGGTCCATTGCACGGACTGTGCACAGGCCAGAGACAAGATTACAAGACCAAGATCAGACCAAACAAGGAGGATCAATTCCTTTGAAGGATCCAAGTGCAAGTTGAGAAGGCCAAGGTGAGCAAGAGGAACAAGGCATCGCTAAGAGAAGGACCTACCTTGCCGGGCAGGCGAGCCCGGCAGGGTTGGGTTTTGCCCCGGAAGCAAGCTCCCAGATCGTCCCGGCAGGCCTGCCGGGGCTGGTGGAGGCAAGCCACTCCACCGCTCCACCTCACAAGTGACGCAAGTCATTAATCAAACCGGTGTCGAGCTCCAAGGTGACTAAGTGGCTGCATCTTGCTACATGGCAGCCACTTCCTACAGCAAACACCTCCATATGACACCTGTCCTGAGACGTGCCAAGCAGGCAGGCGCGAAGCTGGCAAAATAGCCCGACAGGACCTGCCGGGCGAGCTCTGATGTGACACTGAGCGGCTTATTTAATGCGCTCTGTCAGCCTGCAGAGTTAGATATGATAGCACAGTTAGCTATCTAATCAGTACGCAAAGACTGATTTGCCACTCTGGTAACCCCTTAATCTATAAAAGGAGGCCCATTGCGACTGTAGAAAGGGTTGGACCCTCGCATATTGATACGCTCGTAGCCACTCTCGCCCCCAGAGTGACCTTGCAGGGCGAGTGTGCTACGTCCACCACCATTATCCACCATCAATCCACCAAAGCAGGAGTAGGGTTTTACACCTCACGGCGGCCCGAACCTGGGTAAAGACTGCCCATGTGATCTCTGGCGTGCTGCGCGACGCTTCTCCGCTCTTTGTGCAACGTGCCATCCCCCCGCCGAACCAAAAGGGGCTCATGGCCCCATAGGTGGCCGTGGTTTCCCACGACAAGCCGAGTGCACCGCAACTTTCCAAAGATACACCCGGCAGTTGTGATTGCTGCATTTCATACGAATGTGCGCAACTGTAGAATGTGGGCTAAGATGAATGTCTGGTTGCCTAAGACCGTCAGTGAGCTTTACACACTGGCAGATAAGTGTGCTCATGGTAAAGAAGGGAGAAGACTTCCCGGGGAAGAGGTTGGTGTCGAAGTCGACTCGGAGGACGACGATGAGACTGCCGCCCCCAGGAAGAAGAACAAGAAATGCAACAAGAAGCGGAAGGAGAAGGTAGTGATGGCCGTTGAGAGTACTGGTGATCTCAGCACTGGCAAAAAGGCAAAAATCGAGACGCCCGGCAAGGAAACTGTTGCACGCGCTGATTGCCGGGCGGCAGCGGCTGCTGAGAAAACCGGCAAGTCTGACGGGCCATACTACAAGATCCATAGGACCAAGGGTCATGATCTCCAATATTGCAAGCAAGTCGAGCAGTTGGTTGAGAAGCAGAAAGCCAAATATGAAAGGCGCGACAAGGAGAGAGACCAGAATGGTACTCGCAGGAAGGGCCGTGGGGGTTGTAACGGACACCATGGGAAGTCTGATCAGCAGAAAGAAAAACCCGCCAAAGGCCGTGAGAGGAAATAAAATGAAGATGACAACAAAGAGGAAGATGATGAAACCAGTGAACAGGAGTTCCAGAAAGCTACTGAGGCAATGTGCATTGACGGGGGTGCATCTTTGCACTCCTCTCACCACTAGCTCAAATAGTGGGCACGTGAGGTTAATGCAGCAGAACCAGTAGCAAGCGCTCAAGAACTGCTCAAGTGGTCCTGCACGCCCATCATTTTTGACATTGAGGATCATCCAAACCGCACCACTGCGGTAGGATCTTTTCCATTGTTGGTTTCACCAACAATCCGCAACCTCAAGCTCACTAAGATGTTGGTTGACGGCGGGGCAGGCTCAAATTTGATTTCTCCAGTGTGCTGAAGAAACTGCAGATTCCAGATGAGGACTTGAAGAAGACTGGCACTTTCCAATGAATCAACCAAGGAAGGAGCCAGCCGAAGGGAAAGATTACCTTGTCGGTAACGTTGGGCGGGGAAATAAACTTCAGGACAGAGAAGATTGTGTTCGATGTGGTTGAACTTCCTCTGCCATTCAACAGGATTCTTGGTCGGCCAACTCTAGCCAAGTTCATGGCGGCATGCCACTACGCCTACAACACTTTGAAGATGCCTGGTCCTATGGGAGTCATCACCATCCTGTCAGACAAGAGAGATGTAGTTATCTGTGTGGATAAGATGTATAGGGATGCGGTTGCAGCAGAGGCCGTCGGGGCCCCAACTCCCGCCAAGAGGGAGAAGAAAGTCAAGGAAACTGGCAAGAATTCTGATAAAGACCCTGGGAAGCGCATCTCTTTGGAGTATGCTGCACCCGGCAGCGACTTGCCGGAAAGTTCAACTAGCAAGAGATCCAAGGCTTCTCCCCTGGCAACCAAGAAAGTTCTGGCGCGGCAGGATGGCACTGATGGTACCTTCACCATTAGTGCTACCCTTGATGACAAATAGGAAAGCGCGCTTGTTACCTTCCTGCTGGCGAATATCGATGTGTTTTCCTGGCAACCTGATATCCCCGGTGTTCCTAGGGAGGTAATCGAGCACCACCTTGCTGTCTGTCCTCATGCCTGCCCCGTCAAGCAAAAAGTCAGAAAAAAGGCCTTGGAGAGGCAACAGTTCATTGCTGAGGAGATCAAGAAGCTAGTAGCAGCAGGTTTGGTCTGAGGAGTACTGCATCCAACTTGGTTAGCTAATCCAGTGGTGGTGCGCAAGGCTAATGGGAAGTGGAGACTTTGTATAGACTTCACTGACTTGAACAAGGCTTGTCCAAAGGACCCCTTCCCCTTGCCGCGCATCGATCAGATTGTTGATTCCACCTCTGGATGTGACCTGTTGTCCTTCTTGGACGTGTACTCTGGGTATCACTAGATCTTCATGGCCAAGGAAGACGAACAAAAGACTACCTTCATCACCCCATGTGGCACGTACTGCTTTGTGCGTATGCCCTTCGGGCTGAAGAATGCTGGTTCTACCTTCACAAGGGCCGTGCAGATTGGGTTCGAGCCACAGCTACACAGGAACATTGAAGCATACATGGATGATATCATGGTCAAAACCAAAGACAAATCTTCACTTATAGAGGATTTAGAAGAAACCTTTGCAAACTTGCGAAAGATGAACGTGAAGCTTAATCCGGAGAAATGTGTGTTTGGCATTCTGTCCAGCAAGCTTCTTGGGTTCTTTATGCCTCAGCTAGGGATAGAAGCCAACCCTGACAAGATCAAAGCAATAGAGCAGATCCAAGCCCCGAAGAAAGTTAAGGATGTGAGACGCTTGACTGGCTATGTAGCCATACTGAGCAGGTTCATTTCTAAATCCGCTGAGCGTGCCTTGCCGTTCTTCAAAAATTTGAAGAAGGATGGTCCGGTAAAATGGACTCCAGAGGCCGAGGCTGCGCTGTAGGATTTGAAGGCTTACCTTGCTTCTGCTCCAACCTTGGTCGCACCCAAGCCACAAGAGCCTTTGCTGCTTTATCTGGCGGCAACAAATCAAGTGGTTAGTGCAGCCTTGGTAGCACAGAGGGAAGTGGACAGCAGAGAAGCTACTACGACAGAACCAGCCGGTGTTGGGCTAGCTTTATCCCCGGCAAGGCCTGCCAGTGGCGACGGAGGGGGACCACAAATCAGCGCTGATGAACAGGAGGGGGGTGGGCGAGGGAGAAAATGGTGCAACGGCCAGTTTACTTTGTCAACTTCCTCTTGCAGGGGGCTAGATCAAGGTACTCTGGGTCCAAAAGCTGATCTTTGGCCTTCTCATGGCCTCGAGAAAGCTAAGCCATTACTTTCAAGCGCACGAGATCACTGGTGTGACTCGCCTCCCACTACAGTGTATCTTGAGGAACCCCGAGGCCATCGGCAGGATAGTAGAATGGGCTCTGGAGCTGTCAAGTTTTGCCTTGAAGTTTGAAAGCATAGCAACTATCCAAAGCAGAGCATTAGCAGAATGGATGCCAACTCCAGATGAAAAACTTATGGAAACTGCCCTCCCAGGCAAGGAGGCCCCTAAGGAATGGATCTTGTACTTTGACGGTGCTTTCTCGCTCCAAGGTGCTGGCACAGGAGTATTACTTGTTGCGCCCACCGGAGAACAACTCAAGTACGTCATCCAAATGCATTTCCCCAGGGAAGACGCCACCAACAACATGGCAGAATATGAAGGGCTCCTCGCCGGGCTCCGGATTGCTGTCGAATTGGGAATGAAGAAGTTAATCATACGTAGCGACTCCCAGCTTGTTGTGAAGCAGGTGAACAAAGATTATCAGATCCCGCTGATGGAAGCCTACGTGGAAGAGGTTAGGAAGCTGGAAGAGCACTTTGATGGGCTGCAAACAGAGCACGTACCCATGCGGAAAACAGCATCGCTGATCACCTATCGAAGTGCACTACGCAGAAGCTTCATGTGGAACCAGGCACTTTTGTACTCCACCTCACCCAACCAACAGTTTCTCCGTCAGCCTTGGCCAGAAAAAGAAGGAAGCTCAATACCAGCAAACATTTGCCGACAGAGCTCCCTGGAGCCACTGGTGAAAAGGCTGTAGGAGGAGATACTACATTGGATGGGGAGCCACACTCTCAAGCGGAATCCCAGGTTCTTGCCATTGAAGAAAGTGCTCCCACAGCTGAAGAGATGCCTGTGGTCCTTGTCATCGAGCCTCGGGCTCCAATATGGGCACAACACATAGTCCAATTCTTGCAAACTGGAGAACTTCCTGACGACCCAGAGCAATCTGAGAAAGTAGCCCGGCAATCAAGTATGTACCAGTTTGTGGACAACATTCTGTACAGAAAGAGCCCGAACGGCGTGAAGTTGAAGTGCATCAGTCAAGAGGATGTACTAGAGGTGTTGGCAGAGATACATGGAGGTGCGTGTGGCTCATATCTGGGATCAAGAGCACATGTCGGGAAAGCTTTCTGGAAAGGATTCTACTGGCCCACCGCCCTCCGAGATGCAACTGAGCTCATCACCAAGTGTGAGGCATGCCAGTTCCACTCCAAGAATATCCATCAGCCAGCTCAAGCCTTGCAGACCATCCCTTTATCCTGGCCTTTCGCGGTCTGGGGGCTCGACATCCTGGGCCCCTTTCCCCATGCTATCGGGGGCTTTGAATTCTTGTACGTTGCAATCGACAAGTTTACAAAGTGGCCCGAAGTGGAACCAGTGAGAAAGGTGACTGCGCAGTCAGCTATCAAGTTCTTTAGGGGACTGGTGTGTTGTTTTGGAGTGCCCAACAGGGTAATCACCGACAACGGCACCCAGTTTATGAGCCGTGCCTTCATGCAGTACATCCAGAGCCTTGGGAGCAAGGTCTCTTTCGCCTCCGTTGCCCACCCAAGGAGCAACGGGCAGGCTGAGAGGATGAGCGCAGAAGTGCTGCGGGGACTGAAGACAAGAACCTTTGATAGACTGTGAAAATGCGGCAGGCGCTGGATTGATGAGTTGTCGGTGGTTCTTTGGTCAATTAGGACAACACCAAATCAAGCTACTAGTCAGACTCCCTTCTCCCTGGTGTACGGAGCAGAAGGAGTGCTCCCCACAGAACTTATATACAGGTCGCCTTGGGTACTTGCCTATGATGAAGTAGCACAAGGGAAGCTATGGCATGATTATGCCATGCTCCTCGAGGAGGACCGTCTCCGGGCAGCTGTACGTGTTGCACGATACCAGCAAGCCCTGTGCCACTATCATAGCCGCAGGGTTCACGCCCGAAGCCATGAGGAAGGTGACCTTGTTCTTGGGCGCGTTTAGTCCGCCAAGGGTTCAAACAAGTTGACACCAAAGTGGGAAGGCCCTTACCGGGTAGTACGTGTCACCAGACCTGGCGCAGTCTGTCTGGAGACTGAAGATGGCATCCCGATGTAAAACTCATGGAATATTGAGCATCTTTGTAAGTTCTACCCGTAAGGCTCGGTTGCCGGGCTTTGCCCCGGCAACCTATTTTGTACAAGCATAGTCCCCTAGACTTGTAACCCTTTGTACAAAGCCACATGAAGACCCTGTGCAAAGATAATAAAACGAAGCGCTGCCACGAAACTTGCATGCATGTTTACTTAAGTATGATTTTTCTATGATGACTAATCCTTTAAGGAGGATCATATGCAGCTGTTTTCTCCCCTGCACTCCTTTTGATTAATAGCAGGGCCCCTGCCATGGATGAACTTCCCAAAAGGAAGAGTGAGAACGAGCCAGCATATTGGTCCCCGGCAGCTCCTCCTTATCGAGAGCGATAAGAAGGACAGCAAACACATATAAGTTCCCCTCGCCATCCATAATGTGTTACTGTATGAAAACTTGTGCCTAAGGAAACCTTGTCACTCCCAACATCTGTGCTCCCATCCTTTGATTCGAAGTTTCTTCAGTCAAGTTTATCACAGTGGCATTTGGGGGGGGGGGGGGACTAACGAGGGGCCAGTTTCCGTCCATGCTCCTAACCCATCAGGCAGGGTTCAGTAGCAGCTATTGAAGGGATCGGCAAGATGTCTTGCCGAGGAACCTTGTTTACTTGAAAGTATTGAGGGATTATCCCTCAGCATGAATATGACACGTGCACAAGTGGTCAGCAGGCATTCATTTTTCATTAATACACAGATAAACAAGTAGAAATCATACAGGATACAAGCATGGATAGAGGGTTACCTAATTTGAGCTAAAATTTGGCAAGTGCCCACATCTTTTGATTTGAAAAAAGACAAGTTCCCCATAGTACCTTTCTTGTCCCTCTCCTCCTAGGAGTTGTATCAAGAAGGAAAGAGGGCAAAAGGAGTGCCTGGGCAGAAGTCCAGCCCGACCCCGTCAGGACCAGTGGGATGCAGCCTGACAAGATCGGGAGGGCGCCTCCCCGGTAAGGAAGAAGAGGCCAGGGATGGAGAGAGCAGCTAGGTGATGCCCTGGTCACCACCGCCAGGACCAGAGGAACGCGGCAAGAGGGACACTGGCAGGGAAGACGAAGCCGGAGTCCATGAGGAAGCCTGCCGGGGTCCAGCTGGTGGAAGCGGAGTCGACCAGGGCAAGCCCCCCCGGCAAATCGATCTGCCGCGGGTCCGGCTGCAGATGGTGGTGCTACCGGCACCCAGCTGATGGTGATGGTGTGTCCGGCACTGAGATGGAGTTCGAGTCGGGCTCGGCGCCGCCCTCTTCGCCATCAGTGTCCTCTTCGTCGCTGTCGCTCGAGGAGGAGCTTTCGTCATCAGTCGAGATCTCCACGCAGCACCCTAGGCGAGCACCTAAATGCCCGAAGACGTTGATGGAGACAAGGTCTGCCTCCATTAGCTTAAAATGAAGGATGTGATCCTCCGCCAAGCTATGGGCACATGCAAAAGTTTTCCAGCCGCACCAGAGAAGCATGACATGAGGTGCGGGGAACTCGACGTCCACCCGCATGTTGCCATTACAGCAACCTCTCATGTGCAACTTCAACCCGTGCGGCTGTTCAACCTCCATCACCCTTGCAAAAGGGTCGGGTAGCCGAAGACGGCTGCACGAGGGCTCGCGCAGTTTGAAGATGAACTCCAGTGGTGTATCTCCGACGTGGTCCTCCATTGGAGTCGGAGTGGCTAGAGGAGCAGCGACCAGAGTAACATCGCGTCCTCCTCGCCCCCGAGCACCGCGCGGGCCACAACCACGTCCTATGGCTCCGCCTTATACACTGGATCCTGCCCCTGCATCCCCAGCAGGGGCAGGGATGCGGTGCCAAGAGGAGGCCCTTATCGGTGCCGCCGGAGCTCGATCGCGCCCTCTTCCCCTCACCATGGTGGGAGAAGGACACGAGAAGAAGAAGAACATGCGTGGGTGAGCCCTTCCATTCACCTCCGCGCTCCCTTTTTATAGCGGAGCGTGGTAGGGGGCTGGCTCCCCACCGTCCTATGGCAACCGCCCTGCTTCCCCAATCTGGTTCATCTGCGTCACTAACGACGTCCAAATCCGCCGACCTCCCTCCTGCCCCAATTCCTGGCGCCATGCTTTCTACCACGGCACTCATTCCCGCGCCCTACGCGTCTGCCACCAACCCTGCGCAAATGCATGCAGCGTACGTGGCGGAAACGGCAGGTGTAGTGGGATGGCTAAAAAGGCAGTTACCTCCCCGAACCACACAGACGCTTCAATCAACTTCTCGTGAACATGGGCGTCCCCTGGTCCATTACATGGGTAGCCCCACGTCGTTCGACATCGCACGTCTCGCGGAAAACCCGAGAATTGGTTCAATTTCAGGTTAATGGTGAAGCAAAGAAGATCCCAGAAACATGGATCCAGCCACAGCTTGGTCAGGGTGCTTGCCTGCGCATTGTTAGGGCCTACCCCAATGATGCCCGACAGCACGTGTGGGCTAGGCCCGGGGGCTCCTGTTGGTGCAACAAACATTCGCATTTGTCGACCGGACTCATGCACAGGCGTGCTGATGATCATACATCCAGCACCAATGCATGACACAAGGACAAGCCAGAAAAGCCGCTCTTCGTGAGATCAACTAGAGCATTAAGAAGAACAAGATAGCTATGAGTCACCTTGGGAAGGCCTCCCTTGCCGGGCAGGAGAGCCTAGCCAGGTCAAGGCCGCCCCCAAGGATGAGTCCAGATTCGCCCCGGCAGGCTTGCCGGGGCCGCCAAGATCAAACCCCGCCAAGCTCCTTCAATAAGGAACCTTCACCAAGGCGCCACCGCTCCACCTCACCGCACCCAAGTCCCTAATCAGTGTGGTGTCATGGTGTTAAGCAACCAGGTGGATCCGCTAAAGCCCGTGGCAGCATCAAGGAGAAGAGATTAGCTTTATTGACACCCGTCTAGGAGGCGCGTCAAGCTGATAAGAAGAGGCAGATAAGCGGCGCGACAGGCTTGCCGGGATCTGCCTCGGCACGACACCTAGCAGTGCATTTAATGCACTTTATCCTAACTGCCAGAGTTAGGTATGATAGCACTGTAGCTATCTAATCACACACAAATGACTGTTTTGCCACTATGCACTACTGGAATCAGCTGCTTTGCCGTCTGCCAAAGCAGACGGCAAAGGCACTGTTGGCGGACGGCAAAGGCTTTGCCGTCCGCCAGCAGACGGCAAACACTCCGGCAAAGCCGATGCCGGTAAAGGCCGCTTTGCTGTCTGCTGGCGGACGTCAAAGAAGGAAAGTTCTTTGCCGTCTGCTAGCAGACGGCAAAGCTTGTGGACGGCACAAAAAAGGTGACAGCCCCGTTAGGGGGCTAACAGCGCTCTTTGCCGTTTGCCAGCAGACGGCAAAGAGCTTTCCTTCTTTGCCGTCTGCTGGCAGACGGCAAAGAGCCTGCTCCTTTGCCGTCTGCCGGCAGATGGCAAAGACCTTGCTCCTTTGCCGTCTGCTGGCAGACGGCAAAGAGGCCAAATAGGCCAGACCAGGTGAACAGCGTGCTGCCACGTGGCCAATTTGCCGTCTGCTAGCAGACGGCAAATTGGCTATATAGCCCCTGTTTTTTCTTAAATTCAATCAATTTCACAGATATATATATATATATTCATTTCAAAATATTTCAACAAGTACATATAGCCAACATATCCCTGCCATATGGATCATCCAACATATCCAACACATATATCATCATCCAACACATATATACACCAAATGAAAAGTCCAACATATCCAACAATTAAGCAAAAGGTCCATATACAATATAGCCACCATCCATCCATACATATATACGTAGCAAGTTTCAAATTGTTCATCCTACAAAATCAAAACAAAAATGAAGGACAACGAGAAGAGTAGACTCCAACGCAAGCTTCCGTGATCTGAAGCAAATCTGCAAAATGGGAAAGAAGAAAGTTAGAAGAACAAGAAGAAGAAGACTAGAAGAAGAAAAAGAAGCATAATTTTTCTTCTCTTTCCTTTTCTTCTTCTTATTGCTTACTTGTGTCATTTTAGATCTAACCTAGTTAAATAGGCCATTTTTGACCTAAATAGGCTAAGTATGTCATAAATGAACTAAATAAGCTAAGTAGAGGTCATTTTGGAGAATATTAAGTCATTTTTGAGCTAAATAAGTCATTTTGGAGCTAAATCGGTCATTTTGGAGCTAAATATGCTCCAAAATGACTTAATATGCCAGACTTAATATGCCATATTAAGTCATTTTGGAGCTAAATAGGTCATTTTGGAGCATATTAAGTCATTTTGGAGCTAGATAGGTCATTTTGGAGCATATTAAGTCATTTTGGAGCTAAATAGTTCAGACTGGAGCATATTAAGTCATTTTGGAGCATATTAAGTCATTTTGGAGCTAAATAGGTCACCCTTTATAGATGTAACCCTTTCGAACGGGAGACGCATAGTGGTCACGCATACTGATGATTGACACCTACAGCTAGCAAGTTTCATCGGCACGAAGACCGAAACAGAGCAAATGAAGGGGGGAGGAGGAGATGTCATTTGTGCTCACCCACGAACGCAGAGGCGGAGCTCGTCGAACGCACGGGGAGGTCGTCGAACACCAGACCCTCGCAGCAACGAAAGAACTGCACATTTAAATCAGAAAATATATGACCTAACTCATAATTCACAAATATATGACGGGGTGTCGGGTCGGGGTGTCGGGGTGTCGGGTTGACTTTCATTCCGTCGATGCTCCCTTCAACAACTCTCACCTCTCAAGTGGTGGTATATATGTATGGTGGGGCACTCCTTGCCTGTTTATTTTGACCGTCGGTGACGGTCGTTACTCCCATCCCTTGCTGCATTACCAAGGTCTCACAGCAAGAGATGAGGAGCAACGACCACCTACGACAACAGCCGGTGTATTTCCTCTTATAACATCTCTCATCTCTCAATGTTATTTCGACCGTCGGTGACGGTCGGTCTTTTCGTCCTCCCCCTGCTTTACGAAGGTCACAGAGGGGGAGGACGAGAAAGACCGACCACCTACGAACAGCCGGTATCCTTCCTTCAAGAGCATCTCATCTCTCACTCTCATCTCTTTCAAAAGGAAGCACCATCAGAATGAAAGTCATCCCTCGACCACTCGACCCCTCGACGACCCTCGACCCTTGACCCCTCGGAGATTCTTTTCCTTATTTTCTCTCCTCGACGACCCATGAACGACTGCACCGCACTGAACTCCAGCCATCGACACAACGACCGGAACAGAGCAAATAGGGGAAGGTCAGGGAGGAGATGACAGTCGAGCTCACCCTTAGACCGTAGAGGCGGTAGTCGAATGACGATGACAACGGCAACGGGACCGACAGTGCTCCTGGAGGTGAAGAGAAGATCCCTGCACATGAAAAACAATCCAACATAAGCACCGCAGAACAATATAATCAACAACATCTAACCTAACGGAATAAAAAGACACTATTATTTTAAATGAAAATCCATACATAAATCCACCCATACATCTATATAGCATTCATCCATCTTTCCATCCATACATCTACACAGCATACATCCATCTAGCAATCCATATAACAACTACAAATTGTTCAAAATCACATATACACACATCCATCCACAGATTGCTGGCACCGCCCCTGTATACATACATCCATCCATCCTTACATCAATCTATCCATCCATCCACAGATCCATCAACTCCTAAATCCATACATGCAAAAAAAAATAAGAACAAAGAGGGGACCGATGCTCACCGTGGGCTGGGCAGAGGGGGCAGGGAGGGGGGGGAGAGGGCAAGGAGGAGCTGGTGCGGCGGTGGTGGAGGAGGGGGGGGCGGGGGTGTGGTGAGGAGGGGGAGGAGGAGGGAGGGGGGGGCAGCGGCAGTGGAGGAGGGGGAGGAGGAGGGAGGGGGCAGCGGCAGTGGGAGGAGGGGAGGGGGCGCGGGTGGTGAGGAGGGGAGGGGGACCGGTGGTGGAGGCGGGGAGGGAGGTGGGTGGAGGGAGGGAGGGAGGAGGGGGGAGGGGAGGGAGGGAGGGAGGGGGGGAGGGGGGAGGAGGAGGAGGGGAGGAGGGAGGGCAGGGCGGGTGGAGGGGGAGGAGGAGGGGGGGGAAGGAGGACGGGGGGGGAGGCGGAGGGAAGGGGGAGAAGGAGGAGGGGGGGGAGGAAGGCGGGGGACGGAGGAGGGGGAGGGGGAGCGAGCAGGAGGAGGAGGGCGAAGGCGTGGGAAGGGGAGCAGCCAGGCGGCCTGCGCGGGAGGCAGAGGGTGGGGAGGCGGGAGAAAGAGATGTGGAGGAGGGCGCGCGCGCGGGGGGCCAAATTAACCCCCCGCATTGCCGTCTGTTTTTTTTTGTTTTTTTCTCTTTGCCGTCTGCTGGCAGACGGCAAAGAATTCTTTGTCGTCCGCCAGCAGACGGCAAAGAGGATGACCGTTAGAACGCCACCGCCGTGAAACTGTGGGCCCCTCTTACCTCTTTGTCGTCTGCCAGCAGACGGCAAAGAAGTGGCCCGTGTGACCTACCCAGTGCAGTACCCCCGTGGGGTCCACTTTGGACTTTGCCGTCTTCTGGCAGATGGCAAAGAACTCTTTGCCGTCTGCTGGCAGACGACAAAGAGCTGGCAGATGGCAAAGACCCTGTTTGCCATCAGCTGGTTCTTTGCCGTCTGCTTTGAGAAGACAGACGACAAAGAGCCTCTTTGCCATCAGCTGGCAGACGGCAAAGAGCTGGCAGATGGCAAAGACCCAGATTCCAGTAGTGATGGTCGCCCCTTAACCTATAAAAGGAGGCCCGAGGCAACCTAGCAAAGGGTTCGAACACTTCGACCCCCTGCACTTGTAAGCTCACATCACTCTCCCCGAGGCACCCTTGCCGGGCTAGAGCGCGTCGAGCCTTTGTCCACCTCTAGATCAATCCACAAAAGTAGGAGTAGGGTTTAACGCTGCAAAGCGGCCCGAACCTGGGTAAAAGAGGGAGAGTCCATCGCCGTGCTGTCCCTCACTGCTTCTGCTCTTTGTGCAACACGGCTGTCCCCATGCCGAACCACAAAGGGGCACCCCTGCCCCATAGGTGATCGTGCTTCCAAGCCGACAGGAGGGGCAGCAAGGTTGATGTAGAAGCCCTCTATGGTCGATTCCCCCACAGGCGGAGTACCGGAAAAGGCCTCCAGATGGGATCTCACAAGAACAGAAGTTTGCGGTGATGGACAAAGTATTTTGGGTGGCTCTATGTTGGTTTTCCAATTTTAGAGAATTTATAGAGTTAGAAGTAGGTCAAATGGAGGAACGAGGGGCCCATGAGGCACATGGGTGCGCCTACCCCCCGGGCGTGCCCATGTGGCTCGTTGCCCACTCCTTCGCCTTCTGGCCTACTTCTAAAGCTTCTAGTGTCTCTTATGTCCAGAAAAAATCGTCAAAAAGTTTCGTGGAATTTCGACTTCCTTTGGTACTGATTTCCTGGAAAACCAAAAATAGGCAAAAAAAACAACAACTGACACTTGGCACTAAATTAATAGGTTAGTCACAAAAAATGATATATAATTGAATATAAAACATCCAAGATTGATACTATAATAGCATGGAACAATAAAAAATTATAGATACATTGGAGACGTATCATCGTCCATATTACTTTGCCTACTCCTGCCTTCTTTAACTTTCAAGAAAAACAAAGATATTTTATACTTGAGGAGGTGGCCGAGGAGTACGAGAGTGCGATGGAGACCGCCCGTCATAACGAGGCAGCCCGCAAAGCTATGGCGGCTGCACTCGAGTACAACCCGAACTATGACTACGGGTATTTTCCAGGCCACCAGGGGCCATAGACCAACTTAGGCCAAAAGCCTAAGCTTGGGGGAGTACGTATTTGTCGCCGACATTACATTCATGTATCCTATATTCATTCCAGTTATCGGTGTTCATCATTTTTCATTGTATATCCATGTTAGTTTTATTTTCGCTTTCTTCTTGTGTGTTTGATAAACTTCGAAAATCCAAAAATATTTCTCACTTCTTTTCGGTTTTTCTTCTTTGATTAGTAGTGCGTAGAATTAAAAGAAAACCCAAAAATATTTATCATTTCTTGTTTTTTGTTTATTAGGAGCTTTCCCGTGTAAATAGTTTTTCTCGTTTTTGTTTTTTCTTCATTAGTTTGCCTTCTTCAGAAAAAACAAATGCTCAAAAAATATTTAGCGTGTTTCTCTGAAATTGTTTTCTTTGCTTTGAGTTGTCGTAAGGAGAAGACCATGATGAACATGTTGAATGGCTCTCATATGCATTACTATTGACCTAACAAAGAGCCCATATTACTTTGTCTTCTCCTTCGAATAAAATGTTTGCAGGTTCTAGCTTAGTCCACGACGCACTTGCACTATTATTATTTTCACATCACTCAGTCATGCAAGTGAAAGGCAATAATGACGATGAATTGATGAAGTGATTACCCTAACGGAAAGCTGGTATGAACTCCTCTTGTTTTTGTTTTTGTAAAAATGTTTAGCTCATCGTTCTTGATTCAGCATATTATGAGTAAACATGTTTGTGATGACAATTAGAGATTATAGTTGCTCAAGCCATGCTTAAACACTAGGAGTGGATAATGATTTATCTTGAGTGTCGACATGCTTTAAAATGGTTATGATGTAGTATGATAGTATGGTATCCTCCTCTGAATGATAAGAGTGTCTTGACATGGCACATGTTCACACATGTGGTTGATTCAAAACCAACAAAGCCTCCACGATATTTATGTTCATGGTGTTTTATATCCTACTCATGCTCGTATTCAATGTTAATTATTCTCAATGCATGATTATGACCATTTTCGCTCTTTGGTTGGTCGCTTCTCAATCTATTTGCTAGCCATTGATACGTCCATTTTGCATCATGTTTTCCTATTGTTAGTTATAGTGTTTTTAATCAATATAACACTTTGTGGAGGAATTCTAATGCCTTTTCTCTCTAAATATGCAGGATTTATACAAGGAGGGAGATTACCGGCACCTGGAATTCTGGACCTGAAAATGCTATGTCAGAGATACCTATTCTGCACATCTCCAAATGAGCTGGAATTTCACGGAGATTTATTTTGGAATAGATAAAAAATATTGGAGAAAATAAGTACTAAAGGGGGCCACCCAGCTGCCCACGAGGCACCAGGGCGCGCCCACCCCCCTGGGCGTGACCTGGTGGCTTTTGGGGCCCCTGGCCAGTCTTCGGTCCCCGTCTTCTGGTATATAAGCCCATTTTCCCTAGAAAAAATAAGGGGAGGACTTTCAGGACGGAGCGCTGCCGTCTCGAGATAGAACTTGGGTAGGCTCTGGCAGAGCGATTCTGCCAGGGATACTTCCCGCCGGGAGGGGAAAATCGAAGCCATCGTTATCACCAACAACCCTCTCATCGTGGGAGGACCAATCTTCATCAACATCTTCACCAGAACCATCTCATCTCAAACCCTAGTTCATCTCTTGTATTCAATCTTTGTATCAAAATCTCTTGTATTCAATCTTTGTATCGAACCCTAGTTCATCTCTTGTATTCACCTGTGGGTTACTAGTAGTGTTGATTACATCTTGTAGTTCATGATAGTTGGTTTATTTGGTGGAAGATTATATGTTTAGATCCATTATGCTATTCAATACCCCTCTGATCTTGGACATGAATATGATGTGTGAGTAGTTACTTCTGTTCTTGAGGAGATGGGAGAAGTCTTGTCATAAGTAATCATGTGAATTTGGTATTCGTTTGATATTTTGATGATATTTATGTTGTTGTTTCCCTTAGTGGTGTTATGAGAACATCGACTACATGACACTTCACCATCTTTGGGCCTAGGGGAATGAATTGTGGAGTAGTTATTAGATGATGGGTTCCTAGAGTGACAGAAGCTTAAACCCTAGTTTATACGCTATTCCGTAAGGGGCTGATTTGGATCCATAAGTTTAATGCTATGGTTAGATTTATCTTAATTCTTCTTTCATAGTTGCAGATGCTTGTGAGAGGGGTTAATCATAAGTGGGAGGCTTGTTCAAGTAAGAATAGCACCCAAGCACCAGTCCACCCACATATCAAATTATCAAAGTAGCAAACGCGAATCAAACAAACATGATGAATGTGACTAGATGAAATGTCCTCAAGAACGCTTTACTTATTATAAGAGACTGTACTGACCTAGCCTTTGTTACAAAATGGATTGGGCTACCTTGCTGTACCTTAGTTACTATTGCTAATTGTCACTTGTTACAGAATATCTTGCTACCAAACTACTCATTACCGATAATTTTAGTGCTTGTAGAAAATACCTTGCTGAAACCGCTTGTCATTTCCTTCTGCTCCTTGTTGGGTTTAGCACTCTTACTTATAGAAAGGACTACGATTGATCCCCTATACTTGTGGATAATCAAGGCTCTTTTTTGGCACTATTTCCAAGGAGTGAAGTGCCTTTGGTAAGTGGAATTTGTAAGGAAGCATTTATATTACATGCTAAAATTTAATGTTACTTGTTACTATGGAAAACAATCCTTTGAGGGATTTGTTCGGGGTATCTTCACCTTGTTCGGAAGCACAAAGAGTTGCTCCTCAACCTAATGCACGAACTGAAAATATTTATTATGTGATTCGTTCAGGTATGATAGAGAAACTGCTAGCTAATCCTTATGCAGGAGATGGAATACTACATCCTGATATGCACCTAATCTATGTGGATGAAGTTTGTGGATTATTTAAGCTTGCAGGTTTACCCGGAGATGAAGTTAAGAAGAAGGTTTTCCCTTAATCTTTGAAGGGAGAGGCATTGACATGGTATAGGCTATGTGATGATATTGCAGTGTGGGATTGGAATCGATTGAAATTGGAATTTCATCAAAAAATTATCCTATGCATCTAGTTCATCGTGATTGGAATTATATATATAATTTTGGGCCTTGTGAGGGAGAAAGCATCTCTCAATCTTGGGGAGGCTTAATTACATGACGTACAAATTCCCCAATCATGAGCTCTCTAAAGAAATTATCTTACAAAAAATTTATGCTCGGCTTTCTCATGATGATCAAACCATGCTCGATTCTTCTTCGACTGGCTCCTTTACGAAGAAAACTATTTAATCCAGATGGGATCTTCTGGAAAGAATTAAATGCAACTTTGAAGATTGGGAACTCGACAAAGGTAATGAGTCAGGTATAATACTTGAGTTCGATTGTGTTAAATCTTTTATGGATACCGATGCTTTTCATAAGTTTAGCACTAAATATGGACTTGACTCTGAGATAGTAGCCTCTTTTTGTGTATCATTTGCTACTCATGTTGATCTCCCTAAGGAGAAGTGGTTTAAATATCATCCCCCTATTAAATAAAAGATGGAGGAACCCGTCATAGTTAAAGAAGAAACTATCATTTACAATGTTGATCTAGTTGTGCCTACTATTATATTGAGAAACCACCATTCCCTGTTAGGATAAAGGAACATGCTAAGGTTTCAACCATGGTTAACAAAAGTAGTATTAGAGGACCTAGACCTTCTGAACAAATTAAACTTGAACCTAATGTTGCTATGGTTAAATATCTCTTGGTCGATAATATAGATGGGCATGTTATTTACTTTTGTGATGAGGCTACTAGAATTGCCAAACCCAATACTAAAGATGAGAATAAGCCTGTTGTTGGCATGCCTGTTGTCTCTGTTAAAATAGGAGATCATTGTTATCATGGATTATGTTATTTGGGAGCTAGTGTGAGTGCTATCCCATTTACCTTAAATGAAGAGATTATGAATGATATTGCAACTCCTAAGATAAAAGATATTGATGTTACTAATAAGCTTGCGAATAGAGATACTATTTTACCGCTTGGGATTGTTAGAGATATTGAAGTCTTGTGTGGAAAATAAATACCCTACTGACTTTCTAGTTCTTGGTTCTCCACAAGATGATTTTTGTCCCATTATATTTGGTAGACCATTCTTGAACACTATTAAGGCCAAGATGGATTGCGCTAAAGAAACTGCCAGTGTTAACTTTGATGATATTTCTCATGAGTTTAATTTCTCTAAGTTTCGTAGACAACCTCATGATAAAGAACTGCCTAGTAAATATGAAATTATTGGTCCTTATTCTATTTCCGTACCTCCTACTTATCCGTTAGAACAATATTTGCTAGACCATGAAAATGATATGCACTTGAATGAAAGAAATGAAATAGATAGGATGTTCTTTGATCTACCACCTATCCATAAACATAATTTGCCTGTTGAAACTCTCGGAGGTCCTCCTCCGCCTAAGGGTTACCCTGTGTTCGAATTGAAACAATTGCCTGGTACATTGAAATATGCTTATCTTGATGAAAAGAAGATATATCTTGTTATTATTAGTGGTAACCTTTTAGAGCATGAAGAAAAGAGATTACTAAAAACTCTGAAGAAGCATAGTGCCGCTATTGGATATACTCTTGATGATCTTAAGGGCATTATTCCCACTCTATGTCAGCACAAGATTAATATGGAGCCTGATGCTAAACCAGTTGTCGATCATCAACAACAATTAAATCCTAAGATGTAGGAAGTGGTAAGAACTGAAATATTAAAGCTTCTAGAAGCAGGTATAATCTTTCCCTTGGCTAATAGTAGAAGGGTAAGTCTCGTTCATTGTGTCCCTAAGAAAGGGGGCATTACCATTGTTCCCAATGATAAAAATTAACTCAATCCACAAAGAATTGTAACTAGTTATAGGATGGTAATTGATTTTAGAAAATTAAACAAAGCCACTAGAAAAGATCATTACCCCTTACCTTTTATTGATCAAATGTTAGAAAGATTGTCTAAGAAAACACAATTTTGCTTTCTTGATGTATATTTTGGTTTCTCTCAAATACATGTATCGCAATCCGATCAAGAGAACACCACCTTTACTTGCCCTTTTGGAACTTATGCTTATAGACGCATGCCTTTTGGTTTCTGCAATGCACGTACTACCTTTCAAAGATGTATGACTGCTATATTCTCTGACTTTTATGAAAAGATTGTTGAGGTTTTCATGGATGATTTTTCTGTTTACAGAACTTCTTTTGATGATTGCTTAAGCAACCTTGATCGAGTTTTGCAGAGATGTGAAAAAACTAATCTTATCTTGAATTGGGAGAACTGCCACTTTATGGTGAATGAACGTATTGTCTTGGGGCATAAAATTTCTGAACGAGGTATTGAAGTAGATAAAGCCAAAGTTGATGCAATTGAGAAAATGCCATGTCCTAAAGATATTAAAGGTATAAGAAGTTTCCTTGGTCATGCTGGTTTTATAGGAGGTTTATCAAAGACTTATGTAAAATTTCTAGGCCTCTTACTAATCTCTTGCAAAAGGATGTTCCATTTGTTTTTGATGATGACTGTGTAGAAGCCTTTGAAACACTTAAGAAAGCCTTAACTTCTGCAGCTATTGTTCAACCACCTGATTGGAACTTACCATTTGAAATTATGTGTGATTCTAGTGATTATGTTGTTGGTGTTGTTTAGGATAAAGAGTTGATAAGAAATTAAATGTTATCCATTATGCTAGTAAAACTCTAGACAACGCCCAAAGAAATTATGCTACTACTGAGAAAGAATTTCTAGCAGTTGAGTTTGCATGTGATAAATTCAGATCTTACATAGTTGATTCCAAAGTAATTGTTCACACCGACTAGGATGCTATATTAAATACCTTATGGAAAAGAAAGATGCTAAACCTAGACTCATTAGGTGGGTGCTATTTCTACAAGAGTTTGACTTGCATATTATCGATAGGAAGGGAGGTGAGAATCCCGTAGCTGATAACTTGTCTAGGTTGGAAAATATTCTTGATGACCCACTACCTATTGATGATAATTTCCCCGATGAGCAACTAGCTGTCATAAATTCTTCTCGTAATACTCCTTGGTATGTAGACTATGCTAATTATATAGTTGATAAATTTATACCACCTAGTTTCACATACCAGCAAAAGAAAAAGTTTTTCTTTCATTTAAGACATTACTTCTGGGATGATCCACATCTTTGTAAAGGAGTAGATGGTATTATTAGACGTTGCATACCTGAGCATGAATAGGAACAAAGCCTATGGAAGTGTCACTCCGAGGCTTACAGAGGACACCATGCGGGAAACAGAACTACACACAAGGTATTACAATCTGGTTTTTATTGGCCTACTCTTTTCAAGGATGCTCGTAAGTTTGTCTTGTCTTGTGATGAATGTCAAAGAACTGGTAATATTTGTAGACGTCAGGAAATGCCTATGAATTATTCACTTGTTATTGAACCATTTGATGTTTTGGGGATTTGATTATATGTGACCTTTTCCTTCCTCTAATGGGTATACACATATTTTAGTTGTTGCTGATTACGTAACTAAGTGGGTAGAAGCTATTCCAACTAGTAGTGCTGATCTTAACACTTCTATTAAAATGCTTAAAGAAGTTATTTTCCGAAGGTTCGGAGTCCCTAGATATTTAATGACTGATGGTGGTTCGCACTTTATTCATGGTGCATTCCGTAAACTACTTGCTAAATATGATGTGAACCATAGAATTGCATCTCCCTATCACCCTCAATCTAGTGGTCATGTTGAATTGATCAATAGAGAAACAAATTTGATTTTGCAAAAGACCGTCAATATATCTAGAAAGAATTGGTCTAAGAAACTTGATGAAGCATTATGGGCCTATAGAACTGCTTATAGAAATCCTATGGGTATGTCTCCATATAAAATGGATTATGGAAAAGCATGGCATTTACCTCTTGAGTTAGAACATAAAGCATATTGGGCAATTAAAGAACTCAATTATGATTTTAATCTTGCGGTGAAAAGAGGTTACTTGATATTAGCTCTCTAGAAGAATGGAGAACCCAAGATTATGAAAATGCCAAATTGTTTAAAGAAAATGTTAAAAGATGGCATGATAAAAGAACTCAAAAGCGGGTATTCAAAGTGGGTGAGTATGTTCTATTGTACAATTATGGTTTTAGAGTTTTTGCAGGTAAACTTCTCTCTAAATGGCAAGGACCATATATCATTGAGGAAGTTTATCGCTCTGGAGCCATTAAGATCAATAACGCCGAAGGCACTAATCCGAAGGTGGTCAATGGGCAAAGAACTAAGCATTACATCTCAGGTACACCTATCAATGTTGAAACTAACATTGTTCAAACTATGACACCGAAGGAATACATAAAAGAGACCTTCTAGAACACTCCAGAACCCTGAAAAGGAAGAGGTACATGATACTGTATGTAAACCGACTCCAAACATTCCATAAAAATACTTTATGTCAGTTTTGGAATATTAGAAAAATACAAAAGTAAGAAACACCGGAGGGGGCCACCCAGGTGCCCACGAGGCACCAGGGCGCGCCCACCCCCCTTGGCGCACCTTGGTGGCTTGTGGGCCCCTCATGAGCCTTCCCGACCCCGTTTTCTTCTGGAATACTTGTTTCCCAAGATAAAAATTCTTTATATATACTCCCAGAAGTTTTGACCATCGTATCAGAGAAATATCCTCTATTCTTGTTTTGTGCTATTTTTGTGACAGATCTAGTTTGCCATGGCTCCCCAAAGGCTCAGTACCAAGCACCGTATTATGCAACCATCACCGGGCAAACCCATTACAACGAGGTATGCTACGAGTGGTCTTAGGAGAGGAGGACAATGGCAAGCAGGATGATTTAATGGAGGAGAAGGTCGAAGAAGTTGCAATGAACCATGCCCAAGAAGGAGGGCAGACCATGCCCATGGAGGAAACTACAGAGGAGGGAGATATCCTTCGACCCTTCTATGATCATCTTTCCCCATCTGAAATTGAAGCCCTAAAGGTTTTTGAAATGGTTTGTGTTCAGAATAAATATCTTACTCGTGAAGTTATTTTGTTGGAGGAGCAAAATATCGCCCTTTAGAGCATCAACTGTAAATTGGAGTATCTGCTAAGGCTGAAGGACAAGCTCATGACTTCATCATCACCAAAGAAAGAAACTTGAGTACACAGGTATGGTCACTACCCTTGGCTTTTCCCAAGCTTGGGCGAGGTGCCCCGGTATTCTATCACCATCACTTTTATTATCTTTACCTATTTTTAGTTCGATCCTTAGCTATTTTGTGATTTAGTTGAATAAAAGTTTAGTATGATCTACCTTCGAGTGCTAGTTTCATGATCTATCTATCTATGTAATCGAGTTGAGAGTTATATAATGAAGAGTAGTTTGCGTTTTTGCTTCTTTACTTTTATGCTTCAATCCTAGCAATGAAAATAATGAAAAAGATCATATGCTAATCTTATAGAAAGTAATGACATTACATAAGGAAAAGTGTAAGTGGTAAAATTTATTGAAAGTTGACAAACATAGCATTGGTCAGTGATGCAATTCATGAAAAAATTAATAAGGGAAGAGAAGATTCACATGCAAATACACTACCTAGGACATCTTTTATGATTGTGAGCCCCCATTAAGTATTTTATGTGAAAACTATTGACGTTGGACAAAGAAGACAATGTAATGAATTATGTTTGCTTATATTCACATAGAAGTTATATTGTCATAGATCCTTCAACATGTGGTGCTTGCTCAATATCTTTGCTAGCCAAGAATCCGCGCCAAGTAGAGATACTACTTGTGTATCCAAAAAACCCTTAAACCCAGTTTCATGTTATGAGAGTCCACTATAACTACCTATGGATTTAATAAGATCCTTCAAGTAAGTTGTCATCGGTGGATAAGGCAATAAAAATTGCTTCTAAATATGTTTGATCTTTTATTGTAAGGAAGATAAGCGTTGTACGAACTTGTGATGGTAGAGAAATAAAAGCGACGGACTGCATAATAAAGGTTGCTATCACAAGGGGCAATATAACGTGACGTTCCTTTGCATTAAGAGCTTGTGCATCCAAAAATAAAAAGCGCATGACAACCTCTACTTCCCTCTACGAAGGGCCTATCTTTTATTTTTATGTATTTACTTTTTATGCAAGAGTCAATAGTGTTCTCCTCTATTCCTTTTTGTTTTTCCCTTTTGCAAGCATCATGTGGTGGAGAAAGATCTAGGCATATATATCCAGTTGGATATGAGTGATCATGAGTTATTATTGTTGACATCACCCTTTAGGTGAATAAGTTGGGAGGCGAAACTATAAGCCCTATCTTCCTATGTGTCTGGCTGAAACTTTTTTCTCCATATATATGGTGTGAGTGTTAGCAATCACAGAAGACTAAATGATGTTTGAGTATGTGTACTTGCTAAACAAAAGCTCTGACATGAGACCCTTCCTGAAAAGGTGATGAATTGCAGTTGCATTGTTGGCGGAGAACATAGTTTGTTAGTTTTCAAGAAAGTTTGTGCCTTATACTTTGATGTTGTGATGAATTGTTACTTGCTCATGATAAGTTCTATTGTAATGTTTATTGCTGTTATAATGATGATCATGATGCTACTATGTCTGTATTTTGTTTCTATCGACACCTCCCTCTCTAAACATGTGGACTTGATTATTAATATCGGCTTTCACTTGAGGACAAACGAGGTCTAAGCTTGGGGTAGTTGATACGTCCATTTTGCATCATGTTTTCCTACTGTTATTTATAGTTTTTTAATCAATATAACACTTTGTTGAGCAATTATAATGCCTTTTATCTCTTAATATGCAAGATTTATACGAGGAGGGAGATTTCCGGCAGCTGGAATTCTCGATCTGAAAAAGCTATGTCACAGATACCTATTCTGCACATCTCCAAATGACCTGAAATTTTAGGAGATTTATTTTGGAATAAATAAAAAATATTGGAGAAAAGAAGTACCAGAGGGGGCCACCTAGGTGCCCACGAGGCACCAGGGCACGCCCACCCCCCTGGGCACGCCCTAGTGGCTTGTGGCGCACCTGGCCAGCCTTCGGCCCCCATCTGCTGGTATATAAGCCCATTTCCACTAGAAAAAAATAAGGAGAGGCCTTTTGGGATGGAGCGCCGCCATCTCGAGGCGGAACTTGGGCAGGAGCACTTTTGCTCTCCAGTGGAGCGATTCCGCCATGGAAACTTCCCTCCGGGAGGGGGAAATTGAAGCCATTGTCATCACCAACAACTCTCTCATCGTGGGAGGAGCAATTTTCATCAACATCTTCACCATCACCATCTCATCTCAAACCCTAGTTCATCTCTTCTATTCAATCTTTGTACCAAAACCTCAGATTGGTACTTGTGGGTTACTAGTAGTGTTGATTACATCTTGTGGTTCATGCTAGTTGATTTATTTGGTGGAAGACTATATGTTCAGATCCATTATTCTATTCAATACACCTCTGATCTTGGATATGAATATGATGCCTGAGTAGTTACTTTTGTTCTTGAGGACATAGAAGAAGTCTTGTCATAAGTAATCATGTGACTTTGGTATTCGTTCGATATTTTGATGATATGTATGTTGTTGTTTCCCTTAGTGGTTTTATGTGAACGTCGACTACATGACACTTCACCATCTTCGGGACTAAAGGAATGCATTGTGGAGAAGTTATTAGATGATGGGTTGCCAGAGTGACAGAAGCTTAAACCCTAGTTTATGTGCTATTCCGTAAGGGGCTGGTTTGGATCCAAATGTTTAATGCTATGGTTAGATTTATCTTAATTCTTCTTTCGTAGTTGCGGATGCTTGCAAGAGGGGTGTAATCATAAGTGGGTGGCTTGTTCAAGTAAGAACAACACCCATGCACTGGTCCACCCACATATCAAATTATCAAAGTAGCGAACGTGAATCAAACAAACATGATGAAAGGGACTAGATGAAATTCCCGTGTGTCCTCGAGAACGCTTTACTTCTTATAAGAGACTATTCTGGCCTGTCCTTTGCTATAAAAAGGATTGGGCTACCTTGCTGCACCTTAGTTACTATTGCTACTTGTCACTTGTTAAAATTATGTTGCTACCAAACTACTCGTTACCGATAATTTCAGTGCTTGCAGAAAATACCTTGTTGAAAACCGCTTGTCATTGCCTTCTGCTCCTCATTGGGTTCGACACTTTTACTTATTGAAAGGACTACGACAGATCCCCTATACTTGTAGGTCATCATCCATCGCCTCTACTAAACGAGAATACTGCTTGTGCATCCAAGTCCTTAAACCCAAAGTTGTTCCAGATGAGTCCACCATATCTACCTATATGCGGTATTACCCTGCCGTTCCAAGTAAATTTGCATGTGCCGCCTCTAATCATTCAAATAATCATCTATTTTGTGTGTCCGTACCGCTCATGGAGCGACAAGGGGCTGTCAGTATCTTTCATGCTAAGCGGGTTATTCTCATGATGGGTGTTTATTCGTTTGTAATTGCACAAGAGAGGCTGGTAATTGGGATGCCCAGTCCTATAATCAAAATGAAAGAATATATACAATGAAACAAACTCCCTGGGAAAGTTGTTGGTATGGAAGGCACCCGTGAATTCGGCTAGCCATGGCTTGTGATTTTTGGTTGAGGGGGAGTAAACTTTACCTTTCCGCTTGAGAACTGTTGATATTGTGTTTAGCATGGCAGATATTGAAAACTCTCGGTCGTAACGTTGAGAGGAAAGGCATACCTCCCAAAATTATATTAATAACTGCTTTAAGCCTTGAGCTCTGGCACCTTTGAAAATCCATGCTTCCCTCTATGAAGGGCCTATCTATTTACTTTTATTGTTGAGTCATCACCTTCTCATTAAAGCACCAATTGGAGAGCACTATTGTCATTCTTATGCATTGAGTATAGTTAATGTTGAGTGTGACATGACTGGATCTCTTTTACCATGAATTACAATTTTTATTCATTGTTTCAACTTCAGAGGTGCTCTGAATTTATGTTTTGTGGACTTATAAAGGGCTAGTGAGATACCATGTTATCATATTGTATCATGATTGTTTTGATAAATTCTTGGCATCCAAGATATCTTATTATTTCTCGCTAGTTGGTTATGTCATTGGTATGAGTAAATGTGAGACCTAAGGGTTTTTATAATCTTTGCTGAAAACTTGAACATTAGTTAAGCATATATACAACAGCAAGAACAAAAAGAGTTTGTAAATTTTTTTTATCACTTTTAGTTTGTCAACTGAATTGCTTGAGGACAAGCAACGAGTTAAGCTTGGGTGAGTTGATACATTTAGCAGAATTGCTTGAGGACCCGGACTGATGCTATTTTCAGCAGAATTGCTATGGTGTTATTTTTTGTGCAGAAATAAAGTTCTTGGATTGGGATGACAATTTAGGAAGAATATTTCCAGAATATATAAAAAATATTGGCGAGGAGAACAACCAGAGGGGGCCACCCAGGAGCCACAAGTTCAGGGGGCGCGGCCACCCCCCCAGGGCGCGCCCCCTGGCTTGTGGGCCTCAGGAGCCTCCGATAGCCCTAATTCCAACTCCATATATACCTATTCATGGAGAAAAAAATTAAAGAGAAGGAATCATCATTTTTTTATGATACGGAGCCGCCTCCACCTCCTGTTCTTCATCGGGAGGGCTGATCTAGAATTCGTTCAGGGCTCCGGAGGATGGAAATCATCGCCATCATCCTCATCATCAACCCTTCTCCATCAAACAATGCCATGATGCTCACCACCGAGAGTGAGTAATTCCTTCGTAGGCTTGATGGACGGTGATGGAGTTGGATGAGATTCTTCATGTAATCGAGTCAATTTGTTAGGGCTTGATCCCAAGTATCCACTATGTTCTGAGATTGATGTTGCTATGACTTTGCTATGCTTAATGCTTGTCACTAGGGGCCAAGTGCCATGATTTCAGATCTGAACCCTTTATGTTTTCAAGAATATATTTGAGTTCTTGATCCTATCTTGCAAGTTGTATGCACCTATTACATGTTATGATCTGCATTCCCCATGGTGACAATAATTGGGATTCTTTCCGGGGATTACCGTAGTTTGAGGAGTTCATGTATTCACTATGTGTTAATGCTTTGGTCCGGTTCTCTATTAAAAGGAGGCCTTAATATCCCTTATATTTCCTTATGGACCCCGTTGCCACAGGAGGGTAGGACAAAAGATGTCATGCAAGTGCTTATCATAAGCATGTATGACTATATACGAAATACATGCCTATATTACATTGATGAATTGGAGCTATTGTGTATCGCTCTAGGTTGTGACTATTATATGATGAATGTCATCCAACACAAATATCCATCACTAATCCAGTGCCTATGCTTTTTGCATATTGATCTCTGCTAAGTTACTTTCATTGATGCTACTGTTACAGTCACTACAAAACAACTAGTGTTACTGTTACCATTACTATTATTACTGTTACTACTACTATCAAACTATCATACTACTGTGCTACTAAACACTTTGCTGCAGATATTTGATTCTCCGGGTGTGGTTGAATTGATAACTCAACTGCTAATACTTGAAAATATTCTTTGGCTCCCCCTGTGTCGAATTTGGGGGAAATACTATACCCTCGAAAACTGTTGCGATCCCCTATACTTGTGGGTTATCATCCGCGTGGCTGGGGTTCCGGCCAATCAGAAAGCAACCCACAATATGGTCAGTGCACATAGTTTCGAGAGGCTATGGAAATTAACAGTGTGCAATATTAAATGACCGGGATTGAAGGGGAATCCAAATTCCTTCGTCGTTTGTCCTTGAGCTCTGAAAAACCAATGCACTATATGTACAGTTGTTTGGCCACTCTGCCCCAGAGCTCTCTCCAAGCGTTGTTCCTGCCACCGCACCGCACACTAACTTGTAAGGAAGCGATGGCATCCCGCCGCGCCGAGTTCCTTGACGTCCACGACCGCACACTAAATGGTAAGGAAGCAATGGCATCTCGCTGTGCCGAGTTCATCACCGCTCGCGACCGCACACCTACGTGCATGGACTTTGAAGCTGCCAAGGCCGAATGGGCGGTAGAGCAAGAGGCGGACAAAGCCACATAGAGGGAGCGGAAGAGGAAAAAAATCACTCAAGAAAAGAGATTCTCGTCGCCGCAAGAAAGAAGATGTAACATCCCAAAATTCTAAAATTTGAAATTTTATATTAAATAAATAATTATGGTTGTTTGTTAGATTGTTGGGTGATTGATTGTGTGAAATTGAGTGAAAATTTGAAACTTTTTGAAAGTTGAATGAGAGGGAATGAAATGACTTTCCCAAACTTTCACTTTGCATTTTGACCTCAGTGAATTCTAATTCATTTTATCAGAAAACCCTAGAGTGAAGATGATATGACTTCTTCCATTAAAAGAAATGAAAAGGGGATTTTGAAAATAATTGAATTCCATTTGGAAATATATCAAATTCAGAAACTTTAAGCAACTTAATGAGTTTCATGAGAGAAGATAAAGTGACTTCTTCAAATTTTAAGAAAGTGAGTTGGAAGTTTCAAAGAAATCATTTGGTAAGTCATTTTGAAGTTATTTGAGACACACTTTCCATTTCAAGTTATTTGAGTTTCCTATTATCGAATTCTATGAAAGTTATTCAAAAAGTGAGAAGTAATATGACACTTCAAATATTCAGGGACATTTGAATTATATTTGGCCAAGTAAAAACAAAAAAGAATTCCAAACGGTTTGAAGTTCAAATTCATCATTTGAGGGTTTTTTATCAAATTATTTTTCTCCAAAAATCAAATATATGGAAAATAGGGTAACATGATTCCCTTTAACAGAAAATGGAGAAAAATAAATTTGAAATCATTTTGATATTTTAAAATAATTTTATTTGAATTTTTAAAGCAACAATAGCACTGTTTGCATTATTTGATTTTGTGTGTATTTTACTTGAACTTGAGTAATAGTTGATGTTTTAGGATTTATTATTCTGAAAATTTTGATATATAATAAGCCTATATAATTTTTTATTTTGTTTTGTTTTTTGTTCTTTTTTTCTGTCATTTAAAAAAACAAGCAAACCAGCGCCAGGCCGGGCGCTAGCCAGCCGGCCCATCTAGCCTTTCGGCCAAAAGCGCGCTCGTGAAGCGAAGAGCTTTCGCTTCGGTTGCCCACACCACCTCTCTCTCTCTCTCTCCAGCGCTCACAAACGGATGGACCCCATGTGTCATCTCCTACCTCTGGACGAACTCCCGAACGCTCGCGACACGGAAACCAAATCGAAATGAAACACTCGATTCGTTCGATCCTTGCCCCTCCTGCAAGCCTTGATCCCGCCTATAAATAACTGGCCTCTCGCTTGTCTGATTTTTTTGTCAAAACTCCTCTTCCCGTGCCCTAGGGACTCATCCTGATCTCGCCGGAGTTCCGCCAGCAGAAACCTCCGCCACCGTCGATTTTGAACGACTTGAGGTCTCCAAGCACCCCTGTTCTTCTGATTCTTCCTCTCTCCCAACTCCGCACCTACCTGTCTGTTTCTCTCTCGCAGAACCGCAAGGGATCGAGCTCCCCAACCTGTCCTGAATCTCGCTGGAGCCGCCCACTGCTCCAGCCACTCGTCACCGGACCTTGCTGTCTTCCTCCCCGACCCCGAGGACCCCCTGGAGCGACGACGCCTTCAACCAGAGCCACCGCATCCCCTTCTTCCTCAACTCCGGCGCCCTCCACCGCCACTCTAAGACAAGTCTGCCCTCGTCTGTCCGAATGTACTTCTAGGGCCGAGATTAGATCTAGTTACTTTTTTCTCCGAACGGTATTCGCTAAGCACAGCCTCGACAAACTGCAGATCGCCACATGGCCTATGCCTGATCCGTAGGCTTTTTTTAGCTCTATTTTAGAAATAGTTTCAATTTTAGATTGCTTATATCTTTTAGGTTTTAATCCAAATTGAGTGATTCTTTTTGCATTGGATTAAGAATCTAATCTAGTTTCTGTAGATGCCAAGTTTGGCCATGTTTGAAATTTTGTTTCAAACCTTGTTTTGTGAATATCTTGAGTTTAAAAATATCTATTTAGTTAATTCTTTTTGCTAGTGATCAGTTCATCTTTTGTCTAAACAGTAGGCTTTGCAAATTAGTATTTGTTTATAATAAATTAGGTTTTTCTAAATAGTACTGTTTTACATAGTTTAGTGTTATTTTATTTTCCCTTAGTATTTAATTGTTTTAACTAAAACATTTTTGTCTTCTTTGCCAAATTTAGTTTTGTTCTGTTATTTAATAGAAGGCAATTTTATTTTCTTTAGTTTTGTAGTAAAACTTTGCTAGGTCATAAATAGGGTTTAATAAAAGCCTTTTTATTGTTTCTCTTTTCTAGTAAAAGTTTATAAAAAATACTTTCTGTTAACTTAGTTATTTTAAATTTTCATTTATGTTAATTTATTAGTTTAGAGCTTTACTTTGTTGTTAAGTTTTTCGTAGGATAAAAACCAGTTTATTGTTTGTAGTAAAGTCTTAGACTTGTCCTTAGTAGTTTTTCTCGTAGTTTTCCTTTATAGTTTCTTTGGATTTTATTTGGGTTTCATTATTTGATTTCTTTGTTGTTTTAATTGTTTATTGATAATTATGATTGCTATAAATTGCTTGCTAGAAAGATTTCTTATGTGAATGCTATGTCTGTTTAATATAGATTTCATGGGAATGACGAATAGTTTTACTAAGTCATTTGTTGAGAGCGATATAATCTTTGTGAACTTACCAGGCAAGTTCACGTTGACCATGTTGTTTTACACCTTTGTTTTTGCTCGCATTTAGTGCCACTTTTTCATCAATTCCTCCAATAGTGATAGTGGAATCCTTGTAGTTGAGTAGAATGCATGAGGTAGGAACCCACCACCCTATTACCAAGCCCGAGATGTTGTTTAGTTTTAATGCTACGTTGAAGTAGACGGGGTTGGTATGAGTGTTCGGGAGTGGTGTGAGAATGGAGGACCCTAAGTCAATGATGACAACTTCATGATGGTAACTTCAAGATCGGTGTTCTTCAAGGCCTGCATTTTCAAGGCCTAAGACTTCAAGACTCGAGACAAGATTTCAATACACACTACTGGGTGAAGGATAGATTTGATGGGCACCCTAGAGCAACCAGTGGATGGCCGGAATGCATGGAGAAGTGCCATGACATCTTGCTGAAAGCTTCACCCAGACTCAAAGAGATGAAAGAATACTCCATGCCCAGAAGGTTACCTGTGTAGCCACAACTGAGTATGGGCTCTGTCTTGGTTGACCTTACCTGTGACTCTGGCTGGGATGGCGCTAGCAGATGTAGAACTACGGTAGGATTGGATGGGCACCAGACAGTGTTCAGGGGAACTCTTTGAAAGACCATGTTTCGTTCGTCCAGTTATCAAACACCCAGAAGTGCGAGGACATAAAAGGCGGGAACGATTCTTGTGGGTAAAGTGCACAACACTCTACAGAGTTATGGACAATTTGATTAGCCGTGTCCCCGGTTACGGACATATTGATCCTCTAGACTTGGATATATCTTGAAACTCTCAACATTGGAGTGATAACTAGTCACGGGAAACTTATATGTGTTTTGGGCTATGAGACATCGGTTGGCGAAACCATGTCGTAGTAGATAACTCTGTAGTAATGATTCCTTGACTATCATTAGTTGTAGGGAAATAAAAACAGCTTTTAAGCAAACAATACTCAGACACAGAGCCACAAAGCCATATTGCATATAGAATAGTTTTATCATCTGTTCCTCTTATTTGTGATCTTGCCGGTACATTCAATGTACTGACCTACACAGCTGCAACGTATCATGTTGCAGGATTTTCTATGACGAGTGAGTTTTGTTGTAGGGTTACGGTCTACACTCAACCTGTCGATGGCGTTCATGGGACTCCACACCCGTTTGATTGTTTCCGCTGAGACTTATGAAGTATATATCATTTTTACGTTATTTATACATGTGATTGCACTTTGATATATACATCGATGTTGTGTGTGTGCCAGTATACTAATCCAGGGATGGCACACATATAGAGAGGCTTAACCATTTGAGGTCGGGTCGCTATAGAGATGGTATCAGAGCACATGTTGGCTGTAGGACGTTACCTAGAAACTAGAAAACCCTAGGACAGGATATCTCTAAAATTTTATTTTCAAAAAGATCCTTTACTTCTCATCTTTTCTGATTTTATCAACTAGTGCTCTCACCTCAAATAGTTAGAATATACCGCTTTCCCTCTTGACCCCACGGAGAATCAACTAAGGACCACTTCAGAGTAATGGGATTTCATCATGCAGAGTTGCAGCTACAACAATCGAAGACTCCAAAGACTTGAAGAACTGAAGACCCTGAAGAATCCCAATAACACTTAGAAGACCAAACCCATGTTGTATGCTCACGTTAGATACGATGATTTGTGAGCTATCATTGTTTGATGTTTTCTGACAGCCGCAAATAAAACCTATTTTCAGAACTATATTGTTTGCATTGTGTGTATCTCTCTCTATCTCTCTTAACCAATCCCAAAACCCTTGGACCCAATAGAAGATGAATGAAGAAGGACTAGTATTCTTTGGACCGATGACTCAACCGGAGGCAGAGCTATGGATTCAGAACATGGAGAATCACTTCGGGAATAACTTGATTGCAAGGAAGTATGAGGTTCAATACGCTCTTTAGTACTTTACAGAAAGTGCTGCAACCCGGTGGAAAATGCATCAAGCCATACAAGGATGTAATGGAGCAAAAACTTGGGAGGAATTCAAGAAGACTCTGTTAAGATCCCGTCTTATCTGGAAGCACTGTGATAATCAGATGAAGAAACCTTGTGCATGCAAGATTTGTGGGGAAATAGGACACACCCATGAACAAAACAAGGATGGATGCCCTCATTGTGAAGGAGATCACCCAACTGAGGAATGCCTGACTAGGAAGGTGAATTGTTTCTTGTGTGAAGGAACTACTGATTACTTAGCTCAGTGCTAAATTTACCACAAGGTACAAGAAATCACCAAGCAGCAGAAGGAAGCCATGAAAGCAGCCCTCAGGGAATGTTTAGGAGGACATGTGATGAAGGAAGTTCTTGAAGACCCTGACGAAGAAGGTTTAATCAGATTTTACTCCCATGCCTGCTATTCATGTGGAGAAGAAGGACATTTTTCATAGAATTGCAAGAAGGAAAGTCATTTTGAAGTTATTTGAAACCCACTTTCCATTTAAAGTTTTTTGAGTTGCCTAATATCGAATTCTATGAAAGTTATTCAAAAAGAGAGAAGTAATATGACACTTCAAATATTCAGGGACATTTGAAATATATTTGGCCAAGTAAAAACAGAAAAGAATTCAAAATGGTTTGAAATTAAAATTCAAATTCATTTGAGGGTTTTTTATCAAATTATTTTTCTCCAAAAAGAAAATATATGAAAAATAGGGTAACATGATTCCCTTCAACAGAAAAATGAAGAAAAATAAATTTGAAATCATTTTGATATTTTAAAATAATTTTATTTGAATTTTAATGCAATAGTAGCACTTTTGCATTATTTGAATTTGTGTGTATTTTACTTGAACTTGAGAAATAGTTCATGTTTTAGGATTTCTTTTTCTTAAAATTATGATATATAATAAGCCTATATAATATTTTATTTTATTTTGTTCTTTGTATTTTCTGTCTATTAAAAAATAAGCAAACCAGGGCCAGGCCGGGCGCTAGCCAGCCGGCCCATTTGGCCTTTCAGCCACAGCCACGCTCGCGAAGCGAAGAGCTTTCGCTTCGGTCGTCCACTCCACCTCTCTCTCTCTGTGTCGTGCCCACTGATGGATGGACCCCGCGTGTCATCTCCTACCTCTGGAGGAACTCCCGAATTCATGTGACACGGAAACCAAATCAAAATGAATTGCTCGATTCGTTCAATCCTTGCCCCTCCTGCAAGCCTTGATCCCGCCTATAAATAACTGGCCTCACCCTCGTCTAATTTTTTGTCAAAACTCCACTTCTCATGCCCTAGGTACTCATCCCGATCTCGCCAGAGTTCCGCCAGCAGAAACCTCCGTCACCATCGATTTCGAAGCGACTTGAGGTCTCCAAGCAGCCCTGTTCTTCTGATTCTTCCTCTCTCCCAACTCCGCACCTACCTGACTCCTTCTCTCTCGCAGCAGCAAGGGATCGAGCTCCTCAACCTCTCCCAAATCTTGCTGGTGACGCCCACTACTCCAGCCACTCGTCATCATCATGAGAGAAGGAAATAGGCATTATGGACGCCACCATCTCCATCGCCGCGACGCACCGAACCTTGTCGTCTTCCTTCCCGACCCCGAGGACCCCCAGGAGCGACGGCCCCGTCAACCAGAGCCACCGCATCGCGTTATTCCTCAACTCCGACGCCCTCTGTTGCCACTGTAAGCCAACTCCGCCCTTGTCCGTCTGATCGTACTTGTAGGGCCGAGATCAGATCTAGTTGTTTTTTTTCTCCGTAACGGTATTCGCTAAGTATAGGCCGTTCGTCGTTCACAGCTAGCAGCGACCAGTTTTCAGCCAACCGAATCATGCCACATGGCACACCTCACAACAACAGCCGTAGTTGAGCATTTTGTTTAAGTTTCGGCCGTCTGTTAGTTTGCCCGTGCAGCGCATAGCCCCGGCAAACTGCAGATCGCCACGTGGCCTATGCGTGATCCGTAGGCTTTTTGTTTTTTTAGCTCTGTTTTATTTTCAGAAATAGTTTCAATTTTAGATTGCTTATATCTTTTAGGTTTTTAATCCAAATTGAGTGATTCTTTTTGCATTGGATTAAGAATTTCACCTAGTTTCCGTAGATAACAAGTTTGGCCATGTTTGAAAATATTAATTTGAGATAGCATGAATTTGCTTCAAAGCTTGTTTTGTGAATATCTTGAGCTTAAAAATAGCTATTTAGTTAATTCTTTTTGCTAGCGAACACTTGATCTTCTGTCTAAATAGTAGGCTCTTGAAAATTAGTTTTTGTTTATTTTAAATTAGGGTCTTAGGCAAAACAATAATGTTTTACATAGTTTAGTGTTATTTTCTTTTCCCTTAGTATTTCATTGTTTTTAACTAAAACTTTTTTGTATTTTTTGACAAATTTAGTTTTGTTTCTGTTAGTTAACAGTGAAAATTTTATTTTTATTTTAAAATTTTATTTTCTTTAATTTTGTAGGAAAACTTTGCTAGGTCATAAATAGGGTTTTATAAAAGCCTTTTTAGTGTTTTTTTGCTAGTAGAAGTTTATAAAAAAATACTTTATGTTAACTTAGTTATTTTAAATTTTCTTTTCTGTTAATTTATTAGTCTAGAGCTTTACTTTGTTGTTAGGTTTTTCCTAAGACAAAAACCATTTTTATTGTTTGTACTAAAGTCTTAGACTTGTCCTTAGTAGTTTTTCTCGTAGTTTCCTTGAAGTTTCTCTGGATTTTATTATTTGATTTCTTTCTTGGTTTCAATTGTTTATTTATAATTATGATTGCTAGAAATTGCTTGCTAGAAAGATTGCTTATGTGAATGCTATGTCTGTTTAATATAGATTTCATCGGAGTTACGAATAGTTCTACCAAGTCATTTTCTGAGAGCGATATAATCTTCATCAACTTACTAGGCAAGTTCATGTTAACCATGTTGTTTAATACCTATGTTTTTGCTCGCATTTAGTGCCACTTTTTCATCCATTCCTCCAGTAGTGATATTGGAATCCTTGCAGTTGAGTAGAATGCATGAGGTAGGAACCCACCACCCTGTGATCAATCCCGGGATGTTGTTTAGTTTTAATGCTACGCTGAAGTAGACGGGGTTGGTATGAGTGTTCCGGAGTGGTGTGAGAACGGAGGACTCTATGTCAATGACGACAACTTCATGATGGTAACTTCAAGATTGGCATTCTTCGAGGCCTGCATTTTCAAGACCTAAGACTTCAAGACTCGAGACAAGATTTCAATACACACTACTGGGGGAAGGATATATTTGATGGGCACCCTGGAGCAACCAGTGGATGGCCGGCATGCTTGGAGAAGCGCCATGACATCTTGCGGAAAGCTTCGCCCAGACTCAAAGTGACAGAAGAATACTCCATGCCCGGAAGCTTACTTGTGCAGCCATAAGTCACTATGTGCTCTGGCTTGGTTGACCTTAGTTGTGACTCTGACTAGGACGATGCTAGCAGATGTAGAACTACGGTAGGATTGGATGGGCACCAGACAGTGGTCAGGGGAACTCTTCGGAAGACCATGTTTCGTTCATCCAGTTCTCAAACACCCCGCAGTGCGAGGACATAAAAGGAGGGAATGGTTCTTATGTGTAAAGTGCACAACACTCTGCAGAGTTAAAACCTAATCGATTAGCCGTGTCCTCGGTTACGGACAATTTGAGCCTCTGGACTTTGATCTATCTCAGAACTCTCAACACTGGACTAATAACTAATTGCGGGAAACTTATATGTGTTTTGGGCTATGAGACATCGGTTGGTCGAACCATGTCGTAGTAGATAACTCTGTAGTAATTATTCCTTGACTATCCTTTGTTGATGGAAAAATAAAACCAGCTTTTATGCAAACAATAATCAGACACAAAGCCACAAAGCCATATTGCATATAGAATAGTTTTATCATATATTCCTCTTATTTTTTATCTTGCTGGTACATTCAATGTACTGACCTACACGGCTGCAACGTATCATGTTGCAGGATTTTCTACGATGAGTGAGTTTCGTTGTAGGGTTACGGTCTACATTCAACCTACCGATGGCGTTGATGGGACTCCACACCCGTTTGATTGTTTCTGCTGAGACTTATGAGTTATATATCAGTTTTACATTATTTATACATGTGATTGCACTTTGATATATACATTGATGTACTATGTGTGCCAGCATACTAATCTAGGGATGGCACAGATACACAGAGGCTTGACCGTTTGAGGTCGACTCACTACAGAAGAGGATGCACATGCTACTGAGGAGAGCTCGATGGAGATCCAAGCACGGTGGGGTGTCGCCGACAAGGCCGAGAAGGAGAACGATGGCATCTGTCCAGCATGCCCCGATGTCTCCACCTACCAGGATCGCGGTGGTAGCTATCGTGACGCTGAGGAGAGCTGGGCAGAGATCCAAGCACGGTGGGGTGACGCCGACAGGGACGCGAAAGAGAATGATTTATGTCTGGCCAGCATGTGAGAAGTAGTAGTTAGTGTGTGTGTCGCCTATACGTTTTTTAATTAATTATGAGCATCTACCAGTACTAGTTACTACTAGTAGTTTTTAGAGCAAATTACCAGTATATAGGAATTTAAGTTTGTATCTATTATTAACGTACAATGTCGATAAGCGACATACTTTTAGGCCTTTGTGCGTTGCTTAACATGTGTTCACTAAAGTTTTAGAGGTGGACCCCGGCCCTAAATCCTCTCCGCAATGTCCGCCAGGTCAGAAAAAGTTGATCCAACTGTGTCATAGCGACGCACCCGCAGCCACCTGAGTGCCCCTCAACGTCGGCATCTCAAGGGGCGTCAACTTGCAACTATGGCAACGCCACGCTGGAGAAACCCCCCAGGAAACATCATCGTCCTCGAGGAAGCATGGCAAACCAACTAGCATGGCCTTCTTCCATGCATATTTACGCACCGTCTTAAAATATTTGGTGCAAGTACCGTTAAGTCTTGCGGATGTTAGGAACTTGGATCAATGTACAATTTCTCCCAAAGGATCATCATCCAAGGTCTCCCAACCTGGATGAGGACGAGAAGCACCACCGCCTTGCAAATCCATGGCAATGGCAATGAACTGCCTTATCCCTTTGAGAACTGGTTTAGACGAGATGAGATGGTAACTACAGGGCTTTGTCCCTTCATTTTTTCAATGCACTTCGTCCCTTCGGAATGGATGTTCTGCAGGCATGCACTAGTGCAGTTTATATTTGAGATTAGGCACCCGGTAGGCAGTTCATTGTACGACACATTCGTGTCCATCCGCTAGCCCAGAATTTAAGAACACATGACATTTACAGCGAATGGGATTAGTTTGTTTTCGAGCGCAGGGACCAATGCGAAGTAGCGGACCTCATCGCCCTTTTTCGAGCACGACTTCGACAACAACTGCAAATCTTACATGGCCAAACCGTTTGAGGCAGAGTGGTAGGCTGTCGAACTACATCATGTATGTTGTAGCCATGTCATCCACACGCAAGCTAAAGGCCAATTCATCCCCCGCTGGTATACATACTGTAGCTACTAAATATTGTACTATGCATTCTTTGGCACGAAGGTTCTTTGGAGCTCGTGCTGCAGCTGGTGTACTCCACATCCCGCTTCTCTTCTCCTTCCTCTTCCACCACCTGGGCACATCCACGGGAAGTGACCGATCAAACCTAATATAGTACTCTACTAATACAAGTACCAAAAGATGCATGAATGACCACTAATTTCCTTTCTCTTATCTCTATGAAATAAATGTGGTGTGAGACTCAAATCCCTTTAATTTGGATCAACTTGAGCCTAATATAATGGAAATCTACTTTTTAGATGAGCCTTTTAAACCAGAAAGGAGGGAGTACCATGTAGTACCACGTATATTAGATATCTTTTTTTACAAACAAAAGGCGCTGAGATGCACCAAGCTTTCATTCATTCATCTTAAAAGTAGTTTACATTGAGGAGTAGTATTAGATATCTGAAATCCATACAAACCATGCAATAGTAGTAACTAGTACTAGTATGTACTACACACATAACCTAAGCTAGACAAAACTACTCTTCGTCGGAGATGGGTAGGCGGCCGCATGCTACAATCCAACTCCTCCTGCTCTTCCTGCAGTTCGGCGAACATCTCGTTGATCCCCCACTCTAGCTGGTGAAGGAAGCGGCGGTTGGCCTCCACCTCGGCCTTTGACTGGATGGACTCGAGGATGGCCTGCTGTTCCGCCGCCCCCTCCTCTTTGATCAACTCTGCCATTGCGTCGGCCATGGCAAAGCATGCAGCCGGTGGCGCCGGCTCCGCCTCGCCCGCGTCATCGTCATCTTCTTCCATCTCTGCTTTGCCCGCATCGTCGTCCTCCTGTTCCGGCTCCGTGTCACCTGCGTCATCGTTCTCCTCCTCCGGCTCCGTGACCTTCATGGCCGCTTTCTGCTCCGCCTCCACCGCCTCCTCCTCCGGCTCCAGCTAGTCCAAACTTCGGAGGCAGGCCGGCTGCGATACTGGATTCGTGCTGCCTCTAGATCTCCGTAAGCAGCTCAAAGCGCCACTCCGACGAGAGCATGGTGTATGTCATTACCTTTGGCTGGGCCATGGTTATGGGGCGATGGTGAGCGTAGTAGAGGAAGCGGGAGGGGAATGAATGCGGCTACTATTTGGGTTCACCATCTGGCTTAAATAAATGCGCTCCATCATGTGTACCCGCGCGAGAACAAATTGTACACATACGGGTCTGTTTAGGGTGCGTCACTTAACTCGCATGTGTGTGAGATTCTGGGAGACAGAGTGTGTGTGTTGTGTGCGCCTCTAATCTTCGGATATGTACTCCACCTTTTGCATCGGGATATAAGTATAATGTCACTTTAGCTTGTGATTTACCCTGCCATATTAATGTGATTGTGTAAAAAAAATGGCACTTTCTGCTTGTTATTTGTGTTATATAATTATGAGAAGTTTACTAACTAGTAAAATAAAGTGGAATTTGACCATGTTATAAGTAAATTAAGGTGATTTATTATCATACGGGTAAGGTTGGACGAAGTGTGGTAGGAGCAAATACTCCACCTAGAGAATGTGTGTGTGTGCTCGTATAGAAAGACTCTGTGTGTGAAAGAGAGAAGGGAGGGATAGATAGATAGATCGATAGATAGACAGACAAACAGATATATATATATATATAGAGAGAGAGAGAGAGAGTGTGTGTGTGTGTGTGTTTGCGTGAAATGCTGTCTACGGTAGGTAAGTAATTAAGTGTGTGTCTTCATCGTAGGCAGGGGATGTGTATGGCAGAGGCCTCCAACGAGTGGGGTGCAAGAGATAAGAGGCCCGTAAAGAGGGAAGAGAAGGTGTGTGTGTGCATGAGATGAGTGGACATCGAGATAACGTGTTTCTTCGAGAGACACCGAGGAAGACAACTATCGATGGTGCATGTAGGAGGGAATTAAATGAATGGATAGTCTTATTGGTTTTAGGGTAGAGGGAGGGAGTGAGAGAGAGGGAGAGGGGTAGCTAGAAGGAGATAGTTAAGTGTGAGTGTCTGATTGAGAGAAGAGACCCATCCAGACGGAAGTCATATGCACACAAGAACAGGAAGATTCGATGTGGGGTGGGGGCTGGGGGTAATTAACTACGTATGGAGAGAGATGAGACCTTCAACGTGCATGTGCGAGAGGTATACATATATACGTGGGGTGTGTGTGTGTGTGTGCGCGCGCATGCGCATGATCGAGATAAGAGAGGAGACATAAGTCATAAGATCAACGGGATGGGAGAGATGGATCGATATGAAAATATGCATGCATGTGAGAGTGGAGGGAAGAAGGCCTGATGATGGAGCGTGTGTTTTTGTCTTTAGGAGAGAGTGGCATGGGGTTGAGCATGCATATATGGCGAGCAGAGAGAGCGAGACACAATGTGTGTGCAAAAGATATCGACCTATAGATGCATGTAGAGATAAATAGATATTGTTGGCGTGGAGCACGATCACCTATGGGGCCGGGGTGCCCCTTTGTGGTTCGGCATGGGGACGGCCGTGTTGCATAAAGAGCAGAAGTAGCAAGGACAACACGGCAATGGACAGCTAGTTTTTACCCAGGTTTGGGCCGCTTTGCAGCGTAAAACCCTACTCCTGCTATGGTGGATTGATCTGGAGGAGGACGAAGGCGTAGAGTGCACTAGCCCGGCAAGGGTGCCTCAGGAGTACACTCACATGCGTACAAGTCCAGGGGGTCAAAGTGTTCGAACCCTTTGCTAGGTTGCCTCAGGCCTCCTTTTATAGGTTAAGGGGCGACCATAGTGGCAAAACAGTCATTTGGGTAAGATTAGATAGCTAACAGTGCTATCATACCTAACTCTAGCAGTTAGAACAAAGTGCATTAAATGCACTGCTAGGTGTCGTGTCGAGGTTGAATCCTGGAAAGCCTGCCGCGCCGCTTATATGCTTCTCCTTTCTAGCGTGATACGTCTCCTGGACGGGTGTCAATAAAGCTAATCTTGGTTGAAACCTACCGGAAAGAGTCCTTGCGGGTTTTGATCTTGGCGGCCCCGGTAACCCTGCCGGGGAAATCTGGACTTGCCCTTAGGCATGGCCTCGGCCTGGCCGGGCTCTCTTGCCCGTCAAGGGAGGCCTTCCCAAGGTGATTTCTGGCTATCTTGTCCTTCTCAACACTCTCCTGGATCTCACGAAGAGTGGCTTCTCTGGCCTATCTTTACATGGCATACTGGTATTGGACGTGCGATCGTCAGCATGCCCGTGAGTGAGTTCAGTCTAGCAAACGCAAATGTTTGCTGCACCGATAGGAGCCCCCGTGCCTAGTCCATACGTGCAGATGGGCATCGTTGGGGTAGGCCCCAAAGAATGCATGGGCCCGCATCTTGACCTAGCCACGGTGGAACTCAATCCTTTGAGATCTTCCTTGCTTCTTCATTAACCTGGAGTTGAATGATCCCCTAGGTTCTCTACGAGCCGCGCGACGTTGAAACGACATGGGCTCACCCACGTCGTAGGTCAAAGGATGTGCACATTCATGAGGGTGAATTAGGGCGCCCGTGTGTGAACCGCGGGTAACTGCCACTCGACTTTACACACCACGCCTACCGTTTCTGCCACGCGCGCCGCATGCATTGCGCGGGGTTGGTGGTGGACGTGCAACGTGCAGGAATGTGTGCCATGACAGAAAGTGTGGCATCCAGGGTTGGTGCAGAGGGGCGGCCAGTGAATCTGGACACCATCAGTGGCGCAGATAAGCCGGGTTGTAGGAGCGGGGTGGTTTCTCTAGGGTAGTGGAGAACCAGCCCCTGCCTCGCTTCACTATAAAAGGGAGCGTGAGGAGGATGGAAATGTTCACCCACTCACCTTCTCCTTCTTCTTCTCGGGTTCTTCCTCCACCATGGTGAGAGGAAGAGGGCGTGGTCGGGCTCCGGCAGCAGCGACGAGGGCTTCCTCTCGCCACTGTACCCCTGCCAATGCTGGGGACGGCGGGGCAGGATCCGGTGTGCAAGGTGGAGCTATAGGACGTGGTCGCGGCCAACGAGGCACCCGGGGCCGAGGCTGGCACGATGGTGCACTGGTTGTGCCCCCTCCAGCTGCCCCGATCCTGGCGGCAGGCCATGTAGGAGATACGGCGCTGGAGTTTGCCGTCAGGCTGCGTGAGCCTCCGCGCAGCCGCTTGCGGCTGCCTCGCCCTTTTGCTAGGATGATGGAGGTTGAGAAGCCGCTCAGGCTAGGGTTGTGCATGAGCAGCTACTGAATGGTGCGGCGTGGGCAGACGTTGAGTTCCCAGCGCTGCATGTTATGCTGCTTCGGCGTGCCTGGAAAACCTTCGCCCGTGCCCACCATCTGGCGGAGGGACATGTCCTCTGTTTCAAGTTGGTGGAGGCTGATCTGCTCTTCATGAAGGTCTTCGGATGCTCAGGTGCTCGCTTAGGGTGATGCGCAGAGAGCTCGGCTGATGACGAAAGCTCCTCCTCGAGCGACAGCGATGAAGAGGACACTGATGGCGAAGACGGCGGCACCGAGCCCACGGTCCTCAAGCAGGAGGACGACGGCTCGGACTCCTGCTGAGTGTCGGTCGCGCCGTCACCATCAGCTAGGTACCGGCAACACCGGCATCTGCAGCAGGCCCCAGCAGAGCGATTTGCTGGGGGGTGCTTGGCCTGGTCGATTCCGCTTCCACCAGCTGGACCCCGGCAGGCTTCCTCGTGGACTCTGGCTTTATCTTCCCTGCCGGTGTCCCTCTTGCTGCATTCCTCTGGTCCTGGCGGTGGTGACCAGGGCATCGCCTAGCCGCTCTCTCTGTCCCTGGCCTCTTGTTTCTTGCCGGGGAGGCGCCCTCCCGATCTTGTCACGCTGCGTCCCGCGGGCCCTGACGGGTCGGGCTGGGCTTCTGCCTAGACGCTCCTTTTGCCCACTTACCTTCTTGATGCAACTCCTAGGAGGAGAGGGACAAGAAAGGCATTATGGGGCACTTATCTTTTTACAAATCAAAAGATGTAGGCATTTGCCAAGCTTTAGTTCAAACTATGTAATCTTCCATCCATGTTCGTACTTTGTATGATCTGTACTTGTCTATCTACCTATTAATGGAAAAATGTTTGTCGGGTGCTTGTGCACGTGTCTTTTAACACATTATGGAAAGGTTGCTTAGTACTCCCAGGTAAGCAGAGCTTTCCCAGCAAGACATCCTGCAGATCCTCACCACAGCTATTACTGAGCCTCATCCGATGGGTCAGGAGCGTGGATGAGGGATGGCCCCCCGCCAGCTCCCCTCAAGTGTCACTACAACCATCTTGACAAAGATGGGAGCACAGATGATGGAAGTGGCAGGGTTTCCCAACGTATAAGTTTTTCATACGCGAGTACGACATGGATGGTGAGGCAAACTTATCTGTGTTTGTTGTTCTTCTTATTGTTCCCGATAAGGATAAGCTGTAGAGGACCAATATGCGGGCTCGTCCTCACTCTTCTTCCCGGGGATTCCATCCGTGGTAGAATCCTGTTGCTAACTCCAAAAAAAAAGAGACAGGAGAGTGGTAGCTGCATATGATCCTTCCTAAGGGATTAGTCACCTTATATTAGGATTATTGTAATCACAATAAATTCATACTTAAGTAAACATGCATGCAAGTTTTGTGCCAGCGCTTCGTTTTATTATCTTTGCACAGGGTCTGCGCCTGGCTTTGTACACAGGGTTACAAGTCCTGGGGACTATGCTTGTACAAAACAGGTTACCGGGACAAGGCCCGGCAACCGCGCCTTATGGGTAGAACTTACAAAGATGCTCAATGTCCCATGAGTTTTGCATTGGTATGCCATGTTCGGTCTCCAGACGGACTGCGCCGGGTCTGGTGACACATGCTACCCGGTAAGGGCCTTCCCACTTTGGTGTCAACTTGTTTGAACCCTTGGCGGACTGAACACGCCTAAGGACAAGGTCACCTTCCTCAAGGCTCCGGGCTTGGACCCTGCGGCTATGGTAGCGGCGCAGGGCCTGCTGGTATTGTGCAACATGTACAGCTGCCCGGAGACAGTCCTCCTCGAGGAGCATGGCATCGTCATGCCGTAGCTACTCTTGTGCTACTTCATCGTAGGCAAGTACCTGAGGCGACCCGTATATGAGTTCCGTGGGGAGCACTGCTTCTGCCCTGTATACCAGGGAGAAGGGAGTTTGGCCAATAGCTCGATTTGGTGTCGTCCTGATTGACCAAAGAACCACCGACACTCATCAATCCAGCGCTTGCCGCATTTTCGCAGTCTATCAAAGGTTCTGGTCTTCAGCCCCCCCAGCACTTCAACCTTCATCCTCTTAGCCTTCCCCTTGCTTCTTGGGTGGGCAACGGAGGCGAAAGAGACCTTGCTCCCAAGGCTCTGGATGTACTGCATGAAGGTGCGACTTGTAAACTGAGTGCCGTTGTCGGTGGTTACCCTGTTGGGCACTCCAAAACGACACACCATTCCATTGAAGAACTTGATAGCTGACTGCGCTGTCACCTTTCTCACTGGTTCCACTTCGGGCCACTTTGTAAACTTGTCGATTGCAACGTACAAGAATTCAAAGCCCCGGGTAGCACGGGGAAAGGGGCCTAAGATATCGAGCCCCCAAACCGCAAAAGGCCAGGACAAAGGGATGGTCTGCAAGCCTTGAGCTGGCTGATGGATATCCTTGGAGTGAAACTGGCATGCCTCACACTTGGTGACGAGCTCAGTTGCATCCCGGAGGGCGGTGGGCCAGTAGAATCCTTGCCGGAAAGTTTTTCCAACAAGTGCTCTTGATCCCATATTTGATCCACACACACCTCCATGTATCTCTGCCAACAGCTCTAGTCCATCTTCTTGACTCATACACTTCAGCTTCACGCCATTGGGTCTCTTTCTGTACAGAACTGGTACATACTCGATTGTCGGGCCACTTTCTCGGATTGCTCTAGATCCTCAGGAAGTTCTCCACTTTGCAAGAATTGGACTATGTGTTGTGCCCATACCGGAGCCTGAGGCTCGACGATAAGGACTAAAGGCATCCCTTCAGCTGTGGGAGCACTTTCTTTAATGGCAAGAACCTGGGATTCTGCTTGAGAGTGTGGCTCACCATTCACCGCAGGATCTCCCCCGGCAACCTTCTCACCAGCAGCTCCAAGGAGCTCTGCCGGGAAATGTTTGCCAGTGTTGAGCATTCTTCTTTTTCTGGCCAGGGCGGTCAGCGAAACTGATGGTTGGGTGAGGTGGAGCACAAAAGTGCCTGGTTCCATAGGGAGCTTCTGCGCAGCGCACTTCGACAGGTGATCGGCAATGCTATTTTCCGCACGAGGTACGTGCTTTGTTTGCAGCCCGTCGAAGTGATCCTCCAGCTTCCTCACCTCTTCCATGTATGCCTCCATCAGCGGGATTTGATAATCCTTGTTCACCTGCTTCACAATAAGCTGGGAGTCACCGCGTATGATCAACTTCTTGATTCCCAATTCAATAGCAACCCGGAGCCCGGCAAGGAGCCCTTCATATTTTGCTGTGTTGTTGGTGACATCTTCCCTGGCGAATGCATCTGGATGACGTACTTGAGGTGTTCTCCGGTGGGCGCGATGAGTAACACTCCCGCGCCAGCACCTTTGTCGTGGGTGGACACGATCACCTATGAGGCCACGGGCCCCTTTTGTCGTTCGGCAGGGGGGAGATCACATTGCACAAAGAGTGAAGGCCATGAGGCAGCACGACGATGAGACTCTGGTGGTTTTTACCCAGGTTTGGGCCGCTAAGAAGCGTAAAACCCTACTCCTGCTTATGGTGGATTGGATGGAGGAACACGAAGATACCACAACGCTCAAGCCTGGCAAGGCAACCTCGGGGAGGGCTGCTACGTGAGTACAAGTGTGTGAGGGTCCGAATCCCTCTCTTGGTTGCCTTGGACCTCCTTTTATAGCTCAAGGGGTAACCAAAGTGGCAAAACAGACATTATCTTGTGATTAGATATCCAAAAGTGCTACCATACCTAACTCTGGCACTTAGGACAAAATGCCATAAATGCTACCTTAGGTGGCGTGCGGGGGTGCATCCCCGACAAGCTTATATCGCCTCTTAGCCATCTTCTTCTTACCGTCTTGACACGCCTCTGGACGGGTGTCAAATGGGTGTGATCTATCTTCCAGCAAGCTGCCACGTGCTTAGTGAATGCCACTTAATCACCTAGGGGCTTGACACCGCATTGATAAGTGACTGGCGTCGTGGTGCGGTGGAGCAGTGGTGTGTTGGCAGCGGTTTATTCTTGACTGCCCTGGCAGGCTTGCCGGGGCGATTCTGAATCACCTTTGGGGTAGCCTCGACCTGGCCGGGCTCTCCTGCCCGGCAAGGGAGGCCTTCCCAGAGTGATATCCTGTTGCCTTGTTCTTCTTAATGCTATCCTTGATCTCACAAAGAGTGGCTTCTCTGGCTTGGCCTTGCATGGACTTGACTAGGCTTGCACATACGGGTCCAGCCATATTGAGGTTGCTATTCCCCCGGCAAGTCCTGGCCATCGGGGAGGAGGTTTTCTATTCGTGCACAAGTCAAGGGAAATAAACACCCCTGTTTGTGTACGCCGACAGAAGCCCCCGTGCCTGAGCCAAACATGTCGCTGGGCATCATTGGGTTAGGCCCCAAATAGTGCACGGACACGCGGCGAAGAAGTGCTGCCCATGCAGCCTTGGTCATGATGATCTGTCAATCCCACGTCCACTCTGCATAATTAGCCCTGGTCGTGGGGTCGTGGAACAGTAGCCGTTAGTGAGTAATGCACCTGCAAAAACTGAACTTCCCCAAAGAAGATAGCGAAGAGCCAGCCCCCGCGCATGTTCCCAATAAAAGGGCAACGCAAAGGGACGCTGCTCATTCATATCCGTTTCTTCTCCCTTCATCTTCTTCCTCAAGCCAAAAACCTCCTTCGCCGCCATCGCCTGATACGTCTCCAACATATCTATGATTTTTTATTGTTCCATGCTATTATATTATCTGTTTTGGATGTTTTATATGCATTATTATGCTATTTTATATTATTTTTAGGACTAACTTATTAACCTAGAGCCCAGTGCCAGTTTCTATTTTTTCCTTGGTTTTGAGTTTTACAGAAAAGGAATATCAAACGGAGTCCAAACGGAATAAAACTTTCGCGATGATTTTTCTTGGACCAGAAGACACCCAGCAGACGTGGAGATGAAGTCAGAGGAGTCCCGAGGAGGCCACAAGCTAGGGGGCGTGCCCTAAGAGCTTGTGGGCCCCTCGGAGCTCCCCTAACCCTAATTCTTCCTCTATATATTCCCAAATATTCCCAAACGACCAGAAGCGTCCACCAAAATACTTTTCCGCCGCCATAACCTTCTGTACCCGTGAGATCCCATCTTGGGGCCTTTTCCGGCATCCTGCCGAAGGGGGATTCGATCACGGAGGGCTTCTACATCAACCCTATTGCCCTTCCGATGAAGCGTGAGTTGTTTACCGCTGACCTATGGGTCCACAGCTAGTAGCTAGATGGCTTCTTCTCTCTCTTTGATTCTAAATACCATGTTCTCCTCGACGTTCTTGAAGATCTATCCGATATAATATTCTTTTATGGTGTGTTTGTCGAGATCCGATGAATTGTGGATTTATGATTAGTTTATCTATGAATATTATTTGAATCTTCTTTGAATTCTTATATGCATGATTTGATATCTTTGTATTTCTCTTTGGATTATCGGTTCGGTTTGGCCAACTAGATTGGTTCTTCTTGCAATGGGAGAGGTGCTTAGTTTTGGGTTCAATCTTGCGGTGTCCTCACCCAGTGACAAAGTAGGGGTAGCGAGGCACGTATTGTATTGTTGCCATCAAGGGTAAAAAGATCGGGTTTTCATCATATTGCTTGAGTTTATCCCTCTACATCATGTCATCTTACTTAAGGCATTACTCCGTTCTTATGAACTTAATACTCTAGATGCATGCTGGATAGCGGTCGATGTGTGGAGTAATAGTAGTAGATGCAGAATCATTTCGGTCTACTTGACACGGACGTGATGCCTATATGCATAATCATTGCCTTGGATATCGTTATAACTTTGCGCTTTTCTATCAATTGCTCAACAGTAATTTGTTCACCCACCGTATTATTTGCCTTCAAGAGAGAAGGCTCTAGTGAAACCTATGCCCCCGGGTCTATTTTCCATCATATATTTTCAGATCTATAAACCAAAAAAAACCAAAAATACCTTGCTGCAATTTATTTACTTTTATTTTGGTTTACGTTTTAGTAAGCTTTTATATCTATCTCTATCAGATCTCACCTTTGCAAGTGACCGTGAAGGGATTGACAACCCCTTTATTGCGTTGGGTCCAAGTGTTTGATTGTTTGTGCAGGTGCATAGATTGGAGACTTGCGTGTATCTCCTACTGGATTGATACCTTGGTTCTTAACTAAGGGAAATACTTATCTCTACTTTGCTGCATCACCCTTTCCTCTTCAAGGGAAAAACCAACGCAAGCTCAAGAAGTAGCAGGAAGAATTTCTGGCGCCGTTGCCGGGGAGATCTACATCAAGCCTACCAAGTACCCACCATAAACTCTCATCTCTTGCATTACATTATTTGCCATTTGCCTCTCGTTTTCCTCTCCCCCACTTCTAAAAGGATTTTAGAAAAACACAAAAAGATTTGCCCTTTTTATTCGCTCTTCTTCCGTTCGTGTTTTCGTTTGCTTTTGGTTGCTCGTGTGTTAGATTGCTAGCTTTGTTACGATGTCTCAAGAAAATACCAAGTTGTGTGACTTTTCCAATACTAATAATAATTATTTTATTAGTACTCCGATTGCTCCTGCCACTAGTGCGGAATCTTATGAAATTAATGCCGCTTTGCTGAATCTTGTTATGAAAGATAAATTTTCTGGCCTTCCTAGTGAAGATGTCGCATCCCATCTAAATACTCTCGTTGAGTTGTGTGATATGCAAAAGAAGAAAGATGAGGATAATGATATTGTTAAATTGAAGCTATTTCCGTTCTCACTATGAGATCGTGCTAAAACTTGGTTTTCATCTTTGCCTAAAAATAGTATTGATTCATGGAATAAGTGTAAAGATGCTTTTATTTCCAAGTATTTTCCTCCCGCTAAGATCATCTCCCTTAGGAATGATATAATGAATTTTAAGCAACTTGATCGTGAACATGTTGCACAATCTTGGGCGAGGATGAAATTGATGATAAGAAATTGCCATACTCATGGTTGAAGTTTATGGATGATCATACAAATTTTTTATGCCGGATTGAATTTTGCATCTAGAAATCTTTTAGATTCGGCCGCGGGAGGTACTTTTATGGAAATCACATTAGGAGAAGCTACTAAACTCCTAGATAATATCATGGCTAATTACTCTCAATGGCATACCGAAAGATCTTCTACTAGTAAAAAAGTGCATGCGACTGAAGAAATTAATACTTTGAGTGGAAAGATGGATGAACTTATGAATATGTTTGCTAGTAAGAGTGCTCCTATCAATCCTAATGATATGCCTTTGTCTACTTTGATTGAGAACAACAATGAATCTATGGATGTGAATTTTGTTGGTAGGAACAATTTTGGTAATAACGCGTATAGAGGTGATTTCAACCCTAGGCCGTTTCCTAGTAATTCCTCTAATAATTATGGTAATTCCTACAACCATTCTTATGGAAATTATAATAATATGCCCTCTGATCTTGAGAACAATATTAAAGAATTTATTAATTCACAGGTTTTCAATGCTATGGTTTAAGAAAAATTGCTCAAGATTGATGATTTGGGTAGGAACGTTGATAGAATTTCTCTTGAGATTGATTCTTTGAAAATTAGATCTATGCCACCCAAGCATGATATAAATGAATCTCTAAAAGCTATTAAAATTTCTATTAATGAGTGCAAAGAAAGAACCGCTAGGATGCATGCTAAGCAAGATTGGTTTGTTCAAGCGTGTTCTTCAATATCTTGTGATAATAATGATGAAGATCTTAAAGTGATTGGTGTGACTCCTATTGAATCTTTGTTTTATAATATAAATCTTGATGGGACTGGAGATGAGTCAACTTTAGCTAGAAGGCGTCCCAATGATTCGGAGTTTTTAGATCTTAATGCAAAAATTGATAAAAGTGGGATTGGAGAGGTCAAAACTTTAAGTAGCGATGAACCTACTCTTTTGGATTTCAAGGATTTTAATTATGATAATTGTTCTTTGATAGATTGCATTTCCTTGTTGCAATCCATGTTGAATTCTTCTCATGCTTACAATCAAAATAAAGCTTTTACTAAACATATCGTTGATGCTATGATGAAATCTTTTGAAGAAAAACTTGATTTGGAAGTTTCTATACCTAGAAAGCTTTATGATGGGTGGGAACCTACTATTAAGATTAAAATTAAAGATTATGAGTGCCGTGCTTTGTGTGATTTGGGTGCTAGCGTTTCCACGATTCCAAAAACTTTATGTGATGTGCTAGGTTTCCGTGAATTTGATGATTGTTCTTTAAATTTGCATCTCGTGGATTCCACTATTAAGAAACCTATGGGAAGAATTAATTATGTTCTTATTGTTGCAAATAGGAATTATGTTCCCATAGATTTCATTGTGCTTGATATAGATTGCAATCCTACATGTCCTATTACTCTTGGTAGACCTTTCCTTAGAACGATTGGTGCAATTATTGGTATAAAAGAAGGAAACATTAGATTTCAATTTCCGTTAAGGAAGGGAATGGAACACTTTCCAAGAAAGAAAATTAAGTTGCCATATGAATCTATTATGAGAGCTACTTATGGATTGCATACCAAAGATGACAATACCTAGATCTATGTTTTATGCCTAGCTAGGGGCGTTAAACAATAGCGCTTGTTGGGAGGCAACCCAATTTTATTTTTATGTTTTTTGTTTTGGTTCTGTTTTTCAATAATTACACATTATTACCTTTGTAGTAATTGTGTTTTGGTGTTTTAATTAGTGCTTGACCCAAGTAAGACCTTTGGGATGGCTTACAGTGATAGTTGATTTGATCTTGCTGAAAAACACAAACTTTTGCGTCCAGTAACATAATTGTTTAAATTCACTGGAGAGTGGAAAAAATCTGAATGTTTAAAAAAAGATTTATATACAAACTTACTCTGTTGTCCTAATGTTTCAGAATTTTTGGAGTTCCAGAAGTATTAGAACAATTCAGATCTTCGCAGACTGTTCTGTTTTTGACAGATTCTATTTTCTATGTGTTGTTTGGTTATTTTGATGAATCTATGGGTAGTATCAGGGCGTATGAACCATGGAGAAGTTGGAATACAGTAGATATTACACCAATATAAATAAAGAATGAGTTCACAACAGTACCAAAAAGTGGTGATTTATTTTCTTATACTAACAGATCTCATGAGTTTTCTGTTGAGTTTTGTGTTGTGAAGTTTTCAAGTTTTGGGTAAAGATTTGATGGACTATGGAATAAGGAGTGGCAAGAGCCTAAGCTTGGGGATGCTCAAGACACCCCAAGGTAATATTCAAGGACAACCAAGCATCTAATCTTGGGGATTCCCCGGATGGCACCCCCTCTTTCATCTTCGTCTATCGGTAAATTTACTTGAGGCTATATTTTTATTCACCACATGATATGTGTTTTGCTTGGAGCGTCTTGTATGATATGAGTCTTTTATTTTTAGTTTGCCACAATCATCCTTGCTGTACATACCTTTTGAGAGGGACATGCATGAATCGTTAATTTATTAGAATACTCTATGTGCTTCACTTATATCTTTTGAGCTAGGCAATTTTGCTCTAGTGCTTCACTTATATCTTTTTAGAGCACGGTGGTGGCTTTATTTTATAGAAATTGTTGAACTCTCATGCTTCACATATATTATTTTGGGAATCTCTCTAAACAGCATGGTAATTTGCATAGGTTATGAATTTAGTCCTAATATGATGGGCATCCAAGAGGGATATAATAAAAACCTTCATATAAAGAGCATTGAATACTATGAGAAGTTTGATTCCTTATGATTGTTTTGAGATATAAAGATAGTGATATTAGAGTCATGCTAGTGAGTAATTGTGGATCGGTAGAAATACTTGTGTTAAAGTTTGTGATTCCCGTAGCATGCACGTATGGTGAACCATTATGTGATGAAGTCGGAGCATGATTTATTTATTGATTGTCTTCCTTATGAGTGGCGGTCGGGGACGAGTGATGGTCTTTTCCTACCAATCTATCCCCCTAGGAGCATGTGTGTAGTACTTTGTTTTGATAACTAATAGACTTATGCAATAAGTATGTGAGTTCTTTATGACTAATATTGAGTCCATGGATTATACGCACTCTCACCCTTCCACCATTGCTAGCCTCTCTAGTACCGCTCAACTTTCACCGGTGCACTACACCCACCATATACCCTTCCTCAAAACAGCCACCATACCTACCTATTATGGCATTTCCATAGCCATTCCGAGATATATTGCCATGCAACTTCCACCATTCCGTTTATTATGACACGCTCCATCATTGTCATATTGCTTTGCGTGATCGTAAGATAGCTAGCATGATGTTTTGGCTTGTCCATTTTTTGATGTCATTACTATGCTAGATGCTTTCACATCTCGGTACACCACTGGAGGCATTCATATAGAGTCATATTTTTGTTCTAAGTATCGAGTTGTAATTCTTGAGTTGTAAGTAAATAAAAGTGTGATGATCATCATTATTAGAGCATTGTCCCATGTGAGGAATTGATGATGGAAGTTATGATTCCCTCACAAGTTGGGATGAGTCTCCGGACTTTATAAAAAATAAAAGAGGCCAAAGAAACCCACAAAAAAAGAGGCCAAAGAAGCCCAAATAAAAAAATAAGAGAAAAGAGAGAAGGGGCAATGCTACTATCCTTTTTCCACACTTGTGCTTCAAAGTAGCACCATGATCTTCATGATACAGAGTCTCCTATTTTGTCACTTTCATGTATACTAGTGGGAATTTTTCATTATAGAACTTGGCTTGTATATTCCAATGATGGGCTTCTTCAAATTGCCCTAGGTCTTCGTGAGCAAGCGAGTTGGATGCACACCCACTTAGTTTCTTTTTGAGCTTTCATAAACTTATAGCTCTAGTGCATCCGTTGCATGGCAATCCCTACTCACTCACATTGATATCTATTGATGGGCATCTCCATAGCCCGTTGATATGCCTAGTTGATGTGAGACTATCTCCTTCTTTTTGTCTTCTCCACAACCACCATATTCTATTCCACCTATAGTGCTATATCCATGGCTCATATCCATGGCTCACGCTCATGTATTGCGTGAAAGTTGAAAAAGTTTGAGAACATCAAAAGTATGAAACAATCGCTTGGCTTGTCATCGGGGTTGTGCATGATTTAATACTTTGTGTGATGAAGATGGAGCATAGCCAGACTATATGATTTTGTAGGGATAACTTTCTTTGGCCATGTTATTTTGAGAAGACATGATTGCTTTATTAGTATGCTTGAAGTATTATTGTTTTTATGTCAATATTAAACTTTTGTTTTGAATCTTATGGATCTGAATATTCATGCCACAATAAAGAAAATTACATGGATAAATATATTAGGTAGCATTCCACATCAAAAAATTTGTTTTTATCATTTACCTACTCGAGGACGAGCAGGAATTAAGCTTGGGGATGCTTGATACGTCTCCAACGTATCTATAATTTTTTATTGCTCCATGCTATTATATTATCTGTTTTGGATGTTTTATATGCATTATTATGCTATTTTATATTATTTTGGGGACTAACTTATTAACCTAGAGCCCAGTGCCAGTTTCTGTTTTTTCCTTGTTTTTGAGTTTTACAGAAAAGGAATATCAAACGGAGTCCAAATGGAAAAAAACTTTCGCGATGATTTTTCTTGGACCAGAAGACACCCAGCAGACTTGGAGATGAAGTCAGAGGAGTCCCGAGGATGCCACAAGCCAGGGGGCGCTCCCTGAGGGCTTGTGGGGCCTGCGGAGCTCCCCTAACACTAATTCTTCCTCTATATATTCCCAAATATTCCCAAATGACCAGAAGCGTCCACCAAAATACTTTTCCGCCGCCATAACATTCTGTACCCGTGAGATCCCATCTTAGGGCCTTCTCTGGCATCCTGCCGGAGGGGGATTCGATCACGGAGGGCTTCTACATCAACCCTATTGCCCTTTCAATGAAGCGTGAGTAGTTTACCATAGACCTACAGGTCCATAGCTAGTAGCTAGATGGCTTCTTCTCTCTCTTTGATTCTCAATAGCATGTTCTCCTCGATGTTCTTGGAGATCTATCCGGTGTAATATTCTTTTGCGGTGTGTTTGTCGAGATCCGATGAATTGTGGATTTATGATCAGTTTATCTATGAATATTATTTGAATCTTCTTTGAATTCTTATATGCATGATTTGATATCTTTGTATTTCTCTTCAAATTATTGGTTTGGTTTGGCCAACTAGATTGGTTCTTCTTGCAATGGGAGAGGTGCTTAGTTTTGGGTTCAATCTTGCGGTGTCCTCACCCAGTGACAAAGTAGGGGTAGCGAGGCACGTATTGTATTGTTGCCATCAAGGGTAAAAAGATGGGGTTTTCATCATATTGCTTGAGTTTATCCCTCTAGATCATTTCATCTTACTTAAGGCGTTACTCCATTCTTATGAACTTAATACTCTAGATGCATGCTGGATAGCGGTCGATGTGTGGAGTAATAGTAGTAGATGCAGAATCGTTTTGGTCTACTTGACACGGACGTGATGCCTATATGCATAATCATTGCCTTGGATATCGTCATAACTTTGCGCTTTTCTATCAATTGCTCGATCGTAATTTGTTCACCCACCGTATTATTTGCCTTCAAGAGAGAAGCCTCTAGTGAAACCTTTGGCCCCCGGGTCAATTTTCCATCATATATTTTCACATCTATAAACAAAAAAAAACAAAAATACCTTGTTTCAATTTATTTACTTTTATTTTGTTTCACGTTTTAGTAAGCATTTATATCTATCTCTATCAGATCTCACCTTTGCAAGTGACCGTGAAGGGATTGACAACCCCTTTATCGTGTTGGGTGCAAGTGTTTGATTGTTTGTGCAGGTGCATAGATTGGAGACTTGCGTGTATCTCTTACTGGATTGATACCTTGGTTCTTAACTGAGGGAAATACTTATCTCTACTTTTCTGCATCACCCTTTCCTCTTCAATGGAAAAACCAACGCAAGCTCAAGAAGTAGCATCGCCCGCCCTCGAAAAACTCTGCTAGATCTTTCGCGTCTTCTGCGAGTCCAAGAAATGGGGCGAAAGACGGGCGCCGTGAAGGGGAAGCAGGCGGCTGCTCCCGCGGATCCCGCGACAGAGGAGAGGAGAAGGAAAGCACAAGAACTAGACAGGTGGCAACAGGAGGATGTGGTGTTCTCCCTGTCGAATCTGGATGGCAATACCTTAATCGCAAGGTATGCCTATATGTGGGGGAGGGATAACAAGAATGCGCATGGAGCGCCCGAAGATCTGCCGGTGGGGACCAAGATTCCGTCAAATTCGTACCACTTCTTCTGCGTGTACTTTCTTTGCGGTCTCTCTTCCCCCTTTTCCGACTTCTTTTGTGCCATGATGACGGTGTACGGATTCCATCTTCTCGACTTCACTCCCAAATGCCATGGCATGCATGGCAATCTTCGCCCACTTGTGTGAGAATTTCATTGGGGTCGCCCCCAATGTAGATTTGTTCAGGCACTTCTTCATCCCGTGGATAGAAGACAAATCCCACTGCTCAGGGAACATAAGCTGGATCCCCTGGTGCAAGAAGGAAGATTGGGATTATCTCCCTGTCTAGCAGCGCAGCAAGTGGGAGGAATGGAGGGGTGACTGGTGCTGGATCAAGGACGAAGAGGCCCCTGAGTTTTGCTCGACGCAGACTGGATGCATCACGTGCAGAGGAAACTGGAGCAAGCTGGGCCTCACTGACGATAGGCTCCGCTCGGCGCTGAACAGGATCGCCCGCCTCAAAGCTGCCGGGCTTACCATCAAGCATGTGGGGGCCGACTTCCTCTGGCGCCGCATTGCACCGCTGCAGAAGAGGGACAGGTTTGCTTGGGAGTACAAGAATTCTGCCAATAGGATGCGACTGTACCCAGGCCCCGCCAACAACCTGACAGTGTATGGCCATGGCTGGTTGTGCGAATAGCTGTTTGGCAATCTTGGGTAATTTCATCTACCGGCAAAGGTTGTTCCCTTGCACCTTAACTCTGGATTGAGCCAGATCCTGCAATGGATGCCTGATTGCAATGCCCTGGATGACGAGATGGACTGGGTCTCTCGTTTGGAAGAAAGATCTTCCAGGGTAGAGGACGACCTCGTCAAGCGCACCTCCAAGGCAGAGGCAAAATTCATTGCAACCAGGATCGCAGAGGATAGGGAGCTTAGGGCTACCAGGGGAACAGGGCCCGGAGTGGAGGAGGAGGAACGTGCTGAGGGTGAAGGCTCTTCTGAAGAGGAGAGTGAAGAGCATGCCACGGAGGAGGCTGCCAGGCTGGGACTTCTCAAGTCACGGCAACAGGGCTCCAAGAAGGGGACGAGGCTGAGGAGGAAAGGAAACTTGAGGCAGAGGAAGAAGGGCTCGAAATGGGCCCTCAAGCTCCGGGGCCAGGTCGGCGCCTCCGCAAGCGGGCTAGCCGAGAACCAGCGGTTCCTTCCCTCTCACGGGGCAGCCAAAGGGTGAAGAAGACAACCACCAAGGGCGACAAGCAAGACATGGCACGCCGCTAATCCGCTCGCCTCTCCCAGGCCAAGACTCCACCCACCAAGCGGCGGGCGGTCATGGGGGTAGATCCAAGCCCCTCGTCGAGCCCAATTTCTTCGTCGAGCTGAATCCTGCCAGAGGTCTCGGTCCCACTAACGAGCTCATTGCCGCCAGCAAGTGTCGCTCCTCCAACTCTGAAAAGGGGCAGAGCAACCCCCACCACCCATGGCATACGAGCTAGGCTCCATGCTCAGGGACTCAGAGTAAGCAGAACGACCAAGCCTCTTGTTGAAGTAGTCTATACTTGGTCGCTAATTTAATCGTGTCTTGTTTGATTTGGCAGGGATGAGGAACCCCTTGCTCAGCGGGCCAAGCATGCAGTGGTGCCGGGCCATTCGGCAGACGTGGGTCTGGCGGGGGATAGGGCAGGGGATCCCGTGCCTAGCCCCCAGCCCAGCCCCCAGCGCAAAGGCATGGGACACACTTCGTCTGCTCGCAGAGGCGCGTCCCTCATCTCCCGGCAAAGGGTTGGGTGAGAGCCAACAAGGAGGGGCCCACCAAGAGGCGTCCACCTTTCAAGGGTCTCCGTTGGCCCAAGTTCAAGCAGAGGAATCTTCGGCAAGGGCCTCTGCCGGGGGGTCTGCTCGCGTCGAGGTCACAACTACCGAGGGGGTGGACATGGACAGAGCGCCGGCAACCAATGTTGCCGGGAAAGGAGATGTCTCCTCACAGCAGCTACCACCGGGTAATCCACTCGTCTTTGCTTCCACTCTCTTGGATTACTTATTTTCCTAGCCTTGACTTATGAGTATCTGGCTTCTTATCATTCCATCTGTAGATTTTGTTTGCAGTCTTGTCAACTGAAGAACCTGAGCTCTTGGAGGAGGTGGCTAACATTGGAAAAAGTGCTGCCGAAGAAGCAGTCAGGATTGCTGCCGCGAAAGGCCATGAGCAGACTGCCAGGGATATTCAAGAATCCTCAGAAGACATAGAGAAAATCCCCGGCAGCATACCAGGCCCCGATACAGTCATTGAGGAGAAGGCCTCCCTCCAATCCATGGGACCTTTTCCCATGAATTATCCTCTGGCCGCAGCCTCGCAATCTTCCCCAAACAAGCTGGTGCTAATCCTTGCTCGCCCTAGACCCGCAACTCCTGGCTCATCTGTCGTAGGGGGCGCAGACTTCGATGGAGAGATCAGACGCATACTGGCGCCACTGTCTCAGAGAGTTGGAGATGCTGGTGATTCTGATGATGGCGCCAAGGATTTGGCTTTCCTGGAATCCATGGCGACAGGGCTCAAGGACGTGCAGAACAGGTGCAACCTCAAATGGCAAGCAATCAAGGAGCAGCGCAACTCCGTCGATCTTGTGGACCAGAAGCCGAGGGAGAAAGGCGACGAACTGTGTGAGTGGTACAAGAACCAGTCCCACTGTCTCATGTGACAAGAGGAGGTGCTGACCATGGCCAAGGAGGACATTGCTGCCCGGGAGGTCCGGTTGGCGGAAGGCGAATCGCTTCTAAACACCAAGGAGAAGGACATTTCCGCTCGGGAAGGGGCTCTTGAAGCTACTCTGCACGGCAAGGACGAGGAGCTGGAGGCCCTTGTTCAGCAGCACAGGAAGGATCTGGTGGATGGCCACAAAGCCACCCTCAATGCACTCACCCTTGAATCTTCCGCCCAATTGAAGAAGGTTACCGACGAGCTAGCTACCGAATCTGCTGCCAAGGCTGATCTTGAAAATCAATTGAGCAAGCTGATAGAGGACCTCGCCGGGAGTAGTAAGGAGATCGTGGCCCTCAAAGAAGAAGTGCGGAAAGCAGAGGCCACCCTGGAGGGCGTGCAATCGCAACTTTCTTCCAAAAGCCAAGACCTCGACACTGCCAACGGCACCATATCTAGTATGAAAGCCAGTCTTGCCTCTCTAAAGAAGAAGCTTGAATCTGCCGGTTGCCGCGAGAAGTTGTTGATGATGGACTTGAATAAGGCGAGAACTCTCCAAAAAGACGCGGAAGACAAGCTGGAAAACCAAATTTAGCAGCGCGACCTCTAGATCAAGAGCATGGTTGATATTGCCGAATGCCTCACTGCCCAGATTGTAGACATGGACATGAAGAGCTGGTCTTTCTCCGTTGGCAAGCATGAAGTTCCAAGTGTCAAGCTGACGCTCTTCTTTGAAGGCCTGATCGAAGGGTTGAGGATGTATGAAGACGATAGGGCCGCCTGCTTTGCCGACGAATCCCAGAAGCTTGCTCGTGACGCTCTCTTCCTGGTCTTGAGCAACCTCGCCTTCTTCCACCCGAACCTTGACCTCTCCGATGGTTTCAAGAAGCTGCCACAAGGTGCCGACGTCTCTGCCGCCGCGAAGAAGGCCAGCCCCCTTGCTGACAGGGTCCTCTCAGTCCCAAGAGTTCAGGGAGGCCGCCGGACCCAGCCTTGAGCCATCCTTGCTGCCGTGCTATCTTGTACTAAGACACAACATGTATCCCATATTAGGCTCCGTAGTGTTTTGGTTTAAATGCTTATTGAACTGATGTTTCTATGCGAGCGCATGCCATCCCCTTCCGTTTCTCCATCAGTATTCATATGGTTAACTTCCTCGTGTACTTTGGTTGCCTGCCTACAGCATGTTGCCGCGACTGCTTCTAAGGAATAGGCCCCTAGCATTCTGCTGGCAAAAACACGCTGCCGGTGGGTTTTTCCCTAACAGTCTTTGATGCAGCCACCAGCTTCGTTGAGCGGACTCGAAACAAAGCAAGGGTGCAAACAAATACGGCAAGGTTCCATCGCGCAGAGGACTCGCCATATGAAACCTTGGTTGTTTCAAGGGATGCGCGGGTACGAGCTCTGAAGAAAGTTCACAAGCATGCCAACTTAGCTTTTGTTCATGTTTCCCTCCTGCCGGGGTGCATATTTGCTTATGCATTCCATCCCCTCATTTATGTGTGGTTGTCCCTCCTCCTTGTGTCTCCCAGCGAAATTTCGCACGTGCATTCACTTTCGCCCTGAAAAGAGGGGAAAATGGGAAGGGACAAAATGGAGGAACTTGGTGGTCCATTAGTTACGTGCTCAACCCCAGCACGGGTCGAGGGGTCAAAGTAAACATTCAGAACTAATGAAACACCATGGAAGAAGGAAGAACTGGCCCCTCTCTTCTCTCCCTTCCTTCTGATGACCTCTCAACGACCGGCGTGATAGACATGCTGGCGCACATGGCCTTGTCGTAGCTTGCTTGCCAGGGGTGCCAACCGATGGATTCGCCCTGGCATACAGCTCCGGATTCACCCTTGGCGGGCTGAATGCAGGACCGAACTTCATGCGGACTCATCGACACTGGCGGCATCGCCGCTATGCATCCTGATCATTGGAGAGGAAGGAGGGAAAGGGAGGCCAAGTACACACCGTTCTCTTGCTCGTCAGACAGAGCGGCAGCTCTCAGGAACATGTGTGCTCGATCGAGGATCACGAGGGGGACGGCGCTGCCTCTCGCCCGTCTCTCCTTCTGACCGCGGATGGCACAGCGGCCATGTTATCTGTGCCAGCCACTACAACCGTAGCACCGATGTCCCTCGCCCTACTCGCCGCTGTTGCTGTGGCGGAAACGTGCGATGGAGTCTCGGAAGGAGGAGGCTAGGGAGCTGCATTGCTCCTCTTCTTCGTCCATGACAAAGAAGACGATGATGAAGATCGACACGCTGTTCACAACTTCAGGTTCGCACAAGCGATTCCCCCTACCTGGCACGCGAAAGATGTCGTGGGTGGACACGATCAACCATGAGGCCACGGGCCCCTTTTGTGGTTCGGCAGGGGGAGATGACATTGCACAAAGACCGGAGTCCATGAGGCAGCACGATGATGAGACTCTGGTGGTTTTTACCCAGGTTCGGGCCGCTAACAAGCATAAAACCCTACTCCTGCTAGTGGTGGATTGGATGGAGGAACAAGAAGAACACGCAGTGCTCAAGCCCGGCAAGGCAGCCTCGGGGAGAGGTGCCACGCGAGTACAAGTGTGTGAGGGTCCGAATCCCTCTCTCGGTTGCCTTGGACCATCTTTTATAGCTAAAGGGGTAACCACAGTGGCAAAACAGACATTATCTTGTGATTAGATAGCCAACAGTGCTATCATACCTAACTCTATCACTTTGGACAAAATGCCATAAATGCTACCTTAGGTGGCGTGCGGGGGTGCATCCCCGGCATGCTTATGTCACCGCTTAGCCATCTTCTGCTTATCATTTTGACACGCCTCTGGACGGGTGTCAAATGGGTGTGATCTGTCTTCCAGCAAGGTGCCACTTGCTTAGTGAATGCCACTTAATCGCCTGGGGGGCTTGACACCGCATTGATAAGTGACTGGCATCGTGGTGCGGTGGAGCGGTGGTGTCTTGGCAGCGGTTTGGTCTTGGCGTCCCCGGCAGGCTTGCCGAGGTGATTCTGACTCGCCTTCGGGGGGGCCTTGACCTGGTTGGGCTCTTCTACCCGACAAAGGAGGCCTTCCCAGAGTGATATCCTTCTACCTTGTTCTTCTTAATGCTCTTCTTGATATCACGAAGAGCGGCTTCTTTGGCTTGGCCTTGCGTGGACTTGACTGGGATTGCACTGACGGGTCCAGCCATATTGAGGTAGCTATTCCCCCGGCAAGTCCTGGCCATCGAGGCAGAGGTTTTCTGTCCGTGCACAAGTCAGGGGAAATAAACACCCCTGTTTGTGTACCCCGACAACCTTGAAGCGAGAAGGCACCGCCAAAGTACATGACCCATTCCTTAGGGGCCCCCTTGCCAGGGAGGGCGGTTTCCACAGTCTCTTCATCAGGAGTTGGCGTCCACTCTACTATGAATTCCGCTAGTGCTCTGCTTTGGATAGTTGATGTGCTTTCAAGCTTCAAGGGAAAACTTGACAGCTCCAGAGCCCATTCTACTATCCTACTGGTGGCTTCGGGGTTCCTCAAGATCCGTTGTTGTGGGAGGCGAGTCACAATAGTGATCTCGTGGGCTTGAAAGTAATGGCGTAGCTTCCTTGAGCCCATGAGGAGGCCGAAGATCAGCTTTTGGACCCCAGAGTACCTTGATCTGGCCCCTTGTAAGAGGGAGCTGACAAAGTAAACTGGTCGCTGCACCATTTTCTTTCTTGCCACCCCTTCCCGCTTATCAGTGCTGATCTGTGGTCTCCCTTCATCGCTCCCGGCAGGCTCTGCCAGGGATAGAGCTAGTTCAACACTGGGTGGTTCTGCCGTAGTAGCTTCCCTACTATCCACTTCCCTCTGTGCCACCAGGGCAGCACTAACCACTTGATTTGTTGCCGCTAGATACAACAGCAATGACTCTTGCGGTTTAGGTGCGACCAAGGTTGGGGCAGAGGAAAGGTAGGCTTTCAAATCTTGCAGCGCAGCCTCGGCTTCGGGAGTCCATTTCATTGGACCAGCCTTCTTCAATATTTTGAAAAACGGCAAGGCGCGCTTAGCAGATTTGGAGATGAACCTACTCAGTGCAGCAACGCAGCCAGTCAAACATCTCACATCCTTGACTGTCTTCGGAGCTTGAATCTGTTCTATCACCTTGATCTTGTCGGGGTTGGCTTCTATCCCTTGCTGAGACACAAAGAACCCAAGAGGCTTGCCGGAGGTAATGCCAAACACGCACTTCTCTGGGTTGAGCTTCAAGTTGATCTTCCACAAATTTGCAAAGGTCTATTCGAAATCCTCAATGAGTGAAGATTTTGTCCTTAGTTTTGACCACTATATCATCCATAGACGCTTCAATGTTTCTGTGTGGCTGAGGCTTGAAACCAATCTGCACGACCCTCGCGAATGTGGAACCAGCACTTTTTAGCCCCAGAGTCATACGTACAAAATAGTACGTGCCACACGGGGTGATGAAGGTGGTCTTTTCTTCATCTTCCTTGGCCATGAAGATCTGGTGGTACCCAAAGTACGCGTCCAAGAAGGAAAGCAAATCACATCCGGAGGTGGAATTAACGATCTGATCAATGCACACCAAGGGGAAGGGATCCTTTGGACAAGCCTTGTTCAGGCCAGTGAAGTCGATACAAAGTCTCCACTTCCTATTAGCCTTGCGCACCACCACTGGATTTGGTAACCAAGTTGGATGCAGTACTCGGACAAAACCTGCTGCCTCTAGCTTCTTGATCTCCTCAACAATGAACTACTGTCTCTCCAACAACAGCTTCCTGACTTTCTGCTTGACGGGGCAGGCATGAGGACAGACAGCAAGGTGGTGCTCGATTACCTTCCTGGGAACACCGGGGATGCCAGATGGTTGCCAGGCAAACACATCAACATTCGCCTGCAGGAAGGCAACGAGCGTGCTTTCCTATTTGTCATCAAGGGTAGCACTAATGGTGAAAGTACCATCTGTGCCATCCTGCCACGCTGGCACTTTCTTGGTCGCAGGAGGAGCAGCCCTGGATCTTTTGTTGGACGAACTCTCCGGCAACTCACTGTCGGGTGCAGCGCACTCCAAAGAGACGCGCTTCCCGGGGTCCTTGCCGGTGTTCTTAACCTTCTTCCCTTCCTTGGCGGGAGCTGAGTGATGACCCACAAGTATAGGGGATCAATCGTAGTCCTTTTGATAAGTAAGAGTGTCGAACCCAACGAGGAGCAGAAGGAAATGACAAGTGGTTTTCAGCAAGGTATTTTCTGCAAGCACTGAAATAGTCGGTAACAGGTAGTTTGATAGCAACATAATTTGTAACGGACAAGTAACGGTAAATAAAGTGCAGCAAGGTAGCCCAATCCTTTTGTGGCAAAGGACAGACCAAAATGATCTCTTATATTAAGCAAAGCGTTCTTGAGGGTACATGGGAATTTCATGTAGTCACTTTCATCATGTTGGTTTGATTCGTGTTCCCTACTTTGATAATTTGATATGTGGGTGGACCAGTGCTTGGGTGTTGTTCTTACTTGAACAAACCTTCCACTTATGATGAACCCCCTCGCAAGCATCCGCAACTACGAGAAAAGTATTAAGATAAAATCTAACCATAGAATTAAACATTTGGATCCAAATCGGTCCCTTACGAAGTAGCGCATAAACTAGGGTTTAAGCTTCTATAACTCTAGCAACCCATCATCTAATAACTACTCCACAATGCATTCCCTTAGGCCCAAATATGGTGAACTGCCATGTAGTCGACGTTCACATGACACCACTAAGGGAATCACAACATACATATCATCAAAATAATCAAACACATATCAAGTTCACATGATTACTTGCAACATGGCTTCTCCCGTGACCTCAAGAACAAAAGTAACTAGTCACAAATGATAATCATGCTCGAGAGCAGAGGGGTATTAAATAGCATAATGGATCTGAACATATATTATTTCACCAAATAAACCATATAGTAATCAACTACAAGATGTAATCAACACTACTAGTCACCCACAGGTACCAATCTGAGGTTCCGGTACAAAGATTGAACACAAGAGATGAACTAGGGTTTGAGAGGAGATGGTGCTGTTGAAGATGTTGATGGAGATTGGCCTCCCAAAGATGAGAGGATTGTTGGTGATGACGATGGCTTCGATTTCCCCCTTCGGGAGGGAAGTTCCCCCGGCGAAATCGCTCCGCCGGAGGGCAAAAGTGATCCTGCCCAAGTTCCGCCTCGAGACGGCGGCGCTCCGTCCCGAAAGTCCTCCCCTTATTTTTTCTAGATCAAAATGACCTATATACTAGAAGATGGGCACCGGAGGTGGGCTGAGCTGAGCACAACCCACCAGGGCGCGCCTGGGGGGCCTGGCGCTCCCTGGTGTCTTGTGCTCACCAGGTGGCCCCCCTCCGGTAGTTATTTGCTCTAGTATTTTTTATATATTCCAAAATAATTCTCCATAAAATTTCAGCTCATTTGGAGATGTGCAGAATAGGTAACTCTGACGTAGCTTTTTCAGGTCTAGAATTCCAGCTACCGGCATTCTCCCTCTGTGTAAACCTTGCATATTATGAGAGAAAAGGCATTAGAATTACTCCATAAAGCATTATTCTGCATAAAAACATAATAAATAACAGTAGGAACTCATGATGCAAAATGGACGTATCACTGAAGCACTGACGGCCTCCGCCGCTGCCGCATCTCTGTACATCTTGTCCACATATATGACTACATCCCTCTTATCCGACGGGATAGTGATAACTCCCATAGGACCAGGCATCTTCAGAGTGTTATATGGATAGGGGGACGCTGCCATGAACTTGGCTAGAGCTGGCCGACCAAGAATCTCGATAAATGGTAGGGGAAGCTCAACGACGTCAAACACAATCTTTTCCGTCCTGAAGTTGATTTACCCGCTAAACGTTACCGGCAAGGTAATCTTTCCCTTCGGCTGACTCCTTCTTTGGTTAATCCCTTGAAAAGTGCCAGTTTTCTTTAGGTCTTTGTCAGGAATTTGGAGTTTCTTGAGTACTCCGGGGGAAATCAAATTCAGCCCCGCACCGCCGTCAACCAACATCTTGTTGACCTTGAGGTTGTGGGTTGTTGGCGAAACCAACAACGGCAAACATCCTAACGCAATAGTGCGGTCTGAATGATCCCCGATGTCAAAGATAATGGGCGCATGCGGGACCACCTAAGTGGCTCTCGAGCACACGCCACTGGCTCTGCAGCATTAACCTCATGCGCCCACTGCTTGAGTTGGCGATGAGAGGAGTGCAAAGATGCACCTCCGTCAATGCACATTGCCTTAGTAGCTCTCTGAAACTCCTGTTCACTGGTTTCATCATCCTCTTCTCCGCTATCATCTTCACTTTCCTTCTTCTCACGGCCCTGGCGGGTTTCTCTTTCTGTTGATCAAACTTTCCACGGTGTCTGTTACGACCACCACGTCCTTTCCCGCCAGTACCGTTCTGAGTTCTCTCCTTGTCACGCATCTCGTACTCAGCCTTTTGTTTTTCAACTAAGTGCTCGACTTGCTTGCAATCCTGAAGGTCATGACCCCTGGTCCTATTGATCTTGCAGTATGGCCCGTCAGACTTGCCGGTTTTCTCAGCAGTCGCTGCCGCTCGACAATCAGCGCATGTAGTAGCTTCCTTGCCGTGCGTCTTAGTTTTTGCCTTCTTGCCGGTGCTAAGATCACCAGTACTCTCATCCTCCATCACTGCCTTCTCCTTTCGATTCCTATTGCACTTCTTGTTCTTCTTCTTGGGGGTGGCAACGTCGTCATCATCCTCCGAATCGACTTCGACGTGAACCTCTTCCCCGGGATGTCTTCCCCCTTATTCAGCACGAGAACACTTATCCGCCAGCGTGTAGAGCTCGCTGACGGTCTTAGGAAACCAAACATTCATCTTAGCCTGCATTCTGCGGTTGCGCACATTTGTATGAAATGCGACGATCACAGCTACCGGGTGTATCTTTGGAATATTGCGGTGCACTAGGTCAAACCTCTGCAGATACTTGTGCAAACTCTCTCCCTCTTTCTGCAGGAGGGTTTGTAGATCACTCGGCCGCCCTGGCTCTTGATGGCCGCACATGAAGGCGCCCACGAACTCGTTGCACAGGTCGACCCAGGAGGAAATGGAATCCTCTGGCAGGTGCATCAGCCAGGACCTCACATTTGGCTTGAGAGCCAGCGGGAAGTAGTTGGCGAGCACCTTCTCATCCCTTCCCCCGGCAGCTTGAACGGCGATCGTATAGATGCCCAAAAACTTTGCCTGGTTCAGTTTCCCGTCATACTTCTCTGGCAAGTCAAGCTTGAAGGTGCGAGATGATGGCCACTGGACTTGCCGTAGCTCACGAGTGAAGGTGGGGCACCCTAACTCGTAAGGTAAGTACCCGCCAGCACTAGGCATGGGTTCTTCAACATCAGCCCCGTTGCGCCTGTCGGATTGACGGCGCGTCTCGCGACGCCACTCAATGGTGACGCGGGTGTCTTCCTTCTTCCTTTCCCTCAACACTTGACGTTGGTCTCGCCGGAGTCACAAATCAGACTAGGCCATTGATGCCTCATCATTATCATCATCGTCTGGCGGTCACTGGGTTCGCTGTGGCTGCCCTTGGGAAGGTTGCCACGGAGGAGACTGCACTGTGGGTGCAGTCCTCCCGTCTTGGCCATCGGTGTGAGCCTCCGGCGTCCCCCACGGGCGCCCCAACGGCTCTACACGTGGTGACTTGTTGACCTGAGCAAACACGAGGAGAGTTTGGATGGTAGCTCTTCATTCATCCATCTTGTCTACTGCTGGACGGAAATCCAACAGCAGCTGGGCTCTTGCCATCGCTTCAGCCGCCATTTCTGGCATGGTGTGGGAGGCAGAGCGCGACATGGCTTGACTTCTGGACGAACCAGAAGGAGCGCAGCCGGGCCCTCCCCGCCTCGGGCCTGTTGCCAGAGGGACCTGATGTGACCGGAGCTGTTCTTGGTGACCGGGCTCTTGGTCAGCTGGGCCCTTCCCGTGTGGGCGTGGTCGCTGAGGGTCAACGGCACCGCTCGGGGTGTTGTTGTGCACGCCCGTCGTGGGACGGGGCACATGCCCTGTCTCTGCCCCTCCGAGTGGTGCGGCCAGTGGATCCTGGCTCGCACCAGAGCGGGCATCGACGTCACATTGGTTGAGCCCGCCGGTGGGTGAGCGGGAGGAAGCTGAGCGTCCCCATGACCCGTATCGGCGGGAGCTTGATCGGCGGCGTGCTGAAGGGGCTGGGCATGACCGAGGCCCTAGTCCTAGCCCCAGCCGTAGCGAAAGTGTTAGTCGCACCGCTCGTCTCGCCGGCTCTGCCCGTCCCAGCTATGGCACCAGTAGTGCCCGCGGCCATGGGTAACGAAGCCTTTGAGGTGGAAGGGTGCGCTCATGCTCCGCTTTTCTTCTTGGGAGCCATGGATGATAAAGATCGACGAAGATCGACGCGCTGGCTACTTCTTCAGGTTCGCACAAGCGACGCCCCTACCTGGCGCTCCAAAGATGTCGGTGTGGAGCACGATCACCTATGGGGCAGGGGTACCCCTTTGTGGTTCGGCATGGGGACGGCCGCATTGCACAAAGAGCAGAAGCAGCAGGGGACGACACGGCAATGGACAACTAGTTTTTACCCAGGTTCGGGCCGCTTGGCAGCGTAAAACCTTACTCCTACTATGGTGGATTGATCAGGAGGAGGACGAAGGCGCACAGTGCACTATCTTGGCAAGGGTGCCTCGGGAGTACACTTACCCGCGTACAAGTCCAGGGGGTCGAAGTGTTTGAACCCTTTGCTAGGTTGGCTCGGGCCTCCTTTTATAGGTTAAGGGTGACCACAGTGGCAAAACAGTCATTTGGGTAAGATTAGATAGCTAATAGTGCTATCATACGTAACTCTGGCAATTAGGACAAAGTGCATTAAATGCACTGCTAGGTGTCGTGTCGAGGTTGAATCCCGGCAAGCCTACCGTGCTGCTTATCTGCTTCTCCTTGCTAGCGTGACACGTCTCCTGGACGGGTGTCAATAAAGCTAATCAGTTCTTGATCATGCTGCCACGTGCTTGACAGGATCCACCTGGTTGCTTGGCTCCTTGACACCACACTGATAAGTGACTTAGGTGCGATGAGGTGGAGCAGTGGTGTCTTGGTTGAAACCTACCAGTAAGAATCCTGGCGGGTTTTGATCTTGGCGGCCCCGGCAACCCTGCCGGGGCAATTTGGACTTGCCCTTAGGCGCAGCCTCGGCCTGGCCGGGCTCTCCTACCCGACAAGGGAGGCCTTCCCAAGGTGGTTTCTAGCTATCTTGTTCTTCTCAACGAGCTCCTTGATCTCACGAAGAGTGGCCTCTCTGGCCTATCTTTACATGGTGTACTGGTATTGGATGTGTGATCGTCAGCATGCCTGTGCGTGAGTTTGGTCTAGCAAACGCAAATGTTTGCTGCACCGACAGATATAGTGTGCATGACAGGAAGCTAGAGTGCGTCCGAGAAAGAAGGTTGATGCAGAAACAGAGAAATAGAGAGATAGAAATGCTAGCTAGAGGGAAATCGGCTAGTGTGTGTGTTAGAGATAAGAGTCAAGTGGATCATAAGGGTGAGTTATGTGTGAGAGAGAGATAGAGAGAGGGTGCATGTAGAGAGAAAAAGATATAGTGTGCGTGATAGGAAGCTAGAGTGCGACCGAGAAAGAAGGTTTATGGGGAAACATAAAAGTAGAGAGATAGAGATGCTAGCTAGAGGGTGATCGGCTAGTGTGTGTGTGTTAGAGATAAGAGTCGAGTGTGTCAGAAGGGTAAATTATGTGTGTGTGAGAGAGAGACAGAGATAGGGTGCATGTAGAGAGAAACATATATAGTGTGTGTGATAGGAAGCAAGAGTGCGGCCGAGAAAGAAGGTTGATGGAGAAATAGAGAAATGGAGAGATACAGATGCTAGCTAGAGGGAGAACAACTAGTGTGTGTGATACCTCTCCAATGTATCTATAATTTTTTATTGGTCCATGCTATTATAGTATCAATCTTGGATGTTTTATATAACTTTTTGTGGTATTTTATATCATTTTCTTGGACTAACCTATTAACCAAGTGCCAAGTGCTAGTTGCTATTTTTTTTGCTTGTTTTTGGTTTTCCAGGCAATTAGTACCAAACAGAGTCCAACCCGATGAAACTTTTTAACAAACATTTTCTGGACAAAAGAGACCCTAGAAGCTTCGGGAGGAGACTAGACGAGAAGCGAGGAGATGGCAAGGCAGCAGGGCGCGCCCTAATGCCTTGTGGGCTCCTAGTGGCTCCCTCTGACCTAATTCCACCTCTATAAATTGTCTAAAATCGGGAAACCATCTGGAGGCCACAAGTTTCTTTTCTTCCGCGATCCCATGTGGAGGCCTTTTCAGTACTCTACCGGAGGGGGAATCGATTACGGAGGGCTTCTACATCATCCTTGCTGCCTTTGAATGATCCGCGAGTAGTTCACCATAGACCTACGGGTCCATAGCTAGTAGCTGGATGGCTTCTTCTCTCTCTTTGATCTTCAATACAATGTTCTCATCGATGTTCTTGGAGTTCTATCCGATGTAATCTTCTTTTGCGGTGTGTTTGTTGGGATCCGATGAATTGTGGGTTTATGAGAAGATTATTCATGAATATTAATTGATTCCTTTCTGAATTCTTTTATGCATGATTATTTTAGCTTTGTATTTCTCTCTGATCTATCCGTTTAGTTTGGCCAACTAGATTCATTTATCTTGCAATGGGGGAGGACCTTTGTGATGGGTTCAATCTTGCGGTGCTCCATCCTAGTGACAGAAAGGGAAAGGACACATATTTTTATTGTTGCCATTAAGGATAAAAAGATGGGTTTTATTCATATTGCTTGGGTTTACTTTGTCTACATCATGTCATCTTGCTTAAGGTTTTACTCTGTTTTTTTTAACTTAATACCCTAGATGCATGCCGGATAGCGGTCGATGGGTGGAGTAATAGTAGTAGATGCAGGCAGGAGTTGGTCTAGTTATCTCGGACATGATGCCTATATACATGATCATTGCCTTGAATATCGTCATAACTATGCGCTTTTCTATCAATTGCACAACAACAATTTGTTCATCCACCATATGTTATGTGCTCGAGAGAGAAGCCTCTAGTGAAAACTATTGCCCTGGGGTCTACTTTTATCACATATAAAAACACAAAAATACCTTGCTGCACTTTTTTTGTTCTGCAATTTATCTATTTACCTACCACTACGAGATTTGATCCTTGCAAATAACCGCTGAGGGGATTGACATCCCCCTTGTTTGCGTTGGGTGCAAGTATTTGCTTTTGTGTGGGCAGGTGCTGCTAATGAGGTTCTGTGTGGTTCTCCTACTGGATTTTTTTTACCAACTACAGTAGGGAAAAATTCCTACTGTGATCTTTTTTCATTAATGGGGTTAGGGGTTAAAAGTACATAGTACATGAAGGCATGAGTATGCCAGTTACTTCTCATTAGTCTATCTCTAATACATCATTTATGATAAATTACATACTATCTAGCCATGACAGCATTCCCTCCTTGATACTAGGCTTAGCCCTGATCATAATGTCTTGGAGGTATCCTTAGAAGTTGATCTTGCAGTTTGTGATGGAGCATGGGATGCCTTCAAAAATGTAGTCATTTCTCTGGTTCCATATGGCCCAACTATCTGTGATTAACACCTCCATGAAGAAATCCCAATTGTACCTTTGTTTTGCTTCCATGATCATCATGTGTATATCTAGATCAGTGTTCCATTCAATACCAATGCTCCACCAAAAACCTTGACTAAATGGGCAGCTGAAAATCAGATGAGTTATGTCTTCTAGATTGTCTCTACATAATATACATTCTTTGCTATCCAGTGCAAAGCTTTTTCTAGAAAGTAAATCACAGGTGTTTATTCTATCATTGAGCATCAGCCAACGGAAAAAATTATGTCTTGGAAGGCAGCATGTTTTCCATATCCATTGCATTGGCAAGGGGGCTTGTTGATTTCCCATAAGGATTTCATAGATTTTCTTTGCAGAATACTTGGAATTTCCCCCACATAAAACCCATTTATCATGCTCCTGGTTATCTCCGATTTCTTCAAGGTGTTCATATAGGGTAATAAATTGATCATAAGCAATCATGGAAAGAGGTAGTTGGAACATGCTACTATGGTCAATCATAGATTTTGCCTGCTGGATTGTGATGTTGGTGTTTGTTGCATAAGAGTGTAGTTCAACCCATTTTCTTTTGAGAATACTACCTTTCCATACATCTTACCATAGCAAAACAGAGTCTCCCTTCTTTACTATACAAGTTGCCATACCTCTGTACAAATCAGTTAAACTTACGCAATCCCTCCACCAGAAAGATCCTTTGTTGGTGCAAGCATGAGGTGTGTTGTTGTTTGAATAATATGCCTGCCATACCAAATTGACCCATGGGATGTTCTCATGATTGTAGAACTTTTGGAGGTGCTTGATCAACAGAGCAATATTTTGGATTCTATGATTTAGTACCCTAAGACCACCTAGTTTTTGTGTTTGCAAATTGTCTTCCAACTAGCAAGACATTTCCCCTTTTTGTTTACCTCATTTCCATACCAGAGGAAATTCCTGGCAGCTTTGTTGACATGATCCAAGATGGTATAATGAACCTTGAAAGTACACATAGCAAAGATGGGCATGGATTGTTCTCCTACTGGATTGATAACCTTGGTTCTTAATTGAGCGAAATACTTATCTCTACTGTACCACTTCATCCTCTCCTCTTCGGGGAAATCCCAATGCAGCTCACAAGTAGCAGGAAGAATTTCTGGCGCCGTTGCTGGGGAGACATCACCAAAACCTACGAAGTACCTTCGCACAAACTATCATCTACTTAATCTTATTTTTACTTTCCTTTTTATTTGCCTTTTCCTCTCATTTTCATCCCCCCCCCCCACTTCTACTTTTATTTAGAAAAACACAAAAATATTTTGGTTTGCTTGAGGTTGCTATCATGTCTGAATTTGAAAAGATTATTGTTGAAATTGCCAGTGAAGATAGTGCTAGTGAGTATCTTGAGGAGAAACTTAAATTTTTGATATTAATCATGATCCTCTGGAATATGAAGCTTCCGCAAATTTGAAGACTAAAATATATCATGTGGGTAGCGGTAATATTACTAGGAAGAACATTATTCAAGAGTTCTTTAACTTCACTAGAGTCATACCTATAATTAGAGGATCTATTCTTGACAAAACAAACTACTATGTGGATGCTATTGCTATGCTTGTGGTTAAGTTGAAGAGATTTTTTTTTGCATATTCATCCGGTCTTACAGAAGATATTTTATGAACTTCCCAATATCCATGATCCTAAAATTAAAAAGATTGCAACTATTATCCTTATGCATGAATTTGACTATATAATCTGTAACACCCCTGTGTAATAACCTCTGTGATCATCTGCTAATAATGCCAAGTCATCCTCATTTGCAGTGCCTAGTCACATTGGTTAAAGATTCAATTCAAAACCCTCTCTGAAAATCAACTCAAATTCAAAAGTGCAAAATGAAGTTGCACAAAACCTGTTGGAAAAATGTTCACCTTATAGCAAATAATCTACAAATATTTGCTGTTAAGGAACACAACATCACCATCAACTCTAAATGGGCCTAATGCTTTTTAACAGAGCCAAAATAGCACCTAAAATGCCCTATTCATTTTTGAATAAATTCAAATGAACTTAAAAAATGCCCAAACTTTTTATGGCAGTGCTGGATATTGCAATGCACTTATGTGACCTAGTTTCACATTTTTGCAACATCATTTGATAGCTCAAAATATTACCCAACCCTCTCTGTAAAAAGAAAAAGCAGAAAAATAAAAGAGAAAAAGAAAAAGGCCACTGTGCACTGGCCCAAGTGCACAGTGCCTGAGTCGGCCATCTCCCTCTCTCTCCATCGCGCCGTCGCCACCGCCATGGACGAGCGCGCGCGTGCCGACAGCGTGACGTCCACCGATGCCCGCGGCTCGTCGAGGGGATAAGGCCGAGGCCAGTGCCTCCCCCTGGTCCTCCTCATTCACTCCTCCCTCTCCCCACGCTCGCTCCTCCCCTCTCTCCCACCAGATCCGTCGAGGTGGAGCGCACTCGTCGCCGTTCCCTGTCACCACCGCGGCCACCTTCATCACCTCGACCCGCCATGATGCCGTAGAGGTCCGCCATCGTCCTCCTCGTCGTCTGGTGGCCTTAGCTGGAGCTCGGAGGCGCTGCAGCACCGGGCCTCCTCTGCAGCTCCTAATCTTTCAAGGGCCATCATGCGTGCCGCGAGGTGAGCCCCTCTTCCCTCCCCTTCCCTCTGGTCCCTCTTGTATGCATGCTAGCTTCTCCCCCACCCCTCCCCCCGCAGCGCCCGAACGCGCCACCGCCCGCGCACGTCGCCGGCGTGTCTCCGTCGACCATTTGGTCACGGGCTAGAGTTCAACATGCTCATTGCATTGCGTAGTACCTCCCATGCCCGTTAGTTCACGCGTTAGCGCGCTGCTGCTGTGTTGCGTCGATCGCCCGAAAAACACCGCCACCTCCACTCGTCGCCGGCGCAGTTCCGGCCACCTCCGAGCCCAACCGACCTCACCACGCGACGCGGCGTCGAGTACTCGTTTGAATGCAACGAACCGCACATGATTTGGTGCCCTGTGGCGCTTTTCCGAGCGTCTCCAGCGAGCTCGCCGCCGCGGGAGGCCACCGGAGTCACTCCCGCGCTGGCCACCTACGTGGCTCGGTGGGCCCCGCCCCTGGGACGCTGACTAGTGGGCCCTGGGGGCCCCGTTGACTGGGTTGACGTGCTGACTGGGCAGCCCCCAGCCACTGACATGTGAGCCCCCGTTTATAATTAGTCTAATTAAACCGTTTTAATTAAAAACTAATTAGTTTAGCCTAAATACCCACTAACATCTAGGGCCCACCCCTTGAATTAGCTTGTTAGTTAATTTAATCCACTGTTAAACTAACAGAGGCTGACATGTGGGTCCCACTGGACCCACAAGTCAGGTTTGACCCTGGTCAGCCGACCTATTGACTGCTGACGTCATCCCCACGCAATGCTGATGTCATAATCTATTTCTGTTAAATAAATAATTCCAGAAAATACTTTAATCTTTGAAAATTCATAGAAAATAAACCATAGCTCGGATCGAAAAACTTTATACATGAAAGTTGCTCAGAAAAATCCCACGAATCCAATCGTGCCATCTGTTTCCGTGTCAGGACCCTCTACGTAGGTGAACCCACAACTTTCCTTCCGTTTCCGATAGATGAATAGTACCTATATACCGGTTAATAAATCCAACTTAAATCCTAAAATAACTAATATGACTTAGACATACTTTTAGGCAACTCTGCACTGCACGTTAGCATGGCATACTCTGTGTTGCATATGTTTGCTGTGTATTCATATGTTTCCTCCCCCTCTTCTCTCTCGGTAGACCCCGACACCGACGTAGTCCCGGAGACCGACGCAGCTCAGGAGCCCGACGACACCGTTGACGACCTTGCCTTTGCCGCTGAGCAACCAGGCAAGCACCCCCCTTTTGAACATGCCTATATCGCCTATTCTCTTCTCTCTTATGCTTGCATTAGAATTGTTGCTGCTACTGCTTTACCTATTCTAATGAATAGCCTGTTTATTGTAACCTGCGATTGATACCTTACCTGCTTATCCTAAACTGCTTAGTATAGGCTGGATAGAGACCCCAGTGACCCCACTTGTCCCGATTGCCCCCGCTGGATCATCAGAAGACTCAACAACCAGGCCCCGGCACCGCACATCACCCCCCTAGTTATACGACACTGCAGCGTTACCATCGAGAGCCGAGGGTGATACCTCGTATAGCACTTCTGATGTTAACTCTATACAGTAGCTATTTGGACGTGGTCATCGAGGGTGATACCTCCTTCCCCACTCCCGATAATGACGCCGTCATGCAACACCTCATGTGTGGACCTCGAGGGTGATTCCTCCTAAGTTCACCTTGACGACTACATCATGTGGGATCCGTTGAGGGTGATTCCTTAGGTTTTCCCCCTGGTGTTCGGATACACAGTTAGGATGACTTTGACCATGAAACATGATAAAGTCGGGTCGGCTCTGAGGGGTACCCGCGTGAGCAAGTGATGCGATTGATGTGTAGTCGGGTGACCAGAGAGAGTACCCGCGAGATAATTATGAGGCATGGCCGGGCATTCTTAGCCCTTGCCACAAGTCCTCAAGACAGGGCGATGGGGTCACATCGATCGTGAGTCTCTGCTCGTTATCGCGCCCTCCTAATTCACTATGATTTGGATATTTGATCCGAGTGGGCCTCTGGCCCGATAGCACTAACCATCACGTGGGAACAGTTATGGGCACTCTGCGTCGTGGCATCAGCTGAAGCTTACTGGACGTCAGCAAGGAGTGGCACATGCCGGGTTGGACCGCGTTAAGCAACCGCCTTGATAGTGTGGGTTGCTAGGTCTGCTCTCGGCCATGAACGTAACATGCAGGAGCGCTCAGGGCGAGGGGCCCAGCCCCCTGGGCGCATAGGTTTAGTCCAGCGTGCTGACCTCTCTATTAAGCCTAGGTTGGGTTGCGGTGTATCATTTGGCCGAGGCTAGGCATGACCCAGTAAAGTGTGTTCGGCCAGAGTTAATCGAGAGTGGTGGGTAAGTTGGTGCACCCCTGCAGGGAAGAACTAATCTATGCATAGCCGATCCTCGGTAACGGACGCTCGGAGTTGTATCCCGATCGATACAACTAGAACTAGATACTTGTGATGAGAAATTGATAGTAGGGCTCTGGGATTGCTTTCTCGTAGGGAGACGGGAAAGGATCTCTGGCCGAGGTTGAAGACACTACTATTACTACTTTACATTATGCTATTCTGTACTCTTCTAATGCTGCAAGACCGCTGAAGATGCTAGTCTTCAATAGGACTAGGCCTTCTTTCTATTCTGGCATTTCTGCAGCCCAGTCCACATATATAGCCTTTCTTTGAAAATGTTGCATATGTAGTGCAGATTCTTACTTGCTGAGTACTTCGGATGAGTACTCACGGTTGCTTTGCTTCCTCTTTTCCCCTTTTCCTTTTGATGCAACCAGACAACGGAGCCCCGGAGTCAGCTGCCCCCGCCGACGAATACTACTACCACCCCGATGGTGGTTACTACTACGAGCTTGCCGACGACCAAGAGTAGGATCGGAGGGTCCCAGGCAGGAGGCCTGCGCCTTTTGATCGTAGCTTTTGTTTTGCCCCACCTTTCTACAGGCTTTTCTGTGTTTTCTTTTATATCTGCACTCAAATATCTGATGCTTCCGCTGACGCTTGTATGCGAGCTTATGTATTCGAGCCCTCGAGGCCCCTGGCTTGTAATATAAAGCTTGGATGACTTTATTTATGTTTTAGAGTTGTGTTGTGATATTTTCAAGTGAGTCCTTAGGCTTTATCATGTGCATTTGCGTGTATGGTTAGTGCACGATTAAGCCGGGGCGTCACAGGTTGGTATCAGAGCCGACTGCCTGTAGGAACCCCCCCTTCCAACTCCTTGGCCGAAGTTGAGTCTAGTCATCCAAAACTGTTTTACTAACTTGGTTGTGTGGCTTACGGGCCCACGTCGCCAACTGGGTGGTATTAGGATCTTTTATTTCTCGTCTATACTCTGGGACTCTGATCTCTCGCCTATTCGGGTTTAAATGATTTTACTAACTTTAGGATCTTGTCCTCACATCCACCCGGAGTTCTGAAATTACCCCCCCTTTTTCTTTGAGATTGTGGGCCAGGTTCTGCTTACATGATCCTTTTATCGAGGACACCCTGTGTTGTCACTTGCAGATTCCTCGCTCCAACAGTTTTTCTCCAACGTTGATGTAGCCTTTGCTATGTCTCGTTGTGTACTTCCTTACCGCGTGCCTGCGTGCCGCCTAGCATGTCTAGCTTCTAATTTGCGTTGTTATGCTGTCCGCATGAACCCAACCCTATGTATGGATCTATACGTCTTAATTGACTACTGTTAAGTATCCGTTACACTGCTTAATTATCATCGTGTTACATCATGCTTGTCGCTAAACACTTGCAATTGCTTTTATTAAACTACCCCTATTGAAACTTAGCAGGATGGTTAGACCAGGTGGTCATGGTTGTGGTCGTGCCCCTGAACAACCACCACCACCAGATTATATGGCAGCTATGATGCAACAATTTGAGCTCAACCGTCAGTTTATGACTGGGATTATGGCTCAGTTCCCGCATCAGAACAATCAGAACCAGGACCCTACTGCAATAACTCTGTCAAAATTTGTCTGGCTTAACCCCACTCAGTTCCACAACGCTGATAAGCCACTGGATGCTGGTGACTGGATTCGCGACATCACTCACGAGATGGAGTCTGCAAATGTCTCCCCTGCCAACTTTGTCACCTTCGCATCCTTTTTCTTAATGGGTCCCGCTGCTCAATGGTGGGACACACACAAGCGTACACTGACTGCTGGAATAGTCAATACTTGGCCTGAGTTCCAGGCTGCTTTTCATGCCCGATATATTCCTCAGGGAATCATGGATCGGATGAGAACCCAGTTCCGCAACCTCACCCAGGGCAACAAGACAGTCGAAGCCTATCAGCGGGAATTCCTTGACCTATCCCGCTATGCTGAAGAAGACATCGCTACAGATGCTTGTAGACAAGAGAAGTTCCGTAGTGGACTCCACCCAGACATCGAGCTTGCACTTGCTGCTCAAGACTTCAACGACTTTGCTACCCTTATGAACAAGGCTATTCTGGTTGAGACTGCTCAGATCAAGCACAAGGATGCATTCAAACGCAACCGTGAAGCGGGCTCATCTTCGGGCTCGTCTTCACAGAAGCGCCGTATCTGGATTCCCCACAGCATGTACCATCCAACTGCACCTGTACCAAGGCCGTACCATGCTGCACCTCGTTTGCCTCCTCCACCACCGAGGCAGCTTCTTCGAGCTGCACCACCCCGAGCTCCTGCTCCCAATCCCAATGATGGGCTGTGTTACAAGTGTGGCAAACCGGGTCACCTTGCCAGGAACTGCTATCAGAATCAGAAGCAACTAGCTCCGCCTCCTAATGCCCGCAACAATAATGCCAGGCCTGCTCATGGTCGTGGCCAGGCTTATCATGTCAACATGAGTGAAGACCTGGACCAACCAGCTACTGTGATGGGTACACTTCCTGTTAATTCAGTACCAGCTTCTGTTTTATTTGATTCAGGAGCATCGCATTCATTCATGTCAGCACATTTTGCACTCATGCATGACGTTAAATGTGAAACGCTACACCATACCTTAAGGGTAAACACTCCCGCGGGTCTGTGCCAAACCTCTTTGTTCAGCCCTGATGTCATAATTGATATTGAAGGATTGGAGTTTCGTGCCTCTCCCATTATTCTGAACTCGTCGACTTGAAACCAGGCACAACTCCTATTGCGAAGCGTCCTTATAAGATGCCTCCGCACCACCTTCTCGAGCTTAAGGAGGAAATCGACAAATCCCTCCGCAAAGGCTTTATCCTTCCAAGTTCCTCTGCCTGGGGAGCACCTTCTCTCTTTGTCAAAAAGAAAGATGGTACAAATAGGTTGGTTCAAGACTACCGTCCTATCAACCAGGCAACCATTCAGAATAAATATCTGCTTCCTCGGATCAATGACTTGTATGATCAACTTGCTGGATCATCGGTGTTTTCTAAACTTGACTTGAGGTTGGGTTATCACCAGATCCGTGTCCGCGAAGAGCATATTCCCAAGACTGCATTTGTTACTCGCTATGGATCTTATGAGTACACTGTCATGTCATTTGGCTTAACAAATGCTCTAGCTATGTTCTCCCGCCTGATGAATTACATCTTCATGGATTACCTCGACAAGTTCGTCGTGTATATCTAGATGATATTCTGGTTTATTCAAAGAATAAGGAAGAACATGCTGAACACCTTCATCTTGTACTGGAAAGGCTCCGAGAGCACCAGCTCTATGCTAAGTATTCCAAATGTGAGTTCTGGCTTTCTGAAGTAACCTACCTTGGTCATGTGATTTCCAAGGATGGAATTGCTGTTAACCCGGAGCGGGTTCAGGCTATTCTTGACTGGACTCCTCCGAAGAACGCCAAGCAAGTGAGAAGTTTTCTCGGCCTTGCAAGCTATTACCGTCGATTTGTCAAGAACTTTTCCAAAATTGCTAAGCCTCTGACTAACCTGCTTCACAAAGGCGTTAAGTTTGAGTGGACAGACAAATGTTAGGAAAGTTTCCAGACCCTCAAGGACAAGCTAACTTCTGCTCTAGTGCTTGCTCCTCCGGATTCTCGCAAAGACTTTGTGGTATATTGCGATGCCTCTACTGCTTTACCTATTCTGATGCATAGCCTGTTTATTGTAACCTGCTATTGATACCTTACCTGCTTATCCTAAACTGCTTAGTATAGGCTAGATAGAGACCCCAGTGACCCCACTTGTCCCGATTGCCCCTGCTGGAACATCAGAAGACTCAACAACCAGGCCCCGGCACCGCACATCACCCGCCTTAGTTGTACGACACTGCAACGTTACCATCGAGTGCCGAGGGTGATACCTCGTATAGCACTTCTAATGTTAACTCTGTAGAGTAGCTATTTGGACATGGTCATTGAGAGTGATACCTCCTTCCCCACTCCCGATAACGACGCCGTCGTGCAACACCTCAAGTGTGGACCTCGAGGGTGATTCCTCCTAAGTTCACCTTGACGACTACATCATGTGGGATCCGTTGAGGGTGATTCCACAGGTTTTCCCCCTGGTGTTCGGACACACAGTTATGATGACTTTGACCATGAACCATTATAAAGTCTGGTCGGCCCTGAGGGGTACCCGCGCAAGCAAGTGATGCAATTGATGTGTATTCGGGTGACCAGAGAGAGTATCCGTGAGATAATTACGAGGCATGGCTGGGCATTCTTAGCCCTTGCCGCAAGTCCTCGAGATGGGGCGATGGGGTCACATCGATCATGAGTCCCTGCTCTTTATCGCGCACTCCTAATTCACTATGATTTGGATATTTGATCCGAGTGGGCCTCTGGCCCGATAGCACTAACCATCACATGGGAACAGTTATGGGCACTCTGCATCATGGCATCAGCCGAAGCTTACTAGACGTCAGCAAGGAGCGGCACACGCCGGGTTGGACCGCGTTAAGCAACCGCCTTGATAGTGTGGGTTGCTAGGTCTGCTCTCGGCCGTGAACGTAACATGAAGGAGTGCTCAAGGCGAGGGGCCCAGCCTCCTGGGCGCATAGGTTTAGTCTGGCATGCTGACCTCTTTGTTAAGCCTAGGTCGGGTTGCGGCGTATCGTTTGGCTGAGGTTGGGCATGACCCAGTGAAGTGTGTCCAGCCGGAGTTAATCGAGCATGGTGGGTAAGTTGGTGCACCCCTGCAGGGAAGAACTAATCTATGCATAGCCGATCCTCGGTAACGGACGCTCGGAGTTGTATCTCGATCGATACAACTAGAATTGGATACTTGTGATGAGAAATGGATAGTAGGGCTCTGGGATTGCTTTCTCGCAGGGAGATGGGAAAGGATCTCTGGCCAAGGTTGATGACACTACTATTACTACTTTACATTATGCTATTATGTACTCTTCTAATGCTGCAAGACCGCTGAAGATGCTAGTCTTCGATAGGACTAGGCCTTCTTTCTATTCTGGCATTTCTGCAGCCCAGTCCACATATACAGCCTTTCTTTGAAAATGTTGCATATCTAGTGTAGATCCTTGCTTGCTGAGCACTTCGGATGAGTACTCACGGTTGCTTTGCTTCCTCTTTTTCCTCTTTTCCTTTTGATGCAACCAGACAACGGAGCCCCGGAGACAGTTGCCCCCACCGACGACTACTACTACCACCCCGAGGGTGGTTACTACTACGAGCTTGCCGATCACCAGGAGTAGGATCGGAGGGTCCCTGGCAGGAGGCCTGTGCCTTTCGATCGTAGCTTTTGTTTTGCCCCGCCTTTTACAGGCTTTTCTGTGTTTTCTTTTATATCTGTACTAAGATATCTGATGCTTCCGCTAACGCTTGTATGCGAGCTTATGTATTCGAGCCCTCGAGGCCCCTGGCCTGTAATATAAAGCTTGTATGACTTTATTTATGTTTTAGAGTTGTGTTGTGATATCTTCAAGTGAGTCCTTAGGCTTGATCGTGTGCATTTGCGTGTATGGTTAGTGCACGATTAAGTCGGGGGCGTCACATAATCCATGAAGCTAGGGAAATATTTGCATTTTATAAAATAAAATTTGAGCATCCTCATATAGAAGAAGTTCTTCATGACAAGGACACTATATGTAGGTTGGAATCTAATGATTATTTTTGGAATGGTGAAAATCTTAGGAGAAGAGTCCCTCATGCTGAAATTATGTACCACCATACTTGTGATAAATTCAAGTGGATAACAAAGGTGATTGATGAAGGGTTTAGTGATGATTGGTTTGAAAACATGGCTAGATACCCTATCGATGATGAGATACATGTTTTCTATGAAGATGTCTAGGGTCATGATTCAAAGTTCGAAGTAATGAATGTTAAAATTACGGAACAAAGTCCCTTTAAATATTTAAGTTCTCCCACTAGAAAAGAAGAACATGAGAGTAGATAACTAATGAGGAAAGTTATGGATGACTTGATCAAAAGGGATTTGGAAACTAACAATGACAACACTTGAAACTATGCATTACGCCTAGCTAGGGGCATAAAACATTAGCGCTTGTTGGGAGGCAACCCAATAGTTATCTTTATTTTTCCTTTTATTTTTTCCTTTTTTTGTTCACACAATTATGCTACTGTTATTATTGTGTTTTTATGTTTCAGTTAGTGCTTGTGCCAAGTAAAGCCTTTGGGATGATTTAGTTGATGGTTCACTTGATTCTGTGAAAAAACAAAAACTTATGCGCCCAATATTGGAATTGTTTAAATTCACTGGAAAGTGATAAAATTCTGATTTTTTACACATGATTGATATAGAAATTGCCCAAGTTTTCCTAATGTTTCGAAATTTTTGGAGTTACATAAGTATTGTGTTTGTCCAGATCATTACAGACTGTTCTGTTTTTGACAGATTCTGTTTTCGTTGCATAGTTTGCTTATTTAAATGAATCTATGGATTGTATGGGGGGTATAAGTCATGGAGAAGTTAGAATAATGTAGGTATTATGCAATAATAAAATATGAATGGGTTTACAATAGTAATTAAAGTTTATGATTTGCTTGTTATACTAACAGATCTCATGAGGTTTCTGTAGAGTTTTGTGTGCTGAAGTTTTGAAGTTTTGGGTGAGATCACAATGGACAAAGGAATAAGGAGTGGCAAGACCCTAAGCTTGGGGATTCCCAAGGCACCTCAAGGTAATATTCAAGGACAACCAAGCATCTAACCTTTAGGATGCCCCGGAAGGTGTCCCCTCTTTCGTCTACAATCCATCGGTATATTACTTGAAGCTATATTTTTATTCATCACATGATATGAGTTTTGCTTGGAGCATCATTTATTATATGAGTCTTTGCTTTGTTTGCTTTGTAGTTTTCCACCATCATCTTTGACTCACACACCTTTTGAGAGGGACACATAATTATTCGTGATTTGTTAGAATACTCTTTGTGCTTCACTTATATCTTTTGAGCTCGGCAGTTGCTCTAGTGCTTCACTTATATCTTTAAGAGCACGACGCTGGTTATATTTTAAAGAAATAGTTGCACTCAAATGCTTCACTTATATCTTTTTGAGAGTCTAATAAATAGTAATGGCAATATGCATGGTTTATGAAATTCGTCCTAATATGATACGTATTCAAGAGGGATATAATAAAAACTTTCATGTAGATCACCAAATATGATAAGTTTGATTCCTTGCAATAGTTTTGTGATATAGAGATGGTGATATGGGGGTTGTACTAGTGAATAATTGTGATTTAGTAAGAACATTGGTGTTAAGGTTTGTGATTCACGAAGCATGCACGTATGGTCTCTCGTTATGCTAAGAAGTTGGAGCACGATTTATTATTGAGTGTCTTCCTTTGTGTGAAGGCTGGGGACGTGCGATGGTTAATGATAGGTCTCCAATGTATCTATAATTTTTGATTGTTCCATGTTGTTATATTATCATTCTTGGATGTTTTACAATCATTTTATATCATTTTTTGGTACTAACCTATTGACATAGTGCCCAGTGCCAGTTGCTGTTTTCTACATGTTTTTTACATCGCAGGAAATCAATACCAAACGGAGTCCAAACATAGCGAAACTTTTTGTTGATTTTTTTGGGACCAGAAGACATCCAGTGGGCCGGAGAAGCACCTGGGGGGTGCTCCGAGGGGGGCACAACCCACCAGGGAGCGCCTGGAGGCCCAGGCACGCCCAGGTGGGTTGTGCCCACCTCGGCTGCCTCCCGCACCGCCTCTTTACTCTATAAATATCCCAATATTCCAAAAACCCTAGGGGAGTCGACGAAAATCAATTCCAGCGGCCGCAAGTTCCAGAACCACTAGATCCAATCTAAACACCATCACGGAGGGGTTAATCATCCTCATTGGTTCCTCTCCGATGATGCGTGAGTAGTTCATTATAGACCTTCGGGTCCGTAGTTAGTAGCTAGATGGCTTTCTCTCTCTCGTTTGATTCTCAATACAACGGTCTCTTGGAGATCTATTTGATGTAACTCTTTTTTGCGGTGTGTTTGTTTGGATCCGATGAACTTTGAGTTTATGATCAGATCTATCTTTTTATCCATGAAAGTTATTTGAGTCTTCTTTGATCTCTTATATGCATGATTGCTTATAGCCTCGTATTTCTTCTCCGATATTTGAGTTTTGTTTGGCCAACTTGATCTATTTATCTTGCAATGGGAAGAGGTGCTTTGTGATGGGTTCGATCTTACGGTGCTTGATCCCAGTGACAGAAAGGGAAACGACACGTATGTATCGTTGCCATTAAGGATAACAAGATGGGGTCTATTTCTACATAAATAGATCTTGTCTACATCATGTCATCGTTCTTATTGCATTACTCCGTTTCTCCATGAACTTAATACACTAGATGCATGCTGGATAGCGGTCGATGTGTGAAGTAATAGTAGTAGATGCTGGCAGGAGTCGGTCTACTAATCTTGGACGTGATGCCTATATAATGATCATTGCCTGGATATTGTCATGAGTATTTGAAGTTCTATCAATTGCCCAACAGTAATTTGTTTCCACCGTTTGCTATTTTTCTCCAGAGAAGCCACTAGTGAAAACTACGGCCCCCGGGTCTCTTCTTTAATATATTTGCCATCAAGATCTATTTTGCTATTCGCTCTTTTATTTATTTGCAACTTTTATTTTCAGATCTATTAATCCAAAAAAAACGAAAAATACCTCGCTGAATTTTATTTGCTTTTATTTGCATCTTTCAATCTACTACAATTTTATCTATCTCGTTACCCGAAAGGGATTGACAACCCCTTTAACACGTCGGGTTGCAAGTATTTGTTATTTGTGTGTAGGAGCTGTTTACGTGGTGTTGCGTGGTTCTCCTACTGGTTCGATAACCTTGGTCTCATCACTGAGGGAAATACCTACCGTCGCTATGTTGCATCATCCCTCCCTCTCTGGGGAAAAACCGACGTAGTTCTAGCAGACATCAAGAGGAGTTTCTCGCGCCGTTGCCGGGGAGACATCATCAACATCAACCAGGTTCCTAATCACAAATCTCATCTCCTTGCAATTTACATTATTTGCCATTTGCCTCTCGTTTTCCTCTCCCCCACTTCACAAAAATTTGCCATTTTATTCGCCCCTCTTTTTCGTTCACCGTTTTCTCGTCAGATCTGCTTTTGAGTGCAATCTTGTTGTGAAGTCACCATGACTCAAGAGAACACAAAGTTGTGTGATTTCTCTAATACCAAGAACAATGATTTTATTAGCACTCTGATTGCTCCTCCCGCCAGTAGCGCGGAGACTTGTGATATTAATACTGCTTTGTTGAATCTTGTTATGAAAGATCAGTTTTCCGGTACTCCTAATGAGGATGCCGCGTCCCATCTTAACACATTCATGGAATTATGCGATATGCAAAAGAAAAAAGATGTGGACAATGATGTTATGAAGTTGAAATTATTTCTGTTTTCTTTGCGAGATCACGCAAAAATTTGGTTTGCCTCTTTGCCTTGCAATAGTATCGATTCTTGGAATAAGTGCAAGGATGCTTTTATTACTAAGTTTTTTCCGCCCGCGAAAATCATTTTCCTTAGAACCCAGATCTTGAATTTCAAGCAACTTCAGCATGAGCATGTTGCACAATCTTGGGAAAGGATAAAATGATGCTAAGGAATTGCCCAACTCATGGGTTAAATCTTTGGATGATCATACAAAAAATTTATGCGGGATTGAATTTTTTTTCTTGTAATCTTTTAGATTCCGCCGCGGGGGGTACCTTTATGGAAATTACTTTGGGTGAAGCTACTAAATTGCTAGATAACATCATGGAAAATTATTCACAATGGCATACCGAAAGGGCTCCTACTAGTAAAAAGGTTAATTCGGTAGAAGAAATAAATTCTTTGAGTGAAAAAGTTGATGCTCTTATGAAGTTGGTTGCTAATAAAAATGCTCCTATTGATTTTAATGATATGCCTTTGTCTACTTTGATTGAGCAAAATAGTGATGCCATAGATGTGAACTTTATTTCGCGAAACAACTTTAATAACAATGCTTATAGAGGTAATTTTAATCCTAGGCCTTTTCCTAGTAATTCCTCTAATAATTATGGTAATTCCTATGGTAATCCTTCTTATAATAATAATAGAACACCTTGATCTTGAGAATAATATTAAAGAATTTATCAATACTCAAAAAGTTTTCAATGCCACAATCAAAGAAAAGCTGAATAAGATTGATGATATGTCTAGAAGTATTGATAGAATTTCTCATGATGTGGAAAATCTCAAGATGAAAATTTGTGTCTAAGGTTGAGGAATCTATTAAAGCTCTTTATGTTTCATGATGAAAGTAAAGAAAAGAACCACTATGCTTAGAGCTAGACGAGAATTTTTAGAAAAAGCATTTTCTAGTGATTGCTTTCATAAAAGTGATGAAGATCTTAAAATGATTGGTGTTTCTTCTATTGATTCCTTGTTTAGTAAAATTAAGATTGATGATAAAGGGACTGGAGAAGAGTCAACTTTAGCTAGAAGGCGTCCTGATAATTTGGAGGGTGAAAATCTTGTTGAAAATTATGATAAAAGTGGGTTTAAAGAGGTCAAGACTTTAACTAGTGATGTGCCCACTATTTTGGATTACAAAGATTTTAATTATGATAGTTGCTCTTTGGTTGATTGTATTTCTTTGTTGCAATCCATGATAAATTCACCCCATGCCTATGAACAAAATAAAGCTTTTACTAAACATATTGTTGATGCTATGATGAAAGCTTTTGAAGAAAAGTTGGAATTAGAAGTTTCAATTCCTAGAAAACTACATGATGAATGGGAACCTATTATCAAATTCAAGATTAAAAATTATGAGTGTTTTGCTTTATGTGACTTGGGTGCTAGTGTTTCTACAATTCCTAAATCTTTGTGTGATGTGCTTGGTCTTACCGATATTGAAGAATGCTCTTTAAATTTGCACTTGGCGGATTCTACTATTAAAAACCTATGGGAAGAATTAATGATGTTCTTATTCTTGCAAATAGGAATTATGTGCCCATAGATTTTATTGTTCTTGATATTGGTTGCAATCCGTCTTGCCCAATTATTCTTGGTAGACCGTTTTTACGTACTATTGGTGCCATGATTGATATGAAAGAAGGCAATATTAAATTTCAATTTCCACTAAGGAAGGGTATGGAGCACTTCCCTAGGACAAGAATTAGGCCACCTTATGAATCAATCATGAGGGCATCTTATGGATCTCGAAACAAAGTTGACAACACGTAGATCTTTTGCGTTATGCCTAGCTAGGGGCGTAAAACGATAGCGCTCGTTGGGAGGCAACCCAACTTGTATCTTTTTGCTTTTTGGTTTTCTTGCTGTTTTCAATAAAATACCCAATTATGCCTCTGATTAGATGTGTTTTTGAGGTTTAAATTAGTGTTTGTGCCAAGCAAAGCCTTTGGGTTGATTTGGGTGATAGTCGATTTGATCTTGCTGAAAAACAGAAACTTTGTGCTCAGGAAAACAATTCTTATTTTTTACAGAAGAGTGCTTTTGAGTTGATTCTTTATGAAAAAGATTAATAAACAAATTTCTCACGTTGTACTAATTTTTCAGAATTTTAGGAGTTACAGAATATTCAAAGTTTTCAGATTGCTACAGACTGTTCTGTTTTTGACAGATTCTGTTTTCTTTGTGTTGTGTTCTTGTTTTGGTCATTCTATGGTTTTCTTTGAAGAGTTTTTGCCATAGAAAAGTTGGAATACAGTAGATATAATGCAAAAATAAAATATGAATGGGTTTGCAATAGTACTTAAAGTAGTGATTTGTTTTCTTATACTAACGGATCTCACGAAGGTTTTGTTGAGTTTTGTGTGATTGAAGTTTTCAAGTTTTGGGTGATATTACGATGGATGAAGGAATAAGGATTAGCAAAAGTCTAAGCTTGGGGATGCCCGAGGTACCCCAAGATAATATTCAAGAATTATCAAGCAACTAAGCTTGGGGATGCCCCCGAGTGGCATCCCCTCTTTCTTCTAACGACCATCGGTATTTTACTTGGAGCTATATTTTTATTCGTCACATATTATGAGTTTTGCTTGGAGTGTCTTGTATGATTTGAGTCTTTGCTTGCTTTTCTTTTTATTTTAAGTCTTGAATCCTTGCTGGACACACCTCTTTGAGAGAGCCAAAAATTATGCTATGCTTGCTCCTATGCTTCACTTAAATTTTTAGAGCCTTGGAATTGCTCTAGTGCTTCACTTATATCTTTTTGAGCATGGTGTGCTTTGTTATTTTTGAAGAAATGCTCTCATGCTTCACTTATATTTATTTGGGAGTTAGTAAAATTTTTAAGAAATTCTCTCTTGCTTCACTTAGATTAATTTGAGAGAAAGAAATATTATGCTCATGTTCCTCACTTATATTTGTTTGAGCTTATTAAAAGCAACATATGAAACTAGTCCCAAAGTGATAGATATCCAAGAAGGATATAATAAAAACTTTCATGAAGATCATTGGACAAAATAAACTTGATTCTTAGTAATAGTTTTGAGATATGATGATAGTGATATGTGAGTCATGTTAATGAGTAATTATGCTTTAGTAAGAATATTGGTGTTAAGGTTTGTGATTCCCTATGCAAGTACGAAAGTCAATAGTTATGCAATGAAATTATATCTTACTTACGAGATTATTCATTTCTTGGTTGGGTGCTTCTCAATCTTTTTGCTAGCCTTCATTTGCACTAAGTATGATCACTACTTGTGTATCCAAAACCCTTTAAACTAGTTTTGCCATATGAGTCCACTATACCTACCTATATGCGGTATTTCCGTGCCGTTCTAAGCAAATTTGTATGTGCCATCTCTAATTTTCAAAATAAATTTCTCTTTTGTGTGCTCGTACCGCTCGATGTTTTCCATGCTAGATGTGTTATTCTCACAATGAGTGTTTATCCACTTGTCATTGCACGAGAGTACGGCAAAGGTATTAGGGATGCCCAGTCCCGAAATTAAAAATGAATTTACTTTATGTTGTCAAATAATAAATTCCTTGGAAAAGTGTTGGTATGGAGGGCACCCGTGGATACGGCTAGCCATGGAAAGTGAAAGAAATGGTGGAAAAAGGAATAAACTTTATTTTCTGTTTGGGAACCGCCTATGATATATCTAGCATGGAAAGTGTTGGGAGCTCTAAGTCATTTTCGTTGGTGGGAAAAGTATGCCTCTCAAAATGTTTTTATCTCTCAATTTAAGCTTTGAGCTCTGGCACCTCTACAAATGCCTACTTCCCTCCGCGAAGGGCCTTTCTTTACTTTATGCAATTTTTATTTTTAATTTGAGTCTCCATCTTCTCTTATAAAGCACCAACTAAGGGGCACTATGATCGTACTTGAGCATTGGGTGTAGCTAATATTCGAGTGTGTTTCATGAATAGATAAATGATTGAGCATGACGGGCTAGGGATAACTTGCTTCAGCGTTGATATTTATGAAAGACATGGTTGCTTGTTGATATGCTTGAGTATTTAAGTTATCATGTCAAAACTAGACTATTGCTTTGAACCATATAAAAGTCCAAATGTCCATGCTATTAAGAAAAGAATATGTGATGAACATGTTAGGCAACATTCCACATCAAAAATTCTGTTTTTATCATTTACCTACTCGAGGACGAGCAGGAATTAAGCTTGGGGATGCTGATACGTCTCCAACGTATCTATAATTTTTTATTGTTCCATGCTGTTATATTATCATTCTTGGAAGTTTTACAATCATTTTATAATCATTTTATATCATTTTTTGGTACTAACCTATTGACATAGTGCCTAGTGCCAGTTGCTGTTTTCTGCATGTTTTTTACATCGCAGGAAATCAATACCAAACGGAGTCCAAACGCAGCGAAACTTTTTGTGGATTTTTTTGGACCAGAAGATATCCAGTGGGCCGGAGAAGCATCTGGGGGGTGCCCCGAGGGGAGCACAACCCACCAGGGCATGCCTGGAGGCCCAGGCGCGCCTAGGTGGGTTGTGCCCACCTCGGCCGCCTCCCGCACTGCCTCTTTGCTCTATAAATACCCCAATATTCCAGAAACCCTAGGGGAGTCGACAAAAATCAATTCCAGCCACCGCAAGTTCCAGAACCACCAGATCCAATCTAAACACCATCACGGAGGGGTTCATCATCCTCATTGGTGGCCCTCCGATGATGTGTGAGTAGTTCATTGTAGACCTTCGGGTCCGTAGTTAGTAGCTAGATGGCTTTCTCTCTCTCGTTTTATTCTCAATACAACGGTCTCTCGGCGATCTATTTGATGTAACTCTTTTTTGCGGTGTGTTTGTTGGGATCCGATGAACTTTGAGTTTATGATCAGATCTATCTTTTTATCCATGAAAGTTATTTGAGTCTTCTTTGATCTCTTATATGCATGATTGCTTATAGCCTCGTATTTCTTCTCCGATATTTGGGTTTTGTTTGGCCAACTTTATCTATTTATCTTGCAATGGGAAGAGGTGCTTTGTGATGTGTTCGATCTTACGGTGCTTGATCCCAGTGACAGAAAGGGGAACGACACGTATGTATCATTGCCATTAAGGATAACAAGATGGGGTCTATTTGTACATAAATAGATCTTGTCTACATCATGTCATCATTCTTATTGCATTTCTCCGTTTCTCCATGAACTTAATACACTAGGCACATGCTGGATAGCGGTCGATGTGTGGAGTAATAGTAGTAGATGCAGGCAGGAGTCGGTCTACTAATCTTGGACGTGATGCCTATATAACGATCATTGCCTGGATATCATCATGAGTATTTGAAGTTCTATCAATTGCCCAACAGTAATTTGTTTCCAACGTTTGCTATTTTTCTCGAAAGAAGCCACTAGTGAAAACAACGGCCACCAGGTCTCTTCTTTAATATATTTCCCTTCAAGAACTATTTTGCTATTCGCTCTTTTATTTATTTGCAACTTTTATTTTCAGATCTATTAATCCAAAAAACCCAAAAATACCTCGCTGAATTTTATTTGCTTTTATTTGCATCTTTCAATCTACTACAATTTTATCTATCTCGTTACCCGAAAGGGATTGACAACCCCTTTAACACGTCGGGTTGCAAGTATTTGTTCTTTGTGTGCAGGAGCTGTTTACGTGGTGTTGCGTGGTTCTCCTACTGGTTTGATAACCTTGGTTTCATCACTGAGGGAAATACCTACCATCGCTGTGCTGCATCATCCCTCCCTCTCTGGAGAAAAAACCGACGTAGTTCTAGCAGACACCAGTTAACCCCTACCAACCTCCCCCATAGGGGCATGCACAGTAGTACTTTGCTTCGAGGGCTAATAGACTTTTGCAGTAAGTATGTGATTTCTTTATGACTAATGTAAGTCCATGGATTATACACACTCTCACCTTTCTGCAATTTGCTAGCCTCTTTGGTACCGTGCATTGCCCCCTCTCACCTTGAGAGTTGGTGCCTCCTTATATTTTCCTCAAAACAGACACCATACCTACCTATCATGGCATTTCTATAGCCAATCCCAGATATATTGCCTTGCAACTTCGACCATTCCATTATTATGACACACATCATCATTGTCATATTGCTTTGCATGATCATATAGCTGACATTGTATTTGTGGCTCAGCCATTGTTCATCATTATGATACATGTTACGCTAGCACCATTGCACATCCTGGTACACTACCAGAGGCATTAATATAGAGTCATATGTTCTAGTTTTATTGAGTTCTAATATTGAGTTGTAAGTAAACTAGTAAAAATGCCCGTGCGTTGCAACAGGAGAAAAAATCACGCCTCTAATTCAATGAAAAAGATTCACACCACCAATCCAATAAGTACGTCTCAATACCCCCACATGTCAATTCTGAGTTCCAGACCATCGCACGACACACATATCATTCAACGAAAGGGAATGTTCTAAACTGAAAAATCTATTCTCCTTGAGCTGGATGTTAGGGTTGCCCTCTACAAGCTACGCCATGCACCTGGTCTGATGCATTGAACTGCAATCGCAGTGAGAGGCCGTCGAGCAAACATGGATCATGAGCAGGGTGTTGTTAGCGCGCGTTGTTGGGATATGTAAGGTGGCGTGGAGGGATGGGATAAGCGGCACAATGACCACCGGGCAGGCGGGAGGTGACACAGTGGAGAGTATATCATTGGCATGGTGGCTATGCGGGCTAGAGGGTCATCCCTGTCGGATTCCGGGCTCCGCAGACCCAAGAAGGTTCGAACTCTGGGGCGTGTGCGAAGATCTCAACTAGCTCAAGTCTCAAGCTCACCACCCCACAGCATAGCCTCACCGAGTTCGCGCGAGCAGGGAAGAAGAGGACCACAGCAGTTTACCCAGGTTCGGGCCACCTTGCGGTGTAAAACCCTACTCCTGCTTTGTGGTGGATTGGCCTCATGAGGAGGCTGAGGATGAACTAGTACAGTGGATGAGCTGCCTTGCGAGGGCTCAAGTGGTGCGGGTGGAATGGTCAAGGGTCCCATCCGGGGATCCCCTCTACGGTGGTGGCTAGCCTATACTTATAGTGGCCTTAGTCCTCTTCCCCCAAAACTTAGGCGGGAAAGGATCCCACAGCAGCCAATTTGAAAGGGGACAATAAGTACATCTAATCCTGACAAAAGGAAGTCTTCGCTTGCAAAGCTTCTGGTCGTGACGCAGAGGTGGGCTCGGTGATGACATCTGTCCTGCCAAGCTCGTGTTCTTGGTCTTGTTGCACTGGAATGGAAACCTTTGGGGGATTCCTTGGGAACCCGCGTCTGTCCTTGCTCCTCTAGCACCAAAGGGGAAACTGTCTCCTCTGCACCCGCTGGCGCCCGCCTGGCCCTCGTGAGGCTGCGCACCTGCATAGAAGTCTTCGCCCCTCGGGAGGCGGCCTGGAGAGGCTGCTCCTCTGGAGTTCTTGGTGCCGTTCGCCTCGTGAAGCTAGGGCCCTCGCAAGGGTCTTGCCTTGGAGTTGTCGTAGTTGGGCCGTACAGGGCTGCTGATGGGCCCACGCACGAGGCCGCAGGCAGGCAGATCTGGGTACCCATGATCCAAGAACGCCGGCAGTAGCCCCCAGGCACAAGGCGCGCTCGGCCTGGCTTCGAGGCGAAGCCAAGGGGCAAGGGCGAAGCGATGCGGGCCCCAATCACCTGCAGGCCAGGCTTGACGTGTGGCACACGACGGGACGTAGATGCCTTCGCTTCCCCACGTCGCCTCGGCAACCACCCTAACTGACGAAAGTCTTGGACGTGCATGCTGTGAGACCATCATTGCGCGAAGGTGGAGGGACGCCGGTTGGCCCATGATCACCTATAAGAGGGCGAGGGGGTAGTGCCCCATCCCATCTTTGTCTTCTCACCCTCTCTTCTCCTATCTCCGCCGCAGCCACCATCTCGCCGAAGCGACCATGGCGCAATTGAGGAGGTTCACCGCTGAAGAGAAGGGCAAGGCCCGCAAGGAGGGGCCAGAGGTGCTGATAACCCACAAGTATAGGGGATCGTTTGTAGCCATCTTCCATAAATAAGATTGTCGAACCCAACGAGGAGCTAAAGGTAGAACAAATATTCCCTCAAGTTCTATCGACCACCGATACAACTCTACGCACACTTAACGTTTGCTTTACCTAGAACAAGTATGAAACTAGAAGTACTTTGTAGGTGTGATATGATAGGTTTGAAAGATAATAAAGAACACGTAAATAAAAGATAGGGGCTGTTTAGATGAAGAAACAACTAAGTTAGTTTTAGTAGAGAGCTTTTTGTCACAAGAAAGTTATTTGTCCTTAGGCAATCGATAACTAGACCGGTAATCATTATTGCAATTTTATTTGAGGGAGAGGCATAAGATAACATACTTTCTCTACTTGTATCATATGCACTTATGATTGGAACTCCAGCAAGCATCCGCAACTACTAAAGATCATTAAGGTAAAACCCAACCACAGCATTAAAGTATCATGTCCTCTTTACTCCCATACGCAAACAACCTACTTACTTGGGTTTGTGCTTCTGTCACTCACGCCACCCACCATAAGCTAATCATGAACATATCGCAAACCCTACAGAAGGGATCCCACACGCTTGTGCGACACGGAGAGTACCATAGGACAGCACCAATAATAAAACATACAACTCAAACAAATCACGATCATCAATCAACCCATAGGACAAAATGGATCTACTCAAACATCATAGGATAGCCATACATCATTGGGAAATAATATATAGCATTGAGCACCATGTTTAAGTAGAGATTACAGCGGGGAGAAGAGGTGTTACACCGCTCATAGAGGGGGGGAGTTGGTGATGACAGCGGCGAAGTTGTTGGTGTAGATCGCCGTCATGATGATGGCCCCGGCGGCATTCTGGCGCCACCGGGAGAGAGGGGGAGAGAGCCCCCCTCCTTCTTCTTCTTCCTTGACCTCCCCATAGATGTTAGAAGGGTTTCCCCTCTGGTCCATGGCCTCCATGGCAGCGGAGGGGTGAGAGCCCCTCCGAGATTGGATCTCTCTCTCTGTTTCCTTCTGTTTCTGCGTTGCCAGATTCTGGCCTTTCACCGTTTGTTAAAGTCCCGGAGATCCATAACTCCGATTGGGCTGAAATTTTAAAACAATTTTTATTCATATATTATCTTTCTTGCGGTGAAAGAAGGGCACCAACCGCCTTACGGAGTGGCCACAAGCCCCCTGGCTGTCCCAGGGTAGGGGCGCGCCTCCAGGGCTTGTGGGCCCCTCGAGCATCGTCTCGCGTTGATTCCAATTCCCAAAAATCACATATATTACAAAAAAAATCTTCGTAAGTTTTTATCGCATTTGGACTTCGTTTGGTATGGATATTCTGCGAAATAAAAAACATGCAACAAACAGGAACTAGCACTGGGCACTGGATCAATATGTTAGTCCCAAAAATAGTATAAAAAGTTGCCAAAAGTATTTGAAAATTGTAGAATATTGGCATGAAACAATCAAAAATTATAGATACAACGGAGATGTACCAGGATCCCCAAGCTTAATTCCAGCTAGTGCTCGAGTAGGTAAATGACAAAAAAAGGTAATTTTTGATGTGGAATGCTACCTAGCATAATCTTGATCATATAATCTAATCATGGCATGAATATTAAGACACGAGTGATTCAAAGCAATAGTCTATCATTTGACATTAAGACAATAATACTTCAAGCATACTAATAAAGCAATCATGTCTTCTCAAAATAACATGGCCAAAGAAAGTTATCCCTACAAAATCATATAGTCTGGATATGCTCCATCTTCATCACACAAAGTATTTCATCATGCACAACCCCGATGACAAGCCAAGCAATTGTTTCATACTTTTAATGTTCTCAAGCCATTTCAACTTTCACGCAATACATGAGCGTGAGCCATGGATATAGCATTATAGGTGGAATAGAATATGATGGTGGAGGTTGTGTGGAGAAGACAAAAAAAGAGAAAGTCTCACATCGATGCGGCTAATCAATGGGTTATGGAGATGCCCATCAATTGATGTCAATGAGAGGAGTAGGGATTGCCATGCAACGGATGGACTAAGAGCTATAGGTGTATGAAAGCTCAAACTGAAAACTAAGTGTGTGTGCATCCAACTTGCTTGCTCATGAAGACCTCGGGCATTTGAGGAAGCCCATCATCGGAATATACAAGCCAAGTTCTATAATAAAAATTCCCACTAGTATATGAAAGTGATAACTCAAGAGACTCTCTATATGAAGAACATGGTGCTACTCTGAAGCACAAGTGTGGTAAAAGGATAGTAGCATTGCCCCTTCTCTCTTTTTCTCTCATTTTTTTGTTCTTTTTTGTTTTTTTTTGCTCTCTTTTTTTAGTCCAGAGTCTCATCCCGACTTGTGGGGGAATCATAGTCTCCATCATCCTTTCCTCACTGGGACAATGCTCTAATAATGATGATCATCACACTTTTATTTACTTACAACTCGATACAACAAATACATGATGACTCTATATGGAAGCCTCTGGCAGTGTGCCAGGATGTGCAACGATCTAGCATAGCAAAGATATCAAAAAATGGACAAGCCATTAAAATATCATGCTAGCTATGTTACGATCATGCAAAGCAATATGACAATGAATACTCAAGTCATGTATATGATGATGATGGAAGTTGCATGGCAATATATCTCGGAATAGCTATGGAAATGCCATGATAGGAAGGTATGGTGGCTGTTTTGAGGAAGATATAAGGAGGCTTATGTTTGATAGAGCCTATCATATCACGGGGTTTGGATGCACTGGCGAAGTTTGCACCGACTCTCGAGGTGAGAAAGGGCAATGCACAGTACCGAAGAGGCTAGCAATGATGGAAGGGTGAGAGTGCGTATAATCCATGGACTCAACATTAGTCATAAAGAACTCACATACTTATTGAAAAAGTTTATTAGCCATCAAGACACTGTACTAATACGCGTGCTCCTAGGGGGATAGATTGGTAGGAACAGACCATCGCTCGTCCCCGACCGCCACTCATAAGGAAGACAATAAAAATAAATCATGCTCCGACTTCATCACATAACGGTTCACCATACGCGCATGCTTCGGGAATCAAAAACCTTAACACAAGTATTTCTACCAATACACAATTACTCACTAGCATGACTCTATTATCACCATCTTTATATCGCAAAACTATTGCAAGGAATCAAACATATCATATTCAGTGATCTACAAGTTTTATGTAGGATTTTATGACTAACCATGTGAATGATCAATTCCTGTCAACTCTCTAAATAGATATAAGCGAAGCATGGGAGTTTAATTCTTTCTACAAAAGATATGCCCACGCTCTAACAAATATAAGGGAAGCAAAAGAGCATTCTACAAATGGCAGTTTTCTATATGTTGAGAAACAGGCAATCCAAACTTCAAATGATATAAGCGAAGCACATGAAGCATTCTATAAAGCCATACTCAAAAGATATAAGTGAAGTGCAAATAGCATTCTATAAATAAACTAAGGACTATCTCATACCAGCATGGTGCATAAAAGAAAAAGCAAAAATAAACACAAAAGACACTCCAAGAATTTATGCATATCATGTGACGAATAAAAATATAGCTCCAAGTAAAATTATCGATGGTCGTTAGAAGAAAGAGGGGATGCCTTCCGGGGCATCCCCAAGCTTAGTTGCTTGGGAGTCCTTGAATATTACCTTGGGGTGCCTCAGGCATCCCCAATCTTAGGCTCTTGCCACTCCTTATTCCTTCATCCATCGTGATCTCACCCAAAACTTGGAAACTTCAATCACACAAAAAACTTAACAAAACCCTCGTGAGATCCGTTAGTATAATAAAACAAATCACCACTTTAAGTACTGTTGCAAACCCATTCATATTTTGTTTTTTCATTGTAGCTATTGCATTATAACTTCTCCATGGCTTATACCACCGATAAAATCAATAGTTTCATCAAAACTAGCAAAACAATGCATCAAAAACAGAATCTGTCTTAAACAGGACAGTCTGTAGTAATCTGAACATTCACCATACTTATGTAACTCCAAAAATTCTGAAAAATTAGGAAAAAATAAATAATTTATTTAGAAGTACTCTGTAAAATTTTTAGAAACTTTTGACATTCCAGTAAAAACATAAATTCACGCGCTACAGCCAAAGTTTCTGCTTTTCCACTGCACATACCAAACAAGCAATCTAATCATCCTAAATGCAAATCTTGGCACCTTATTTTTATAATACAATGGATTTGTACAAGGGGATAATTATTTTTGCTGAAAAGTTTCTATAATTGAAGATTTGCAAAGTTTCCATGGGCATGAACAAAGTTCAAGGAGCTCCCCCACTTCAACGGTGCTCGTCTTTCTTACTTTCACTTTCCTTTTTGAAAACTTTTAGGTTCCCCTCTATATTTTTTTTGTTTTTAATAATTTTAAAAGAACACAACAGAAGCAAATGACTCTCTAAAACTTCTGGGTTGTCTCCCTGGCAGCGCTTTCCTTAAAGCCATTAAGCTAGGCATATAGTGCTCAAGTAATGGATCCACCCGGATCCCAAGGTATATCAAAGCCAATTTTAATTAACAATGATTTGTAATTTAGTAGCGAGCACAAAGCAACATATATCATGCAACAATGAAGTCTAATTCTCTTCCTATGCATCGGCATGTCATAAAAGAACCATTCATGCACATCAAGTAAAGGCCAATGCATAGTATAAACAGTTTCTTGCAATTTTATCGTATTGGAAACATAGAGAGGTGGAGATGTAGTTCCTCTCTCATAATAATTGCAAGTAGGAGCAGCAAGCACATGCATATTATATCTATCAAAATCATCATGTGTAATGGTAAAAGGCAACCCATTAATATAATCCTTAATAAGTGCAAACTTCTCTGATATAGTGCAGTTGGGAGAATTCAAAAAGATAATAGGACTATCATGTGTGGGTGCAATAGCAACAATTTCATTCTTAACATAAGGAACTATAGAAAGTTCATCTCCATAAGCATCATTCATATTGGCATCATGGCCACAAGCATAGCAAGCATCAAGTTCATCAAAAAGGGATATTTCAAACGAATCCAAGGAATCATAGCAATCATCATAGCATTATCCATCGATAAGCATGAAGGGAAATTAAACAATGTATGAGTTGAAGAGTTACTCTCATTAGAAGGTGGGCACGGGTAGCTAATCCACTCTTCCTCCTTTTCTTCTTCGCTCTCCTTGCCATCTTTTTCATCCAATGAGATCATAGTGTCATCAATTTCTTCTTCCATAGATTCCTACAAAATATTAGTCTCTTCTTGGACAGCGGAGACTTTCTCAATAAACTCATTAATATCGGCATTATATTCATAATTCTCATAGCAATATTTAAGTATAGCATAATTTTCAGGTCTGTAAACAGCATCATCATAATTTTCACACTTTTCAAATAAAGATTCAATTTCATAAGCACCCTTAAAAGCAACAAATTCTTCTATTCGTTCCACATCATAGTAATCATATATACCATTAGCATAAGAAGCCAAGGTTTCATTATCATTAAATTTACATGAAAAGGGAAGGTGTGGAGCCTTCATCCTAGAGCAACAAGTATAATCATATCTCAAGCATAGATCCCAAGCATACCAATACAACATATGAATTTGATCCCATAATAGTTTCCATTTTTGAGTCAAGCGATAATCCCTAAAGTATTCACGTTGATACAACGTGTCTCCCATTATCAAGTTGAACGGGGTTTTCTCAGGATTATCAAAGTAGTGTTCAATATTTTTTACATAATGAGCATAAAGGGTTTAAGGTGGTTCCCCATCTCCATGACTAGCAAGTATAACTAATTTTTTGGGTATTTCGTGTTCCATAACAATAACTAAAGATAGAGAACAATTTAGAATAGAAAATAAAATCTACTTAGTGATAAAGCAAACAAGCACACACGAGAATATTCACCCCACGCTATTGCTCCTCGGCAACGGCGCCAGAAAAAGGTCTTGATAACCCACAAGTATAGGGGATCGTTTGTAGCCTTCTTCAATAAATAGGAGTGTCGAACCCAACGAGGAGCTAAAGGTAGAACAAATATTCCCTCAAGTTCTATCGACCACCGATACAACTCTACGCACACTTAACATTCACTTTACCTAGAACAAGTATGAAACTAGAAGTACTTTGTAGGTGTGATAGGATATGTTTGCAAGAGAATGAAGAACACGCAAATAAAAGATAGGGTCTGTTTAGATGAAGAAACAACTATGTTAATTTTAGTAGAGAGCTTTTTGTCACAAGAAAGTTATTTGTCCCTAGGCAATCGATAACTAGACCGGTAATCATTATTGCAATTTTATATGAGGGAGAGGCATAAGCTAACATACTTTCTCTACTTGGATCATATGTACTTATGATTGGAACTCTAGCAAGCATCCGCAACTAGTAAATATTATTAAGGTAAAACCCAACCATAGCATTAAAGTATCATGTCCTCTTTACTCCCATACGCAAACAACCTACTTACTCGGGTTTGTGCTTCTGTCACTCACGCCACCCACCATAAGCGAATCATGAACATATTGCAAACCCTACAGCAGGGATCCCACACGCTTGTGCGACACGGAGAGCACCATAGGACAGCACCAATAATAAAACATACAACTCAAACAAATCACGATCATCAATCAACCCATAGGACAAAATGGATCTACTCAAACATCATAGGATAGCCATACGTCATTGGGAAATAATATATAGCGTTGAGCACCATGTTTAAGTAGAGATTATAGCAGGGAGAAGAGGTGTTACACTGCTGCATAGAGGGGGAGAGAGTTGGTGATGATGACGGCGAAGTTGTTGGTGTAGATCGCCGTCATGATGATGGCCCCGGCGACGTTCTGGCGCCACCGGGAGAGAGGGGGAGAGCCTTCTTCTTCTTCCTTGACCTCCCCCCTAGATGGTAGAAGGTTTTCCCCTCTGGTCCATGGCATCCATGGCAGCGGAGGGGCGAGAGCCCCTCCGAGATTGGATCTCTCTCTCTGTTTCCTTCTGTTTCTGCGTTGCCAGATTCTGGCCTTTCACCGTTTCTTAAATTTCCCGAGATCCGTAACACCGATTGGGCTGAAATTTTAACACGATTTTTTTTCGGATATTATCTTTCTTGCGGCGAAAGAAGGGACCAGCCGCGCCCATGGTAGGGGGCGCGCCTCCAGGGCTTGTGGGCCCCTCGGGCATCGTCTCGCGTTGATTCCAATTCCCAAAAATCACATATATTCCAAAAAAAATCTCAGTAAGTTTTTATTGCATTTGGACTTCGTTTGGTATGGATATTCTGTGAAAGAAAAAACATGCAACAAACAAGAACTGGCACTGGGCACTGGATCAATATGTTAGTCCCAAAAATAGTATAAAAAATTGCCAAAAGTATATGAAAGTTGTAGAATATTGGCATGAAACAATCCAAACTTATAGATACGACGTAGATGTATCAGGTGCCGCTGCCCCCGCAAGGCCACCACAACACCAGCGATGGTTTCCCAGGGGCGCGAGCGCACCCCCACGGGGGTCCGCATTGCCTTCGGCGGCCGTGGGAAGGGTCCCTCCCGTGGAAATGGCCGCAGAAACTGTGTCGGCCGTGGTCGGGGCAGAAGGCCCTCGGCGGCCGTCCGGCCACTGCGCCCGCGATCTCACACGGCCGACACGACCCAAGAGTTTGTTGTGTGGGTGGAAAGGCCGGAGGGCACCTGGCTCCATCTTCCGGGCTTTTTCGCGGGGGTGCTGCCAGTCGGAGGACCTACTGGCCTATGGCTACAAGCCGATGGCTGCTGCAACAAGGCCTCGTGGGTGGAGGTCGAGGTCACCGCCGCAGGCAACGTGTTTTTAAACCACGGGTAGCAGACATTCGCCTGCGCCCGCGGCCTGCAGGGGAGACGTACCCTCCACCTTAAGTATGACGGGGCGGCGACACTTTTTGTGAAGGTCTTCGGGGACGACAGCAGGCGCTTGGGGTGCTCCCCGAGGGCGACGGCTGCGACATCGACCATCCCTCCGACGATGACGACCATCGTGGTGGCGGTGTCCTCCGCGGTGAACTTGCCCTTGGCGATGGCCGCGACACCTCCAGAAGCAGCGACGCCTCCCCCGAGGAGAGCTCGAGCGATGACGACTACGATGATCCGCCGCGTCACCGCGCTCGGACTAAGGAGGAGGCTGGGCCGCCGCGCTGTCATGCTCCTGCTCAGGAGGATGCCGAGCCGCCACATCGCCACGCCCCCGACAAGGAGGAGGAGGACTCCGACTGAGCATGCGCGGAGTCGGAGCGAGGCCTCAGGAGCAGCGGCTCTCGGGAGGCCGCCTCTTCGTTTTTATTGTTTCCTGCATTAAGAACCATGAAGAGCCCCCTGGGGGCATGTAATGAACCGCGGCGCTTGCACCTTTATGTCAGTGTTTCCTGTTCATGTTCTAGTACTTATATTGCTACCAATTGAAAGTTCCAGCCTGGCATGATTAGAATAACTTAGCTTGGTGCGCTCGTGACCCTTGGCGGGTTGCTACGTCGCGGGGCGCGTTCCTCCGGAGCCTTAATCCTAGGTATGCCCCTAGGGTCCTGAGGAGGCTCCCTCCTTATGGACCAGGTTGCTCCGGGGCCTCGAGGGGCTTGCGAGATTATAGAGCCTCCGGAGATGTAAAAAGCACTTGACGCGGGGTTCCACGATAATGGGCCAGACCATGGCCGCTTTTTCTCCAGCCACCCTTCCTTGGCGCCCATCTTGAGCCTGGAGCCCCCGAGCGAGGGGCGATCATCACTGGTATGCCAGGTCATGATGCCCAACAAGGCTAGGAGATAAGTGCCCCTGAGGCCAGGGGCCGAAAGCGGTGCCCATTGGCTCGCTCGAGAGCGTCGTGCAAGGATTCGGACGCCAAGGCCTTGCGAGGTGTGCGTGCAGGCGGACCGGCAGCCATTGTGGCCTAGGGCTAGCCCGAGCATAACACCGTGCCCAGCCCCCACTCGCGGGACATGCGGGAGGGAGCGACGGGCAAGCGCCCCTTCCTCCGAAAATGAGATTCAAGGAGAGAAAAACACCAGAAGGAGGAAAAAAGAAAATCCCACCCCTTTTCAAATAAATATGCGAGAACTTCAAACTTTATTCTAGAAAGTGGCAAGTTGGTTACAAGAGCAAGCAAAAGAGAAAGCCGTGTCCGGCACTAATTCTAGTCTTCCCACCAGCGCGGAGCATGGGGCCTCCACTGGGCGTGGGAATAGTCGTTGAAAGACCGTGTCGTCCGCCAGCGCGGAGCATGGGGCTTCCACTTGGGCGTGGGCGGGAGCCCCCGCGGGGCCGATGGGCGGCGTACCGGGAGACTCCGAGGCGTGTATAGCCCCACTCATTATTATGTGAGAGTGTCACAGGTAGAACTTGCGGAGATGCTGGATGTTCCAAGCAATCTGGATAAGGACCACGTCTTGCATTTCCAGGCGTGCGGCGTTGGGCCTGGAGACACGGTCAACCCTAAACGGGCCCTCCCACATGGGTGAGAGCTTGTGGAGGCCCTCCCTAGAGAGGACCTGTCTCAGGACGAGGTCTCCAACCTCGAGGGTCCGGGAGCCGATGCTGCAGCAATGGTAGCGCCGCAACGCCTGCTGGTACCTCGCGGCGCGGAGCGAGGCTTGGTGACGAGCTTCCTCCCCGAGCATGAGGTCTATTCCCCGTGAGGTATCCTGACGCGCCTCGTCGAATGCCAAGACCCGCGGGGAGCGAAGCCTGACCTCGTGTGGGAGGACCGCCTCAGCCCCGTAGATGAGGAAGAACGGGGTCTCACCGGTGGGCTTAGTCGCGGTGGTGCGGATAGACCACAACACGGACTGAAGCTCATCGAGCCAACCCCTGCCGCAAGCCTCGAGCTTCTTCTTGAAGCTCCTTGTCTTGAGGCCCCTCAGAACCTCCGCGTTGGCGCTCAACCTAGTTGTTGCTCCATGGGTGCGCCACCAAAGTGAAACATATCTGCGTTCCAAGGTTAGCACAATATGTCCTGAAGAGGTTGCTTGTGAATTAGGAGCCATTGTCAGTAATGATATGGTTGGGGACTCCAAAACAGCTCACGAGGCCCTTGATGAACTTGACGGCCGAGTCGGCGGGAATGATGCGCACGGGCTCCACCTCCGCCCACTCAGTGAATTTGTCGATGGCGACGTAGAGGTAGCGGTAACCACCGGCCGCCCGAGCAAACGGACCCAGGATATCCAGCCCCCAGACCACGAAGAGCCATGAGAGCGGGATGGTCTGGAGACCTTGCGTGGGCTAGTGAATCTACTTGGCGTGGAACTGGCAGGTCTCGCAGGATCGCACCAGCTCGGTGCCGTCGTGGACCGCCGTAGGCCAGTAGAACCCGCTGCGGAACACCTTGCCCACGAGGGTGCGCGATGAAGAGTGATGTCCACAGTCCCCACCGTGGATGTTGGCCAACAGCTCGCATCCTTGTTCTTCGGATATGCATCGCAGCGAGACATCGTTGGGGCGTCTTTGGTACAGCTCGCCATCCTGCAAACAATAACCAGTAGCCTGGCAAACCACGTGTTCTGCGTCCTCCTCTTTCTCTGGTAAGGTGCCGCGGAGCAAGTATGCCTTGAACTCCTCGGTCCAGCAGCCTTCCTGATGTTCCAGCACTAGGAATAGGCGAGCTCCTAAGGATGGTCCACAGGACAGGGCGCCCGAGGACGGGGCCAAAGGCAACTCTTCTCGGAGTAGCGATGGGCCTGCGAGGGGGCACCGCTGATGGCTTGAAGAGCCTTTCCTTGAAGACGCTAGGCATCTAGGGCTCACGGCGAGATGCTCTCTTGGAGATGCCGTCTGCTTCCTTATTCATGCCGCACGGGACGTGCTGCAATTCCAAGCCCAAGAAGCACTTTTCAATTTTATGTACCTCTTCCAGGTATGCCTCCATGTGCTTGTCCTCTGGCTTGCATTCCTTGTTGGAAAAGTTGATGAGAAACTGGGAGTCGCCCTTGATGGTGAAACGCTTGTGAAAGTGCAACTAATCCCTGGGTGGTTTTGGTAATTCTTAACAACATATAGCTCATTGAACTAATACTCTTTCAAGATGATCATTTCAGAAAGTTCAATGATTGGCATGGCATGGACTAGGAATGTGGACCCCTCAAAATGCTAAGGACACATATTGGCTCAAGCTCAAGACTCTACATTTTTCATTTTAGTGATCCAAGATCACATTGAGTCCATAGGAAAGCCAATACTATTAAAAGGGGATGAGGTGTTGCTTAATGGCTTGCTTGCTCAAAATGCTTAGTGATATGCTCCAAAAGCCCTCAACCAGTTTCTCATATCCACATATGTCCCAAACCAAAAGTCAAACTCAGCCCCACCGATTTGATCTATCCGGCGCCACCGAGTTCATTTGACATAGCCACTGCTTGAAACCCTAATAAGTTCAGTCTCACCGATAGGGATCTCGGTCTCACCAAGATGGGATTGCTAACTCTCTGTTTCCCTTCATAACATTTCGGTCTAACCGAGATGAGCGATCGGTCCCACCGAGTTTGCAATGCAAACTCTCTATTTCCTCTTCGTAATGTTTCGGTCCCATCGAAATGAGCGATCGGTCCCACCGAGTTTGCCTGACCAACTCTCTGTTTGCCTATTACAGAAATTGGTCTCACCGAGTTCATGTGATCGGTCTCACCGTGATTACGTTATGTCCTAACCCTAACAAAATCGGTCCCACCGAGTTGATCATGTCGGTCCCACCGAAAAGCCTAACGTTCACATTTTGAACTAAATCGGTCTAATCGAGTTTCAGTATTCGGTCCCACCGAGTTTGGTAAATTGTGTGTAATGGTTAGATTTTGTGTGGAGGCTATATACCCATCCACCCATTCTCCATTCATGGAGAGAGCCATCAGAACGTGCCTACACCTCCACTATTCATTTTCTAAGAGAGAACCACCTACTCATGTGTTGAGACCAAGATATTCCAATCCAACCACAAGAATCTTGATCTCTAGCCTTCCCCAAGTTGCTTTCCACTCAAATCATCTTTCCACCAAATCCAAATCTGTGAGAGAGAGTTGAGTGTTGGGGAGACTATCATTTGAAGCACAAGAGCAAGGAGTTCATCATCAACAAACCATCTATTACCTTTTGGAGAGTGGTGTCTCCTAGATTGGTTAGGTGTCACTTGGGAGCCTCCGTCAAGATTGTGGAGTTGAACCAAGGAGTTTGTACGGGCAAGGAGATCGCCTACTTCGTGAAGATCTACCCTAGTGAGGCAAGTCCTTCGTGGGCGATGGCCATGGTGGGATAGACAAGGTTGCTTCTTCGTGGACCCTTCATGGGTGGAGCCCTCCGTGGACTCGCGCAACCGTTACCCTTCGTGGGTTGAAATCTCCATCAACGTGGATGTACGATAGCACCACCTATCAGAACCACGCCAAAAATCTCCGTGTCTACATTGCGTTTGCTCCCTCCAAACTCCTCCCCTTTACCTTCATATGCAATGATTTACATTCCGCTGCTATACTCTTAGAATTGCATGTGTAGTTTGATTGCTTGACTTGTGCTAAGTTGCTAAAATCTGCCAAGACTTTAAATTGGGAAAAGGCTAGATTTTTATTTGGTCAAGTAATCTAATCACCCCCCCTCTAGACATACTTTTGATCCTACAAGTGGTATCAGAGCCTTGGTCTCCATTTGCCTTGATTTCCATAGCTTCGGTGATCATAGCCTTGGTTTCACAACCTAGGAGAGTATGGCGTCTAGCAAGGGAAATTACCACCGTAGAGGTCCTTCCTTTGATGGTACTAATTTTGCTAGTTGGAAGCATAAGATGAAAATGCATATTCTTGGACATAACCCCGCCGTTTGGGCTATTGTGTGCATTGGTTTGCAAGGTGAATTCTTCGATGGGAGAGAACCGAATCGTGAAGCTACCGCGGAAGAATTGAAGATGTTGCAATACAATGCTCAAGCTTGCGATATCCTCTTCAACGGATTGTGCCCCGAAGAATTCAACAAAATCAGCCGTCTTGAGAATGCAAAGGAAATTTGGGATACTTTGATTGATATGCACGAAGGTACCGACTCCGTCAAGGAATCCAAATTGGATGTGCTTCAAAGTCAGCTTGACAAGTTCAAAATGAAGGATGGTGAAGGTGTCGCTGAAATGTACACTAGGCTTGCTCTCATCACAAATTAGATTGCCAGCTTAGGAAGTGAAGAGATGACCGACAGATTCATCATCAAGAAGATCCTAAGAGCCTTGGATGGAAAATATGACACCGTGTGCACCTTGATCCAAATGATGCCAAATTACAAAGATCTCAAGCCAACTGAAGTCATTGGAAGAATTGTTGCTCATGAGATGTCACTCAAGGATAAAGAAGAGCTTCACAACAAGTCTAGTGGTGCTTACCAAGCCTCATGTGATGGTCCTACATCATCAAGTGAGAAACAAGCCTTCAATGTGGAATTGAGCCTAATGGTGAAGAACTTCAACAAGTTCTACAAGAGTAGAAGCAAGGAAAGGAGTTCCAAGTCAAGGTCCTACAATGACAAAAGATCTTCTAGTCGTGAGCGTAATTGCTACAATTGTGGAATACCCGGACACTACTCCAATGAGTGTACGGCTCCCTACAAAAGAAGAGAAGACTCACCTAAAAGAAGAAGCAAAAGAGAAGAATCACCTCCAAGGGAGAGAAGGAGTAGAGATGATCGTTATGAACAAAGAACCTCTCGCAGAAGCAAGGATTCGGAAAGGAAGGACAAGTCATCAAGGAGCTACACAAAACGAAGACATCAAGCTCATGTTGGTGAATGGGTATCCGGCTCTGACTCCGACCACCACTCCGAGAGAAGTTATCACTCTGACTCCGAATATACTCAAGATGAAGGTGTTGCCGGTCTAGCACTTGTGTCAGCCAACTCCTATGACATATTTGACTCACCAAATGAAGGAATTGGAAGATGCTTCATGGCTAAAGGCCCAAAGGTATCACACCCCGAGTATGTTGATTTCAATAGTGATGAAGATGATTTGCTAGGTGATGATGATTTGCTTGTTGACAACTCTAGTGATGAAAACTATGATGAACTTGCTATTAATCATGCTGATCAAGATAAAACTAATGACGATGATAAGAAGGAGATTGAGCGTCTAACTAAAGAACTAAACACTCTTAAGTTAGCTCATGAAACTGCCTTAGAAGATCATCAAGAGCTTTTAAAGACTCATGAGAAACTACGCTTTGAAAAGCTCAACCTAGAGCAAGAGCATGGGTTCTTAAAAGCAATCAATGATGATCTTCGTAAGAAAAGTTCTTCTTACATTGCCAAGCATTTACTCTTGTCTACTTACATGCCACAAGTAAAATCTAGCAACAAGAGTAAGAAAGATTCTTCTTCTAGTAGTAACAATAATCATGCTAAATCCAATATTGTTGCTTCTAGTAGTTCTCTTGATTCCACTAATGACTCTCTTAGCCAAGTTACACTTGAGCAAGAAAATAGCTTATTGAAGGGAATTATATAGAAAGGTGTTTACAAGAGCCTTGCCGGAAGTAAGCAATTTGAGGAAATTGTACGCAAGCAAGGAAGGCACCGGAAGAATCAAGGTGTTGGTTTTGAATGAAAGTTCAATGCCAATGGATTTGAGTGGGAAGAAGATCAATACCCCAAGACAAAGTTTGTTCCTCAACAAGAGAAGTATGATCCTACTTCCTTCAAGGGGACACAAGCTCAAGATGATCTTCCACCACAAGACCACAAGCAAAAAGGCAAGGACAAGCTTCAAGAGGAGATTGATGCATTTGAAGAAGCTCCGAAGGCCTTGGTCAAGTGGGTTCCCAAGACTACATCAAGTTCTACTTCATCAAGTATGACTACAACTCCAAGTATTCCCATCAAGATGATGTGGATTTCGAAAAAGAACTAGAGAATTCTTGAGGGTGACTCCGCTAACATATTTCACTCATATCATTTTGGCAAGAACAAGTGCAATCAACTTCCACATCTCGCACTAGTTCAAGGAGTCACAAACCCTCTTGTTGGTAAGACAAGGGACAAGGTAACCTAATGCTTTCATGGACATCATCTTGTGTGTACTTCACTCTATGTCTATGGATATCTTTGCTTGTTCCTTGTGGGGCTAACCCATGTAGGTATTGAAAGTGCAACTCACTCCAATGGATTGCTCCAAATGATCTACATCAACATTGAGCATCCACATCTTCAACATCTACATGAAGTCATCATCGACAAAACCCAAGGTTAGTTCATCCCTCTTAGGGGGGATATCACATCTAGGGGGAGCTTTACTCTAAGAACTGAGCTAAAGCAACTCTAATGGTGTGAACACAACAATGCTTTATGTAAAAGTGGTAACCCCACTTGTGCTTAAACGATGAGTATGACCTATGATCAAATGTTCTCATTTGACTCCTAAGTCAATATACTCATATATAGATGACCTAGTCATCGCCAATTGCTTGATAGATGCTAGAGTGTTTGTGCATGCTTTGTCACATATTTCATTTGCCATTTTATTGTGTGAGCATGTTGATTGCATACTTTTCTCATTCGAGGACATCCATTTGTTGCTTTGGTTGTTTGGCTCTTTTTCTTTTGCCAAATGGATGGACAAGAATGCCAAATAACTTCCTCTAGCTATCTATGCTTTTCTCGTCTCAAACTCTATTCATGCTACATCACAAAGTTTGATCAAGTCAGATTCGAACCCTCTGGGTGAGGAGCACTCAGAGTCACCGATTCGTCATAGACTTAAACTTCCAAAACCTCTCTGTGCATTTCGGTCTGACCGATTCATCCTTTTCGGTCATACTGAGTTCACTGAGTTGATCTAGGTTTTCAATCTCGGTGCAACCGATTAGAACCATTCGGTCACACCGAGTTGCAGCAACCGCTTGCGATTCTGCATCTCGGTGCAACCGAGTTGTTCCACTCGGTCACACCGACAGGGTTAGGATATATATACCGACGGGTCAAATTTTGGAAATTTCACTGAAACCTCTTCGCCCGCGCGTATCCTGCACTACCGACTCGGGTCTCCGGATCGTCCTCTCGTTGCCAGCAACCCCCTGCCGCTGGTCTCCACCACCGTCAACGGAAATCTTCAGCGCCGTTGCCGCCGTAGCGAGCTCATCGCTGAGTTAGGGTATGAGTTCAACCCTTTGTGCAATCCTTTACCTCTGATTCTTAGCACAAAGTCAATGCCATGATTCTTACCACGTATGAAATCAATCTATCTAGAGAAAACTTCCATTAGATTAGTTTTGATTCAAAAATTTAGGGTTAGGTTTCCGCCGAGCTCATCTCGGGTCGACCGAGTTGCAGAAATCGGTCTCACCGATTTGGCTTAGGCCATTGCACTTGTAGTTTTCGGTCTGACCGAAAGTTGCAAATCGGTGTGACCGAGTTCAACTCTGAGTGAAACCCTACCAATCTCGGACTCACCGAACTGTGTCTCGGTCTGACCGATCTCACTAGTTTAGACTCCAATATTGCTTTGGTGGCACCGAGTTTAACAAATCGGTAGCTTCGAAATGCTTTCTGTGGAAAACTAAAACTAAGTTTTTTACTCAACTATTTTGCAAAATCTCTGCACTTTGTGATGCTCATCCACTCTATCTCATCTATAACTATTCATAGGGTCAGCTTTTAGTTTGCAGTGCCAGAATGTCTGATCAGAGTGATAGCCAGAACAAGTCTGAGGAGCAAGTGAATCTGAGTGAGGGCACTAGTCCCTTTGACAGCTATGAAGATGGTAGCAGAAGCACCCCAAGCAACTTGCCCAAAGCAGCTACAAGAACAAGGCGAAAGAGAAATTCTAATTCTGAAGATGAAGATTATGTGGCTGCTGAGGAAGAGGTCAGCTCAAAGAAGAAGGTGGTCAAGAAGGAACTTGGCACAGCTGCCTCTACAAAGCCTGGTTTGAACAAGAAGGCCCCTGCAAAGAGAGTGCCCATGTCAAAGGCCAGAGCCTCAACTCTTGAAACATCAAAATCAACTGTTGAAGAGGCTGCTGGTGAAGGCAAAAAGAGAAAGGAAAGGGTCAAGATGACCATGGCCAGAGTGATTGGCAAACCATCCATGATGAGAGACTCAGCTGAAGCTGAAGAGAGGAAAGGGAAAGCTACCACAGATGCTTTTCAGAGAGTGCTTAGGGCACAGAGATCTGTAGCAGTGCCTGTGACAGATACAAGAGCTACTGCGTCAGCACCTGCAGCCACAGCTTCAGTTGCCCCTCCGGTTGCAACTCCACCAGCTCCATCAACCTCAACAGATGCATTTGTTCTTGGAGTCCTCTCTACACCGCCTCCTGAAGATCAAGCCTAGAGAGACGCATAGCACTATGCATTTGCAAGCTTTTTGGTAACTTTTTGCCAAAGGGGGAGAAAGTGTATAGATCATAGGCTTCGAGAGAGAGAGCTTGCTTCTTTTTGCCATTCTCTTTGCTACTTGTTTGATACTTTTTGTGTGCTTGCTTGGATGATAATCTATGTTTATGTGTGTGAGATACTTGTATGATCATTCACTTTGTCTTGGTGATGAGTGCATATTTTCATATTCCATCATTTTGAGCGCTCCACCAAGATGTATGTGACATGGAAGAGTAACCCATGATCCTAATTGATTGTGCATTTGCATTCAAAAGCAAATTTTAAATAATGCACAAATTTAGGGGGAGCTCTTGCTTATCACATACTTCTCAAAGCGACGATATATTTCATTCTTATTATCATTTGTCGAAGCTTTGATCTATATATTGTCATCAATTACCAAAAAGGGGGAGATTGAAAGTGCAACTAATCCCTGGGTGGTTTCGGTAATTCTTAACAACATATAGCTCATTGAACTAATACTCTTTCAAGATGATCATTTCAGAAAGTTCAATGATTGGCATGGCATGGACTAGGAATGTGGACCCCTCAAAATGCTAAGGACACATATTGGCTCAAGCTCAAGACTCTACATTTTTCATTTTAGTGATCCAAGATCACATTGAGTCCATAGGAAAGCCAATACTATTAAAAGGGGATGAGGTGTTGCTTAATGGTTTGCTTCCTCAAAATGCTTAGTGATATGCTCCAAAAGCCCTCAACCTCTTTCTCATATCCACATATGTCCCAAACCAAAAGTCAAACTCGGCCCCATCGATTTGATCTATCTGGCGCCATCGAGTTCAATTGACATAGCCACTGCCAGAAACCCTAATCAGCTCGGTCTCACCGATAGGGATCTCGGTCTCACCGAGATGGGATTGGTAACTCTCTGTTTCCCTTTGTAACGTTTCAGTCTAACCGAGATGAGCGATCGGTCCCACCGAGTTCGCAATGCAAACTCTCTATTTCCTCTTCATAACGTTTCGGTCCCACCGAAATGAGCGATCGGTCCCACCGAGTTTGCCTGACCAACTCTCTGTTTGCCTATTACATAAATCGGTCTCACCGGGTTCATGTGATCGGTCTCACCGAGATTACGTTATGTCCTAACCCTAACGAAATCGGTCCCACCGAGTTGATCATGTCGGTCCCACCGAAAATCCTAACGTTCACATTTTGAACTAAATCGGTCTGACCGAGTTTCAGTATTCGGGCCCACCGAGTTTGGTAAATTGTGTGTAACAGTTAGATTTTGTGTGGAGGCTATATATACCCCTCCACCCATTCTCCATTCGTGGAGAGAGCCATCAGAACGTGCCTACACTTCCACTATTCATTTTCTGAGAGAGAAACACATACTCATGTGTTGAGACCAAGATATTCCAATCCAACCACAAGAATCTTGATCTCTAGCCTTCCCCAAGTTGCTTTCCACTCAAATCATCTTTCCACCAAATCCAAATCTGTGAGAGAGAGTTGAGTGTTGGGGAGACTATCATTTGAAGCACAAGAGCAAGGAATTCATCATCAACACACCATCTATTACCTTTTGGAGAGTGGTGTCTCCTAGATTGGTTAGGTGTCACTTGGGAGCCTCCGTCAAGATTGTGGAGTTGAACCAAGGAGTTTGTACGGGCAAGGAGATTGCCTACTTCGTGAAGATCTACCCTAGTGAGGCAAGTCCTTCGTGGGCAATGGCCATGGTGGGATAGACAAGGTTGCTTCTTCTTGGACCCTTCGTGGGTGGAGCCCTCCGTGGACTCGTGCGACCGTTACCCTTCGTGGGTTGAAGTCTCCATCAACGTGGATGTACGATAGCACCACCTATCGGAACCACGCCAAAAATCTCCGTGTCTACATTGCGTTTGCTCCCTCCAAACTCCTCCCATTTACTTTCATATGCAATGATTTACATTCCGCTGCTATACTCTTAGAATTGCATGTGTAGGTTGATTGCTTGACTTGTGCTAAGTTGCTAAAATCTGCCAAGACTTAAAATTGGGAAAAGGCTAGATTTTTATTTGGTCAAGTAGTCCAATCACCCCCCCTCTAGACATACTTTCGATCCTACAACTTGACCCCCAGGGTGGCCGCGGCCCTGAGGCCGGCAATCAGGCCCTCGTATTCCGTGATGTTGTTGGAGAATTTCTCGCCATGCTGAAAGCAAAGCTGCACGTTGTAGTAGAGCTTGTCCTTGGTCGGTGAGATGAGTATGGCTCCAGCCCCCGCGCCCCGTGGTGCGAAGGCACCATCAAAGTGCATGACGCAGCCATCGGGCGCCTCGTCTCCCGGTGTGAGGGATTGGCCCTCGTCTAGCCCCCGGTCGGAAGCGTCGTCCACTCCTCCATGAAATTAGCGAGGGTCGCACCCTTGATGACCCTGGTGGTTCTGAACTCCAGCTTGAAGGCCTGCAGCTCGATGTTCCACTCTGCAACCCTTCCAGCAGCGTTGGGGCTGCACAGCACCTTCTCCAGGGGGTATGTGGACACGACCTTGATGGGGTGGCCTTGGGAATAATGATGCAGCTTCCTGGAGGTGATGAGGAGCGCGAGCAGGAGCTTCTGCTGCATGGGGTAGCGCGCGCGCATCCCGCAACACCGTGCTGACGAAGTACAGCGGGTGCTCGACGAGGGGCGAGGTATCAACAGCGCCTTGCTCTGCGTGGGGCGAGGGGGACTCGGGAGCCTCGCTGGCTGGCGGAGTGATGAGAGCCTCAGGGGCGCCATCCTGAGGCCGCGGACATTGCGCGACCCCTCGCGGGCCGCCTTGCTTTGTGCCAGCACCGGCGTGCTCCTCCCTGACGGCCATGAGCGCTGCGCTAGCCGAGTGGGGCCTGTCTGCCAAGTAGAGCACCAGGGGCTCAAGAGGACGAGGCGCCACCATGACGGGTGGGCTTGTGAGGTACCTCTTGAGGTCTTCGAAAGCCGCCTCAACCACCGGAGTCCACTCGAAAGGGCCCTTCCTCTTCATCAGCTTGAAGAAAGCGAGGGCGCGCTCGCTGAGCTTGGAGATGAAGCGCCCCAGGGAGGTCGCGTATCCTGCGAGCTTTTGCATTTCCTTGGGGGTCTGCGGTGGGCGCATCTTTTCAATTGCCTTGGTCTTCTCAGGGTTAACCTCGATCCCTCTGTGCGACACAAGGAAACCCAGCAACTTGCCGGACGGGACCCCGAAAACGCACTTTTTTGGGTTGAGCCTCAGCTTCACTTGGCGCAGGTGGGTGAACGTTTCTTCCAGGTCTTTGATGAGGGTCCTTGCCTCCCGCGACTTGACAACGATGTCATCAACGTATGCCTCCGCATTTTGCCCCAGCTGCAGCCCCAACGCGATGTGCATCAGCCACTGGAAGGTTGCACCGGCGTTCCGCAGCCTGAAGGGCATGTAGGTGTAGCAATACACGCCACACGGGGAGATGAAGGCCATCTTCTCGACGTCCTCTGTCGCCATCTTGATATGATGATATCCTGAGAAAGCATCCAAAAAGCACAACAGATCGCACTCGGCAGTGGAGTCCCCGATGTGGTCAATGCGCGGAAGCGGGAAGGGGTCCTGAGGACAAGCCTTGTTGAGGCTCGTTAAGTCGATGCACATATGCTACTCCCCCCCCCTTTTTGGGGACGATCACTGGGTTGGCCAGCCAATCCGGTGCCGCACTTCCCGAATAACGTCGGCTTCTTGCAACTTGCAGACCTCTTGGACGATGAATGCTTACTTCTCTTGTGCTTGACACCGCGCCTTTTGCTTCACGGGGCGCGCTCCGGGGCATACCATCAGGTGGTGCTCGATCACCTCCCTCGGGACGCCGACCAGGTCTGACACATCCCAAGTGAACACGTCCTTGTTCGCCCGGAGGAAGCCAATCAATGGCTTCTCCTGCTCCGGGGGAAGGCTGGCACCTATGGTGAAGGTGGGGCCTGAGCCCCTGTCGTCGACGGCAACTGCTTTGTCTCGGCCCGGTCCTGAGAGAACAACTGCTTTTTCTTTGTGGGCGCGGCCCCGAGGGTCTCTGGGGTGTCCCCAGCGCTGGAGCGAGAGGCCGCCGCGGCCCCGTAGGCGAGCTTGAGGGCCCGGACCGCGTCCTTCGTGTCTCCGGCCACTGTGATGGTGCCACTGCTGCCCGGCATATTGATGATGTTCTAGCCCGGATGAGTCGCCGCCATGAACTTGGCGAGAGCTGGGTACCCTAGGATGGCGTTGTACGGGAGGCCGATGTAGGCCACGTCGAAGTTGATCAGCTCAGTGCCATAACTGTCGCGCTTGCCGAAGGTGACGGGAAGGCGCACCTGCCCCAAGGGGGTGGTGGAGCCCCTGGTCACCCCCGAGAAGGGTTTGGTGGGTGCGAGCCAGTCATAAGGCACCTGGAGCATGTTGAAGGTCTCCAGGAAGAGGACGTTGAGGCTGACGCCACCATCGATGAGGGTCTTGGTGACCGCGACGTTGCTGATGGTGGGCATGCACAGCAAGGGGAGTGCACCCGCAGCAGCCGCCGTCCTTGGATGATCCCTGGAGTCGAAGGTGATGTCGATCTCAGGCCTCGCGTGGCCCCGCAAGGCCTCATGCCGCGGCTGGGTTCCGCATGCCCGTCGGAAAAACTACTTCACGTGGCGGTCGGAGGCAGGTGCTTGGGACCCGCCGATGATGCATGCAACTGCGTGGGGCGCTGGTGCCGCGAAGCGCGCAACGAACTGACCTTGGAGCTCCTCCCAAGAAGAGATCTAGGCGTCCGGGAGGCCGCGGAGCTAGGACTGAGGGGCCTCCATGAGGGCCAGGCGGAGCCAGTTTGCCATGGCCTTGTCGTTGCCACCCGCCGCTTGGATGGCCTACGTGTATAGCTGGACGAACTCCTCGTGGTCCGCAATGCCATCGTACCGTGGGGGCAGCTCTGGCTTGAACTTCGCGGGCCAGCGCACCCGGCGCAGGCCGGGGGTGAAGGCCGGGCAGCCCGCAGCGCTCCCATAGGCTTCGGGCGGCCAAAACCGTGGGACAGCGTCCCCCATGGAAGCAACAAGGTGAGGGCGGAGCGTGGTCGGTGAGGAGGCGGAGCTTCGACATGCTCCTACCTGGCACGCCAAATGTCAGATTCGGTGCTCCGTAGACCCAAGAAGGTTCAAACTCTGGGGCGTGTGCAAAGATCTCAACCAGCTCAAGTCTCAAGATCACCACCCCATAGCCTAGCCTCACCCAGTTCGCGCGAGCAGGGAAGAAGAGTAACACAACAATTTACCCAGGTTCGGGCCACCTTGTGGTGTAAAACCCTACTCCTGCTTTGTGGTAGATTGGCCTCACGAGGAGGCTGAGGATGAACTAGTACAGTGGATGAGCTGCCTCACGAGGGCTCAAGTGGTGCGGGCGGAATGGTCAAGGGTCCCATCCGGGGATCCCCTCTATCGTGGTCGCTAGCCTATACTTACAGTGGCCTTGGTCCTCTTCCCCCAAAACTTAGGCGGGAAGGGATCCCACAGCGGCCAATTTGAAAGGGGATAAGAAGTACATCTAATCCTGATGAAAGGTAGTCTTCGCCCGCAAAGCTTCTGGTCGTGACGCAGAGGTGGGCTCGGCGATTACATCCGTCCTGCTGAGCTCGTGGTCTTGGTCTTGTTGCACCGGATGGAAACCTTTGGGGGATTCCATGGGAACCCGCGTCTGTCCTTGGTCCCCTAGCAACAAAGGGGAAACTGTCTCCTCTGCGCCCGCTGGCGCCTGCCTGGCCTTGGTCGTCATGGCTTGCGTCATCGCAGCCTCATGAGGCTGGGCACCTACATAGAAGTCTCCGCCCCTCGGGAGGCAGCCTGGGGAGGCCGCTCCTCTGGAGGTCTTGGTGTCGTTCACCTCGCGAGGGTCTTGCCTTGGAGTTGTTGTAGCTGGGCCGTACAGGGCCGTTGATGGGCCCACACGCGGGGCTGCAGGCAGGCAGATCTGGGTACCCCCGATCCCAGAACACTGACAATCCCCATTCATCTCCAGTTAAATCACTGCGTGAAAATTGGGCCTATTTACTTGGCCCTTACAACCATAACATCTGATGGAATTGAATTTTACGCATTAGATGGATTAACTTGTTTGTGCTTACACAAACAGTAAGGAATCCCACCCATGCAAGGATACATAGCCCGGATTTATATTGTTTAATTATCTTTGCAAAAATGGTTAGCCATAAGTAGATTCAGCTTCTGAAGCAAATATAACAAATTGTTTAACCGAAGGTGGTTCATCTTCTCAGTGCCAAATGAAGCTTGTGCGAAAATTATGTATGTTCAGAAAAACAATACCCTTGTAGCATTTTTGTGTTGAGGAAATTGGGATTCCATTCATACATCACATGATACAAATGCTCAAGGATTAGCAGAGTGGACTCTGTCCACTGCTCGCACTCAGCAACATTACACGAGCTTTAGCTAAAAGATGAGCACACATATTTCCCACTCTGCATCAAACAAACTCCACGTGAATATTACCCATACACATGTCTATTACAGGCAACTTGTTTACTACCTCCGCACAATCAAGCTCAATAATTACATTGTTCAAATCTTGATTTAAGTACCATCTCCATTGTTATACTCATATGTGTCGCTAATAAATCAGCTAAAAGTGGATCGGATTACCGCTCCGACACCATATGCATCGAAGCACCCACTTCTCCTGCTCCTTTACTTGCTTATTATCAGCGGCAAAATAATGATTGCCAAGTCCTCTATGGCATGACGCACCCTCCTGGGCAACTACTTTGGATTCTAGAGTGCCTCACCTCTGCTCATATAACATCCTAAGCCACATACATAGGTACTCTTCCTGTAGGGAAGAGACTGTAGTTAAGATCCACAAAATCAGATCACCAGGAAATCTGCCCTTTTCCTTTCAGAGAAAAGTGGCCATGAGAAATCACAATTTTGTTCTAGCTCCCTCATTGCCTCTTGGACATAAATACAACCCCAAAAAAGTGATAAAAGCTTCCCCTGAAGCAATACGGACAACTTACCAGATCTTCACTCTATCTCCTTTATTAAGCTCATCTCCAACAGCAATACTTTGAAGACAAATACACCAAAAATAGATTTTTACACACACCATGCTCGCATCATATCTATACCCACACACATCTTGCTAACATCAGAGCCCAAACATGAGAGAGAGGAGATGAGACAACAAGGCCAACACACGGGAGCACTATCGCTGCAACGGAAGGCCGAGGCTCGCAGTCGCGAGCAGGAGCAGTAGGGCGTGGGTGTTGCTATGGCCTCAAGGCGAGGTAGATGCGGATGGGTACGTCATGGGCTCGCGGCAGACCAGCGATGGCAGACGACATGGGCAGGGGCGGGGTGCAGTTGCTGGGTGGATGGAGAGGGCATGGATGTCTACGGGAGCACAATGGGCGAACTTCAAAGGCGATGAAAATCTTTGTATCATGAAAGTCTGCATAATATTATCTGACAAAAGAAAATACCACACAAAGATTATGCCAACAGTCTTATCCAACATATAAACAAAGATCTTGATTCTGCAAATTGTAAGTTTTGTTGACGCTCAAAAGTGGCACGATCATAAAGAGTAGCTTGAAGCTATGTCAAGATTAATTCAAACTTATTATTGAAAGTTACCATGGGAAGGATATCTTCGTGAAGACCCAGATGGGTATGAAGATGGTCTAAAATGGAGTTCGGATGCAAAAGTTATGACAAGTTCAGAGATGCTCATGTTGACACCAGATTAAAGAATGGCTTGGAACCCAACTAATATGGCCTCCGATAGAAAAAGTTTCAACATAAAAGTTCTTCGTCTCGTCGAAACGGTCGATTTTGATATAAAAATCGTCTTAATCCGAGGTCGTATGCAAAAGTTAGAGCCGAAAATACATGGCTGCATCATGATGGCCGGACACTCCGGGGATAATCATCCGGGTTTTGGATTTCTCTGAGGATGGCCGGACACACCGGGGATGTTTGTCCAGGTTTTGGATTTCTCTGCTGCAGATTTCGGAAAACAGCCGATAACCCCCTCAATATGGCCTCCGATCAAAAAACGTTCAACATGAGAGTTGTTCGTCTCGTCGAAACGGTCAAGAATGTTATTGGGCTCGTTTCCATCTGAGGTCGTTTACTGCCTCAAACATGACCCGCAAGTTGCAGCCAGGTTGTAAACCGAACAGTTTTGGAAAGTTCGGATTCCGAGTTGGACCCAAACTAGGGCTTTGAACGTGAATTGTAACCTTTCCTTGCACGGGAAGTCCATCCGCCTCTTATATACCTAAGAGGCGATGGCCGATTGAACAACACACAATCGATCAATTCATCTACCTCTTTTTATCTTTTATCTTTTCTCCTTAACCCTAGTTCTTCTTCTTCCTTGTTATTCGCTCGTTCTTCTCGTTACAGGGCGGCGAACATCGAGGCCCTAGGGGTGATCAGGTTGACCTAGGGCAGCTCATAGCCGCCACGCGCCCTGATGGAGTCCCTCCCGGACATGTGGGGTTTCGGGTCCTCAAAAGCACCCGCCGGATTGCCTGCGTACCGCGCTTCCGGACGGGTCTCCTTCGATGTGAGCTGCGGTGTATCACCCCCGGTGTTGGAGGTACACGGTGACATGTTCGTGTGCGAACACACCTTTTGGCGACTCCGCTGGGGACAAAGCTTCGAACGGTCTCCAACCCGTTCTTGCTACGAAGAGATCATCATCAAGAAGTTGTGATCTACAAAGGTAATATGAATACTCAATTCCCCTTTGTAGATGCAAATAATTCATATGTTATTGCTGGATCGCTTAATGAGCATAATGTATTGGCTAGCCGTAGTTTTATCAATCGTGCATCTAATTACGTGCAAAGACCGATGCAAAATAATCTTCATGGTTCAAATTCTTATTATTTTAGCAACATACAACATATGTATCCTAACTCTCATGCATCGGCAACCCCACAAATCCATATGCCGATGAACAACATGATGGGTTCAGGTAATCAATTTGAAAAGCCTCATGTAAAAATTTCCAATAGCATACAAGAAAGTGTTTCACCCTTTTATTCATCAGCAGCTAATTTGCAATATGTGAATCCAACCATGCCGATGAATGAGAGAATTGGCCATGCTACTACTGGCTATTCAGCCAGTTACTCCCAACCGTCATATGCTACACCTCATGTTAGTATTTTTTTTGGCACCGTATACAACTGTAGATGCTCATAATTCGACTCCGCACCTTCATGGTCATAGCCGAATAAGTGAAAAATTTCCAGGAGTGCACATGCTATCATCTAATATTGTACCATATAATGCATCCTATATGCAATTGCATAATTTCAGCAACACCTCATTGCCGAAAGAATCTAAAAGTATTGTGGAGCAATCCCTTACAGAATGGGAAGTGACTAAATTAAAAAGGGATATAGCCCTAAATAATAAGATTAGTGCTCTTTGCCTTGAAGAACATGATAAGGGGTTAGTTCCTGATTATAATGCAATAAAAGCTAGAGTTTTGCAAGAAGATGAATCTTTGCCAATTGGTAAAATTGGCGAGCAAAAATATGGTTTTACAACAATGCATATGCCTTCATCTAGTATTACATCATATTATACACCCCCTACACAATTGCAAAGTTTCGGCAACACCCATGTGTCATTGCCGAAAGAATCTAAAAACATTGGGGGGCAATCATATCCGGAGTGGGCTGAAATTGAGAAAAAGCTTAAAGCCAATTTTGCCGCTCGCCGCCAGAAACAAATAGAAAAAGAATTGGCTCAGATAAAAGAAGCATTGCCAATTGGTAGTATCAATGAAAAAAAGGATGATTCGGAACATGAAAGTGCTTCGTTTGAAAAAGCCGAATCAAGTAGTATATATTCCGAATCCATCAAATCCAAAGAGGCAAGTAGTATTGAGAAAGGGCATGGAAAGCATGGAAAAACAACCATGCTTGATTTTTCTGAAGTTAATGGAACCTACTTCCTGCCCTATGAGTTTCATGCCATAGAAATTGATGAACTTCAAGGACAAGAACAAGTAGCTGAACAATGTTCGGCTGACAAAAATCTTCAATGTAATGATGCATGGAATCAAGAAAAAGATAATGAAGAGGCGTTGGGGAACCATCCAAAGGCGGAGCAAGGTATTGTTCAAGTCACACCACCATCATGCTCTCCCAACATATTTGAAGAGGTATGTTTAGCCAGTAATTTACCTATTTTCAGATTTGGTCAGCACTTTATTGTTGATGCATCTATTAGAGAAATCCTCATAAGTAATTTTGAAAGACCAATGAAGAAGGGTAATTTACTTGTTAGCAATAAAATTGTTACAGAACATATCGTTCAACCCATTGCGCCATTTATAAAGACCGATAATGACTTATTGTTGCAGCCAAAGATTTCCCCGTTGCTTTATCTAAAGTTCATATCTAATTGGGTAGCTTTGCTTATTTCATACTTGGCTTGCACTTGGTCTCAATTGAGACATGTATATTCTAAATATTTTTGTTTTAGAAATTTAAAGCCAAGGTTAAATTCTGTTAAGAAAATCGTTGCTGGTATAATATCTTACCCAAAGACATTGGAGATAGAGTGCAAAACACAATGCATAGCTGAATGGGGTGATGCAAAATATGAACCATTCATTTGCTTAACTCCAAAGCCGTTCTCACAGCAAGATCGGCTAGAAAATAAAAAGTTTACCTTCAATTCAAGCATGTGTGATCAAATATTTGATTTGTTGCTGAAAAATAATTACATAAGAATTCTTGATCACCATGTCAAGCCATCAATTCAAGGTCGAATGTATTGTAGGTTGCATCATTCGTTCAAACATAATTTTGAGGATTGCAATATGTTTTGTCAAATAGTTAAATCGGCGATTGATAAAGGACGATTGAGATTTGTTGAAACACCAAAGGATGACCAGTCTATTCCGATTGGTCTTGATGGCAAAAAGTTGTTGCATTGGCTTCTTCAAGCTGATTCATTAAATGATAAGAAGGTAAAAACTGCAGATATTGGGATCAAGCTTTCAAGTAAGAAAGTTGTTCAAGAGCACAATGATAATATTCTTGAGGGCGAAAATTCCATCAAAGTTGCAATGAAGATGCCAAATACTGGGGGGCAACAAGAAAATCCAAAGATCGATGCAAGCAAAGGCCGAGGTAAGCACAAAGGTAAAAGGCCGAAAGCCACTTTCGCGCAACTATTGGAAAACAGAAGATAAGTGAGGAGAAAATTGCTTATCGGCCAAGTAATTCAAAAGCGTCAAGATCACCCCCTAAGCGCAAATCCGAGGATCGGTATTGGCAAAGTGAGAATCTCAATGCAGCATATTCATATCCTTACTTTGGGCCGCCAATGCCAATGTCGTGGATGCCTCCCTATTCTCATGTAGATCCATATCCATCATGGGACAGGTATGAAACAAGGGCACATTCTCCATCTTATTTTAGACCATCTCACCAATATTATGCAGCTCCGAGAAGATCAACATTTGAACAATCACATGTTAAAGACCGTTTCAATCATAAGGAATCGGTCCAGAGCTCAAGGAAGAAAAAAGAGGTGGTCAAGCAAGTTTACCACATTAAAATAGATGATCGTAAGAGTGCCACTTCAGATTTGATCTCAAAAGAAGAAGAGCCAATTAAAATGTTGACATTGGCTACTAAAGTCAATGAGATGAAGCAACCAATTGTTGAGAGTCAAAGTGCCAAATCTGAAGAAAAGAAGTTGAGAGTGCACAAGGCCAAGAAAGAATTGCCATTGGTCAAAATAGAATCGCAGCCGAGATGCCCACTCGGCTTATCGTATTGGCAAAAGAAGAAATTACAAAAACTTAGTGCACAAGAGCTTGAAAAGAGAAACATGGCGTGGGTTCCCAAAGGAAGTACTCAAAACAAGAATGATGTTCAAACTTCCATTGCAAGAAGTGCGACAAAGGTAAAGATGGAAAAGAGTGAAAAATATGAACGACCAAGCCGAAGGTTTCAACGTCTTCGATGCACACATTATCCACATTCTGCAACTATGCCATTGATGCCGATGACATGGAATTCATCCTCAGGTATGACTGGTTACCCTCCATGGACTTACTTTGATCCATGGATGCAATATAACTTCTTACATCCTGCAAGGGTCTTACCAAATCACTATAAATTTGATTAGCTACAAGTTTTTTGCTGACCCAAAGGGCCGAAATATTTGATTCGTCATTTCATTTGTTTATTTCGGCTATATATGCTTTGGTGGATGAAGTTTACATGGACCTTATGGTAATGGCCGATATTTATCTATCACCCTAAGAACATGTCAAAGCATGGCTGGTGTAGTATTCTAACATCGTCCTTAGTTCGATTGGAGATCAAGACAAGTACTATGGAGATTATGTTTTGACTGTTGAATTCATAACAATGGCCAAGGTGTCGGTGTTGTTTGTATATCTCCTTATGGTGCTATTTTGTGAAACCTCATGCTGCTCAAAATATTTTTTGCACAATATTCAAAGCTGAATATGAAATTTTATTCGGTTTGGAGCTTTTGGTTGCCATAGGGTCTACACATATTGAGGCTTTCGGTGATTCGTTTTGAGTAGTGCAACAAATATCCAAGGGTTATCAATGTTTTGACGAATTACTTATAATTTATCTTGGGGTATGTCTAGATGCAAAATTTACCTTGGGTTACTTTAAAATTGTTCATATATCTAGGCATGACAATTCGAAAGAGTTGGCACAGCAAGCATCCGGCCACTATGTTAATCGTGGCGTATTGCATTTCTATCAATAGCCGATGCTTAGTCTCGTCAACATAGGTAAGGCCGAACCGAAGTCCACCGCTTCGGCCACTAATGAAATTTTTATGCAGGCGAAAGTAAGGATTCGAGAAATTTTATTGTTGATTATCTGTAAAATCCTAGCAAAAGGGTGAACAATATGGTTCGGAGGATGACCTTGAGATACATATCTATGGAACTTTATCATCGGATTGTTAATGAAGTTGAGAAGGTTTCGCCCAAGTTTGCATCAAGGATTCAAACAAATAATGGCCGATATATAATTATCGCCCTAAGCATATAAATGGTCGATGGAGTGTTGACATCGTCCTTAGAACCAACATGGTACAAGTTATTTTTCGGCACGCTAGCTTTGCCGAAAAACAGGGGGGCATGTGTTGCCACTCAAAAGTGGCGCGATCATAAAGAGTAGCTTGAAGCTATGTCAAGATTAATTCAAACATATTATTGAAAGTCACCATGGGATGGATCTCTTCGAGAAGATCAAGATGGATATGAAGATGGTCTAAAACGGAGCTCGGATGCAAAATTTATGGCAAGTTCAGAGATGCTCATGTTGGCACCAGATTAAAGAATGGCTTGGAACCCAACTAATATGGCCTCGGATGGAAAAAGTTTCAACATGAAAGTTCTTCGTCTCGTCGAAACGGTCGATTTTGATATAAAAATCGTCTTAATCCAAAGTCGTATGCAAAAGTTAGAGCCAAAAATACACGGCTGCATCAGGATGCCTGGACACTCCGGGGATAATCATCCGGGTTTTGGATTTCTCTGAGGATGGCCAGACACTCCGGGGATGTTTGTCCGTGTTTTGGATTTCTCTGCTGCAGACTTCAGAAAAACAGACGAAAACCCCCTCAAGATGGCCTCCGATCAAAAAACGTTCAACATGAAAGTTGTTCGTCTCGTCGAAACGGTCAAGATTGCTTTTGGGCTCGTTTCCATCCGAGGTCGTTTACTATCTCAAACATGACCCGCAAGTTGCAGCCAGGTTGTAAACTGAACAGTTTTGGAAAGTTCGGATTCCGAGTTGGACCCAAACTAGGGTTTTGAACATGAATACTAACCTTTCCTTGCACGGGAAGTCCATCCGCCTCTTATATACCTAAGGGGTGACGGCCGATTGAACAACACAGAATCGATCAATTCATCTACCACTTTTTATCTTTTATCTTTTCTCCTTAACCCTAGTTCTTCTTCTTCCTCGGTCTTCGCTCGTTCTTCTCGTTGCAGGGTGGCGAACCTCGAGGCCCTACGGGCGATCAGGTCGACCTAGGGCAGCCCATAGCCGCCACGCGCCCTGACGGGGTCCCTCTCGGACGTGTGGGGTTTCGGCTCATCAAAAGCGTCCGCCGAATTGCTTGTGTACCGCACTTCCGGACGGGTCTCCTTCGACGTGAGCTGCGGTGTATCACCCCCGGCGTTGGAGGTACACGGTGACGTGTTCGTGTGCGAACAAGTTTGATCCTAGTTTTACAATTAAGTTTAGGGGTTCCGAAATCCAATCTCTAGATCAATACTTATCCAAGCTCTAGAGTAAATCAATACAATTAAGTTTTGCACGGGAATTTTGGGTCGTGTGCAGCATAAACCAAACATACACAATATATGATGCCAGTTAAACCTTCAGTTGCATACCTTTGAGTCGCTGACTAATATTGTGCCATTATTCTTAGATATATTACCCATGTGCCTCCTTGAACGGAAACATCATAAAACAAAACACAAGACACAACGAAAATTTATATTTATCAAAGAACAAAGAATGGTACAAAACTAAAACAATAAATCTGGTCTCATACTATGGATATTACAAAAAGAATTGTTTCAGTCATAAAATACTGAGACACAAATTAGATTTAGTATAGTTTGCAAACCAGGATTGACTATCAAGTACCGCCAGTTGCTTATCCATTGACATATTTGTGCTATCATCTGCTGATTTTACCTAACAATGCCAGGCTAACAGTAGTGAGCATTTCCATTAGCGGTAACAAACAAAAGAATTGATTGCCTGATGTCATGTTTCCTAGAAGACCATGCAAAGGGTTGGCGGATAGCAGATTCCTAAATCAAAATCTCTAACAACCGTACCATATTTTTCATGTACAGCTTCAAACCCAGACAAAATATGACAATAAGAAAAAAGGAAAATACATCTAGAAAGGATAACTCAAATTGCACTTTAGTCGATCTGAATAACATACACGTGTCCCATGGTCTGCCATCAAAATTAGCTAATTCGGCCGGCTTTTGCTGAATTTCTCGCGCCATCCAAATCACCTTCTTTTCCATTAATTTCCTTTGTTCCACCAACTCTAAATCCCACTTTTTATCTATAATTAATACGCATTCTTACAAACAATACAATTAGACTAACTAATGATAATGAAAGTTTACAGTCCAGAAATGTGTTAATGGGATACATGAGAGTCCGGTCCAATGGAAGAGATAGTTTATGCAATAAGTAAGTTCCTATTGAAGGTCACCAATCTCTGCTTTCAGCATGCTTAAATCTTAACTGAATTGTAGCATGTCAAATATTTTCAATCACCAAAAACTATCTACACAAATATGAATCTAATCTTTCAGACCAGATCAAAGAGAACAATACTATTTATGATTGTAGATGAAAATTTACAATAATAATTTGGGAAAAGCTGATACAAACCTCATGTGTATCATGTTCGGACCACGGATGTTCTTCCGGCTCAGGTGTAGCATGCTCGAACGGCGGATGTTCTTCCGACAAACTCGGCAGAGGTGACATTAGACAATTCTTCGAAAGTTGCGATGTGATGTGATTTAATGGAGATTCCGGTCGAGGTCTCCTTATGGCAGCCAAGTCCCCTCAGAAACCCGGATCGAGCATGCCATGGCTTGGGGAGGCGCTGGAAAATATTGGAGGCAGATGGGGAGGGGAAGGAGAGCAGGCGGCGGTAGCAACAGTGCTCGAGGTACGCCAGTGAGGAACGACCGCGCATGGTGGCGGTCGCGATGTCGTGCGCATTAAGGATGGGGAGGGGAAGGAGAGAAAGCGGGGGTGGTGGTAGTGCTAGAGGTATGCCAGGGAGGATACACCGCTCGTGGTAGCGGCGGCACTGTCATACGTATTGAGGAACCCGTGCTCGCTCTTGTGTTTCTTTTTTAGAGTCTGTTCGTGTGAAAGCTACTAAAAAATGTTATGGGCAGGCCCAATAGAAAATGCCCAACCAGAAGCGAAGCATTTTCCTCTATTGATACACTAAAAACAGGACTGCGGGTTCAATTATCAAAAACCACAGGAACGTTTTTGCAAAAAACGCCGCGACGTTGAGCGGACAGAAGCAATAGCTGCTTTATTATTAGGTAAAGATAGAAGCGTGATGATCATCATTATTAGAGCATTGTCCCAGTGAGTAAATAAATAAAAAAGGAAGAAAAAAGAGTCCAAAAAGAGCCAAAAAATGAATGAGAGAAAAAGAGATAAGGGGCAATGTTACTATCCTTTTCCACACTTGTGCTTAAAAGTAGCACCATGTTTTTCATATAGAGAGTCTCCTATGTTGTCATTTTCATAAACTAGTGGGAATTTTTCATTATAGAACTTGGCTTGTATATTCCGATGATGGGCTTCCTCAAATGCCCGAGGTCTTTATCAGCAAGCAAGTTGGATGCACACCCACTTAGTTTTTAGTTTGAGCTTTCATACACTAATAGCTCTTAGTGCATCCGTTGCATAGCAATCCCTACTCCTCGCATTGACATCAATTGATGGGCATCTCCATAGACCATTGATTAGCCGCATCGATGTGAGACTTTCTTCATTTTCTGTCTTCTCCATATTAATCTCTACCACCACATTCTATTCCACCCATAGTGCTATATCCATGGCTTGCACTCATGTATTGCATGGGCGTTGAAAAATCTGAAGCGCGTTAAAAAGTATGAACCAATTGCTTGGTTGACACCGGGATAGTACATGCTTTATATTTTTTGTTAAGAAAATGGAGCATGGCAAGGCTATATGATTTTGTAGGGATAGCGTTCTTTAGCATTTATATTTTGAAATGCATGATTTTTTGTTGGTATGCCTAAGTATTGATGTCTTTATGTCAAATTATAGAGTATTGGTTTGAATCATTCAGATCTTAATATTCATACCATAAAAGAAAGATTGCATGATGAATATGTTAGGTAGCATTCCACATTAAAAATTCTGTTTTTATCATTTACCTACTTGAGGACGAGCAGGAATTAAGCATTGGAATGCATGATACGTCTCCAACGTATCTATAATTTTCTATTGTTCCATGCTATTATAGTATCAATCTTGGATATTTTATATAACTTTTGTGGTATTTTATATCATTTTCTGGGACTAACCTATTAACCCAGTGCCAAGTGCCAGTTGTTCTTTTCTGCTTGTTTTTGGTTTTTGGGGAAATCAGTACCAAATGGAGTCCAAGCGCTATGAAATTTTTTGACGAACTTTTTTTGGACAAAAGAGACCCTAGAAGCTTCGGGAGGAGACCAGATGAGAAGCGAGGAGACGGCAAGGAAATAGGGCGCCCCCAGGGGGTAGGCACGCCTTAATGCCTTGTGGGCCCCTCGTGGCTCCGTCTGACCTAATTACACCTCTATAAATTCTCTAAAATCGGGAAACCAACAGAGAGCCACCCAAACACTTTTTCTGCTGCCGCAAGTTTCTGTTCTTCCGCGATCCCATCTGGAGGCCTTTTCCGGTACTCTGCCAAAGGGGGAATCGATCATGGAGGGCTTCTACATCATCATTGTTGCCTTCTGATGATGCGTGAGTTGTTCACCATAGACCGACGGGTCCATAGCTAGTAGCTAGATGGCTTCTTCTCTCTCTTTGATCTTCAATACAATGTTCTCCTTGATGTTCTTGCAGTTCTATCCAATGTAATCTTCTTCTATGGTGTGTTTGTTGGGATCCGACGAATTGTGACTTTATGACCAGATTATTCATGAATATTAATTGAGTCCTTTCTGAATTCTTTTTATGCATGATTATTATATCTTTGAATTTCTCTTTGATCTATCCATTTAGTTTGGCCAACTAGATTGATTTATCTTGCAATGGGGGAGATGCTTTGTGATGGGTTCAATCTTGTGGTGCTCCATTCCAGTGACAAAGGGAAAGGACAGGTATTTGTATTGTTGCCATTAAGGATAAAAAGATGGGGTTTATTCATATTTCTTGGGTTTACTTTATCTACATCATGTCATCTTACTTAAGGCGTTACTCTATTTTTATTAACTTAACTAGCAAAGTGGCCCGCTCAATGCGCGGGCTAGAACTTTAGAAAGTTAAATAATTAGAACATATTATTTAACTTGGGTAAAGTTAATTTAGGACCGAATGTAATGAAAACTACGAATTTAAGAATTTTCTGAACATAATTTTGTCTTAGGTATGTTTGGTTTTCTCATTGGCATATAAATATATGTGTTATCCAGTTATCGTTTACCTGCTTATTATGCATGTAAGGCTAAATGTATTTGTTATGATGAATCACTTTCAATTTGAAAATTTTATCATTTTTTTGGCATTTTTATCATCTTGATTTTTTCTTGAAAGACAAATTGAGTAGTTCTTATTGTTTTCGTGTAGGCATATGTACATTTTCTAACGTCATGTAATATTGACATATTACCTTTTTAGTTGTAAATGTGTCTCCCTTAATATTATTTAATTATGCATGTCCACATATTTACTTTGTTTTAGTGATTATTGCAATACTTTTAGTTGTTTAAAATTTCATATTATGAATATTTTACTAATATTTTTTATAATTTGAATTTATTAATTCATTTGATTTTCCATGTATTTGAGTATGAATTTAGCAATTTATGTTAACTACACAAATAAATCAAACTGCCGCATTGATGGATCTTGAAAATGACTACATCAATGTATTCGTTAACTAACCTTGTATCACTGAGTAAATAAACTGACATGGTTTGTTATGTGCAAATAATATTTTCCATCTAGTATATTTGAGGCGTGAGGTTTCTATGAAGTTGGAATGTACACATTTTATAATAAATTTTTCTCATCATCTTTTAAAGTCCCATTATACTATATATTTAAAATTTATATTTTATTAGATAGATGTGAATATCTAGTGGCCATCGTGTGTGAGTTTAAAACTTTATGAATGTATCATTTTCGACATGTAAGTATAGTGAAAGATAACTTATTACACCATTTTTACTCACTTCTTTAGTGGTCTAAATACGCGGGGGGGGGGGGGGGGGATTGATACATGTTCCTTCTTGGTGAATACATCAATAATTCTTCATGCCACACTCCAATACCCCAATAATTCCTCAGGTTGGTAGAGGTCATCCTCAAATCTGATTATTGTTCTTTGCTCCTACACTAATTGTTCATGTTACCATGGGTGAACCCGAGTTCGATAAATCCATGCTCATGTAAATTGAACTTAGTACTGAGATGGCATGTGACAAAATTTAATAGTGCAATAATTCATTTAGTCATTCATGTCGTTGAAATAATACCCAAATATTATTAATGGTCTTCAATACTGAAATAGTTCTTCATGTAATAATTCCATGCCCAAGTAAATTGAACCTACAACTAATATAGCATATAAAAATTAGTAATACAACAAAGTGATGCTCCCATATTTGATTAATGTTCTTATTACAAATTAGTAATACAACAAAGCTTTCATGTCACTGGTGGTGTTCCCATATTAGACGAATGTTCTTCAATGCCACGATAATTCTTCATGTCGCCACTCGCCATCCCAAATTTGCTAACTCCTCTCTCATGTAAACTGTACTTATAAAGAAATAGCATGTGGCAATTTGGAACACTACAAATTTTTCTAATGATAATTAATTTCACGAACAACATAACTTCAAGAGAATATAATTACAGCTAAAATAGTATGCACCGACTTTTATAACATCTTGAGGAAAAAACAATATGTATTGAGCCTAACCGCACAAATGCGTGGTAATTTCTAATGTGATCGTTGTTCTTCAATGTTATGATTATAATTTATGTGCTCATGGAGAAATAACTTCAGTCTCTCAGTACAAAACAAAATCACAAAACCATTATTTTCTATTAAGTATAAGGAATTCAAGCGTATACTTATTCTATTGTTTGTTTTATATTCTTATTAAAAAAGTTGGGGATGCTTACATTTTGTAATTATGTTATTTAGTAGCTAGGGCTATGGATGGTACTTTTTAAATTATTCTTTAACATTAGTGATTTGTTGGTATGTGTGCATTGTTTTTTAAATACATATTTACTGAAATATGGTGGTGTATAATAGTTTGCAACATTTTTAAAAAGCTACACAAATAATTGATCCCATAGATATTTAAAAATACTAAGAGCAAAAATACAAATTTCTTGACTTCAGATATGTTTAAGCGGGGTGTCCTAGGAGATGGTGAGAACAATTATTACCTAGATGTAGACCAACATTGCGCCAACATGATACCCCAAATCAACTTAGATTTTGTTTGAATTGATTAATGATAAAATCTTATGCATAGCAATGATCATCAACGCATACCTTGTGTTACTTTTTTTCCTCCTTGGTTATTAATTAAGAGAACTATCAAACCATGATTAGATTTTTTTTACTTTATGGAATTTTCTAGTTTGTTTGTCTTTTTATGGTTAGCGTACTTTTAGGATATAATTGACTCGTTGGCTCTACTTACATGTCTAGTTTACCCCACTCCCCCTCCCCCACCACCAAAACACAACACCCAAACACAACACAAACCCCCCCCCCCCCCCAACCCAAACCCCCCCCCCCCCCCAACCACCACCCCCCCCCCCCCTAGCTTCCCTCTCTCTCTCTCTCTCTCTCACACACACACACACACACCCCTTCTTTTGTCAGCACTATTTTGGATATATAATTTGATTGATGTGGCAATGGAGAGTCCGTTCCCAATCTCTCGGTTCAAAAGAACACCACAAATTATAATTTTCCATAACGCTGGTATTATGTTATTTAATAGCCAGGAGTATGAATGGTTTTTAATTCTTCTTTAAGATTACTGATTTTGGCTATATGTGGATGGTGTGTTAAAACCCAGATATACTGAAATATGGGCACTGAAGATACTTTATAAGTATTTCCCAAAATTATCTACACATGTAGTTTATCCCATAAAAATAACTAAAATTGTCGATTGTCGAAATACAAAATGCTTGACTTCAAGTATGTTCATTAGCTCACAACATACTTCAGGTTTGTTTAAACTTTAAACGTGAGAGATGGTGAGAATAATTGTTACCTAAACATACAGCAACACTGCACCTATAGAATACACCAAAACAAATTTGAAATTTATTGTTGGAATAATTATATGATAAAATATGATTAAATGTTTATAAATATCTATAGTCATTTTCTTATTCTATCATTTTGTATATTCTTACCTCGTGTTATTTGTCCTTCTTGGTTGGAGTTCTATCGATTTACATATGTGTGAGTATCCATTCGTCATAAGCGTTGCATCCATCCAGTTGCTTGCATATGATGAAACAAACTACAAACCAAGGTTTCAATCTGCTAACACTTGCCTCTCCTTGTCTCCTATACATCCATCATAATGGCTGTTGCCCGAGCTCGCACAGATTCAACCATGAATTGCGTGAAATATAGAATAGTGAGACAATACCGCACATCCTGTTCAGGGTGTCCGTTCTCCCACAAAGATTGGTCGCCATCCACATGCTTGGCGAACTGATGATTTTTGCAACAATTGTACAGTATGGTTGTCATTCTATACTATATCAAGGTCTACGTCTGCATAATGGCTACCTGCACCACGTCTACTTCCATCGATATCTTGACATAAAGTTTGTGTCATATTTACTACTGGATATTTTCAAATACTTAGATGAGATGTATAAAGTCATATGTGCAGTTTTTTTTCTAAAACAGCTACGTACATTTGAAATTTTATAGCATTGTCCAATTTTTGTATAATTTAGAACAAAACACGAACTACGAGAAGGGATTAGTGACAAACATATCACCATCTTTGCAAATTAGCACCCGTTCTTTTGTCAAGACAAAATAGATTGATAAAAAGATAGTGCCATGTAACATACCGAAACAAATAATACTTTAAAGATGGTCAGCTTGTCCATTGTACACAAAAGAACACCACTTCTCGCTGATTGAACCAAGTTAATTGCGACAAATTCTGCTATGATTCGGCATGAACATAGAGGCAGATCACTTGGGCTGTGTGTATATGAGCAGCCATTGCCGTCTGTGTGTTTTGGCAATCACACTTAATTTGTCGACTGGATGTTGCACTGATCCGTGGTATTTTTCCATTGTTGAAAAGAGAGAAATAAAGTATGAATCGGTATGTTGGCATGTAGAGGAAGCTAGTCTTTAGAAATTGAACAATTAGATGCGCATGAACCGGAAGCCCCAGTACTATATATATCAAGGCCCAGCAAATTGAATACAAAACTAAATTTGAGGTTCAGGTAGTGTATGCATGAATCTACCCTGAGTAAAATAAATAATGGTCCCGTGAAGTCTTAACCCATCAAGCGATTAAAGAATAATTCAATTAGCAAAGGAATATGGTGAGGTTTTGTTCAGCTGTGTGAAGTAGAAGCATAAATATAACAGATGATATTTCATCTCACAATCACTTCAAGTAGTACCGCACATATCACTTCTTCGGTACAACCCCCCTAAACACATCAACGCACGAGATTTCTTCATACCCCTTCATAATAAAGGATAGGATGGTCTTTTTTTGAAATACGTCACAAACATATATGGCGTGGGAGACACCCTCAACTGGGCCGGCCCATTGGTGAAGACTGCAGAGAGGGCGACGCGAGATGTAAAAATTCAGAAAATACATGCCTCCGCTAAGAATCGAACCACAGACCTTAGCCGCTCACCAGTTGACCTGACTAGTGTTTGTGAATAGTTATGAGCGTGCAAACTTAAGAAACCCTCACCCCGGAATTATTGGGCCCATGAGCCAAAACGGGAAGACCACGAAAAACGCACAGGAGAAATTGGAAATAAATCTTCTTAGCTAATCGCCGCTATTAATTAGGCCTATTAACTAACCTGTGCATGCAATGGCTACTGCATGATCCAATCAAGGAGACCCATGCGCTAGCTTCCATGAAGAGACAAGGGAATAAAGTGACGTGGTACAAGTTTTGGTCGCTCTTGGACCCAATAAACCCGAATGGAGGGAGTAACACCAAGAAAATTCTGAATGAATTTTTAAAAATTGAATAATGTTTCATAATCCAATATTTTTTTTGAACAACTTGAACACATTTTGAAAAAAATCATTTTTCATAAAAGCATGAAAATATTTCAAAAAAATTGAATAATATTTTATACAAGCATGAACATTTCAATTTTTTAAGGAGATATGTTAGTTCAAAATATTAAGAACATTTTTTCCGAGCAACATTTTGAACACTTTTAAAGAAATATGAGGAGCGTGCAAACTTTAGAACTAACATTTTGAACACTTCCTTTCTTTTTAGCTTCTTATGTGGCAAATGTAATTTTGTGAATTTTCTGGAAAACAAATTTGTGTGTTTAAAACAGGCTTTTATTCTATTTTATTCTGGGGTTTTTCAGGAAAATAAATTCGTGTGTTTAAAACATGGTCTAGTTCTTGAGACCACCCCAATTTTTGTTAGCAGATGGGCATGCGCATGGTAGGCATCCATGCCAGGTTTGGATGATTCCAACACCTTATGCAAGTTGCGTGACGTCTGGCCATTTATCGGTCATTTTCACCGAGAAAACTCCAGAAAATACAAAAACTGCCGAAAAACTCAAACAACTTGGGATGGTGCCACGAATTGGTCATAAAAGTTCATGGACAAATTTGGGGTCATTTGAAGATGCAAAAAAAAAATGCTTGTATACGAACTCATCTGGCCTACCCGAACACCCTGCATTGAACATGGTATATTTTTGGACATGCATAAAATGACCCCAAATTTTGCCAGTAGGTGGGCATGCCCATGGCAGACAATCATGCCAGGTTTGAATGATTTCCGACACCATACGCAAGTTGCGTCACGTTCGGCCATTTGTCGTCTATTTTTCATCGAGAAAACTCCATAAATTGCAAAAAAAAAATGAAAACTCAAACAAATTGGCATTGGTGCCTTGAATTGGTCATATAAGCTCATGGAAATTTTTGGGTCATTTCACGATGCCGATAAAACGTGCTCTCAGACGGACCCATCTCGCCTACCCAAACAACCCCGTTGAAAATGGTCTATTTCTTGGACATGCATGAAATGATCCAACTATTGCCAGTAGGTGGGCATGCCCATGGTTTGAATGAATTTTGACACTATATGCAAGTTGCGTCATGTCAGAGCATGTATAGCCATTTTTCATCGAGAAAACTATAGAAAATGCAAGAACTGTTAAAAACTCAAACAACTTGGCATGGTGCCTTGAATTGGCTATTTAAGCTTATGGGGAAAAATTAGAGTCATTTGAAGATTTAAAAAAAAACAAGCTCTCATACGGAGCCTTCTGGCCTACCCGAGCACCTCTGTTGAACATGGTCTATTTTCGAACATGCATGATATCAGCGTACGACACCTATGGGACCCCAAGGGACCCTTTACGATTCGGCAGGGAGAGAGGTATGCACAAAGAGCAGAACCAACGATCGACGCGGGGCGATTTTACCCAGGTTCGGGCCGCTAATCAGCGTAAAACCCTACTCCTGCCTTGTTTTATTATGAGTGTTCTTGAGCCCAGGCTCCAGGAGCGCTTGCAATGAACTGTACGTTCAAAGAGCAGCTACGCATGCAGAATGGGCCAGAAGATCCTCCTCCCCTGTAGCAGTTGCCTTGGGCCTTCTTTTATACGCTCAAAGGGGTCACCACAGTGGAAAAATGTGCATATATTGAGGTGTAAAGTAGCTACAGGGTCATCATACCTAACCACTGACGGATTAGGACGAATGCATTTAATGCACCGTGAGGTGTCCGTTTAGGTGTCCTCACTTTCTTGGGGATGAAAAAAGGGGTCATCCCATCAGCACCGCTTAAGCTCTCCTCCTCTGGCGCGTTGCCACGCATCCAAAGAAGGACCCAGAATGTCAGGCTGGTTGCTGTGCCGAAGCGGTGGCACAGTGGCAGAATCTTGCCGGGCGCTGAATCTTGCCGGGCTTCGCAGGCCACCCCGGCAAGATCTTGCCGGGGAGGCTGGCTTTCGGTCTTCAGCTCTTCTTATCTGTTGATCCTCAGATCCTTGACTTGGGTGTTCCTTCGATAACTTGAATTAACCTCCAACTGTCCCCCGACAACCCTGGCCGCGAGTATGGCTACAACTGCCCGTGCACAAGTACGGGGTACTAATGGCCCAATACTTAGTACACCGACAGGAGCCCCCGGGCCTAGGCTACACACGAGTGCGAGGCGTTGTTGGGCTAGGCCCAAACAGTGCACGGGCACACGTGGCAGGGGATTAACTGCTCGTAAATATCCCGCTTACTATGCCCCCCCACTACGCGCGTCGAACGCGCGATGTGGGAAGCGTGCGCTGAAAGGCTACAGCTGCAACGTGCCTGCAGAGGCGTATTCACATTGGGGAGTAAAAGAGGCGGCCTTGCTCCTTCCCCATAAAAAGGGAAACCGCAGAGGCGCAGCCGATTTACCCCCCCTCTTCTCCTCAATCTGGACTCCGCCATTGCTTTCCCCTCTCGAGCTCAAAGCCAGACTTCTCCTCATCCACTCTTCGCTTCCGCACCCGCTCTATCCTCAGCCTCCGCCTTCGCAATCGCCATGCCGCCCAAGGCTAGCAAGGGCAAAGGCAAGAGCAAGGAGACGAAAGCTGATGTCCCAGAGAGCGAGCTAGTGAAGATGCGGAAGAAGTTCGTCGTCTTCGCTCTGACGCTCGATGCGAGGGCCTTGAAGAACCAGTACCAGTGCATGTGGGCGAAGGAGACACAAGCTCACCCCGCGACTCGCGTGATTCCAGGTCCTTGTTCCAAGGGCGGTCCTGACAGATATCACTTCTCCGTCGCTTATTTCTATTGCAGACTCTGTCCTCCTTTCTCCGATTTCTTCAACGATATTATGTACACATACGGCTTCCACCTTCTTGACTTCACGCCGAACGCCGTAATGTGCATGTCTGTCTTTGCTCATCTTTGCGAAAACTTTGCCGGAGTAGTTCCCAATACCGCCCTCTTCCGCCATTACTTTATTCCTCGCATCCAAAAGGGGGAGGCCCTTTCCGGTTCTATCGCCTGGATTCCACGGGCTTGTAATAAGGAGATATACCCAGAGGGAGTTTACCCCGAGAAGTGGGATGAATGGCGGTCTGAGTGGTGCTGGATCAAGGAAGCAGATCCCCATCCATTCTGTTCGCCTCGACGGCAAAAAGAGGTCCGCGGCAGTGATTGGAGCGATCTCGCCGCAGAGGACGAGAGGCTCACAATCGCCACCACCAGGATCCTCCGCCTGAAAGCTGCCGGGCTTACAATGGAGATGATCGGCTTCGATTTCCTCCGCCGCCGCATCGCCCCCCTACAGAGCAGGGGAAGACCAGCTTGAGAGTACCGGAACACAGTGGACATCATGAGGCTGCGCCCTGGATTGAACAACAATCTGACGACCATGCAACTCGGTGCTCTCCGCCACAAGCTATTCCAGCGCGATGACAAACATCGGTTGCTGGCAAGAATTGTACCTTTGTGCAACAACTCCGCCCTAGGGTCAATCATCGCCTTCATGCCAATGTTCAACGCCCACGGTCTTGACGTGACTTGGGCCGAGCCAACCGAGGAGGAAGCACAAAAGTTCTTCGACAACTTGTCGAAGAGGGCCATCCGGGAAGAGACGGATCTCATCCGCGCCACCATTGACGAAGAAGTGGCGTATATTGCTTCTAGGGTGGAGGAAGCGAATCTTGCCGCGGAGGCCAGCAGCGTCGGTTTCACAGAATGGGAAACCAGCGACGCAGAGGTTGTGATGGAGAAGAATCCTGCCGGGGAGGCTGAGGCTGCCGGGGAACAGAGCAGCGCGGCAGCCGAGGGCTCGTCCGATGAGGATGTAGCCGAAGAAGAGCCGTAGGAGGAGCCCCCAGCTCCGAAGAAGACCAAGTGCGTCCTTCGAAAGGCTGCTTCTGGCATCCCGGCAAGCCAACCATCTTCGAGTAGTCAGGCTCCAGGCAAAATGGCGGCCGGCAAGACTGCGCCGCTGCAAGGAGTTCGACAGCAACCTGTGCGGCACGCCAGACCCGCACCTGCGGCAACTGCTGAGGCGGCAGGGGCGTCTCACACAACCGCACCGGAGGCTGAGGTGGTGGAATCACGCCAACCCCCTGCCCCTGCCAGGCGACCCAGGACCCCTCCTCCGCCTCCCCACATAGACACTGCAACGGAGGTCGATTTTGACATCTCCGGCATCAGTCCGGAACGTGAAGAGGAAGAGTAAGTATCCTGTCACAACCTTTATCTTCCAAGTTTCAAAGTAATCTCATAGCTTTGCTCTATCTTGTCTCGTCTCTGCAGTGATGCAGAAACCTTGGCGGAAAGGGCGGCGAAGAGGCTGAGAACATCCACGGGTGACGAGCCCCCGGCTGGCTCTACGAGTGCACCAGAAACTGTCGTCGTCAGCCCGGAGCTCAGCCCTCAACGCAGCCCCCAGCACAGCCCCCAGCGTGAGTTCCCCACTCGTTTTCCGCTGACGGGCGCTGAGGTTTTTACCCTTGCCGCTGATATCTTTGGGCTTGCACTAGAAGAATAGCAACAAGGAGAGGTGGAAAACGCCCCTGTCGTGCCGCCTTCGTCTACCGCGCCGCCCATAGGCGCATCCCCGGCAAGAGCTACCACCGACGAGCCTATCTTGGTTGAGGAGGAGCCGGTACGCATGGATACCGGCAACATTTCCCCGGTAACCAACATTGCCGGGAGGGGCGAGGCCACCTCTCAACAACTCGATGCAGGTAACTGTTTGCCTTAGAGCGCCTGTTATCCTTTTCTTTATCTTTCTTTCTTTTTGTCTTCTCGAACTTCAGCCTTGATCTTATTTTGTTTCCTTCCTTCGTCCTCCAGAATTCCCTGTGATGGAACACATGGACGTCGACGTTGTCATCGAGGAGACCACCAGAGACTCCGCCGCCGAAGCTGACAGGATCGCCGCTAACGAGGCTGCCAAAGATGCCACTGTCGAGGTCGGCGAAAATGTTGCCGAAGAAACCGCCAAGGATCCCGCCGAGAGGGCCGGCGAGGAGACTGATGACCACACTGACGGCATCCCTGCCACAGGAGCGCCAGGCGCTACATCGGCCATAGAGCCCCCAGCCACCAGTGAGACGAACGTCGAGGGCCAACCATCGACATCCGAAGCTCCCTCATCAAGCAAATACCTCAAGGTTTGGCGACAACTTATTCATCAACTTGCCGGGCACGGCAAATATTGAAACGTCGACTGAAGGGGAAACCTTTGATGAAGAAATCATCGCCGCTGCCGGGCTTGAAGTTGTTGATGACCCAAGCGCCAGCAGTGGCAAATCTGAAGAGGATCAGCTCCTCCAGGCCATGGGTGAAAATTTCCGCAAGCTCCAAGCACTCCACCGGGCTCGGAAAGAGAAAGCAGATTCCAGAATGGCTGTTGTTGAAGCGGTCGAAGCGGATTTTCAGAAGCGCGTCGAGCAGATGCAAATCTGGTATGCCGAGGCCCTTCAAGAGTTGACTGCCAACCAGGAACAAGTGAGCCAAAACTGAACGAAGCTCCTCTTGAAACAATCTGACCTAGAGAAATCGCAAGAGGAAGCTGCACAAAGAACTGCCGCTGAAGATGCTTTCCTGACCGAGCGTCACATTGCGCTTGACGCTCACGAGGAAGATCTTGTCGCGCGTGAGCAGGCGCTCGCGGCCAAGCTTCGCGGCAAAGATGAGGAGATCGATAAACTTGTCGCGCAGCGGATCCAGGAGCTGGAGTAAAAGCACAAGGAGGCGCTCGAAGCTCTAACTGTAGATCATGCCGGCAAGCTCAAGGAGGCCGTCGATGCTGCCGAGGCTGCAGAGGCCGCCAAGAACGAGCTGAGCGACAAAGTGAAGAAGCTGGAGATGGATCTTGAAGAACACGGCAAGGAGCTCTCGAAACTCAAAGGGGACAGGGAGAAAACTCTCCACAGCCTGGCGGAGATGCAAGTTGCCATGTCCGACAAGACCAAGCAGCTCACTTCAGCCAACGATGCCATTGCCGATCTGAAGCTAAAGCTGACCACACTTGAGAAGTCCCTTAAGGACAGCAGGGCCCGTGAGAAGGCCCTAAGAAAAGATCTTCAGGAAGAGAGGAACTTGCTTAAGAGCGCTGCCGCCGCCCAAATTGACTATGAAAAGGGGGTGAAAATCTGGACTGATCGCCTTGTCGATGCTGCGGAGAGGCTCACTGCACAGTTGTCAACCATGGGCCAGGATGGCCTGCAAAACTTCAGGTATTCCTTCGAAGAAAGAATATCTTCGAGCGCCAGGTTGACCATGTTCTTCGAAAGCATCGTTGACGCTTTGAAGCTGCTACAGTCCAACCGAGCGACCCAACTGGCCAACGAATCCCGTAAACTTTGTCGGGCCGTCCTCCGCAAGGTACTCGTCAAGGTGGTGTATAATAACCCTGGCGTTGATCTCACCAACATGCACGACCACTTGCCGAAGGATGCAGATCTCAGGGCACTTGAGGAACTTGTCGCGCCCATCCTCGAGAAGGTAGATTCAATCAAGAGGATCGAGGGCCGACGCAGGGACTAGCCGCCTCATTTCTCCTTGTCGTCACCATTCCATGCCAAAAGACAATCAAGTCTTATGTTAGAACTGCGACGATTTATAACTTGCATATGTTTGGGTATATGCATGTCATTTCCCTTGTCTGATTTCTTTATGTACGGAGTACACCCTACGCTTACTGAAAACTTGCCGGCGCGCAACCTGTCGCGAGCGCTGGTGCGGGACTTCAGCAGCCTGCTGGAGGTGCAGCGGCCGGCAAGACACCTTGGCGTTCTCAGTGCAGCCACTTAAATTGTTGAGCGGACTCGAAACAAAATAAGGGCGCAACCGATTACGACAAGGGTTCCTTCGCGTGCAGGTTTTCCATACAAAAGTCGAAATCGTCTAAGGAAAATAACTTTGTAATAAAAGAAACTCGCTTTAAGTTTTAGAACTTAGCTTTCTGTCGCTGTTCTTCCTCCGGTAAGATGCCAATTTTGAACGTCGCCAACTGGTACTCATATCTTCCTCCCCCCCCCCCCCCCCGGCAAACGTGCACGCGAGGAATCCTTCTGTCTTTTGAGAAAAAGAAAGAAGAGAAAATAAAGATATGGAGCCTTGGCGGTTCGTTAGAACTTACCGGGAACAAGTGTCATACAACATCTTAGACAAGCATGCATATATATATATATATATGAACATGGAAATCGATAAGGAAATGCACAACACTTAAACTTATTCATCTGGGCTCAGGGTCTGCGCCTGGCTTTGTATGAAGGATTAGATGCCTTGCCGGCAAGACTTGTACAAAAAGGTGGTTGCCGGGGGCCCCCGGCAACCGCGCCTTATGGGTAGAACTTACGAAGATGTTCGATATTCCAGGAGTTGCTCACTGGAACACCATCTTCGGTCTCCAGGCGGACATCGCCGGGCCTGGTGACCCGTACTACCCGATAAGGGCCTTCCCACTTCGGCGTCAACTTGTTTGAATTCTTGGCGAACTGAATCCGTCGAAGAACAAGGTCGCCTTCCTCAAGGCTTCGGGCACGAACTTTGCGGCTATGGTAGCGGCGCAAAGCTTGCTGGTAGCGTGCAGCTCGCACAGCAGCCTGAAGACGATTCTCCTCAAGTAGCACAGTGTCATCTTGCTGCAGTTGCTCTTGCTCAAGCTCATCATAACCGAGCACTCGAGGTGATCCGTATATGAGTTCCGTGGGGAGAACTGTTTCCGCTCCGTAGACCAGAGCGAAGGGTGTCTGGCCGGTGGCTCGATTTGGTGTCGTTCTGATTGACCAAAGAACCGTTGGCAACTCATCAATCCAGCGTCTTCCGCACTTTCTCAGCCTGTCAAAAGTTCTGGTCCTGAGACCGCGCAGCACTTCAGCATTAGCCCTCTCTGCTTGGCCGTTGCTTCTGGGGTGAGCAACAGAGGCAAAACAAATTTTGCCGCCAAGATCTTGGACGTACTGCATGAAGGTGCGACTTGTGAATTGCGTGCCATTGTCGGTGATGATCCTGTTGGGCACACCAAAATGGCAAACTATCCCTTTAAAGAACTTGACGGCTGATTGTGCTGTCACCTTCCTCACCGCTTCCACCTCCGGCCACTTTGTGAACTTGTCGATCGCAACGTACAAGTACTCAAAGCCCCCGGTAGCATGGGGGAAGGGGCCCAGTATGTCGAGCCCCTAGACCGAAAATGGCCAGGAGAGAGGGATCGTCTGAAGAGCTTGAGCTGGCTGATGTGATTTCTTCGAATGAAACTGGCACGCTTCACACTTGGTTACTTGTGCAGTTGCATCCTGGAGAGCGGTGGGCCAAAATAAATCTTGCCGGAATGCTTTCCCGACAAGTGCTCTTGATCCTATGTGAGAGCCACATATGCCACTGTGTATCTCTGCCAACAGCTCTAGTCCATCCTCCTGAGGAATACACTTCAATTTCACACCGTTTGGTCTCTTTCTGTACAGGACGTCATCGACGAACTTGTACATAACAGGCCGACGGGCTACTTTTTCTGCCTCTTCCTGTTCCTCAGGGAGTTCTCCTGTCTGAAGGAAATGGACAATGTGCTGTGCCCATGCTGGAGCCTGGGGCTCGACAGCTAGGACTAAAGGCATCTCTTCCGCCAGGGGAACATTTGTCTCGACAGCGAAAGTGTGAGGTTCCGCCAGAGGCTGTCGTTCCCCGGCAGGCTTGTCGCTGATCCCGGCAAGTTCCTTGCCGGTGGCTCCAGGGAGCTCTGCCGGAAAGTACTGTCCAGAATTCAACTTTCTTCTCTTTTCTTGCCGCATTGACGGCGCCACAGATGGTTGAGTCAAATGGAGCACAAAAGTTCCTGGTTCCACAGGCAACTTGAGGGCAGCGCGCTTTGACAGGTCATCAGCAATACTGTTTTCGGCACGAGGAATGTGCTTCATTTGCAGACCATCAAAGCGCTCTTCCATTTTTCTCACTTCATCCACGTAAGCTTGCATCAATGGACTCTGATAGTTCTTGTTAACTTGCCTGACAACAAGCTGCGAATCGCCTCTGATGATGAGCTTCTTGATACCAAGGTCTGCCACGATCCAGAGACCGGGAAGCAGGCCCTCGTATTCCGCAGTGTTGTTTGTCGAACTCTCCCGGGGAAAATGCATCTGGATTACATACTTGAGGTGCTCTCCGGTGGGTGCGACAAGCAGCACGCCAGCACCGGTGCCTTGCAGCGAAAAAGCCCCGTCAAAGTACATAACCCATTGTCGATCAATTTCCTTGCCGGGGAGAGTCATTTCTCGAACCTCTTCGTCTGGCGTTGGGGTCCATTCCTCAATGAACTCTGCCAAGGCCCTGCTCTGAATTGTCGAAGTGCTTTCAAACTTAAGACCAAAGCTCGACAACTCCAACGCCCACTCCACAATCCTGCCGGTTGCTTCTGGATTTCGCAAAATCCATTGCAACAGAAAGCGAGTGACGACGGTGATTTCATGTGCTTGAAAATAATGGCGCAGCTTCCTCGAGGCCATAAGGAGACCGAAGAGCAACTTCTGCACGCCAGAATATCTTGACCTAGCTCCTTGCAAAAGAGAGCTAACAAAATAAACTGGGCACTGCACCACCTTTTTCTTTTGCTCTGGTTCTTCTGACTGCGCAGATCCTGTCTTGCCGGGGTCAACCCTTGCCGGGGAAGATCCCGCGGCGTCGCCTGGCGGTCTTGCCGCTGGTGTTGCCTCCTCATCAGCTTCTCTTTGCGCCACTAACGAAGCACTAACCACTTGATTTGTCGCTGCCAGATACAGCAGCAACGGCTCTTGCGGTTTAGGAGCGACTAGTGTCAGCGGAGAAGAAAGGTATTTCTTCAAATCTTGCAGTGCAGCCTCCGCTTCCGGAGTCCATTTCATTGGATCTGCCTTCTTCAAAATTTTGAAAAAGGGCAGGGCGCGCTCAGCAGATTTGGAAATAAACCTGCTTAGGGCAGCAACACATCCGGCAAGGCGACGTACATCCTTGACGCGTCTTGGCACTTCAATCTGCTCAATAGCTTTGATCTTGTCGGGTTTCGCTTCGATCCCCTGTTGAGATACAAAGAATCCGAAAAGCTTGCCGGAAGGAACACCAAACACGCACTTCTCTGGATTGAGCTTTAAGTTGATCTTGCGCAGATTTGCAAATGTTTCTTCTAGATCTTGTATGAGTGTCGCCTTGTCCTTGGTTTTGAGTACTATGTCATCCATGTATGCCTCCATATTTCTATGGAGCTGAGGCTCAAAACCAATTTGGACTGCTCTCGCAAATGTAGAACCAGCACTTTTTAACCCGAAAGGCATTCGTATAAAACAATACGTACCACATGGGGTGATAAATGCGGTCTTTTCTTCATCTTCTTTTGCCATGAAGATCTGATGATACCCTGAGTAGGCATCAAGGAAGGACAGTAGATCACAACCAGCAGTGGAGTCCCCAATCTGGTCGATGCGCGGCAAGGGAAAAGGTCTTTTGGATAGGCTTTATTGATATCTGTATAATCAATACACAGCCTCCATTTCCCATTCGCCTTGCGCACTACAACCGGATTGGCCAACCAGGTTGGGTGAAGCACTCCTCTGACCAATCCTGCCGCTTCCAACTTCCTGATTTCTTCGGCAATGAATTCTTGCCGCTCCAAGGCTTGCTTCCTGACCCTCTGCTTGACGGGCCGCGCGTGAGGACAGGCAGCAAGGTGGTGCTCAATTACCTCCCTGGGAACACCGGGGATGTCGGACGGTTGCCTGCTCTGTAGGGGGGTGATGCGGCGGCGGAGGAAATCAAAGCCGATCATCTCCATTGTAAGCCCGGCAGCTTTCAGGCAGAGGATCCTGGTGGTGGCGATTGTGAGCCTCTCGTCCTCCGCGGCGAGATCGCTCCAATCAGTGCCGCTGACCACTTTCTGCCGTCGAGGCGAACAGAACGGATGCGGATCTGCTTCCTTGATCCAGCACCACTCAGACCGCCATTCATCCCACTTCTCGCTGTAAACTCCCTCTGGGTATATATCCTTATTCCAAGCCCAAGATCCATCGCACCAAGGGCCAAGATCTCCAAAACTGCTGGCAAGTTGAGCAGCTTGTCGAGAAGCAAAGAGCTGAATATGAAAGGCGAGACAAGGGGAAGGCCCAAGACGGTGCTGAGGGGTCCGGCAAGAAGCGCGGTGGCCGAGGGGGTCACCGCGGCAAGGCCAAGCAACAGAGGGAGAGGCCCGCTCGAGGCCGTGACAAAGAAGAGGGTGATGATGATGATGGAGAAGAAGATGAGTCCAGTGAGCAAGAATTTCAGAAAGCTACGGAGGCCATGTGTATCGACGGAGGCGGCTCGTTGCATTCTTCCCACCGTCGACTTAAACAGTGGGTGCGAGAAGTTAATGCAACGGAGCCATCGTTCGATGCATGTAGGCCCTTGAAGTGGTCCAACACGCCTATCATTTTTTACGCCGAGGATCACCCTGATCGTACAACCGCGGTCGGGTGCTTGCCATTGTTGGTCTCACCGACAATCCGCAACCTCAAGGTGACGAAAATGCTAGTTGACGGTGGGGCCGGACTAAACCTAATCTCGCCGGACGTGCTCAAGAGGCTCCAAATTCCTGATGAAGATCTCGAGGAAACGGGCACGTTTCAAGGGGTCAATCCAGGAAGGACCCAGCCAAAGGGCAAGATTACGCTACCGGTGACATTTGGTAGCGAGCTCAACTACAGGACAGAGAAGGTGGTGTTTGATGCCGCCCAGATTCCTATGGCATACAATGGGATCCTTGGCCGCCCAGCGCTGACTAAGTTTATGGCGGCATCACACTACGCGTATAATGTGTTAAAGATGCCCGGGCCGTTGAGTGTCATCACTATCCAGTCCGACAAAAAGGATGCGCTCATCTGTGCCGACCAACTCTACCGGGAAGCAGTTGCAGCACCTGCCGTCAAGGCATCTGCTCCTGCCGCTGGAACTCCTGGGGGAAGAAGAAGACCGGCAAGAATCTTGGCGCGAACTCCGGCAAGCGCACCTCCTCGGAGTGCTGCACTTACGTTGAGGACGCACCAGAGAGTTCCACTAGCAAGAACAAGAAATCCAAGGCTGCTCCACCATAGACCAAGAAGGTGCCCGTCAGGGAGAACGGAACGGGAGGAACTTTCACCATAAGTTCCACCCTAGATGACAAATAGGAAAGCGCGCTCATTGCCTTCCTGCGGGCGAATGCCGACGTGTTTGCATGGCAACCGTCTGACATCCCCGGTGTTCCCAGGGAGGTAATTAAGCACCACCTTGCTGTCTGTCCTCACGCGCGGCCCGTCAAGCAGAGGGTCAAGAAGCAAGCCTTGGAGCGGCAAGAATTCATTGCCGAAGAAATCAGGAAGCTGGAAGCAGCAGGATTGATCAGAGGAGTGCTTCACCCAACCTGATTGGCCAATCCGGTTGTAGTGCGCAAGGCAAATGGGAAATGGAGGCTGTGTATTGATTATACAGATATCAATAAAGCCTGTCCAAAAGATCCTTTTCCCTTGCCGCGCATCAACCAGATTGTGGACTCCACTGCTGGTTGTGATCTACTGTCCTTCCTTGATGCCTACTCAGGGTATCATCAGATCTTCATGGCAAAAGAAGATGAAGAAAAGACCACATTTATCACCCCATGTGGTACGTATTGTTTTATACGAATGCCTTTCGGGTTTAAAAGTGTTGGTTCTACATTTGCGAGAGCAGTCCAAATTGGTTTTGAGCCTCAGCTCCATAGAAATATGGAGGCATACATGGATGACATAGTGGTCAAAACCAAGGACAAGGCGATGCTCATACAAGATCTAGAAGAAACATTTGCAAATCTGCGCAAGATCAACTTAAAGCTCAATCCAGAGAAGTGCGTGTTTGGTGTTCCTTCCGGCAAGCTTCTCGGATTCTTTGTATCTCAACGGGGGATCGAAGCGAACCCCGACAAGATCAAAGATATTGAGCAGATTGAAATGCCAAGACGCGTCAAGGATGTACGTCGCCTTGCCGGATGTGTTGCTGCCCTAAGCAGGTTTATTTCCAAATCTGCTAAGCGCGCCCTGCCCTTTTTCAAAATTTTGAAGAAGGCAGGTCCAATGAAATGGACTCTGGAAGCGGAGCTGCGCTGCAAGATTTGAAGAAATACCTTTCTTCTCCGCCGACACTACTCGCGCCTAAACCGCAAGAGTCGTTGCTGCTGTATCTGGCAGCGACAAATCAAGTGGTTAGTGCTGCGTTAGTGGCGCAGAGAGAAGCTGATGAGGAGGCAACACCAGCGGCAGGACCGCCAGGTGACGCGGCGGGATCTTCCCCGGCAAGGGTTGATCCCGGCAAGACAGGATCTGCGCAGTCAGAAGAACCAGTGCAAAAGAAAAAGATGTTGCATCGCCCAGTTTATTTTGTTAGCTCTCTTTTGCAAGGAGCTAGGTCAAGATATTCTGGCGTGCAAAAGTTGCTCTTCGGCCTCCTTATGGCCTCGAGGAAGCTGTGCCATTATTTTCAAGCACATGAAATCACTGTCGTCACTCGCTTTCCGTTGCAACGGATTTTGCGAAATCCAGAAGCAACCGGCAGGATTGTGGAGTGGGCGTTGGAGTTGTCGAGCTTTGGTCTCAAGTTTGAAAGCACTTCGATAATTCAGAGCAGGGTCTTGGCAGAGTTCATTGCGGAATGGACCCCAACGCCAGACGAAGAGGTTCGAGAAATGACTCTCCCCGGCAAGGAAATTGATCAAGAATGGGTTATGTACTTTGACGGGGCATTTTCGCTGCAAGGCGCCGGTGCTGGCGTGCTGCTTGTCGCACCCACCGGAGAGCACCTCAAGTATGTAATCCAGATGCATTTTCCCCGGAAGAGTTCGACAAACAACACTGCGAAATACGAGGGCCTGCTTGCCGGTCTCAGGATCGCGGCAGACCTTGGTATCAAGAAGCTCGTCATCAGAGGCGATTCGCAGCTTGTTGTCAGGCAAGTTAACAAGAACTATCAGAGTCCATTGATGCAAGCTTACGTGGATGAAGTGAGAAAAATGGAAGAGCGCTTTGACGGTCTACAAATGAAGCACATTCCTCGTGCCGAAAACAGTATTGCTGACGACCTGTCAAAGCGCGCTGCCCTCAAGTTGCCTGTGGAACCAGGAACTTTTGTGCTCCATTTGACTCAACCATCTGTGGCGCCGTCAATGCAGCAAGAAAAGAGAAGAAAGTTGAATTCTGGATAGTACTTTTCGGCAGAGCTCCCTGGAGCCACCGGCAAGGAACTTGTCGGGATCAGCGACAAGCCTGCCGGGGAACGACAGGCTCCGGCGGAACCTCATGCTTTCGCTGTCGAGACAAATGTTCCCCTGGCGGAAGAGATGCCTTTAGTCCTAGCTGTCGAGCCCCAGGCTCCAGCATGGGCACAGCACATTGTCCATTTCCTTTAGACAGGAGAACTCCCTGAGGAACAGGAAGAGGCGGAAAAAGTAGCCCGTCAGTCTGTTATGTACAAGTTCGTCGATGACGTCCTGTACAGAAAGAGACCAAACGGTGTGAAATTGAAGTGTATTCCTCGAGAGGATGGACTAGAGCTGTTGGCAGAGATACACGGAGGCATATGTGGCTCTTACATAGGATCAAGAGCACTTGTCGGGAAAGCATTCCGGCAAGGTTTCTTTTGGCCCACCGCTCTCCAGGATGCAACTGCACTAGTAACCAAGTGTGAAGCGTGCCAGTTTCATTCGAAGAAATCACATCAGCCAGCTCAAGCTCTTCAGACGATCCCTCTCTCCTGGCCATTTTTGGTCGGGGGGCTCAACATACTGGGCCCCTTCCCTCGTGCTACCGGGGGCTTTGAGTACTTGTACGTTGCGATCGAAAAATTCACAAAGTGGCCGGAGGTGGAAGCGGTGAGGAAGGTGACAGCACAATCAGCCGTCAAGTTCTTTAAAGGGATAGTTTGCCGTTTCGGTGTGCCCAACAGGATCGTCACCGACAACGGCACGCAATTCACAAGTCGCACCTTCATGCAGTACGTCCAAGATCTTGGCGGCAAAATTTGTTTTGCCTCTGTTGCTCACCCCAGAAGCAACGGCCAAGCGGAGAGGGCTAATGCTGAATTGCTGCGCGGTCTCAGGACCAGAACTTTTGACAGGCTGAGAAAGTGCGAAAGACGCTGGATTGATGAGTTGCCGGCAGTTCTTTGGTCAATCAGAACAACACCAAATCGAGCCACCGGCCAGACACCCTTCGCTCTGGTCTACGGAGCGGAAGCAGTTCTCCCCACGGAACTCATATACGGATCACCTCGAGTGCTCGCTTATGATGAGCTTGTGCAAGAGCAACTGCGGCAAGATGACACTGTGCTCCTTGAGGAGAATCGTCTTCAGGCTGCTGTGCGAGCTGCACGCTACCAGCAAGCTTTGGGCCGCTACCATAGCTGCAAAGTTCATGCCCGAAGCCTTGAGGAAGGCGACCTTGTTATTCGACGGATTTAGTCCGCCAAGAATTCAAACAAGTTGACGCCAAAGTGGGAAGGCCCTTATCGGGTAGTACGGGTCACCAGGCCCGGCGCTGTCCGCCTGGAGACCGAAGATGGCGTTCTAGTGAGCAACTCCTGGAATATCGAACTTCTTCGTAAGTTCTACCCATAAGGCGCGGTTGCCGGGGGCCCCCGGCAACCACCTTTTTGTACAAGTCTTGCCGGCAAGGCATGTAATCCTTCGTACAAAGCTAGGCGCAGACCCTGAGCCCAGATGAATAAGTTTAAGTGTTGTGCATTTCCTTATTGATTTCCATGTTCATATATATATATATGCATGCTTGTCTATGATGTTGTATGACACTTGTTCCCGGTAAGTTCTAACGAACCGCCAAGGCTCCATATCTTTATTTTCTCTTCTTTCTTTTTCTCAAAAGACAGAAGGATTCCTCGCGTGCACGTTTGCCGGGGAGGGAGGGAAGGAAGATATGAGTACCAGTTGGCGACGTTCAGAATTGGCATCTTACCGGAGGAAGAACAACGATAGAAAGCTAAGTTCTAAAACTTAAAGCGAGTTTCTTTTATTACAAAGTTATTTTCCTTAGACGATTTCAACTTTTGTATGGAAAACCTGCACGCGAAGGAACCCTTGTCGTAATCGGTTGCGCCCTTATTTTGTTTCGAGTCCGCTCAACAATTTAAGTGGCTGCACTGAGAACGCCAAGGTGTCTTGCCGGCCGCTGCACCTCCAGCAGGCTGCTGAAGTCCCGCACCCAGCGCTCGCGGCAGGTTGCGCGCCGGCAAGTTTTCAGTAAGTGTAGGGTGTACTCCGTACATAAAGAAATCAGACAAGGGAAATGACATGCATATACCCAAACATATGCAAGTTATAAATCGTCGCAGTTCTAACATAAGACTTGATTGTCTTTTGGCATGGAATGGTGACGACAAGGAGAAATGAGACGGCTAGTCCCTGCGTCGGCCCTCGATCCTCTTGATTGAATCTACCTTCTCGGGGATGGGCGCGACAAGTTCCTCAAGTGCCCTGAGATCTGCATCCTTCGGCAAGTGGTCGAGCACGTTGGTGAGATCAACGCCAGGGTTATTATACACCACCTTGACGAGTACCTTGCGGAGGACGGCCCGGCAAAGTTTACGGGATTTGTTGGCCAGTTGGGTCGCTCGGTTGGACTGTAGCAGCTTCAAAGCGTCAACGATGCTTTCGAAGAACATGGTCAACCTGGCGCTCGAAGATATTCTTTCTTCGGAGGAATACCTGAAGTTTTGCAGGCCATCCTGGCCCATGGTTGACAACTGTGCAGTGAGCCTCTCCGCAGCATCGACAAGGCGATCAGTCCAGATTTTCACCCCCTTTTCATAGTCAATTTGAGCCTCTTAAGCAAGTTCCTCTCTTCCTAAAGATCTTTGCTTAGGGCCTTCTCGCGGGCCCTGCCGTCCTTAAGGGACTTCTCCAGTGTGGTCAGCTTTAGCTTCAGATCGGCAATGGCGTCGTTGGCTGAAGTGAGCTGCTTGGTCTTGTCGGACATGGCAACTTGCATCTCCGCCAGGCTGTGGAGAGTTTTCTCCTTGTCCCCTTTGAGCGTCGAGAGCTCCTTGCCGTGTTCTTCAAGATCCATTTCCAACTTCTTCACTTTGTCGCTCAGCTCGTTCTTGGCGGCCTCTACAGCCTCGGCAGCATCGACGGCCTCCTTGAGCTTGCCGGCATGATCTACAGTTAGAGCTTCGAGCACCTCCTTGTGCTTTTGCTCCAGCTCCTGGATCCGCTGCGCGACAAGTTTATCGATCTCCTCATCTTTGCCACGAAGCTTGGCCGCGAGCGCCTGCTCACGCGCGACAAGATCTTCCTCGTGAGCGTCAAGCGCAATGCGACGCTCCGTCAGGAGAGCATCTTCAGTGGCAGTTCTTTGTGCAGCTTCCTCTTGCGCTTTCTCCAGGTCAGATTGTTTCAAGAGGAGCTCCGTCTAGTTTTGGCTCACTTGTTCCCGGTTGGCAGTCAACTCTTGAAGGGCCTCGGCATACCAGATTTGCATCTGCTCGACGCGCTTCTGAAAATCCGCTTCGGCCGCTTCAACAACTGCCATTCTGGAATCGGCTTTCTCTTTCCGAGCCCGGTGGAGTGCTTGGAGCTTGCGGAAATTTTCACCCATGGCCTGGAGGAGCTGATCCTCTTTAGATTTGCTACTGCTGGCGCTTGGGTCATCAACAACTTCAAGCCCGGCAGCGACAATGATTTCTTCATCAAAGGTTTCCCCTTCAGTCGACGTTTCAATATTTGCCGTGCCCGGCAAGTTGATGAATAAGTTGTCGCCAACCTTGAGATGTTTGCTTGATGAGGGAGCTTCGAATGTCGATGGTTGGCCCTCGACGTTCGTCTCGCCGGTGGCTGGGGGCTCTGTGGCCGATGTAGCGCCTGGCGCTCCTGCGGCAGGGATGCCGTCAGTGTGGTCATCAGTCTCCTCGCCGGCCCTCTCGGCAGGATCCTTGGCGGTTTCTTCGGCAACATTTTCGCCGACCTCGATAGTGGCATCTTTGGCGGCCTCGTTAGCGGCGATCCTGTTAGCTTCGGCGGTGGCGTCTCTGGCAGTCTCCTCGATGACAACGTCGACGTCCATGTGTTCCGTCATAGGGAATTCTGGAGGACGAAGGAAGGAAACAAAATAAGATCAAGGCTGAAGTTCGAGAAGAAAAAAATAAAGAAAGATAAAGAAAAGGATAACAGGCGCTCTAAGGCAAACAGTTACCTGCATCGAGTTGTTGAGAGGTGGCCTCGCCCCTCCCGGCAATGTTGGTTGCCGGTATCCATGCGTACCGGCTCCTCCTCAACCAAGATAGGCTCGTCGGTGGTAGCTCTTGCCGAGGATGCGCCTGTGGGCGGCGCGGTAGACGAAGGCGGCACGACAGGGGCGTTTTCCACCTCTCCCTGTTGCTGTTCTTCTCCTGCAAGCCCAAAGATATCAGCGGCAAGGGTAAAAACCTCTGCGCCCGTCAGCGGAAAACGAGTGGAGAACTCACGCTGGGGGCTGTGCTGGGGGCTGCGTTGAGGGCTGAGCTCCGGGCTGACGACGAGAATTTCCGGCGCACTCGTAGAGCCAGCCGGGGGCTCGTCGCCCGTGGAAGTTCTCAGCCTCTTCGCCGCCCTTTCCGCCAAGGTTTCTGCCTCACTGCAGAGAAGAGACAAGATAGAGCAAAGCTATGAGATTACTTCGAAACTTGGAAGATAAAGGTTGTGACAGGATACTTACTCTTCCTCTTCTCGTTCCGGACTGAAGCCGGAGATGTCGAAATCGACCTCCGTTGTAGTGTCTGTGTGGGGACGCAGAGGAGTGGTCCTGGGTCGCTTGGCTGTGGCAGGCGCAGGGGGTTGGCGTGATTCCGCCACCTCAGCCTCCGGTGCGGTTGTGTGAGACGCTCCTGCCGCCTCAGCAGTTGCCGTAGGTGCGGGTCTCGCACGCCGCGCAGGTTGCTGTCGAACTCCTTGCCGCGGCGCAGTCTTGTCGGCCGCCTTCTTCCGGGAGCCTCACTACTCGAAGAGGGTTGGCTTGCCGGGATGCCAGAAGCAGCCTTTCGAAGGACGCGCTTGGTCTTCTTCGGAGCTGGGGGCTCCTCCTGCGGCTCTTCTTCGGCTACGTCCTCGTCGGACGAGCCCTCGGCGGCCACGCTGCTCTGTTCCCCGGCAGCCTCTGCCTCCCCGGCAGGATTCTTCTCCATCACAACCTCTGCGTCGCTGGTTTCCCATTCTGTGAAACCGACGTTGCCGGCCTCCGCGGCAAGATTCGCTTCCTCCACCCTAGAAGCAATATACGCCACTTCTTCATCAGTGGTGGCGCGGATGAGATCCGTCTCTTCCCGGATGGCCCTCTCCGACAAGTTGTCGAAGAACTTTTGTGCTTCCTCCTCGGTTGGCTCGGCCCAAGTCGCGTCAAGACCGTGGGCGTTGAACATTGGCATGAAGGCGATGATTGACCCCAGGGCGGAGTTGTTGCACAAAGGTACAATTCTTGCCGGCAACCGATGTTTGTCATCGCGCTGGAATAGCTTGTGGCGGAGAGCGCCGAGCTGCATGGTCGTCAGATTGTTGTTCAATCTAGGGCGCAGCCTCATGATGTCCACTGCATTTCGGTACTCCCAAGCTGGTCTTCCCCTGCTCTGTAGGGGGGGCGATGCGGCGGCGGAGGAAATCAAAGCCGATCATCTCCATTGTAAGCCCGGCAGCTTTCAGGCGGAGGATCCTGGTGGTGGCGATTGTGAGCCTCTCCTCCTTCGCGGCGAGATCGCTCCAATGACTGCCGCGGACCACTTTCTGCCGTCGAGGCGAACAAAACGGATGGGGATCTTCTTCCTTGATCCAGCACCACTCAGACCGCCATTCATCCCACTTCTCGCGGTAAACTCCCTCTGGGTATATCTCCTTATTCCAAGCCCGTGGAATCTAGGCGATAGAACCGGAAAGGGTCTCCCCCTTTTGGATGCAAGGAATAAAGTAATGGCGGAAGAGGGCGGTATTGGGAACTACTCGGGCAAAGTTTTCGCAAAGATGAGCAAAGACAGACATGCACATTACAGCGTTCGGCGTGAAGTCAAGAAGGTGGAAGCCGTATGTGTACATAATATCGTTGAAGAAATCGGAGAAAGGAGGACAGAGTCCGCAATAGAAATAAGCGACGGAGAAGTGATATCTGTCAGGACCGCCATTGGAACAAGAACCTGGAATCACGCGAGTCGCGGGGTGAGCTTGTGTCTCCTTCGCCCACATGCACTGGTACCGGTTCTTCAAGGCCCTCGCATCGAGCGTCGGAGCGAAAACACGAACTTCTTCCGCATCTTCACCAGCTCGCTCTCCGGGACATCAGCTTTCGTCTCCTTGCTTTTGCCTTTGCCCTTGCTAGCCTTGGGCGGCATGGCGATTGTGAAGGCGGAGGCTGAGGATAGAGCGGGTGCGGAAGCGAAGAGTGGATGAGGAGAAGTCTGGCTTTGAGCTCGAGAGGGGAAAGCAATGGCGGAGTCCAGATTGAGGAGAAGAGGGGGGTAAATCGGCTGCGCCTCTGCGGTTTCCCTTTTTATGGGGAAGGAGCAAGGCCGCCTCTTTTACTCCCCAATGTGAATACGCCTCTACAGGCACGCTACAGCTGCAGCCTTTCAGCGCACGCTTCCCACGTCGTGCGTTCGGCGCTCGTAGTGGGGGGCACAGTAAGCGGGATATTTACGAGCAGTTAATCCCCTACCACGTGTGCCCGTGCACTGTTTGGGCCTAGCCCAACAACGCCTCGCACTCGTGTGTAGCCTAGGCCCGGGGGCTCCTGTCGGTGTACTAAGTATTGGGCCATTAGTACCCCATACTTGTGCACGGGCAGTTGTAGCCATACTCGTGGCCAGGCTTGTCGGGGGACAGTTGGAGGTTAATTCAAGTTATCGAAGGAACACCCAAGTCAAGGATCTGAGGATCAACAGATAAGAAGAGCTGAATACCGAAAGCCAGCCTCCCCGGCAAGATCTTGCCGTGGTGGCCTGCGAAGCCCGGCAAGATTCAGCGCCCGGCAAGATTCTGCCACTGTGCCACCGCTTCGGCACAGCAACCAGCCTGACATTCTGGGTCCTTCTCTGGATGCGTGGCAACGCGCCAGAGGAGAGCTTAAGCGGTGCTGATGGGATGGCCCCTTTTTTCATCCCCAAGAAAGTGAGGACACCTACCTGGCGCGCCAAAGATGTCAGCGTACGACACCTATGGGACCCCAAGGGACCCCTTTACGATTCGGCAGGGAGAGAGGTATGCACAAAGAGCAGAACCAACGATCGACGCGGGGCGATTTTACCCAGGTTCGGGCCGCTAATCAGCGTAAAACCCTACTCCTGCCTTGTTTTATTATGAGTGTTCTTGAGCCCAGGCTCCAGGAGCGCTTGCAATGAACTGTACGTTCAAAGAGCAGCTACGCATGCAGAATGGGCCAGAAGATCCTCCTCCCCTATAGCAGTTGCCTTGGGCCTCCTTTTATACGCTCAAAGGGGTTACCACAGTGGCAAAATGTACATACATTGAGGTGTAAAGTAGCTACAGGGTCATCATACCTAACCACTGACGGATTAGGACGAATGCATTTAATGCACCGTGAGGTGTCCGTTTAGGTGTCCTCACTTTCTTGAGGATGGAAAAAGGGGCCATCCCATCAGCACCGCTTAAGCTCTCCTCCTCTGGCGTGTTGCCACGCATCCAGAGAAGGACCCAGAATGTCAGGCTGGTTGCTGTGCCGAAGCGGTGGCACAGTGGCAGAATCTTGCCGGGCTTCGCAGGCCACCCCGGCAAGATCTTGCCGGGGAGGCTGGCTTTCGGTCTTCAGCTCTTCTTATCTGTTGATCCTCAGATCCTTGAATTGGGTGTTCCTTCGATAACTTGAATTAACCTCCAACTGTCCCCCGACAAGCCTGGCCGCGAGTATGGCTACAACTGCTCGTGCACAAGTACGGGGTACTAATGGCCCAATACTTAGTACACCGACACATGAACTGACCCCAACTTTTACGAGAAGGTGAAAATGCTCATGGTAGGCATCCATGCCAGGTTTGAATTATTTCCGACACCATATGCAAGTTGCGTCACATCCGGCCATTTATCGCCCTTTTTTTTACTAAGAAAAACTCCAGAAAATGGAAAATTTCTAGAAAACCAAAACAACTTGGCATGGTGCCTTGAATTGATCATACAAGTCAATGAAAAAAATTGAGGTCATTTAACGGATGTTGAGAAACAACATGCTCTCAGTGGAGCCTTCACGCATATCTAGACACCCTATGTTGAACATGGTTTTTTTTTTACATTCAAAAAAGGGCATCAACTTTGGTCAACAGGTGGGCATGCACATGGTGAAGATGCGAACACTTTTCAAATTTGCCAGCATTTTTTCATATTTGCGAATATTTTTTGAATTTATTTATTTTCTAGGGCCTAAGCATTTTTTCTTCTCTTTTTGGTTAATTGATTTTCTCCTTCTTGAACATTATTATTCTTTTTCAAACCTGTGCAAAGAATTTAATTTTTTTAGAATAGCAGATTCTTTTTTCAACACAAATTTTAAAAGTTGATATGGAATTTCATGAAATGTCCCCGTACTCTCATACATAGCTATGGGGGTTAGGGGGTTGGATTCTACACAACAACTAAGCCCCACCAAATCAAAGTGATGAAACAAAAGATGTGACGAAGGCCTCAAACAATTAATGTTTTGAAAGCATTTAATAAATATTTGATGGAAAAATATTTTAAATTCATAATTTATAACAATTACTTCAAATTGCTAGTTTCGTATCTCAAAAAATATTTTATTAAAGGTTTCAAAAAGTAATAATAACGTTCAAAAAGAAGAAAAATGAATTAATGAAAAAGAGAAGAAAAACGAAAAAAATATAAAAGCAAAAAACAAAAAGGAGAAGATTAAAGGAAAAAACAAAGAAAAGCCACAAAATGCGTCAGATTGCCCCTGTTTCGCGAGCGGCCGAGAGAAGCATTTGGGCCGTCCCATTTCTGCAGATAATGTAGGAACCACCCGTATCTGATTTTGGGAAGCTTCCCATGTTTTATTAATCTTTTAACGGTTTCCAGGTTTACTTTCTTTTTCGTTTTTCGTTTTTCTATTTCTTTTCTTGTTTTCATTTTTTGTTTCTTTTAAATTGCTTTCGTGTTTCCTTCTTCGTTTCTTTTTTTCTCTTCAAATTTATTTTCCTTTTACAAACCTTATTGTGATATCAATTTTTTTGGAAAATTCAAATTTGGTTCATGATTTTAAAAAGCTGTTCAGTATTTTACAAAGTGTTCCTTTTCAAAAACAATTATAAATTCAAAAAATGTACAGGATTTCCAGAAAATATTCTTTTTTCTAGAAATTGTTCTGAATGTTAAGAATCTTGCCATTTACAAATTTTTTCTCAACTCTCCAATAATGTTCATTTTCCCAAAATGTTTGGAAATTTAAAAACATGTTAGTTTTTTTAATTGTTTGTGGTTTCCCAAAATGTTTGAGTTTTTTTTCAAAAATTCAAAAAATGCTCGCGTTTTCCTATTTTTTTTCATAAATTCCAAAAATATACGAGAATTTCAGAAAAGGTTATTGTTTTCTGAAAACTGTTCCTGTTTACAATTTTTTCTCAAAACACAACAAATGTTTAGGAATTACTTAAAATGTTCGCGGTTTTGAAAAATTGCTCAGAATTTCCGAAATGTTCCCATTAACAAGTTTTGTTCTCTAAATTCCAAAAATGTCCGCGTGTTTTTGGAAGATATTTAGGCTTTTTAAAAATGGTTCCTGTCAAAAAAGGCAAGGTCTTAAAAAAATTGAACTTTAAAACTTTTTTAGAGTTGTTGAAAAACAATTGTTGGATTTTTAAAAATTACTCGCTTTTTTAGAATAATTATTCACTATTTCCAAGAAAAGATAAAAAAATCTAAAAACTGCCAGGATTATGTGTTGTAGTTAGTTCTTAAAGTGGCACGCTCTTTATTAGCCACCAACGTCTATCGGGTTGATTGGTAAGTTGATGCTCTTTCTAAGGTGGAGCTGCAGAGTTCGAATCCGTGCAACGTCGGTCGCTCCTAATTCTTTTTTAGCGACTATATCACTGCCGTAGGTGCTAGCGCTACTGGGGCCACCTTCCTGGGCCGGCCCAATCGGGTGTATGCAGAGGGTATACGTTTTAGCGGGCAACCTATCATACGTATAGAGTGGGTATACCATGTAAAAATTCCATATTACCCTTGATACATTTTGGATGGGGGGTTGTACCGAAGCGGGACTCCATATCATATACAGTTTACAGACATCAAATATTTGTTTATTTTGTACCTCATATATATAGAACAAATGATAACTGGTTTTTCAGTTTCCTTGATGGTTAATTTTTGGTTACGCTCCAGTACTAAACGGCTTAAATGAAGGAATCACGCATTACACAAACTTTCCAATATATGCATACCGTCATGCCATGGTACTTCATGGAGCTTCTCCTTTACTGAGCATAATCTATCAGTATAGTAATCAGGATTTGACCACTAAATCTACGTGTTATTTGAGGCACATGGATATCCGTCTCAATTAGATTAATTAAGAGCTGATTAGTGGATTACTCGTTTGCGTCAGTCAGATCAGCTGCACCTTACTGCTACTCATCATTGGGAACACCATGTGTGTTTTATGCCTCTACGGCAACATCCAAGCTTCATCGTGCCACATCAACTTGCTCTTCTCAGAGATTTAATCACACCGATGATCTTAGGAAGTGGATCCAGGACCGAGGAGAACGTTTGTTTAGGCCTTATCAAGTTAAAGTAATTGTTTTCGGCATACGCATTATTGCTTTTTTCCTTTACTGTTGCTATCATCCGTTTGTGTCTCCATTACCAAACTGATTTGAATTGAAGAGAAACATAAACTGCAATTACCAAATTCATCAGTTGACATGCATGCCTATCCCATCCGATGCCTCTGTTCCGGCTTCTTGGCTGGAAAGGCATTGGATTATTGTTGCTGCTACTGTATGTTTCTCCCGGATATGCCTACAAACTCTCATGATTCTCCTTATTGCCTATTGGACGCTCTCCTTTCGCGAGTACGAAAGCAATCTTGTATCAATGTTTTAATTAATAGAAACAACTACATTGGTCATACTATATAAAACATGGTATGTGCATATCACATCAAAGTAATAGTAGAAAGAGTGAAAAGTATATAGTACAAAATAAATTTGAACTACGATTTAAATTATTATGCATGAACACAACACCACTCAGTTTGTATTTTATGGAGAAAAGGAAGAAACAACTGCATTGCTTCGTAATATATAAAGAAATAGATGCTGCTGTAAAAAAACATGTATTAGATGTTTAGTACGTACCTGTAGCTATCTCTTGACAGTGAGCATGCAGGAAATCTCTTCTTACGTGAAGCTCTTCTGACAATCCTACTTGGATGAAGAATTGGATGCTTGGGACCTATGAACGCACACAATCTGCTGATTTCTCCTGACATTGACTGATGCATGTGTGCATGTTTTTGTTCGTGATTTATTTACCTTATGGTGAGCTGGCTAGTCTGCTATCTTGTTGTATGCAGAACTAAGACTCCCTGCTAATGACGTCGTTCAACATGCTGGCAATACGCGCATAACTAATTTGGCAGCATTGGGCCTCTTGACGACATACAATCACTATGACATGTCTAATGTCTTAAAGGAAATTTGCATCATCACCATCTAAGGGAAATTCAGTTATGCACTGAAGGATATATAGAAAATTTAAGATGCCCTAAAAGAAATTTGCATCATCATCATCTAAGGGAATTTCACTTATGCACCGAAGCATAGATAGAAAACTGTAAATTGTAAAAACCATACTGATTGATAATACCTAATTTTAGTTGCGAATAAGTAAAGCAGGTGGGAATCCAGAAACATCCCCGTAATGGAGCAGGACGAACGACTGTACCTTAGATCGAGAAGATAGCTAGGGCAAAGAGGCGTTGCAAATAGTAGGCTAGAGGCGGCGGCCGGATCGTTGGTGGCCCATGAGATACATGTACGGCTAATTTAGAGGAGGACCTCAGGAAGGATGCTTTGAGCGGCCAGATCGAGCGCTTTAGGCGGATCTCGTGAGGGTGCAGCAGATGAACATCAATGGAGAGCTCAGGAGGAGGCGCCCAGGTCGAGCGTTTGTGGCGGCGCTAGGAGGCTTCGACCCGCGAGGTAGATAGGTTTTTTTTGGATTTTACCCTCACATTTACATTGCCATGTACGGGACGTGGGGATAAGTAGGATTTTTTTTAGTTTCCCCTCACGTATCCATTGCCATGTATGGGACGTGGGGATAAGTGGAGTTATATGAATGAGATCTGATGGTTGATGTTTTTCTATAGTAATTATCCAAATAAATTAACGATCAGATGTTTCTAATTTTTGTGGAATTTTTTAGATTATTTCTCTTTTTTCTGGTTAACCCATCATTTATTTTTTATATATAAATAGATACCCCAGATGCATGCTGGATAGCGGTCGATGGGTTGAGTAATAGTAGTAGATGCAGGCAGGAGTCAGTCTACTTGTCTCAGATGTGATGTCTATATACATGATCATTGCCTGGAATATCATCATAACTATGTGCTTTTCTATCAATTGCCCAACAGTAATTTGTTCACCCACCATTTGTTATGTGCTCGAAAAAGAAGCCTCTAGTGAAAACTATGCCCCCCTGGTCTACTTTTATCATATATAGAAACACAAAAATACCTTGGTGCACTATTATTTACTTTATTTTGTTTTGTAGTTTATCTATTTACCTACCACTACGAGATTTGATCCTTGCAAATAACCGTCGAGATGATTGACAACCCCCTTGTTTGCGTTGGGTGCAAGTATTTGCTTTTCTCTGTGTAGGTGCTGCTAACAAGGTTTTGTGTGGTTCTCCTACTAGATTGATAACCTTAGTTCTTAACTAAGGGAAATACTTATATCTACTATACTGCTTCATCCTCTCCTCTTCGGGGAAATCCCAACACATCTCACAAGTAGAGTGTGTGTTAGAGATAAGAGTCGAGTGGATCAGAAAGGCGAGTTATGTGTGTGAGGGAGAGAGATAGAGAGAGGGTGCATGTGAGTGACATACAAACAAATATTAGATAGAAATGAGACCCTGAGAGACGAAGTTTTGTGTTTGTGAGAGAGAATGATATTTCACAGGGAGAGCCGTAGCTAAAGAGACATAGGGAACGCGTGTAGGATCGAAAATATGTCTAGAGGGAGGTGATTAGACTACTTGACAAAGTAAAACCTAACTTTTCCCCAATTTTAGTTGTATACAGATTTTAGCAATTATGACAAGTCAAGTAACACCCTACACATGCAAGTCTAAGAGTATAGCAGAGGAATGTAAGACATAGCACATGTAAGTAAAGGGAAGGGTTTGGAGATGGAAAACGCAATGGGGACACGAAATTTTTTGGCGTGGTTCTGATAGGTGGTGCTATTGTACATCCACAATGATGGAGACTTCAACCCATGAAGGGTAACAGCTGCGTGAGTCCACGTAGGGCTCCACCCATGAAGGGTCCACAAAGAAACAACCTTGCCTATCCTACCATGGCCATTGCCCACGAAGGACTTGCCTCACTCAGGTAGATCTTCACGAACTAGGTGATCTCCTTGCCCTTACAAACTTCTTGGTTCAACCACACCATGTCAGAGGCTCCCAAGTGACACCTAACCAATTTAGGAGACACTACTCTCCAAAAGGTAATAGACGGTGTGTTGATGATGAACTCATTGCTCTTGTGCTTCAAATGATAGTCTCCCCAATACTCAACTCCCTCTCATAAATTTGGCTATGGTGGAAGAAGGATTTGACTAGAAAGCAACTTGGGGAAGGCTAGAAATCAAGGTTCAAATGGTAGGAATGGAATCTGTTGATCTCAACACATGAGTAGGTGGTTCTCTCTCAGAAAATGAATGATGAAAGTGTAGGCACGTTCTGATGGCTCTCCTCTATGAGGAAGCAGGGGTGGAGGGGGTATATATAGTCTCCACACAAAATCCAACTATTACACACTTTTGACCCAACTCGGTGGCACTGACCAGAAATCTCAATGACACTGACCTGTGTAAAAATGTGAACGTTAGGAATCTCAGTGGGACTAACGGGAACAACTCGGAGGGACTGATGTGCAATGGCTTAGGGCAAACCTCGTCTCGATGGCACCGATTGCATCATCTTGGTGGGACCGAAGTGAAGCAATAAGGCAACAGAGAGTTGGCAAGCCATCTCGGTCGTACCATTGCAATTCTCGGTGGGGCCGAAATAATTGCAACATGCAACAGAGAGCTGGCAAGGGCATCTCGGTGGGACCAAGATCCATATCGGTGGATCCGATTTGTTAGTGTTTAGCAGTGGCTAAGTCCAGAAGAACTCAGTGGCTCCGGATAGGAAATTTTGATGGGGCCGAGTTGGAAAGTAGGGTTTGGAAATTTTTTGATGGAGAAAGTGGTTGAGGATTTTGGAGCAATATCATTAAGCACTTTGAGAAAAAAGATCATTAAGGAACACCTCATCCCCTTTTAATATTATTTGCTTTCCTATGGACTCAATGTGATCTTGGATCACTTAACCAAAAATGTAAAGTCTTGAGCTTTTGCCAATCCATTTCCTTATCATTTTGAGGAGTCCACAATCACTAATCCTTGCCATGCCAATTATTGAATATCCTAAAATATTTAACTTGAATGGACATTAGTTCAATGAGATACATGTTGTTATGAATTACCAAAACCACCAGGGGATTAGTTGCACTTTCAATCTCCCCCTTTTTTGGTAATTGATGACAACATATAGATCAAAGTTTTGACAAATTATTAAATGAATGAAATACACCGTCGCTTTGAGAAGTATGTGATAAGAAAGAGCTCCCCCTAAATTTGTGCATTATTAAAAATTTGCATTTGAATGCAAATGCATAATCGATTAGGATCATGAGTCACTGTTCCATGTCACATACAACTTGGTGGAGCGCACAAAATGATATAAATTGAATAGTAAGCATACATTGTCGGTGTTTTGGGATCGGGGGTACCCAGACCTGCCTGTCTGCGGCCCAACGCGTGGCTCCATCGACGGCTCGGTACAGCCCAGCTACAAGACTCCATGGACAAGCCCTTGCGAGGCCCCCGCCCCGCGAGGAGAACGACACCAAGGCCCTCCCCATGGAGCGGCCTCCCGAGGCTGCCTCCCGAGGAGCGGAGATCTCTATGCAAGCCCCCCCACCTCATGAGGCGCACAATGGCGCGAGCCATGATGACCAAGGCTAGGCGGGCGCCAGCGGGCGCAGTCCAGGACAGTTTCCTGTTTGGTGCTAAGGAGACAAGGAAGTACGCGGGTTCCCAAGTAATCCCCCAAAGGTTTCCATTCCAGTGCAACAAGACCAAGACCGCGAGCTCGGCAGGACGGATGTCATCACCGAGCCTACCATTGCGTCCTGACCAAAAGCTTTGCAGGCGAAGACCACCTTTCGTCAGGATAGGACGTACTCCTGTCCCCCTTCAAAATTGGTCGTTGTGGAATCCCTTCCCGCCTAAGCTATGAGGGAAGAGGACCAAGGCCACTGTAAATAGGGACTAGACTCCACCGTAGAAAAGGACCGGATTCCATCGGATCCTTCGGCCATTGAGCTCTCCTGAGGCAGCTCTCAGTTGTACTAGTTCATACTCATCCTCCTCACGAGGCAATCCACCACAAAGCAGGATTAGGGTTTTACACTGCAAGGTGGCCCGAACCTGGGTAAATCACCATGTCCACTTCTTCCTCTCGCTCGCGCGAACTCATCGGAGCCAAGCTGTGGGGCGACAAGCAGTGAGCCGTGGTTAGGCTAGACCCTTCACACACGCCTCAGAGTTTGAACCTTATTGGGTCTGCGGAGCCCCGATTCCGGCATTTGGCATGCCAGGTAGGGGCGTGTCGAAGTTCTATCTTCTGCTTCGCTTCGTCCCTGCATCGTCGCTCCCATGGCTAATGCCCGCCGAGTCCGCTCCGAGCACCGGGCCGCCCGCATCGCTCACACGGCGCCCGTGGGCCGCGGTGTTCCTCGCCGCTCTGCTTCTCCCGCAGCAAACGCCGCCACCGACCCCACTGCTCATGAGCAGCAGGACTCTTCGCTGCCATCCTTCGTGTAGCGTGGCGGCCGCACCGCCACGCCTTCCCTCACTCCTGCCATGGTGTCGTCCTCCCACGCTCGTCGGGGGCTAGCGAACGCGCAGTCTGCCTCCTCATAGTGCGTGAGTTGTTGTGTAACTGCCCTGCCAACAAAGGCTACGATGCCTGGCTTGGTCGCATTAACGAGCTTGTCAACGCTGCCGGCGAGGCCCCGGCACCCTCCCACTTACTCCGTCCCCCGCCCTCCCATGTGGGTGACCTGGCTCACAGCATGCCTCCGCCTCCTCCTCTGCACAGTGCCTACGCCGAGCCCAGGCGCAACGCGCGTCCCCGCGACCTACCGCGCGGGGCGCCTGCGCCGGCACGGGATGAGGCCAGCTGCCAGATCGTGCAACAGCCGCAGTACAACGCGCATGTGCTCCCCGCACCGCCACGCCAGCACCAAGACCACGCAGCTCTGGGGGCTGCAGCGCATGGGCGTTAGGACCAGGGTCCCCTCGCAGGGGGCGCGCCTGTGAGCACGGCGTGCTGCCGCGCCTTCACCCGTGAGTTGCGCCGTGTCTTTTGGACCGGCAAGTTCAGGCCAGACCTGCCCCCGCGCAACAACGGTACCCCCGACCCTGCGGAGTTCCTCCAGCTCTACTCGCTGAGCATCGAGGCGGCAAACAGCGATGACAAGGTCATGGTGAACTGGTTTCCCATGGCTCTCAAGGACGGCGCGCGCTCCTGGCTCTTGCACCTCCCGGAGGGGTCAATCTCCCCTTGGGATGAGCTTCGCGAGCGGTTCATCGCCAGTTCCAAGGCACCCGTGACCGCGCCCTCACCGTCAACAACCTGTGGCACATGAAGAAGCAGTCGGGTGAGACCCTCTGCAAGTACATTTAGCGCTTCACCAATGTTCGCCTCAAGATCCCGAAAGCCTCAGACGAAGCCGTCAGCTCGGCGTTCACCGAGGGCGTCACGGACGTTAAGATGAGCGAGGAGCTCGCCATCCACGATGACCTATGTATGGCGCTGGAGATGTTCAACCTGGTGGACAGATGCACCAGGGCAGAAGAAGGTCGCCTCCCTCTCCACAAGCACCCTCATGTCGACCTTGAAGACAAGAAGGCCAAGGCCAAGGAAGAAAAACACAAAGGCCCCATCGTGCGGGCAGCAGAGCCTGAGCTGAAGCGCGGCCGCGACTACGACGAGCCAGCCAAGGATAAGTGCCCATTCTGTGTCTCCCACAACGTTCGCACCCACAACACCAACGATTGCCCGGAGCTCAGGCTGCTCCGAGACGAGCACCTAGGTCACCGCCCCGAGCGTGGCGACCGTGGCTTCGGCCGTGGAGGAGGCCGCGTCGGAGGCCGCTGGGACAACCGCAACCCTAGTCAGGGCTGGCGTGACCAGCCTCGTGAGGATGGTTGGCGCGATCAGCCTCCCAACAGCCCCTGGCATGATCTGCCTCTTGAGGCCCATCCTCAGGGCAACGCTGGCCTCCCTCTGCTGCCATCACCGCCAAGGAGGAACGATAACAACCATCAGGACGATGGGGCTGGGGGCTTTCAGGAACCACACGTGATTGCATGCATCCTCGGCGGCACCCAGGCACCCGCCTCGAACCGCATCTTCAAGCAATTCTCTCGTGAGGTGAATGCGGCCCTCCCAAATCTTGAGGCCGTGCGCCCCCTCAGGTGGTCACAATACACCATCACCTTTGACTCCAAGGATCACCTCAGGTGCGCGGCCACTGTCGGCGCGCTCCCCATGCTCTGCACGCCCACCATCAGCAACGTTTCTGTCACCAAGACTTTCATCGATGGTGGCACTGGTCTCAATGTGCTCTCCGTCAAGACCTTTGAGGTGCTTCAGGTGCCATATGACCAGCTCATGCCCAAGAGGACATTCTTTGGGGTGACCGACGGCTTCACTGTTCCCCTGGGGCAGGTGCGCCTCCCTGTCACCTTCGGCAAGTGCGACAACTACCACACCGAGCTCATCGACTTTGACGTGGCCCACATTGGCCTCTCGTACAACGCCATCCTTGGGTACCCTGCCCTCGCCAAGTTCATGGCGGCTGTTCATCATGGCTACAACGTCCTCAAGATGTCGGGGTGCAGCGGCATCATCACGGTCGCCTGTGACGAGAAGGATGCGGTCTGCTCTCTTGAGCACGCCTACCGGACCACAGCGGCTGAAAACTCGGATGGCAAGGGCGACGTCATGCCTCCCGAGGTTACCCCCGCGAAGAAGAAGCAGCTCCTCCCCAAGAGCTGTCTGGAGGCCAAGAAGTCCACTCACTACAATAAATATGTCAACTTGTGACCTTCTGTCAGTGACCCTGGAAGAATTGGTCGTAAATCTATCAGCATTTGAGACCAATTGGTCATAAGCTGTTCGGGGGGCTCCAAACCCTAAATTATAACGACCATTTTGGTCAGAAAGGTCGTAATTTCCTTACACGAAATGGTTGTAAAGCAAACAGCACTGGTCCGCTGCCTTATTTCTAGCTGATCACGACAAATATAAATGGTCATAGCCTTGTAAATTGTGGTGCATTGCTATGACTAGGCGCCACCTCATCAGTATTGCCTATGTGTCATGTCTATGTGCCAATTTTTGCCCTAGGTTGTGAAGCAGCCCATATTTCTGTCATTCCCAAAATTCCCATAAAAATTAGGCATTCTTTACTATCCAAATCATTGCCCCATGACAAAATTCAGCTCCATTTTCCTAGTAAATCTTCCTCGGTAAATTTCCAAAGTTTCTGTTGAGCTAGAACCATTGTGAAAGAAGTACTAGCTAGGCATATCCTAATGAGTTGAATTTTTTCCACATCATCTATATTCCTAAATCATAGCTCTCCACAAAATTTGAGCCCCATCTAACAATCCATGTGAGCTCACCATCCAATCTTTGTTTCTAGTAATATTTTCAGTTTGTGAAGCAACTATATTTTATGTTAATTTCTAATTGCTGAAAATTTACCAGGACATGACCCTACCCATATAACCTCCCTCCACCAAATTTTAGCTCATTTAATCTAGCAAATTTTCCTCAATATTTTTTCCCAATTTTCTATTCAGTGGAGAGCATTGTGAAGGAAGTACCATTTTTATTTATCCAAATGGTATGAAATTTTTATAGTGCCTATATATGCCTAAATTATCATCCTCCTCCAAATTTCAGATCAATCCATTTATTTAGTTGGGTCCAGCTTCAACATTCATATTTTTGTCCATTGTGGTACTTTGCAAAGCAATTGACACCTAGGCTCCTCCATTTGAGCTGCAAATTTTTCAAGACAGTGTCCTTAGTAGATGATCATCCTCGGCCAAAACTCAGGCCCATTGGCCATGTGCATTTTCTCTACCACTAATCAAACACTTGGCTGCTAATTCATGTTTGAGCTTAGTTCAGTCTCCTCGTGAGATTCTTCTATTGCCTTCTTCTTCCTAACACCTACCAGGGGAGTGCCCAACAAACTAGACATGCCTAGGCCGTCCAGAACGCGTGGCAACACCATGGTCACACGGTGACCATGCGACGGGCATGCGAGTTTACGCGCTCTGGAGTTGAGGCCCTCGGCCACCGTCCAAACCTCAACGTATCGCCACCAAACCAAGCATTTCTGATTAAATATATAGTTATGTACCTAGAAATGATTTTTGGAAAAAAATAAAGAGCAAACTATAAGGCAGCTGCAGTTCAAATTTGACCCGCTTCTGCTGAATTGGCAGAAATTTGTCTTTTTCACGAGAGGTGGATCAAAACTTTTAACACCCAACCATTTTGTCAATTGTGCATTAAATATTTTCTAGTATTTTATAAAATTGATTTGGTACAATTTTGCAACAAATATATGGTAGGTCCTTCACAAAAAAACTCATTTTGGGCACTCGAAAAATGGAAAATGAAATTTCCGTCCAAAGAAAATGAAAACTTCCTTAGGTGACATTGTTTGCCATTCCAAGATGCACCCTTGTGCACAATATTAGATCATTTGAACAAACTATGCCATGAATGTGGCCATAAGATTGATCATTTGGCTTGAAAGCCATGAATCTTCACACATGATAGCTTATTTCTGAGAACACTTTTTTTTAAAGTTGTTGTATTGCAAGCTTATTATTTTTCCTGGTAACTTGGTCACATATAATGACATATATTTGAACAAACTATGCCATGAAAGTGGCCATAAGATTGATCATTTTTCATGCACGTTTCAAAATGCAGTCAAAACGGCGGGCATGACCGTTCCTAGCTAGTGGTTGAATCGTGGAAAAAATTTGGTGTTTCTCTGATTAAATAGATACTTTTGTACCTAAAAATGATTTTTGGAAAAAATCATGAGCAAACTATGAGGCAGCTGTAGTTCAAATTTCACCCACTTCAAGCTGAATCGGCGGAAATTTGTCTTTTTCACGAGAGGTGGCTCAAAACTTTTGACACCGAACCATTTGGCCAATTGTGCATTAAATGTGGCCTGATATTTTAGAAAAATGATTTGGTCCAATTTTGCAACAAATATATGGTAGGTCCTTCACAAGAAAACTCATTTTGGGCACCCGAAAAATGGAAAACAATATTTTCATCCAAAGAAAATGAAAACTTCTTTAGCCAACATTGTTTGCCATTCCAAGATGCACCTTTGTGCACAATATGAGATAATTTGAACAAACTATGCCATGAATGTGGCCATAAGATTGATCATTTGGCTTGAAAGACATGAATCTTCACACATGATAGCTCATTTCTGAGAACACTTTTTAAAAAGAAATTACCATATTACAAGTTTATTATTTTTCCCGGTAACTTGGTCACATATAAAGGCACAATGCGAAGTTTTCCAATTTTTTGATTTTTTTATTTTTCTATGCCCGTTTCAAAATGCTGTCAAAACAGTGGGCATGACCGTTCCTAGCTAGTGGCTGGATCTTGGAAAAAATTTGGTGTATCTTTGATTAAATAGATACTTATGTACCTAAAAATGATTTTTGGAAAAAATAAAGAGCAAACTATGAGGCAGCTGTAGTTCAAATTTGACACACTTTCTACTTAATCGACGGAAATTTGTCTTTTTCATGAGAGGTGGATCAAAAGCTTTTGACACCCAACCATTTGGTCAATTGAACACTAAATATGACCTAAGATTTTATAAAATTGATGTGGTCCAAATTTGCAACAAATATTTGCTAGGTTCTTCATAAAAAAATCATTTTGGGCACTCGAAAAATGATTCTCTTAAAAAAACTCATTTCTGAGAACACTTTTTTAAGATATTGGTATTATTCAAAGTTCGTTATTTTTACTGAAAAGTAGGTCACACTTGGTGACACAATGCGAAGGTTTTTCATTTCTATTTATTTTTATAAATTTTGTAGGCCGTCAAATAGCCAACATGATTTAGAATCTTATTTTCAATTGATCACGACCAATTTAAATGGTCTTAACCTCATCAAAGGAGGTACTACATTCTGATTGGTCCAAAATCATCTCACGCTGATCATGGATTAAGCACCGCCGGATGGGCCCAGATCCAACGGCAGCCCACGCCTCCCTCGTCGCTCTCATCCCCCTACGGATTCTCAAATCACCCCGTGTCCCTCTCATCCTCGCCCACCCACGAAACCCTAGCTCCCTTATCCCCATCGCTGCTGCCGCTTCCTTTTCCCCATCGCCGCCGCCACCACCTTCCGCAGCCCATGAACTGGTCCTTCCCCATGGCCTCGGACCTCCCCGATCAATTTTCCTCGCACCTCGCCGTTCACGCACACTCACCGCTTCGCCTCCGTCTCCCACCACGCCGCACGCCGCACGCCGAAAAAGGGCAGGCGAGCCACCTCCATCCTCCCCTCGCCCCCACGCTGGTCCCACCACCGAGCCCAGTTCCCCCACTTCTCCGTCCAAGCGCCATCGCCATCAATCGATCGCCCAAGCAAGCTACGCCCCTCCCCGATCTACTCGTTAGCTATGTCGTACGAGCCGGCGCTACCGGTGGCGGCGGGGAGGGACAAGGACGTGCGCTGCCGGTGGCGGCAGGTCACCATGGTCGTGGATGGGATGGCGACGACGACAGGAGGGGCAAGGGGAGGGGGAGTGTGGACGCTAACAGGCACCCCACCCAAGTCTTGGATCCCGCCACTTTGGCCGCCGGAGGCGGGGTTGACCCAAATGCACCGCCGCCCCCTACCGGAGGCGAGTGACGCACCGGGCTCGAGCCCGACGCCCGCGCCAGGATTGTCAGTAAGATGTAAGAGGTGACCCCAATCGATCTGGTTCGGTCCTTCATCCCCTTTTCTCTCTATTTCGCATCGCATCACATAGAGAAAGGAAGAGGGATGTTCCGCCTGATTTCGGGTCAGTTTTGTCATTGCTCGATCTGGTATAGCTTCGATCTACCCAGCGGCATCGACAGATTCATCCTCGATCTATGCACAGGCTCCCAGTTTCTGCGCTCCTCTGTTCTTAATTAGTCGAAATTCCCCGCTGGGGGCAACCTGCATCATGGTTCCTGGTGAAGTCGTTTGCTGTGATGCTCTGTTTTGGGGTCAGTCGGTAGTACTCTGAACAAGAACAAGAACACACCCATGCGCTCTAGAGAGGATACGGCATATATGATTGTGTTCTGTATTGATTGGATTAGGTTGTTGCATCTTTGTTGATAGTTTTTGTGCAGTATGACGTTCACTCTGGTCATTGGATACCCTCAGATTTTGCTATGTTACACGATGCCTGTACATAAATATTTTCATGTCCAGAAGCATGACTGTACATACTCGTATGAAAATTATTCACAACCTTTGTTCACTAGATCAAACTAGTAATCATGTATATATATATGTAAGCTCCAAGCCTGATGTACTTTAGGCGTTAAATCTATGTATATATATGATCTTCTTTATGTATATATATCCTCCTGATCTGTTTCTTGAACGCGGTTTTGTAGGCAAGTGAATGATTGTCTGCTGTATGTTTTTGTTTTCTGCCTTTTGTCCATGATGAAAGGTGAAGAAACTATTAAGATGCACAAATGCAATCTCTCAAGTGAAGTAACCAACTATAGCAACATGGATAACAATGTACCATCATGTGAAGGGCTAAAATCATCTCAATGGGACAGAACATTAGTTGGTTATCTTATAGCTCAAATGCATTAACAGTGAATAATTTATGTTTTTGATAGTAAACATTGGGTGACATGGCAAACAAAATTTCCTGCAGCATACGGATTGTTAAATCACTAAACATCTTATATGAAGCAACACTTATCTTGCAGACATCTAATATGCAATTATAATAATATGTGAAATACTGATTTTATTTTTTTAGTTGCATATGTCATTCGTGCATGGATTCCTTTTCTGATGTACCAGCTCCCTAATCATGTTTTTTCTCTTTCGGGTTGGTATCTTAGGAGAACCTAGGTGTGCTATGTGGGGAAGCAAAGCAGCAGCTCACAACTCTAGCCTGCAACTCCAGATGAAGGCACCGCAACGACGCATCATGCTGGTCCCTTGGAAGGTCGGCTCCTGGACCGTAACTTTCTCTCAACTTGTGCTCTCCTTGATACCAGTTCCTTGTATTGGTCTCAACTTGTGCAAACTGCAATATGCAGGGCTTCCTAGTCTGTGGCCTGCCTTCTGGATGGAGCAAGGAGGGGCATCATCGACACCGCGGAGCTGGTTGAGCCTTAGTGCGACCTGGAGAAGCAGGGCATCATCGGGGACATCTCTCGCTTGTGCCATGGTAAGAACAAAGCGTCACTCTCTGTCGTGCATGTATTGAAATCCCGAAATGTCAAATACATGTTCACTCTTAGCTGGGATATTGGATTGTACTTAGTTATGTGACTCGTTCATGTTCGCGCTCCTTGTTAAGTGATTACCTTTATGTACTTGCTACCAGTAGGATGGTCAATACATGCTTGCTTTGTATCTATTCTAGAACAGTTTGCTTGGTGGCCTGATGCTTGATGCATGTATAATGCAACACACACATCAAGAAATCTGAATAACTTTGACATAGTTGCTCTGTTATCTTGCACTGGATTGATACTTGTCATTTTCCCTTCCCAAATATATCTCAGTTTTGTTGTTATGAGAATGTGATATGCATGGTTTCTTATTAGATCTCAAATTCTGCAGCTATTTTTCATTGTTAGGAGAATGTTATATGCACGGCTTCACTTGATTATATTCCTAACTTTTCTGATCTTATAACTCGCAGATTTTGGCCTTCATTCGTCAAAAGTTGGTGTACAAGGAACTACGTGAGAAGAATCCTGAAGAAAACCCGCACCCAACAATGTGTTTTAGCTCTCTGGAGCTGGACAGGTTAATATTTACCTGTATTTTATAGTTGAATACCTGATTTGTATTGCCATGATTGTAAAGTACCTGCTAGGATTTGGCTGTCATTTGAAATTTTATGTGTTATTGGCTCTGTTTGAATCAAGTTATTGGTTGTTGCACAAATAGAGAACTGACGTGTGGCACATAAATAGCACACCTGGTTCCATTTCACTAGTGAATCCTTTAAAATAGGAAAGAAACAAAAGAAAACTGACAAGTGGGACCTAATTGGATGATCTGACTAGTGGAACCTGGTCCCAAATGGATTCTAAAAAGGCTGAGGCCCAAATAAGAAATGAAAGAAAAAAGGACAAAGGCCTAGAAAATTAAAGGATGAATTGTTGGGTTGGCCCATGTAGCCGACTAGAATTAACAAGGAAAAAATATAATAAATGGGCTGAATTACTGGGCTAGGCCCATGTAGCACACCGAATTGGACCGGGCTGATTCTAATCAATGACCAATTCAATTAGTCGCAATTTTGCCATGTCAGATTGCCACGTCGGATCCGACGGGGCCTGGGCAGGCTGCTAGTGACCAAAACAATTGGTCGTAGAACCAATGACCTTTTATTTTGGTCATAACCTTCCACGACCTTATCACAAAGAAGGTCGTTAAGTTTCATTAAAGACGGTCAGCTTTTGACCAACTATTTTTGGTCACAAAAAGGTCGCAGATGAAAAACAATGACCATTCAATGACCAATATTGATGGTCGCAAGTTGACATATTTCTTGTAGTAACTGGCAATGCCTCAGGCTCTGCTCCTATCACCGGAGTGTCCCTCCCTTCTTCATAGGAAGGCGCACCCGGCGCCTCACTCAGGATGGGCTCGGGGGCTTCCACCTGGAGGGCCTCTGACCTGACCAGTGCGGCGAGGGAGGTGCTCGGGCACCACTTGGAGGTGTGCCTCGGCGTGCGCCCCCACGGCCAAGGAGCGCGGCGCGAGGCGCCAGGAGCACAAGAGTTCATCACCAGGGCGATCGAGGACCTTCAGGAAGTGCAAGCCATGCACGGCGAGCGTCGCCCCGCACGGCCCACCAGCGCAGCTGCCGCCCCTGACATGGGTGACGAGCTGCGCATCTGCGTCAACATCCCAGGCCTCAACAGGGCCACTTCACAGGACCTCTTCTGGCCGTCTCGCGTTGACCAGAGTGGGGGCTATCCCTGCAACTACGTCTGCATGCCGTTCGGCCTACTGAACGTTGGCGCCTCATACCAGCGCCTGGCGCAGCGTGCCATGGTATCTCACGAGGCTCGGCACTCGGCAGCCGCGTCTCAGGAGGTCCTGGACCCTCGCGAGTCCCCTGGGCCTCGCGAGCTTCTCGAGCCTCCGGAGCCGCCCGGGCCGTGAGGAGCAACCTCCATGGCATGCTTCATCAACTACCCCGACGCTTCTCCAGCTTCATTGCCAGGAGACTGTTGGTTTGTTCAGTTGAGGGCGCCCCTCGGGCTGCATTATCCTTAGGCTGTAGGGCCCCGCCCCCACAGCTGTATTGTTTTGCACATGTATCAGAACTGGCCTTACCTTCGATAAATTTTCCTTGATATTTCAACCTGCGTGCCCGGTGCTTCGCCACCAGAAATGTCGTCGCGCCCTCGCAACCCCGCCGATGACCGCCTCATGATTAAGGGCTGGCACGGCGTCTGTGCTCGGGTCCGTCCCTGTAGTGTTGTTAAACCCAAGCGATCAAGCTCTGTCTCACGGGCCAGCTCCCGTGCATGTCACCTCCCGGGGTCCTTGGTGCCTTGTCCTCGCATGAGCTAATCGTGAGTGGGTGACTGAGGGCGTGCGGCCCGATTCATACAACCGCAATTTGGTGCTTCCCCATCGTGGGAGCCACGCGCCGGATGTTCTTCCTTGTGTTATTGCATGAGAAGTCTAGACACGACGTCTGTGCTCGGGTCCGTCCCTGCACCGTTGATAAACCCAAGCGACCGAGCTCTGTTTGGCGGTCCGGCCCCGTCCACGTCACTTCTTCTGGGTCCTTGGTGTTCGGCCTTCTCATGCGATGACCTCCAGATGTTCACTTGGCGTAGGTCACTCCATCACCCAGGTTTCATAAGCGCACTCCGCGCCAAAATTCAGGTGCAACCCGCCTTGAGGTAGGCCTCCTGAGCCCCATGCTGGCTCACGAGTATCCAGAAGGCCCTGGTGCACAGGCCTGCCTTTGCGTATGCCACCTCACCAGGTCTTTGGTGCCTGGTGTTCCCGCGTCCCCCCAGGCGAAGGCTAACGAGAAAAAGGTATGAAGGGCCCCGGATTAACCTCACCGTCGCCCACATTTCCTTCATGAGGGCCGCTCGCACGTCAAGGGGGACCCCTGAGCGTCGCGACTCAGGGGCCTCACTAGTCACGTAACCCCTCGCCCCTTGGCCTTGTCCAGGCATCGTGTCCTGACAACCCAATGGCGGCCAAGGCATGCGTGGGGCTGGGCCCTGCCGACACAGAGCACGATGGCAAGCAAGAAGGAAACAAAGTGAGGAAAGAAAACCACGGAGTTCAAACAGTTATTACAAGCACCAAATGTATCACAAATTCAGGCAAAGTCTTACGCCTCCGCGAGACACGATTAGTCGTTGCAGGGTAAACTTTAGGAGGAAGGACCATCGCCGCCATTGCCACTGTCACCACCGCTCGCCTCGGCCGCAACAGCCTCGTCTTCGATGGCGCCATCATTATTGTTGTTGTCGCCTCTGCCGCCCACGTCGGCTGAGGCAGATCCACCGTTGACATAGGTGAACTTCCCGAGCAGCGTGACCACATGGCCCTTCACGGCCTCTGCTGTGTCGGCACGGAGCTTGAGAGGAACAGGACCCATCATGGCGTCGAAGTCGAAGCTGGTGTCGTGGAGATAAAGGTGGCTGAAGACGCACGTCGCCGCCACGAAGAAGAGGTCACGGCATTCTGCCTCTAGAATGGCGTCCACGTTGGCGCTGGCACCCTCAAGCTCCGAGGCGAGCCTGGAGAAAAACTTCGCATAACCATCCTTAGGGAACACGAGCGGGCCCTCAAACCCTCCTCTGCAGATCGACTTCAGTGCTCGGCGAGCCCTGAGCTCAAGGGCGATGAAGGCGTCGCGGTCCGCCGCTGCCTTCCTCTCGACATCGGCAAGGATCTTCTCCCTGGCGTCCAGTCGGGCCGCCGCCTCGGAGACGGTCTTGGGGTGGGACGCTTGGCCCCCGGTCACTTCCTCCTGCAGCTTGGTCAAGCACTCGCGCTCCACGGCTTGCTCCAAAACCACCTTCGCCTGCGTGGAATCGCAGACCTTGAGCTTCGCCTCATGAGCCTTGAGGTCATCCTCCCACTGCTGAAGCTGATGTGCGCGCGTGACCTGCTCCTCCTGGAGTGCCTTCAGGTTGGCCTCTGCCTTGCCGCAATGCCCCACGGCCAACGCTGCCTCGGCCAGCACCTCATCGCTGGCCGCCTTGGCTTCGGTGGCCTCCTTCTTGCTCTCCACGATGGCAGCTTTGGCCTGGCCCAAAGCCGCCTTAGTTGCTGCATCAACCTGGAGCCACCCCGAGACGAGCCCCAGGCGCTCCCTCGCGAGGCACCTGTCGGCATTCTGAAGGTCTGCCCGAAGCCGGCCAAGAGCAGCGTAAGCCTCGTCCAGAGCCTCGGGCCTGATCAAGGGCCGCAGCTCGCGAGCGCAAGGGTCTAACGAGGGGGCGACACTGGTGCGTCGGCCGGCCCCATGACCAAGGAGGCCGCGGTGCGGTCAGCTTGAGGCGCCGGAGGCCTCGGGTTCCCCTCGACACCGCCCGACTCCTACGACACGACAAGAGCAGTCGACTCCGCGACCTGCTGGACCGCGGGCGCCGACTCCGCCTGAGGCTGTGCCGCAGCACCCCTTTAGTCGGGGTCGACCAGATGGAGATGAGGCGCCACCCCCTCCCCCAAGGTTGGGGCTGCAGTGACCGCGGCTGGGAGCGTGACTTGGTGAGCTCCCGCGTCCTTGCTGGTCGCCCCCCTCCCCGAGCGTCACCTGCGAGGCACCGGGAGGGGGCAGCACACCTGTGCGCCCTGGCGCGCTGCCGCCCGCACGCACAAGGGTTGCGCCGGGTCGGCGCAGCGCGCCTCCGCACCCGCCGAGGCCGCGACCAAGCGCTGAGGCTGCCTTCGGCACGATCAGTACCTTCGCGTCGGTGTTCAGCTTCTTCTTCCTCGTGCCGTCACCCCTGGTTGATGTGACAAGGGACAGCATGAGCACATGGATTGTGAATGCATGATCAAAAGGTAAGGCGAAGACACTCACTCGTCTGGCGCTGCCACTTCCTCTTCTTCTCCTCGAAGGCCAGCGTGGCCGCTTCCTTCTCCACCGCAGTCTCGGGTCGGGGGCTAGCTGAGTGGCCCACGGTGGGCCCCTTGGTGGTATCGCTGGCCGCAGGAGCACGGGAGCTCCCCTAAGGCACCTTGGCTGGCGAAGCCTCGGCCACAACGGCGGGGGCCATCATGGCCGTCGATGGCGCTCCTGGCAGGGACGAATCCGTCGCCTCGACCACCCCCTTGCCTGGAGCCGCCTGGTCGAACGTTCGCGCGGCCGGAGGCGCGGACTTAGCCCTCCTAGGCATCCTGGCGAGGCGTGGGCGACTTGCAGCCGGAAGCTCGCATGCGTCGACATCGTCATCTTCGAGGCCGAGGAAGAGCTCCCATCATGACAATGGGGACGCCTACTCGAGGTCACCCTCCTCCGTCTCCTCTGAGCCCTCGTGGCGCCCACTGCTGTTGGAGGACAGCTCCACTGGGGAGCCAGGGTTGTGGAACAGCACGAGCCCCAACTCGTTGAAGGCGGGCATAGCGGCAACCAAATCCTCCATGTTGTCGCGGCGGTACAACGGGCATAGGCCTCGGGGATGTCCCCCGGAATACAACCGAGCAAGGTGTTCCAGGCCACGTCCGCCTCTTTGCCCATCAAGCCAGCAACGCACAACCTCAGCGTGTCTCCCGTGCCCTCATACGCCCAGAAATGATTCGAGTGCGATTGGAGCGGCGCGAGGCATTGCGCTAAGAACTCCTTCACAATCATCGCCCCCATTAGCAGTCTGGCCTCCATATCGAAGGCTATCTTCCCCAGAACGGGCTTCGCCCGCGGGTCGGTGAGCTTCGTGAAACCCCACTCTGGGATCCGCTCAGGCAGCTTCGTTGGAAGCTCCAGCAGAGGGTTAATGCTGCAGGCGTCCAGGAAGACCCAGTGGCGCCGGAAGCCCTCCACCTTCTTCTCGGCCTTCAGGAGCTTGTTCTCGCTGAGCACATTGATGAAGGAGATGCACCCAGACAGCTGTGCCGCGGTGGAGAACCGCAGGCTAAAGAAGTGGCGGAAGAGCGCCACCGAGGGCCTGACCCCCACAAAAGCTTCGCAGTAGAAAGCGAAGATGGATAGGAGGATGATGGAGTTGGGCTGAAGGTGGAGATCATGAATCCTATAGTGCCTGAGGATGGCGAAGAAGAAATCAGAGAAGGGCGGAAGCAACCTGGCGAAGACGCCATGGAAGAAAAAGGGGTAGGACGTCTTCGGCCGATCGTCGGGCGTGGTGGAGCCAGGCTAGATCTGGGTCTCGCCCCACTCATTGCTGACGTTGGCCGTCAAAGGGAGCACCGGGTTGAGGTCCTCCTTCTTGATGATGGAGGAGACCAGGAGCGCCGGTGCGGGGGGTGAGGAGGTCGTGACCTAGGCCATGGGCTTTGATTTCTCGGCGGGCGCCATTCGGGGAGTCGTCGGTGCTGGCGAGGGGAGAAGGAAGAGATGGCACTGTGACTGGATCTGGAGGAGCTTCTGTCTAGAGAAGGGGGTCGGGAGCAAGACGAGGATGAGCAATGATGGCTCCGCTGCATGCGCGCCAGGCTTTTTATCAGCTTGGGCAGTTGCCGAGGCGATGTGGGGAAGTGGGGGCGTCACGCGTCAAGCCTAGTCCGCATGCGGTGAGGGCCCACGTTGCTTCGCCCTTCCTTCGCTGCCTTCGCCTCGAAGCCAGGTCGAGCGTGCCATGGGCCCGGGGGCTACTGTCGGTGTTCTGTGATCAGGGGTACCCAGACCTGCCTGCCTACGGCCCAGCGTGTGGCTCCATCGATGGCCCGGTACGACCCAGCTATAAGACTCCACGGACAAGACCCTCGCGAGGCCCCTGCCCCGTGAGGAGAACGACACCAAGGCCCGCCCTGTGGAGCGGCCTCCCGAGGAGCGAAGATCTCTATGCAAGCCCCCACCTCACAAGGCACGCAATGGCGTGAGCCATGATGACCAAGTCCAGGCGGGCGCCAGCAGGCGCAGTCCATGACAGTTTCCTCTTTGGTGCTAAGGAGACAAGGATGTTCACGTGTTCCCAAGGAATCATCCAAAGGTTTCCATTCCAGTGCAACAAGACCAAGACCACGAGCTCGGCAGGACGGATGTCATCACCGAGCCCACCATTGCATCATGACCAGAAGCTTTGCAGGAGAAGACCACCTTTCGTCAGAATAGGATGTACTCCTGTCCCCCTTCAAAATTGGCAGTTGTGGAATCCCTTCCCGCCTAAGCTATGAGGGAAGTGGACCAAGGCCACTATAAATAGGGACTAGACTCCACCGTAGAGAAGGACCGGATTCCATCGGATCCTTCGGCCATTGAGCTCTCCCAAGGCAGCTCTCACTTGTACTAGTTCATACTCATCCTCCTTGTGAGGCCATCCACCACAAAGCAGGAGTAGGGTTTTACACCGCAAGGTGGCCCGAACCTTGGTAAATCACCGTGTCCACTTCTTCCTCTCGCTCGCGCGAACTTGTCGGAGCCAAGCCGTGGGGCGACGAGCAGTGAGTCGTGGTTAGGCTAGATCCTTCGCACACGCCGCAGAGTTCGAACCTTATTGGGTCTGCGGAACCCCGATTCCGACACGCATCACCAAAAATATAAGTGAATGATCGTACAAGAATAATTATAAGGATAAGCATTAAAAATCACATGAAGCATAGTATGATCAATCACACATAAACAAAGTATCTCACACGCATAACGAGCAAAGTAGGACGGATAAAACAAAAATAGTTGCAAAAACTCAAGAAAAACCAATGAGCAAAAGCGAGACACTCTGTCTCTCGAAGCCAAATGATCTATACAAATTCTCCCTCTTTGGCAACAAGTATCAAAAAGTTTGAATAGGTATAGAGCTATATGTCTCTCTAGGCACGATCCTCGGCAGCTTCTGAAGGTGATCTCTGGCTGCCGGCTCTAATGTGCATAGATGGCACTGAGATAAGTGCGTTCGCGAAGTCCTCAGCTGATGTCTACTGAGCTGGTGGCGTAGAGATTGGAGGTGGCACTATAGAAGTAGCAGCAGGTGCAGAGTGAGTATTCCTCGTGTCTGCAACAGGCACTGCAACAGATCTGGGTGCTTTGGGTACTACCTGGTATCTCTCAGTCATTGCTCTCTCACCTCCACTGTCATAAGCTCTAGTTGTGTCAACATAATCTCTGAGCTTCTCGACAATAGTTTGTACCTCAGTGCTCTTCACATCAAGATCATATACCTTTGCCTTGACTACCCACTCTAAGCTTTGCTGGTTCTTGGAGAGGTTGGCCAGACTTCGCTCAATCATCAGGGTGGCTTCTAGCAGATAAGTCTTCTGGTCATTCTTCGTATTGAGGTTGGCTATGGGAGCATTTTGAGCAGATGCCTCCTGAGCTGCTTTTGTTGTTGTAGCTGCCTAGATCTTCTCTTGGGCTTAGGCAGATGTAGGGTGTGAAGGAGCCATCACAACTACATTGTCCTTGAACTCTGGGTGCAGTGGAAGATGCTCACGATCAAGTAAATATGTGCTCTTTCCAACCTTGGAGTTGATGAGCAACTGAATGTGAGGAGAAAATCCACAAGATCTCTTCCGGTCAGCTGCGGTTCTCTTGATTGTCTCAACAATAAGGCTCGTCACTTTGAACTTCTGCGGTGTGTCAAACAAATGTAGCAAGTTGATGGAGTGGCCACGGATCATCTTGTCATCTCCAGACTTGGGCAATAGGGTATGCCTCAATATAGTGTTGATGGTGGCCAAACCGGCAAGCAAATGCTTCACAGAACCAAACTTATATGTCTCAACATCTTTCTCAGGAATAGGCTTATACATGTTAGCCATAGAGTTGTGATCCATCTTGGGTTTTGCATAGACATCAATATCATTCCCCTCCTCTTCTGGAGCACCAAGAAGATCAGCCCATTCTGAGATGGTTGACTAGTATCTGGATCCCTCAATTATCCATACTATTCTCCCATCTGGATAAAAGTGTGTAGTGGAATATAATTGCATGATCATCTCATCATTCCACTTTGTGATCTTCCTTCCAACAAAGTCATCAACACCTGCAAGCTTGAAGCTTTCATGAACATGGGGGAAGTTGTCCTCATTTTCATCAATGTACTCCCAATCCACCCACTTCATATCACTGACTATTGGCTACTTGTCAAGCAACACAGTCTCATAGAAATCTTGTTGCTCTCGTGTGTGAAAACAATAATCACAAGCAGTTCTTCTCCTTGCAGCATATGGATCTGACAATCTCCGCTGATGCAGTCTTTTGTCCTTCCTCAGCATAATGTTCTCTGCAACTGGATGTGTGTTGTCATGATTTGGGATCTTGGGTCTCAACCTCCTGAGCACTAGTGGCTCATCATCTATCTTAGCTTCAGGCACTGGGGCCTTGTTCTTCTCACTAGCAGAAATGTTTCTTGTTGATCTCTTATGTGCTGGAGCTTTGGGCTTGGACTTGGACTTGGAGGGGGCAACAGACTTCATTGCATCAGACATGAGCTTCTGAGTCTTTGCTGGAGGTGCATCAGCTGTTGGTTCCTCCTCCTCCTCACTAGCAACCATGGAAGGTTTGCCAATGACATAAGCAGTAGTCTTCCTTGCCCATTTCTTCTTCTTTCCTGCAGCAGTTGTCTCTGTGTCACTTGGCTCCTCAAGTGTAAATGTCATGGTCTCTTTTGGAGTTGTGGCCTTGTCTGCCTTGGAGAGAGGAACTTTCCTCACTTCAGTTCTATCCTTGGCGATTCCAGCAGGCCTGGAACTAGCTGTTGTGTCATATTCCTTAGCAAGCACCACTTTCTTCTTCTTTGATGTGGCCTCACTAGCCACAAAATCCTCATCCTCATCATCTGAGGTTCTCTTCTTCTTGGTTTTGGTGGCAGTCTTTGGGAGATCTAAAGAGCTTCTTTCTCCCTCAGGACTAGATCCTTCACTGAAATCCTCATGCTATTCTGACACATTCTGGTTGTCACTAGCACTTGACATCTTGCAAGCAGACCCTGTGAATAGATAGTAGTGGGCAGAGTAGATGAGTCATCACAAAATGCAGATATTTTTCAAAAATTTGAGTTCAAATGTTAGTTTTAAGTTTTCACAGAATGCATTTCGGATCCATCGAGTTGATAATCTCGGTGATACCGAAGCACTCAACAGAACCAAAACACATCATTTCGGTCAAATCGAGATGTGATTCGATGTCTCTGAGATGCTAGAGTTTCACTGAAATGTTACTTTCGGTCTCACTGATTCGTACTTCTCGGTGGCACAAAGACGACTAGTGCAATGTCCATAGCCAAATCGGTGACTCCGAAAATTACAATTCGGTCGGTCTGAGATGCTTTCAGCAGAAACCTAAACCTAATTTTTTTGCTGGAAACTAATCTATGGAATTGATCTATTGGATAGGAGTGTTTCATACGTGGCAAGAATTATGGCAAATGCCTAGTGCATTGAATGAGAAATTAGAAGCACGAGGAGACATAATTTTTACCCTAACGTGGCGCAAATCCCCTACGACGGCAACGGCGGGAGGAAATCAATTACCGGCGGTGGAGTCCAATGGCGAGGGTGTGCTGGATGCAACGATGAAGTCTGGAGACAAGGGCGACGGCAGCAGAGGGGGTGTAGGAGTGAAAAGTTTGAGAAATCTCAACCGTATGGAACTCGCCAGATATATATAACCAGCTGCTGTCGGAGGCACCAAATGGAACAAATTGGTGGCACCGAGACGTGTAACTGCGAGCAGTTACAACATATCGGTGACTCTGAGTTGGTCTAATCGGTAGCACCGAGTTTAGAAACTCAGATCAATCAAGTTGTTTCAGTGAGACCGAATGGGAGTGGATTGGTCACAGCGAAACAAGTTTGAAGGTTTTGGAGTTCAGCCCTTTCAGATTGGTGGCTCCGAGTGCGCCTCACCCGGAGCATCCGAAAATGACTTGTTCATTTTTTGTGATGTAGCAAGAATAAAATTTGAGACAAGAAAAGCATAGATAGCTAGAGAAGGTGCTTAGGCATTCTTGTACATCCACTTGGCCAGAAAATCCAAGACAATCAAAACAACACATGGATGTCCTCAAACGGAGAAAACATGAAAACCAACATGCTCACACAACAAAATGGCAAATGAAATATGTGTCAAACACGCACAACCGAATCTAGCATCAATCAAGAAATTGGCGATACCTTGGTCATCTATACATGAGTATATTGACTTAGGAGTCAAATGAGAACATTTGATGATAGGTCATACTCATCGTTTAAGCACAAGTGGGGTTGCCACTTTTACATAAAGCATTAATGTGTTCACACCAATAGAGTTGCTTTAGCTCAAATTTTAGAGCAAAGCTCCCCCTAGATGTGATACCCCCCAAAGAGGGATGAACTAACCTTGTGTTTTGTCGATGATGACTTCATGTAGATAGTGAAGATGTGGATGCTCAATGTTGTTGTAGTCCATCAAGAGTTCGGAACAATCCTTTAGAGTTTTGCACTTTCAATACCTACATGGGTTAGTCCCACAAGGAACATACAAGGATATCCATAGACATAGAGTGAATTGCACATATGATGATGTCCATGAATGCATTAAGTTACCTTGTCCCTTGTCTTACCAACAAGAGGGTTTGTGACTCCATGAACTAGTGCAAGATGTGAAAGTTGATTGCACAAGTCCTTGCCAAAATGAATATGAGTGAAGTACGTTGGCGGAGTCACCCTCAAGAACACTCTAGTTCTTCATCTTTGGGATGCACATCAACTTGATGAGAATCCTTGGAGTTGTAGTTGAACTTGATGAAGTCTTGGGAACCCATTTGACCATGGCTTTAGGAGCTTCTTCAAATGAGTCAATCTCTTCTTGAAGCTTGTTCTTGCCTTTTAGCTTGTGGTCTTGTGGTGGAAGATCATATTGAGCTTGTGTTCCCTCAAAAGAAGTGGGGTAATACTTCTCTTGTTGAGGAACAAACTTCATCTTGGGGTATTGATCTTCTTCCCATTCAACTCCATTGGCATTGAACTTTCATTCAAAACCAACACCTTGATTCTTCCGGTGTCTTCCTTACTTGCGTACAATTTCCTCAAATTGGTTACTCCCGGCAAGACTCTTGTAAACGCCTTTATCTATAATTCCCTTCTATAAGCTATTTTCTTGCTCAAGTGTAACTTGGCTAAGAGAATCGTTAGTGGAATCAAGAGAATTACTGGAAGCAACAATATTGGATTTAGCATGGTTATTGTTACTACTAGAAGAAGAATCTTTCTTGCTTTTGTTACTAGGTTTAACTTGTGGCATGTAAGTAGACAAGAAGAGATGTTTGGCAATGTAAGAAGAACTCTTCTTTCGAAGATCATCATAGATTTCTTTTAGAAACTCATGCTCTTGCTCTAAATTTAGCTTCTCAAAGCATAGCTTCTCATGAGTTCTTATCCTCTTGAGTTGTTTCATGAGCTAACTAAAGTGTGTTTAGTTCTTTAATTAGACGCTCAATCTCCTTCTTATAATTTCATCCATTTCTTCTTGATTAGCATGATTACACTACAGGAATCAGCTTCTTTGCCATTTGCCATGGCAGACGGCAAAGGCATGAATGGCGGTCGACAAAGCTCTTTGCCGACTGCTAGCTGTCGGCAAACAGTCCGGCTCAATTCCTGCCGGTAAAGGCCTTCTTTGCCGTCTGCTTCAGAGAAGCGGACGACAAAGGTTTATGCCGTCAGCCGTTTGCGGCCAGCAGACGGCAAAGAGCGTAGACGGCAGTGAGGTGAGGTGGGAGCCGTTAGGGGTTAACGGCGTGCTTTGCCGTCAGCCGGCAGACGGCAAAGAGGCTAAGGTCTTTGCCGTCTGCTGGCGGACGGCAAAGAGCCCAAATAGGAGTCACTGGGAAGCTGCCACGTGGCCTTATTTGCCGTCAGCCGGCAGACGGCAAAGAGGCTAAGGTCTTTGCCGTCTGCTGGCGGACGGCAAAGAGCCCAAATAGGAGTCACTGGGAAGCTGCCACGTGGCCTTATTTGCCGTCTGCTAGCTGTCGGCAAAGGGATTTGAATCTTTGCCGTCTGCCAGCAGTCGGCAAAGACCTTAGCCTCTTTGCCGTCTGCCAGCTGACGGCAAAATGCCAAATAGGCAACCCAGTGTTCCAGGTTGCACAGGTAGCTGCCACGTGGCCTTCTTGCCGACTGCTAGCTATCGGCAAAGCTCTTTGCCGTCTGCTAGCAGACGGCAAAGAGCCTATAACCCCTGTTTTTAATTGAATTCATTAATTGACAGAAATTCATAGATATACACAAGATAATACATATATACACAACAAGCATATCCAACAATATATTTCCACAAGTCCAACATATATCCATAGACATAAGAAGTTTCCAAAAACATATCCATAGTGACATACAATCCAAACAAGTTCCCAAACATGTTTTCATAAACAAAAGGAAGCACAAGGAGAATATATGAGTCCATCAATGCAAGCTTCCTCATCTCAAGCAAATCTGCAAATGGGAAAGATGAAAGTTAGAAGAAGAAAGAGAAGAGGAAAAGAAGAAGAAGAAGAAAAGAAGAAGGGAAAATAAGAAGAAGATTTTATATTCTCTTTCCTTCTCTCCTCCCCCTCTTCTTTATCTTCTTCTTTTCCAACAAATGTAGTTAAAAAAGCCATTTAGAGCTAAGCTAGGTAAATAGGTCATTTTGGAGATAAGCTAAGTTCAATGTATCATATTGGAGCTAACCTACGTAAACTGGTCATTTTGGAGCTAAGCTAAGTTAAATGGATCATATTGAAGCTAACCTAGGTAAACTTGGTCATTTTTGAGCTAACCTACGTAAAAATGTCATTTTTTGCTATGCTAGGTAAAAATGCTAAGTGTGTAGGTCAATTTAGAGCTAACTTAGGTAAATAGGTCATTTTGGAGCTAACGCGGGTAAAATGGTCATATTGTAGCTACTTAGGTAAACTTGGTCTTTTTGGAGCTAACGTAGGTTAAATGGATCATATTGGAGCTAACATAGGTAAACTTGGTCATTTTGGAGCTAACCTGGCTATTAGGCCATTTTTGACATACTAAGCTTATTGTGTCATTTTAGAGGACAACAAGCTAAGTATATGACATTTATGAGGTTAGCAAGGTTATTATGCCATTTACGAATAAAAACAAGTAAGAGGAGGAAAAGAAGAAAGAAGAAGAAGAAGAAGAATAAGAATAAGAAAAGAAGAAGAATAAGAAAAGAAGAAGAAATGTTCTTCTCTTCTTTTTCTTATTCTTCTTCTTCTTTTCTTCTTCTCTTCCTATTCCTTCTTTTCTTCCTATTCCTTGATTTCTTCATCTTATTATGTCATTTGTGGACTAAATAGGCTAAATATGTCATAAATGGGCTAAATAGGCTAAGCAAGAGGAGGAAAAGAAGAAGAAGAAGAAGAAATAATAATAAGAAAAGAATAATAATAAGAAAAGAAGAAGAATAAGAAAAGAAGAAGAAATGTTCTTCTCTGAGAGAGAAGGCAAGATAAAATGCAGAACATCCTCCCTCCTTCCATAATCCTTCCCACTCGTTACATTCCACCACCTCTACCTATTCTTATTCTTTCTTCTCTTCCTATTCTCTCTTTTCCTATCCTGATTTCTTCATCTTATTATGTCATTGTGGCACTAAAAGGCGAATTAGGCAAAAGGGCGAAATAGGCGAATAGAGGAGGAAAAGAAGAAGAAGAAGAAGAAGGAAAAGAAAAGAAGAAGAAGCCACCCTCCGAGGCGGCGGGCGGCGGCGGCGGGGAGAGCGGCGGCGGAGGCGGCGGCGGCGGCGGGGCGGCGGCGGCGGCGGCGCGGGCGGCGCGGGCCGAGAGGCCGGTCTTTTCTTCCTATTCCTTGATTTTCTTCATCTTATTATGTCATTTGTGGACTAAATAGGCTAAATTATGTCATAAATGGACTAAATAGGCTAAATAAGAAGAAAAATACCGTTATCACGGAGGTGAAGGACCGGTCGGGGCTGCGCCAGTGCCAGACTGAGGTGAAGGGCCGGTCGGGGTTCCACCAAGGCCAGACGGAGAAGCATCGGTTGATGCTTGTCGGGAAGCATTCTACACCAAAGATCATTTCCAATGTCTCATTAGCATGATGCAACATAAATGTGAATACTAGTAACTAACGACCATTCAAATCAAACTCACCGTGGTCGCCGGAGCAATCTGGGGCATCGGCGGAGGGGTCTGACCGCTTTTCTCGCACATGCTCTACACATTTGGTTCTCACGAGTTAGTCATATTAGTTAGTAATGGAACAAACATTATGTGCATGATTTGGCTAATATGCAGGAGAAACGTACCACCAAGATGTCGTATAGGGCCCGGTTTTGAGCATCGTTCCGGTTCCTCTCCTCCTCCAACAGCCTGGCCGTCCTCTCCTCCAGCTCCCTCTCCCTCTCCTCCGCCTGCCTTCTTGCCGCCTCCAAAAGCGTCTGCGTGTTTGCTCTCTCTTTCTCAAGAGCAGCCTGCAACACACCACTCCTCGTTAGCATTGTAATCATCGACGGACGCACACACAATGTAATGGATAGGAAAGGTATCCGAGTCTGTATAACTAACCGCCATGGCGAGCTCCGATGGCCGTGCACGAGGCATTATCTCAGGATCAGAGCTACTCTGGCGCTTCTTGATCTGTGTGAGAGTCTTAGGAAAACGTATCAGTCCATCACCAATGGCTATCGAGCCATGGGACCTCCCACCACCAGATATCATAACCAGCTCTGTATCAAAAGGATCCTGGCTCGGGTTAATGTCCTCCCCTTTCCTTGCCTTCCCCTCGTCTCTGTACCTCACGAGCTTGTTGCGGGAGGAGATGTTGGTGAAGGTCTCTGGATGATCTAGGTCAGACTCCGAGAATGCCTTGGCCTTCTTGTACGGGGCACTATGGGCCATGCCATAGAGGTCGAACAGACTTGGCACGGGCTTCTTGTTGTGGTGCGACTGAGAGAGAGGAACAAAATATTAGTCAAGGGCTCAAGCTAGCATGAAGATTGAAATTGCTATGTAAATAAGGTCATTTTGGAGCTAAGTAAGGTTATTATGTCATTTTTGAGGAAAAAAAGCTAAGTTTAGGTCATTTTGGAGGTAACCAAGATTATTATGCCCATTTTGACCAAACTATGCTAATTATGTCATTATTGAGCTATCCAAGGTAGTTATGCCTTTTTTTAGCTAACTAAAGCATATTTAGGCATTTTATAGAGCTATCTTAGGTTATTATGTCATTTTAGAGCTAATTATGTCATAAATTAACAAGCTAAGATTATTTTACGTCATTATTGAGCTATCAAAGGTAGTTATGCAATTTTTTAGCTAACTAAAGCATATTATGTCATTTTAGAGCTAATTATGTCATAAATGAATGAGCTAAACTAAGTTTAGGTCATTATTGAGCTATCCAAGGTAGTTATGCCATTTTTTAACTAAGTAAGCATTATTGAGCTATCCAAGGAAAAATGCTATCATGTAGAATGAAATTGCATGAATCATGAAGCAAACCACATACCCAGTGACCCCCGTACTCAAACAGGTCGGAGCTCCCTTGATGGTGTGGCACACCAACCATTTGGGCACGCTTATCCTTGGCCCTTTGGTGTTCGACTAGCCATTTGGGAGAGCACCACTCATCCACCAATGCCTCCCAACAGTCCATCCTATCCGCACACCATCTCGGGGGCACCTAAGTTAGTCAAGAGAAATTTCAGCGCTACGCCTACGAATCAAATCAAGAGAACTAAGTTCAAGGCCTGAAGAATAGGTAATTACCAGCATGTACTTCTCCTTAGTCAGAAACTTGCCACGACACTTCTTCTTCGCCCTCCTAATACCCTTCGAGTCGTAGTAGTCTCGAACGGCCTGCAGCCGAGCCTCGTGCCGTAAGTTCTTAAGTAGGCGCTTGCACTCGACTTCGACAACCGAAGCCGCAGCCTCCTGCTCTCCATCTGAAATCCTGTAGAAGGTCTGCAGTCAAACAAGACAACGCTGATTAGTAAAATCACTACGTACTGTTGATCTTTAATTCTGTAAAGGAGAAATTACCCAGAACCGACGGAACACAATGTCGGCCACCGTCTCGCACTCGACACCGGCGACCATCTCCCCCGGCGGGGCCGGGGCAGCCTCGTACAGCTCCCAGCTAAGTGCTAGCTGTGGAACCTGACCCTCACCGGGCAACGTGACCCACCCAGGGAAGTGCTGCCGGCAAAGCACACCAAGGACCTGGTTTGGCCTGCGGACACCACGGGGGTGTACCCAGCCCCTGCAGTATGTCAAGGCCAATGCATTAGATATTAATTTGAAGAAACATGAAGGCAAAAGGTTAAAAAAGAGTAAATTCACTTACTTCAACCGATTAGGCTGTATCAACCACCTCTGGTCGGGGGTCGTCGGCACGGGCGGGAGCTTTGTACCGCCACGCTGGTAGACCTTCTTGCCCTTGTCAACCATCTCGCCCTCGCTGTAGCTATCATCAGAGCAGGTGTCCTCGCTATCATCAGTAGGGCCACTAGCATCTGGAGTCTCGTGCGAAGAAGACTCCGGGACTGGAGTCTTCTGGGACGAAGACTCTGGGACCGGACTCACGTGGGGCGAAGGAGAGGCGCCCAGAGTCTGGTGGCGCGAAGGATCAGCGACCCCAGTCTGGTGGGGCGAAAGATCCACGACCCGAGTCTGGTGGCGCGAAGGAGAGGCGACCCCAGTCTGGTGGGGCGAAGGATCCGCGACCCGAGTCTGGTGGGCCGAAGAATCGACGACCGGAGGCTCATGGACCGGAGTCCGAGATGGGTCCACGTCAGACGGAGCGGTCCTGTGGTCGGGTGAATCAGCTAGGGGTGGCGGCGAGGAAGGCATAGCAGCCTTCCTACCTCTCCCGCTGCCACGTCCACCTCTAGCAGCCTTCTTCGTCCTCCCCCGACCTCTGCCGGCCGAAGAAGAAGGGCCCGCCGGTGCTGACTGCATACTGTCTAGCAGCGCTCTCCGGAGGGGCCGGGCTGGAATAATGGAAGCACCCCTCCTAGGAGCGCTCGCACGAGGCTCGGAGCGCTCTAGACCCTTGCCCACCATCCTGTCAACACCTGCAATGACAAAAAGTAAACGACATTAGTATAACATAAAAAATTTGAATAACTGACATGAATACTATGTATATAATTTAAGAGTATCATCATCATGAACATAATAAAAAATTGAATACCTGACATTACTAATATTACTCTGAATCGTCTATATATGCTCCGGGATCATTAAATGCATCATCATCATCACTATCAGTGATGAGCTCATCATCATCATTAATAAATGCATCAACATGTGGAAGGCCTCCTTTACGTAATTGTTCAAGCATTGAAAGGTCATCTGCAGCAGTAACTTCTTCTTGTTCCGGCTCTTCTTGTTCCGGCTCAGGGGTGAAGTCGGATTCACTATCGCTGTCTACTTCAATGTTCAGGGGTACAGTTGAGCGGTTCTTGAAATGTTTTTTGGAAAGACGTGTTTCTTGGAAGAATTCTCCTTCGTCATATGTGTCTTGGTCATATGTGTCTTGGTCAAGACTCGCTCCCCTCTTTAGATTTGCTGCATACCCATCGGGGAACATCAACTGCATTTTCACCCACAGAATAATTTCCCTCATAGCTGGCCTTCCAAGATTGAACCATGCCTTTGGCTTCGTGAAGTTCCGCTTTCCTTTCGGATCTTGCATGTTTTGTAACGGTCTATCACATAGCTCCTCTTGATCGACTCTTGCCTTAGGATTATCCTTTGACTTCCCCTCTATGCCGAACAATGTGCCAAAAATGGCTTCGGCGATGTTCTTTTCGGTGTGCATCACGTCGATGTTGTGTGGGCAAAGGAGGTCTTTGAAGTAAGGCAGATCCCATAAGCATGTCTTGTGAGTCCAGGCGTGTTCCTTATTATACCCCTTGAAATACCCTGGACGCACTGGATCTGGCTCGAGAGCGTTTAACTGATCTAGGGTTTGTTGGCCTGTCAACGCAGGTGGTGCAGAGTGTTTGACAACTCTACCTTTCATGAAGTTCTTCTTGTCTTTCCTGAACTTATGGTGAGGATCCAGAAACGGTCTATGCAAGTCAAAGCAACTATACTTGTGCCCTGCGGTCAGCCAACGAAACTCAAGAGCTCCCTTGCATGTGGGGCACGGGAACCTTCCATGCACACACCAGCCAACGAATAGCGCATATGCCGGCAAGTCATGCGTCGAGTACATGTACCAGGCACGCATTATGAAGTTCTGTTTGCTAAAGGCGTCGTATGTCTTGAACCCATTATCCCAAGCTTCTTGCAATTCGTCCTTAAGCGGCTGCATGTACACATTCATATTCTTCCCCGGATAGTTGGGCCCTGGAATTATCAACGTCAGGAAAATGTTCTTTCTTTGCATAATCTGTCCGGGGGGGAGATTGAGTGGAATGACAAACACGGGCCAACAACTGTATTGGGTTGCCGTCTGACCATACACACTGAACCCATCCGTGCTGACGGCGACTCGAGGATGCCTTGGATCTGCCCTTTTTTCCTTATGTAATGCATCGAAGCGCTTCCACGCTTCACCATCCGATGTGTGCACCATCATCACATTCCCATCTGCATCACGTTCGGTTCTTTTGCCCGTTTTGTGCCATGTCATATGTCTGGCCGTCTCTTTGACCATGAAAAGACGTTGAAGTCTTGGTACGATTGGCAAATACCGAAGAACATTAACGGGTATTTTGGTCTGCGTCTTCTCACCCATACCATTGTCTACCACAACATACCTGGATGACTCGCAAATGGGACAATAGTTCAAGTCCTCATACTGGTGCCTAAATAAGACACATCCTTTCTCACAGGCATGTATCTTCTCATAGGGCATCTTAAGAGCACGGAGGATTTTGTCTGACTGGTACAGGTTTGTAGGTAGCACATGGCCTTTGGGTAGAAATCGTCCGAATACTGTCATCATCGCGTCGTAGCATTCTCTACCCAAGTTGAACTGAGCCTTCAAAGCCATGATTTGTGAGATGGCATCCAGCTGACAAAGCTCAGTGTGCTCGTGGAGAGGACGTTTTGAGGACTCCAACATTTCAGTGAAGGCCTTTGCAGATTCCTCCATCTCCTCGTCCGAGTCCCGAGCATCGTCAAAGTCTTGCACCATGTCTTCCATCCCGGTACCATGCTCGTCGGTGCGACGACGAACCACCTCAGGTCTGGCACGTTGGGAGGACTCACCATGAAATGTCCAGACCGTGTAACCAGGCGTAAAACCAAACTTCTGCAGGTGTTTACTCATTTCAAGCTCGTCCCTCTTATTAAAGTTGTCGCACCGGACACAGGGGCACCAGCTTAATCTCTGGCCATTAGCAAATGCGGCTCTAACAAACTCTTTGGTTTTTGTTAACCATTCACCGGTCCAAACTTTCTGACTAGTGTAACCGGTGTACATCCACGCACGATCACTCATATTGACTTCCTACTAGACAGACAATAAATATATACATCATTAAGCAAACCATATCCATTAGTTAATGGAGTTTGTCAGTTCTCTTACGTCCATGCAACCTACATGCTAATAGGTAAAGATAGGTCCTAATCCCACCCGAGTATGTGTAGATTGAGTTCGTTTTCCCATGCTCTGCTCCGGATCCGACGCAAAATTTCGGCAGCACCTCCCCGCTGTTCTCCTGATACACGTCTCGGCAATAAGCAAAGAGGATGTGTACCCGGAGAACAACAGGGAGGCACTGACGAAATTCTGCATCGGATCCGGAGCAGAGCATATAGGAAAACGAACCCAATCTACACATACTCGGGCTGTCCATGGATAACGTTGGACAATTCGAAAGAATCACGATTATAAATATGCAAATGCATGCATATTTATAGATGTAACCCTTTCGAACGGGAGACGCATAGTGGTTACGCATACTGATGACGGACACCTATAGCTAGCTAGTTTCATTGGCACGAAGACCGGAATAGAGCAAATGTAGGGGGGAGGAGGAGATGTCATTTGTGCTCACCAAGGAAAGCAGGGGCGGAGCTCGTCGAACGCACGGGGAGGTCGTCAAACACCACACCCTTGCAGCGACGAAACAACTGCACATTTTAAATCCACCTGATTAACACAAATATATATGATGTTTTGCATAACAAAATCGAAAAATATACGACCGAACTCATAATTCACAAATATATGACCCCGTCGGGGTCGGGGTCGGGGCAGGGTCGGGGTGTGGTGTCAGGGTGTAGGTGTCGATCAGGATGTCAGGATGTCGTATGTCGGGGTCGATCAGGGTGTCGATCAGGGTGTCAGGGTCAGGGTCAGGGTGAAATTTCATGAGAGAAGACATAAACATCAAGTGAAACAATTAACATTGTACAAAGTTGAAAACTTGCTACTACGACGAGGTAAAGTTCCTTTGCGAAATCTATAGTCTTGAAAGCGATATATAATAGCATCATCATCAACCTTTGCAAATATTTCTCGCTCAGTAATTATTTGGTCAGTAGCAACAACGATAAGCAGTACTACAGTAGCAAATACTAACATTATAGCAAGCAGATCAAAAAATGTTCAATCTACAAAATTTTAACAACAACAGCAAGGCAGTAGCAGTCAGTGTAGCACAATGCACATGCACATATTATCCTGTCTGTGAGTGAGTGAGTCTGTCCATTACCAATCCGGCTCTTCAAGTGCCGGCTGCGGCTGCCCGGCAGACGGCTGGGGAGGACAGGCAGAGTGACGGAGACCAGGGCAAGGGAGGCGGAGCCGGGCAGAAGCCGGCGTGCAGAGCAGTGAGAGCGAGCCCGCAGAGGGAGAGCGGAGAGAGGGAGACGGCGGAGAGGGCGGGCGTAAGTGGCGGAGGCGCGGAGCCGGCGAGCAACCGGAGGGGCAGCGAAGGTAGAGAGGGGGAGGGGTGGGCGCGGGGGCGAGGTGTGGGAGGGGAGGGGGCACGGTGGTGGAGGGGGGAGGGAGGCGGAGAGGAGGGAGGGAGGGAGGGGGGCGGTGGGGGCGGGGAGGGAGGAAGGGAGGGGGGCGGGGTGGAGGGAGGAGGGAGAGGAGGCGGGGTGGAGGGGGAGGGAGGGAGGAGGAGGTTGGAGGGGGAGGGGGAGCGGAGGAGCGAGGGGCGGATGGAGGAGGGGGTAGGAGCAAGGCGGAGGGGGAGGGATGGGGGAGCGGAGGGGCTGTGGGTGAGGGGGACTGGGGCGAGGATGCGCGGGCGGGGGCGGCGGCGGGCGGCGGCCTGTGAGGGGGCGAGGGGGCGGCGGCGGGGCCGCGCGGGAGGGGGACCGGCGGCGGCGGCCTGCGCGGCGTGGCGGGAGCAGAGGGTGGGGAGGCGGGGAGAGAGAAAGAGATGGAGGAGGGCGCGCGCGCGGGGGGGCCAAATTAAACCCCGCATTGCCGTCTGTTTTTTTTCTCTTTGCCGTCTGCTGGCGGACGGCAAAGAATTCTTTGCCGTCTGCCAGCAGACGGCAAAGAATTCTTTGCCGTCCGCCAGCGACGGCAAAGAGGATGACCGTTAGACGGCCACCGCCGTGAAACTGTGGGCCCCTCTTACCTCTTTGCCGTCTGCTGGCAGACGGCAAAGAAGTGGCCCGTGTGACCTACCCAGTGCAGTACCCCCATGGGGTCCACTTTGGACTTTGCCGTCTGCTGGCGGATGGCAAAGAACTCTTTGCCGTCTGCTGGCGGACGGCAAAGAGCTCGCAGATGGCAAAGACCCTGTTTGCCATCAGCTGGTTCTTTGCCGTCTGCTTTGAGAAGACAGACGGCAAAGAGCCTCTTTGCCATCAGCTGGCAGACGGCAAAGAGCTGGCAGATGGCAAAGACCCAGATTCCAGTAGTGTTACTAGCAAATTCATTATAGTTCACATCACTAGTTTTGTCAACAAGCAAATCATCATCACCTACCAAATCATCATCACCTAGCAAATCATCTTCATCACTATTGAAATCAAGATACTCGGGGTGTGATACCTTGGGGCCTTTAGCCATGAAGCATCTTCCAATTCCTTCATTTGGAGAATCAAATATGTCGTGGGAGTTGGATGATACTAGAGCAAGTCCGGCAACACCTTCATCTTGAGTATATTCAGAGTCGGAGTGATAGCTTCTGTCGGATTAGTTTTTTTTTTGATAAACTAGACAGTAGGGAAGCCCCCTACTGCATGTATATTGCGAAAAACTATAGGAGTGTTACATAATTACAACGGGAATGTTGTGGGTGGGTTAAGGTGAGGATAACCTCGGGGGGGGGGGGGTGTTACAATGAGCTACTCAGATCCAAGGGTTAAGCCATGGCCTCCACAATGGCAGCCAGAGTCTGCCTCTTGTGTGAGGGGATCCTAAAACTAATGTTAGAAAAGTCCTTTTTGAACCTAGCCTCCCAAGTTGAGACCGAAGGGGTCACCTGCCTGAAATAGTTGTTGTTTCTTTCCTTCCATAGGCTCTAGGCCGCCACCAGGAAAACATCTATGATCATTTTCTGTTGGTTCCTCATTTTTAGCGATGATATCATCGCCAATCTGTCTCCCCTTGTCGGCCAGTCTATGTCCAGTTTGTGCCAGAATAGTTTGCTAAAGTTGCATCTAAAAAATAGATGCTCAACTGTCTCTTCAATATGCTCTCCGCATAGAAGACAATCGAAGTTGTTTCCAATATTGTAGTGCCTCCTCTTGAGCATATTCCGTGTGTTAGTTGTCGGAGTCGGATTAGTTGTCGGAGCATATTCTGTCGGATTAGTTGTCGGAGTCGGAACCGGAAACCCATTCACCAACATGAGCTTGATGTATTTGTCTTGTGTATCTCTTTGATGACTTGTCTTTCCTTTCTGAATACTGCTTCTTCGAGAGGGTCTTCGTTCATAATGATCATCTCTACTCCTTCTCTCTCTTTGAGGTGATTCATCTCTTCTACTTCTCCTTTTTGGTGAGTCTTCTCTTTTTTTGTAGGGAGTAATACACTCATTGGAGTAGTGTCCGGGTCTTCCACAATTTAGCAATCACGATCACGACTAGAAGATCTTTTCTCATTGTAGGACCTTGACTTGGAGCTTCTATCTTTGCTTCTATTCTTGTAGAATTTGTTGAAGTTTTTCACCATTCAGCTCAATTCTTCATTAGAGACTAGCTTGTCGCTTGATGTTGTAGGAGCATCACTTGAAGTTTTGTATGCACCACTTGACTTGTTGTGGAGCTCTTCCTTATCCTTGAGTGACATCTCATGAGCAACAATTCTACCAATGACTTCCGTGGGCTTGAGATCTTTGTAGTTGGGCATCATTTGTATCAATGTGCACACGGTATCATATTTACCATACAAGGCTCTAAGGATCTTCTTGATGATGAATTTGTCAGTCATCTCTTCACTTCCTAAGCCGGCAATCTCATTTGTGATGAGAGCAAGCCTAAAGTACATTTCGGTGGCTCCTTCAGTATCCTTCATCTTGAACTTGTCAAGTTGACTTTGAAGCACACCCAACTTGGATTCCTTGAAGGATTCGGTACCTTCATGCATATCAACCAAAGTATCCCAAATTTCCTTTGCGTTCACAAGGCAGCTGATTTTGTTGAATTCTTCGGGGCACAATCCATTGAAGAGAATATCACAAGCTTTAGCATTGTATTGTAACATCTTCAATTGTTCCGCGGTCGCTTCACGATTTGGTTCTCTACCATCTTCAAAGAATTCACCTTGCAAGCCAAATACGAAGAACAGCCCAAACGGCGGGGTTATGACCAAGAATATGCATTTTCATCTTATGCTTCCAACTTGCAAAAATTTTACCATCAAAATAAGGACCTCTCCAGTGATAGTTACCATCACTAGATGCCATACTCTCCTAGGTTGTGAAATCGAGGCTATGATCACGAAAGCAACGAAAATCAAGGCTAACGGAGACCAAAGCTCTGATACCACTTGTAGGATAGAAAGTATACCTAGAGGGGGGGGGGTGATTAGACTGCTTGACCAAATAAAACCTAACATTTCCCAATTTTAGTTGTAGGTAGATTTTAGCAATTATGACAAGTCAACTAACACTCTACACATTGATGGAGACTTCAACCCATGAAGGGTAACGGCTGCGCGAGTCCACGGAGGGCTCCACCCACGAAGGGTCCACGAAGAAGCAACCTTGTCTATCCCACCATGGTCGTCGCCCACTGAAGGACTTGCCTCACTCGGGTAGATCTTCATGAAGTAAGCGATCTCCTTGCCCTTACAAACTTCTTGGTTAAACTCCACATCATGTCAGAGGCTCCCAAGTGACACCTAACCAATCTAGGTGACATCACTCTCCAAAAGGTAATAGACGATGTGTTGATGATGAACTCCTTGCTCTTGTGCTTCAAATGATAGTCTCCCCAACACTCAACTCTCTCACATAGATTTGGCTATGGTGGATAAAGGATTTGAGTGGAAAGCAACTTGGGGAATCAAGGTTCAAATGGTAAGAATGGAATCTCTTGATCTCAACACATAAGTATGTGGTTCTCTCTCAGAATATGAATGGTGGAAGTGTAGGCACATTCTGATGGCTCTCCTCTATGAGGAATAAGGGGTGGAGGGGGGGGGTATATATAGCCTCCACACAAAATCCAAACGTTACACACTTTTGACCCAACTCGGTGGCACTGGTCAGAAATCTCGGTGGCACCAGGCGAGCATTTGGAGCAGATGCCTCTTGAGCTATTTTTGCTGCTGCAGCTGCCTGGATCTTCTCTTGGGCTTGGGAAGATGTAGGGTGTGAAGGGTCCATCACCAGTACATTGCCCTCGAACTCTGGGTGCGGCGGGAGATGCTCACGGTCAAGTAAATATGTGCTCGTTCCAACGTTGGAGTTGATGAGCAATTGAATGTGAGGAGCAAATCGACAATATCTCTTTTGGTCAGCTGCAGTTCTCTTGATTGTCTCAATAATAAGGCTCATCACTTTGAACTTCTGTGGTGTGTCAAAAAATGTAGCAACTTGATTGAGTGGCCATGGATCATCTTGTCATCTCTAGACTAGGGCAATAGGGTATGCCTCAATATATTGTTGATGGGGGCCAAATCGGCAAGCAAATGCTTCATAGAACCAAACTTATGTGTCTCAACATCTTTCTCGGGAATAGGCTTATACATGTTAGCCATAGAGTTGTGATCCATCTTGGGTTTTGCATAAACACCAATATCATTCTCCTCCTCTTCTGGAGCAGCAAGAAGATCAGCCATTCTAAGATGGTTGACTGGTACCTGGATCCCTTAGTCATCTATACTATTCTCCCATCTGGATAAAAGTGTGCAGTGGAATAGAATTGCATGACCATATCATCATTCTACTTTGTGAGCTTCCTTCCAACAAAGTCATCAACACCTACAAGATTGAAGCTTTCATGAACATGGGGAAAGTTGTCCTCATTTTCATCAATGTACTCCCAGTCCACCCACTTCATATCATAGACTATTGGCTTCTTGTCAAGCAACACAGTCTCATAGAAATCTTGTTGCTCTCATGTGTGAAAACGATAATCCCAAGCAGTTCTCCTCCTTCCAGCATATGGATTTGACAATCTCCACTGACACAGTCCTTTATCCTTCCTCGGCATCGTGTTCTCTACAATTGGATGTGCGTTGTCATGATCTGGGATCTTGGGTCTCAACCTCTTGAGCACTAGTGGCTCATCATCTATCTCAGCTTCAGGCACTGGGCCTTCTTCTTCTCACCAGCAGAAATGTTTCATGTTGATCTCTTAGGTGCTGGAGCTTTGGGCTTGGAGGGGGCAGCAGACATCATTGCATCAGACATGAGCTTATGATTCTTGGCTGGAGGTGCATCATTTGTTAGTTCCTCCTCCTCCTCACTAGCAACCATGGAAGGTTTGTCAATGACATAAGCAGTAGTCTTCCTTGACCTTTTCTTCTTCTTTCCTGTAGCAGCTGTCTCTGTGTCACTTGGCTCCTCAAGTGTAAATGTCATGGTCTCTTTTGGAGCTGTGGCCTTGTCTACCTTGGAGAGAGGAAGTTTCCTCACTGCAGTTCTATTCTTGGCAATGCCATAAGGCCTGGAACTAGCTATTGTGCCATATTCCTCAGCAAGCACCACTTTCTTCTTCTTTGATGTGGCCTCACTAGCCACAAAATCCTCATCCTCATCTGTAACATCCCAAAAAATTCCAAATTTTGGAATGTTAATAATAAGATATTATTGAGTGAATTGCTTTGATTTTCTCGGGCAATTAATACTTTTTGGGTCCTTGTTTAAACTTTTCCAAAACATGGTTATCATCCATCCATTAAAGGAAACTATGGTTGGAGAGTTTATTCAACTAATAAAAGGGTGTTCATTACTTGTAACATCCCTATTTTGAAATGTTTTTCTTTCAAATGTTCCTAAAAAGTAGAGCAATTGAATTTTGTTTGTTTTATTTGGTTAATAAACGCTTCAATCCAGTTTTTATAATTTGGAAGTTTTAATTTTATGAAATATCAAGCTAATTAAAATCTGAGTTTTGTTATTTTCTATTGGTTGGTCATCATTAGCATATTAGATTATGCGAGTATGTATTTTTTTAGTCAATTTAGTCATTCGTAATACTTATTTGTGTTTGTCTTGCCCATCTTGTTTTAATGGAATTTTCTGGATTTTCCGAAAGCCAATCGGTTTTTCTTGTACTGTTATTTTCTTGTGTGGTAAATAAATCCTGAAATCAATATTATAGTATATAGATTTTCTCTTCCATTAGTCCTTGAATCAACACGTTCTTTGCTTGCCTTCTGTTACCTATCTCATGCATGTATGTAGGACAACATTATGGCTCCCTGTTCTCTATTTTTTTTCCTTTCTATATTTTGGGCCTAGCATTTTTTTGTCCAGTAAAGCCCATCTAGCAATCACACCTCAAGCGCAGGCGCATGGACGTGCTCATCTCCTTCCTCTGCACATTCAATCTGGAGCAGGAACAGAACAAAAACAGCCATCGCTTATCATCTCTTCCTCCCCTCCTCCCACTTAATTCCTTGCCCTTTTCACTCGGGAGTGTCGGTGCAACAAACATGGGCGTTTACTGCCCTGACTTATGCACAGACGTATTGCGGTTTCCCCGACGTGCATCAAGTTCCATACACAACCAAACCAGAGAAGCCGCTCTTCGTGAGATCAAGAAGTGCACTAAGAAGACCAAGGCTTGGGCCAAGCCACATGATTCACAACAGAAGCAGCCAACCCGGCAAAAGTGAGCCGGCAAGTCACTGCCCAGCAAGCCCCTCGAGCCTGGACTTCCCGCCGAAGGCCAGCGCTCCACCTCTCTGGCCAGCTGGTCGCTGGTCGGCGAGGTGTCAAGCCCGTAGGTGATTAGGTGGATGCAGCCCATGCGTGTCAGCTTGCTGGGGAGGATGACTACCTTTTTTGACACCCGTCCTAACGGCGTGTCATGATAATAAGAGGTAGGTGGGTAAGCGGTGCATCACCCTTGTCGGGTTTCACCCTCCACACGACACCTAGCAGTGCATTTAATGCACTTTTGTCCCGACTAGCAGAGTTAGGTATGATAGGTCTGCATCAGTCTAATCACCCTGTAATGACCTTTTTGCCACTTTGTAACCCCTTGAGCTATAAAAGGAGGACCAGGGCAACCTTTACAGGGGTTCAAAACCTTGCAACCCACACACATAGATATTCGTGCAGCTGCTCTTTCCTAGTGACTTGCCGGGGGAGAGCGCTCCGTGTGTTTTCTTCCACCTTCACCCAATACATAAAAGCAGGAGTAGGGTTTTATGCTTCTCAGTGGCCTGAACCTGGGTACAAACTATGGCGCCTCCCGTTGTGCTTACTCTTGCGTCAACTGACCCCCAGCCGAACCAGCAAAGTGGCAGCCCTGCTGTCGCGGTGGAACACGATCACCTATGGGGCCATCGGCCCCTTGTGGTTCGGTAGGGGGAGTGATCATGTTGCACAAAGAGCAGAGGCCATGGGACAACACGGCAGAGGTGACACTGGTGGTTTTTACCCAGGTTCGGGCCGCTGAGAAGCATAAAACCCTACTCCTGCTTTGGTGGATTGATGGAGGGACCGTGAGGAACGTGCGGCGCTCAAGCCCGGCAAGGTCGCCTTGGGGAGAGCAGCTATGCGCATATGAGTACACGAGGGTCTGAATCCTTTCTAAGGTTGCCACGGTCCTCCTTTTATAGGCTAAGGGGTTACCACAATGGCAAAATGGTTATTATCCAGTGATTAGATAGCTAACAGTGCTATCATACCCAACTCTGGCTATTAGGACAAAGTGCGTTAAATGCACTGCTAGGTGTCACGATGTGGATGCAGCCGGGCAGGCCTACTGCGCTGCTTAGTCATCTTCCACCTGTCTACTTGACACGCCTCTTGACGGGTGTCATATAGAGGTGATCTTCCTTCTAAATGGCTGCCACGTGCCAAATGACAACCACTTAGCTATCTGGGGGCTCGACACCGCATCGATGGATGACTTGCGTTGCGATGCGGTGGAGCGGTGGAGTCTTGGCGGGGATGTAGGCCGCCAGCGGCCCCGACAAGCCTGCCGAGGAAATCTTGGGACTTGTCTTCGGGGTGGCCTCGACCTGACCAGGCTCGCCTGCCTGGTAAGGGAGGCTTTCCCTTAGTGATATCTTGTTCTCTTGACTTGTCTTGGTCTTCTTGATCCGCCCCTTGATTCTCTCAAAGAGCTATCTCTCTAGCTCGGAAGCTCATCTTGGAAACTTGGTGTTGTAGCTTCCTTGCTGCCGTGCCTGTGTACAGTTCGGGCAACACACACGAAGGTTTGTTGCACCGACAGGAGCCCCCGGGCCTGGTTTAAATGTGCTGCCGAGCCTCATTGGGGTATGCCCTATCAGGTGCACAGGCAGGACACTTGTGACGATATCCCCTTCTTTCTTGACATTTCCCTTGCTTCTTCATTAACCTATGCTTGGGTCAGTTTCCGGTTTTTCCGTGCGTCGTGCGATGCCAAGCGTGGTGGGGCCACCTCTGGAATGGCCCGTGAATGAATTTATCCCACAGGGAGGTAACTCCCATTTCACTCATCCCACCACGCCCCTGTCTTCCACCATGTATGTTGCATGCATCGTGTGGGGTAGGTAATGGATGCGCGTGGAAGAGAGGGAGAGAGGGAGAGACCGGGGCCAGGCCCCGGGCTCTAGCTCGGGAGTGGCGATACCAAAGCTCGTGTTGATGCTCGGGGAGTGAGTCTGGTCCGGGGCCGTGGTAGGCGCAGTGGTCGTAGTGGGGGCGGCCGTAGTTCGCCGCGGCGTACCCGCGTACGCTGTATTGGCTCCGGTATGGAGGGCGCTGCACTTCTCCATAATGGTGGAGCGCTCGCCCCCTCTATGTGGGCTAGCTGTCAGGAGAGGAGGAGTCGCCCCTGCCGCAAGCTGTTGGGGCTTGTTAACCTATTGGCGGAGTCCCTAGGGCTTTCGGTGCCCGCCCGCGGCGCCGTGCTTGGGATCTTGAGTAATCCCACCACTGCTCTCTCTGGCGAGGTCGGGGATGACGATGAAGATGGCGGTGCCCTCCTGCCCACCAAGGTGGGGAGTGGTGCTCCCCGTGCGCCTCGGGTACCGCTGCCACCGTCAGCCGCTTCTTCGGGGGAGGTGATGGACCAAGGGCTCGTCGTCCTCCTGGAGTGACAGTGATGAGGAAGAAACGGGTGAAGACAGAGAAGGCGGGTGGCAGGTCGTCAGGTCGGAGTACGATGGCACAGACACCTTCGTCTCGTACTGCCGGCATGTTGCTCTGTCTTTCTGCTCTTCCCCTCCCTCCCCGGCACCATCATCATCAGCTTCTTCCGGACGGTCGCCCAGGAGGGGACGCTCTCTTGGTGCCTTCTGCCGGGTGCACCCTTTGGTCCTAGCGGTGGCGTCTGGGGCATCTCCTAGCCGCCCCTTCTGCTCGCCGCCTTTGCAGCCTCGCCACTCCCGATCTTGTCACGCCGCGCCTTGCGGGCCCTGACGGGATCAGGTTGGGCTTCTGCCCAGGCACTCCTTTTGCCCTCTTCGCCTCCCACTATAGTTCCTAGGAGGACAGGGACAAGAAAGGGATTACGGGGCACTTATCTTTTTTCAATCAAAAATATGTAGGCATTCGCCAAGTTTTAGTCTCAAATATGTAATTTCTTTTATCCATGTATGTGTCCTGTAAGAGCTGTACTTGTTTATCCACATATCAATGAAAAAGACAAGCTTTGCCGGGCACTTGTGCATGTGTTTTATCCATGCAGAGGGGGTACGCCTCTATACTTTTAGGTAAACAAGTTTTTCCCGGCAAGTTATCTTGCTGGTGCCCTACGTTGTTGCCTCCTGCCGGGGCTCGAAACCACAGAAGGGAACCGGCTCCTTGTTGATTCTTCCCTGTCAAAAGCCACTACAACCATCTTGACCGAAGCAATGTTCGGGTCAAAGGATGGGAGCACAAATGCTTCGAAGGTGACAAGGTTTCTCTATGCACAAGTTTTCTTCTCACAGAGACACGTATGGATAAAAAGGAACTTATCTGTTTGGCTTGTCGGGGATCGATATGTAGGCTTGTTTCCATTTCTTCTTTTCAGGATCGAGTCCGCGGCAAGAGCCCTGTAGTTAGTGCAGAGGAAAACAAAGCAACATATGATCTCCTCTACATGACCATGGCAAGTTTATGTTATGCTATGCATGCATGCAAGTTGTTTTTAGGGCACTAGCGCTTCGTTTTATTGTCTGTGCTCATGGTCTGCGCCTGGCTTTGTACAAAGGGTTACATGCACATCGGCAAGGCTTGTACAAAAGGGTGGCTGCCGGGCAGGGCCTGACAACCGCGCCTTACGGGTAGAACTTACAAAGGTGCTCAATGTTCCATGAGTTTTGCAATTGAATGCCATCTTCGGTCTCCAGACGGACTGCGCCAGGCTTGGTGACTCGCACTACCTGGTAAGGGCCTTCCCACTTCGGCGTCAACTTGTTTGTACCCTTGGTGGACAGAACATGCCTAAGGACAAGGTCGCCTTCCTCAAGGCTCCGGGCATGAACCATGCGGCTGTGATAGCAGCATAGAGCTTGCTGATAGCGTGCAGCACGCGTAGCAGCCCAGAGACGGTTCTCCTCAAGGAGCACGACATCGTCATGCCGGTGCTGCTCTTGCTCTACTTCATCGTAGGAAAATACTCGAGGTGACCCATATATGAGTTCCGTAGGGATCACTGCTTCTGCCCCATAGACTAGGGAGAAGGGAGTCTGGCCGGTAGCTCGATTTGGTGTCGTACGGAGGGACCAAAGAACCACCGGCAGCTCGTCGATCCAGCGTCTGCCGCACTTCTGCAGCTTATCAAAAGTTCTTGTCTTGAATCCACGCAGCACTTCAGCATTCATCCTCTCACACTACTGGAATCTGGGTCTTTGCCATCTGCCAGCTCTTTGCCGTCTGCCAGCTGATGGCAAAGAGGCTCTTTGCCGTCTGTCTTCTCAAAGCAGACGGCAAAGAACCAGCTGATGGCAAACAGGGTCTTTGCCATCTGCGAGCTCTTTGCCGTCCGCCAGCAGACGGCAAAGAGTTCTTTGCCATCCGCCAGCAGACGGCAAAGTCCAAAGTGGACCCCACGGGGGTACTGCACTGGGTAGGTCACACGGGCCACTTCTTTGCCGTCTGCCAGCAGACGGCAAAGATTTCTTTGCCGTCTGCCAGCAGACGGCCAACGAGGTAAGAGGGGCCCACAGTTTCACGGCGGTGGCCGTCAAACGGTCATCCTCTTTGCCGTCTGCTGGCGGACGGCAAGAATTCTTTGCCGTCCGCCAGCAGACGGAAAGAATTCTTTGCCGTCCGCCAGCAGACGGCAAGAGAAAAAAAAACAGACGGCAATGCGGGGGGTTAATTGGCCCCCCGCGCGCGGCCCTCCTCCATCCTCTCTCCCGCCCTCCCCACCCTCTGCCTCCGCCCGCGAGGCCGCCGCGCCCACCTCCCGCGCCGCCGCCGCCGCCCCTCCCGCACGCCACCGCCGCCGCCCCCCCCTCCCGCAGGCCTCCGCCGTCCGCCCCCTCCCGCACAGTCCGCCGCCGCCCCCTCGCCTCCCACCTCCGCCGTCCGCCCCCCCCCTCCTCCACCCCCGCCGCCTTACCCCCTTCCCCCTCCACCGTCCGCCTCCCTCCCCTCAATAAAAATAAAAGAAGAAAACAATAAAATAAATTAAATACAAAAGCCAGCAAACATAACTTACTAAAAAAAAGAAGACACAAAATCAATACCTCCAGACATAGCCGCCACCCTCACCCTATTTCCCTTTCTTTCCACCACCGTGGCCCCTCCCTCTCCACCACCGGCGCCCCCTCCCCTCCTCCACTGCCGCTGCCCGCCTCCGCCCTCGGTGCTCGCCGGTCTCCCGGTCCCCTCCGCCAACTGAACGCCGCCCGCTCCGCCGCTCCGCCGCTCTCCCTCTCTCCGGCTCTCCTCTGCGGGCTGCGGCTCTACTGCTCTGCACGCCGGCTCTGCTCCGGGCTCCGGCCTCCCTTGCCCTGGTCTCCGCGACTCAGCCTGTCCGCCACGCCGTCTGCCGCAGCCGCAGCCGCACTGAAGAGCCGGATTGGTAATGGACAGACTCACTCACTCACAGACAGGATAATATGTGCATGTGCATTGTGCTACACTGACTGCTACTGCCTTGCTGTTGTTGTTAAAATTTTGTAGATTGAACATTTTTTGATCTGCTTGCTATAATGTTAGTATTTGCTACTGCAGTACTGCTTATCGTTGTTGCTACTGACCAAATAATTACTGAGCGAGAAATATTTGCAAAGGTTGATGATGATGCTATTATATATCGCTTTCAAGACTATAGATTTCGCAAAGGAACTTTACCTCGTCGTAGTAGCAAGTTTTCAACTTTGTACAATGTTAATTGTTTCACTTGATGTTTATGGCTTCTCTCATGAAATTTCACCCTGACCCTGACCCCGACACCCTGATCGACACCCTGATCGACCACGACATACGACATCCTGACATCCCGATCGACACCTACACCCTGACAGCACACCCCGACCCTGCCCCGACCCCGACCCCGACGGGGTCATATATTTGTGAATTATGAGTTAGGTCGTATATTTTTCGATTTTGTTATGCAAAACATCATATATATTTGTGTTAATCAGGTGGATTTAAAATGTGCAGTTGTTTCGTCGCTGCAAGGGTGTGGTGTTTGACGACCTCCCCGTGCGTTCGACGAGCTCCGCCCCTGCTTTCCTTGGTGAGCACAAATGACATCTCCTCCTCCCCCCTACATTTGCTCTATTCCGGTCTTCGTGCCAATGAAACTAGCTAGCTATAGGTGTCCGTCATCAGTATGCGTAACCACTATGCGTCTCCCGTTCGAAAGGGTTACATCTATAAATATGCATGCATTTGCATATTTATAATCGTGATTCTTTCGAATTGTCCAACGTTATCCATGGACAGCCCGAGTATGTGTAGATTGGGTTCGTTTTCCTATATGCTCTGCTCCGGATCTGATGCAGAATTTTGTCAGTGCCTCCCTGTTGTTCTCCGGGTACACATCCTCTCTGCTTATTGCCGAAACGTGTATCAGGAGAACAGCGGGGAGGTGCTGCCGAAATTTTGCGTCGGATCCGGAGCAGAGCATGGGAAAACGAACTCAATCTACACATACTCGGGTGGGATTAGGACCTATCTTTACCTATTAGCATGTAGGTTGCATGGACGTAATAGAACTGACAAACTCCATTAACTAATGGATATGGTTTGCTTAATGATGTATATATTTATTGTCTGTCTAGTAGGAAGTCAATATGAGTGATCGTGCGTGGATGTACACCGGTTACACTAGTCAGAAAGTTTGGACCGGTGAATGGTTAACAAAAACCAAAGAGTTTGTTAGAGCCGCATTTGCTAATGGCCAGAGATTAAGCTGGTGCCCCTGTGTCCGGTGCGACAACTTTAATAAGAGGGACGAGCTTGAAATGAGTAAACACCTGCAGAAGTTTGGTTTTACGCCTGGTTACACGGTCTGGACATTTCATGGTGAGTCTGCCCAACGTGCCAGACCTGAGGTGGTTCGTCGTCGCACCGACGAGCATGGTACCGGGATGGAAGACATGGTGCAAGACTTTGACGATGCTCGGGACTCGGACGAGGAGATGGAGGAATCTGTAAAGGCCTTCACTGAAATGTTGGAGTCCTCAAAACGTCCTCTCCACGAGCACACTGAGCTTTGTCAGCTGGATGCCATCTCACAAATCATGGCTTTGAAGGCTCAGTTCAACTTGGGTAGAGAATGCTACGACGCGATGATGACAGTATTCGGACGATTTCTACCCAAAGGCCATGTGCTACCTACAAACCTGTACCAGTCAGACAAAATCCTCCGTGCTCTTAAGATGCCCTATGAGAAGATACATGCCTGTGAGAAAGGATGTGTCTTATTTAGGCACCAGTATGAGGACTTGAACTATTGTCCCATTTGCGAGTCATCCAGGTATGTTGTGGTAGACAATGGTATGGGTGAGAAGACGCAGACCAAAATACCCGTTAATGTTCTTCGGTATTTGCCAATCGTACCAAGACTTCAACGTCTTTTCATGGTCAAAGAGATGGCCAGACATATGACATGGCACAAAACGGGCAAAAGAACCGAACGTGATGCAGATGGGAATGTGATGATGGTGCACACATCGGATGGTGAAGCGTGGAAGCGCTTCGATGCATTACATAAGGAAAAAACGGCAGATCCAAGGCATCCTCGAGTCGCCGTCAGCACGGATGGGTTCAGTGTGTATGGTCAGATGGCAACCCAATACAGTTGTTGGCCCGTGTTTGTCATTCCACTCAATCTCCCCCCCGGACAGATTATGCAAAGAAAGAACATTTTCCTGACGTTGATAATTCCAGGGCCCAACTATCCGGGGAAGAATATGAATGTGTACATGCAGCCGCTTAAGGACGAATTGCAAGAAGCTTGGGATAATGGGTTCAAGACATACGACGCCTTTAGCAAACAGAACTTCATAATGCGTGCCTGGTACATGTACTCGACGCATGACTTGCCGGCGTATGCGCTATTCGTTGGCTGGTGTGTGCATGGAAGGTTCCCGTGCCCCACATGCAAGGGAGCTCTTGAGTTTCGTTGGCTGACCGCAGGGCACAAGTATAGTTGCTTTGACTTGCATAGACCATTTCTGGATCCTCACCATAAGTTCAGGAAAGACAAGAAGAACTTCATGAAAGGTAGAGTTGTCAAACACTCTGCACCACCTGCGTTGACAGGCCAACAAACCCTAGATCAGTTAAACGCTCTCGAGCCAGATCCAGTGCGTCCAGGGTATTTCAAGGGGTATAATAAGGAACACGCCTGGACTCACAAGACATGCTTATGGGATCTGCCTTACTTCAAAGACCTCCTTTGCCCACACAACATCGACGTGATGCACACCGAAAAGAACATCGCCGAAGCCATTTTTGGCACATTGTTCGGCATAGAGGGGAAGTCAAAGGATAATCCTAAGGCTAGAGTCGATCAAGAGGAGCTATGTGATAGACCGTTACAAAACATGCAAGATCCGAAAGGAAAGCGGAACTTCACGAAGCCAAAGGCATGGTTCAATCTTGGAAGGCCAGCTATGAGGGAAATTATTCTGTGGGTGAAAATGCAGTTGATGTTCCCCGATGGGTATGCAGCAAATCTAAAGAGGGGAGCGAGTCTTGAAAAATTGAAAATATTTGGTCTAAAAAGTCATGATTGGCACATATGGATTGAGCGGATAATGCCGATGATGTTGCGTGGCTTCATCCCTGAGGATGAATGGCTAGTACTGACAGAGCTGAGCTATTTCTTCCGTGTTCTTTGTGCGAAAGAACTATCGCCTGGCCTCCTCGAAGAAATGGAACAGTTGGCACCGGAGTTGATCTGCAAGTTAGAGAAAATCTTTCCGCCGAGCATGTTTAATCCAATGCAGCACTTGATTTTGCATCTCCCGACCGAGGCAAGATTGGGAGGGCCCGTGCAAAATCGTTGGTGCTACTCAACTGAGAGAATGCAGAAGACGCTTCGAGCAAAATGTAAAAACAAACGTAGAATTGAAGCATCGATGGCCGAGGCATTCATCACTGAGGAGGCGGCAAACTTCGTGACAGCACACTACGAAGCCAAAAATCGTCATTTGCATAATCCGAAGCCTCGGTACAATGCTGACGACCCTAAAAAGGGTCAATCCAACCTCAGCCTATTCAAAGGGGATCTCGCACCAGCCAGTGGTTGGAAACCAGTACCGTTGGGTGTTGAAGAATGGCGGACCATTTCGTTGTATCTCTTCAACAACCTAACAGAAGTGCGGCCGTACATCGAGTAAGATCTCCGTACATTGTTTCGCAATTTCTAATTCCTTTGAACTGCTCTTATTCCGGGATATTTGATGCAGTCGATACGTCGCCATATTCTCGTATGGTGCAGTGATACAAAAGGATTCCATCGAAGAGTATGAGCTTCTCGCAAAGCAAGGAGGCGCCTATCCCGGTTTCATCTCTTGGTTCAAACAAACGGTAATTTCCATTAGACCATTTCATTTCTTTGGCTAATTTGCGACTAATGCAACAATCCTTTCGTATTAAACTTGTAGGCTAATTCAGAGATTATGGATGCCGAATTGAGACAAGTAGCTAATGGTTTTGACTATAAGGTCCGTTCATTTGACAAATACGACATCAACGGGTATCGCTTTCGTACCTATGGCAAAGAGCTATCTATGGCCGACCGAAAGTCTACAAATTGTTGTGTCTCTGCTATCGGCGAAGGAGGTATTGAGTATTATGGAAGAGTTGAAGCAATTTATGAACTTCAATTCTATGGTGAAAACCCACCAAACGTCGTAGTCTTCAGATGTTATTGGTTCCAGCCGAAGGATACTAGAAGGACTCATGAACATATAGGGCTAGTCGAAATCAAACAAAGCACCCATTTGGATGTTCCCGATGTCTATATTACGGCTCAACAGGCAACCCAAGTTTTCTATCTACCGTGGGCCTGTCAAAGTGATTCAAATCTCAGTGGTTGGGATGTCGTTTATGAAGTTCCGCCACGTGTTAGACCACCTCCCCCCAATGAAGAGGATTATGACCAAGACACATATGACGAAGGAGAATTCTTCCAAGAAACACGTCTTTCCAAAAAACATTTCAAGAACCGCTCAACTGTACCCCTGAACATTGAAGTAGACAGCGATAGTGAATCCGACTTCACCCCTGAGCCGGAACAAGAAGAGCCGGAACAAGAAGAAGTTACTGCTGCAGATGACCTTTCAGTGCTTGAACAATTACGTAAAGGAGGCCTTCCACATGTTGATGCATTTATTAATGATGATGATGAGCTCATCACTGATAGTGATGATGATGATGCATTTAATGATCCCGGAGCATATATAGACGATTCAGAGTAATATTAGTAATGTCAGGTATTCAATTTTTTATTATGTTCATGATGATGATACTCTTAAATTATATACATAGTATTCATGTCAGTTATTCAAATTTTTTATGTTATACTAATGTCGTTTACTTTTTGTCATTGCAGGTGTTGACAGGATGGTGGGCAAGGGTCCAGAGCGCTCCGAGCCTCGTGCGAGCGCTCCTGGGAGGGGTGCTTCCATTATTCCAGCCCAGCCCCTCCGGCGAGCGCTGCTAGACAGTATGCAGTCAGCACCGGCGGGCCCTTCTTCTTCGGCCGGCAGAGGTCGGGGGAGGACGAAGAAGGCTGCTAGAGGTGGACGTGGCAGCGGGAGAGGTAGGAAGGCTGCTACGCCTTCCTCGCCGCCACCCCTAGCTGATTCACCCGACCACAGGACCGCTCCGTCTGACGTGGACCCATCTCGGACTCCGGTCCATGAGCCTCCGGTCGTCGATTCTTCGGCCCACCAGACTTGGGTCGCGGATCCTTCACCCCACCAGACTGGGGTCGCCTCTCCTTCGCGCCACCAGACTCGGGTCGTGGATCTTTCGCCCCACCAGACTGGGGTCGCTGATCCTTCGCGCCACCAGACTCTGGGCGCCTCTCCTTCGCCCCACGTGAGTCCGGTCCCAGAGTCTTCGTCCCAGAAGACTCCAGTCCCGGAGTCTTCTTCGCACGAGACTCCGGATGCTAGTGGCCCTACTGATGATAGCGAGGACACCTTCTCTGATGATAGCTACAGCGAGGGCGAGATGGTTGACAAGGGCAAGAAGGTCTACCAGCGTGGCGGTACAAAGCTCCCGCCCGTGCCGACGACCCCCGACCAGAGGTGGTTGATACAGCCTAATGGGTTGAAGTAAGTGAATTTACTCTTTTTTAACCTTTTGCCTTCATGTTTCTTCAAATTAATATCTAATGCATTGGCCTTGACATACTGCAGGGGCTGGATACACCCCCGTGGTGTCCGCAGGCCCAACCAGGTCCTTGGTGTGCTTTGCCGGCAGCACTTCCCTGGGTGGGTCACGTTGCCCGGTGAGGGTCAGGTTCCACAGCTAGCACTTAGCTGGGAGCTGTACGAGGCTGCCCCGGCCCCGCCGGGGGAGATGGTCGCCGGTGTCGAGTGCGAGACGGTGGCCGACATTGTGTTCCGTCGGTTCTGGGTAATTTCTCCTTTACAGAATTAAAGATCAACAGTACGTAGTGATTTTACTAATCAGCGTTGTCTTGTTTGACTGCAGACCTTCTACAGGATTTCAGATGGAGAGCAGGAGGCTGCGGCTTCGGTTGTCGAAGTCGAGTGCAAGCGCCTACTTAAGAACTTACGGCACGAGGCTCGGCTGCAGGCCGTTCGAGACTACTACGCCTCGAAGGGTATTAGGAGGGCGAAGAAGAAGTGTCGCGGCAAGTTTCTGACTAAGGAGAAGTACATGCTGGTAATTACCTATTCTTAAGGCCTTGAACTTAGTTCTCTTGATTTGATTCGTAGGCGTAGCACTGAAATTTCTCTTGACTAACTTAGGTGCCCCCGAGATGGTGTGCGGATAGGATGGACTGTTGGGAGGCGTTGGTGGATGAGTGGTGCTCTCCCAAATGGCTAGTCGAACACCAAAGGGCCAAGGATAAGCGTGCCCAAATGGTTGGTGTGCCACACCATCAAGGGAGCTCCGACCTGTTTGAGTACGGGGGTCACTGGGTATGTGGTTTGCTTCATGATTCATGCAATTTCATTCTACATGATAGCATTTTTCCTTGGATAGCTCAATAATGCTTACTTAGTTAAAAAAATGGCATAACTACCTTGGATAGCTCAATAATGACCTAAACTTAGTTTAGCTCGTTCATTTATGACATAATTAGCTCTAAAATGACATAATATGCTTTAGTTAGCTAAAAAATTGCATAACTACCTTTGATAGCTCAATAATGACGTAAAATAATCTTAGCTTGTTAATTTATGACATAATTAGCTCTAAAATGACATAATAACCTAAGATAGCTCTATAAAATGCCTAAATATGCTTTAGTTAGCTAAAAAAAGGCATAACTACCTTGGATAGCTCAATAATGACATAATTAGCATAGTTTGGTCAAAATGGGCATAATAATCTTGGTTACCTCCAAAATGACCTAAACTTAGCTTTTTTTCCTCAAAAATGACATAATAACCTTACTTAGCTCCAAAATGACCTTATTTACATAGCAATTTCAATCTTCATGCTAGCTTGAGCCCTTGACTAATATTTTGTTCCTCTCTCTCAGTCGCACCACAACAAGAAGCCCGTGCCAAGTCTTCTTCTTCTTTTCTTCTTCTTTTCTTATTCTTCTTCTTTTCTTATTCTTCTTCTTCTTCTTCTTCTTTTCCTCCTCTTAATTGTTTTTATTCGTAAATGGCATAATAACCTTGCTAACCTCATAAATGTCATATACTTAGCTTGTTGTCCTCTAAAATGACACAATAAGCTTAGTAATGTCAAAAATGGCCTAATTAGCCAGGTTAGCTCCAAAATGACCAAGTTTACCTATGTTAGCTCCAATATGATCCATTTAACCTACGTTAGCTCCAAAAAGACCAAGTTTACCTAAGTTAGCTACAATATGATCCATTTTACCCGCGTTAGCTCCAAAATGACCTATTTACCTAAGTTAGCTCTAAATTGACCTACACACTTAGCATTTTTACCTAGCATAGCAAAAAATGACATTTTTACGTAGGTTAGCTCAAAAATGACCAAGTTTACCTAGGTTAGCTTCAATATGATCCATTTAACTTAGCTTAGCTCCAAAATGACCAAGTTTACATAGGTTAGCTCCAATATGATACATTGAACTTAGCTTATCTCCAAAATGACCTATTTACCTAGCTTAGCTCTAAATTGGCTTTTTTAACTACATTTGTTGGAAAAGAAGAAGATAAAGAAGAGGGGGAGGAGAGAAAGAAAGAGAATATAAAATCTTCTTCTTATTTTCCTCTTCTTCTTTTCTTCTTCTTCTTCTTTTCCTCTTCTTCTTCTTCTTCTAACTTTCATCTTTCCCAATTTGCAGATTTGCTTGAGATGAGGAAGCTTGCATTGATGTACTCATATATTCTCCTTGTGCTTCCTTTTTGTTTATGAAAACATGTTTGGGAACTTGTTTGGATGTGTATGTCACTATGGATATGTTGTTGGAAACTTCTTATGTCATATGGATATATGTTGGACTTGTGGAAATATATTGTTGGATATGCTTGTTGTGTATATATGTATTATCTGTGTATATCTATGAATTTCTGTCAAATTGAATGAATTCAATTAAAAACAGGGGTTATATAGGCTCTTTGCCGTCTGCTAGCAGACGGCAAAGAGCTTTGCCGTCTGCTAGCAGTCGGCAAAGAGCTTTGCCGACAGCTAGCAGTCGGCAAAGAAGGCCACGTGGCAGCTACCTGTGCAACCTGGGAACACTGGGTTGCCTATTTGGGCATTTTGCCGTCAGCTGGCAGACGGCAAAGAGGCTAAGAGGCTAAGGTCTTTGCCGACTGCTGGCAGACGGCAAAGATTCAAATCCCTTTGCCGACAGCTAGCAGACGGCAAATAAGGCCACGTGGCAGCTTCCCAGTGACTCCTATTTGGGCTCTTTGCCGTCCGCCAGCAGACGGCAAAGACCTTAGCCTCTTTGCCGTCTGCCGGCTGACGGCAAATAAGGCCACGTGGCAGCTTCCCAGTGACTCCTATTTGGGCTCTTTGCCGTCCGCCAGCAGACGGCAAAGACCTTAGCCTCTTTGCCGTCTGTCGGCTGACGGCAAAGCACGCCGTTAACCCCTAACGGCTCCCACCTCACCTCACTGCCGTCTACGCTCTTTGCCGTCTGCTGGCCGCAAACGGCTGACGGCATAAACCTTTGTCGTCCGCTTCTCTGAAGCAGACGGCAAAGAAGGCCTTTACCGGCAGGAATTGAGCCGGACTGTTTGCCGACAGCTAGCAGTCGGCAAAGAGCTTTGCCGACCGCCATTCATGCCTTTGCCGTCTGCCATGGCAGACGGCAAAGAAGCTGATTCCTGTAGTGTCAGCTTGTCCATTGCTCCTAGGATGAGCAACAGAGGTGAATGAAACCTTGCTTCCGAGGGTTTGAACATATTGCATGAAGGCGCGGCTTGTGAATTGGGTGCCGTTGTCAGTGATGACTCTGGCGGGTACTCTTAAGCGGCACACCAATCCCTTCAAGAACTTGATAGATGATTGTGCGGTCACCTTTCTCACAGGCTCCACTTCCGGCCACTTTGTAAACTTGCTAATTGCAACGTACAAGAATTCAAATCCCCCGGTAGCACGGGGGAAGGGGCCCAAGATGTCGAGCCCCCAGACCAAAAATGGCCATGACAAAGGGATTGTCTGGAGAGCTTGAGCAGGTTTATGGATATTCTTGGAGTGGAACTGGCAGGCTTCACATCTGGTGACTAGCTCAATTGCCTCTTGGAGGGCCGTGGGCCAATAGAAACCTTGCCGGAAAGCTTTTCCAACCAAGGCTCTTGATCCAATATGGGAGCCGCACATGCCTTTGTGTATCTCTGCCAACAGTTCCTTCCCCTCTTCCTGGCAAATGCACTTCAATTTCACACCGTTGGGCCTCCTTCTGTATAACACGTCGTCGACAAATTGGTACATACTGGCCCTCCGGGCTAATCTTTCAGCTTCTTCTTGCTCTTCTGGAAGTTGTCCTGTTTGGAGGTAATGGAATATGTGTCGTGCCCAAGTTGGAGCCTAAGGCTCGGCAACAAGGATCAACGACACCTCCTCGTTCGTGGGAGCGCATATCTCAACCACAAGAACTGGTAGTTCGGCGGGAGGGTGCGGCTCACCAGGTGAAGTGGAGTTATTCCCATCAACCTCTCTGTTGGGGGCTTCAGGAAGCTCTACCCGGTGAGGCTTGCCGGAGTCCAGTTTCCTCCTCTTTCTGGCCATTGTTGTCGGGGATACTGAGGGTTGAGTCAGGTGGAGAACAAAAGTCCCTGGTTCCACAGGAAGATTTTGTGCAACGCATTTTGACAGATGATCGGCAACACTATTTTCCGCATGTGGCACGTGCTCTGTTTGCAATCCATCAAAATGCTCCTCCAGCTTCCTCACTTCCTCCACATATGCCTCCATCAATGGACTCTAGTAATCCTTGTTCACTTGTGTCACCACCAGCTGCGAGTCTCCACGAATGATCAACTTCTTAACTCCCAATTCTGTTGCGATCCTGAGCCCGGCAATGAGTCCTTCATATTCTGCAGTGTTGTTGGTAGCTTTCTCCCGGGGAAAATGCATTTGGACCACATACTTGAGTTGCTCTCCAGTGGGTGCGACAAGGAGCACGCCAGCTCCTGCACCTTGCAGTGAGAAGGCACCATCAAAGTACATGATCCACTCTTGGGGGGCCTCCTTGCCGGGGATAACTATTTCCGGTGTCTCTTCATCTGGGGTTGGTGTCCATTCCGCGATGAACTCCGCTAATGCTCTACTCTGAATAGGTGACGTACTCTCATACTTCAGACCAAAGCTTAACAATTCCAAAGCCCATTCAACTATTCTGCCAGTGGCCTCAGGTTTCCTCAGTACGCGTTGCAAAGGGAAACGGGTGACAACCGCGATCTCATGGGCTTGGAAGTAGTGGCGCAATTTCCTTGAGGCCATGATGAGGCCAAAGATCAACTTTTGCACCCCAGAGTACCTTGATCTAGCCCCCTGCAACAGGGAGCTGACAAAGTACACCAGCCGTTGCACCACCTTCTTCTTTGCCGCGCTCTTGGAATTGTCTCTGTTATCCTGCTCTTCTTTCTCCTGATCTGCACCGGACCTTGCCGGGATAGGTTCACTTCCTTCTCCAGAGGGGACAGTAGCTGCTGCTGCTCCTTCATCTACTTCCCGCGGCGCCACCAGCGCTGCACTAACCACTTGATTGGTTGCCACTAAGTACAGCAGCAACGGCTCTTATGGTTTAGGAGCGACCAAGGTGGGACCAGAGGAAAGACAGGCTTTCAAGTCTCGCAGCGCTGCTTCTACTTCTGGGGTCCACTTCATTGGCCCTGTCTTCTTCAAAATTTTGAAGAATGGCAAGGCATGCTCGGCAAACTTGGAAATGAACCTACTCAGTGTGGCAACACATCCGGTTAGGCGCCTCACGTCTTTAACTGTCTTGGGTGCTTGAATCTGCTTGATCGCCTTGATCTTGTCGCGGTTGGCCTCTATCCCCCGGTGGGACACAAAGAAACCAAGTAACTTGCTGGAGGGAACGCCAAACACACACTTCTCAGGGTTCAACTTCAAGCTGATCTTGCGCAGGTTTGCAAAGGTCTCTTCCAAATCCTAAATGAGAGTTGATTTGTCCTTGGTCTTGACCACTATGTCATCCATGTAAGCTTCAATATTCCTGTGCAATTGAGACTCAAAACCAATTTGCACTGCCCTTGCAAAAGTGGATCCAGTGCTCTTCAACCCGAAGGGCATCCACACGAAGCAGTATGTGCCACACGGGGTTATGAACGCGGTCTTCTCCTCGTCCTCCTTGGACATGAATATCTGATGGTACCCAGAGTATGCATCAAAGAAGGAAAGCAGATCACACCCGGAAGTGGAATCTACGATCTGGTTGATGCGCGGCAAGGGGAATGGGTCCTTCAGGCATGCTTTATACAGATCTGTGAAGTCTATGAAAAGCCTCCATTTCCTGTTCGCCTTGCACACCACCACCGGGTTCGCCAACCATGTCGGGTGCAACACTCCTCTGACCAAACCAGCTGCTTCAAGTTTCTTGATCTCTTCGGCAATGAACTGTTGTTGTTCTAAAGCTTGCTTCCTAACTTTCTGCTTGACGGGCCGGGCATGAGGGCAGACAACTAGGTGGTGCTCGATTACCTCCCTGGGAACATCGGGGATGTCAGATGGTTGCCAGGCAAACACATCTACATTCGCCCACAGGAAAGCAACGAGCGCGCTTTCCTATTTGTCATCGAGGGTGGAGCTGATGGTGAATGTACCATCAGCGCCATCCAGCCCTGCTGGGACCTTCTTCACAGCAGGTGAGGCAACCTTGGGCTTCTTGCTAGCGGAGCTCTCCGGCAAATCATCGATGGGTGCAGCACACTCCAAAGAGGTGCGCTTCCCGGATTCCTTGCTGTAACACCCTGGATTTTGCCCATTTTCTTTTGCTTTTAATTTTGGTCCGGATTTGCTTTTCTGTGACTTAGTGGTCTTGAAACCTGGATAGATCACCCTTCATTTTTCTTCCCGAGTGGCTTGCCAACTTCAAAACCATCCCAAGACCTTGTCATTTCCATTTTGGACCAATCCCAATATTCTTTTCTTGGGAATATTCTTTTTTTCTATTAAAAGAATAACCCTGTTTGCCCTGAGTTGTGAAGCAACTCATATTTCTATCATTCCCAAAATTCTCAAATAATTCCCATAAATCCTTTGGGACATATCTTATACAGATATGTCAAAATATTCCTTGCCATGCCCAAAAGTATTTCACAAATATTCCTTTTCTGATTCTGCCCCAGCTGGCAATTTGTGAAGCAAGTACCCTTTATATTTGCTTGCTTGCTATCAAACTTTTTGTGCACTCTTTCCTATACATATCATTGCCACATGCCAAAATTCAACTTTATTTGGATAATAAATCTCCCTTGGCTAATTTCCAAAGTTTCTGGGCAACTAGAATCTTTGTGAAGCAAGTGCTAGCTAGGAGTATCCAAATGAGTTGAAACTTTGCAAGTATATTCCTATACTCAAATAATGACTCTCCACCAAGTTTCAATCCTATACAATCATCTATGTGAGCACAGCATCAAATCTTGGTTTCTGGTCAGATTTTCACATTGTGAAGCAACTAAATTTTATATTGCTCCATAATTGCTGAAAATTTACCAGAGCTGATGAGGACATCAATACCATTGTTACACCCACAGCCCCTGCTGCTATACATACTGGACCAATTACTAGAGCTCGCGCACGCCAATTAAATTATCAGGTACTTTCGTTTCTTGGTAATGATTCTAATGTTCATGAGAATATGATGCTACCTAAATTGGATACATTTGTTTTGCTTACAAATGAAGGGCCTAGCTTGGACAAGAAAGAGGAACCTTGGAGCAAGTTCAAGCATGGAGATGATGGCATGCGCAAGGGGAACAAGAACGGAGTTACAAGTGATGATTTCAGGACTTTGAAGCCACCATAATGAGTGCAGGAAGCCTTGGACGAAATATACAAGATGCCACTTCATAAAATTCGTCCAGAGGCTATTATAGGTGCTGCGTCACCTTATTATTGGGCCAGGCCCATGTAATTTCAAAATACTTGAGTATAGGCTGTTTTTAGAGTCCGTATGTGTGGGGAAACAAGAGATAGTGTTGGTTTCGGACCCCTCCTTCAAGGGCCATGAAATCCCCCCCTCTTCCTCCATATATACAGCCCTTAGGGCGCCGTTTAGACTTTGGGTTTTGTTTAGATTAAAAGTTTGCCATAGCTGCAACTTCGCGTACTTCGTTTGTGTTCAACGACCAGACCAAGACGTCACAGAACCCCACCTTGATCAATAAAGCTTTCATCTTATATTCGCAATATCCAGATTGCAAATCTTAGTTTCTTGCTTGTTCTTCGTTTGCTTGCAGGAGATAGACCCTCATGGTCAGGTTGATTGTGCTCTGGCGTGGTCAATAACCTCTCGGAGTTGGTTTAGCGATTGCTAAGGCGCGACGTCCTCGCATGTTCGTAGTGGGATCGTCAAAGTCTACTCCACCAAAAATGATAGCTATCATCTCATCGAAAGATCGGGACACCCTCGCCTCTATCAAGTGGTATCAGATTTCCAGGTTGCTCGATGATATTTTACAGTTTTTCGTAGTTTAGATCGAGTCTGTTCTTCATACCTACAGTCCACGAAAAAGCCAAAAAAAAATTTAGGGTTAGTTCATCATATCCGAACCAATCTGAGCCTTTGCATAATCTTTTCTGTATTTGTTTTGTTGAATTTGCGGTTGCATCGTCATGTCAAGTTGCTGGTCTTAGTGTCTAGTCCTTTAGAGTTTCGAGTTCTGTTCACAGGTTGTCACGTCGCCGCTGCCATATATCACCACCGCATCATCATCATCGCTGCTGCCATATACCACCACCGCACCAACTTCATCGCCGCTGCCATATACCACCACCACATATTCACCACCAATCCGAGTCCCTATACACCACCACCTATCCGCCGCCATCACGCCAATCCGAGTCCACCTGCAACATATATCCGCCGCCATCACGCCAATCCGAGTCCACCTGCAACATATATCCGCCACCAGTCCGAGTTCCACCAGATTCATCTCCGCCACCAGTCCTAGTCCGAGTCTAGTATTTTGTTACTGTGTTTTGGATTTCTAGATCACGCCATACTCCGAGTCGTGACAGAGTAGGACTCCCGAACTTTCGTACTACCTGCAGTAGAAAAATAGTTCCAGTTTAAAAAAAAAAATTCTGGCTAGGCAGTTTTTAGACCATTTGTAGACTTTTTCAAAAAAAATTGTTGCGGAGCAAAAAAAAAGAGGGAAAAAAGTGCAAAAAAAAGAGAAAAAAATTCAGAGTGTGCTCCTCCCTTGTTTACGTGCAGCGCCGTGATTTTAATAGTGTTCTAGGCTCGTGTCTCTAGCACGGTCTAGCCTAGGACCAGCATAGTACCGTCGTTGAGCGTTTATTCAACTTTGCATCTCTGAATAGATTATTGCTGACCCTTTTTGCTACCATATCATAAGCCTTCCCAGCTCCCCATACATCTACGTCGTGCGTTTCACACCACCTGGCAATCGCTCTGTCCAATCTTTAAGAGTTTTGACTACATCGGTTGCCGATCACCACCTGCTGCTGGGTAAGAACTGGTAAGCATTTGAGATTCGCTTGACGGTTTTGTGATACACCACCACCACCACTTCCTAGTAGTCTATAGGATCATATTCTTGTGTGTTTCTATTGCTGCTAACCATGGCAGGATCACAAGCCGATGAGACTGATTGGGAGAACATGACGAACAAACAGCTACATGATAAATTTCAGCAAATGATGAGTGGACAGGTGCAAGATGTGCTAAACAGATTTGAAGAGGCCATGGAGAAGATAGATGGAATTGAGAAGACGTTCAAAACAAAGCTCGATAACAAGTTTAATGAATTGCTCGCGCGTCTTCCACAACCACCGCCGGCTGCACCTGTCGCACCTCTACAACAACAACAACGTCGCCTTCCAAATCAAGTGGGACGAGCACAGCGCGTTCCCCTTGAGCCTGGTCAAACTTCTGGTGCCGCTGCACCTACTGCTGGTGCTTCTATGGCTCCTGCTGCCGCTGAGGAGGACGATTATGCGGGCGATTACGATGATGAGGTTGATCAAAATCAGAACTACGTACCAGCACCAGGTCATCCACATGCCAATAATCACAATGGTAGGGCTGCATTACCAGCTCAGGTACGAGATCATGACCATCTTCCTAAACTGAAATTGAATATTCCACCATTTGAGGGTAGATATGTTCCTGATATATATCTTACTTGGGAGTTAGAAACTGAACAATGTTTTACATGTTTACAATATCCCGAGGAGAGACGTGTTGCTGCTGCTGTTTGTGCTTTTACTAGTTTTGCATGTGTATGGTGGTCTGAACATTGTAGATTATATCCTATTCCAGCTACGTGGGCTGCATTGAAAACTGCTATGCCTACTCGTTGGGTTCCACCATATTATCAACATGAATTACTTCAAAAATTGCAGCGCTTAAGACAAGGAAAAAATTCTGTAGAAGAATATTATCAGGAATTACAAACTGGCATGATTAGATGTGGTATTGTTGAGGAGAATGAAGCTATGCTTGCACATTTCATGGGTGGATTAAATAGAGAGATTCAGACCATTCTAGAGTATAAGGAGTATAATAATATCACTCGTTTATTCCATCTTGCTTGTAAAGCTGAACGTGAAGTGCAGGATCGACAGGCATTGGCGCGAACTAATTTTTCTGCAGGTCGATCTTCATCATGGACACCGCGTGCCTCCTCTACTCCCACACGTCCTACTGCGGCACCACTGACTTCAGCCGCCAATTCCAACCGAGATACAAGAAAACAGGCACCACCACCACCTTCTGCCAAGAGTACACCTTCTGGGCCTGCCCAGAGCTCTTCTTCATCTATGGCATCAACAGGGCACACACATGATATTATTTGTCGTCGTTGTAAGGGAAGAGGTCATTATGCGAGAGAATGCCAATCTCCGCGTGTTATGATTGCTACTGAGGATGGTGGGTATGAGTCCGCTAGTGACTATGATGAGGAGACTTTGGCTCTTATTACAAGTGAAGAACACGGTGGAGATGATTCTGATCATGAGACGCAATACATGGCTCCTGAAGACGCTGACAAGTATGAATGTTTAGTTGCTCAACGTGTTTTGAGTGTGCAGGTCACACAAGCTGAGCAAAATCAGAGGCATAATTTGTTCCATACAAAGGGAGTTGCGAAGGAACGTTCTGTTCGCGTCATCATAGATGGAGGGAGCTGCAACAACTTGGTTAGCATGGAGATGGTGGAGAAGCTATCTCTCACCACAAGACCACATCCACATCCTTACTATATCCAATGGTTCAACAACAGCGACAAGGTTAAGGTAACACGTACTGTTCGTGTGCATTTTAGTATCTCTACATATGCTGATTATGTTGATTGTGATGTGGTACCCATGCAAGTATGTTCATTATTACTTGGTAGACCATGGCAATTTGATAAAAATTCTGTACACCATGGTAGAAACAATCAGTATACTCTTGTTCATAAGGATAAACATATTACTTTGCTTCCTATGACTCCTGATTCTATTTTGAAAGATGATATTAATAGAGCTAGTAAAGCAAAACAGGAGAAAAATAAGAGTGAAAATCAGATTGTGGCAAAAGAATTTGAGCAACAAATGAATCCTAATAATAAACCATCTAGTGTTGCTTTTGAAATTAAATTGAAAAGTGCATGTTTACTTGCCACCAAATCTGATATTGATGAGCTAGATTTCAGCAAATCTGTTTGCTATGCTTTTGTTTGCAAAGAGGCGTTATTTTCATTCAAGGACGTGCCTTCCTCTTTGCCTCCTGCTGTCACTAACATTTTGCAGGAGTTCGCTGACGTCTTTCCACAAGATGTACCACCGGGATTACCACCTATTTGCGGGATTGAGCATCAGATTGACTTAATTCCCGATGCTTCGTTACCAAACCGTGCGCCATACCGTACCAATCCAGAGGAGACGAAGGAGATTATGCGTCAAGTACAGGAGCTGCTCGACAAAGGTTATATACGCGAATCTCTTAGTCCTTGTGCTGTTCCTATTATACTAGTGCCAAAAAAGGTTGGTACATCGCGTATGTGTGTTGATTGTAGAGGCATTAATAATATTACTATTCGCTATCGTCATCCTATTCCTAGGCTAGATGATATGCTTGATGAATTGAGTGGCTCTACAATATTCTCCAAAGTTGATTTGCGTAGTGGATACCATCAAATTCGTATGAAATTGGGAGATGAATGGAAAACAGCATTTAAAACTAAGTTTGGTTTATATGAATGGTTAGTCATGCCTTTTGGGTTAACTAATGCACCTAGTACTTTCATGAGATTAATGAACGAAGTTTTACGTGCTTTCATTGGACGATTTGTGGTAGTTTACTTTGATGATATATTGATTTATAGCAGATCTTTGGAGGAACATTTGGAACATTTACGTGCTGTTTTTATTGCTTTACGTGATGCACGTTTGTTTGGTAACCTTGGGAAGTGCACCTTTTGCACCGACCGAGTATCTTTTCTTGGCTATGTTGTTACTCCACAGGGAATTGAAGTTGATAAAGCCAAGATCGAAGCTATTGAGAGTTGGCCGCAGCCCAAAACGGTCACACAAGTGAGGAGTTTCCTTGGCCTCGCTGGTTTCTATAGGTGTTTTGTGAGAGATTTCAGTACCATTGCTGCACCTCTCAACGAGCTTACAAAGAAGGATGTGCCTTTTGTTTGGGGTACTGCACAGGAAGAAGCCTTCACGGTGTTGAAAGATAAGTTAACACATGCTCCTTTACTCCAACTTCCTGATTTTAATAAGACTTTTGAGCTTGAATGTGATGCTAGTGGAATTGGATTAGGAGGTGTGTTATTACAAGATGGCAAACCTGTTGCATACTTTTCTGAAAAATTGAGTGGGCCTAGTCTGAATTACTCTACTTATGATAAGGAATTATATGCTCTTGTTCGGACTTTGGAAACATGGCAACATTATTTATGGCCCAAAGAATTTGTTATTCATTCTGATCATGAATCTTTGAAACATATTAAAAGTCAAGCCAAACTGAACCGTAGACATGCTAAATAGGTTGAATTCATTGAGACTTTCCCTTATGTCATTAAACACAAGAAGGGTAAAGAAAATGTTATTGCTGATGCATTGTCTCGTCGTTATACTATGCTTTCACAACTTGACTTTAAAATATTTGGTTTGGAGACCATCAAAGATCAATATGTGCATGATGCTGACTTTAAAGATGTATTGCAGAATTGTAAAGAAGGGAGAACATGGAACAAGTTCGTCGTTAACGATGGATTTGTGTTTCGTGCTAACAAGCTATGCATTCCAGCTAGCTCCGTTCGTCTTTTGTTGTTGCAGGAGGCGCATGGAGGAGGATTAATGGGACACTTTGGCGTAAAGAAGACGGAGGATGTACTTGCTACACATTTCTTTTGGCAAAAGATGAGACGGGATGTTGAGCGCTTTGTTGCTCGCTGCACTACATGTCAAAAAGCTAAGTCACGACTCAATCCTCATGGTTTATATATGCCTTTGCCTGTACCTAGTGTTCCATGGGAGGATATATCTATGGACTTTGTTTTGGGTTTACCTCGAACAAAGAAGGGGAGGGATAGCATATTTGTTGTCGTGGATAGGTTCTCGAAAATGGCACACTTTATACCATGTCATAAAAGCGATGATGCTGCTAATGTTGCTGATTTGTTCTTTCGTGAAATTATTCGCTTGCATGGTGTGCCAAATACTATTGTTTCAGATCGTGATACCAAATTTCTTAGCCACTTTTGGAGATGTTTATGGGCAAAGTTGGGGACTAAACTGCTTTTTAGTACTACCTGTCACCCCCAAACTGATGGACAAACTGAAGTAGTCAATAGAACTTTGTCTACTATGCTTAGGGCTGTTTTGAAGAATAACAAGAAAATGTGGGAAGAATGCTTGCCTCATATTGAATTTGCTTATAATCGTTCGTTGCATTCTACTACTAAGATGTGCCCTTTTGAAATTGTATATGGTTTCCTACCTCGTGCACCTATTGATTTGTTGCCTCTTCCATCTTCGGAGAAGGTTAATTTTGATGCTAAACAACATGCTGAATTGATCTTAAAAATGCATGAGTTAACTAAGGAGAAAATTGAGCGTATGAATGCTAAATATAAACTTGCTGGAGATAAGGGTAGAAAACATGTTGTGTTTGCACCTGGAGATCTTGTTTGGTTACATTTGCGTAAGGATAGATTTCCTGATTTGCGCAAATCAAAGCTAATGCCACGTGCTGATGGTCCTTTTAAGGTGTTAGAGAAAATAAATGATAATGCATATAAACTTGAGCTGCCTACAGATTTTGGGGTTAGTCCCACTTTTTAACATTGCAGATTTGAAGCCTTATTTGGGTGAGGAAGATGAGCTTCCATCGAGGATGACTTCATTTCAAGAAGGGGAGGATGATGAGGACATCAATACCATTGTTACACCCATAGCCCCTGCTGCTATACATACTGGACCAATTACTAGAGCTCGCGCACGCCAATTAAATTATCAGGTACTTTCGTTTCTTGGTAATGATTCTAATGTTCATGAGAATATGATGCTGCCTAAATTGGATACATTTGTTTTGCTTACAAATGAAGGGCCTAGCTTGGACAAGAAAGAGGAACCTTGGAGCAAGTTCAAGCATGGAGATGATGGCATGCGCAAGGGGAACAAGAACAGAGTTACAAGTGATGATTTCAGGACTTTGAAGCCACCATAATGAGTGCAGGAAGCCTTGGACGAAATATACAAGATGCCACTTCATAAATTTCGTCCATCGGCTATTATAGGTGCTGCGTCACCTTATTATTGGGCCAGGCCCATGTAATTTCGAAATACTTGAGTATAGGTTGTTTTTAGAGTCCGTATCTGTGGGGAAACAAGAGATAGGGTTGGTTTCGGACCCCTCCTTCAAGGGCCACGAAATCCCCCCCCCCCCCTCTTCCTCCATATATACAGCCCTTAGGGCACCGTTTAGACTTTGGGTTTTGTTTAGATTAAAAGTTCGCCATAGCTGCAACTTCGCGTACTTCGTTTGTGTTCAACGACCAGACCAAGACGTCACAGAACCCCACCTTGATCAATAAAGCTTTCATCTTATATTCGCAATATCCAGATTGCAAATCTTAGTTTCTTGCTTGTTCTTCGTTTTCTTGCAGGAGATAGACCCTCGTGGTCAGGTTGATTGTGCTCCGGCGTGGTCAATAACCTCTCGGAGTTGGTTTAGCGATTGCTAAGTTGCGACGTCCTCGCATGTTCGTAGTCGGATCGTCAAAGTCTACTCCACCAAAAACGGTAGCTATCATCTCATCGAAAGATCGGGACACCCTCATCTCTATCAAGAGCATTCTCCTACCAATAAAACCAATCTACATCAATTTTGGGATCATTTCATGGAGCCAATATCCCTCTAGAATTTTCCTAAGTTTCTGGACAGTAAGGATGTTTGTGAAACAAGTACCATTTTGGCTTGTCCGATTGATATGAAATTTTTACAGCATCATAACCTGTCCAAATCATCATGCCATACCAAATTTTAGCCCAACTAGCTACTCCATGTGAGTGGCACATCAAGATCTAGTCTCTGGACCAGATTGGTCAGTTGCAAAGCAACCATATCAAATCTTGGTCCATTTTCCATCCAAATTTCACAGGATCATAGTCCTTCCTACCCTAAGCCTCCCAGACATCATCTTTGGTTTTTATCATCTTCCTGTTGAGCACAGATGTGTGGAAAGTTTGCTACAGTAGACTTCAGAGGATCATTCACATCTAACTACAGTGACTTTCATCGATCCATCACATCCCAGTGACTGTACCTAGGAGGGACTACTCACCAGACATCTTTTGGCATCACGTTGGGCGTGTCAATGCCGTGGCCACGCGGTGACCACGTGCAGAGCATGCCAAACCCGCGCTCTGGCGGCATCCGATGCGTTCTGAGCAGCGGGCAGCGCGGCATCGATGGTTTCCTCGCGTCCGAGCATGCCGACCTGACTCCCCTGCTCGCTCCCGTCGCCCTCGACCCTCTGCCCCCTCTCGAAACCTCCTCGCTGGAGCTAGCCGACTAGCGGCCACAGGCGCACTGTAACCGCACATGGGCCACCGTATACGGCCATCCCTGAGCCCTCCCGACTTTGCCTGAGCCCTCTCCGCTCCTCCGCGAAGCTCCTCGACGCCGCTAGCTGCCAGCCACGCCACCCTGCAGCTCCAGTGCGACGATGGAGACGCCACGACGGCATCCTCATCCACACGCTGCGGCCAGCTATATATAGGCCGTGCCCGACCCCGTCGACCTCACCCACGGCCTCTCCTCCACCCCAGCTCCCTCCCCAACCTCTCACTTGATCCCGAGGGGCTCTCCTCGCAGCCCATCACCGCCACGGTCGCCGTCGGCTCTCTCTTAAATTTGGCGGCTGCCGAGCTCCTCCCTCCCTTCTACCACCACCATTCAACCCACCGGACTCCGGCGAGTCCCCTCGGCTCCTCGCCTCGACCGCCGGAGCCCTGTAGCCATGCTCCCCATCATCGACCGAGCCGCCGTCCGCCGTGGTCGTAGCCCCGCTCGCTCCCGTACTCCCCGGTGTGCGTGCAGCCACTGGATGCGTGCGGCACTTCATCCTCAGCATGCAGGTGGTCTCAGCCCGTCCAGAGGAGGTCAGAGCTGGCCGGACCCCTCGCCGGAGCCCGTCCCTATCCTCCTCCGCAACAACCGCACCGCTCCTCCCCGGTGTCCGCAACTAGCCCAGTCGGATGCGCCGCTCCCTTCCGTGCCTGTCGGTGCCCTCGCCTCGGCCGGCGATGGCCGGAGTCGCCGGAGCCGACGCCAGCAGCGCCCCTCCCCTGCTCCTCGTCTGTTCCGTGCGGGGAACAGACGAGGAAGGAGACGACCGGGGCCAAGCGGGCCCCGCAACGCCTGACCCCACCCGTCAGCGGCAGACGGAAGTCAACGCCCCGGGCCCGCGTGGATAAGTGGAGGCGTAAACTCTGGTTTATGTTTTCCCTTCCTGAAAGCGTACTTTGGTGCTTCTTCGGGCCCAAATACGTTTTCTCTTCTGGAACGTGTATTTTTCAGAAATACGCGATCTGTTTTTCAGCTGAGGATCCGTTTGTGAAGATTTTATTTACAGACAGGTCCCTGGCAGAAAAACTATCGCAACTTTTTACTCGCAACTCCGATCGAGGTGAATCTAACGCCCACGTCTTCGTCTCGTCGAGCCCGTCGTGTTGGTATCATTTTCACTAGGTGGTCCCATAGTGGAAATGACCATTTTGCCCTTGTTCGTAAACAACCCCTCCGAGAGAGAACTGTTTCCGGCAATTTCCTCCGCGACCATTCCGCACTTCTTCCCGATGGTTCCTTCATCCCCAGGCAAGACACAACTCTCATCCGCATCATTGCATTGCAATATCATAGTTTAACTATTTACTTTTACAACAAGTATGAGTTATTTGTGAAGTGGATTGGATTATGAAATGTCAGAGTTATTTCTTGGATAGGTGACTACCGTGTTGAAAACCAGATTGTTAATGACTAGTAGCTTACCCACTCGTTGATGCTATGATGTTGAGATCACTGTCTATGATTATTTTGGAGTTCATCCGGCAGTTCGTGGAGAGGAATTAGTAGCAGTGGCTTAAGCATACTGGTTATCGGAGTGTCAGCCATGACGAAAATATTATTCGGGAATTAGATATTTCATGGTTGACCTTGAGTCACCTGTCCGGACTTATCCGTGCAGCCACATTTGCCGGTATGGGACGGCCTTGACTTGGTCTGATCGCGTGCTCTTTCATCGGTACCGCCCGACAGGGAAGGTTATGCGTGCGCGCTACCCTAGCCCGGTAGGCGGCGATAACCTTGTGAGCCCAGTTGAGTTTTGTGCCGGCGTCCCCGTTTGGGACAGTATAGTTTGGCCATGATGGTGGCAGGTGTCACGAGGTGACAAGGGGCCACCCAAGGCTTGACTCCGAGGGAGTGCGATTGCCGGTGGTACGATGGGAGAGTCACGGGTCAGGCAGGTTTCGTTGGAGCAACGTTGGTCCACCCGAATGGGATCACGAGGTCAGTGCTCCATAGTGTGGGTAAAGTGCGCAACCTCTGCAAAGTGTAAAATCTATTCGAATAGCCGTGTCCACGGTATTGGACAGTCTGCCCAGACCTCACTAGGTGGTCAACCATAGTAGTGATGATGATGATGATGGAAGAACTCATCATAAGATCAAAAGTACTCGGTGGTTCATGAGTATTCTGAGGGTTGTGAGACAGCCAAAACGAGAGTAAGTTCGTCAGTCTTGTGGTACAATTGGTATCAGGTACTTGATATGATAGCCATGGGATGGCTATGAGTTGAGTGGTCGGATGACCACATGAATGGACTTGGTACAGGTTCGGATTGGATCCTGAGATTACTCGGAGTATGAATTAAACTACTTAATATGCTTTGCCTTATTGCATTTACTTCAGAAGTTATCTTGCTGGATGACCAGGCTTGTTAATCTTGACTGCTATGATGTTGTCTTGCTTTAATGCTGATGTTTGCTGTGAGCTTGCGAGTACATTCAAAGTACTCACCTGGCGTGTCATGCCAGTTTGCAGGTCATGCCATGATTGCTTGCTTGTCGAGGATCCTGAGTTTGCGACCTAGGAGATGCGTTCTAGCAAGAGTCCCTGCGGAGTGGAGTCCATCACCGTCGTCGTTGTTCCGCTGCCGAGAGAGTTTCTCCGCTGTTAGCATGGAGCTACCCCGGGCAAGCATAGTGTCGCCGTGCCGATGTAATCCTTGTACCCTTTTGTAACCATATCCATTGTAATAAAGAGCTGAGTTGTTCTATGCCAACAGTGCCGTATTCCAGAGGACTTGTCCCTGGGCTGGAATACGGGGTGTTCCGGTTTACTCTGAGCCGGGGTGCCACAGGAGTTGGTATCAGAGCAGGTCTGGCTATAGGATGCGTGGTCTAGGTGCGAGCGTTAGTAACCGGTAGTATAGGATCCAGTTGATTTGCTGCACTTGGTTGTTGCATTTGTTTGTGCATAGCATGCATATAGAATATTTATCTTATCACTAACGATGGATCTGGTGAGTGTAGGTGGCATCAGTTTCGATTCACTACCTGCACTCTCCAGTTTGCATATCTGTTCCTTGGTGTGGCGTCATCTTCATCCCAGCAGAGTGATACCAAGGTACTTGGTGGTGTCGATCCCTTGTTAGATTGATGTACCTGTACCACACCAACTTATTCTCTTCAGCCACTCCTATCGTTTCGGTGATAGACAAGTTCTATCCTGGATCGTGCCATTCCTCTAGCCGCTTCGGAAACCCTTACTGATCCTTGTTATCAGAAAAGGGCAATGCCTGCAAGCCTTTCTCTCCACCCCCATTTCATTCCGCCACCTATTCTTTGGATGTGTACGGTTTTCTTCCGTACGCTTGATGATGTGGTCGTAACTTCTGTTTTCCGACCCCCGATCACCAAGTTCTTCCTTGCCACCGGTTCCATCCGTGTTAAGCCCGTGTTTGGTGTAGCCTTGTTTACACCAAATTTTCTTCCACACATTGATTCACTTTCGTGCACATCGCCACAGCATGTTAGACCGTAATACCGGAATTCTTGCGAGATTTGTGTACTTAAGTAGGAATGCATGTTGCTTGTGTGTGTGATCTTGCTGCCTTGTGTGCTTTTGTTTTAGTCGTTTCTTTTATTTGGGCCCTTGGTGTTACCTTATTTTCCCCTTAAGGAAGTTGCTCACCGACCCTGAACCTAAAGAGTTAGTGAAGAGACAGCCATCTGGAAGCTCAGCAATATGAAACCTTCAGCAGACTGTGTTATATCAGGAATATCGGGACTGAATACAAATGATATCCTAGCCGGATTAATTATCAGCATCAAGTATACATCAGCGCAACTTTCACAGCAGTAATGATCGCATTAGCAAGAAGGCAAGTTGTATATGATCCACAGTGCATTCTGTGCCAAAGGTAGGATTCATATATACAGGGTTTGAGTCTGCTATGAGTACAATTTGAACCCTGCAATGTCCTGGAATCAAGCCAGAATGTGTTATGAACATAGTGTTCAGCAAGAAGGATAGCCGAATACCCTGTTGCATACAATGAGTAACCGACAGCAGTAATATCAAGGGATATATATATATATATATATATATATATATATATATATATATATATATATATATATATATATATATATATATATATGCACTGAGTCCGCCTATGGCAAAGAAAAGCTTCAGGTGTAAGCAACCCAGTCTTTCCCTACAAGCTACCTGAGAAGCGTGCGACGCAAGGATTCCTGTGTCTTCCTCGATACGACACATGGAAATCTTCCGATGCAGGGTCAGATCCACAACAATTGGTCCGAAGGCAAAAATCAGTCAGGACACAAGCTTGCCTCGGGAATCAAGTGGCCAGCTACACATGTTTTCATAGATATGGTGGACATGCTGCCAAGGTCATATGGGTTACTCATACAATGATGCCAGCTCGGTGAGGATCTGACTATTGCATGAGCTATGTAAGAAGAGGAGAATGCCAGTTATACACTTCAGTGTGATGACCAACAACCTATGAAGAAAGACGACAATTTGGTATATGCCCTATAGCATTGCTCTGTGTTATCTCCGATATGTTCAAATTATTATGCTCATACCAGTATGCATAATAGTGAGCTGTATGGAACACGGATGAACCCTTGCCTGTTTTTCTTTGGTAACGGCACCACGCCTGTGTTCTGAGCTGTTTCCAGCCGTCCAGGGTGGATGCCGATTTTTATTTCTCTTGTCAACAACTGTCCGTGTTCTGAGCTGCTTTTCGGCCGTCTCGGGCAGCTGTTGAATTTCTCTTCGTAGCAATGACCCCATGCTCTGAGCTGTTTTTCGGCCGTCTTAGGGAGTTGCTACTTTCTTCTTATCGACACCGTCTCATGCTCTGAGCTGCTTTTCAGCCGTCTTGAGTCGGGGTTGAGTTACTCCAGTGATGTCCTAGATCTGAGTTGTAAAGACCGTTCTGGTGGCTACTGGTTTATTTGCCAGTTTTATTCAAGGGTTCAGACGGTCGTTACCCTACAACCACAACTTGTAAAGTAATATGCCTGCCGGAATATTGCACCTGACAACACCCATGGTCACACGGAGAATCAAAGAACACATAAGGCCAAGCTCCTTTGATAAAGGATCCAGGCAAAGAGAACCATAATGAAGGAGCAAAGATTTGGCCATAAAGGTATGATAATGGTTGTAAGATCAACATGGTACAGATACTCAGGACAGTCCGGTTCGGTACCAGACACTATGGGTACACACCCATGGGGTCTATTCCATTTGTAAGGACCCTATACCAAGACAACCCGCCTAGCCAACCAGATATGCTAAAAATTGTCAGAAGAGGGCAACCAAGCTGGTCAGGTCAGCCTAAAGATTAACCCAGCAGTTCAAATTCAGCAACTATGTTAAGGTACTACACGGCCTACCATCCATACAGGGATGCCGATAGACTGAGTAATCAGAAGGATAAACAACAGTCTCGAAGTATGTGTCCTCATGGATGGGAATCAGTTAAAGACTAACCTGCCGTGAACAAGATTTTGCTGCCAGGACCACTGTCAGTCAAGTCTATGGATAATATCACTATAAGACCGTACACCTTTATGCTGGTCACGACAGGTGACAATCAAATATTTGGTAGAAGCGCTATACCCGAGATAGTGAAGATACCCAAGATGACTCAACAATCCGTGCAAGAAGTCAGATTCCACCAGGAGAACGGTACGATTCACTGTAATGTTATGAGCCTGGAGGACACACATCCATTTGAAGTCACCCAATGCAGTGAGTAAAAGATTCCGTGTCCACCGAGAGAATCTGTTCACAACTCAGCAAACGGTCAATTATATTGGACCTCGTCATGACACGTCCATGAGGAATCACCCTCGGGCTTATGAGCAAGGCACATAGTTTGGTCAGGATAATTTATTGCCCCAGACAGGTCAGCAGACACAAAGGATTGGAGTCAGAGTAACATATGAGGTAAGATTTGCCAAAAAAAGGGTGCAGTGAAGCAAACCACCCCGAAGCAAGGCAGTCAGTCATATGAAATTCAGCAGGAACATTATACAAAGGTAAAAAGGAAACCCAAGTTGGAAACGGTTTCCTTAAGTGGAAATATTCTAGTTCGATCCCTGAGCAACCAAATCGCGAGGACGAGATTTCTTTAAGGGGGGTAGGTTTGTAACACCCTGGATTTTGCCCATTTTCTTTTGCTTTTAATTTTGGTCCGGATTTGCTTTTCTGTGACTTAGTGGTCTTGAAACCTGGATGGATCACCCTTCATTTTTCTTCCCGAGTGGCTTGCCAACTTCAAAACTATCCAAAGACCTTGTCATTTCCATTTTGGACCAATCCCAATATTCTTTTCTTGGGAATATTCTTTTTTTCTATTAAAAGAATAACCCTGTTTGCCCTGAGTTGTGAAGCAACTCATATTTCTATCATTCCCAAAATTCTCAAATAATTCCCATAAATCCTTTGGGACATATCTTATACAGATATGTCAAAATATTCCTTGCCATGCCCAAAAATATTTCACAAATATTCCTTTTCCGATTCTACCCCAGCTGGCAGTTTGTGAAGCAAGTACCCTTTATATTTGCTTGCTTGCTATCAAACTTTTTGTGCACTCTTTGCCACATGCCAAAATTCAACTTTATTTGGATAATAAATCTCCCTTGGCTAATTTCCAAAGTTTCTGGGCAACTGGAATCGTTGTGAAGCAAGTGCTAGCTAGGAGTATCCAAATGAGTTGAAACTTTGCAAGTATATTCCTATACTCAAATAATGACTCTCCACCAAGTTTCAATCCTATACAATCATCTATGTGAGCACAACATCAAATCTTGGTTTCTGGTCAGATTTTCACATTGTGAAGCAACTATATTTTATATTGCTCCATAATTGCTGAAAATTAACCAGAGCATTCTCCTACCAATAAAACCAATCTACATCAATTTTGGGATCATTTCATGGAGCGAATATCCCTCTAGAATTTTCCTAAGTTTCTGGACAGTAAGGATGTTTGTGAAACAAGTACCATTTTGGCTTGTCCGATTGATATGAAATTTTTACAGCATCATAACCTGTCCAAATCATCATGCCATACCAAATTTCAGCCCAACTAGCTACTCCATGTGAGTGGCACATCAAGATCTAGTCTCTGGACCAGATTGGTCAGTTACAAAGCAACCATATCAAATCTTGGTCCATTTTCCATCCAAATTTCACAGGATCATAGTCCTTCCTACCCTAAACCTCCCAGACATCATCTTTGGTTTTTATCATCTTCCTGTTGAGCACAGATGTGTGGAAAGTTTGCTACAGTAGACTTCAGAGGATCATTCACATCTAACCACAGTGACTTTCATCGATCCATCACATCCCAGTGACTGTACCTAGGAGGGACTACTCACCAGACATCTTTTGGCATCACGTTGGGCGTGTCAATGCCGTGGCCACGCGGTGACCACGTGCAGAGCATGCCAAACCCGCGCTCTGGCGGCATCCGACGCGTTCTGAGCAGCGGGCAGCGCGGCATCGATGGTTTCCTCGCATCCGAGCATGCAGACCTGACTCCCCTGCTCGGTCCCGTCGCCCTCGACCCTCTGCCCCCTCTCGAAACCTCCTCGCTGGAGCTAGCCGACTAGCGGCCACAGGCGCACTGTAACCACACATGGGCCGCCGTATACGGCCATCCCCGAGCCCTCCCGACTTCGCCTGAGCCCTCTCCGCTCCTCCGCGAAGCTCCTCGACGCCGCTAGCTGCCAGCCACGCCATCCTGCAGCTCCAGTGCGATGATGGAGACGCCACGACGGCATCCTCATCCACACGCTGCGGCCAGCTATATATAGGCCGTGCCCGACCCCGTCGACCTCACCCACGGCCTCTCCTCCACCCCAGCTCCCTCCCCAACCTCTCACTTGATCCCGAGGGGCTCTCCTTGCAGCCCATCGCCGCCACAGTTGCCGTTGGCTCTCTCTTAAATTCGGCCGCTGCCGAGCTCCTCCCTCCCTCCTACCACCACCATTCAACCCACCAGACTCCGGCGAGTCCCCTCGGCTCCTCGCCTCGACCGCCGGAGCCCCGTAGCCATGCTCCCGATCATCGACCGAGCCACCGTCCGCCGTGGTCGTAGCCCCGCTCGCTCCCGTACTCCCCGGCGTGCGTGCAGCCACTGGATGGGTGCGGCACTTCATCCTGAGCTTGCAGGTGGTCTCAGCCAGTCCAGAGGAGGTCGGAGCTGGCCGGACCCCTCGCCAGAGCCCGTCCCTGTCCTCCTCCGCAACCGCCGCACCGCTCCTCCCCGGCGTCCGCAACTAGCCCAGTCGGATGCGCCGCTCCCTTTCGCGCCTGTCGGTGCCCTCGCCTCGGCCGGCGATGGCCGGAGTCGCCGGGGCCGAAGCCGGCAGCGCCCCTCCGCTGCTCCTCCTCTGTTCCGTGCGGGGAACGGACGAGGATGTAGACGACCGGGGCCAAGCGGGCCCCGCAACGCCCGACCCCACCCGTCAGCGGCAGACGGAAGTCAACGCTCCAGGCCCGCATGGATAAGTGGAGGCGTAAACTCTGGTTTACGTTTTCCCTTCCTGAAAGCGTACTTTGGTGCTTCTTCGGGCCCAAATACGTTTTCTCTTCTGGAACGTGTATTTTTCAGAAATATGCGATCTGTTTTTCAGCTGAGGAACCGTTTGTGAAGATTTTATTTATAGACACGTCCCTGGCAGAAAAACTATCGCAACTTTTTACTCGCAACTCCGATCGAGGTGAATCTAACGCCCACGTCTTCATCTCGTCTAGCCCGTCGTGTTGGTATCATTTTCACTAGGTGGTCCCACAGTGGAAATGACCATTTTGCCCTTGTTCGTAAACAACCCCTCCGAGAGAGAACTGTTTCCGGCAATTTCGTCCGCGACCATTCCGCACTTCTTCCCGATGGTTCCTTCATCCCCAGGCAAGCCACAACTCTCATCCGTATCATTGCATTGCAATATCATAGTTTAACTATTTACTTTAACAACAAGTATGAGTTATTTGTGAAGTGGATTGGATTATGCAATGTCAGAGTTATTTCTTGGATAGGTGACTACCGTGTTGAAAACCAGATTGTTAATGACTAGTAGCTTACCCACTCGTTGATGCTATGATGTTGAGATCACTGTCTATGATTATTTTGGAGTTCATCCGGCAGTTCGTGGAGAGGAATTAGTAGCAGTGGCTTAAGCATACTGGTTATCGGAGTGTCAGCCATGACGGAAATATTATTCGGGGATTAGATATTTCATGGTTGACCTTGAGTCACCTGTCTGGACTTATCCGTGCAGCCACATTTGCTGGTATGGGACGGCCTTGACTTGGTCTGATCGCGTGCTCTTTCATCGGTACCGCCCGACAGGGAAGGTTATGCGTGCGCGCTACCCTGGCCCGGTAGGCGGCGATAACCTTGTGAGCCCAGTTGAGTTTTGTGCCGGCGTCCCCATTTGGGACAGTATAGTTTGGCCACGATGGTGGTAGGTGTCACGAGGTGACAAGGGGCCACCCAAGGCTTGACTCCGAGGGAGTGCGATTGCCGGCGGTATGATGGGAGAGTCACGGGTCAGGCAGGTTTCGTTGGAGCAACGCTGGTCCACCCGAATGGGATCATGAGGTCAGTGCTCCATAGTTTGGGTAAAGTGTGCAACCTCTACAGAGTGTAAAATCTATTCGAATAGCCGTGTCCACGGTATTGGACAGTCTGCCCAGACCTCACTAGGTGGTCAACCATAGTAGTGATGATGGAAGAACTCATCATAAGATCAGAAGTACTCGGTGGTTCATGAGTATTCTGAGGGTTGTGAGACAGCCCGAACGAGAGTAAGTTTGTCAGTCTTGTGGTACAATTGGTATCAGGTACTTGATATGATAGCCATGGGATGGCTATGAGTTGAGTGGTCGGATGACCACATGAATGGACTTGGTACAGGTTCGGATTGGATCCTGAGATTACTCGGAGTATGGATTAAACTACTTAATATGCTTTGCCTTACTGCATTTACTTCAGAAGTTATCTTGCTGGATGACCAGGCTTGTTAATCTTGACTGCTATGATGTTGTCTTGCTTTAATGCTGATGTTTGCTGTGAGCTTGCGAGTACATTCAAAGTACTCACGTGGTGTGTCATGCCAGTTTGCAGGTCATGCCATGATTGCTTGCTTGTCGAGGATCCTGAGTTTGTGACCTAGGAGACGCGTTCTAGCCAGAGTCCCTGTGGAGTGGAGTCCATCACCATCGTTGTTGTTCCGTTGCCGAGAGAGTTTCTCCGCTGTTAGCATAGAGCTACCCCGGGAAGGCGTAGTGTCGCCGTGCCGATGTAATCCTTGTACCCTTTTGTAACCATATCCATTGTAATAAAGAGCTGATTTGTTCTATGCCAACAGTGCCGTATTCCAGAGGACTTGTCCCTGGGCTGGAATATAGGGCGTTCCGGTTTACTCTGAGCCGGGGTGCCACACTTGCCGGTATCTTTGCTAGCTTTCTTCCCTTTCTTGTTTTCCTTGGCGGGAGCTGCAGCTTCTGCGGCCTCAGCAGCGATTGCGTCTCGGTACATCTTATCTACGCATATGATTGCATCCTTCTTGTCTGACGGAATGGAAATGATGCCCATCGGCCCTGGCATCTTCAATGTGTTGTAGGCATAGTGGGATGCCGCCATGAATTTTGCCAGGGCTGGACAACCAAGGATCCCATTGTATGGCAGGGGGAGATCGACCACATCAAACACAACCTTCTCGGTCTAGTAGTTCAATTCTCCTCCAAACGTCACCGACAGTGTGATCTTTCCCTTAGGGTGAATCCTGCCGAGGTTGATCCCCTGAAAAGTGCCGGTAACCTTGAGCTCTTCATCTGATATTTGCAGCTTGGTGAGTACCTTGGGAGAAATCAGATTCAACCCAGCCCCACCGTCAACCAACATCTTCGTGACCTTGAGGTTGCGGATTGTTGGTGAAACCAACAACGGCAAGCACCCTACCGTGGTGGTGCGGTCAGGGTGATCCTCTTTGTCGATGATGATGGGCGTGCGGGACCATTTGAGCGGTTTCCGGGAGTCTGCCGCAGGCTCTACGGCATTGACCTCACGTGCCCACTATTTAAGCTGGTAGTGAGAGGAGTGCAAAGATGCGCCTCCGTCAATGCACAGGGCCTTAGTGGCTTTCTGGAACTCTTATTCGCTGGTTTCATCTTCATCCCCTTCATCACTTTCGGCATCGCCTTCTTTCTTCTCACGGCCTCTTGCAGGCTTCTCCGGATGCTGGAGAACCTTGCCGCGGCGGCCTCCTCTGCCGCATCGGCCCTTCCTGCCAACACCTTCTTGGTCTCTTTCCTTGACACGCTTCTCATACTCAGCTTTCTGCTTCTTGACAAGTTGCTCAACTTGGTGACACTCTTGGAGATCATGGCCCTTGGCCGGTGGATCTTGCAGTATGGCCCGTCAGCCTTCCCAGCCTTTTCGGCTACCGTAACCTCCTGGCAATCAGTGCACGCAGCAACTTCCTTGTCGGGGGCTTCGGTCTCGGCCTTCGTGCCGATACTAGGAGTGCGAGAGCCCTCAACAGCCACCAACGCCTTTTCCTTGCCCTTCTTATCCTTCCTCTTCGGGTCAGCGGCATCGTCATAATCCTCGGAGTCGACTTCGACACCGTCCTCCTCTCCGGGGAGCCGCCTCCCTTCCTCTCTGCGGGCACACTTATTTGCTAAGGTATACAGTTCATTCACAGCCTTGGGCAACCGGACGTTCATCTTGGAACGTATCCTCCTGTAGCGGTCGTTGGACTGGAACGCGGCAATCACAGCTGCCGGATGGATGTCTGGAATGTTCTTGTGCCCCTGGTTAAACCTCTGCATGTATTTCTGTAAGCTTTCCCCTTCCTTTTATGGAAGGAGCTGCAGATCGCTGGGCCGCCCTGGCTCCTGATGGCCACCCGTGAAGGCGCCAACAAACTCATTGCACATGTCAGCCCATGCTGAGATGGAATTCTCCGGCAGGTGCATCAGCCATGACCTCATGTTCGGCTTGAGTGCCAAAGGGAAGTAATTGGCGAACACCTTCTCATCTCTTCCCCCCGCGGCTTGAACAGCGATAGTGTAGATGCTCAAGAACTCTGCCGAGTTCAGCCTTCCATCATACTTTTCTAGTATCTCTGGCTTGAAAACATGGGCGGATGGCCAATGGACTTGCCGCAGCTCACGAGTGAAGGCAGGGCACCCAACCTCGAAAGGCAAGTATCCGCCTTCACTTGGCGCGGGTTCGTCGATATTTGGGCCATTTCGCCTGTCAGATTGGCAGCGGGTTTCACGGTGTCGCTCTATGGTGACGCGCGCATCCTCCCTCCACCGATCTTCCAGGACCTGCCGCTGATCTTGGTGGGCCCGGGGGTCAGATGAAGCCATCGATACCTCATCGGGCTCCTAGTTGTGTGGTTCTGGTTGCAGCCTCTGTGCTGGCTGTCATGGAGGGGATTGCACCGTTGGAGTGGCCCCCTCGACACGGCCAGCAGCTCGGACCGTGGTTATCGCCTGCGGGCACCACGGTGGGTCCACCCACTGTGAACCTCCCGCTTCAGCAAAACCGATCAAACTCTAAATGGTGGCTCTCAACTCATCCATTTGATCGGACGCCAGCGGGAATCTCAGCAGGAGTTGGGCTCGCGCCATGGCCTCCAAAGCAGTGCTTGGCATAGACGATGATGCAGACCACGATGTCGCTCGGCGCCTGTCAGTACCAGTGGCGGCGGCACCATGCTCTCGTCGCCGCGAGCCAGCCACCACGGTGGTACAGTGGCAAGAAGGGTGCGCCTGGGGGTTGACGACCCCATTCGGCGCTTCGTCTTGGTTACCTTGCCCTGGGGAATGCGCTTGCCCCGCCGTTGCGCCCGTAGCAGGGACAACCAAGGGGTCACGGTTGGCACCAGAGCGAGCGTTGTCGATGCGGCTGTGTCCTCCAGCACGGTGGGGAGGTGGAGACTGAACATTCTCCCCAGCCGCGCCTTGTGGAGCACGGCTTTTGAGATGCTATAGATGCCGCCCTTCTCTGGCGTTTTCTGCTCCCGCTTCGGGCGCAGGGGGAACGATGATAGCGCTGCCTGCGCCGACCATGTTCCCCACGACATTTGCGTCCCCCGACGCCGCTGCAGCCCCCACAGTATCGGTGGCTGCATGCGAGGGGGCCTTCGAGGTGGAAGGGTGAGTTGTCACGCCGGGCTTCTTCTTGGGTGCCATGGATGATGAAGAAGACGATGATGAAGATCGACGCGCTGATCACAACCTCAGGTTTGCGCATGCACGCCCCCTACCTGGCGCGCCAAAGATGTTGCGGTGGAACACGATCACCTATGGGGCCATCGGCCCCTTGTGGTTTGGCAGGGGGAGTGATCACGTTGCACAAAGAGCGGAGGCCATGGGACAACACGGCAGAGGTGACACTGGTGGTTTTTACCCAGGTTTGGGCCGCTGAGAAGCGTAAAACCCTACTCCTACTTTGGTGGATTGATGGAGGGACCGTGAGGAACGCGCGGCGCTCAAGCCCGGCAAGGTCGCCTTGGGGAGAGCAGCTACGCAAGTATGAGTACACGAGGGTCCGAATCCTTTCTAAGGTTGCCACGGTCCTCCTTTTATAGGCTAAGGGGTTACCACAATGGCAAAACGGTCATAGTCCAGTGATTAGATAGCTAACAGTGCTATCATACCTAACTCTGGCAGTTAGGACAAAGTGCATTAAATGCACTGCTAGGTGTCACGCTGTGGATGCAGCTCGGCAGGCCTGCCGCGCCGCTTTGTCATCTTCCACCTGTCTGCTTGACACGCCTCTGGACGGGTCTCATATAGAGGTGATCTTCCTTCTAAATGGCTGCTACGTGCCAAATGACAGCCACTTAGCTATCTGGGGGCTCGACACCGCACCGATGGATGACTTGCGTTGCGATGCAGTGGAGCGGTGGAGTCTTGGCGGGGATGTAGGCCGCCAGCGGCCCCGGCAAGCCTGCCGGGGAAATCTTGGGACTTGTCTTCGGGGTGGCCTTGACCTGACCAGGCTCGCCTACCTAGTAAGGGAGGCTTTCCCTTAGTGATATCTTGTTCTCTTGACTTGTCTTGGTCTTCTTGATCTGCCCCTTGATTCTCTCAAAGAGCTATCTCTCTGGCTCAGAAGCTCCTCTTGGAAATTTGGTGCTGTAGCTTCCTTGCTGTCGTGCCTGTGTACAGTTCGGGCAACACACGCGAAGGTTTGTTGCGCCGACACCTGCCCCATAGATCACCGGCTCCACGCCGACATCTTTGGCGCGTGATACGTCTCCAACGTATCTATAATTTTTGATTGTTCCATGCTATTATATTATCTATTTTGGATGTTTTATATGCACTAATATGCTATTTTATATTATTTTGGGACTAACTTCTTAACCTAGAGCCTAGTGCCTGTTTCTGATTTTTCCTTGTTTTTGAGTTTTACAGAAAAGGAATACCAAACGGAGTCCAAACGGAATAAAACTTTCGTGATGATTTTTCTTGGACCAGAAGACACACGTAGGACTTGGAGAGGAAGGCAGAAGAGTCCCGAGGGCTCCACAAGCCCTAAGGGCATGCCCTAGGGGGGCGCCCCTAGCTTGTGGGCCCCACGGGAGTCCTTCAACGCTAATCTTTGGCCTATAAATTCCGAAATATTCCAAAACCACCAGAAGCGTCCATCAAAATACTTTTCTGCCGCCGTAACCTTCTGTACCCATGAGATCCCATTTTGGGGCCTTTTCCGTCATCCTGCCAGAGGGGAATTCGATCATGGAGGGCTTCTACATCAACTCTATTGCCCTTCCAATGAAGCGTGAGTAGTTTACCACAGACCTACGGGTCCATAGCTAGTAGCTAGATGGCTTCTTCTCTCTCTTTGATCCTCAATACCATGTTCTCCTCGTTGTTCTTGGAGATCTATCCAATGTAATATTCTTTTGGGGTGTGTTTGTCGAGATCCGATGAATTGTGGATTTATGATCAGTGTATCTATGAATATTATTTGAATCTTCTCTAAATTCTTATATGCATGATTTGATATCTTTGAATTTCTCTTCGAATTATCGGTTTGGTTTGGCCAACTAGATTGGTTCTTCTTGCAATGGGAGAGGTGCTTAGTATTGGGTTCAATATTGCGGTGTCCTGACCCAGTGACAAAGTAGGGGTAGCGAGGCACGTATTGTATTGTTGCCATCAAGGGTAAAAACATGGGGTTTTCATCATATTGCTTGAGTTTATCCCTCTACATCATGTCATCTTACTTAAGGCGTTACGCCGTTCTTATGAACTTAATACTCTAGATGTATGCTGGATAGTGGTCGATGTGTGGAGTAATAGTAGTAGATGCAGAATTGTTTCGGTCTACTTGACACGGACGTGATGCCTATATTCATAATCATTGAGTTGGATATCGTCATAACTTTGCGCTTTTCTATCAATTGCTCGACCGTAATTTGTTCACCCACCATATTATTTGCCTTCAAGAGAGGCGCCTCTAGTGAAACCTATGGCCCCCAGGTCTATTTTCCATCATATATTTTCAGATCTATAAACCAAAAAACCCAAAAATACCTTGCTGCAATTTACTTACTTTTATTTTGTTTTACGTTTTTGTAAGCTTTTATATCTATCTCTATCAGATCTCACCTTTGCAAGTGACTGTGAAGGGATTGACAACCCCTTTATCGCGTTGGGTGCAAGTGTTTGATTGTTTGTGCAGATGCATAGATTGGAGACTTGCGTATATCTCCTACTGGATTGATACCTTGGTTCTTAACTGAGGGAAATACTTATCTCTACTTTGCTGCATCACCCTTTCCTCTTCAAGGGAAAAACCAACGGAAGCAAAAGAAGTAGCAGGAAGAATTCCTGGCGCCATTGCCGGGGAGATCTACATCAAGCCTACCAAGTAACCACCATAAACTCTCATCTCTTGCATTACATTATTTGCCATTTGCCTCTCTTTTTCCTCTCCCCCAGTTCTAAAACAATTTCAGAAAAATACAAAAAAAAATTGCCTTTTTATTTGCCCTTTTTCCGTTCGTCTTTTTCGTTTGCTCGTGTGTTAGATTGATTGCTTTGCCATGATGTCTCAAGAAAACACCAAGTTGTGTGACTTTTCCAATACTAATAATAATGATTTTATTAGTACTCCGATTGCTCCCGCCACTAGTGCGAAATCTTATGAAATTAATGCCGCTTTGCTAAATATTGTTACGAAAGATCAATTTTCTGCCTTCCTAGTGAAGATGCCGCATCCCATCTAAATACTTTCGTTGAGTTGTGTGATATGCAAAAAAAGAAAGATGTGGATAATGATATTGTTAAATTGAAGCTATTTCCGTTCTCACTACGAGATCGTGCTAAAACTTGGTTTTCATCTTTGCCTAAAAATAGTATTGATTCATGGAATAAGTGCAAAGATGCTTTTATTTCCAAGCATTTTCCTCCCGCTAAGATCATCTCCCTTAGGAACGGTATAATGAATTTTAAGCAACTTGATCATGAACATGTTGCACAATCTTGGGAGAGGATGAAATTAATGATAAGAAATTGCCCTACTCATTGTTTAAGTTTATGGATGATCATGTTGGGAAACGTTGCATGGAAAACAAAAAATTTCTACGCACATGCAAGATCTATCCATGGAGATGCATAGCTACGAGAGGGGGAGAGCACCTTCATACCCTTGAAGATCGCTAAGAGGAAGCGTTTATCAACGCGGTTGATGTAGTTGTACACCTTCATGATCCATCCCGATCAAGTACCGAACGTACGGCACCTTCGCGTTCAGTACATGTTTAGCTCGATGACGTCCTCGCCTTCTCGATCCAGCAAGAGAGGCGAAGTAGTAGATGAGTTCCGGCAGCACGACGGCATGGTGATGGTTGGTGATGAAGAACAATCTCCGCAGGGCTTCGCCAAGCACTACAGAAAACTAGACGGAGGATAAACTAGAGGGGACGGGGTTGCCGGCACATGGCTTGGTGAATCTTGATGTGTCTTGGGTGCTAGCCCTGCCCCTCTATTTATATGTTGAGCCCTGGGGTCGAAACTTCGAGTAATAGCCTCCTCAAAGTCTGTTTTGCCCAAAAGGCAAGAGTCCTTCTCGGACTCCAGGGCCAGACGCCAGGGTTCCCGGCGTCTGGGCCCAGACACTAGGGTCCCTGGCGTCTGGCCTCTGGTCTCCGCAAAACTTCCTTTTGCTCTTTACAAAACCCTCGTGGGCTTTCCCCTTTGGCCCAAATAAAGTGTTCTCGTGCCCAAACATTTCGGGGAACATCCGAAACCCCTTCCGGTGAATTTCGGAACCTTTCCGAAGATGAATCACTATTATCCCATATATCAATCTTTACCTCCGAAGCTCCTTGTCATGTCCGTGATCTCATCCGGGACTCCGAACAACATTTGGTCACCAACATACATAACTCACATAATACTATATCGTCAACGAACGTTAAGCGTGCGGACCCTATGGGTTCGAGAATGATGTAGACATGACCGAGATGCTTCTCCGGTCAATAACCAATAGTGGGACCTAGATTCCCATATTGGTTCTTACATATTCCATGAAGATCTTTATCGGTCGAACCTTTTATGATAACATACGTAATTCCCTTTGTCTGTCGGTATGTTACTTGCCCGAGATTCGATCTTCGGTATCTGCATACCTAGTTGAATCTCGTTACCGGCAAGTCTCTTTACTCCTTCCGTAATACATCATCTTGTAACTAATGATGACCCACAAGTAGAGGGGATCAATCGTAGTCCTTTCGATAAGTAAGAGTGTCGAACCCAACGAGGAGCAGAAGGAAATGACAAGCGGTTTTCAGCAAGGTAATGTCTGCAAACACTGAAATTATAAGTAACGAGTAGTTTGGTAGCAAGATAATTTGTAACGAGCAAGTAACGGTAATGGTAACAAAAGTGCAGCAAGGTAGCCCAATCCTTTTGAGGCAAAGGACAGGCCAAAACGGTCTCTTATGATAAGCAAAGCGTTCTTGAGGGTACACGGGAATTTCATCTAGTCACTTTCATCATTTTGGTTTGATTTGTGTTCGCTACTTTGATAATTTGATATGTGGGTGGACCGGTGCTTAGGTGCTGTTCTTACTTGAACAAACCTCCTACTTATGATTAACTCCCTCGCAAGCATCCGCAACTATGAGAAAAGTATTAAGAATAAATCTAACCATAGCATTAAACTTTTGGATGCAAATCAGTCCCTTACGGAATAGCGCATAAACTAGGGTTTAAGCTTCTGTCACTCTCACAACCCATCATCTAATAACTACCCCACAATGCATTCCCTTAGGCCCGAATATGGTGAAGTTTCATGTAGTCGACGTTCACATGACACCACTAAGGGAATCACAACATACATATCATCAAAATATCGAACACATATCAAGTTCACATGATTACTTGCAACAAGATTTCTCCCGTGACCTCAAGAACAAAAGTAACTACTCACTAATGATAATCATGCTCAAGATCAAAGGGGTATTAAATAGCATAATGGATCTGAACATATAATCTTCCACCAAATAAATCATATAGTAATCAACTACAAGATGTAATCAACACTACTAGTCACCCACAAGTACCAATCTATAGTTCCGGTACAAAGATTGAACACAAGAGATGAACTAGGGTTTGAGAGGAGATGGTGTTGTTGAAGATGTTGATGGAGATTGCCCTCCCCAAGATGGGAGAGTTGTTGGTGATGATGATGACGATGATTTCCCCCTCCAGGAGGGAAGTTCCCCCGGCAGAATCGATCCGTCGGAGGGCAAAAGTGCTGCTGCCCAAGTTCCGCCTCGAGACGGCGGCGCTTCGTCCCGAAAGTCCTCTCCTTATTTTTTCTATGTCAAAATGACTTATATACCAGAAGAGGGGCACCGGAGGTGGGCCGAGGAGGGCACAACCCACCAGGGCGCGCCTGGGCTCCCTGGCGTGCCCAGGTGGGTTGTGCCCACTTGGTGGGCCCCCTCTGGTAGTTATTTGCTCCAATAATTCTTATTTATTCCATAAAAATTACTCGTGAAGTTTCAGCTCATTTGGAGTTGTGCAGAATAGGTAGCCTGACGTAGCTTTTTCAAGTCCAGATTTCCGGCTGCCGGAATTCTCCCTCTTTGTGTGAACCTTGCATATTATGAGAGAAAAGGCATTAGAATTACTCCAAAAAGCATTATTATGCATAAAAACATCATAAATAATAGTAGGAAAACATGATGCAAAATGGACGTATCAACTCCCCCAAGCTTAGACCTCGCTTGTCCTCAAGCGAAAACCAAAATCAAAAAACATGTCCACATGCTTAGAGAGAGAGGTGTCGATAAAAACAAAATACGGACATAGAAGCATCATGTATATTATTATAACAGCAACAAACTTTAACATAGAACTTTATCATATAACTTTTATCATAAACTTCTCATGAATAAGTAACAATTCATCACAACATCGAAGTATAAAGCATAAACTCTATTGGAAACCAACAAAGTATGTTCTCAGTCAACTTTGCAACTACAATTCATCATCTTTTCAGGAAGGGTCACGTATCGGAGCCTTTTTAGCAAGTCCACATACTCAACCATCATATAGTCTTCTATGATTACTAACACTCACCGCATACACATGAGCAAAACGTTTCAACCGGACACATAGAAAGATAGGGGCTTATAGTTTCGCCTCCCAACATACTCATCTTGAGGGTGATGTCAACAATAATAACTCATGCTACACATATGTGCCTAGATCTTTCCTCGCCACATGATGCTTGCCAAAAGAGAAAATAAAAAGGAATAGAGAGAAGAACTTTAACTCTTGCATTAAAGTAAATACATAAAAGTAAAAGATAGGCCCTTCACGGAGGGAAGCAGAGGTTGCCATGCACTTATTTTTTTGTATGCTCAATCTCTTAGTGCAAAAGAATGTCACGTTATATTGCCCCTTGTGATAGCAACCATTATTATGCAGTCTGTCACTTTTATTCTTTGCCATCACAAGTTCGTACAACGCTCAATTTTCTCTTACACTAAATGATCCAACACTTTTAGAAGCAATTTTTATTGCCTTTTTGCACCGATGACAACTTACTTGAAGGATCTTACTCAATCCATAGGTAGGTATGGTGGACTCTCAAAATAAGATGTGGGTTTAAGGGTTTTTGGATGCACAAGTAGTATCTCTACTTAGTGCGGAATTTTTGGCTGGCAAAGATGGGGGGCAAGCACCACATGTTAAAGGATCTATGACAATATAATATGAACAAACATGAATCATTATGTTGTCTTCCTTGTCCAACATCAACAATTTTGGCATATAATATTTTGATGGGGGCTCACAATCACAAAAGATGTCCAAGATAGTATATTTGCATGTGAATCTTCTCTTCCCTTATTAATTCTTTCATGAATTGCATTATTGACCAATGCTATGTTTGTCAATCTCCAATAAAATTTTCTACCTATACTCTTCCTTATGTGATGTCATTACTTACCATAAAATTAGCATATGATCTTTTTCATTTATTTTCTTTCTTTTTAATGAACATGAAAGTAAAGAAAACTAAACTCAAACTAAACTTTATTATATATCTCGCACACGATTACAAAGATAGATCACTAAGTAGACACTCGAAAAGAAAGGATCGAACTAAACTTTTATTCATCTAAAGCAAAAGATAACTATGGATCGAACTAAGATAAGTAAAGGCAAAAGATAGTGGAGGTGATACGATACCGGGGCACCTCCCCCAAGCTTGGCACAAGCCAAGGGGAGTGCACATACCCGATACTCAATTTTCTTTTGTTGATGAAGCAGGAGGTGGTGGTGATGAAGTAGAGGGTTTGTCTGCCTTCCTTATCTTACGCTTGAGGACGGAATTTTCCTCCTTTAAATCATCGATCTCCTGCTCGAGCTCTACTATCCTTTTGCATAATTCTTGCTTGTTTTCCTGCAAGAGACGAAAAGGGATAAACTGGACCTTAGGTTTCTTTGCTTTGCAGGGGAAACTTGATTTCTTGAATTCCACGTGCATGTCCCCAGGTTGAGGCAATGGACCTTCAGCTTCGTCTGAGCTTGTCTCCTCCTTCCTTTTAGGGTCATAGTCTTCTTCTTCCTCCGAGGTCCAGCTATAGTGTTCCACATCCCCATAAACCTCGGGGTTTGCGATATAATCAGCAACATAGCTCTCACCCTCCGAGTCTTGGGATGACATAATTTCAGATCTGTCAGGAAAACAGCGAGAAAAGAAAACAGAAGATTTCTCTACGATACGGTGGTCAATAGGTTCGGGGGGTATATAGAGATTTTTTTATCTTGGGAAACAAGCAAACGGAAGAAAAACGGAGTCCGAAAGGTACCCAAGGTGGGCACAACCCACCTAGGCGCACCTGGCAAGCCAGGCGCGCCCTGGTGTCTTGTGCCCACCAGGGTTACCTTCCTGGCTGTTTCTTATTTTCCTAATTTTTGTTATATTCCAAAACGGACAGAAAATACTTTTGCGGATTTTTTGGAGTCCGTTTACTTACCGTATCACGTACCTCCTTTTTTTCATGATTCTGGAGTGTTCCAGAAGGTTTCCTTTATGTGTTCTTCCGGTGTCATGGTTTGGATAATATTGCTTTCAACGTTAATGGGCGTACCTGAGATATAATGTTTTATTCTTTGCCTATTGACAACCTTCGGGTTAGTACCTTCGGCATTATTTATCTTGATGGCTCCGGATCGATAAACCTCCTCAATAACATAAGGTCCTTCCCATTTGGAGAGGAGTTTTCCTGCAAAGAATCTGAAACGAGAGTTGTACAAAAGAACATATTCTCCAACTTTGAACTCACACTTTTGGATTGTTTTGTCATGCCATCTTTTAACTTTTTCTTTAAATAACTTGGCATTTTCATAGGCTTGGGTTCTCCATTCATCTAGTGAGCTAATATCAAATAACCTCTTTTCACCGGCAAGTTTGAAATCATAGTTGAGTTCTTTAATTGCCCAATACGCTTTATGTTCTAACTCAAGAGGCAAATGACAAGCTTTTCCATAAACCATTTTATACGGAGACATACCCATAGGATTTTTATATGTTGTTCTATAAGCCCAAAGTGCATCATCTAACTTCTTAGACCAATTCTTTCGGGACCTATTGAGAGTTTTTGGTAATATTAATTTTATTTCTCTATTGCTAAGTTCAACTTGACCACTAGACTGAGGATGATAAGGTGATGCAATTCTATGGTTAACATCATATTTAGCAAGAATTTTACGGAAAGCACCATGAATAAAATGTGAACCACCATCAGTCATTAAATATCTAGGGACTCCAAACCTTGGGAAAATGACTTCATTAAGCATTTTAATAGAGGTGTTGTGATCAGCACTACTAGTTGGAATAGCTTCTAACCACTTAGTAACATAATCAACAGCAACCAAAATATGTGTATACCCATTAGAGGAAGGAAAAGGTCCCATGTAATCAAATCCCCAAACATCAAATGGTTCAACATCAAGAGAATAATTCATAGGCATTTCTTGACGCTTACTAATATTACCAATTCTTTTACATTCATCACAAGATGAAACAAACTTACGGGCATCCTTGAAGAGGGTAGGCCAATAAAAACCAGATTGCAATACCTTGTGAGCAGTTCTATCTCCCGCATGATGTCCTCCATAAGCATCGGAGTGACATTTCCGTAGGATTTGTCCCTGTTCATGCTCAGGTACACAATGTCTAATAATACCATCTACTCCTTCTTTATAAAGATGTGGGTCATCCCAAAAGTAATGTCTTAAATCATAGAAGAATTTTTTCTTTTGTTGGTATGTGAAGCTAGGTGGTATATATTTAGCAACAATATAATTGGCATAGTCAGCATACCAAGGAGTGTTATGAGAAACATTTATTGCAGCTAATTGTTCATCAGGAAAACTATCATTAATAGGTTGTGGGTCATCAAGAATATCTTCTAACCTAGACAAGTTATCAGGCACGGGGTTCTCAGCTCCCTTTCTATCAGTGATATGTAAATCAAATTCTTGTAGCAAAAGAACCCACCTAATAAGTCTAGGTTTAGCATCCTTCTTTTTCATAAGATATTTTATAGTAGCATAATCGGTGTGAACAGTCACTTTAGAATCAACAATGTAAGATCTAAATTTATCACAAGCAAACACCACTACTAAGAATTCTTTTTCAGTAGTAGCATAATTTCGTTGAGCACTGTCCAGAGTTTTACTAGCATAATGAATAACATTTAATTTCTTATCGACTCTTTGTCCTAGAACAGCACCAACAGCATAATCACTAGCATCACACATAATTTCAAAAGGCAAGTTCCAATCAGGTGGTTGAACAATAGGTGTAGAAATCAAGGCTTTCTTAAGTGTTTCAAAGGCTTCTACACAATCATCATAAAAAACAAATGGAACATCCTTCTGTAAAAGATTTGTAAGAGGCCTAGAAATTTTAGAGAAGTCTTTAATAAACCTCCTATAGAAACTAGCATGACCGAGGAAACTACGAATACCTTTGATATCTTTAGGGCATGGAATTTTCTCAATTGCATCAACTTTAGCTTTATCCACCTCAATACCTCGTTCAGAAATTTTATGTCCCAAGACAATACCTTCATTAACCATAAAGTGGCACTTCTCCCAATTCAAGACGAGATTGGTTTGCTCGCATCTCTGCAAAACTTGATCAAGGTTGCGTAAGCAATCATCAAAAGAAGTTCCGTAAACAGAAAAATCATCCATGAAAACCTCAACAATCTTTTCACAAAAATCAGAGAATATAGCAGTCATACATCTTTGAAAAGTAGCAGGTGCATTGCATAAACCAAAAGGCATACATCTATAAGCATAAGTTCCAAAAGGGCAAGTAAAGGTGGTTTTATCTTGATCAGGTTGTGAGACCGGTATTTGAGAAAAACCGGAATATCCATCAAGAAAGCAAAAATGTGTGTGCTTTGATAGTCTTTCTAACATTTGATCAATAAAAGGCAGAGGGTAATGATCTTTTCTAGTAGCTTTATTTAGTTTTCTAAAATCAATTACCATTCTGTAGCCAGTGACAATTCTTTGTGGAATAAGTTCATTCTTATCATTAGGAACAACGGAAATACCTCCCTTTTTAGGGACACAATGAACAGGACTTACCCATCTACTATCAGCTATGGGATAGATTATACCTACTTCCAGAAGCTTCAGTATTTCTGTTCTTACCACTTCTTTCATTTTAGGATTTGAACGTCGTTGGTGATCAAAAACGGGTTTAGCATCAGGCTCCATATTAATTTTATGCTGACCGAGAGTGGGACTAATGCCCTTTAAATCATCAAGAGTATATCCAATGGCAGCTCGGTGCTTCTTCAGAACCTTCAATAATCTTTCTTCTTCATGTTCTGAAAGGTTAGCACTAATAATAACAGGATAAATCTTTTTCTCATCAATATAAGCATATTTCAAAATGTCTGGCAATTGTTTTAATTCAAACACAGGATCACCTTTAGGTGGAAGAGGACCTCCTAGAGTTTCAATAGGCAAATTGTGTTTAAGCAGAGGACGTTGTTCAAAGAAAATCTTATCTATTTCATTTCTTTCATGCAGATGCATATCATTTTCATGGTCTAGCAAATATTGTTCTAGTGGATCAGTAGGAGGCACAACAATAGAAGCAAGACCAATTATTTCATCCTTACTAGACAATTCTTCCTTATGATGTTTTCTACTAAACTTGGAAAAATTAAACTCATGAGACTCATCACCAAAACTAACACTGACGATTTGTTTCTCACAATCTATTTTAGCATTGACGGTGTTCAAGAAAGGTCTACCAAAGATAATGGGACAAAAGTCATCTTGTGGGGAACCAAGAACTAGAAAATCAGTAGGGTATTTTATTTTCCCACACAAGACTTCAACATCTCTAACAATCACAAGTGGTGTGATGGTGTCCCTATTAGCAAGCTTAATAGTAACATCTATGTCTTCTATTTCAGTGGGTGCTATATCATTCATCATTTCTTGATATAAGGTAAAAGGAATGGCACTCACACTAGCACCTATGTCGCATAAACCATGATAACAGTGATCTCCTATTTTAACTGAGACAACAGGCATGCCAACAACGGGTCTATGTTTATCTTTTTCATCGGGTTTGGCAATTCTAGCAGCTTCATCACAGAAGTAAATAACATGCCCATCTATATTTTCAACCAAGAGATCTTTAACCATAGCAACACTAGGTTCTACTTTGATTTGTTCAGCAGGTTTGGAAGTGCTAATATAACTTTTGTTGACCACAGTTGAGACTTTAGCATGTTCCTTTGTCCTGACAGGGAAAGGTGGTTTTTCAATATAAGCAGTAGGCACAACTGGATCAACATTGTAAATAATAGTTTCATCTTTAGCTATTACTGGTTCTTTAATTTCTTCTTTGATAGGTGGGTGATATTTAAACCACTTCTCCTTAGGGAGGTCAACATGAGTAGCAAATGATTCACAAAAGTAGGCTACTATCTCAGAGTCAAGTCCATATTTAGTGCTAAACTTTTGAAAAGCATTGGTATTCATAAAAGATTTAACACAATCGTACTTGAGCTTAATACCTGACTCTTTACCTTCGTCGAGTTCCCAATCTTCAGAGTTGCATTTAATTCTTTCTAAAAGATCCCACCAAAAGTCAATAGTCTTCTTCATAAAAGAACCAGTACAAGAAGTATCAAGCATGGATCGATCATCATGAGAAAGCCGAGCGTACAAATTCTGAATAATAATTTCTCTTGAGAGCTCATGATTGGGGCATGAATATAACATTGACTTAAGCCTCCCCCAAGCTAGAGCGATACTTTCTCCTTCATGAGACCAAAAATTATATATGTAATTCCGATCACAATGAACTAGATGCATAGGATAATTTTTTTGGTGAAATTCAAATTTCAATCGATTCCAATTCCTAGATCCAATATCATCGCATAGCATATACCATGCCAATGCTTTTCCCTTCAAAGATAAAGGGAAAACCTTCTTCTTAGCTTCATCTCTGGGTAAACTTGCAAGCTTAAATAATCCACAAATTTCATCCATATATATCAAGTGCATATCAGGATGTTCGGTCCCATCTCCTGCATAAGGATTAGCTAGCAGTTGTTCTATCATACCCAAAGGAATTCCATAACCAATATTTTCAGTAGGTGCAGTGGGTTGAGGGGTAACTAATTGTGGTTCCGTTCGAGGTGAAGATAACCCGAACAAACCCCTCAAAGGATTGTTCTCCATAGTAACAAGTGACAATAAATTTCAGCACATAGTAATAATTTCTCCTTTCCAATTTCCACTTACCAAGAGCACTTCACTCCCAAGCAACGGCTCCAGAAAAGAGCCTTGATGACCCACAAGTATAGGGGATCAATTGTAGTCCTTTCAATAAGTAAGACTGTCGAACCCAACGAGGAGCAGAAGGAAATGACAAGCGGTTTTCAGCAAGGTAATGTCTGCAAGCACTGAAATTATAAGTAACGAGTAGTTTGGTAGCAAGATAATTTGTAATGAGCAAGTAACGGTAATGGTAACAAAAGTGCATAAAGGTAGCCCAATCCTTTTGAGGCAAAGGACAGGCCAAAATGGTCTCTTATGATAAGCAAAGCATTCTTGAGGGTACATGGGAATTTCATCTAGTCACTTTCATCATGTTGGTTTGATTTGTTTTCGCTACTTTGATAATTTGATATGTGGGTGGACCGGTGCTTAGGTGCTGTTCTTACTTGAACAAACCTCCTACTTATGATTAACCCCCTCGCAAGCATTCGCAACTACGCGAAAAGTATTAAGAATAAATCTAACCATAGCATTAAACTTTTGGATCCAAATCAGTCCTTTACGGAATAGCACATAAACTAGGGTTTAAGCTTCTATCACTCTCGCAATCGATCATCTAATAACTACTCCACAATGCATTCCCTTAGGCCCAAATATGGTGAAGTGTCATGTAGTCAACGTTCACATGACACCACTAAGGGAATCACAACATACATATCATCAAAATATCGAACACATATCAAGTTCACATGATTACTTGCAACAAGATTTCTCCCATGACCTCAAGAACAAAAGTAACTACTCACTAATGATAATCATGCTCAAGATCAGAGGGGTATTAAATAGCATAATGGATCTGAACATATAATCTTCCACCAAATAAACCATATAGTAATCAACTACAAGATGTAATCAACACTACTAGTCACCCACAAGTACCAATCTATAGTTTCGGTACAAAGATTGAACACAAGAGATGAACTAGGGTTTGAGAGGAGATGGTGCTGTTGAAGATGTTGATGGAGATTGCCCTCCCCAAGATGGGAGAGTTGTTGGTGATGATGATGACGATGATTTCCACCTCCGGGAGGGAAGTTCCCCCGGCGGAATCGCTTTGCCAGAGGGCAAAAGTGCTCCTGCCCAAGTTCCGCCTCGAGACGGTGGCGCTTCATCCCGAAAGTCCTCTCCTTATTTTTTCTAGGTCAAAATGACTTATATACCAGACGAGGGGCACCGGAGGTGGGCCGAGGAGGGCACAACCCACCAGGGCACGCCGGGGCTCCCTGGCGCGCCCAGGTGGGTTGTGCCCACCTGGTGGGCCCCCTCTGGTAGTTATTTGCTCCAATAATTCTTATTTATTCCATAAAAATTCCTCATGAAGTTTCAACTCATTTGGAGTTGCGCAGAATAGGTAGCTGACGTAGCTTTTTCAGGTCCAGATTTCCAGCTGCCAGAATTCTCCCTCTTTGTGTGAACCTTGCATATTATGAGAGAAAATGCATTAGAATTACTCCAAAAAGCATTATTATGCATAAAAACATCATAAATAACAGTAGGAAAACATGATGCAAAATGGACGTATCAACTAACTCCTTAGTCACTTTGCTTGCAAGGCTTCTTATGATGTGTATTACCGAGAGGGCCCAGAGATACCTCTCCGATACTCGGAGTGACAATTCTAATCTTGATCTATGCCAACTCAACAAACACCTTCGGAGATACCTGTAGAGCATGTTTATGATCACCCAGTTACGTTGTGAGGTTTGATAGCACACAGGGCATTCCTCCGGTATTCGGGAGTTGCATAATCTCATAGTCGAAGGAATATGTATTTGACATGAAGAAAGCAATTGCAATAAACTGAACAATCAATATGCTAAGCTAACGGATGGGTCTTGTCCATCACATCATTCTGCTAATGATGTGATCCTGTTATCAAATGACAACACATGTCAATGGTTAGGAAACCTTAACCATCTTTGATCAACGAGCTAGTGTAGTAGAGGCTTACTAGGGACACGGTATTTGTTTATGTATTCACACATGTATTTAAATTTCCGATCAATACAATTCTAGCATGAATAATAAACCATTATCATGAATATGGAAATATAAAATAACAACTTTATTATTGCCTCTAGGGCATATTTCCTTCAGTCTCCCACTTGCACTAGAGTAAATAATCTATTTCACGTCGCCATGTGATTAACACCCATAGATCACATCGCCATGTGACCAACACCCAAAGAGTTTACTAGAGTCAATAATCTAGTTCTCATCACCATGTGATTAACACCCAAAGAGTACTAAGGTGTGATCATGTTTTGCTTGTGAGAGAAGTTTAGTCAACGGGTCTGCCACATTCAGAGCCCTATGTATTTTGCAAATTCCTATGTCTACAATGCTCTGCATGTAGCTACTCTAGCTAATTGCTCCCACTTTCAATATGTATCCAGATTGAGACTCGGAGTCATCTGGATCGGTGTTAAAGCTTGCATCGACGTAACCCTTTACGACGAACTCTTTATCTACCCCATAACCGAGAAACATTTCCTTAGTCCTCTTTAAGGCACCTAAGGATAATTTTGACCGCTGTCCAGTGATCTACTTCTGGATCACTATTGTACCCCCTTGCCAAACTCATGGCAAGGTACACAATAGGTTTGGTACATAGCATGGCATACTTTATAGAACCTATGGCTGAGGCATAGGGAATGACTTTCATTCTCTCTCTATCTTCTGCCGTGGTCGGGTTTTGAGTCTTACTCAACTTCACACCTTGCAACACATGCAAGAACCCTTTCTTCTTCACAACTTTGTCAAGGTATGTGCTTTGTGAAAGTCCTATCAAGCGTCTTGATCTATCTCTATAGATCTTGATGCCGAGTATATAAGTAGCTTCAACGAGGTGTTTCATTGAAAAATTCTTATTCAAGTATCCTTTTATGCTATCCAAAAATTCTATATCATTTCCAATCAATAATATGGCATCCACATATAATATCAGAAATGCTACACAGCTCCCACTCACTTTCTTGTAAATACAGGGTTCACCGTAAGTCTGTATAAAACCATATGCTTTGATCACCTCATCAAAGCGTATATTCCAACTCTGAGATGCTTGCACCAGTCCATAGATGGATTGCTGGAGCTTGCACACTTTGTTAGCACCTTTAGGATCGACAAAACCTTCTGGTTGCATCATATACAACTCTTCTTTAAGAAATCCATTAAGGAATGCAGTTTTGATGTCCATTTGCCAGATTTCATAATTATAAAATGCGGCAATTGCTAACATGATTTGGACAGACTTAAGCATCGCTACGGGTGAGAAAGTCTCATCGTAGTCAACTCCTTGAACTTGTCGAAAACCTTTCGCGACAAGTCGAGCTTTGTAGATAGTAACATTACCATCAGCGTTAGTCTTCTTGAAGATCCATTTATTCTCAATGGCTTGCCAATCATCGGGCAAGTCCACCAAAGTCCACACTTTGTTCTCATACATGGATCTTATCTCAGATTTCATGGCCTCAAGCCATTTATCGGAATCTGGGCTCATCATAACTTCTTCATAGTTCGTAGGTTCGGCATGGTCTAGTAACATGATTTCCAGGACAGGATTACCGTACCACTCTGTTGCGGAATGTGCTCTGTTCGACCTACGAGGTCTAGTAGTAACTTGATCCGAAGTTTCATGATCATCATCTTTAACTTTCTCTCTAGTTGGTGTAGGCATCACGGGAACGGATTTCTCTGATGTGCTACTTTCCAAATTGAGAGAAGGTACAATTACCTCATCAAGTTATACTTTCCTCCCACTCACTTCTTTTGAGAGAAACTCCTTCTCTAGAAATGTTCCATTCTTGGCAACAAAGATTGTCGGTGTACTAAGTATTGGGCCATTAGTACCCCGTACTTGTGCACGGGCAGTTGTAGCCATACTCGCGGCAAGGCTTGTCAGGGAACAGTTCGAGGGTGACTCAGGCCACCAAAGAAATTCTCAAGTCAAAGATATGAGGATCAGCAGATAAGAAGAGCTGGAATCCGAAGGCCAACTTCCTCGGCAAGATCGCCAAGCCCGGCAAGGTTCGGCGCCCGGCAAGGCTCGGCGCCCGGCAAGGTTCAACACCCGGCAAGGTTTTGTTGCTGTGCCACTGCTCTGGCACAGCAACAAACCTGACATTCTGGGTCCTTCTTTGGATGCGTGGCAACGCACCAGTGGAGGAGAGCTTAAGTGGTGCTGATGGGATGGCCCCTTTTTCCATCCCCAAGAAAGTGAGGACACCTAAACGGACACCTCACGGTGCATTAAATGCGTTCGTCCTAATCCGTCAGGGGTTAGGTATGATGACCCTGTAGCTACTTTACACCTCAATGTATGTACATTTTGCCACTGTGGTGACCCCTTTGTGGTATAAAAGGAGGCCCAAGGCAACTGCTACAGGGGAGGAAGATCTTCTGGCCCATTCTGCATACGTAGCTACTCTTTGAACATACTGTTCACTGCGAGCGCTCCTGGAGCATGGGCTCAAGAACATCGATAATAAAACAAGGCAGGAGTAGGGTTTTACGCTGATCAGTGGCCCGAACCTGGGTAAAATCTCCCCGCATCGATCGTTGGTTCTGCTCTTTGCGCATACCTCTCCCCCCGTCGAATCGTAAAGGGGTCTTTTGGGACCCCATAGGTGTCGTACGCCGACATCTTTGGCATGCCAGGTAGGGGGATTGTAGGTTGTGTGAACCTGATCCAGTGATCGGTGCCTTAGTTTCTTCATCATCCTCATCATCATGCCACCCAAGAAGAAGAGCGCTGCGACGGCGCAACCATCCACGTCCGTTTCGCCTGTGCCTTTGCATACGGGCGACGGTGTGGGTGCAGAAGGAAGAGGATTAGAGCCTCCATGATGTTCCGGTGATCCAAGCCAAGCGAGCGGCGTCGTTCGCAGTGGCAGCGGCAACCCACACGCCGCTGGATCCAGAGACGGAGCTGTGTTGCCTACGGGTGGCACAACGAATTCCAGAGATCGGAGGACGCCTGCTGGAGCTCCCGCGCCGGCGCAAACGTCACGGCCTACCCAGGTCGTGCACGACGAGCGACGTCATGGCGCTGGTGGTTCAGGGCGTCCCCATGAAAAGATTTCTGCACATCGATCCCAAGATGCGCGGGCCCAGCATGCACACCGAGCTGCCGGCGGAGGTGGCGCGTGGTCGCATGACCGTGATGGTGCTCCTTCTAACATGGCTACGAGTCAGAGCACCTCACGTACCTTGCACCTGTCGCCGCCGCCTACACCAGCGGAAGCCTTGGCACGTGCGCAGCTGCTCCTCGATTTCCCTCCTGCTCCGGAGAAGATGGAGGAGTGGCGAGCTACTATCCAGAGCCTTATTGGCTTCGCTAACAAAGATGGGCCACAAGAGGCAGGGCCCTCACAGCGAAGGCCCATTGATCCGGCGCGAGCTGATGTGGAGAAAACCGGAGGTGGTGCAACCACGGTGCACTCCCCTCCGCGACACCAGCGGCGGGCGACAACCCAGCAGGTCGATCGCCGTGATGATGTTTCCACGGTGTCGTCGGATCCACGGATGCGCCGCGACCAGTGTCAAGTTCTCCAGGAATGAGGCAAAGAGGATGCTCGAACTACCATCGAGCGGCGACGGGAAGTGCGCTATCAGTCTGATAAGCGTGCAGGGCTGGCTGTTGACGAGCCTGCACCGGGGGACGCAGGGGACTTGCCTTACGAGGTAGGGACTCCGGCGTTTACCCGTGAGCTGCGGCAAGTCCAGTGGCCCAATTCCCGAACCTTCAAGCCATAGGTCCCGGAGAAATATGACGGCAAGACTCATCCCTCGGAGTTCCTGAGCATTTACACCATTGCGGTGCAGGCTGCCGGGGGCCGAGATGACAAGATACTTGCAAACTACTTCCCGTTGGTGCTCAAACCCAACGTCAGGTCGTGGTTGATGCATCTGCCGGAGAATTCTATTTCTTCTTGGTCAGATCTGTGCCATCAGTTTGTTGGCACCTTTGTTGGAGGCCACCAAGCTCCTGGCGAAGAGAGTGATTTGCATATCATCCCTCAAAAGGAGGGCGAATCCCTGCGCAAGTTTATCGAGAGATTCAGCCGGGTGCAATACAATATTCCTGACGTTCACCTTGCGCAAGTTTATCAAGAGATTCAGCCGGGTACGTATTGTTTTATACGAATGCCTTTCGGGTTGAAAAGTGCTGGTTCTACATTTGCGAGAGCGGTCCAAATCAGTTTTGATCCTCAACTCCATAGAAATATGGAGGCATACATGGATGACATAGTGGTCAAAACAAAGGAAAAGCGACGCTCATACAAGATTTAGAAGAAACATTTGCAAATCTGCGCAAGATCAACTTAAAGCTCAATCCTGAGAAGTGCGTGTTCGGTGTTCCTTTCGGCAAACTCCTCGGATTCTTTGTATCTTGTCAGGGAATCGAAGCGAACCCCGATAAGATCAAAGCCATTGAGCAGATTGAAGCGCCAAGACGCGTCAAGGATGTCCATCGTCTTGCCGGCTGTGTTGCTGCTCTAAGCAGGTTTATTTCCAAATCTGCTGAGCGCGCCCTACCCTTTTTCAAAATTTTGAAAAAGGCAGGTCCGATGAAATGGACTCCGGAGGCGGAGGCTGCGCTGCAAGATTTGAAGAAATACCTTTCTTCTCCGCGGACGCTAGTCACGCCTAAACCACAAGAGCCGTTGATGCTGTATCTGGCAGCGACAAATCAAGTGGTTAGTGCTGCGTTAGTGGCGCAGAGAGAAGCTGATGAGGAAGCAACACCAGTGGCAGGACCGTCAGGTGACGCGGCAGGATCTTCCCCGGCAAGGATTGATCCCGGCAAGACAAGATCTGTGCAGTCAGAAGAACCATTGCAGAAGAAAAAGGTGGTACAATGCCCAGTTTATTTTGTTAGCTCTCTTTTACAAGGAGCTAGGTCAAGATATTCTGGCGTGCAGAAGTTGCTTTTTGGCCTCCTTATGGCCTCGAGGAAGCTGCGCCATTATTTTCAAGCACAAGAAATCACCGTCGTCACTCGCTTTCCGTTGCAACAGATTTTGCGAAATCCAGAAGCAACCGGCAGGATCGTGGAGTGGGCGTTGGAGTTGTCGAGCTTTGGCCTCAAGTTTGAAAGCACTTCGACAATTCAGAGCAGGGCCTTGGCGGAGTTCGTTGCGGAATGGACCCCAACGCCAGATGAAGAGGTTCAAGAAACAACTCTCCCCGGCAAGGAAATTGACCAGCAATGGGTTATGTACTTTGATGGGGCTTTTTTGCTGCAAGGCGCCGGTGCTGGCGTGCTGCTTGTCGCACCCACCGGAGAGCACCTCAAGTACGTAGTCCAAATGCACTTTCCCCGGGAGAGTTCGACGAATAACACTGCAGAGTATGAGGGTTTGCTTGCCGGTCTCAGGATCGCGGCAGACCTTGGTATCAAGAAGCTCATCATCAGAGGCTATTCACAGCTTGTCGTCAGGCAAGTTAATAAGAGTTATCAGAGTCCATTGATGCAAGCCTACGTGGATGAAGTGAGAAAAATGGAAGAGCACTTTGACGGTCTACAAATGGAGCACATCCCTCGTGCCGAGAACAGTGTCGCTGACGACCTGTCAAAGCGTGCTGCCCTCAAGTTGCCTGTGGAACCAGGAACTTTTGTGCTCCATTTGACTCAACCATCCGTGGCGCCATCAATGCGGCAAGAAAAGAGAAGAAAGTTGAATTCTGGTCAGTACTTCCCGGCAGAGCTCCCGGGAGCCGCCGGCAAGGAAGTTGCCGGGAACAACGGCATGCCTGCTTGGGAACAACAAGCTCCAGCAGGGGCTCGGGCCCTTGCCGTCGAGACAAACGTTCCCCCGGCAGAGGAGATGCCTTTAGTCCTAGCTGTCGAGCCCCAGGCTCTAGCATGGGCGCAGCACAATGTCCATTTCCTTCAAACAGGAGAACTCCCGGAGGAACAGGAAGAAGCGGAAAGAGTAGCCCGTCGATCTGTTATGTACAAGTTCGTCGATGATGTCCTGTACAGAAAGAGACCAAACGGTGTGAAATTGAAGTGCATTCCTCGGGAGGATGGACTAGAGCTGTTGGCAGAGATACATGGAGGCATATGTGGCTCTCACATAGGGTCGAGAGCACTTGCCGGGAAAGCATTCCGGCAAGGTTTCTTTTGGCCCACCGCTCTCCAGGATGAAACTGCACTAGTAACTAAGTGTGAAGCGTGCCAGTTTCATTCGAAGAAATCGCATCAACCAGCTCAAGCTATTCAGACAATCCCTCTCTCCTGGCCATTTTCGGTCTGGGGGCTCGACTTACTGGGCCCTTTCCCCCATGCTACCGGGGGCTTTGAGTACTTGTACGTTGCTATCGACAAGTTCACAAAGTGGCCGGAGGTGGAAGTGGTGAGGAAGGTGATAGCACAATCAGCCGTCAAGTTCTTTAAAGGGATAGTTTGCCGTTTCGGTGTGTCCAACAGGATCATCACCGACAGCGGCACGCAATTCACAAGTCGCACCTTCATGCAGTACGTTCAAGACCTTGGCGGCAAAATTTGTTTTGCCTCTGTTGCTCACCCGAGAAGCAACGGCCAAGCGGAGAGGGCCAATGCTGAAGTGCTGCGCGGTCTTAGGACCAGAACCTTTGACAGGCTGAAAAAGTGCAGAAGACGCTGGATTGATGAGTTGTCGACGGTTCTTTGGTCAATCAGAACGACACCAAATTGAACCACCGGCCAGACACCCTTCGCTCTGGTCTACGGAGCGGAAGCAGTTCTCCCCACGGAACTTACGTACGGATCACCTCGAGTGCTCGCTTATGATGAGCTTGAGCAAGAGCAACTGCGGCAAGATGACGCTGTGCTCCTTGAGGAGAATCGTCTTCAGGCTGCTGTGCGAGCTGCACGCTACCAGCAAGCTTTGCGCCGCTACCATAGCCACATAGTTCATGCCCGAAGCCTTGAGGAAGGTGACCTTGTTCTTCGACGGATTCAGTCCGCCAAGAATTCAAACAAGTTGACGCCGAAGTGGGAAGGCCCTTATCGGGTAGTACGAGTCACCAGGCCTGCGCGCTGTCCGCCTGGAGACCGAAGATGGCGTTCCAGTGAGTAATTCCTGGAATATCGAACATCTTCGCAAGTTCTACCCATAAGGCGCGGTTGCCAGGGGCCCCCGGCAACCACCCTTTTGTACAAGTCTTGCCGGCAAGGCATATGATCCTTTGTACAAAGCCAGGCGCAGACCCTGAGCACAGATGAATAAATTTAAGTGTTGTGCATTCCCTTATTGATTTCCATGTTCATATATATATGCATGTGTGTCTAAGATGTTGTATGACACCTACTCCCGGTAAGTTCTAACGAACCGCCAAGGTCTCATAACTTTATTTTCTCTTCTTTCTTTTTCTTAAAAGACAGAAGGATTCCTTGCATGCACATTTGCCGGGGGGGAGGGGGGGGGGAAGGGAGATATGAGTACCAGTTGGCGACGTTCAGAATCGACGCTTGCCGGAGGAAGGACAGTGACAGAAAGCTAAGTTCTAAAACTTAGAACAAGTTTCTTTTATTGCAAAGTTATTTCCTTGGACGATTCTGACTTTTGTATGGAAAATCTGCACGCGAAGGAACCCTTGCTGTAATCGGTTGCGCCCTTATTTAGTTTCGAGTCCGCTCAACGATTTAAGTGGCTGCACTGAGAACGCCAAGGAGTCTTGCCGGCTGCTGCGCCTCCAGCAGGCTGCTGAAGTCCCGCACCCAGCGCTCGCGGTAGGTTGCGCGCCGGCAAGTTTTTCAGTAAGCGTAGGGTGAACTCCATACATAAAGGAATCAGACAAGGGAGATAGCATGCATGTACCCAAACATAAGCAAGTTATATTACATTAATAAGCTGCCGCAGTTCTAACTTAAGACTTAATTGTCTTTGACATGGAATGATGACGGCAAGAAGAGGTGGAGCAGTTAATCTCTACGCTGGCCTTCGATCCTTTTAATTGAATCCACCTTCTCGAGGATAGGCGCGACAAGCTCTTCGAGCGCCTCGATATTTGCGTCCTTTGGCAGGTGGCCAAGCATATTGGAGAGGTCAATGCCAGGATTGTTATGAGCCACCTTGATAAGCACCTTGCGGAGGACAGCCCGGCAAAGCCGGCGGGACTCGTTGGCCAATTGAGTCGCCCGGTTAGACTGAAGCAAATTCAGGGCATCAATGATGCTCTCGAAGAACATCGTCAACCTGGCACTCGAAGATATCCTTTCCTCGGAAGAATACGTGAAGTTTGACAGGCCCATGGTTGACAGTTCTGCTGTGAGCTTCTCCGCAGCGTCGATGAGACGTCCAGTCCAGATCTCCGCCCCTTTTTCGTAATCAATTTGGGCGGCGGCGGCGCTCTTGAGCAGGTTCCTCTCTCCCTGGAGATCTTTGAGTAGGGCCTTCTCACGGGCCCTGCAGGCCTCGAGAGACTTCTGCAATGTGGTCAGCTTCAATTCCAGAACAGCAATAGCATCATTTGCTGAGGAGAGCTGCTTGTTCTTGTTAGACATGGCAACTTGCATCTCCGCCAGGGTGTGGAGGTTTTTTTCCCTATCACCTTTGAGCGTCGAGAGCTCCTTGCCGTGCTCTTCGAGATCCACTTCCAGCTTCTTTACTTTGTTGCTCAGCTCATTCTTGGCGGCCTCTACAGCCTCGGCAGCATCAACGGCCTCCTTGAGCTTGCCGGCGTGATTTACAGTTAGAGCTTCGAGCGCCTCTTTGTGTTTCTGCTCCAGCTCCTGGGTCCGCCGCGCGACAAGCTTCTCGATATCTTCTTCTTTGCTGCAAAGCTTGGCGGCGAGCGCCTGCTCATGTGCGGTGAGATCTTCCTTGTGAGCATCAAGCACAACGCGACGCCCCGTCAGGAGAGCATCTTCAGCAGCGATTCTTTGCGTAGCTTCATCCTGCGCCTTCTCCATATCAGATTGTTTCAGGAGGATTTCTGTCCACTGTTGGCTCACTTGTTCCCGGCCGGCAGTCAACTCTTGGAGGGCCTCGGCGTACCAGACTTGCATTTGTTCGATGCGCCTCTGAAAATTTGCTTCGGCCGCCTCGACAACTGCCATTCTGGAATCCGCTTTCTCTTTCCGGGCGTGGTGAAAAGCCTGGAGCTTGCGGAAATTTTCGCCCATGGCCTGAAGGAGCTGATCCTCTTCAGACTTGCTGCTGCTAGCGCTTGGATCGTCAACAACCTCGAGCCCGGCAGCGGCGATGATTTCTTCATCAAAGACTTCCCCTTCGGTCGGTGCCCCAATGCTTGCCGTCCCCGGCAAGTTGACAAATAGGTTCTCGCCAACTTTGAGATATTTGCTGGATGAGGGGCCTTCAGATGTTGACGGTTGATCCTCAACAACTGCCTCACCAGTAGCAGGGGGCTCCGTGGCCGGCGCAGCGCCTGGCGCTCCTGCGGCAGGAATGCCGTCAGTACGGTCACCAGCCTCCTTGCCGCCCTCTTCAGTAAACTCCTTGGCGGGTTCCTCCTGTGCAGTCTTGACGGCCTCCTCGGCAAAAGGACCGCCGGCTTCTACGGTGGCATCCGTGGCAGCCTCGCTGGTAGCGATCTTGTCGACTTCGGCGGCAACATCCCTGGCGGTCTCCTCGATGACAGCATCGATGTCCATGTCTTCCATCTCAGGGAGTTCTAAAGGACAAGGGGGAGAAACAGAATGAGATCAAGATTGAAGCTCAAGAAGACAAAACAAAGAGAGATAAAGGAAAGAATAGCAAGCGTCCTGAGGCAATCAGTTACCTGCGTCGAGCTGTTGAGAGGTGGCCTCGCCCCTCCCGGCAACCTCGGTTGCCGGGGGAAGATTGCCGGTGCCCGTGCTTGCCGGCTCCTCCTCAATCAAGATAGGCTCGTTGGTAGGATCTCTTGCCGGGGACGCGCTTGTGGGCTGCGTGGTCGATGAAGGTGGCACGACGGGGGCGTCTTCCAATAGTTCTCCCTATTGCCGTTCTTCTCCTGCAAGCCCAGAGATATCAGCGGCAAGAATAGAAACCTCAGCGCCCGCCAGCGGAAAAAGAGTAATAAACTTACGCTGGGGGCTACGTCGAGGACTTAGATCCGGGCTGATGGTAGTAGTTTCCGACGCGCTCACAAAGCCTGCCGAAGGCTCGTCGCTTGTAGAATTCTTTGTCCTCTTCGCCATCCTCTCCATCATGGTTTCTGCATTACTGCAGAGACAATATAAGAAAGTCGATAAGATTGATCCAGGATTGGAAAATAAAGGCTGTGGCAAGGTACTCACTCTTCCTCTTCTCGCTCCGGACTAAAGCCGGAGATGTCGAAATCGACCTCCGTTGCAGTGCCTGTGTGGGGAGGTGGAGGGGGGGGGGTCCTAGGTCGCTTGGCTGTAGCAGGCGCCGGGGGTTGGCGTGTTTCCGTCACCTCATCTTCTGGTGTGGTAGTGCGAGACACCTCTGCCGCCTCAGCAGTTGCCGCTGATGTGGGTCTCGCACGCCGCGCAGGTTGCTGTCGAACCCCTTGCCGCGGTGCAGTCTTGCCGGCCGCTTTCTTGCCGGGAGCCTCGCTGCTCGTGGAAGGTCGGTTTGCCGGGATGCCAAATGCAGCCTTTCGAAGAACACGCTTTGTCTTCTTCGGGGCTGGGAGCTCTTCTTGCGGTTCTTCTTCAGCTGTGTCCTCGTCGGACGAGCTCTCAGCGGCTGTGGTGCTCTGTTCCCCGGCAACTTTGTCGTTCCCGGCAGGTTTTACTTCCACCACTACCTCTGCATCGCTGGTTTCCCATTCTATGAAGCCAGCGCTGCCAGCCTCCGCCGCAAGATTTGCCTCCTCCACCCTAGTGGCGATGTATGCCACTTCTTTGTCGGTGGTGGCTCGGATGAAGTCTGCTTCTTCCCGGACGGCTCTCTCCATCAAGTTATCAAAGAACTTTTGTGCTTCCTCCTCGGTCGGCTCGGCCCAAGTCGCGTCAAGACTGTGGGCATTGAACATCGGCATGAAGGCGATGATTGACCCCAGAGCAGAGTTGTTGCACAGAGGGACAATCCTTGCCGGTAACTGATGCTTGTCGTCACGCTGGAACAGCTTTTGGCGGAGGGCGCCAAGTTGCATAGCAGTCAAATTGTTGTTCAATCTAGGGCGCAGCCTCATGATGTCCGCTGCGTTCCGGTACTCCCAAGCTGGTCTTCCCCTGCTTTGTAGCGGGGCGATGCGGCGACGGAGGAAATCGAAGCCGATCATCTCCATAGTAAGCCCGGCGGCTTTCAGGCGAAGGATCCTGGTGGTGGCGATTGTGAGCCTCTCGTCCTCCACGGCAAGGCCGCTCCAATCGCTGCCTCGGACCGCCTTCTGCCATCGAGGCAAACAGAACGGATGAGGATCTGCTTCCTTGATCCAGCACCACCCAGACCGCCATTCGTCCCACTTCTCCTGGTAAACTCCCTCTGGGTATATCTCCTTATTCCAAGCCCATGGAATCCAGGCGATAGAACCAGAAAGGGCCTCCCCCTTTTGGATGCAAGGAATAAAATAATGATGGAAGAGGGCGGTATTGGGAACTACTCCGACAAAAATTTCGCAAAGATGAGCGAAGACAGACATACACATTATGGCGTTTGGCGTGAAGTCAAGAAGGTGGAAGCCGTTTGTGTACATAATGTCGTTGAAGAAGTCAGAAAATGGAGGGCAGAGCCCGCAATAGAAATATGCGGCAAAAAAGGGGTATCTGTCTGACCCACTCTTGGAGCAAGAACCCGGAATCACGCGAGTGGCGGGATGAGCCTGCGTCTCCCTCGCCCACATGCACTGGTACCGCCTCTTCAAAGCTTCCGCATCAAGCGACGGGGCGAAGACGACATACTTCTTCCGCATCTTCACCAGCTCGCTCTCCGGGACATCGGCTTTCGTCTCCTTGCCCTTGCCTTCGCTGGTCTTGGGCGGCATGGCCACTGCAAGGGCGGAAGCCGGGAATGAAGCAGGCGTGGAGGCGACGGGCGGAAGAGGGAAAGCTTTGCTCTGAGCTCGAGAGAAGGAAAGCAATGGCGACGGCCAGATTGAGAAGAAAAGGGGGGGTAAATAGGCTTGTGCCTCTGCGGTTTCTCCTTTTTATTGGGAAGGAGCGGGGCCGCCTCTTTTACTCCCCAATGTGAATGCGCCTCTGTGGGCGCGTTGCAGTTGCAGCTTTTGAGGCATGCTTCCCACGTCGCGCGTTCGGTGCGTGTAGTGGGGGGCACAGTAAACGGGATATTTACGAGAGTTAATCCCCTACCACGTGTGCCCGTGCACTGTTTGGGCCTAGCCCAACAACGCCTCGCACTCGTGTGTGGCCTAGGCCCGGGGACTCCTGTCCGTGTACTAAGTATTGGGCCATTAGTACCCCGTACTTGTGCACGGGCAGTTGTAGCCATACTCGCGGCAAGGCTTGTCGGGGAATAGTTCGAGGGTGACTCAGGCCACCAAGGAAATTCTCAAGTCAAAGATATGAGGATCAGCAGATAAGAAGAGCTGGAATCCGAAGGCCAACTTCCCCGGCAAGATCTTGTCGGGGTGGCCCGCCAAGCCCGGCAAAGTTCGGCGCCCGGCAAGGCTCGGCGCCCGGCAAGGTTCAGCACCCAGCAAGGTTTTGTTGCTGTGCCACTGCTCTGGCACAGCAAAAACTCGACATTCTGGGTCCTTCTTTGGATGTGTGGCAACGCACTAGTGGAGGAGAGCTTAAGCGGTGCTGATGGGATGGCCCCTTTTTCCATCCCCAAGAAAGTGAGGACACCTAAACGGACACCTCACGGTGCATTAAATGCGTTCGTCCTAATCCGTCAGGGGTTAGGTACGATGACCCAGTAGCTACTTTACACCTCAATGTATGTACATTTTGCCACTGTGGTGACCCCTTTGTGGTATAAAAGGAGGCCCAAGGCAACTGCTACAGGGGAGGAGGATCTTCTGGCCCATTCTGCATGCGTAGCTGCTCTTTGAACGTACTGTTCACTACGAGTGCTCCTGGAGCCTATGCTCAAGAACACCGATAATAAAACAAGGCAGGAGTAGGGTTTTACGCTGATCAGCGGCCTGAACCTGGGTAAAATCGCCCCGCGTCGATCATTGGTTCTGCTCTTTGCGCATACTTCTCCCCCCGCCGAATCATAAAGGGGTCCCTTAGGATCCCATAGGTGTCGCACGCCGACAAAGATCTTGCCTTCAGATCTGTGGTAGAAGGTGTACCCAATTATTTCCTTAGGGTATCCTATGAAGACACACTTCTCCGATTTGGGTTCGAGCTTATCAGGCTGAAGCCTTTTGACATAAGTGTCGCAACCCCAAACTTTAAGAAACGACAGCTTAGGTTTCTTGCCAAACCACAGTTCATATGGTGTCGTCTCAACGGATTTAGACGGTGCCCTATTTAATGTGAATGCAGCTGTCTCTAATGCATAACCCCAAAACGACAGTGGTAAATCAGTAAGAGACATCATAGAACGCACCATATCTAATAAAGTACGGTTATGACGTTCGGACACACCATTATGCTGTGGTGTTCTAGGTGGTGTGAGTTGTGAAACTATTCAACATTGTTTTAAATGAAGGCCAAACTCGTAACTCAAATATTCGCCTCCGCGATCAGATCATAGAAACTTTATTTTCTTGTTACGATGATTCTCCACTTCACTCTGAAATTCTTTTGAACTTCTCAAATGTTTCAGACTTGTTTTTCATTAAGTAGATATACCCATATTTACTCAAATCATTTATGAAGGTCAAAAAATAACGATACCCGCCGCGTGCTTCAATACTCATCGGACTGCATACATCGGTATGTATTATTTCCAATAAGTCATTAGCTCGCTCCATTGTTCCGGAGAACGGAGTTTTAGTCATCTTGCCCATGAGGCATGGTTCGCAAGTATCAAATGATTCATAATCAAGTGATTCCAAAAGTCCATCTGTATGGAGTTTCTTCATGCGCTTTACACCAATATGACCTAAACGGCAGTGCCACAAATATGTTGCACTATCATTATCAACTTTGCATCTTTTGGCATCAATACTATGAATATGTGTATCACTATTATCGAGACTCAACAACAATAGACCACTCTTCAAGGGTGCATGACCATAACAGATATTGCTCATATAAATAGAACAACCATTATTCTCTGATTTAAATGAATAACCGTCTCACAATAAACAAGGTCCAGATAGAATGTTCATGCTCAACGCGGGCACCAAATAACAATTATCCAGGTCTAAAACTAATCCAGAAGGTAGATGTAGAGGTAGCGTGCCGACGGCGATCACATCGACCTTGGAACCATTTCTAACGCGCATCGTCACCTCGTCCTTGGCTAATCTTCGTTTAATCTACAGCTCCTGTTTTGAGTTACAAATATGAGCAACCGAACCAGTATCAAATACACAAGCACTGCTACGAGCATTAGTAAGGTACACATCAATAACATGTATATCAAATATACCTTTGTTCACTTTGCCATCCTTCTTATCCGCCAAGTATTTGGGGCAGTTCCGCTTCCAGTGACCAGTCCCTTTGCAGTAGAAGCACTCAGTTTCAGGCTTGGGTCTAGCTTTGGGCTTCTTCCCGGGAGTGGCAACTTGCTTTCCATTCTTCTTGAAGTTCCCTTTCTTTCCCTTGCCCTTTTTCTTGAAACTAGTGGTCTTGTTAACCATCAACACTTGATGCTCCTTCTTGATTTCTACCTCCGCAGCCTTGAGCATTGCGAAGAGCTCGGGAATTGTTTTGTTCATCCCTTGCATATTATAGTTCATCACGAAGCCTTTGTAGCTTGGTGACAGTGATTGAAGAACTCTGTCAATAACACAATCAACTGGAAGATCAACTCCCAGCTGAGTCAAGTGATTATAATACCCAGACATTTTGAGTATGTGTTCACTGACAGAACTGTTCTCCTCCATCTTGCAGCTATAGAACTTGTTGGAGACTTCATATCTCTCAACCCGGGCATTTGCTTGAAGTATTAACTTCAACTCCTAGAACATCTCATATGCTCCATGACGTTCAAAACGTCTTTGAAGTCCCGGTTCTAAGCCGTAAAGCATGGCACACTGAACTATTGAGTAGTCATCAGATCGAGCTTGCCAGATGTTCATAACATCAGCTTCAGCTCCTGTAGCAGGCCTTTCACCTAGCGGTGCATCAAGGACATAATTCTTTTGTGTAGCAATGAGGATAATCCTCAAGTTATGGACCCAGTTCGTGTAGTTGCTACCATCATCTTTCAACTTAGCTTTCTCTAGGAACGCATTAAAATTCAGGGGAACGGTAGCTCAAGCCATTTATCTACAACATAGATATGCAAAACTATAAGACTAAGTTCATGATAATTATGTTCAATTAATCAAATTACTAATGAACTCCCACTTAAATAGACATCCCTCAAGTCATCTAAGTGATACGTGATCCAAATCAACTAACCCATGTCTGATCATCACGTGAGATGGGGTAGTCATCAATGGTGAACATCTCTATGTTGATCACATCTACTATACGATTCACATTCGACCTTTCGGTCTCCAGTGTTCTGAGACCATGTCTGTACATGCTAGGCTCATCAAGTTTAACCCAAGTATTCTACATGTGCAAAACTGTCTTACACCCATTGTATGTGAACGTAGAGTCTATCACACCCGATCATCACGTGGTGTCTCAAAACGACGAACTGTAGCAATGGTGCATACTCAGGGAGAACACTTTTATCTAGAAATTAAGTGAAGGGACCATCTTATAATGCTACCGCCGTTCTAAGCAAAATAAGATGCATAAAAGATAAACATCACATGCAATCAAAATATCTGACATGATATGGCCATCATCATCTTATGCTTTTGATCTCCATCTCCAAAGCATCATCATGATCTCCATCGTCACCGGCTCGACACCTTGATCTCCATCATTGCGTTGTGGTCGTCTCGCCAACTATTGCTTCTATCGCTATTGCTAACGCATAGCGATAAAGTAAAGCAATTACATGGCGATTGCATTTCATACAATAAAGAGACAACCATAAGGCTCCTGCCGGTTGCTGGTAAATTTACAAAACATGATCATCTCATACAATAACGTATATCACATCATGTCTTGACTATATCACATCACAACATGCCCTGCAGAAACAAGTTAGACGTCCTCTACTTTGCTGTTACAAGTTTTACATGGCTGCTACGGGCTTCTAGCAAGAACCGTTCTTACCTACGGCAAAAACCACAACGGTAATTTATCAAGTTTGCTATTTTAACCTTCTTCAAGGACTGGCCGCAGTCAAATTCGATTCAACTAAAGTAGGAGAAACAGACACCCGCCAGCCAGCTTTATGCAAAACTAGTTGCATGTCTATCGGTGGAACCGGTCTCATGTATGTGGACATGTAAGGTTGGTCCAGGCCGCTTCATCTTACAATACCGCCGAATCAAAATAAGACGTTGGTGGTAAGCAGTATGACCATCACCGCCCACAACACTTTGTGTTCTACTCGTGCATATCATCTACGCATAGACCTGGCTCAGATGCCAGTGTTGGGAAACGTTGCATGGAAAACAAAAAATTTCTACGCACATGCAAGATCTATCCATTGAGATGCATAGCTACGAGAGGGGGAAAGCATCTTCATACCCTTGAAGATCGCTAAGCAGAAGCATTTATCAACATGGTTGATGTAATCATACACCTTCATGATCCGTCCCAATCAAGTACCGAACGTACGAAACCACCGTGTTCAGCACATGTTCAACTCGATGACATCATCGCCTTCTCGATCCAGCAAGAGAGGCGACGTAGTAGATGAGTTCCGGCAGCACGACGGCGTGGTGACGGTTGGTGATGAAGAACAATCTCCGCAGGGCTTCGCCAAGCACTACAGAAACTAGACGGAGGATAAACTAGAGGGGACGGGGTTGCCGGCACACGGCTTGGTGAGTCTTGATGTGTCTTGGGTGCTAGCCCTACCCCTCTATTTATATGTTGAGCCCTGGGGTCGAAACTTGGAGTAAAAGCCTCCTCAAAGTCGGTTTTGCTCGAAAGGCAAGAGTCCTTCTCGGACTCCAGGGCCAGACGCCAGGGTTCCCGGCGTCTGGGCCCAGATGCCAGGGTCCCTGGTGTCTAGCCTCTGGTCTCCGCAAAACTTCCTTTTGCACTTTCCATAACCCTCGTGGGCTTTCCCCTTTGGCCCAAATAAAGTGTTCTCGTGCCCAAACATTTCGGGAAACATCCGAAACCCCTTCCAGTGAATTCCGGAACCCATCCGAAGACTAAACACTATTATCCAATATATCAATCTTTACCTCCGGACCATTCCGGAGCTCCTTGTCATGTCCGTGATCTCATCTGGGACTCCGAACAACATTCGGTGACCAACATACATAACTCATATAATACTATATCGTCAACGAACATTAAGCGTGCGGACCCTACGGGTTCGAGAATGATGTAGACATGACCGAGATGCTTCTCTGGTCAATAACCAATAGCGGGACCTGGATGCCCATATTGGTTCCTACATATTCAACGAAGATCTTTATCGGTCGAACCTTTTATGACAACATACGTAATTCCCTTTGTCTGTTGGTATGTTACTTGCCCGAGATTTGATCGTCGGTATCTGCATAACTAGTTCAATCTCATTACTGGAAAGTCTCTTTACTCGTTCTGTAATACATCATCTTGTAACTAACTCCTTAGTCACTTTGCTTGCAAGGCTTCTTATGATGTGTATTACCGAGAGGGCCCAGAGATACCTCTCCGATACTCGGAGTGACAAATCCTAATCTTGATCTATGCCAACTCAACAAACACCTTCGGAGATACCTGTAGAGCATCTTTATGATCACCTAGTTACGTTGTGACATTTGATAGCACACAAGGTATTCCTCCATTATTCGGGAGTTGCATAATCTCATAGTCGAAGGAATATGTATTTGACATGAAGAAAGCAATAGCAATAAGCTGAATAATCAATATGCTAAGCTAACAGATGGGTCTTGTCCATCACATCATTCTGCTAATGATGTGCTCTCGTTATCAAATGACAACACATGTCAATGGTTAGGAAACCTTAACCATCTTTGATCAACAAGCTAGTCTAGTAGAGGCTTACTAGGGACATGGTATTTGTTTATGTATTCACACATGTATTTAAGTTTCCGATCAATACAATTCTAGCATGAATAATAAACCTTTATCATGAATAAGGAAATATAAAATAACAACTTTATTATTGCCTCAAGGGCATATTTCCTTCAGATCATACAAAATTTTTATCCCAGATAGAATTTTGCATCTAGAAACCTTTTAGATTCTGCCGCGGGAGGTACTTTTATGGAAATCACATTAGGATAAGCTACTAAACTCCTAGATAATATTATGGCTAATTACTCTCAATGGCATACCGAAAGATCTTCTACTAATAAAAAAGTGCATGCGATTGAAGAAATTAATACTTTGAGTGGAAAGATGGATGAACTTATGAAATTGTTTGCTAGTAAGAGTGCTCCTATTGATCCTGGTGATATGCCTATGTCTACTCTGATTGAGAACAATAATTAATCTATGGATGTGAATTTTGTTGGTAGGAACAATTTTGGTAATAACGCGTATAGAGGTAATTTCAACCCTAGGCCGTTTCCTAGCAATTCTTCTAATAATTATGGTAATTCCTACAGTAATTCTTATGGAAATTATAATAAGATGCTCTCTGATCTTCACAACAATATTAAAGAATTTATTAATTCACAAAAAGTTTTCAATGCTATGGTTGAAGAAAAATTGCTCAAGATTGATGATTTGGCTATGAACGTTGATAGAATTTCTCTTGAGATTGTTTCTTTGAAAATTAGATCTATGCCACCAAATCATGATATTAATGAATCTCTTAATGCTATTAAAATTTCTATTGATGAGTGCAAAGAAAGAACCGCTAGGATGCTTGCTAAGCGAGATTGGTTTGTTAAAACGTGTTCTTCGATTTCTTGTGAAAATAATGATGAAGATCTTAAAGTGATTGGTGTGACTCCTATTGAATCTTTGTTTTCTAATATAAAACTTGATAAATATGGGACTGAATATGAGTCAACTTTAGCTAGAAGGCGTCCCAATGATTTGGAGTTTTAAGATCTTAATGCAAAAATTGCTAAAAGTGGGATTAGAGAGGTCAAAACTTTAAGTAGCGATGAACCCACTCTTTTGGATTTCAAGGATTTTAATTATTTTAATTGTTCTTTGATAGATTGTATTTCCTTGTTGCAATCCATGTTGAATTCTCCTCATGCTTATAATCAAAATAAAGCTTTTACTAAACATATCGTTGATGCTATGATGAAATCTTTTGAAGAAAAACTTGAGTTGGAAGTTTCTATCCCTAGGAAGCTTTATGATGAGTGGGAACCTACTTTTAAGATTAAAATTAAAGATTATGAGTGCCATGCTTTGTGTGATTTGGGTGCTAGCGTTTCCACGATTCCAAAAAGTTTATGTGATGTGCTAGGTTTTCGTGAATTTGATGATTGTTCTTTAAATTTGCATCTCGCGGATTCCACTATTAAGAAACCTATGGGAAGAATTAATGATGTTCTTATTGTTACAAATAGGAATTATATTCCCATAGATTTCATTGTGCTTGATATAGATTGCAATCCTACATGTTCTATTATTCTTGGTAGACCTTTCCTTAGAACGATTGGTGCAATTATTGATATGAATGAAGGAAACATTAGATTTCAATTTCCGTTAAGGAAGGGCATGGAACACTTTCCAAGAAATAAAATTAAGTTGCCATATGAATCCATTATGAGAGCTACTTATGGATTGCATACCAAAGATGACAATACCAAGATCTATGTTTTATGCCTAGCTAGGGGCGTTAAACAATAGCGCTTGTTGGGAGGCAACCCAATTTTATTTTTATGTTTTTGTTTTTGGTTATGTTTTTAAATAAATACAAATTATTATCACTGTTGTAATTGTGTTTTGTTGTTTTAAATAGTGTTTGAGCCAAGTAAGACCTTTGGGATGGCTTACGGTGATAGTTGATTTGATCTTGCTAAAAAACAGAAACTTTTGCGTCCAGTAACAGAATTGTTTAAATTCATTGGAGCATGTAAAAACCCTGGATTTTTTTACACAATATTGATATACAAATTGCCACTGTTGTCCTATTTTTTGTAGTTACATAAGTAGGAGATAAATTCATATCTTCCCAGACTGTTCTGTTTTTTACGGATTCTGTTTTCTATGTGTTGTTTGCTTATTTTGATGAATCTATGGGTAGTATCGGGGGGTATGAACCATGGAGAAGTTGGAATATAGTAGATATTAAACCAATATAAATAAATAATGAGTTCATAACAGTACCAAAATGTGGTGATTTATTTTCTTATACTAACGGATCTCATGAGTTTTCTGTTCAATTTTGTGTTGTGAAGTTTTCAAGTTTTGGGTAAAGATTTGATGGACTATTGAATAAGGAATGGCAGGAGCCTAATCTTGGGGATGCCCAAGGCACCCCAAGTTAATACTCAAGGACAACCAAGCATCTAAGCTTGGGGATGCCATGGATGGCATCCCCTCTTTCGTCTTCGTCTATCGGTAAATTTACTTGAGGCTATATTTTTATTCACCACATGATATGTGTTTTGCTTGGAGCGTCTTGTATGATATGAGTCTTTGCTTTTTATTTTGCCATAATAATCATTTCTATACACACCTTTTGAGAGGGACACGCAAGAATCGTGAATTTATTAGAATACTCTATGTGCTTCACTTATATCTTTTGAGCTAGGCAATTTTGCTCTAGTGCTTCACTTATATCTTTTTAGAGCACGGCTGTGGCTTTATTTTATATAAATTGTTGAAATCTCATGCTTCACTTATATTATTTTGAGAGTCTCTCTAAACAACATGGTAATTTGCATATGTTATGAATTTAGTCCTAATATGATGGGCATCCAAGAGGGATATAATAAAAACTTTCATATAAAGAGCATTGAATACTATGAGAAGTTTGATTCCTTATGATTGTTTTGAGATATAAAGATGGTGATATTAGAGTCATGCTAGTGAGTAATTGTGGATTGGTATAAATACTTGTGTTAAAGTTTGTGATTCCCGTAGCATGCACGTATGGTGAACCGTTATGTGATGAAGTCGGAGCATGATTTATTTATTGATTGTCTTCCTTATGAGTGGCGGTCGGGGACGACCGATGGTCTTTTCCTACCAATCTATCCCCCTAGGAACATGCGTGTAGTACTTTGTTTCGATAGCTAATAAACTTTTGCAATAAGTATGTGAGTTCTTTATGACTAATGTTGAGTCCATGGATTATACGCACTCTCACCCTTCCAGCATTGCTAGCCTCTCTAGTACCGCGCAACTTTCTCCCATGCACTACACCCACCATATACCCTTCCTCAAAACAGCCACCATACCTACCTATTATGGCATTTCCATAGCCATTCCAAGATATATTGTCATGCAACTTCCACCGTTTCGTTTATTATGACACGCTTCATCATTGTCATATTGCTTTGCATGATCATGTAGTTGACATAGTATTTGTGGCAAGGCCACCGTTCATATTTTTTTATACATGTCTCTCTTGATCATTGCACATCCCGGTACACCACCGGAGGCATTCATATAGTGTCATATTTTTGTTCTAAGTATCGAGTTGTAATTCTTGAGTTGTAAGTAAATAAAAGTGTGATGATCATCATTATTAGAGCATTGTCCCATGTGAGGAAAGGATGATGGAAGCTATGATTCCCTCACAAGTTGGGATGAGTCTTCGGACTTTACAAAAATAAAAGAGGCCAAAAGAAGCCCAAACAAAAAAATGAGAGAAAAGAGAGAAGAGGCAATGCTACTATCCTTTTACCACACTTGTGCTTAAAAGTAGCACCATGATCTTCATGATAGAGAGTTTCCTATGTTGTCACTTTCATATACTAGTGGGAATTTTTCATTATAGAACTTGGCTTGTATATTCCAACGATGGGCTTACCCAAATTGCCCTAGGTCTTCGTGAGCAAGTGAGTTGGATGCCCACCCACTTAGTTTCTTTTTGAGCTTTCATAAACTTATAGCTCTAGTGCATCCGTTGCATGGCAATCCCTACTCACTCACATTGATATCTATTGATGGGCCTCTCCATAGCCCATTGATACGCCTAGTTGATGTGAGACTATCTCCTTCTTTTTGTCTTCTCCACAACCACCATATTCTATTCCACCTATAGTGCTATATCCATGGCTCACGCTCATGTATTGCGTGAAAGTTGAAAAGGTTTGAGAACATCAAAAGTATGAAACAATTGCTTGGCTTGTCATCGGGCTTGCCATCGGAGAACATCAAACATATCTATAATTTTTTATTGTTCCATGCTATTATATTATCTGTTTTGGATGTTTTATATGCATTAATATGTTATTTTATATTATTTTTGGGACTAAATTATTAACCTAGAACCCAATGCCAGTTTCTGCTTTTTCCTTGTTTCTGAGTTTTACAGAAAAGGAATACCAAACGGAGTCCAAACGGAATAAAACTTTCGCGATGATTTTTCTTAGACCAGAAGACACACGTAGGACTTGGAGAGGAAGGCAGAAGAGTCCTGAGGGAGTCCTCCAACCCTAATCTTTGGCCTATAAATTCAGAAATATTCCCAAACCACCAGAAGCGTCCACCAAAATACTTTTCCACTGCCGTAACCTTCTGTACCCGTGAGATCCCATCTTGGGGCCTTTTCCGGCATCCTGCCGGTGGGGGATTCGATCACGGAGGGCTTCTACATCAACTCTATTGCCCTTCCAATGAAGCGTGAGTAGTTTACCACAGACCTACGGGTCCATAGCTAGTATCTAGATGGCTTCTTCTCTCTATTTGATCCTCAATACAGTGTTCTCCTTGTTGTTCTTGGAGATCTATCCGATGTAATATTCTTTTGCTGTGTGTTTGTCGAGATCCGATGAATTGTGGATTTATGATCAGTTTATCTATGAATATTATTTGAATCTTCTGTGAATTCTTATATGCATGATTTGATATCTTTGTATTTCTCTTTGAATTATCGGTTTGGTTTGGCCAACTAGATTGGTTCTTCTTGCAATGGGAGAGGTGCTTAGTTTTGGGTTCAATCTTGCGGTGTCCTCACCCAGTGAACAAGTAGGGGTAGCGAGGCACGTATTGTATTGTTGCCATCAAGGTTAAAAAGATGGGGTTTTCATCATATTGCTTGAGTTTATCCCTCTACATCATGTCATCTTACTTAAGGCGTTACTCCATTCTTATGAACTTAATACTCTAGATGCATGCTGGATAGCGGTCGATGTGTGGAGTAATAATCGTAGATGCAGAATCATTTCGGTCTACTTGACACGGACGTGATGCCTATATTCATAATCATTGCCTTGGATATTGTCATAACTTTGCGCTTTTCTATCAATTGCTCGACAGTAATTTGTTCACCCATCGTATTATTTGCCTTCAAGAGAGAAGCCTCTAGTGAAACCTATGGCCCACGGGTCTATTTTCCATCATATATTTTCAGATCTATAAACCAAAAAACCCAAAAATACCTTGCTGCAATTTATTTACTTTTACGTTTTAGTAAGCTTATATATCTATCTCTATCAGATCTCACCTTTGCAAGTGACCATGTAGGGATTGACAACCCCTTTATTGCGTTGGGTGCAAGTGTTTGATTGTTTGTGCAGGTGCGTAGATTGGAGACTGGTGTATATCTCCTACTGGATTGATACCTTGGTTCTTAACTGAGGGAAATACTTATCTCTACTTTGCTGCATCACCCTTTCCTCTTCAAGGGAAAAACCAACGCAAGCTCAAGAAGTAGCAGCGCGCCAGGTAGGGGGCACATTGGGGAGAATCAAGCGCGTCGATTCCTTTGGAGTTCATCATCATCATCACCACCCATGGTGCCCAAGAAGAAGGGCTCCATGGCGGCCAAGTCGTCTATGTCCTAGCACCCATTGCCTTTGTCAGCGGGCGGCCTTGGCGGTGGCGCCGCCGCGGATGGAGCGAATGCCGCGGTGGGTGCGACCGGTGCAGGTGGCACGGTTGCCGAGCCCGCCGTGATAAGAGCAGGCGCTTACCCCGACGCTCAAGGGAAGACGACGTTCATAACGTGGGTGATGCGGGTGCTCTTCCCCCGCCTCCTCCTCACGCCCGCAAACGCAGTCACCAGAGCGACCCCGCTCGATCAGGCGCGAACCGCAGCCCTCCCGCCTTGGCAGTGCCAACGGCGGCCAGGGGAGCGACCTCGTAACGCATGACGATCCCATCGCAAGATGAGTGTGATGTGATGTTGAGCGGTGTTGTTGTGCCTCCTCAACAACACCCGCATGGCAAATCGCCCATCGACCAAGCTCAAGACCCACGAGCGCAGCTTCCGCCACGCCAATTCGCTATTTCCCCCACGGTGCGGCGACAAGAACGCAACAACGCTCCTAATGGCTCCGCCAGGAATCGACCGACGTCGCGCTCTTCGTGTTCCAACCTTCCTTCAATGATGACGGAGGTGATGGCACGAGCACATATGTTGCTAGATTTTCCTCCAGTAGCTCACAAGATGGATGAGTGGAGCGCCACCATGTGGAGTTTGATCGAGTTTGCTGATGCGAACAGGTCTGAGTTGGCGGAGCCTTCGCGGCAGCCACCAACTGCGCCTGCGCCTCAAACTGAAGGCCGTGCGGCAGGTAGCGCACCCACGGTGCAGTCACCTCCTCGGCAACAATCTCAACGGCATCACCGACACTCATAATGGACCCGAGGGGATGTGCATCCCGACGACGCATCAATGGCTTCCTCAGACACACAGATGCAGCGAGACTAAAGGTAAGGGTTGCTAGATAGATGAGCGAAAGATCCTCGCACCACTATCTAGTAGCACCGGGAGGCGTGCCGCCAGTCAGACAAGCGCAATGGTTCAGTCGTTAATGAGCCAGCGTCCGTTGTCGGTGGGTACTTACCTTACAAGGTTGGGTGTCTGCCTTCACACTTAAGTTGCGGCAAGTCCGTTGGTCGTCCGTCCACGCATTCAAGCCAGAGGTCCCTAAAAAATATGACGGCAATCAGAACCCGACAGAGTTCTTGGGCATTTATACAATTCTCGTGCAAGCTGCCGGGGGAAGGGATGAGAAGATCTTAGCCAACTACTTCCCGTTGGTACTCAAGCCCAACGTGAGGTCTTGGCTAATGAACTTACCGGAAAATTCCATTTCCTCTTGGTCAGATCTTTGCAATGAATTTGTTGGTGCTTTTACCGGGGGACAAAAAGTTCCAGGGTTGCCCAGCGATTTGCAAGTGATCCGACAAAAGGAAGGACAGAGCCTGCGCAAGTACATCCAGAGGTTCAGCCGCGTGCATCGCAGCATACCGAATATTCACCCCACGGCCGTGGTTGCCGCATTCCACATGAATGTGCACAATCGCAAGATGCGGGAGAAGATGCACATCTGCTTGCCGAAGAGCGTCAACGAACTCTATACATTGGCAGGCAAGTGTGCGCGCGCTGAAGAAGGGAGAAGGCTTCCCGGGGAGGATGATGCCGCTGAAGTTGATTCTGGCGATGACGATGCAACTTCCTTGGAAAAGAATGCTTGAAGACGCAACCGAAAGTGTAGAGGAAAATTAGTTATGGATGTGGAAGGATCCGGCAACTCCAACCCCGCCAAGAAACCCAAAACGGAGAGTACCGGCAAGGAAGTGCCTACATGCGCTGATTGCCATGTTGCCGTGGCGGGAGAGAAAGCTGGCAAGTCCGACGGGCCATACTGCAAGATCCACCGTACCAAAGGCCATGACCTACAGGAGTGCCGTGAAGTCGAGCAACTGGTTGAGAAACAGAAAGCGGGGTATGAGAAGCGGGACAAGGAAAAAGGCCAGGACAGTACGGGTTGATCCAGCCAGAGGGGCTGTGGTGGTCGAGGCGGATGTCGCGACAACGCTGGCCAGAAGAAAGAAAAGCCTGCCAGGGGCAGAGAAAAGAAAGAAGAAGATGAAGGAAGTGAGGATGAAGATGATGAGTCTAGCGAACAAGAATTCTAGAGAGCGACGGAAGCCATGTGCATTGACGGGGGTGCATCTTTGCACTCCTCCCATCACCAGCTTAAGCAATGGGCATGCGAAGTTAATGCAGCGGAGCCTGCAGCGGATGCACGAAAGCCACTCAAGTGGTCCCACACGCCTATCATTTACAATGTCGAGGACCACCCTGATCGCACAACTGCTGTCAGGTGTTTGCCGTTGTTGGTCTCACCACGATATGCAACCTCAAGGTCCCGAAAATGTTAGTTGACGGTGGGGCCGGTTTGAACTTGATCTCCCCTGAGGTGATCGAGAGACTGCAGATATCTGAGGAAGAGCTCAAGAAAACCGGGACATTCCAGGGAATCAACCCGGGAAGGAGCCAACCGAAAGGAAAGCTCACGCTGCCGGTGACATTTGGCGGAGACTTGAACTATCGGACTGAGAAGATCGTATTTGACGTAGTTAAGATCCCCTTGCCATTCAATGGAATTCTTGGTCACCCTACCTTGGCCAAGTTCATGGCGGCGTCCCACTATGCCTATAATACATTGAAGATGCCGGGGGCCATGGGTATCATCTCCATTAACTCCGACCAGAAAGATGCAATCATCTGTATGGATAAGCTCTGCAGGGATGCGATTACAGCAGGAGCCGACAAGGAAACAGCTCCCACCAAGCCGAAGAATAGAAAAAAGCCCAGCAAGACATCTAGCAAGACTTCCGGCAAGCACACCTCCTCAGAGTGCTGCGCACCCGTCGAGGACTTGCCGGAAGGCTCTACCGGCAAGAGATCCAAGGCCGCTCCACCTGCGACCAAGAAGGTGCCAGCAAGGGAGGATGGTGTTGATGGTACTTTCACCATCAGTGCCACCCTAAACAGCAAATAGGAAAGTGCGCTCATTGCCTTCCTGCGGGCGAATGTAGATGTGTTTGCATGGCAACCATCTGACATCCCCGGTGTTCCCAGGGAGGTAATTGAGCACCACCTTGTTGTCTGTCCTCATGCTCGACCCGTCAAGTAGAAGGTTCGAAAGCAAGCTTTGGAACAGCATCAATTCATAGCAAAAGAGATTAAGAAACTCGATGTAGCTGGCCTAGTTAGACAGTGCTACATCCAACTTGGTTGGCGAATCCGGTTGTCGTCGTGTGCAAGGCAAATGGGACATGGAGACTTTGTATTGATTACACTGATCTCAACAAGGCATGCCTAAAGGAACCTTTCCCCTTACCGTGCATTGACCAAATAGTGGACTCTACTACTGACTGTGACTTGCTCTTGTTTCTTGACGCCTACTCCGGATACCACCAGATATTCATGTCCATGGAAGATGAAGAGAAAACCTCATTCATTACTCCATGTGGCACATACTGCTTTGTGCGGATGCCTTTCGGACTGGAGAGTGCGGGTTCCACATTCGCAAGGGCATTCCAGATTGGGTTTGAGCCATAGTTACACCGGAACATAAAAGCCTGCATGGATGATATTGTGGTCAAGACTAAGGACAAGTCCACCCTGATTCAAGGTTTGGAGGAAACCTTCTCCAACTTGCGGAAGATCAACATGAAGCTCAACCCCGAGAAGTGCGTGTTCGGTGTTCCCTTTAGCAAGATCCTTGGGTTTTTTATATCTTAGTGTGGGATCGAAGCGAACCCTGACAAGATTAAGGCTATTGAGCAGATGAAAGCACCCAAGACTGTCAAGGATGTTCGGCGCCTTCCCGGTTGTGTCACAACTTTGAGTAGGTTTATTTTAAGGTCTGCTGAGCACGCCCTACCTTTCTTCAAGATATTGAAAAAGGAGGGTCCAGTAAAATGGTCTCTGGAAGCGGAGGCTGCGCTGCATGACCTAAAAAAGTACCTGTCTTCTGCGTCGATTCTAGTTGCGCCCAAACACAAGAATCGTTGCTGCTACACTTAGCAACGACGAATCAAGTGGCCAGTGCTGCACTAGTTGCGCAGAGGGAAGCTGATGATGAGGAAACAACAGCGGCAGAGCCATCCTTTGATGAAACAACATCTTCTCCGGCAAGACTAGATGCCGGGAAGGAAAAAGTGGTGCAAGGGAAAACAGCTAAGAAGCAAGTTACATCTAAGAAGAAAGTGGTGTAGCGGCCGGTATACGTTGTTAGCTCCCTACTACAGGGGGCTAGGTCAAGGTATTTAGGCATGCAAAAGTTTCTCTTTGGCCTACTCTTGGCCTCAAGGAAGCTGCGTCACTATTCTGAAGAACATGAGATCACAGTGGTCACTCGCTTTCCGTTGCAGTGTATTTTAAGGAATCCAGAGGCAGCCGACAGGATACTAGACTGGGCATTGGAACTGTCAAGCTTTGCGCTCAAGTTTGAGAGTACGCCAACCATTCAAAGAAGAGCATTGGCCGAATTCATCGCGGAGTGGACACCAAAACCAGATGACGAGATCCAGGAATCAGCCCTCCCTGGCAGGGAAACGCAAATAAATTGGATCATGTTCTTTGACGGTGCTTTCTTGCTGCAAGCAGCCGGTGTCGGGGTACTGCTTATCGCATCCACCGGGGAGCAACTCAAGTACATGGTTCAAATGCATTTCCCCCTTGAGGAAGCTACCAACAATACTGCTGAGTATGAGGGACTGCTTGCCGGCCTTAGAATTGCGGTAGAATTGGGAATCAAGAAGTTGATCGTCCGCGGAGATTTGCGGCTTGTAGTGAAGCAGGTAAACAAGGATTACCAAAGCCCATTGATGGAAGCGTACATGGATGAAGTGAGAAATTTGGAAGAACACTTTGATGGCTTGCAAACAGAGCATATCCCTCATGTGGAAAACAGCATTGCTGATCAGCTGTAAAAGTGTGCTGCCCAAAAGCTACCTATGGAACCAGGGACTTTTGTGCTCCACTTGACTCAACCCACGGTTACCCCATCAACACGAGCCAAGAAGAGAAGGAAGATAAGCGCCGGCAAATACTTTCCGGCAGAGCTCCCAGAAGCCGCTGGCAAGGCAGTTGCCGGAAGCCGTGATGCGCCTACCGATGAGTAGCGACCAGGCAGAATCTGAGATTCTTGCTAATGAGATCAGCGCTGCCGCGACCGAAGAAATGCCTTTAATCCTTGTTGTCGAGCCCCAAGCTCCGACATGGGTGCAACAGATCATTCAATTCCTCCAAATAGGAGAACTTCCCGAAGAGCAAGAATAAGCTAAGAAAGTAGCCCGTCAGTCGAGTATGTACCAGTTTGTGGATAACATCCTGTGCAGAAAGAGACCAAACAGAGTGAAATTGAAGTGTATTTCCCGAGAAGATGGACTTAAGTTGTTGGCAGAGATACACGGAGGCGTATGTGGTTCTCACATAGGAGCAAGAACCCTTGTCGGGAAGGCCTTCCGGCAAGGCTTTTATTGGACCACTGCCCTCCAGGATGGAACTGAGCTAGTAAAAAGATGTGAAGCATGCTAGTTGTATTCAAAGAGCATACATCAACCAGCGCAAGCCCTCCAAACGATTCCGCTCTGCTGGCCCTTTTCGGTCTGGGGCTCGATATTTTGGACCCCTTCCCCCGTGCTACCAGGGGCTTTGAGTTCTTGTACGTCGCCATCGACAAGTTCACAAAGTGGCCTGAAATAGAACCAGTGACAAAGGTAACTGCATAGTCGGCCATCAAGTTCTTTAAAGGATTAGTTTGCCGGTTCGGAGTCCTAAACAAGGTCATCACTGACAACGACACACAATTCACGAGCCACGCCTTCATGCAATACACTAAGAGCCTTGGAAGCATGGTATGCTTTGCATCCATTGCTCACCCAAGGAGTAACGGGCAAGCAGAAAGAACAAATGTTGAAGTATTGCACGGGCTCAAGACAAGAACTTTCGACAGGTTGCACAAGTGCGGGAGGTGTTGGATTGACGAGTTGTCGGTGGTTCTTTGGTCACTCAGAATGACACCAAATCGAGCTGCTGGCCAAACACCCTTCTCCCTAGTCTATGGTGCAGAAACGGTGCTCCCCACGGAACTCATATACGGGTCACCTCAAGTACTTGCTATGATGAAGTAGAGCAAGAGCAGCTGCGGCATGATGATGTCGTGCTCCTTGAGGAAGATCGTCTTCGGGAAGCTGTGCGTGCTGCATGCTACCAACAAGCCTTGTGCCGCTATCATAGCCGCAAGGTTCATGCCTGGAGCCTTGAGGAAGGCGACCTTGTCCTTCGGCACGTTCAATCCGCCAAGGGTTCAAACAAGTTGATGCCAAAGTGGGAAGGCCCTTACCAGGTAGTACGAGTCACCAAACCTGGCGCAGTCCATCTGGACACCGAAGAAGGCATTCGCGTGCAAAACTCATGGAATATTGAGCATCTTCACAAGTTTTACCCATAATGCGTGGTTGTCGGGCCTTGTCCTGGCAATCCGTTTTGTACAAGCATAGCCTCATAGGCTTGTAACCCTTTGTACAAAGCTAGGCGCAGACCCTGTACATATCTAAATAAAACCAAGTGTTTTACAAACTTGCATACATGTTTATCTATGTGCTATAGCATGATTTTCATGTAGTTACACTTGTTTAGATCAAATAATTAACATGCCACCAAGGGCCCCATGATGTTCTATCTCTACTTCCTTTTTCTGTCAGAGACAGAACAATTCCTCACGAGCAACTTTCCCAGGGGGAGGATGGAATCGCTCACTTGGACCTGTGGCGGCCTCTCCTTATCCACGCGCTAAGAAGTACAGGAGAGAAAGATAAGTCAAAAGTTTGTTTCATTTGTAATTTCCCATCGTCTATATTACGCCTACGTATGAGAAACTTGCACGCGAAGAGACCTTGCCACACCTTTCATTCACGCTCTTATCCTTCCCTCGAGTTTTCTCGACAGGAATAGTTGCAGCTGTGTTTAAGGCCGGCAAGGGGCCGTCCTCCACCCGCGCTCCTAAACTTGCCTCGAGTTTGTTCGACAAGGATTAGTAGTAGCCGCGTTTAAGGCCGTCAAGAAGCTTTGTCGGATATCCTACTCGCAAAATACTATTGAGGGTTAGCCCTTCTAAATGTCTAAGGCAAGTACGCATTTCCAGCAAATTTCTTCTCAAAATTGCATGGGACGACAAGTACAAATCATACAAATGCGAATATAGATGGGAAACATTTATATTTGATTCGAACATGGCAACAGCCTACATATTTTTTGTTGGAAAAATAAAAGTGCTCCGTAATGCCTTTCTTGTCCCACTCCTCCTAGGGTTTATCTCGAGTGAAAAACGGAAAAAGTAGCGCCTAGGCGATGCCCTGGTCAACCCCGCCAGGACCAGAGGGACGCATCCCGACAAGATCGGGAGAGCGCCTCCCCGGCAGGGAGGATGAAGCCAGGATGGAGGGAGCGGCTAGGCGGAGAACCCCTAGCAGGGAAGACGAAGCCGGAGTCCACGAGCCTGCCGGGGTCCTGATGGAGGTGGCGGTCGCGTCTAGGTGAAGCACCCCCGGCAAATCGCTCTGCCGAGGTCCATCTACAGATGATGGTGCTGCCGGTGCCTAGCTGGTGATGACGGTGTTGCCGGCATTCAGTCGGAGTCTGAGTCGCTGTCTTCGGACTTGACGACCGGATGCCCACAACCGCCGTCTTTCCTATCGTTGTCCGCCTCATCACTGTCGCTCAAGGAGGAGCTTTCTTCGTCGCTCGAGCTTTCTACGCAGCACCCGAGACGAGGGCCTGAAGGCTCGAAGATCTTGATGGAGAGCGTGTTGGACTCCACTAACTTGAAGCGGAGGACGTGACCCTCCCCAAGGTAGTGGGCGCGAGCGAAGGTTTTCCACCCGCACCTAAGGAGCATGACGCGAGGCACGGGGAACTCGACGTTCACCCACATGGCGCCATTGCAGCTTCTGCTCGCGTGCAGCCATAGCCCGAGCAGCTAATCAACCTCCATCACCCTGGCAAAAGGGCGAGGGAGTCGCAGGCGACTGCAGGGAGGATTGCGCAGATCGACGATGAACTCGAGCGTTGTGTCCCCCGTATGGCCCTCTGCCGGGGACGGAGCAGTTGGCGGGGAAATAACAAGCGTGCCGCTCCGTCCGCCTCGACCGCGGGCGTTGCGTCGACCCTGACCTCGCCCCACGGCCCCGCCTCATGCGCTAGGACCAGCCTCTACAGATGTGGCCGAAGCCAAAGCATGGTGTCGAGGAGAAGCTCTTGCCGCCATGGCCGAAGCACAAGCCTGACCTGTTCCTCTCGCCATGACAGAAGCAGTAGCAAGGGGAGGAAGGAGAAGAAGGTGGATGAGCATCGCTACCCTCGCACCCCTCCTTTTATTGTGGGGAGCATGGGGGCTGGCTCTCCACTACCCAGGGGCAACCCCCCCCCCCCCCCCCGCTCCTCCAATCCAACCCTCTACATCCCTGGTTGGTGTCTTGCTCCGTCGACCGCCCAGCTTCGTCAATCTGGCGCTCCGACTCCTCTGATCAAAGCACTACCACCACGACCGCCCTTCTGCACCAATCCCATGCCCCGCGCATAATACGCGTCATGGGAAAGAGGGGGAGGCTGCGTTAAAGGGGGATGTGATGGCGGAAACAGCAGTTACCCCAAATCACGCGCGGGCACCCTAACGGCCTCCTGCGTGCGCTTGCGCCCCTGGTTTTTGATAGAAACAACCTACGTCAACCAAGCACCAAAAATACCAGGATGATGCTAGGGGCTGGCCCAAACCCAGATTAATGAAGAAGCAAAGGAAATTTCAAGGCACAACCCATTCCCGACAAGATCAATACATGAGTCTGTGCATTCTTTGGGCCTAGCCCAACGATGCCCGGTAGCATGTGTGGTTCAGGCCTGGGGGCTCCTGTCGGTGCAACAAACATGGGTGTTTGCTGCCCTGACTTATGCACAGACATATTGCGGTTTCCCCGGCGTGCATCAAGTTCCATACACAACCAAACCAAAGAAGCCACTCTTCGTGAGATCAAGAAGCGCACTAAGAAGACCAAGGCATGGAACAAGCCACGAGATTCACAACAGAAGCAGCCGACCATGGCAAAAGCGAGCCGGCAAGTCGAGCATGGACTTCCCGCCGAAGGCCAGCGCTCCACCTCTCTGGCTAGCTGGTCACTGGTCGACGAGGTGTCGAGCCCGCAGGTGATTAGGTGGAGGCAGCCCATGTTGGAGATATGCCCTAGAGGCAATCATGTATGATGATATTTCCCATGTGTTTATGAATAAATATAGTGCTTGGACATTATCAATGGTGTGTATCAGCAAGTATGTGACTTGTTTGTGGGACTATGCATTGTATGATGACTGTCCTAAAAGGTCCCTAGTCAAAAGGGCTGTGTGGACGCGCAGCCGACTAGACTAGCATATGACACGGTCGATGGCTTGGTCTCACTAGCCATGGAGCATTGGATGCTAACCGGATAATATAGACTCGGAAGCATTTGGTCGGATTCGACATAGTCGGATCCGAGTTGTGATAAGTTCCGAGTTGGACAGACCTAACTATGAGACGCAGCGATTTGTCATCTGTGAGTTTCTAGTACAACATACGTTCTATGTCCTAAGACCTGAGCTGGCGCATGTACTCGGGATGGTGACAGACCTGCTTTGGGCCGACCAAACGCTACTCCATCACTGGGTAGTTACAAAGGTAGGTTTCGGGCTTGTCCAGACCCATGCTCCGAGACATGGTCGAGCAAGATGGGATTTGCCCCTCCGATCAGGAGAGATATACTCTGGGCCCCTCGTGTGATCCGACCAAGATAAGCATGGCCAGGCGACAAGGATTATGAGATAATCCAGTTTGTGGTCGGCATCACTGGAGCGAGAAAGATGTCGGGCTAGCACAAGGATGACAGACTCGCCTTGAGCCCGACAACATATATCGTGTGGCAAAGGGAACAGAAGTGTGACATGTAGTACAGGTTCGCCTAACCAGCTTCATAGTCTACTTGGTGGCCGACACGCCATGCTAGAGGCCGCTACCAGCCGAGCAGGTCGGTGATACGACCTGCGACCAAGCCGACTTGAACCTAAGGGGTCTCGTTCTTAAGGGAAGGAACCTGTGAGGCCCAATCCGAATCCACGAGTCAGATGTGATCCTACTCGAACTCGGATCCAGGCCGAACAGATTTTGGGCTTTAGGGTTCATGCGAGGCCCAAGTGTTGAGCCCGCGATGGACGCCTATATATAGTGGAGGCGCGGCACACTCATTTGGTTGGTCGCTTCGGTGTTGTCACTAGGGTTTACATGTGTTGCGAATAGCCACCTCCACTCGCCGTCGAATATGTGATCATACCTAGCAGTCCGCCGCACGGGGTTCCTCCTGCACGTGCCCATACCGTTAGAAGCGGTGCACCTGTGCCGCTCCGGCGAACTTGTTGCGGGATGCACGACAGGCTCTTCGAGAGAGATCGGACAAGGAGGAGACTATCCACATGGACGCGCTGCCCCAACTCTTCTTCTGCTACACGGCATTGCGCGTCTAGTGGTAATGATCTATGATCCATCTCCCGTAGCATGATCTTGGTTGTGCTGCACGTAGGAAAATTTTAATTTGCAGTCGACGCACCCTACCATAGAACCCAATAGTGGTATCAGAGCCTCTACTATAGGATTTGGTTTCAGATTGTATGCATATTAATATGTGGAGGCGGCATATGAGATCTATTGTTGTTTATGAGATCGGCTATGTGCACGGTTGATGAGATCAACTTCACATGGGGATCGATGTGGCTATGTTTTCTGATGATCAGAATAGATGAGGTCGTGACACGACCTACCCCTACCGGTCGGTATCCGCCATCGGGGTTAACAGTGAAACATAAATCTGAATCAGATTCGTGATGATCGATATGATCGGTCAGATCGGAAAATTCGGGGTGATCGGAGTACAGATGTGATCTGTGCCTGCCGAGTGCATAGTGCCTTGTATTTCATACTCGATCACTCAAATCGGTGGAATGTGATTCTATGCATAACTTTATTTTGCAGGGTTTGATGTGAATAGTATGGCTCATGTTTATGTGATGCATGTGTGTAAATTATACATGGCCTCCGTGTCATGTTTGTCAGCTGGCAGGAGCCAAAGTGCTGCCATTATAATGTATAACGACCTGCGTGTCGACTTGTGACTCTATGTAAAATTCATTAGTAGTTGTAGTAGTTGGATAGAGATCAGGTTGGTGGCTTGGCGTTTCGGCGTGACAAACAAGATGGAGTTCCTAGATGGTCATCGGAGTCAGAGCTGACCTGGAAGAACATCCATGAAGGAGCCATACTATTTCACAATATATGTTTATTTGTGATTGTTACCCTTCTTTATTTCTATGCATGTTAAAATGGTAGAAAGATCCCTCGTTAATATCAAGCGAATTGCCATCCCCGATGTTGCACCGTCGCACGTCAAGTACGTCTAGTGGTGGGCTCATAAAATTGGGGTGCTACTAGGTGTCCTTGAACTGAAGGGTTCATGTCGGACACGGACATGCACTGCATCAGGTTAACTTGACAAGGGTATCAAAACGGTTTTGGGCCTTTTGGCAAAGAAGGTTGGGAGCCGGGGTATAAGATACTTGCCCGACCGATAGGAGTCGTATAGAGATACAATTAGCAAGGAGTTGCTTACCGGATAGGTATGTTGGCTAGCAGTGATGCTAGAGCTCACTAGTCGCATGTGCTAGTCGGATCCTGAATCACTGAGAGTTTGCGGAGGGATGCCAACTTTAGTGGGAGTATTTCTGTTTAAGGCTTGAATTACTCTACATAAACACATTGCTTAGTGATTGCATATTTTTCTGTTGTGGATCAATGGCACCACCTGCTCAACCCAACTTTGCATTCAAATCAATTCTGGAAAAAGATAAACTGAATGGAACAAACTTTACCACCAGGTATAGAAATTTGAGAATTGTTCTCAAGCACGATAAAAAGGAACATGTTCTAGAGGATCCACTTCCAGAGGAACCTGCCGATAATGCTAATGCCACAACCAAGAATGCCTACTAGAAACTCTTTGATGAATCAACGAAGATCAGCTGTCTGATGCTGGCTTGTATGGAGCCCGATTTGCAACAGCATTTCAAAAATGTTGAGGCTTAAGATATGATCGAGAGTCTCAAGAGCATGTTTCAGACACAGGCTAGGACCAAAAGGTTCAACGTCTGGAAATCATTGATGGATTGCAAGCTGAAGGAAGGTGATCCACTAAGCCCACATGTGATCAAGATGATCAGATACATGCAAGCTTTGGATCGGTTGGGCTTCCTGCTCTTGGATGAGCTGGCTACTGATGCAGTTCTAGGTTCTCTTCCGCCCAGCTATCGGACATTCATCTCGAACTATCATATGCATGGCTTGGATAAGAAGCTCACTGAATTGCATGGGAGGCTCAAGGTGGCAGAGCATGATATTAAGAAAGGCACGCATCAAGTGTCGCTGGTGCAAAAATCAGCTAAGTTCAAGAAGAGTTGGTCCAAGAAAAAGGCAAAGGGCACGGAGACGGTAACCTCCGTGGCTGACCTGAAGTCGGGAGCTTACTCAAAGACCATTTGCTATCATTTTAAGGAGACCGGTCACTGGAAGAGGAACTATAGCAAGTGGCTTGCAGAGCATGGCAAGAAGGCCGGAAATGCTTCTTCAGGCAAAGGTACACTTGTTGCATATGTTATAGACATTTACCTTCCTGACATACCTAGTAGCTCTTGGGTATTTGATACCGGATCGGTTGTTCATATTTGCAACTCGATGTAGGGGCTGGTAAGAACTAGGCGTGTGGCACAAGGGGAGATTGACATCAGGGTCAGCAATAAAGCAAGAGTTGCTGTGTTGGAGGTTGGCACGATGCAGCTCGAGCTTCCTTCTGGATTTATTTTGGAATTGAATAATTGTTATTACATGCCTGCACTTAGTTGGAACATTATTTCTGCATCATGTTTGATGAGTCAGGGTTATGAATTCAATTTAAAGGATAATGGTTGTTCATTTTATTTGAATGGAATGTTCCACAACTATGCACCCATTGTTGATGGGCTTTTTATATTGAATCTGGAACAGGAACCGGTCTATAACATGAATTTCAAGAGGCATAAGCCTAATGAGATAAATCTGACATACTTCTGGCATTGCCGGCTTGGACACATTAGTCTAAAATGCATGAAGAAGATGCATGATGATGGGCTCCTAACTTCGTCCGACTTTGGGTCGTTCAAGACATGCGAATCATGCTTACTCGGCAAGATGACTAAGTCTCCTTTTGGAAAGAGTTGCGAGAGGGCGTTCGAGCTATTGGAGCTTATACACAATGATGTTTGTGGTCCAATGAGCACAACTGCCAGAGGTGGCTATCAGTACTTCGTGACTTTTACCAACGACTTTAGTAGATATGGGTATATTTATTTGATGAGGCACAAGTCGGAAATTTTTGAAAAGTTCAAAGAGTTTCAGAACGAGGTTGAGAATCAGCTCGGCAAGACTATAAAACTTCTATGATCAGATCCTGGAGGTGAGTACATGAGCCAGGAGTTTGATGATCATCTGAAAAGCCGAGGTATAGTACCTCAGCTCACACCTCCGGCTACGCCACAGAGAAACGGCGTGTCGGAACGGAGGAATAGGACCTTGTTGGACATGGCCCGGTCAATGATGAGAAAATCGGATTTACCCTTGTCATTCTGGGGATACGCTCTAGGAACTGCAGCTTTCACACTTAACATGGTACCATCAAAATCCGTACACAAGACACCACATGAGATGTGGACCAGGAAGAGTCCTAGTTTGTCTTTTATAAAGATTTGGGGTTGTGAAGCATTTGTCAAGCGACTTATGTCAGACAAGCTTACACCCAAGTTGGATAAATGCATATTCATGGGATATCAAAGGGAAACCTTGGGATATAGCTTCTACAACCAGGAAGAGAACAAAGTGTTTGTTGCTCAGAACGGGGTTTTCCTTGAGAAAGAGTTTCTCGGTCGGGAAGCTAGTGGGAGGACGGTCCGACTCGAAGAAATTCGAGGACCACTCGGGGATGGCTCGGTTAGTGATGAGATCATACCAGAGTAAGTTAGGGAACCCGTAGTGGAAGCGGCACCGGAACCACGGAGGTCGGAAAGATTGCGCAGATTGCGTGATGTATTTTTGCTAGAAAGCGACGAGCCGGCCACGTATGCGAAAGAGATGGTGAGCCCAGATTTTGAGGCACGGCTAGAAGCCATGAGATCCGATGTTGTTTTCTTTTCAGTGGGCCCATAACCCACAGGTCTTTTCCCAGGATCTTACCTGACTCTTCTAATGTTTCCGGAGTTATTCGCTAATTTTTTCTAAGTTCGACATATGAGTCCTCTTTAGTCGATTCTCTTCTTCGGGATTTTCGTTCGCCTTCCTTCTTTTCATTTTCATCATCCTATTTCTCTCCCTTCTTGTTCCTAAGATCTCGGGACAAGATCTTCTGTTAGTGGGGGAGTGTTGTGACACCCCGAGACCAATGCTCCCGTTGCCTTCCATTTATTTTCGTTATCGTCGTGTGTTTCAATTGTTTGTTGCCATGATCTTGATGAGTGCCATTGTCATATTTTGCTTCTTCCATCATGTTCATCATTGGTTATATTGAATTGTGCCATCCTTGTTGTTTCCATGGTCATCTTGCTTTGTTATATGTTATATTATTTGTTATGCCTCGTGTCATTTTATTGCATTCTATCATCATCATCATCATCATCTGCATTGCACTATTCATTATGTTGTTGTTTGCTCTATGTATGTGGTTTGAGATAAACCCCTTGCTATCTCTCTCAAATCTATCCATACACCACCTTCTTCTTCTTCCTCTTCTTCTTTTACTTCTTTATGCAAGTGAGTTCTTTGCTGCCTCCATTAATGTTCATTCTTTGCTTAATAATAGTGCACCATGCCTGCACCCTCTCTGCCATGTTGCAGCTCTTTGTAAGTTGTCTTGGTTGGGCTAGAATTTAACTCAAGTTTGAATTAAATTCAAACTTGTGTAAATTTAAAGTCTGTAAAATTCCCAAACCACTTTTATTAAATCGGGCATATTTCATGGTTTCCAGAAATATGTCCCTCTCTCCCTACATCTATTCCAAACCCTCTGTACTTTTCTCTCTATTTTTGTTTATGTAATAAATAGAAAGGGAAAAGGTAAAGAGAAAGGATTTTTAGGTCCCAGGGGTCGGTGCACCCCTCTATCTTGCCGTCCATTCACACTAGCCAGCTTGGCAATCTGTGCCCTGTCTTGTAATAGCAGCAAATGGATTTGTAGGCTATGTGAACAGTAAAAGTGGGAGCAGTAGATTATTTGAAAATAGGGGAGAGGAGAGGGAACACAGACAGGCAACTGTTCAACCTGTAAAGATTCTCCCTCATCTGTCACACCGCTCAGTACTGTTGCTTCTTTCCCATGAGACGCAAGGATTTGCAATAGAGCATTGTCTCATGTCCCATCATTGTATATCAAGTGAAGAGCTACATCAAATCGTCGAGTTCCCGCTAGCTCGGTTAGTCTAAGCATGAACAGTTTTACCATCCCACAAAAAAAGACAGTTTGGCACCAACATTACTTAAGAGAGAGGGAATATAGACACAAGATATGGACGAAGGAAGAGGAGAGAGATTATGCAGCATGCAAAAGTTACAGAAACTGCATGCAAAAGTCAAGAGGCAGAGAGATGCCGAATAGAAAGCTTTCTTGGTTAGTATTTTAAGGAAAACAACTATTTTCACAAGACACCTGCACATGGCCTGGCGCAGCTGTCGCACAGTAGTCCGCTATGGCATAACACTCCGCATGCAAAGCTATGACAAATCTTTTCAGCAATAGACTGCTTGACCACAGGCCTATAACCTGCTGCGGGACGGCTGCTGCCTACCCCCTATAGCCTACTACTATCCCTAGAAGCACCATGAGTAGAACAGTCAAAGAGGCTGGATAAGCATGCAAAGTCTGCAGATGCTCTGCGTATAACAACGGACTACACGAATCTCAGCGGTGCCAAACGGACAGGATAACCAGGGGCCCCGACCCCCGAGAGCTACCATACCTTTTCGAAAGGTAAATCAGATAAGAGAGAGAAGCCCACCTGCACTCACCTTTTAGCCCAGCCAAGCCCACATGCGCCGATCCTCCTCTGTTCATCGTCCTCCTCCGTACGGTAGCTCATCCAGGGGCTCCACATCAGCACCCCAACCGATTTGACGGCCGAAACAGGAGTCCCTGCTCCTACAAGACCTACCCCGTGAGCCCCTTGCAGCCCTAGACTTCCCCCTTCCCTCCTCGCACCGCCAACCCTTTTCCCTTCCCTCTATTACCTCTGCTTCCTCAAGGAACAGAGAAAGAGAGAGCACCACCAAGAGCTTCGCCGTTGCTTGTGAGGTCGGAGGCCACCACGGTCATCTCCGCATGTCCATCTTCTTCCTCGACATCGTCTACGTCCGTTCAGATGTCCCACCCGAGGTCGCTGCTACTTCTAGAGCTTGAGTTGGTGTTTCCCTTGAAGAGGAAAGGGTGATGCAGCAAAGTAGAGATAAGTTTTTCCCTCAGTTAGAGAACCAAGGTATCAATCCAGTAGGAGACAACGCACAAATCACCTAGCACTTGCACAAACAATCAAACAACTTGCACCCAACGCGATAACGGGGTTGTCAATCCCTTCACGATGACTTGCAATAGTGAGATCTGATAAATATAGGTAAAACTAAACAAAAGATAAAGTAAATATTTTTGGGTTTTTTGGTTTATAGATCTGAAAATAAAAGATTGCAAAATAGTAGATCGGAAAGTAATATGATGGAAAATAGACCCGGGGGCCATAGGTTTCACTAGAGGCTTCTCTTAAGATAGCAAATAATACGGTGGGTGAACAAATTACTGTCGAGCAATTGATAGAAAAGCGCAAAGTTATGACGATATCCAAGCCAATGATTATGAAATATAGGCATCACATCCATGTCAAGTAGACCAAAACAATTCTGCATCTACTACTATTACTCCACACATCGATCGACTCCTGCCTGCATCTAGAGTATTAAGTTCATGAAGAACAGAGTAACACATTAAGTAATATGACATGATATAGAGGAATAAACTCAAGCAATATGATGTAAACCCCATCTTTTTATCCTCGATGGCAACAATACAATACGTGCCTCGCTGCCCCTACTATCACTGGGAAAGGACACCGCAAGATTGAACCCAAAGCTAAGCACTTCTCCCATTGCAAGAAAAACCAATCTAGTTAGCCAAACCAAACCGATAATTCGAAGAGAATTACAAAGATATCAAATCATGCATATAAGAATTCAGAGAAGATTCAAATAATATTCATAGATAAGCTGATCATAAATCCACAATTCATCGGATCTGGACAAACACACCGCAAAAGAATATTACATCGGATAGATCTCCAAGAACAACGAGGAGAACATGGTATTGAAAATCAAAGAGAGAGAAGAAGCCATCTAGCTAGTAGCTATGGACCCGTAGGTCTGAGGTAAACTACTCATGCTTCATCGGAAGGGCAATAGAGTTGATGTAGAAGCCCTCCGTGATTGAATCCCCCTCCGGCAGGGTGCCGGAAAAGGTCCCTAGATGGGAACTCACGGGTACAGAAGGTTGCAGTGGTGGAAAAGTATTTTCGTGGATGCTTCTGGTGGTTCGGGAACATATGTGAATATATAGGCAAAAGAATTAGGTCAGGGAGTCACGGGGGGCCCACAAGGCAGGGGGCGCGCCCTCCACCCTTGTGGCCGCCTCGTGGTTCCTCTGACTTCATCTCCAAGTCTCCTGGGTGTCTTCTGGTCCAAGAAAAATCATCGCGAAGGTTTTATTCCGTTTGGACTCCGTTTGGTATTCCTTTCCCACGAAGCTAAAAACAAGGAAAAACAGAAACTGGCACTAGGCTCTAGGTTAATAGGTTAATCCCAAAAATAATATAAAATAGCATATTAATGCATATAAAACATCCAAAACAGATAATATAATAGCATGGAACAATCAAAAATTATAGATACGTTGGAGACGTATCAAGCATCCCCAAGCTTAATTCCTGCACGTCCTCGAGTAGGTAAATGATAAAAACAGAATTTTTGATGTGGAATGCTACCTAACATATTTATCCATGTAATTTTCTTTATTGATGCATGAATGTTCAGATCCATAAGATTCAAAACAAAAGTTTAATATTGACATAAAAACAATAATACTTCAAGCATACTAACAAGGCAATTATGTCTTCTCAAAATAAAATGGCCAAAGAAAGCTTATCCCTACAAAATAATATAGTCTGGCTATGCTCCATCTTCATCACACAAAATATTCAAATCATGCACAACCCCGATGACAAGCCAAGCAATTGTTTCATACTTTTAGTGTTCTCAAACCTTTTCAACTTTCACGCAATACATGAGCGTGAGCCATGGACATAGCACTATAGGTGGAATAGAATATGGTGGTTGTGGAGAAGACAAAAAAGAAGGAGATAGTCTCACATCAACTAGGCGTATTAACGGGCTATGGAGATGCCCATCAATAGATATCAATGTGAGTGAGTAGGGATTGCGATGCAACGGATGCACCAGAGCTATAAGTGTATGAAAGCTCAAAAGAAAACTAAGCGGGTGTGCATCCAACTTGCTTGCTCATGAAGACCTAGGACAATTTGAGGAAGCCCATCGTTGGAATATACAAGCCAAGTTCTATAATGAAAATTTCCCACTAGTATATGCAAGTGACAAAATAGGAGACTCTCTATCATGAAGATCATGGTGCTACTTTGAAGCACAAGTGTGGAAAAAGGATAGTAGCATTGCCCCTTCTCTCTTTTTCTCTCATTTTTTCTTTTCTCTTTTTTTTTCTTCTTTTTTTCTCTTTTTTTGACTTGGCCTCTTTTTTTTTATTTCCTCACATGGGACAATGCTCTAATAATGAAGATCATCAAACTTTTATTTACTTACAACTCAAGAATTACAACTTGATACTTAGAACAAAATGTGACTCTATATGAATGCCTCCGGCGGTGTACCGGGATGTGCAATGAATCAAGAGTGGCATGTATGAAAGAATTATGAAAGGTGGCTTTGCCACAAATACGATGTCAACTACGTGATCATGCAAAGCAATATGACAATGATGAAGCGTGTCATAATAAAACGGAACGGTGGAAAGTTGCATGGCAATATATCTCGGAATGGCTATGGAAATGCCATAATAGGTAGGTATTGTGGCTGTTTTGAGGAAGGTATATGGTGGGTGTATGGTACCGGTGAACGTTGCGCGGCACTAGAGAGGCTAGCATTGGTGGAAGGGTGAGAGTGCGTATAATCCATGGACTCAACATTAGTCATAAAGAACTCACATACTTATTGCAAAAATCTATTAGTCATCGAAACAAAGTACTACGCGCATGCTCCTAGGGGGATAGATTGGTAGGAAAAGACCATCGCTCGTCCCCGACCGCCACTCATAAGGAAGACAATCAAAAAATATCTCATGCTCCAACTTCGTTACATAACGGTTCACCATACGTGCATGCTACGGACTCACAAACCTTAACACAAGTATTTCTCCAATTCACAATTAGTCACTAGCATGAATCTAATACCACCAACTTTATATCTCAAAACAATCAAAAGGAATCAAACTTCTCATAGTATTCAATGCACTTTATATGAAAGTTTTTATTATATCCCTCTTGGATGTCTATCATATTAGGACTAAATTCATAACCAAAGCAAATTATCATGCTGTTTAGAGACTCAAAATAATATAAGTGAAGCATGAGAGTTCAATAATTTCTATAAAATAAAACCACCGCCGTGCTCTAAAAAGATATAAGTGAAGCACTAGAGCAAAATTGCCTAGCTCAAAAGATATAAGTGAAGCACATAGAGTATTCTAATAAATCACGATCCATGCGTGTCCCTCTCAAAAGGTGTGTACAACAAGGATGATTGTGGCAAACTAAAAAGAAAAGACTCAAATCATACAAGACGCTCCAAGCAAAACACATATCATGTGGTGAATAAAAATATAGCCTTAAGTAAAGTTACCGATAGACGAAGACGAAAGAGGGGATGCCTTCCGGGGCATCCCCAAGCTTAGGCTCTTGGTTGTCCTTGAATATTACCTTGGGGTGCCTTGGGAATCCCCAAGCTTAGGCTCTTGCCACTTCTTATTCCATAGTCCATCAAATCCTTACCCAAAACTTGAAAACTTCACAACTCAAAACTCAACAGAAAATCTCATAAGCTCCGTTAGTATAAGAAAATAAATCACCACTTTTGGTACTGTTGTGAACTCATTATTTATTTATATTGGTGTAATATCTACTGCATTCCAACTTCTCCATGGTTCATACCCCCCGATACTACCCATAGATTCATCAAAATAAGCAAACAACACAAAGAAAACAGAATCTGTCAAAAATAGAACAGTCTGCGAAGATCCGAATTGTTCTAATACTTCTGTAACTCCAAAAAGTCTGAAAATTTAGGAAAACAGAGGAAATTTGTATATCAATCTCGTGTAAACAATTCAGGGTTTTTCAACACTCCAGTGAATTATTAAAATTCTGTGACTGGACGCAAAAGTTTCTGTTTTTCAGCAAGATCAAATCAACTATCACCGTAAGCCATCCCAAAGGTCTTACTTGTCACAAACACTAATTAAAATACAAAACCACATCTAACCAGAGGCTAGATGAATTATTCAAAGCAAAACAGGAACAAAAAGAAAAAAAAAGAAAAAAAAAATTGGGTTGCCTCCCAACAAGCGCTATTGTTTAACGCCCTTAGCTAGGCATAAAAACACAAATAAATCTAGGTATTGTCATCTTTCGTATGCAAGCCATAAGTAGCTCTCATAATAGATTCATATGGAAATTTAATTTTCTTTCTTGGAAAGTGTTCCATGCCCTTCCTTAACGGAAATTGAAATCTAATGTTTCCTTCTTTTATATTAATAATTGCACCAATTGTTCTAAGGAAATGTCTACCAAGAATAATAGGACATGTAGGATTGCAATCTATATCAAGAACAATGAAATCTACTGGCACATAATTCCTATTTGCAACAATAAGAACATCATTAATCCTTCCCATAGGTTTCTTAATAGTGTAATCCGCAAGATGCAAATTTAAGGAACAATCATCAAATTCACGGAAACCTAACACATCACATATAGTTTTTGGAATCGTGGAAACACTAGCACCCAAATCACACAAAGCATGGCGCTCATAATCTTTAATCTTAATTTTAATAGTATGTTCCCACTCATCATAAAGTTTTCTAGGGATAGAAACTTCCAATTCAAGCTTTTCTTCAAAAGATTGCATCATAGCATCAACGATATGTTTAGTAAAAGCTTTGTTTTGATTATAATCATGAGGAGAATTCAACATGGATTGCAACAAGGAAATACAATCTATTAAAGAACAATTATCATAATTAAATTCCTTGAAATCCAAAAGAGTGGGTTCGTTGCTACTTAAAGTTTTGACCTCTCCAATCCCACTTTTATCAATTTTTGCATCAAGATCTAAAAACTCTGAATCATTGGGACGCCTTTTAACTAAAGTTGACTCATCTCCAGTCCCATCTTTATCAATATTTATATTGAAAAACAAAGATTCAATAGAAGTCACATCAATCACTTTAAGATCTTCATCATTATTTAAAGCCTCTAGTTTAGCGGCCATCTTATTTACCAAGGTAGCTTGTTTATCAGAGATTTGGCCTACTAAATTTTCAAGATGAGCAAATTGAGATTTCAAACCATAAAATTCCTTAGACATATCATCAAGTTCTTTATTCATGTACTCCATAAAACTTTTCTGCTCCTTAAGCTCGTTTCGAAAGAAACTATTATGCTCAAATTGTAAAGACATGAAGCTCCTAACATTATTCTCAATTTCTTCCAACCTCCTAAAGTGAGGATCAACGTTCTTTGGTTGGGCCATTAAGGCAAACAGACACACCAACACACGGCACACAAAAGGCAAACGAAAAATACGAATGAAAGAAGGGTGAAAAAAAGGGTGAATCTTTTTAAAAATCGTTTTAGAAGTGGGGGAGAGGAAAACGAGAGGCAAATGGCGAATAATGTAATGCAAGAGATGAGAGTTTTATGATGGGAACTTGGTATGTCTTGACTTGGCCTAGATCTCCCCGGCAACGGCGCCAGAAATTCTTCCTGCTACTTCTTGAGCTTGCGTTGGTTTTTCCCTTGAAGAGGAAAGGGTGATGCAGCAAAGTAGAAATAAGTATTTCCCTCAGTTAGAGAACCAAGGTATCAATCCAGTAGGAGACAACGCACAAATCACCTGGCACCTTCACAAACAATCAAACAACTTGCACCCAACGCGATAAAGGGGTTTTCAATCCCTTCATGGTTACTTGCAAAAGTGAGATCTGATAAAGATAGGTAAAACTAAACAAAAGATAAAGTAAATATTTTTGGGTTTTTTGGTTTATAGATCTGAAAATAAAAGATTGCAAAATAGTAGATCGGAAAGTAATATGATGGAAAATAGACCCGGGGGCCATAGGTTTCACTAGAGGCTTCTCTCAAGATAGCAAATAATACGGTGGGTGAACAAATTACTGTCGAGCAATTGATAGAAAAGCGCAAAGTTATGACGATATCCAAGCCAATGATTATGAAATATAGGCATCACGTCCGTGTCAGGTAGACCGAAACGATTCTGCATCTACTACTATTACCCCACACATCGACCGACTCCTGCCTGCATCTAGAGTATTAAGTTCATGAAGAACAGAGTAACGCATTAAGTAATATGACAAGATGTAGAGGAATAAACTCAAGCAATATGATGTAAACCCCATCTTTTTATCCTCGATGGCAACAATACAATATGTGCCTTGCTGCCCCTACTATCACTGGGAAAGGACACCACAAGATTGAACCCAAAGCTAACCACTTCTCCCATTGCAAGAAAAACCAATCTAGTTGGCCAAACGAAATCGATAATTCAAAGAGAATTACAAAGATATCAAATCATGCATATAAGAATTCAGAGAAGATTCAAATAATATTCATAGATAAGCTGATCATAAATCCACAATTCATCGGATCTGGACAAACACACCGCAAAAGAATATTACATCGGATAGATCTCCAAGAACAACGAGGAGAACATGGTATTGAGAATCAAAGAGAGAGAAGAAGCCATCTAGCTACTAGCTATGGACCCGTAGGTCTGAGGTAAACTACTCACGCTTCATCGGAAGGGCAATAGAGTTGATGTAGAAGCCCTCTGTGATCGAATCCCCCTCCGGCAGGGTGCCGGAAAAGGTCCCTAGATGGGATCTCATGGGTACAGAAGGTTGCAGCAGTGGAAAAGTCTTTTCGTGGATGCTTCTGGTGGTTTGGGAACATATGTGAATATATAGGCCAAAGAATTAGGTCAGGGGAGTCACGGGGGGCCCACAAGGCAGGGGGCGCGCCCTACCCCCCTGGGCGTGCCCTCCACCCTTGTGGCCGCCTCGTGGCTCCTCCGACTTCATCGCCAAGTCTCCTGGGTGTCTTCTGGTCCAAGAAAAATCATCGCGAAGGTTTTATTCCGTTCGGAATCCGTTTGGTATTCCTTTCCCACGAAGCTAAAAAACAAGGTAAAAACAGAAACTGGCACTGGGCTCTAGGTTAATATGTTAGTCCCAAAAATAATATAAAATAGCATATTAATGCATATAAAACATCCAAAACAGATAATATAATAGCATGGAACAATAAAAAATTATAGATACGTTGGAGACGTATCAGTCGCCTCCACTACGTCGCCATCGTCATCTTCTTCCTCTGCTACCTCTTCTTCATAGACAGCTCCTGTCAATGCCTCGCTACGTCGTCTTCATAGACAGCTTCTGTTAATGCCTCGCTACGTCGTCTCCATTGCATCTCCCCACCTTCTTTCTCGTCGTTTTCCATCCTCGTCGCTGATCTGTACGCCCTGAGTTCATCCGCCATGGGCGATCTTGAGTTTAAGCTCGTGCTCGTGTCGCTGCTTCTGCTCGCTGATCCCACACACACAGCCTCCACGCTCGCTCCGCGCTGCACGCATCCATGCACCTCGTCTCCGTTCCAGTCGGCAGCCATTGTCGTAGCCATGTGACCCATGTCCAGCGAGGCTTGGCCTCAACGCACGCCCAGCCACCCCACCTATGCATCCACACATGCCTCCTTCCGCAGCTCTCCGCACGAACACGCGCACCCTAGCATGTTTCCGCACACCTACTGCCGCCTGCCCGCCTTGCTGTGTGCCTGAATGTGGCCGAGGTCGAGCATCTTGATCCAAAGGCCGTCCCTTTCTATTCCCGGTTTCTGTTATTCGTCCCAGATACGTCGAGCAATCACTACACAAGGTCCGGGCTGGTTATTGAACACAAGTTCTATCCTAGCCCGTTGTTCACCAAGCAGTTCCACAACCAAGGGATCTGGGGTTCAAATCGCTCTGGGGTTCAAATCCCAGCTTCCCCTAGATTTTTATTGTCATTTTGAGTTTAGTTCTGTTCCCTGATGCGCATACACACTTGGGCCAAATCCTCCTGGGCCTCTGCAGTGTGCTGCAATCCGACCCATGCATGTTTTTTTTTTTGCCCACGATGATTTAGCATTTATGCAGTGCATGCAAATTACAGAAAATGCCCCTTTTTGGTATTGTTAATAACTAAATATGCATGCATCCAAATTAAACAAACTATATATGTAAAATGCTTAGAATTTTGTATAGTTTCACAATATGCAACTTTCGTCTATGTTAAAAATGTTTAGGTCATTATGGTGCACTTTAACTTGTTGTTTACCAACTTTAACATTGTGTTTAATTCAGATCTGTACGAATTTTGAAATTTGCATATGGGGAGTTTCCGGAATTGTTATATGTTGTTTCCGGCCTCATTTAAACTTGCTTTGATGTGGGGTTCTTTCATGCATCATCTCTTGCCACGAGTAACAACATTTAACCTTGTCATGCATCATACTTGGTTGTGCATCATGCCTTGTTCATGTGTTGTTTGTTTACTATGTTGTTTGCTTCTTTCCAGTTATGTGCTTCTTCTCGATAGTTCTTGGTTTCGTTGCGATTGTGAGGATGCGTTCGACTACGTTGGTTCGTCTACATCATGGACTCGATCTTCTTTCGAGCGGGATTTCAAGCAAGATGACCATTACCTGGATATCACTACTATCTTTGCTTTGCTAGTTGTCTTGATGCTATCGCTATGTCGTGCTACCTACCACTTGTTTGTCAAGCCTCCCAATTGACATGATAAGCCTCTAACCTTTTCCGCCAACCTAGCAAACCATTGTTTGGCTATGTTACCGCTTTGCTCATCCCCTCTTATAGCGTTGCTAGTTGCAGGTGCGGTGCAGGTTGTTCCATGTTGGGACATGGATATCATGGGATATCACAATACCTCTTATTTAATTAATGCATCTATATACTTGGTAAAGGGTGGAAGGCTCGGCCATTTGCCTGGTGTTTTGTTCCACTCTTGCTGCCCTAGTTTCCATCATACCGGTGTTATGTTCCTTGATTTGCGTTCCTAACATGGTCGGGGTTTATGGCCCCCCCTTGACAGTTCGCTTTGAATAAAACTCCTCCAGCAAGGCCCAACATTAGTTTTAACATTTGCCCAACATAATAAACATGATAATAAATTTGACGCATGGGGAGTTAGCGCGACCCAAGGTTCGTTATTCAACCAAATACAGGGGGGCCAGTGCTGATGGTGTTGATCCAAACTAGAGCATCATGAGGGCTACCTGGGGTAACTCGGGGCATCAGTTACTGTACGCTTCGCTCATCCGCCGTGTCCTGAGAACGAGATACGCGGCTCCTATCGGGATTGTCGACACGTCGGGAGGTCTTGCTGGACTTGTTTTACCATTGTCGAAATGCCTTGTGCACCGGGATTCCGAGCTTGATCGGGTTGTCCGGGGATTCCAACAGGGTGGATTCGCCAATGTGACAAATATTTCCAAATGGCAGGTGCACCTGCTGAATATAAAGTGATCCTTGCACAACTGTATGTTGTGGGTAAAGCTGATGTTTGGTTGCGCTGTTCCGGCATTCTCAAGAAACAACTGACTTGGGCACAATCTTGTGAAGAAGTGCTTCGCAGATCCTCCTTAGCAAATTCCTATGAACTCATAGAAAAGTTCAACACATTGAAACAAAGCACCCTATCAGTATCTGATTACACTGATCAGTTTGAGGAGCTGATGGCTGAAGTACAAGCTTAAAATCTTATCATGGATGAAACTTGGTTCATCAGATGCTATGTTAATGGACTTCGGTCACAAATTAAGTTCCAGCTGCGACCACTCAGACCCTCTTCTCTAACTGAAGCATATTGGTTAGCTGTTGATCTGAAAAAAGGACCTGCTGAAAAGAAGGCATACTTTGCTCACTACAGCTCTGCTAAAGGCTCTACTAGTTACCAAAAGTCTTACATTGCTGTACCAGAAAAATTTCCTGATCCTAAACCAGCTGCTATAAATCAACGAGCTAGGGAACCTGGTAAGTGCTGGCGATGTGGAGACACTTGGTTCCATGGTCGTAAATGCAAACTGGCTCCAGTCCTGAATGTACTGACTAGAGAAGACCCTACTGAACAAGCACAAGAGCAATAGGAGTTGGAAGAACAGGAGATCACTGAGCAACCACAAGCTGAGGAATAGTGCATGACTATATCAGCACAAGCCATGCGCTCTGACAATATCAATACCATCTCTATCTTGGTTAACATTGGAGGGAAACATGGCATTGCTTTAGTAGACTCTGGTAGTAACTCTACTTTCACCAGCCTCCAATTTGCGCTGCAAACTTCATGTACAATCCTCAAAGATGCTACTAGGGCAGTCACTATTGCTGGGGAAGGTACTCTCTAGTCAGGCTCGTTTGTTCCAACCACTACTTTCACTGCTGGCCACACACAATTCCAACAGCAATTCAGAGTTCTGGACCTGCCTGGCCATGATATTGTCCTTGGAAGTGAGTGGATGGCAACCCACAGTCCTGTAGTATTTCATTACAATCCCAGGCAGATCACTGTTATGAAGGACAAATAAACACCTGTTACCATTAAGGCCTTTGACATTCTATCAGATGCTACTCTAATTGATGCAACAGAAGTAAACAAGCTAATGTCTGCTGGGGCCCCTGGATATGTATTGAACCTTATCAGAGACACGACTATGAAAATACCAACTAAATAAGAGATACCACAACCAGTGGAAGAAGTCTTGCAACAGTTCCCTACAGTTTTTCAAGAACCAAAAGGTTTACCCCCAAAAAGGGCTCATGATCACAAAATCCCCCTTAAGGATCAAATAGTTCCTCCAAACTCAAGACCATACAGAGTACCCCATATGAAGAGGAATGAGTTAGAGAAATAAGTTGATGCAATGCTCAGAGACAAAATCATTAGGGCCAGTGAGAGCCCCTACTCCTCTCCAGCAATATTAGTCATGAAAAAGGATGGAACTTGGAGGTTGTGGATTGACTACAGGAAACTGAACTCTGCAACCATCAAAAATAAGTTTCCAATCCCAATAATTGAAGATTTACTGGATGAGATCCATGGAACAACTTACTTTACTAAATTAAACCTCAGATCTAGTTATCATCAAGTGAGAATGGATGAAAATGATATACCAAAAACAGCTTTTCGAACATATTTTGGGCACTATGAGTTCTTAGTCATGCCTTTTGGACTTGCCAATGCACGTGGCACATTTCAAGCTCTTATGAAAAACATCTTTGGGCCTTATCTCAGAAAGTTTGTGCTAGTGTTTTTTGATGCTATCTTAATATTCAGCAAATCTCTCTCTGAACATGTATCCCATCTACAAATTGTGCTTCAGTTACTCCAAGAACACCAGCTCTTTGCAAAGCTCTCTAGGTGTGTTTTTGTTGTCCAAAAAGTGGAGTATCTTGGCCACATCATCACTGGTGAAGGTGTATCAACAGACCCCTCCAAGGTGGCTGCTATTGTTGATTGGCCAGAACCCACCACCCACACACAACTCAGAGGATTTTTGGGATTATGTGGTTATTATAGGAGGTTTGTGAGAAAATTTGGAGTGATAGCAAGGCCCTTACATGATGTTCTCAAGAAAGATAACTTCTATTGGACAGAAGCTCAAGCACAAACTTTTCAAGAACTAAAACAAGCTATGATTTCAGCCCCTGTTCTGGCCCTGCCAAATTTCTCTGAACCCTTTGTTCTAGAAACAGATGCTTATGGAGTGGGCATTGGAGCAGTTATGATGCAAAGTGGCAAACCCCTGTCCTATTACTGCTCCAACATATGTCCCAGAAATGCTGCTCTTTCCACTTATGAAAAAGAAGCTATGGCTATCATTCCAGCATTGAAGAGGTAGAGACACTACTTCCTGGGAAATGACCTCATCATTAGAACAGATCACCAAAGTTTGCAATTTATGACAGACCAAAAGATCACCACTGCCATCCAACACAAACTGATGTTGAAACTGCTGGAGCTCAACTTTACCTTGCAATATAAAAAAGGGAAGGAAAATGTTGATGTTGATGCCCTTTCTAGGAAACATTCCTTAATGGCCATATCTCTAGTCACTCCATAGTGGATATCCATAGTTGAAAACTCCTACAGCAATGACACTACTTGCAAGTCACTGTTAGAGAAGCTGCTCCTTTCCCCTGACCATACTGTCAATCAGAATACACTGCATTCAGGTATCATTAGGCACAAGGGCAAAATCTATGTGGGCAAAGACTTGGACTTGAGAAAGAAGATCCTAACTGCTCTACATGCATCTACATTGGGTGGTCACTCTGGCCTGAAGGCCACTTATCACAGAATTAAACAGATCTTCTACTGGCCAGGTCTGAAGCAAGAGGTAGACAGATTTGTATCTGAGTGTCCCACCTATCAGAGAAACAAGGGGGAAAACTGCTCATACCCTGGTTACTTGGACCCTCTGCAACTGCCTGATATGGTTTGGACACACATCAGCATGAATTTTGTTGAAGGACTTCCTAAATCCAATGGTTATGATGTCGTCTTTGTGGTGGTTGACAGATTATCTAAATTTGCCCACTTCATCCCCTTAGTCCACCATTTTACAGTCCAAATAGTGGCTCAGGCATTCATCGATATTGTACTCAAATTGCATGGCCCTCCCTTGGCAATAGTATCTGACAGAGACCGGATATTCACCAGCAAATTGTGGCAGGATATCTTTAAAGGCATGGGCTCTAAACTGCGCTACAACACCGCCTACCATCCAGAATCTGATGGTAAAACCGAATGAGTCAACCAGTGTATTGAGAACTACCTCCGCTGCCTAACATCCACACAACCCAGGAAATGGGCCACACATTTATCCATGGCAAAATACTGGTAGAATACTTCATATCACTCTACCCTCAAGAAGACACCCTTTGAGGCATCTTATGAATATCCTCCTCCTAATATCTGCGAGAACATCTTACCTGACCAAATGAGTGGGGATGCTCAGCAGTTCTTCAATGACAGAGACGCTCTTCTGCAACACTTGAAATCCAATCTGTCAGCAGCCCAAGCCCGTATGAAAAAGTATGCTGATCCTAAAAGAACAGAGAGAATATTGGAAATAGGGGACATGGTGTATCTCAAAATGCAACCATATCGCCTCAACGCTTTTGGATTGCGTACACACATCAAGCTTTAGAGAAAATACTAGGGACCTTTTTGGATAATCAACAAGGTGGGATGAGTTGCTTACAAATTGCTGCTTCCTGACCATGTCAATATACACCCGGTCTTCCACGTCAGTCAGTTGAAAAAGCATGTTGGTCTGAAAGCAATTCCTTGTGCAGATCTTCCACTGGTTCGATCCGATGGAATGATCCAGACAGAGCCAGTCCTCGTTTTGGAAACTCGCCAAGTTCCCCGCAACAACCTACCGATGGTCCAATGGCTCGTGCAATGGGCCAATCTTCCTCCAGACGAAGCATCTTGGGAAGATGCTGCATTCATGAAGAAAATGTTTCCTGCATTTTTCAAGAGCACCATTGATAAGTGGTTCAACCGATTGCCTCCTTGAGGACAAGTTTGTTGTCACCCGGGGGTATTGTCAGGTCTGCACCTGTCGAGAAGTATCTACCCCTCTTCAGCTATCGAACAGCTTAGATGCAAGGTGGATCGGTGCATTGTATGGCTCGCGTTGCTTGCCTACTTCACTGACCCATTACCACTTTACTGTTCTGTTTCATTTGTCGTACTGTACCGTTTCAACCATTTGCTTGCTAAGCTATAAAGCTAGCAGCTGCCCTCTATAATAGATATCGAATTATGCTGAGAACCAACTCTATTATACAAGCATACATCTTATAGTAATATAAACCCTAGCTTGCTCCTACTTTCCCCTTTTCTTCTCCGTGAGGTCTGAGAGGTTCTAGTTCGATTCCGCCCCGAATTCCCATTGGGGCATGACAGCCGCCCGAGGAAGAAAACGCTGCCCCCACGGCACCTACTTCACCACAATTTCGGGGCACCCTCTACCGTTACTTTTCCATCACCGGATAGCCAACTGACTGTCAACAGCTGAGCGCACCGTCGCCGTCTTCTCTGTTCCGGTGAGAAACCCTCCAACACAAAAAAAATGAATCTGGTCACGTGGCTTGATCCAAGCCATCCATTGCCAATTAAATCAGATGGCTGTGTTTTATTCCTGTGAAGAGGTATCATGAAATCCAGTGTCAACACTTGGCACGACCTCAACTCACAGAACAACAGCTCCTAGATTCTTACCCAATTTCATTTTGCTATATCTTGAGGTCCACACATCCAAATCGAGTGATTCTTTTTCCTACGCATTTGAGTTGATCATGACTATCCAGTAGCATAATAATTTTTAACTTTTCAAATTTGAATTCGAAACTTCATTCTATCATATCGGGTGAACCGTTACACCTTTCCAATTAATTCATTTTGTCTATGAAAACTTGTATTACACTTGCTGATCACATCTTGTATACTCAATATTCAAATCATTCTTGACATGTTTTGAATTCAAATTCAATCCACACTTCATTTCGCTATAACTTGAGTTGTAGTGCTCCTATTCAATTCATTCCTTTTTACAAACGAACACCTATGTCATATGCTTTCTGTTCAACAACATGTATGTTGTTTTCCATGTAATTTTGAGCCTATTCCATATTGTCTCAAATATAATCCTATATAGCAATATTTTTATATCAATTAACTCTTTCGAGTTAATTCCTTCACCTTCCACCATATAGCACCGTAGGGACCTATATTTTATTAAGCCCATATGTATTATTCTTGTTCAACCTTGCCATATTTGTTTTTGTTGTTCTTTGGTTCTTATATATGGCATGGTTATTGATTTGGATTATTTCGTTAACGATAGATTACTCGAAGTGTGATGAGTAGAATTATCAGGATTGTGAGTGCGAAGGACTTCATCAAACTTACAGGCAAGTTACACCTTGATCATCCTTCATCCTATTATTTTTCTTGCATGTAGTTATGTATCACAATACCACATTATGAATGTGTAGGAAAATTATGGTAGTATGCTATTGCTATTGAGATGCAGTTAGTATGGCCTTTTTGTAGCTCGTGATAGTGTATTCTTGCTATGCTATGTAGACGGGGACTGGTTCTTGTATGCATCAAGATTATGTGAGGACTATATATAATATAACTTGAGTAAAAACATAATATATAATTCACCTCTGGGCGGAAGTGGTATTGCTTGGTGTTGAGGGAAGACATCATGGGGTCTTGCACATTTTCTAAGGCCATGCGCCCATGAGAGTGCACACTAAGTGGAATGCCGCCCAGTTTCAAAAAGATCAGACAGACTTAGCGACTAGTAGCTTCCATGTACGGGCACTGGCTATGTGGGCTCTGGCTTAGTTGATCAGTTGTTGGAACCCTTGCCGAGACAGTGTCGACAGATGTAGCGTATATAGGTGGGATCTGGCCGTCAGGTGGTTAAGGGAATCTCTTCTGAAAGACTTTGTCTCAATCTTAGGATTGGGTCCAGTGGGTAAAGCGTACTAAACTGTGCAGAGTATTAAAAAATAATCATGATTCGCTGTGTCCCCGGTTATGGACAAATTTGACCAGCTAGACAATTACAGTTGTTGGATGATCTTGACAGATGATTCCTTAATAAAAATTATGTGGGAAACCTAATAATGGGGATAGGTTGGAATTGGGGCACCCAATTCAACCTTATGTATTATATGTAGCAAGACAAAATTAAAATTTGACTATTATGTAGTTATTAGGAAAAAAAATTAGCTTTTCTGCAAAACAACCACTACATTATCCTCTTGATATACCTTGCATGTACATGTAGGGCTGTTATATCATTCCTGTGTGACTTGCCAATACATTCAAAGTATTGACCCTTCGTGGCTGCAACGTTTCATGTTGCAGATTTTATACGACGAGTGAGCGACATGATGTAGGGTTACGATGTCTATACTCGACTTTTGCCTATGGTGTTGATGGGTTTCATGGAGATTTTATTTGCTTTTCCGCTGAATTTTGTTTGTAAGCTAGCCTTGAGTTACGTTGGTATGTATTATATTAAATTATGGATCTATGATGTAATATTGTGACATTTTGTTTATTTTGATATTACATCTTGTACTGTGTGTGCTAGCTATTGATCCAGGGACTAGCACATTGAGCACAGAGACTCGAATCTTATCAGGTTCGGTCGTTACAGATGGTATCAGAGCCCATGTTGACTGTAGGTCGTAACCCTTAGAATGGACTAGGAAAAACCATAGGAACAAATAATTTTATGACTTTTTGACTACTTACACTCTCTGGTCATATTTGTCACCTATTATTCATCTTCTAAAGCTTCTCCTTTGGTTTTCTAGTAATGGCCATCCTATAGTAACCCCATTAACCCCTGCCACTGAAGATGTAATGTTTGGGAAGCAGTGCTACAATGAGGAGTGAAGGAATTCAAGAAAGAAGCATTTTTGCGCTACTCAAGAAGGACTAACTTTTAGATTGCTAGATGACCTTCATGATTAATTTAGATGAGAAGGGCAAAACTTAATTAGATTCAGACCACCACTACTGATTTAAGTTCAATAAGTGATTCACGATAGTATGATGAGATCATATCTCTTGTGGATATGACCTTACCTATAGGATTGCTTGTGTGGTGTGACTTTCATGTTTTTTTATTGATTGATGTTGTGTGATGTGATTTGCAATTATTTTGTGAGTAGAATAAGTTTGCGTTGTTATAGTGTAACACCCCATGTAATTAACAACAGTGATCACCTTTAGATAATGCCATGTCAGCAAGTTCAACAATGCCTAATCATCATTTGCATCATATTGCATTTCAACTCCTAATTCAAAACTTCAAGTTAATTTAAATTGGAAATAAAAGTTGTTCCAAATTGGGAACTAAATTGTTCATCATGTTGCAAATAATCTAGAGGCATTTATAAAATTAGCAGCAACAATGATTGGAATATTTAAATATCCCTAGCATCCGAAAACAGCAGCAAAACATTTAATTAAATACATTTTTCAGATTAATAAAATATTAAACTATTTATTTTATTGCCAAAAATTTATGGGGCAGTGGCATAATTATTAAAACTAACTTAGGAACTAGTTACATATTTTGTAAAACAAAATTAAAAGGAAACTAAAACAAAACAATAAAAAGAAAATAAGAAAAAGAAATGAAACAGAAAAATAAAAGAAAAACAAACCCCCTAGCCCAGCTGGGCCACGGCCCAGCCAGCGGCCTACCAGGCCGGCCCACCCCGCCCCCCTATATGGCCTCCCCTGGTTAAACCCTAACCCCCCTGTCGCCCCACTCCCCCCCTCTCAGTCCACTCCCCCACGATCCGATCTGGGTCGGGATCCCGTCGACGCCGCCGCTCGAGAACCGCCGCCGCCTCGTCGTGCCGGACTGCCTCGACCACCGCTGCCTCATCGGACGTCCCCGTCCTCCTCCCCAACTGGCCTCCCCGAGCCTCGCCGGCGTACCCCTGCAACGGGGGTGAGAACCCCTTCTCCTCTTCCCCCTGTCCCCGTTCGCCACCGCCGCACCCCACTACTCCCTCGCGCGCTCGTCGGCTCGCGCGCACCGCCCCTCGCCCAGACAGCGCGCGCACGCCCTGTCGCGGTCGTTGCGGCCTCCTCCCTCGCGCCGCACCGGGGCCTCACCCCTCACCCCGACTCCGCCTCGTTCTCGCCCCACGCCGCTTCGCGCCTGCCCCGCCTCACTGGCGCTGCTGCGGCCTCGCTGGCCCGCACGCCCGCTGCTCCTCTGCCGTGCCACAGCCTCGCGTCGGCCCGGCACCGCTCGCTGCAGCAGCAACTGCGGCTTCACCTCGCCGCGCGCGCCCGCCTCTGTGCCGCACGGTGCCCGTCGGAGTCGCACGTGACCGCGCGCCCTGGCCACCGCCGCTGCCCGCTGCTCCACACTGCCGCTAGCCTCTCGCAGCCACCACCGCCGCCCGCGTCTGCCGCTGCCGTCCACCGTTGCTGGCCTGTGCCACGGTCCAGTCGCCCGCGCCCCGCCTCCGGCCGCCATGGCCGACCACCTCGCCCGCTCACGCCCCGGCCATCCTTGCCTGCCTGCGCCAGCCCGACGCTCTTCCGACGACCCCCCTCGCTGGCCGCCTCTCTGCCGCGCCCCGGGCTCTGGCCGCCGGCGCCGGCGTGCGTCGTGCACGCCCAGCGCCCCTTCGGGCACGCGTCCGTTCGGGCGCTCATACCGCTGCCCGCTCCGCCCCGCTATGCCCCTTTGGGCCAATGACACGAGGGGACCACCCCCCAGAACGTGTTAAAAAAATGATAAACGGAAATGTTAAAATAAATATTAACTAATTAGTTAATTAAATAGTTAATTAACTTAATTAATTATGTTTAATTAATCTAATTAATTAGTTTAATTAAACCCTAATTAACCTAAACAATCAATGACAGTGGGACCCACATGTCGGTTTGACCCAGTCAACAGTACAGTTGACTGCTGATGTCATGCTGACATCATGATGACATCATAATTGTATTTTTGAATTAAATTAATTAATAATAATTTCAGAAATGATTAAATCTTTAAAATTTAATATAAAATAAACCGTAGCTCATATGAAAATACTTTCTACATGAAAGTTGCTCAGAATTTCAAGACGAATCCGAATACGTGGCCCGTTCATCTGTTAGATGCCCCTAACTATCTGAACATGTAACTTTTAGACCGATTTCAATAAATGAATAGTGCTCAACTTTAATAAAATAAATCCGAATAAATTCCTAATTTAACTAAATTGTTTTGTTAGGCAGAAGAACACCTCTGCATATCATTTAGACATGTCATGCATATTGTTTGCATCTTTGCCGTGAATTTATTGTTTCTTCCCCCCTCCTTCTCTCTCAATAGTTGCCGAGACCGACGCCGTTGCAGCTGAGTACGACTACGCTGCAGACGAGCAGCCCGTTGACGACCCCTTCTTCTTGCCAGAGCAACCAGGCAAGCCGCTCCCTTGAGCATCCAGATATCGCACATTCCATTTCTCCTGCTTGCATTAGATTTCGCTACTGTTACTGTTTGCTCCTATTCTGATGCATAGCCTATCTTTTTGTAACCTGCTTATTGTTACCTTACCTGCCTTTTCAACTGCTTAGTATAGGTTGGTAGTGAACCATCAGTGACCCCCACCACCTTACCCTTGTTGCCCCTGCTTGATCATCGATGACTCGATCAATGTGATCGTCGACCAGAGACCGAAACATCACTTCACCCCCTTAGTTGTACGACTCTGGATAGTTACTATCGAGTGCCAAGGGTGATACCTCGTAACGCACTCCTGATGAATACTCTGCAGTGTAGTTGTTCGGTCATGGTCATCGAGGGTGATTCCTCCTTCTCCACTTCCGATACGACTCTGTCGTGCAACCCCTCAGTGTGAACCTCAAGGGTGATGCCCCGTACATTCACCCTGATGATTTCATCGAGTGGAATCCACCGAGGGTGATTCGTCGGGGTTTCCCCCTTGATGCTATGACCACACGGTTACTTTGACCTTTGTTACAGGCGGGTCGACCCTGACGGGTACCCGCAGGGGATCTATGATGTCGGGTGTGCCAGAAGGGCACTCGAGTGTGATATTGTGGCAGAGCTTCAGAAACTCTGATCGTCTCCGCGTGTTACTAAATCAGCCTATCGGATTTGGGTAATTGATCTTAGTGGGTCGACGTGCCCTATACGCACTACCACCACGCGGGATAATGGTTTATGGGGCCCTCTGCGTTGTACGTTTCTCCCGAAAGCTCATTAGATGTCACAGTTCACCGTGCGGGCTGATTGTCGGGAATGGGCTGGATACTTCACTAACAAGTTTAGTGTCGCGCCTGCACCCCGGCCAGTCACGCAACGCGCAGGGTGCCTGGGGCGATGGCCCAAGACCCCTGGGTGCATAGGTTAGTCCGACGTGCTGACCTCTGTGCTGAGCCTAGGAAGGGCGCTACTTCGTGTTGATCTCCCGAGGCCGGGCATTACCCAGCAAGTGTGTCCGGCCAGAGGTTATCGAGCGTGTTGGGTAATAGTAGTGCACCCCTGCAGGGAAGAATAATCTATCGATAGCCGGTGCTACGGTAAAGGACGCTCAGTTTGGTATTCCGATCTATTACTTGAACTGGATACTTGTTTAATTAATTGAAGCTTCGGGATCGCTTTCTCGCAGGGAGTCGAGGAAGGATCTCTAGGCTTACTTCAACATGTTTGCTTAATAAAATGCTATTCTACTCTCTTCTATTGCTGCAAGATGGTGGCTTCGTGAAGATGTTTGAAGATGCTAGTCTTCGATAGGACTAGGCTTTCTCTCTATTCTGGCATTTCTGCAGCCCAGTCCACATATACATCCTTTCTTTGATAATGTTGCATATGTAGTGTAGATCCTTGCTTGCTAAGTACTTCGGATGAGTACTCACGGTTGCTTTGCTACTTCTTTTTCACCCATACCCCAATTGATGTTACCTCAGACGATGGAGCCCAGGAGCCTGATGTCCCAGCAGGAGCTTACTACCAGGAGGGTCCAGACGGCACATACTACTAGATCGAGCTAGCCGACCAGGAGTAGGATCGGAGGCCCCAGGCAGGAGGCCTACGCCTTTCGATCTAGAGTCATTGTTTGTCCTAGCCTTCTTAAGGCAAACCTTGTCTAACTATGTCTGTACCCAGATATTACTTGTATGACTGACTTATGTATTCGGATCCTCATGATCCCTGGTCTGTAATATTGTGGATCTCCGTTTATTTGTGTTAGAGTTGTGTTGTGATATCTTCCCATGAGTCCCTGTGCTTGATCATGCATGTTTGCGTGTATGATTAGTGCACGATTGAGTCGGGGGCGTCACAAGTTGGTATCAGAGCCGACTACCTGTAGGAAGCCCCCTTCCAATTCCTTGGCCGAAGTTGAGTCTAGACATCGAAAAATTAATTTACTAACTTGGCTGTGTGGCTTACGGGCCCACGTCACCAACTGGGTGGTATTAGGATCTTTTATTCCTCGTCTATACTCTGGGACTCTGATCTCTCTTCTATTCGGGTTAAATAAATTTTACTAACGCCGACACTTAGGATCTCGTAAATCTCGTCTACCCGGAGAGCTGGATATCTGTGCTTACCTCCTTACCATTGATCTAATTAGTCTGATAATCATTTTCTTTTCCATTGTTTTGTTTAACCTTTCTCTCTGAGTTGTATTAAACTTCTCATTGTCATTTGACAAATCCTAAATTTCCTCTGTTTCAGATGGATCGTTTGTTTCCACCACGTCATACGACGCAGCTCGTGCTTTGCACTTGGGCTCGTGATGCCCCTGGTTTTCCAGCTGTTCTGATCGCCCTCCTGACCAGACTTGGCTAACGCTGGTACCCCGAGTACATGGTCTATGAGGATTACTGCGAGTTCAACCAGGAGCAGTACATGCTGATGTTTGTATCTATGATCGGCAGAATGACTCAGACACTGAGCTGCACCTTTTTCACGGTATCGGCGTGACGATTGAGATGGCAGTCCATGATGCCGCCTACTCCGATGTTGCCCGTCTCCGAGGAGAGTTCAGCAGTATCTTGGATGCCTCTGAGTTCCGATACATTCCGTATGCCCCTATTGGAGATGCTACTGGATACTACACAGCTATCTGTACCCCATACGAGTCTCGTCGCTATGACCCGCATGTTCTAATTCAGTACACTCAGGCTCTGGATCGCACTGTTCGGGCTCTTGCCATCAAGTTGGTTGCCACTCGAGCATGTCTCTACAATGCTATGACGCAGTTGCTACCCGCTGTTCATGCAGGGATACTTCCGGAGCACATCCTTTACCCGTGCAGGACTCAGATGTATGCTGGTATTGATTGGCCTGCTGTTGGAGGTCACACACCTGCATGTGGACCTCTTCTTTCAGCTCGTGACCGGGTTCTGCATCAGAGTGCACATGGAGCGCAGGATCTTCCCGCGACGAACATTCATCGTCCGCACATGCAGTTACCCCGTTTTAGTGGTTTTCTCCAACATTGATGTAGCCTTTGCTATGTCTCGTTGTGTACTTCCTTACCGCATGCCTGCACGCCGCCTAGCATGTCTAGTTTTTAAATTTGCGCCGTTATGCTGTCCGCATGTACCCGACTCTGTGTATGGATTTGTATGTCTTAATTGACTACTGTTAAGTATCTGTTACACTGCTTAATTGTTGTCGAGTTACATCATGCTTGACGCTAAACATTCGCAATTGCTTTTACTAAACTACCCCCTGTTGATACTTGGCAGGATGGTTAGACCAGGTGGTCGTGGTCGTGCCCCTGAACGCCCACCACCGCCAGATTATATGGCAGCTATGATGCAACAGTTCGAGCTCAACCGCTAGTTCATGACTGGGATCATGGCTTAGTTTCCGCATCAGAACAACCAGAACCAGAACCCTGCTGCAATAACTCTGTCGGAATTTGTGCGCCTTAACCCCACTCAGTTTCGCAATTATGACAAGCCACAGGATGCTGATGACTGGATTCGCGACATCACTCATGAGATGGAGTCTGCAAATGTCTCCCCTGCCAACTTTGTCACCTTCGCATCCTTTTTCCTAAAGGGTCCCGCTGCTCAATGGTGGGACACACACAAGCGTACACTGCCTGCTGGAACAGTAGTTACCTGGCCTGAGTTCCAGGCTGCTTTCCATGCCCGTTATATTCCTCAGGGAATTATGGACTGGATGAAAACCCAGTTCCGCAACCTCAGTCAGGGCAACAAGACTATCGAAGCTTCTCAGCGGGAATTCCTTGACCTGTCCCGCTATGCTGAAGAAGACATCGCCACGGATGCCCGTAGACAAGAGAAGTTTCGTAATGGACTCCACCCAGACATCGAGCTTGCACTTTCTCCTCAAGACTTCAACGACTTTTCTACTCTTGTGAACAAGGCTATTCTGGTTGAGACTGCTCAGATGAAGCATAAGGACTCACAAAAGCGCTATCGTGATGCTGGCTCATCTTCGGGCTTAGCACAGAAGCGTCGAGTCTGGATTCCCAACAATGTGTTCCGTTCAGCTGCCCCTGCGCCAAAGAACAACTATGCTCCACCACGTCTGCCTCCTCCACCACCGAGGCAGCCAAGAGCTCAAGCTGTTCCACACAATGCTCCTCTTCGTCCTGAAGATGGTCTGTGCTTCAAGTGCCACAAACCAGGTCACCTTGCTAAGGACTGCCGCCAGGATCCGAATCAGTTGGCTTTCCCTCGTACTGGCCGTGGCAATGGTCGTGGCAACAATCAGGCCCGCAACTATAATACTGGGTCTCCTGCACATGGTCGTGGACATGCTTACAACATTGATATCGAAGAAGTTCATGATCAACCTGCAACTGTGATGGGTACCCTTTTTGTTAACTCAGTACCCGCTTCTGTATTATTTGATTCAGGAGCATCACATTCATTCTTGTACGAATCATTTGCATTATCTCATGACATTGTATTCGAAAAGATGAATCTACCAGTAGTTGTTCCTACCCTGGAGGTCATTGTCACACCTCCATGATGGCACACAATGTCCCTGTTGAAATCGAGGGATTTGAATTCCTGGCCTCACCTATTATCCTAAAGTCTTCCACCATAGACCTCATCCTCGGAATGGATTGGTTGAAATCTCACATTGCTTCGATCAATTGTGTCACTAAAGTTGTCCAACTTCTTCACCCCTCTGATGAGATAGTGAACTATACTGCTCGCATTACACGGGACGCTAAAGCTCAGATATATGTTCTGAATGCTTTGAACGCCTCACCTCTGGAAGGAATCGAGAACGTTCCTATCATTTGAGATTTTCCGGACATTTTTCTGGAAGAACTTCCAGGAATACCCCCGGTTAGAGCTGTCGAGTTTGTCATTGACTTGAAGCCTGGCACTACCCCTATTGCGAAGCGTCCTTATAAGATGCCGCCGCATGAACTCCTTGAACTTAAGGAAGAAATTGACAAGTCACTTAAGAAAGGTTTCATCCGCCCTAGTTCCTCTGCTTGGGGAGCACCTTCACTCTTCGTTAAGAAGAAGGATGGAACTAACCGATTGGTTCAGGATTATCGGCCCATTAACCAAGCCACAATCCAGAATAAATACCCACTACCTCGGATCAATGGTCTCTATGATCAGCTTGATGGATCCTCTGTCTTTTCAAACTCGACTTGAGGTTGGGTTATCATCAGATCCGTGTTCGCGGAGAGGATATTCCGAAGACTGCCTATGTTACTCGATATGGCTCTTATGAGTACACTGCCATGTCATTTGGCTTAACAAATGCTCCAGCAACCTTCTCCTGGTTGATAAACTATATCTTCATGGACTACCTCGACAAGTTCGTCATGGTTTATTTAGATGATATCCTTATATATTCCAAGAATGAAGAAGAACATGCTGAACATCTTCAGCTTGTATTGGAGAAGCTTCGGGAACACCAACTTTACGCCAAGTACTCTAAGTGTTAATTCTGGTTATCTGAAGTGACCTACCTCGGTCACGTGATTTCCAAGAATGGCATTGCTGTGAACCCCGAGCGAGTACAGGCTATTCTTGACTGGACTCCCCGAAGAATGTTAAGCAAGTCAGATGTTTTCTCGGAGTCGCTAGTTATTGCCGTCGATTTGTTGAGAACTTTTCCAAGATTGCAAAGCCATTGACGAACCTGCTCCACAAAGGTGTTCAATTTGAGTGGACAGAAAAATGTCAAGAAAGCTTTCAGACGCTAAAAGATAAGTTGACATCTGCCCCAGTGCTAGCACCCCCGGATACTCGCAAGGATTTCGTGATATACTGTGATGCATATCGTCAAGGATTAGGCTGTGTCCTAATGCAAGAGCGTAAAGTGATTGCTTATGGATCTCGAGAATTGCGTCCTCACAAACAAAATTATCTAGTGCATGATCTTGAACTTTCTGCGGTTATTTATGCTCTGAAGCTATGGCGACATTACCTTCTCGGTAACCGTTGCGAGATATACACGGATCATCAGAGTTTGAAGTATCTATATACTCAACCAGATCTGAACCTTCGTTAACAAAGATGGCTCAAAACATTGCCGATTATGATATGAATATCTCATACACCCCTGGCAAGGCTAACGTAATGGCCGATGCTTTGAGTCGCAAGGCACATTGCAACAATCTTATGGTTCAGGAAGCACAACCTGTTCTTTATGAAGAGCTTCGCAAATTGAACCTCCATATTGTTCCATAGGGTTATCTCAATACCCTGGTTGTTGAACCAGATTTAGAACACAGCATTAAGACTATGCAATGTTATGACTCTGAAGTTGAAAGGATTAAGCGATACCTCGAAAAAGGAAAGCCGTCGGAATTCCATCTTGATCATGATGGGATCCTATTCTTCCAACGCCGTCTCTTCGTACCCAAATTCAAGGATGAGACAGAACACGTTATGAAAGAAGCTCATGACACTCCTCTGTCAATTCATCCTGGTAGCACAAAGATGTACCGGGACATTTGTCAGAGATACTGGTGGCCTAATATGAAGCGAGACATTGCTCGTTATGTTTTTGAGTGTGAAGTTTGCCGCCGCATTAAAGCAGAACATCAAAGGCCTACTGGAACTCTGCAACCCCTTGAAATTCCTGAATGGAAATGGGACAAGGTCCAAATGGATTTCATTACTGGTTTTCCTAGATCTCAGAAGGGTCATGATGCTATTTTTGTCATCATTGACCAATTCTCAAAGGTTGCTCACTTTCTGCCAGTTAAGGAGACAATCACTACTAGTCAGTTACCAGATTTGTATGTTTCCTGAATTGTGTCACTCCACGGTGTCCCGTTGGAGATCAGTTCGGATCGTGGCAGCCTCTTTACCTCCAGATTATGGCAAAGTTTCCAAGAAGCTATGGGAACTCATCTGTCTTTCAGCACCGCTTTTCACCCTCAGTCATAGGGTCAAGTCGAACGAGTTAATCAAGTGCTCGAAGATATGCTTCGAGCTTGTGTCATTTCCTTCGGTAAGAAATGGGAGGAATCTCTCCCGTATGCCGAATTATCTTACAATAATAGGTATCAAGCTAGTCTGAAGATGGCACCATTTGATGTTCTATATGGACGTAAGTGTCGAACCCCCCTGAATTGGTCAGAATTAGGGGAACGCTCACTCGTCGGACCGGACATTGTTCAGCAAGCTGAAGAAAAGGTCTGCATTGTCCGTGAACATCTGAAAACTGCTCAGTCTCATCAGAAGAGCAACTATGACCGAAAGCACCAGGAAATTGTCTATCAACCTGGCGAACAAGCTTACCTTCGCGTCACTCCATTCAAAGGCACTCATCGGTTCGGAATCAAGGACAAGTTAGCTCCTCGCTACATTAGCCCGTTTCGTATTCTTGCCCATCGAGGAGAAGTGGCATATCAGTTGCAATTACCGCCAAACCTTTCTCAAGTGCATGATGTCTTTCATGTATCCCAACTTTGCCGCTGCTTCAAGGATCCTATTCGAGATGTAGATCATGAAATGCTTGAATTGCGGGAAGATCTATCTTAACCAGAATATCCCATCCGTATTCTTGATCAAGCTGAGCGTCAAACTCGTCAGAAGTCAATCAAATTCCTGAAAGTTCAGTGGTTGAATCATTCTGAAGATGAAGCCACTTGAGAACGCGAGGATCGTCTTCGCAAAGAATACCCCACTTTCTTTCAGTCTTCCTCTTAATTCTCGGGACGAGAATTCTTGTTAGATGAGGATAATTGTCACACCCCATGTAATTAACAACAGTGATCACCTTTAGCTAATGCCATGTCAGCAAGTTCAACAGTGCCTAATCATCATTTGCATCATATTGCATTTCAACTCCTAATTCAGAACTTCAAGTTAATTTAAATTGGAAATAAAAGTTGTTCCAAATTGGGAACTAAATTGTTCATCATGTTGCAAATAATCTAGAGGCATTTATAAAATTAGCAGCAACAATGATTGGAATATTTAAATGTCCCTAGCATCCTAAAACAGCAGCAAAACATTTAATTAAATACATTTTTTAGATTAATAAAATATTAAACTATTTATTTTATTGCCAAAAATTTATGGGGCAGTGGCATAGTTATTAAAACTAACATAGGAACTAGTTACATATTTTGTAAAACAAAATTAAAAGGAAACTAAAACAAAACAATAAGAAAAAATAAGATAAAGAAATGAAACAGAAAAATAAAAGAAAAACAAACCCCTCTGGCCCAGCTGGGCCACGGCCCAGCCAGCAGAATACCAAGCCGGCCCACCCCGCCCCTCTATATGGGCTCCCCTGGCCAAACCCTAACCCCCCTGTCGCCCCATTCCCCCCCTCTCAGTCCACTCCCCCGCGATCCGATCTGGGTCGGGATCCCGTCGACGCCGCCGCTCGAGAACCGCCGCCGCCTCGTCGTGCCGGACGGCCTCGACTACCGCCGCCTCGCCGGACGTCCCCCTCCTCCTCCCCAACCGGCCTCCCCGAGCCTTGTCGGCGAACCCCTGCAACGGGGGTGAGAACCCCTTCTCCTCCTCCCCCTGTCCCCGTTCGCCACCGCCGCGCCAAGCTACTCCCTCGCGTGCTCGTCGGCTCGCGTGCACCCGCACCTCGCCCGGACCACGCGTGCACGCCCTATCGCGCTCGTTGCGGCCTCCTCCCTTGCGCCACACCGGGGCCTCACCCCTCACCCTGGCTCCGCCTCGTTCTCGCCCCACGCTGCTTCGCGCCTGCCCCGCCTCGCCGGCGCTGTTGCGGCCTCGCTGGCCCGCACGCCCGCTGCTCCTCTGCCGCGCCACAGCCTCGCGTCAGCCCCGCACTACTCGCTGCAGCAGGAACTGCGGCTTCACCTCGCCGTGCGCGCCTGCCCCTGTGCCGCGCGGTGCCCGTCGCCGACGCACGCGACCGCGCGCCCTGGCCACCGCAGCTGCCCGCTGCTCCACCCTGCCGTTGGCCTCCCACAGCCACCACCACCGCCCGTGTCTGCCGCTGCTATCCACCGCTGCTGGCCTGTGCCCGGGTCCAGTCACCCATGCCCCGCCTCCGACCGCCACGGCCGACCACCCCGGCCATTCTCGACTGTCTGCGCCCGCCAGGCGCTCTTCCGACGACCCCCCTCGCTGGCCGCCTCTCTGCCGCGCCCCTGGCTCTGGCCACTGGCGCCGGCATGCGTCGTGCGCGCCCAGCGCCCCCTGGGGCACACGCCCGTTCGGGCGCTCATACCGCTGCCCGCTATGCCCCTTTGGGCCAATGACACAAGGGGACCACCCCCAGAACGTGTTAAAAAATGATAAAAGGAAATCTTAAAATAAATATTAACTAATTAGTTAATTAACTTAATTAATTCTGTTTAATTAAACTAATTAATTAGTTAGTCTAATTAATCTGTAATTAGTTTAATTAAACCCTAATTAACCTAAACAGTCAATGACAGTGGGACCCACATGTCAGTTTGACCCAGTCAACATTACAGTTGACTGCTGATGTCATGCTGACATCATGATGACATCATAATTTTATTTTTGAATTAAATTAATTAATAATAATTTCAGAAATGATTAAATCTTTAAAATTTAATATAAAATAAACCGTAGCTCAGATGAAAATACTTTCTACATGAAAGTTGCTCAGAATATCGAGACGAATCCGAATACGTGGTCTGTTCATCTGTCAGATGCCCCTAACTATCTGAACATGGAACTTTTAGACCGATTTCAATAAATGAATAGTGCTTAACTTTAATAAAATAAATCCAAATAAATTCCTAATTTAACTAAATTGTTTCGTTTGGCAGAAGAACACCTCTGCATATCATTTAGACATGCCATGCATATTGTTTGCATCTTTGCCATGAATTTATTGTTTCTTCCCCCCTCCTTCTCTCTCGATAGACACCGAGACTGACGCTGTTGCGGCTAAATACGACTACGCTCCAGACAAGCAGCCCGTTGACGACCCCTCCTTCTTGCCAGAGCAACCAGGCAAGCCCCCCCCCCCTTGAGCATCCAGATATCGCCCATTCCATTTCTCCTGCTTGCATTAGATTTCGCTACTGTTACTGTTTGATCCTATTCTGATGCATAGCCTATTTTTTTTGTAACCTGCTTATTGTTACCTTACCTGCCTTTTCAACTGCTTAGTATAGGTTGGTAGTGAACCATTAGTGACCCCCACCACCTTACCCTTGTTGCCCCTGCTTGATCATCGATGACTCGATTAATGTGATCATCGACCAGAGACCGACACATCACTTCACCCCCTTAGTTGTATGACTCTGCATAGTTACTATCGAGTGCCAAGGGTGATACCTCGTAACGCACTCCTGATGAATACTCTGAAGTGTAGCTGTTCGGTCGTGGTCATCGAGGGTGATTCCTCCTTCTCCACTTCTGATACGATTCAGTCGTGCAACCCCTCAGTGTGAACCTCGAGGGTGATGCCTCATGCGTTCACCCTGATGATTTCATCAAGTGGAATTCACCGAGGGTGATTCCTCGGGGTTTCCCCCTTGATGCTATGACCACATGGTTACTTTGACCTTTGTTACAGGCGGGTCGACCCTGATGGGTACCCGCGGGGGATCTATGATGTCGGGTGTGCCAGAAGGGCACTCGAGTGTGATATTGTGGCGGAGCTTCAGAAACTCTGATCGTCTCCCCGTGTTACTAAATCAGCCTATCGGATTTGGGTATTTTATCTGAGTGGGTCGATGTGCCCTATACACAGTACCACCACGCGGGATAATGGTTTATGGGGCCCTCTGCGTTGTACGTTTCTCCCGAAAGCTCATCCGATGTCACAGTTCACCATGCGGGCTGATTATCGGGAATGGGCTGGATACTTCACTAACGAGTTCAGTGTCGCGCCTGCATCCTGGCGAGTCACTCAATGCACTGGGTGCCCGGGGCGATGGCCCAAGACCCCTGGCTCTATGCTGAGCCTAGGAAGGGCGCTACTTTGTGTTGATCTCCCGAGGCCGGGCATTACCCAGCAAGTGTGTCCGGCCAGAGGTGATCGAGCGTGTTGGGTAACAGTAGTGCACCCCTGCAGGGAAGAATAATCTATCGGTAGCTGGTGCTACGGTAAAGGACGCTCAATTTGGTATTCCGATCTATTACTTGAACTGGATACTTGTTTAATTAATTGAAGCTTCGGGATCGCTTTGTCGCAGGGAGTCGAGGAAGGATCTCTAGGCTTAATTCAACATGTTTGCTTAATAAAATGCTATTCTACTCTCTTCTATTGCTGCAAGATGGTGGCTTCGTGAAGATGTTTGAAGATGCTAGTCTTCGATAGGACTAGGCCTTCTCTCTATTCTGGCATTTCTGCAGCCCAGTCCACATATACATCCTTTCTTTTATAATGTTGCATATGTAGTGTAGATCCTTGCTTGCTGAGTACTTCGGATGAGTACTCACGGTTGCTTTGCTACTTCTTTTTCCCCCATACCCCAATTGATGTTACCTCAAACGATGGAGCCCAGGAGCCAGATGTCCCAGCAGGAGCTTACTACAAGGAGGGTCCAGATGGCACGTACTACTGGATCAAGCCAGCCGACCAGGAGTACGATCTGAGGCCCCAGGCAGGAGGCCTACGCCTTTCGATCTGGAGTCATTGTTTGTGCTAGCCTTCTTAGGACAAACCTTGTCTAACTATGTATGTACCCAGATATTATTTGTATGACTGACTTATGTATTTGGATCCTCGTGATCCCTGGTCTGTAATATTGTGGATCTCCGTTTATTTGTGTTAGAGTTGTGTTGTGATATCTTCCCGTGAGTCCCTGTGATTGATCGTGCATGTTTGCGTGTATGATTAGTGCACGATTGAGTCGGGGGCGTCACATATAGACCCCTTCCTATTTATTATGCTTTAAGATTCAAGAAGAGCAAGATATGAGAAGACTTGGTGCCATGAAGATTTCTTCGTTGATGCAAGATAGAAGCTACAAACATCGATGACTTTGAAGATATAAGATTTCTATATACGTATATTGTGAGATGAGTTTTGTGAGCTGTCATTGTGTTTGTTTTACTGACAATGCACATCAAAACTTATTTTGAAAACTAGTGTGATGCTTGCATGGGTATCTATCTCTCTATATATTCTATCTTACCTTAAACCCAAGACCTGCACCAAAGGAGTTACTTCATTGCTTGCAAATCCCGAAAATGGGGTGAATATGGATGCAACCTAGGGATGAGTTCAAGCTAAACCACATGCGCCAGGATCCACCAAGAAGCAAGCACAATCTTATTGAAGGAAGAACACTAGAGGAAGCTATATTTCATCAGTAGATGTTTTATAGTAGTTGACGCAACCCTGAGAGTTCAAAGGAACGATAGATTGTTTTGGTTGGCATGCGGAACCTATGGATTTATCCGAACATAGTTCATGAACAAGAGAAATTTTTGCAATGCTCGTGAGGATGACTGAGTGTTAGAATGTGAGATTTTCTAAACCATATACAAGGTAATGATTTGGGTGCGCAATGGATTGATCACCATGCCGACTTACTCTTATTATTCGCTCTTGCTATGTGGGATGGTAAATCTAAAGTGACTTGCCTATAATTGAGAGACGATGATGTTAAGCCAAAACCTTAGAATGGTATGATGTTTGACCCTTATAGAAGGCAGTTGCTGCCAATAGTAGGTTATACGGTGAGAATAAGCCAAGACTATTTTCTACAGGAACCTCGATGGAAGTATTCTTGATGACCCCCATGAGATGTATCGATATTGTTTAGTACTTGGGCAAGACCTGTTAACCATGAAGGTGGAGTTAATGGAAGACCACTCTTCTATTATGATTCAAGATCTCAAAGCATTTTAGTGCATATACCTGAAGAATATTATTGAAGAAGTAAGATTCTTGAAGACCAAGTGACTCTAATTCTAAGGGTGGTACCACCCCGGACTCTTGGATGGACAATGGATATACAAGGAGAATCCCAAACCTAGCCTTTTCTTTCTAGCCTCTTCGAATCTCGAGGATGAGATTCATTTTAAGGGTGGTAGATTTGTAACATCCCAAAATTCTAAATTTTGGAATGTTAATTATTTAAATAGAAGTAATTCAAAACTTGATTGTGTTGCTTGTTGTTAGTTAATTTTGACTATGATTTGAAACTTTTGGAGTTTAAATGAATATTAAATTGAGAGGGAATAAAAGGACTTTCCCAATTATTCATTTGTATCTTATTTTGGGTTTGAGGATATTCAGAATATTTCCAATTCAAATATGAGAGAGGATGACATGACTTCCTCAAATAATTATATTGGTGAATAATTGAATATTCTCTTATTTGGAATTTTGATTATATTTAAAACAATTCCAACAAAAAAAATCATAAGAGAGAAGGTAATTTGACTCCCTCAATATCAATGAGTTGGATATGTTTTAGATGTTATTTGAATTTTCTCATGAGTTCAAAAATATTTCATCGAACATTTTATAAGTGTCACATTAAAGTTTATGAGAATATTATATGTATTTTATATAAGTATTTTGGCTGGAAAAATGTTCACTATGTTGTATGTAACTATATTAGTTTTTGCGGATGTCCTGGTAATTTTATAAAATGATTTGGATCATTTTTCGAGCCAAAATCTTTCTGTAAAAAAACAGACTAAAACCTAAACCTGTTCTAAACAAAATCCTACCCAGCAAACCACACGGGCGTTCCTAAATCTTGCCCAACGCGCGGGTCAGAGTGCTCCAGCACAGGGCGCTGGCTAAAGCCCATAAGGCCTAATCGCAGCACAGCAGCCCACACCGCAGGCTTCCCCCTTTTCTTTGTTTTTTTTTCTCTTTCATCTCTCTGACGCTGACGCTGGGATCCACCAGGTCATCCTGTACGACAGCGCCGCAACTGCCGAACCAACTTCGCTCAATTTGCTCGATCCCTAACCCTTCGATCCAATCCATGGACACTGAGAGACCCCTCTTGCTTCTCTCATCCGATTCCCACAATCGCCCCTCGATCAACCCCTCGAGATCGAGCGCATGAAGCTCGGAAGCTCCGCCATCTTTAGTTGCTCCGCCGAACGATTCTGCCCAGCCCATAGGCACTTTCTCCTGAAGATCTCTCTTACTTCTGCCCCTTGCTCCCACACATCTCCCTCAACTTTTACTATGGTCAGGAATGTCCCAGATCGAGCGGACGCAACCACCGCCGAAGCTCCAGAGAGTCGATGTAGTATGGGCGCATCGAGACCGCCGCCCGAGGAAGAAAATGCTGCCCCCACTACACCTACTTCACCACAGTTTCAGGGCACCCTCCCCCGTCACTTTTCCGTCACCAGAAAGCCAATTGACCATCAACAGCTGAGCGCATCGTCGCCGTCTTCTCTGTTCCGGTGAGAAACCCTGCAGCACAAAAAAAATGAATCTGGTCACGTGGCTTGATCCAAGCCATCCATTGCCAAATCAGATGGGCTGTGTTTTATTCCTACGAACAAGTATCATCAAATCCAGTGTCAACATGTGGCACAACCTCAACTCGCAGAACAACAGCTCCTAGATTCTTACCCAATTTCATTTTGCTATATCTTGAGGTCCACACATCGAAATCGAGTGATGCTTTTTCCTACGCATTTGAGTTGATCATGATTATCTAGTAGCATCATAATTTTTTACTTTTCAAATTTGTATTCGAAACTTCATTCGATCATATCGGGTGAACCGTTACACCTTTCCAATTGATTCATTTTGTATATGAAAACTTGTATTACACTTGCTGATCACATCTTGTATACTCAATATTCAAATCATTCTTGACCTGTTTTGATTTCAAATTCAATCCACACTTCATTTTGCTATAACTTGAGTTGTAGTGCTCCTATTCAATTCATTCCTTTTTGCAAATGAACACCTATGTCATATGCTTTCTGTTCAACAACATGTATGTTGTTTTCCATGTAATTTTGAGCTTATTCCATATTTTCTCAAATATAATCCTATATAGCAATCTTTTTATATCAGTTAACTCTTTCGAGTTAATTCCTTCACCTTCCACCATATAGCACCGTAGGGACCTATATTTTATTAAGCCCATATGTATTATTCTTGTTCAACCTTGCCATATTTGTTTTTGTTGTTCTTTGGTTCTTATATATGGCATGGTTATTGATTTGGATTCTTTTGTTAACGATAGATTGCTCGGAGCATGACAAGTAGAATTATCAGGATTGTGAATGCGAAGGACTTCATCAAACTTACAGGCAAGTACACCTTTGATCATCCTTCATCCTATTATTTTTCATGCATGTAGTTATGTATCACAATACCACATTATGCATGTGTAGGAATATTATGGTAGTATGCTATTGCTATTGAGATGTAGTTAGTATGGCCTTTTTGTAGATCGTGATAGTGTATTCTTGCTATGCTATGTAAATGGGGATTGGTTCACGTATGCATCGAGATTATGTGAGGACTATATATAATATAACTTGAGTAAAACATAATATATAATTCACCTCTGGGCGGAAGTGGTATTGCTTGGTGTTGAGGGAAGGCTTCATGGGGTCTTGCACCTTTTCTAAGGCCATGCACCCATGAGAGTGCACCCTAAGTGGAATGCCGCAAGGGTTCAAAAAGATCAGACAGACTTAGTGACTAGTAGCTTCCACGTACGGCCACTGGCTATATGAGCTCTGGCTTAGTTGATCAGTTGTTGGAACCCTTGCCCACACAGCGTTGACAGATGTAGCATATATAGGTGGGATGTGGCCATCAGGTGGTTAAGGGAACCTCTTCTGAAAGACTTCGTCTCAATCTTCGGATTGGGTCTAGTGGGTAAAGCATACTAAACTCTGCAGAGTATTAAAAACTAATCATGATTAGCCGTGTCCCCGGTTATGGACAAATTTGAGCAGCTAGACCATTATAGTTGTTGGATGATCTTGACAGATGATACCTTAATAAAAATTGTGATGGGAACTTAATAATGGGGATAGGTTGGAATTGGAGCACCCAATTCAACCTTATGTATTATATGTAGCAGGACAAAATTAAAATTTGACTATTATGTAGTTATCAGGAAAAAAATTAGCTTTTCTGCAAAACAACCATTACATTATCCTCTTGATATACCTTGCATGTAGATGTAGGTCTGTTATATCATTCCTGTGTGACTTGCCAATACATTCAAATTATTGATCCTTCGTGGCCGCAACGTTTCATGTTGCAGATTTTATCCGACGAGTGAGTGATATGATGTAGGGTTACGATGTCTATACTCGACATTTTCCTATATATGGTGTTGATGGGTTTCATGGAGATTTTATTTGCTTTTCCACTGATTTTTTTTTGTAAGCTAGCCTTGAGCTACGCAGGTATGTATTATATTAAATTCTGGATCTACGATGTAATATTGTGACATGTGGTTTATTTTGATATTACATCTTGTACTGTGTGTGCTAGCTATTGATCCAGGGACTAGCACAGTGAGCACAGAGACTCGGATCTTATCAGGTTTGGTTGTTACAACTATTGATCCTGTGGATGTGCAGCAGTGGTTGGATTCTAAAGCTATGGTGCAAGCTTTTGTCAGACAACATTTGCTCAGAACTTAGCAGAGGATGAAGGCTCAGGCTGATAAGAAAAGAACTGACAGGGTATTTGCTGCTGGTGACATAGTTTTCTTGAAACTTCAGCCTTATGTGCAAATATCAGTTGCTTCCAGGACCAATCATAAACTATCCTTTTTATACTTTGGACCATTTCAATTGTTGGACCGCATTGGCGAGGTAGCTTACCACCTAGATCTTCCCCCTGACAGTAAAGTGCACCCGGTATTTCAGGTTTCTCAACTGAAGCAGTTCATTTCCCCTAAGTATACAGTGCAGTCCTCCCTGCCTTCTCCTGATATTGCTCTCCAAGTTCCTCTATGTGTGCTCCAACAACATGTTTAGTGCAAGCACAATCGTTCCATTGCTCAAGTCCTAGTGGAGTGGAGTGGCCTTCCTCCTTCCAAGCCGGCATGGGAGGACAAGGATGCCTTGAAGCAAATGTTTCCACGGGCTCCGGCTTGGGGACAAGCCATGATTCAAGAACATGGGGATGTCAGCAGCCCGGCCGGTGGCACTGGTGATACTGAAGATAAACAAGAAGAGCAGCGGGAAACAGGTGATTCAACTCGTGGGCCGTTAGGCCGGCCCACTCGTGTTAGCAAGACTCCCCAATGGCTTGCAAGCTTGAACTGGGCCCACTAAGGCGGGTGTAATGGTAGCTTGTTTAAATACCTCTTTCTCCATCCTTTGAGGGGGGGCAGACGGCAAGTAGGTGGCTTCGACCAGGCAAGAGAGAGGATTTTAATTCTAATTGTTGTGTGGGAGGTTGGGTGCACAGCTAATACATTCCTCAAACCCTAGATCATGCACGGCCGCAGGCCGTGGAAGGTACGGACGAACTGCAGGGGACCCTTGCCCATTTCTTTCTCCTTAGTTCAAATGAAACCACGATGCATCCTTCTGATGCATTTTTCCATCTTGTTTCACAGCCGGTGCACACAAACGGCGATGATTGTGCCCGTAGTTCCCGCGAACTCTAGCAGGTTCGCAAGGCCTCATGAGGACAAACCCGATGCCAACTCCTACGTCATCCTCATTGGAGATTCCTTCTCTCCATATCCCACCACCCCTTCCTCACTGGAAGCACTCTATCGCCGAATCAGAGAAAGCCCAACCCGCGCGCCACCTCGACCATTTCGCCGGTGACAATGTCCGGTGAGAGCCCTTCATTTTTTATTTTTCTTTATTTCTCCAGTTGTTGGTATCGATCCAATGGATCTAGCGAGGTCCTATTTAAGAGGAAAAAAATAAACCCCAGAATCAGTACCCATCTATCAGAACTCAAGACGTGGCATCTTTTGTAAATCCGTAAATGTTTTTTTAGAAAATTCCAAACTCCAACAATTCATATCTCCTAGACCGTATGTCCGAATTTGGTGAATTTTATATCGCCAGATTCGTTGGAACACGTAGTTTATTACTGAACTAAGATATTCCACTTTTGGTAATTCTAAAATTAACTCAAATTTAATATGTGAATTTGAGTATATTAGGAATACCACTTATTCTATAGTTTATTTGGAAATGTTTGCTTCACCAAAATTTTCCATGGGACCGTACCTTCCTGTTAGGACACTTGTCACATTTTTTCTAAACAAGTTAAGACCCTATTTTAACTTCAAACCTTGGATTTATTTTCCATTTAGTTTATTTCTTTTCCTTATAAATTTAACTATGGAAATAATTCAATCTTCCTAAGAAGATCATCACGAATCCTATCGGATCATTTTGTATCCAATCCAAGCATGGAATAGCTCTTCAAATATCCATGTGGTCAAACCAAGTGGGGTTTGACATACTCTCAATCCAATTGATTTTATAATCAAGCTTCAACATACCCTTAATCCTAACTTGTATCAATTTGAGTCAACCTTGGAATATGATTTATGTCATATTTTCATTCAATCCAACATGAACATATCGCAACCCTAGCACGCCATAGTAACTAACTTAGTAATAGTAATAACTAAATAATTTTATTGTTAATTGTGCCTTTTATTTGGATGTTGCTGTGGTTGTGTTAAACTACTTTATTTGTCGTTATATATATCGTAACGAGAAGGCGACATGACTATGAGTAGAATATTTCATCTTCAGGAATTCAGGCAAGTTGCAACTTGATCATACTTTGTCCTATGCTTTTAAAATATGCATGATCTCTTTAAAATTTACTAGTATGCATGTTTTACTAAAAAGTTTTCAAAGTATTATTGCTAGCTAAAGCCCTAGGAACTTGTAGCTATGCTTAGCCTTGCTTACAAAGAAAATGGGTTGGGAATCAAACAAGTTTTAAATGAATAAACTTGCCCTCTTTTGGGGCAAACTTTTGTGAAAACTTTTGAAAAAAAATTAGATACTATTTTACTTCTACTCCCTGGGCGAAATGGTATTGACGGGAGTGTCTACAAGTGATTGCGCCCAATCGGGGTCTTGCAGTGAATGCGCCCGACTGGGGTCTTGCACACAAGTTTTTGGTGGGGACCGCCATCTAGGGGATTGAGATCTTCGAGGTACAGTTTAATGTAGCTTCCTGTATAGCTGCATACTATTATGGGCTCTGGCTTAGCTTAGTACTAACGGGAAACCCTACCCCAGGACCGCCATCGAAGAGAGGCCTTCGTGTCGAAGTTGCGGGCGGCTTGGTCGGTATAGGGGGCTGTTACGGAAAGGCTTCGTCACAATCTCTCCTAGTCGTGCACCCAAGTGTTAGGATAAACGGGGTTGATTGTGTCGTGTGGGGAACGTGTACAACCTTTGCAGGGGGTTAAACCTAATCGATTAGTCGTGCCCCCATTTACGGGAAATTTTGAGCAATTGAAGACTTGGACTGAAGAAGAATCTCCCCTCTCTTTTCTAAAAATCTGTTTTAAGGGAATTGGTTGAGGATTGAGCACAGGGAATGTGTTTCACTTCAACCCTATGTATCTTTTAAACTATTTTTTGGAGAATGAGCAGTGGTGCGTATACCCTAGTGTATCACTCCTACCTTTTTTACCAAAAACTATTTTTATTTCAAAAGAAGTTTACAAAATTTAGTATAGGAGAAAATTGGCTTTATGCAAAGGAAACCTCCACCAATACTTACCCTGCATATATATTCCGTTAAACTTTCCTTTGCAACTTGCGAGTACATTCCACGTACTCATCTGCACCTGTCATGTGCAGATCTCGATAGATTAAGAAATGATAGGGTTATGGTCTACACTCAACGAGCCCAGTGGCGTTGATGGCACCCTAACTTAGTGACTACATATTATTCCGTTGTATTATGTGCCAGCTTGAGCTATGCCTAAGGTATGAATTTATTAATTATGGATCTATCGTTGGAGTAGAATGATGTATGTTCTACTGATATTCATTTTTGTTGCTGTGTTTGCTAGTTACGATCCAGGGATAGCACAGTAAGCACAGAGACTTGGGGTTTTACCAAATCCGGGTCGTTAGAAAATGGTATCGGAGCATACGTTGACTGTAGGACGTGACCCTAGAAAATGGTTTAGAAATAGGAAGACCTTGATAGGAACAACTTATATTTTTAGTAGTATTAATAGCATTCTCATATCCTCTTCTTTTCTTTACTAAGTTCTTGTCTACTTTCAAAAAGCTAGACGACAGCCTCCTAGCCTCCAATGACCTTAACACTGATATGGATTTTCAAGATCCTAAAGGTTACTTCAAGGAAATGATGCTAAAACAAAGGCATCTCCAATACTAAAGTTTACATCCAAGAAGTTGAAGAAGAACTCAAGACACTCAAGACTAAGTTGATTGTGAAGAAGCTAAAGATTTACCCCTATCATGGAATATCCCACACAATATAATTATAGTAGTATCCAAGCCACCATGAGAGTTGTGAAATAAATGAAAGAGTGCGAGTAGTGTACCCGACCATGCCAACTCATGTGAATGAAGGTACTATAGGAATTGTTTGTTTTGAAATCTATGAGTGCAATTTGGATTTTTGTTGGAGTTCTTCGACATTGATTGATTTTGTATCATTTGAGTTGTGTGAATTAAAATATTGCATTACTAGGATATGAACTCCGTAGGTTTGTATTATTTATACAATCTTGAGATGTGCAAGTCACGGATGAGTAACAGAAGACCTTCATACGGGTGAAACGTCACGCACTGAAGACTTTCAAGAACTGAAGAAATGAAGACTTTATGACGAAACCATAGAAATGAGCCTATTATAAACGTTAACATATGGGTTGTTTATTGAGTGTTTTGTGTATCCATCTCTCTTTATCTAAAGGTGTATATCATCTTTGACCTAACCTTAAGCCCATAGATGGATGGAATTATTATGATGGGACTAGTGACCTGTCCAGAAGTAGAAGAGTGGATTCAGAATATAGAAGGCGTACATAATGGAGGAAAGAAAAGAAAATCTGAAGGAGAAGGGCTTCTCAATATTTTATTCGAGAGGCTGACACTTGGTGGAAGAGGCGTATAGCCATTGATGAATCTCAAATGGCAATCACTTGGGAACAATTCAAGGAGTCACCACTTCAATTTCGCCTTGTCATACAAATCTGAAGAAAGCAAGTGAAGATGCGAGGAAATTACATTATTTTATGGATGAAAGTTTTAACACAACCTGTGCAGGATTATCGCAACCCCAGAAATGTTTTTATAGCCTTGCAGGTGAAGACCTCTTTAAGAGGAGTGAGAATGACCGAGTGTTAGAACACGTGATTCACCTACTTACATATGGAGTAATGATTTGAGTACGGGATGGATTGGCCCCCAAACCAGAGACTCTTATTATATACTTCCGTATGTTTGATTGGTAAATCGGAGAGATTCGAAACCCTAGTTGAGTGTCGATGCAACAAGCCTAAAGCTATAGAATGGTATGACGTATTACCCTTATAGAAAGGCAGCCATGCCTAATGTAGATTGGACGGTAAGGAAAAAACATGATCATCAAAGAATTCCATCGGAAGCCATCGACCACCATGAGTGTCTTGATAGGTAGTTCTGGAATTTGTGGATTTTGATCAAGACTTGTCCTTTTGATGAAAAGTTTAGTTCTTATTCACAAGAGCTTGATGAAGAACCATCAGGTAATGAGGAAACAATGGAATTCCCCGCAAGTATGTTTTTAAGGGTGGTAGCACCTGAACACCCTGGAAGGATAACTGGGTAATACGATAAATCAGCAGAGATTCCAAAAGGGTGCCAAAAGCCTCAGACATAGTCATGCTCAAGAACTGGAATACAAGACATTATAGTAACAAAAGACATTCACTCAAGGCAGGAAGCAAAGGATAAATTGCTAGCGTGTAGATGTTATGCCAAAACCTTGGGGAAGTAACCCAAGAAAACTCAACCCTAACCTATTTCTTGCTAGCCTCTACAAATCTCAAGTACGAGATTTATTTTAAGGGTGGTAGTTTGTAACATCCCAATTTTTTCCAAATTTTGGAATGTTAATAATAAGATATTATTAAGTGAATTGCTTTGATTTTCTGGGGCAATTAAAACTTTTTGAGTCCTTGTTTAAACTTTTTCAAACCATGGTTATCTTCCATCCAATAAAGGAAACTATGGCTGGAGAGTTTATTCAACAAATTAAAGGGCGTTCATTACTTGTAACATCCCGATGTTCGGAATGTTTTTCTTTCAAATGTTCCTAAAAAGTAGAGCAACTGAATTTTGTTTGTTTTATGTGCTTAATAAATGCTTCAATCCAGTTTTATAATTTGGAGGTTATAATTTTATTAAATATCAAGCTAATTAAAATTTGAGTTTTGTTATTTTCTTTTGGTTGGTCGTCATTAGCATATTAGATTATGCGAGTATGTATTTTTTTAGTCAATTTAGCCATTCGTAATACTAATTTGTGTTTGTCTTGTCCATCTTGTTTTAATGGAATTTTCTGGATTTTCCGAAAGCTAATCGATTTTTCTTGTACTGTTATTTTCTTGTGTGGTAAATAAATCCTGAAATCAATGTTATAGTACATAGATTTTCTCTTCCATTAGTCCTTGAAGCAACACGTTCCTTGCTTGCCTTCTATTATCTATCTCTTGCAGGTATGTAAGACAGCGTTACGGCTCCCTGTTCTCTATTTTTCTCCTTTCTATATTTTGGGCATCGCATTTTTTTGTCCACTAAAGCCCATCTAGCAATCACACCTCAAGCGTAGGTGCATGGACGTGCTCGTCTCCTTCCTCTCCACGTTCAATCTGGCGCAAGAACAGAAAAGAAACAACCATGGTTTCCCATCTCTTCCTCCCCTCCTCCCACTTAATTCCTTGCCCGTTTCACTAGGGAGTCAACACGAAAATTGTGGAGAGCGTTACAAGTAACCCATTCAGGGAAGGAAAAAACTAACGCCCACACGTGTGGCATCTTGCACGTCGCCCACACGCCTCCTTTACCACTCATTTTGCCACATGTGAACAGATGACATCAGCAGGAATTTTTTTGGTTTTTCGACTTAAAAATGTTTTATCTCCTAATTAAAAATTGAATTTAAAAACTGTTTTCACCATTAAATCCATCTCGACGAGATCTTCAAAACTAGACCCCATGTTGATATGTTTCGACGAAATTTTTTTTGCCCAAAAGTTGCCATGATGTTTACACTGTAGTTGCCACAGTGCTTAAACTAAAGTTGCCATGTGGCAATTTCAGTTTGTAGAGCATGACAATTTTAGTTTTTTGATGATGGCAACTCCAGTACTTTGACCATGAAAATTATTTTTTGTATGAACCATGGCAATTTTAAGTGCATGTATCATGGCAATTTTAGTTTATGGTTCATGGCAAGTCTAGTTTCTTAATTCCCCGTTTTATAAATGTCAAAATTTACTTTTAAATGTAGAAGAAAATAGCTGAAACATATCATGGAAACTTCAGTGTAAACACCATGGCAATTCATGTGCAATAGACATGGCAACTTTTAACCCAAAAAACAATTCATCGAAATATATTGATATGAGATCTAGTTTCGAAAATCTCATCGCGAGGGATTTAATGGTGAAAACGGATCTTCAATCAGATTTTTCATTTAAAAGATAAAACATTTTAAAAACTGAAAATCCAAAAAGATTCTCACATGCATGCATGCGGTGACGTGGCGTAGTCTTGTGTTATAGGGCGTGTGGGCGAGTTTCGCTCCCACCACATGTGTGGGCATTAGCGTTGTCCTTCAGGGAATTAGAACCAAACATTATTGGTTTAATTGGCCGAATAGATCCATGAAACATACATGCACGAACAGCCATTGATGGCCGCACTAAACTCGATGTGGATCTCATCGTCTGGACTCCCCTCATACCTATATAAATCACCCCGAGGAGCACCCTTGTCCCTTCTCACTCCCATACCAGAACCCCTCTCCACCCTTTGTTTTCCGTTCAATTCGTCGCCGAAGTTCACGCACGGCCGCAGGCCGTGCAAGGTACTGAGGACCTACAGGGGACCCTTGCCTGCTTCTTTCTCCTTAGTTCAAATGAAACCATGGTGCATCCTTTTAATGCATTTGCCCATCTTGTTTCATAGCCGGTGCACACAAATGGCGATGACTGTGCTCGTAGTTCCGGCGAACTCCAGTGGGTTCTCAAGGCCTCCTGAGGATGAGCCCGACGCCAACTCCTACGTCATCCTCATCGGAGCACCCTTCTCTCCATCTCCCACCATCCCTTCCTCGCTGGAACCACTCTACCGCCGAATCAGAGCAAGCCAGACATGCGCGCCACCGTCGGCCATTTCTCCGAGGACACTGTCCGGTGAGAGCCCTTCACTTTTTTTCTTGTTATTTATTTCTCCAGCTATTGTTATCGATCCAATCGATATAGCGAGGTCTTGTTTAAGAGGGAAAAAATAAACCCTGGAATGGGTACCCATCTATCAGAACTTGACACGTGGCATCTTCTGTAAATCCGTAATTTATTTTTTAGAAAATTCCAAACTCCAACAATTCATATCTCCTAGACCGTATGTCCAAATTTGGTGAATTTTATATCGCCGCATTCTTTGGAACACGCAGTTTATTATTGAACTAAGATATTTCACTTTTGGTAATTGTACAATTAACTCAAATTTAATATGTGAATTTGAGTATATTTGGAATACCTCTTATTCTATAGGACCATACCCTTCTCTTAGGACACTTGTCACATTTATTTGGAAATCTTTTCTTCACCAAAACTTTCCATAGGACCATACCCTTCTCTTAGGACACTTGTCACATTTTTTCCAAACATGTTACCCTATTTTAACTTCAAACCTTGGATTTAGTTTCCATTTAGTTTTATTTCTTTTCCTGATAAATTTCACTATGGAAATAATTCAATCTTCCCAAGAAGATCATCACGAATCCTATCGGATCATTTTGTATCCAATCCAAGCATGGAATAGCTCTTCAAATATCTATATGGTCAAACCAACTGGGGTTTGACATCCTCTCAATCCAATTGATTTTATAATCAAGCTTCAACATACCCTTAATCCTAACTTGTATCAATTTGAGTCAACCTCGGAATATGATTTATGTCATATTTCCATTCAATCCAACTTGAACATATCACAACCCTACCACGCCATAGTAACTAATTTAGTCATAGTAATAACTAAATAATTGTATTGTTAATTGTACCTTTTATTTGGATGTTGTTGTGGTTGTGTTAAAGTACTTTTTTGGTCGTTAGTTATATCGTAACGAGAAGGCGACATGACTACGAGTAGAATATTTCATCTTCAGGAATTCAGGCAAGTTGCAACTTGATCATACTCTGTCCTATGCTTTTGAAATATGCATGGCCTCTTTAAAATTTACTAGTATGCATGTTTTACTAAAAAGTTTGCAAAGTATTATTGCTAGCTAAAGCCCTAGGAACTTGTAGCTATGCTAAGCCTTGCTTACAAAGAAAATGGGTTGAGAATCAAACAACTTTTAAACGAATAAAATTGCCCTCTTTTAGGGAAAAGTTTTGTGAAAAGTTTTGAATTTTTTTTATATATTGTCAGAATCGGGGCTCCGCAGACCCAAACAAGGTTCGAACTCTAGGGTCTGTGCAAAGAACTCCGCTAAGCTACAACTTGCTGCTCACCGCCTCACGGCTTGGCTTCAGCGTGCTGGAGCGAGAGGGAAGAGGAGATGGACACGAGATTTACCCAGGTTCGGGCTACCTTGCGGTGTAAGACCCTACTCCTGCTTTGCGAGGGCTCAAGGGGTGAATGGATTCGATCCTCTCTAAGGTGGTGGCCTAGCTATAGTTATACTGGCCCGGCCCTCTTCCCCCGAAAACTCTAGGCGGGAAGGGATACCACAACGGCCAATTCGAAGGGTGACAGAAGTACACCATGTCCTGACTAAAGGTGGTGTTCATGTGCCAAGCTTCTGGTGGTGACGCACTAGTGGGCTCGGTGATGACCTCCGTCCTGGAGAGTCCATGGTCTTGGTCTTGTTGCACCGGAATGGCAACCTCTGGGGGGTTCCATGGGAACCCGCGTATGTCCTTGTCCGTTTAGCACCAAAGAGGAAACTGTCCTGGACTACGCCCGCTAGCGCCCTCCTGGCTCCGACCATCATGGGTCACGTCACCATGCGCCTTGTGAGGTGGGGTGCGAGCCTAGAGATGTCCGCTCCTCAGGAGGCAGCCTCGGGAGACCGCTCCTTGGGAGGCCTTGATGTAGTTCGCCTCGCGAGGGTCTTGCTTATGAAGTCTTGGCGCTGGGCTGCACCGGGCCTTTGACGATGCCACACTATGGGCCGCAGGCAGATGGGCCTCGGTACACCCGGTCCCAGAACCTCGACAGTAGCCCCCGTTCACACGACACGCTCGGCCTTGCTCAGAAGCGGAGATGAAGAGGGGAGGTCGAAGTGACGCGGGCCCTAACCGCCTGCGGGTCAGGCTCGACACATGGCACACGACGGGGCACGGATGCCCCCACTTCCCCATGTCACCTCGGCAACTACCCAGGCTGACATAAAGCCTGGCGCGTGCTGCGGGGCCATCATTGCTCCGAAGGTGAAGAGGCGCAGGTTGGCCTCCTTCGATCCCCTATAAGGGGGCGAAGGGGCGGAACCCTCGGCTCATCTCTGTCTTCTCGCCTCCTTATCTTCTACCACTGCCGCGACCATGGCGCCCTTGAGAAGGTTCACCACTGCCGAGAAGGGCAAGGCAAAGCAGGATGGATAGGAGCCGCCGTCGCCCGCCAGAGGGTGGGGCCGCCCTCGCAAGCACGCCGCAACACCCGGGGCGCCTCCCCGGGGGCGTGGCCGTCCTCCATTGGCAGCCCGCACCAGCTCGGGCAGCCATGGGGTGATACCTGCTTGCGGGCATGCCCACGGGGCCCGAGGCAGCTGTGGCCAAGGAGGGAGAGGTGGGGCGGCCGCCCGGCTGCCTCGGGTGTGGGCCCACTCTGCCGACTCGGCCGGCGAGTTCATCGTGTAGATGGACAGCCCGCCCCGCACCCGACTCTAGCTCCCGGGCTCCTTCGCGGCGGAACTGGCGGCGGATGTGCCCCTTGGGTTGTGGTTGCAGCCGGATAGCTGCTGCAGCAGGTCTTCCTAGGTGGAGGCTGAGGTTACCCCCTCCGGCTTCGTGCATCTGACTCGAGGGTCGAAGTTGTTCGCTCGCACTCGTGGCTTGAAGGTGGGGGGCAGACCCTTCACTTCAAGTTCGACGGGGCGGCAACGCTATTCGTTAAGATCTTCGGCGAGACCGGATCCCGCCTCGGCTGCTGCCCGGAGAGCGACGGCAGCGGCGACGACCACCACTCCTCCTCCGACGAAGACCACAACAGCGTTGGCGATGTCCTCGGTGGTTAACTTTCCCTTGGCGATGGCCGTGATGCTTCCAGCGGTGATGACTGTTGGCGTTCTGGGACCCAGACTTGCCTGCCTGCGGCCCAGCACGCGGACTCATCGACAGCCCGACGCGGCCCAGCTGCAAGACTACGCGAGGAAGACCCTCGCGAGGCGAGCGACACCAAGACCTCCAAGGGAGCAGCTCCCCGGGCCTGCCTCCCGAGGAGCGGAGATCTCTATGCAGGTACCCTGCCTCGTGAGGCCTAGATGATGTGAGCCATGACGACCAAGGCCAGGCGGGCGCCAGTGGGCGCAGAGGGGACTGTTTCCTCTTCGGTGCTAAGGGAGCAAGGACAGGCGCAGGTTCCCAAGGCAGGCTCCAAAGCTTTACATTCCGGTGCAACGAGACCAAGACCACGAGCTCGGCAGGACGAATGTCATTGTCGAGACCACCGTTGCGTCATGGCCAGAAGCTTTGCAGGTGAAGACCACCTTTCGTCAGGATAAGATGTACTTCCTGTCCCCTTTCAAAATTGGCCACTATGGAATCTCTTCCCGCCTAAGCTATGAGGGAAGAGGACCAAGGCCACTATAAATATGGGCTAGCCACCACCGTAGAAGGGGATCTCGGTTCGATCCATCCTCACAACCCGAGCCCTCGCGAGGCTGCTCGTCCACTGTACTAGTTCATCCTCAACCTCCTCATGAGGCCAATCCACCAAAGGCAGGAGTATTGTTTTACACCGCAAGGTGGCCCGAACCTGGGTAAATCTATGTGTCCTTCCTTTCTCTACGATCCCGTTCACTTGGTGAGATCAAGCCGTCGGTGTGGCGAGCTGAGCGTTGTTGTGAAGTGAGACCTTTCGTACGCGCCCCAGAGTTCGAACATTGTTTGGGTCTGCGGAGCCCTGATTCCGACATTTGGTGTGCCAGGTAGGGGCGTGTCGGAGCTCTGTTTCTTCATCAACCACGCTCTGCCCTTGCTCCATCGTCCCCATGGCAGATGCAGCCCGCCAGGCTTGGCGGCCCGTGGCCTATGGGAGCACCACGGGTTGCCCGGCCTGCATCGAGTGTAGTGGCTGGTGAGGTTCAGGCCTGCGCTACCCCCGCGTTACGATGGCGCGGCTGACCCCCGGGAGTTTCTCTAGCTATACGCGCAGGCCATCCGAGCGGCGGGCGGCGACGACAATGCTATGGCAAACTGTCTCCCTCTGGCCCTCACGGAGATGCCACGCTCTTGGCTCTGCGGCCTCCCGGAGGCCTCGGTGTCCTCCTGGGAGGAGCTCCGTGATCAGTTCATCACGCGCTTCGCGGCCCCGGGACCCCACACGGTCGCTTGTATCCTTGGCGGGTCGCAGGCGCCTGCATCCGGTCGCCATGTAAAGAAGCTTCTCCGCCAGGCAGGTGGTACTCGGCCATGACCCGAGGCCTCGCGGGGCCATGCGAGGCGGGAGGCCGACATCACCTTCGACTCCAAGGATCATCCCAGGATTGCGACTGCAGCTGGTGCGCTCCCTATGCTGTGCACGCCCACCATCAGCAATGTCACGGTCACCAAGACCCTCATCGATGGTGGCGCCCGCCTCAACGTCCTCTCCTTGGAGGACTTCGACATGCTCCAGGTGCCTTACGACCAGCTCGCGTCCACCAAGCCCTTCTCAGGGGTGACCAAAGGCTCCGCCACCCCCTTGGGGCAGGTGCGCCTACCCATCACTTTCGGCAAGTGCGACAATTGCCGCACTGAGCTGATCAACTTTGACGTGGCCCTCATCGGCCTCCTGGGGTATTCGACCCTCGCCAAATACAAGACGGCGACCCATCCGGGCTACAACGTCATCAAGATGCCAGGCAGTAGCGGCATCATCACGGTGGCCGGAGACACAAAGGACGCGGTCCGGGCCCTCAAGCTCGCCTACAAGTCCGCGACGGCCTGATGCCCCGACGTCAGGGCGCCCCGGAGCTTCTAGAGGCAGCGCCCGCGAAGAAAAAACACATGTTCTCTCAGGACCGGGCCGAGACGAAGCAAGTGTCGGTCACAGCGGGGGCTCGGGCCCCACCTTCACCATCGGTGCCGGCCTTCCTCCAGAGCAGGAGGAGGCACTTGTTGGTTTTCTCCGGGCAAACAAGGACGTGTTTGCGTGGGAGGCGTCCCGAGAGATGTGATCGAGCACCACTTGGCGGTATGCCCCAGTGCGCGCCCGATGAAGCAGAAGGCGTGACATCAAGCACAGGAGAAGCAAGCGTTCATCGTCCAAGAGTTGCGCAAGTTGCAAGAAGTCGGTGTCATTAGAGAGGTGCGGCACCCGGATTGGTTGGCCAACCCTGTTGTCCCCCAAAGGGGGGGGATGGAGCGCATGTGCATCGACTTCACGAGCCTTAAAAAGGCTTGTCCTCAGGACCCCTTCCCGCTCCCACGCATTGACCAGATCATGGACTCCACCGCCGAGTGTTATCTGTTGTGTTTTCTGGATGCTTTCTCAGGTTATCATCAAATGAAGATGGCAACAGAGGACGTCGAGAAGACAGTCTTCATTTCCCCGTGTGGCGTGTACTGCTACACCTACAGGCCTTTCCGGCTACGGAACGCCGGTGCAACCTTCCAGCGGCTGATGCGAATTGCGCTGGGGCCGCAGCTGGGGAGAAATGCGGAGGCGTATGTCGACGACATCGTGGTCAAGTCACGGGAGGCAAGGACACTAATCGAAGACCTAGAGGAGACGTTCGCCAACCTGCGCCAAGTGAACCTGAGGCCTAACCCAGAGAAGTGCGTTTTTGGGGTCCCATCCAGCAAGCTGCTTGGCTTCCTCGTATCACATTGAGGGATCGAAGCTAACCTCAAAAAGATCAAGGCAATTGAAAAGATGCGCCCGCCTCAGACCCTCAAGGAAATGCAGAAACTAGCGGGTTTTGTGACCTCCTTGGGGCGCTTCATCTCTAAGCTTGGCGAGCGCGCCCTCCCCTTCTTCAAGCTCATGAAGAGGAAGGGCCCTTTCGAGTGGACCCCAGAAGCGGAGGCTGCCTTCCAGGACCTCAAGAGATACCTCACGAGCCCACCTGTTATGGTGGCGCCTCGCCCTCGCGAGCCCCTGGTGCTCTACTTGGCGTCCACCCCCCACTCGGCCAGCGCAACACTCGTGGCAGTCCGGGAGGAGTGCGCTAGCGCAGGCGCGAGGCCGGGCGACCCGTGAGGGGTTGCGCAGCTTTCGCCACCTCAGGACAGCGCCCCTGAGGGCCTCGTCACTTCACCAACCAACGGGGCTCCCGAGCCCGTCGCGCCCCACGCGAAGAAGGGCGCCATCAACGCCTCACCCCTCATCGAGCACCCGGTGTACTTCGTCAGCACCATGCTGCGGGATGCGCGCGCGTTACCCTATGCAGCAGAAGCTCCTGCTCGCGCTCCTCGTCGCCTCAAGGAAGATGCGCCATTATTTCCAGGGCCACCCCATCAAGGTCATCTCTGCATACCCCCTGGAGAAGGTACTGCACTGCCCCAACGCTGCTGGGAGAGTTGCAGAGTGTAATATCGAGCTACAGGCCTTCCAGCTGGAGTTCAGCATGACCAGGGTCATCAAGGCTGCGGCCCTCACCAATTTCATGGCGAAGTGGACGGACACTCCCGACCAGAGGTTGGGCGAGGGCCAGTCCCTCGTGCCTGGCAATGAAGCGCCGGATGGCTAGGTCATGCACTTCGATGGTGCCTTTGCGCGGTAGGGCACGGGGGCTGGAGTCGTACTCATCTCGCCTACCAAGGACAAGCTCTACTATGCCATGCAGCTTTGCTTCAAGCATGGCGAGAAGGTCTCCAACAACATCGCGGAATATGAGGGCTTGATTGCTGGCCTCAGGGTTGCGGCCGCCCTGGGGGTCAAACGCCTCACTATCAAGGGCGATTCCCAGCTCCTCGTCAACTCCAACAAGAAGTACAACCCGAAGGACGAGCACATGGAGGCATACCTGGAAGAGGTACATAAAATTGAATAGCGTTTCTTAGGCTTGGAATTGCAGCAGCGCGGCGCGAACAAAGAAGTGGATGACATCGCCAAGAGGGCATCTCGCTGCGAGCCTCAGAAGCCTGGCATCTTCGAGGACAAGCTCAGGAAGCCGTCGGCTGTGCCCCCGGCAGCAGGCCCGACGCTGGTCCGGGAGGAGCTGCCACTGGCCCCGCCCTCGGGCGCCCCAGCCTACGGCCCGACCTCGGGAGCCCGCCTGCTCCTAGCACTGGAACCTCAGGCAGGCGGCTGGACCGACGAGCTTAAGGCGTACTTGCTCTGCGGCGCCTTACCGGAGAAGGAGGAGGACGCAGAACGCATGGCTCGCCAGGCCACTACTTATTGCTTGCAGGACGGCGAGCTGTACCGCAGACGCCCCAACGACGTCTCGCTGCGGTACATATCCGAGGAGAAGAGGTGCAAGCTGTTGCCCGACATCCACGGTGGACATTGCAGACACCACTTCTCGTTGCGCACCCTTGCCGGAAAGGTGTTCCACAGCGAGTTCTACAGGCCTACGGCGCTCCACGACGCCACCGAGCTGGTCTGATCCTGTGAGGCCTGCCAGTTCCACGCCAAGCAGATTCATCAGCCCGCGCAAGGTCTCCAGACCATCCCGCTCTCGTGGGCCTTCACGGTCTGGGGGCTGGATATACTGGGCCCATTCCCTCGGGCGGCCGGCGGTTATCGCTACCTCTACGTCGGCATCGACAAGTTCACCAAGTGGGCGGAGCTGGAGCCCGTGCACACCATCCCCGCTGGCTCGGCCGTCAAGTTCTTCAAGGGCCTCGTGAGCCGATTTGGTGTCCCTAACCGCATCATTACCGACAATGGCTCCCAGTTCAGAAGCAACCTCTTCAGGAGATATTGTGCTAACCTTGGAACGCAGATATGCTACGCTTCGGTGGCACACCTGCGGAGCAACGACCAGGCTGAGCGCGCCAACGCGGAGGTCCTGAGGGGCCTCAAGACAAGGAGCTTCAAGAAGAAGCTCAAGGCCTGCGGTAGGGGTTGGCTCGATGAGCTTCAGTCCATGTTGTGGTCCGTCCGCACCACTACGACTAAGCCCACCGGCGAGCCCCCGTTCTTCCTCATCTACGGGGCTGAGGCGGTCCTCCCGCACAAGGTCAAGCATCGCTACCCGCGAGTCTTGGCATTCGACAATGCGCGTCAGGATGCCTCGCGGGGAACTGATCTCATGCTCGGGGAGGAGGCCCGTCGCCAAGCCTCACTCCGCATCGCGAGGTACCAGCACGCGCTCCGGTGCAACCATTGCCGTCGGTGTTCTGGGAACCAGGGTACCCAGACTTGCCTACCTGCGGCCCATCGCGTGGCTCCATCAACAGCCTGGTACGGCCCAGCTTCAGCGACAACAACTCAAGACCCTCGCGAGGGGCCAAGCCTCACGAGGCGGACGACACCATGACCTCCATGGGGAGCGGCCTCCTCAGGCTGGCTCCTGAGGAGCGAAGAGTTCTATGCAAGCCTCACCTCATGAGGTCCGGATGACGTTAGCCATGACGACCAAGGCCAGGCGGGCGCAGTGTACCAGTTTCCTCTTTGGTGCTAAGGAGGCAAGCGCAGGCGCAGAGTCCCGAGGAATTAGCCAAAGGTTTCCATTCCCGTGCAACAAGACCAAGACCGCCAGGATGGCAGGACGGAGGTCATCATCGAGCCCACCACGGCGTCATGACCAGAGCCTTTTGCAGGCGAAGACTACTTTTGTCAGGATAGCATGTACTAGTTGTCTCCCTTCGAATTTGGCCGTTGTGGGATCCCTTCCCGCCTTTCATTTGGGAAGAGGACCATGGCCACTATAAATAGGACTTAGCCACCACCGTAGAGAGGGACCAGATCGGACCCCCGGACAGATCATTCAGATCACCCTCACTCCACCAGGTCATTTGAGCTCAAGAACACCTCTCCTCCTGAGGCTGTTCGCCACTATACTAGTTCATCCTCAGCCCCTCGAGGCCAGTCCACCACAAAGCAGGAGTAGGGTTTTACACCGCAAGGTGGCCCGAACCTGGGTAAACTGTTGTGTCTCTTTTCCTTATAGTTCGTCGAGCTAGGCTGTGAGATTAGTGAGTAGGCAGATTGGGGAGGACGAGTTCTTCGCATGCACCCTAGAGTTCGAACCTCTCAAGGGTTTGCGGAACCTGAAATCCGACATTTGGCACGCCAGGTAGGGGTGCGTCGGAGCCTCTCCCCCGCCAGTAGATCCACCACCTCTCCACCGCTTCCATGGCTGACGCTCGTCGAGCTCGCGCTGAGCGCCGGGCCGCCCTCGCCGCCCGTGTCGCTCAGACAGCGCCTACGGGAGACGACTGCCCTCGCCGTCCCCCGTCTCCATTGGCGAACGCCGGCACCGGCCCCGCGGGGCATGAGCAGCAAGCTTTGTCGCTGCACCCTTCTATGCGACGGGATGGGTGCACCGCCACCCCATCGCTGACTCCGGCTGGTTCGTCGTCTCATGCTCGTCTCGGGCCGACGAACTCACAGGCTGCGTTGCTCATGGCGCGCGAGCTCCTGCGCTACCGCCCCGTCGAGACCTCTATGAAGACTGGCTGGACTGCATCACCGAGCTTGTCAGCGTCGCCGGGGACTCTCCCGCACTGTCTCGCTCGCTGCCTCACCCGCCACCTACTGCGGGTGACATAGCCCACAGAGCACCTCCTCCACCTCCCCGTCAAGACGTCGCCCTTGGGCCAAGGCGCGAGGCCCCGCGGCACGACCCGCCACGCAGGGCGCCGGCGCGTGAAGAGGAAAGCTGCCAGGTGGTGCAGCGGCCGCAAGAAGATGGTCGTGCACTCCCAGCACTGCCACGTCAAGACCGCGCGCCGCCTGCAGTGGTGGCGCGCGAGCGCCAGGACCAGGCTCCACCTCCACGACGGGCTCCCGTGACCACAGTGGGTTGCAGTGCATTCACTCCGGAGCTACGCAGCGTCGTCTGGCCAGGGAAGTTCAAGCCCGACCTGCCTCCGTGCTACAACGGCACCCGCGACCCTGCCGAGTTCCTGCAGCTCTACGAGCTGAGCATCGAGGTAGCCAACGGCGACGAGAAGGTTATGGCGAGCTGGTTTCCCATGGCCCTCAAGGATGGTGCGTGCTCGTGGCTCCTGAACCTGCCCGTGGGATCGATCTCCTCCTGGGATGAAATGTGAGAGCGTTTCTTCGCCAACTTCCAGGGCACTTGTGACCGTCCATCGGCTGCGGGTGACCTGCGGCGCATCAAGCAGCAGCCAGGAGAGACCTTGCAGAAGTACATCCAGCACTTCAACAGCGTCCGCCTCAAGATCCCCAAGGTGTCGGATGAGGCCATCATCTCGGCGTTCACTGATGGCGTCCGCGACGTCAAGATGAAGGAGGAGCTCGCCATACATGAGGACCTGTGCATGGCTCTGGAGATGTTCAACATGGCAACCAAGTGTGCGAGAGCTAAGGAAGGTCGCCTCTCTCTCCTGGAGCTCCCAGGGGCTGACCCAGAAGACAAGAAGTCCAAAGCCAAGGACGTGAAGTGCAAGGGACCGGCCGTGCTCATGGCCGAACCAGAGATGAAGTGCGGCTGCGACCACCCAGAGTCATCCAAGGGCAGCCACCCGTTCTGCGTCTTCCACAATGTGCACAGTCACAACACCAACGACTGCCAGGAGCTCAGGACCATCCGCGACACGCGCCTCGGTCGATGCCCCGAGCGCAGCAACCGAGGCTACGGCCGCAGAGGAGGCCGAGGTGGAGGACGCTGGGACGGCCATGACCCCCACCAAGAATGGCCCGATCAGCCTCGTGAGGACCGCTGGCAGGGCTAGCCTCGCGAGGGCCCCTGGAGGGACCAGTCTCGTGAGAACCGTCCTTAGGGCAACGCTGGCCTTCCTCCGCTGCCGCCACCACCAAGAAGGAATGACGACCACCACCAAGACGAGGGGGCTGGGGGCTTCCAGGAACCTCGTGCCATCGCCTGCATCCTGGGCGGCGCTCAGGCCCCTGCCTCTCATCGCATCTTCAAGCAGTTTGCCCGTGAGGTGAATGTGGCCCTCTCCAAGCTCGAGGCAACGCGTCCGCTCAGGTGGTCCAAGTGCACCATCACCTTCAGCCCATCCGACCAGCTCAAGTGCGCGGAAACTGCCGGCGCTCTCCTGATGCTCTCCCGATGCTCTGCTCGTCTACCATCAGCAACGTGCTCGTCACCAAGACTCTCATCGATGGTGCTGCAGGGCTCAACGTTCTCTCCATCGAGACAATCGACCGACTCCAGGTGCCCGATGACCAGCTGCAACCTACCAAGCCTTTCTCAGGCGTGACCGACGGCTCCACCACCCCGATAGGGCAGATCCGCCTCCCTCTCACATTCGGCAAGCGCGACAACTACCGCACTGAGTTCATCGACTTCGACGTCGCCCACATCCGCCTTCCATACAACGCCATCCTTGGGTATCCGGCCCTAGCCAAGTTCATGGCAGTGACTCATCAGGGTTACAATGTCCTCAAGATGCCAGGGAGCTGTGGCGTCATCACGGTCGCCTGCAAGGAGAAGGACGCGGTGTGCTCTCTCGAGCGCGCCTACCAGGCTGCGGCGGTCGAGAACCTAGACGATGAAGGCTCTGTCTACCCTCCTGAGGCTGTCCCCAAGAAGAAGAAGCAGCTGCTCCGCCAAGGACCTCAGGAGAGCGGGGTGTCCAGCGGCACCACCTCAGGCCCTGCGCCCACTGACGGGGCGCCTCCCTCTCTCGCATAGGAAGGCGCGCCCGGTGCCCCTCTCAGACTGGGCTCAAGGGAGGCGCTCGGGCACCATGTGGAGGCGTGCTTCAGCGCGTGCTTCCGCCATGAGGGTACAAGGTGCAAGGTGCCAGGTGCTCAGGAATTCATCACCAAGGCAATCGAGGAGCTTCAGGAGGCAAGAGCTATGCAAGGCGACCATCGCCCACCACCCGGCGCGGCTCCTTGTCCCGGCGAGGACAGCGAGCTGCGCGTCTGCGTCAACATCCCAGGGCTCAAAAGGGCCGCATCTCAGAAGTGCTTCTGGCCGTCCCGCGCTGGCCGGTGTGATGGTCCCCCTCACAGCTATGTTCGCACGCCTTTGCGCTTGTCGAGCGCGGCTGCTACATTCCCGCGCCACATGCGGGGCGTCCTGGCGGCTCATGAGGCCAGAAGCCAGGCGATCTTGTCAGAGGAGGAGATGGATCCTCGCGAGCCCCCCGGGCCCCCAGAGCCTCCAGAGGTTCAGGGCCTGGGCGGCTCATGAGGAGCGACTTCTGCGGCACGCGTTTTCAGCTACTCCAACATCTCTTCAGCAACGGTGCTAGGTGCCATTTTCTGGTTTGTTCAGTTGGGGGCGCCCCTCGGGCTGCATTATCCCCAAGCCACGTGGGTCCGTCCCTGCAGCATGTATCGTTTTGCATCTATCAGAACTAGCTCTACCTTATCTATGGGTTGATTTATGTTATCACCTGCTTGCCTGGTGTTCTATCGCCTCCGCGGCCTCCCGCATTGCTGACCGGCCTCTTGCTCATCCCCCGGGGGCTACACATGCTGGCACGGCGCTTGTGCTCGGGTCCGTCCCTGCAACGCTGACAAATCTGAGAGATCGAGCTCTGGCTCGCGGCCTGCCCCGCGCACATCACCTCACCAGATCCTCAGTGCCTTCATCTTCTCGCGGAAAGACCAGCGGCAGGACAGCAAGCGCGATTATGAGTTATACTCTCCTCTCGGACTAACCCACAGGAATCCATGGAGTTTAGCCACGGGTGGCCCCACCGGCCGTCCCTTTTTCACGCAATTCGCTTGCACGTTAAAGGGGGGGCTCCTGAGCATCGTGCCTCAGGAGCTCTTACTGACTCTCCAGCCCTCACCCCCTGGCCTTGACCATGGCATCGCGACCTGGCATAACAACGGCGGCTGAGCCTCGCTCGATGGTTGGGACCCGAGGACGTAGAGCACCTAGATGAGCGGGGAGAAGGGGAGTTCGGCGTGAGCCCTACCTGGAAGCATCACTACCAAGCCACAATCAGGCGCCGCGCAAAGGAATCACTTCAGGCCTACTAAGATAAGTCACCCATGCATATCAAAGTGAACCTCATCGTCCAGTATTTTGATTCTCGCAATCTCGCTCCGACAATGCCGCTTCCCTTTTCGGCCTCCAAGGAGCTGCTTGCATGCCAAAGGGGACCTCTTGAGCATCGCGCCTCAGGAGTTCTTACCGGACCTCAGGCCGCTCACCTCCTAGCCTTGATCACGGCATCGCGACCTGGCATACCAGCGACGGCTGAAGCCTGCCTGGGGACTAGGACCTGCCGGCGTAGAGCACTAAGCTACCACGAGAACGAAAAGGGGGAACCATGCCGAAGCAAGATGCGCAGCTGCAACATCATACTAGCAATAATAAACATTGGAGCAAAAGCATTACAGTTTTTTACATACCCCCACGGCGTTTGTCAAAATTCCGCACAGGGAAACAAAAGAAGGAAACGTCAAGGGACCCCGGCTGCTGGGCATCACCGACGACGCCGAGCGGACACCACTGCCGCGCTCCGGGCACGGCGAGAGCTCGTCGGCACGTAGGTGTCGTCACTGGACTCCGGAGAATCGCTGGGTTCGGGAGAGTCGCTGGATTCCCAGGAGTCGTCGCTGCTGCTTGAGGAGCTGCCGGCGAGGCCGGAGGCGGGCTCGACATCTGCGGCTGCGGCACACGGACTGCTTCCCCTGGGGCAGCACTCCAGACGCCGGCCCTCCTCATCGAAGACCTTGAAGAACAACGTAGAAGCGCCATCGTACTCAAAGTGGGTGGCGAGGGCCCCCTCTGGACGGCAGGCGCGGGCGACCTCGCCCCATCCTCGGGTCATGAAGATGTCGCTCGGGGGGACGACCTCGACCTCCGCCCTCGTGGCTGGGCCGCAGCACCCGGTGTGCTGTAGCCACAGCTCAAGTGGCCCCCTCGGTGGCATCTCCTCGGATGAAGAACCTCGGGAGCTGGATTCACGTGCGCGAAGGCATTACCGCACACACCACGAACTAGCGCGATGTCCCCTCGCCATGGGTTTGCCGGCCTGCTGGCCGCACAGCCTCAATCAGTCCGCTGAGACCCCGGCCCACGCGGCACTGGGCATTACCGCCCTGTCCAGAGCCCTGCGCGCGGGCGTACAGAGGAAGCGGGAAGCCAGGCAGAGCCCGCTCGTACCAAGGCCGCGTCACCTCTTGCCTTTTGCCGGCGTCGTAAGGGCGGCCGAGCCTCTTCTTCGGCGGAAGTGGCCCCGGCTCCTCCCGAGGGGTTTTTCCCTTCTCCGCTAAAGAGAATCTCTTGATCGGCGCCATGGATGCTGCTGCAAGACAGCGAGACAAAGAAGAAGAAGAAGGAGCGGGCAGCGAGAAGATGGTGATGAGTGAGGGGGGCTCTGCCCCTCCCCTCATTTATACCCAGAGGGAGGCCAACCGCCGGCCTCCACGATCCCGCGCAATGATGGTTTTTCTCTGCATGCAGCAGAGTCTCGTCAAGTCGAGCAGTTGCCGAGGTGGCGTGGGGAAGCGGAGACGCCCACGTCCCATCAATCGCCACGCGTCGACCAAGGCCGCAGGCGGTTAGGGCCCGCGGCGCTCCATACTTGCCTCTTGGCTTTGCCTCGAAGCCATGTTCGAGCGCGCGTTGGGCCCGGGGGCTACTATTGGCGTTCTGGGAACCAGGGTACCCAGACTTGCCAGCCTGCGGCCCATCGTGTGGCTCCATCAACGGCCTGGTATGGCCCAGCTTCAGCGACAACAACTCAAGACCCTCCCGAGGGGCCAAGCCTCGCGAGGCGGACGACACCAAGACCTTCACGGGAAGCGGCCTCCTCAGGCTGGCTCTTGAGGAGCGGAGAGTTCTATGCAAGCCTCACCTCATGAGGTCCGGATGACGTGAACCATGATGACCAAGGCCAGGCGGGCGCCAGCGGGCGCAGTGTACCAGTTTCCTCTTTGGTGCTAAGGAGGCAAGCGCAGGCGCGGAGTCACGAGGAATCAGCCAAAGGTTTCCATTCCCGTGCAACAAGACCAAGACCGCCAGGACGGCAGGACGGAGGTCATCACCGAGCCCACCACGGCATCATGACCAGAGCCTTTTGCAGGTGAAGACTACTTTTGTCAGGATAGCATGTACTAGTTGTCTCCCTTCGAATTTGGCCGTTGTGGGATCCCTTCCCGCCTTTCATTTGGGAAGAGGATCAAGGCCACTATAAATAGGACTTAGCCACCACCGTAGAGAGGGACCGGATCGGACCCCCGGACAGATCATTCAGATCACCCTCACTCCACCAGCTCAGTCGAGCTCAAGAACACCTCTCCTCCTGAGGCTGTTCACCACTGTACTAGTTCATCCTGAGCCCCTCGAGGCCAATCCACCACAAAGCAGGAGTAGGGTTTTACACCGCAAGGTGGCCCGAACCAGGGTAAACTGCTGTGTCTCTTTTCCTTACAGTTCGTCGAGCTAGGCTGTGAGATTAGCGAGTAGGCAGACTGGGGAAGACGAGTTCTTCGCACACACCCCAGAGTTCGAACCTCTCAAGGGTTTGCGGAACCAGAAATCCAACAATTGCCGCCAGATCCGCCCCAGACTCTTGAAGTCAGAGACCACGTCCTGAGGCGGTCCTCTCCAGGGAAGGCCTCCACAAGCTCTCGCCCATGTGGGAGGGCCTGTTCAGGGTCACCCGCGTCTCCAGGCCCGGTGCCGCACGCTTGGAGACGGAGGACAGGGTCCCCATCCAGAATGCTTGGAACATCCAGCATCTCCACAAGTTCTACCCGTGACACTCCCACGTAATAATGTATGGGGAAGTACACGCCCCGGAGTCCCCCGGTGCACTGCCCCACAGCCTCACGGGAGCTCCCGCCCATGCCCAAGTGGAAGCCCCATGCTCCGCGCTGGCGGACGACACGGTCGAACAACGACTATGCCCATGCCCAAGTGGAGGCCCCATGCTCCGCGCTGGTGGGAAGTCTAGTATAGGCGCCGGACGCGGCCATCTTTTTTGCCCTATTTTGTAACCAAATTTGCCACTTCTTGAAATGAAGTTTGTAGTTTTCGCGTCTTTATTCTAAAGGGGGTGGGAATTTTTCTCCTTGCAGCATTTGTTCTCTTGAATCTTGTTTTTAAGAGGAGTGGCAGCCGCCAGTTGCTCCCTCCCGCGCGTCCCGCGAGCGGGGGCTGAGCATGGTGTGTACGCTTGAGCCAGCCCCAACGGCGTCAAGGGTGCCTTGAGGCCCTAGGCCACAATAGCTGCGGTCCGCCCGTGCACACACCTCGCCAAGACTCTCGCGTCCGAATCCTCGCGCGATGCTCTCGAGCGAGCCAACAGGCGCGTATTGCCTTCGGCCCCTAGCCTCAGGAGCACTCATCTCCTGGCCTTGCCGAGCATCACGACCTGGCATACCAGCGATGATTGGCCCTCGCTCGGGGGCTCTAGATGCAAGATGGGCACCAAGGAAGGGTGGCTTGGGAAAACGCAGCCATGGTCCGGCTGATCGTTAAGGAATTCTTCTTCAAGTGCTTTTTACATCTCTGCGAGGCTCGATCCTTGGCGGAGGCCTCTCCGGAGGCCCCGAGCCCTCGCAAGGCCCCCAGGGGCCTCGCGAGCCGCGAGCCCCTCGAGACTCTGGAGCCGTCTGGTCCATGAAGAGGGAGCATCCCTGACAAGCTCTCTCGGCCTCGGCGCCCCAGCAGCATCGTTGCCGAAACGAGGGGTGTACATAGGATCAAGAGCCCCGGAGGAGCGTGCCCCCATGACGTAGGAACCCACCAGGGACCGTGAGGGCACCAAGCTAAGTTACCCTAATCGCGTCGGTCAGGAATCTTTCATGTTATGACAATATAATGCTAGAATATGAGCAGGAAACACTAATATAAATGCGCAAGCGCCACAGTTCATTACACATCCCACGAGGCTCTTTAAGATTCTTGATGCAAAAAAAAAACGGAACAAAACACGCGGCCTCCCGAGGGCCACTGCTCCTTAAGCCAAACTCCGGCCCTACCCATGCTCAGTCGGAGTCCTCCTCCTCCTTGACAGGGGCGCGGCGGCTCGTCGTCCTCCTTGACCCGGGCGTGGCGACGTGGCGGCTCGTGGTAGTCGTCATCGCTCGAGCTCCCCCCAGAGAAAGTGCCGCTACAGCTGGGGGTGTCGCGGCCTTCGCCAAGGGCGAGTTCACCGCCGAGGATGCCGCCATTGCGGTGGCCGTCTTCATCGGAGAGGTAGTCGCCATCGCTGCTGTTGCCCTTTGGGCAGCACTCCAGGCGCCTGCCGTCTTCCTCGAAGACCTCGACGAAGAGCATCACCGCCCCATCGTACTTGAAGTGGAGGGTGCACCTCCCCTGCAAGCCGCGGGCGCGGGCGAACATTTGCCACACGCGATTCAGGAACACGTAGCCCACCGAGGTAACCTTGACCTCCGCCCACGAGGACCTGTGGCAGCAGCCGTCGGGCTGCAGCCACAGGCCAGCGGGTCCGCCGGCTGACAGCTCTTCCACGAAGGAGCGCGGAAGCTGAATCCAGGTGAGGGGTGGACCCTCCACCCACACCACAAACTTGCGGGCCATGTCATCCGAATGGGCCCGTGAGCGAGGTGGCCGGACGGCCGCCACACGCCTTCCCCCTTGGCCATGGCCACCGCAGCTTCCGCGGCCACCCCCACGGCAAGGGTTCTTCCACGGCCTCCTGAGCTAGTGCGGACCGACAGGGGAGGGTGCTTGCGCCCCTGGGATGACGCCGCTGGCGTGGCCGAAGACTTGCGAGGGCGGCCGCGTGCTCTCTTGGGCGGCGGCAAACCCGGTCTCTCCTAGGGAGCCTTGCCTTTCTCCTCGGTGGTGAACCTCCTCACTGGTGCCATGGTCGTTGCAGCGGAGATTTGGGGCGAACAGGTGAGAAGACAAAGATGGGATGGGACATTACCCACTCGCCTTCTTATAGGCAACCGGAGGAGGCTTACCGATGCCCTCTCGCCTTCGTGCAATGATGGCATCGCAATGTGTGCCAGGCTTTCTGTCAGCTTGGGCAGTTGCTGAGACGACGTGGGGAAGTGGAGGCATTTGTATCCCTCTGTGCGCCACGCGTCGGGCCTGGCCCGCAGATGATTGGGGCTCGCGGCGTTTGGCCCTTCGCTTCGAAGCCAGACCAGGCACGCCTTGGGCCCGGGGGATACTGTCGGTGTTCTGGGATAAGGGGTACCCAGACTTGCCTACCTGCGGCCCAGCACGCGGACCCATCGACGGCCCAGTGCAGCCCAGCTACAAGATTGTGTGAGGAAGACCCTCGTGAGGACCCCCTGGGACTCGCGAGGCGAGCGACGCCAAGATATCCAAGGGAGCAGCTCCCCGAGCCTGCCTCCTGAGGAGCGGAGATCTCTATGCAGGTACCCGCCTCATGAGGCCACGATGATGTGAGCCATGTCGACCAAGGCCAGGCGGGCACTAGCGGGCGCAGAGGGGACAATTTCCTCTTCGGTGCTAGGGGAGCAAGGACATGCGCAGGTTCCCGAGGAAGGCCCCAAAGCTTTCCATTCCAGTGCAATGAGACCAAGACCACGATCTTGGCAGGACGGATGTCATCGTCGAGCACATTGCTGCGTCATGGCCAGAAGCTTTGCAGGCGAAGACCACCTTTCGTTAGGATAAAATGTACTTCTTGTCCCCTTTCAAAATTGGCCACGGCGTCTCTCATTCGGGCTAGGCCCCTTTTTCTTTTCGATCACTTAGTGCTCTATGTCGCTGGGACCCAGTCCCCAAGCAAGTCTCGGCCGTCGCTGGTATGCCGGGTCACGATGCCACGGGCAAGGCCAGGAGGTGAGGGGCTCAAGGTCCGGTAAGAGCTCCTGAGGCGCGATGCTCAAGAGGTCCCCCTTGATGTGCGAGCAGCTGTCGAGAGAGAAAGGGTCCTCACCCAGACATGATCACAAAAATAGTGGCGGAGCGTTGTTAAGGGACTCACGCTTGGCGTGAAGAGGATGACATAGATTATGGGGCCGTGCGAGGTGTTCGCGGCCTGTGGGTGATCTCCGCAGCATGAGGGTGCGTTCCGTTGGGGATTTGGTTCCCTGTGCACCATTTCTCTGCGATGGGTCAGCACAAGTCCCGCGAAGGGTATGTAAAGCATCGACGTCCTTTGCATTTTAACGGATATAAATTTGGCTAAACTGCGGCCCTCTCGCCCATATCTCCTCGCAAGGTCTGCTTCTCTTTTTCTCGCTCGCCAAGGTGCTCTACGTCATCGGGACCCGGCCCTCGAGTGAGGCTCAGCCACCGCTAGTATGTTAGGTCGCGATGACTGGGACAAGGCCAGGGTGTGAGGGCCCGAGAGCTAGTAGGAACTCCTAAGGCACGATGCTCAAGAGTTCCCCCTTTAACATGCAAGCGACTCCCGCGAAAAAGAAAAAACATGCCTCGCGAAGGTCACAGGGAGAGGCGCCTTGGTCGGCAATGATGCAATGTAAGGTGGTTGTACTTCACTTTTACCGGGTAGCCCGTTGCCTGTCCGGGGCCGACCCTCCTGAGGTGGCAAGGCATCACCTAGGCGCCGCTCGAATGCCTATCTCCTGAAGTTCCTGCATATTGGCAGATTACAAGGTACACAGGGCGGTGCACGCTTGCTGATCTACTCATGATTGTTCCATGAGAAGACAAGGCACTAAGGACCTGGTGAGGTGACGTGCACGGGGCCGGCCCGCGAGCCAGAGCTCGATCGCTTAGATTTATCGAAGCTGCAGGGACGGACCCGAGCACAGGTGCCGTGCCGATAGCCCCCTCTCATGGGAAGTTCAGGAGGAGAGCTCCTAACGCGTGAAGCCCATGGGGTGATGCCTCTGGAGGTGATGTGGTATCAAGTGTAGGGTTAACAAGCATAGGAACTCATAACAGCATAACTGGTTCTAATACATGAACGAAAGCAACACAGCTGTAGGGGCGGACCCTTCTCAGCCTGAGGAAAATGCAGCCCGGGGGGCGCCCTCAATTGAACAACCAAAAATTCACCTAGAAATGATGTTGCAGATGCGTCCAGGAAGCTGATGAAGTGTGCCGTGGAGGTTCGCTCTTCACGAGCCGGGCAGCTCCTGAGGCTCGGGTGGCTCTCGAGGGGTCGGGGCCTCATGAAGTGCCAGTGCTGAGCGCCTGGCCTCGTGAGATGCCAACGCGAGCTGCGCAAGCCACTGGTACATGGCGCCCGCGTTCACCAGGCCGAAGGGCATGCGAATGTAGTTGCAGGGGAAGCCTCCGCTCCGGTCGACACGCGACGGCCAGAAGAGGTCGTGAGACGCAGCTCTGTTGAGGCCCGGGATATTGAAGCAGATGCGCAGCTCGCCGCCCACATCGGGAGCGGTAGCTTCACTAGTGGGACGTGCAGGGTGGCGCTCGCCGCGCATGGTTTGTGCTTCTTGAAGTTCCTCGATCGCATTGGTGATGAATTCTCGTGCCCCCGGCACCTCGCGCCGATTTCCTTGCTTGTGGGGACGTGTGTCGAAGCACGCCTCCAGGCAGTGCCCGAGCACCTCCCTCGTCGCAGTAGTCAGGTCAGAGGCTATCCAGGTGGAAGCCCCCGAGCCTGCCCTGAGGGGGACGCCATGCATGCCTTCCAATGCGGGAGGGAAGCGCGCCCCAGCGGTAGGTGTGGCACCTAAGGTGTCACCGGCTGGAGTCTTCTTTGCCTCGGGACAGTCCTTGGGGAGGAGCTACTTCTTCTTCATGGGGACGGCCTCAGGGAGCGCGACATTTCCCTCACCGTCGGAGTTCTCGTCTGCTGCATCCCTATAGGCGTGCTCGAGGGAGTAGACCGTGTCTTTTTTGTTGTAGGCATCGGTGATGACACCGCTGCACCCCGGCATCTTGAGGACATTGTAGCTATGGTGGGTAGCCACCATGAACTTGGCGAGGGCAGGGTACCCCAGGATGGCATTGTACGGGAGGCCAATGTGGGCCACGTCGAAGTTCATGAGCTCGGTGTGGTAGTTGTCGTGAGTGCCGAAGGTGACTGGGAGGCGCACCTGCCCCAGGGGAGTGGTGGAGCTGTCGGTCACTCTAGAGAATGGCTTGGTGGGCATGAGCTGATCATAAGGCACTTGGAGCGTCTAAAAGGTCTCCACAAAGAGCACGTTGAGACCGGCCCTGCCGTCGATGAGGGTCTTGGTGACCAAAACGTTGCCGATGGTGAGCCTGCACAGCATGGGAAGAGTGCCCGCGGTGGCCGAGCACCTGAAGTGGTCCTTGGAGTCGTAGGTGATGGCGTATTGAGACCACTTGAGGGGGCGCATAGCCTCAAGCTTCGGGAGGGCAGCATTCACCTCACAAGATAACTGCTTGAAGAGGCGGTTGGACGCGGGAGCATGAGCTCCTCCGAGGATGCAGGCTATCGCGCGAGGTTCCTAGTAGCCCCCTGCCCCCTTGTCTGGCTGGTTGTTGTCGTTCCTCATGGGGGGCGGCGGCAACGGTGGGAGGCCTGCATTGCCCTGAGGTCGGACCTCACGAGGCTAATCGCGCCAGGCGCCATCACAATGCTGATCGCGCCAGGTGTCCTCGCGAGGCTGGTTGCACCAGCCTTGGCGGGGATTGCGGTTGTCCCAGCATCCTCCACCGCGGTCTCCTCCGCGGCCGAAGCCACGGTCGCTACGCTTGGGACGGCAACCCAAGCACTCATCACGGAGTGCCCCAAGCTCCTAACAGTCATCAGTGTTGTGGGTGCGCATGTTGTGGAAGACGCAAAATGGGCAGACGTCCTTGGCGGGCTCATCGCGGTCGCCGCCGCGCTTCTGCTCGGGCTCCGCTGCCAGCATGGCGGGACCCTTGTGCTTTGCTTCCTTGGCCTTGGCCTTCTTATCTTTGAGCTCAAAGTCGGGGCTGCGGACGAGAGAGAGGCAGCCTTCTTCCACCCTCGCGCACTTGTCAGCCAAGTTGAACAGCTCCAGCACAATGCACAAGTCGTCGTTGATGGCGAGCTTTTCGCTCATCCTGACTTCCGTGGTGCCGTCGGTGAACGCCGAGATGATGGCTTCATCCGAGGCCTTCGGGATCTTGAGGAGGACTTGGGTAAAGCGTTGGATGTACTTGCAGAGGGTCTCGCCAGGGCACTGCTTCACACGACGCAGGTTGTTGATGGTGACGGCGCGGTTGTGGGTGCCCTAGAAGTTGGCAATGAACCGCTCGCGAAGCTCATCCCACAAAGAGATCGACCCCTCAGGGAGGTTCATGAGCTAGGAGCGTGCGCCATCCTTGAGGGCCATGGGGAACTAGTTCACCATGAACTTGTCATCGCCGTTCGCCGCTTTGATGCTCAGCACGTAGAGCTGAAGGATCTCCGCAAGGTCGGAGATGCCGTTGTAGCAAGGGGTTAGCTCTAGCTTGAACTTGACCAGCCAGACCACTCGGCACTGTCGGCGTTCTGGGATGGGGGTACCCAGAATTACCTGCCTGCGGCCTAGCGCGTGGGCTCATCGATGGCCTGGTACGGCCCAAGTTACAAGACCCCCAAGACAAGACCCTCACGAGGGCCCCGGCCTCACGAGGAGAACGACGCCAAGACCTCCAGAGGAGCGGCCTCCCCAGGCTGCCTCCCGAGGAGCGGAGATCTCTATGCAAGCCTCCCGCCTCATGAGGCCGCAATGATGTGAGCTATGATGACCTAGGCCAGGCAGGCGCCGGCGGGCACCAGCGGACGCAGAGGGGACAGTTTCCTCTTTGGTGTTAAGGGAGCAAGGGCAGGCGCAGGTTCCCGAGGAAGGCTCCAAAGCTTTCCATTCCGGTGCAACGAGACCAAGACCACAAGCTCGGCAGGACGAATGTCATCGCCGAGCCCACCGCTGCGTCATGGCCAGAAGCTTTGCAGGCGAAGCCCACCTTTCGTCAGGATAAGATGTACTCCTTGTCCCCTTTCAAAATTGGCCATTGTGGAATCCCTTCCCGCCTAAGCTATGAGGGAAGAGGACCAAGGGCACTATAAATATGGGCTAGCCATCACCGTAGAAGGGATCCCACCTGGACCCGATCTAGACCGATCCATCCTCACCACCTGAGCCCTCGCGAGGCTGCTCATCCACTATACTAGTTCATCCTCTACCTCCTCGTGAGGCCAATCCACCAAAAGCAGGAGCAGGGTTTTACACCGCAAGGTGGCCCGAACCTGGGTAAATCTCCGTGTTCATCTTCTTCCCCGCTCACACGAACTCGACGAGGCTAGGCCGTGGGATGGTGAGTTTGAGACTTGAGCTGGTTGGGATCTTGCATATGCCCCTGAGTTCGAACCTTCTTGGGTTTGCGGAGCGCTGAATCTGACATTTGGCGCGCCAGGTAGGGGGTGTGTCGAAGCTCCGCCTCTTCATCAACCGCGCTCTATTCTCGCTCCGCCGTGACAGTGCCTAATGCTCGCCGAGTCCGTGCCAAGCGCCGGGCCACTCGCGTCACCCAGATGGCGCCTGTGGGCCGCGGTGTCCCTCGCCGCTCGGCCTCTCCCGCGGCTAACACTGCCACTGACCCTGCTGCTCATGAGTAGCAGGACTCATCACTGCCACCCTCCGTGTGGTGCGATGGCCGCACCGCCACTCCTTCTCTCACTCCCGCCACGGCGTCGTCCTACCACTCTCACCGCGGGCCGGCAAACGTGCAAGCTGCGCTGCTCATGGCGCGCGAATTGCTGCGTTACCGCCCCGCTAACGACCGCTACGACGACTGCCTTAGCCGCATCGCCGAGCTCGTCAACGCCGCCGGCAAGGTCCCTGCACCGTCCTGCTTACTTTGTCCCCCGCCATCTCAGGCGAGCGATGTGGCCCACGGCGCGCCTCCTCCTCCTCCTCTATGCGGCGCCGACCCCAAGCCCAGGTGTGACGCGCCCCAGCACGACCTGCCGCGTGGAGCACCGGCGCGCGATGAGGCGAGCTTCCACGTGGTGCAGCGGCCGCAAGCTGATGCGCACGTGCTCCCAGCGCCACCACGTCAGCACCAAGACCACGCGCCCCCGGAGGGTGTGGTGCATGTGCGTCAAGACTGACCTCACCCCGTGCGCGCTGCGCGCGTGAGCACGGCGGGCTGCCGCGCCTTCACCCCGGAGCTGCACCACGTCGTCTGGCCCGGCAAGTTCAAGCCAGACCTGCCTCCACACTACGACGGCACCCCTGACCCTGCGGAGTTCCTCCAGCTCTACTTGCTGAGCATTGAAGCGGCAAATGGTGATGACAAGGTCATGGCAAACTGGTTCCCCATGGCCCTCAAGGATGGGGCGTGCTCCTGGCTCCTACACCTCCTGGAGGGTTCGATCTCCTCCTGGGATGAGCTCCGCGAGCGTTTCATCGCCAACTTCCAGGGCACCCATGACCGCGTCCCTACGGTGGGCGACCTGCGGCGCATAAAGCAACAGCCGGGCGAGACCCTGCACAAGTACATACAACGCTTCACAAACGTTGGCCTCAAGATACCGAAGGCTTCGGATGAGGCCATCATCTCGGCGTTCACTGATGGCGTCCGGGATGTCAAAATGAAAGAGGAGCTCGCCATCCACGAGGACTTGTCCTCGGCCCTAGAGATGTTTAACCTGGCGAACAAGTGCGCTAGGCCCGAGGAAGGCTGCCTCTCCCTCCTTGAGCTTCCGGAGGCCGATCCTAAAGAGAAGAAGGCCAAGGCTAAGGAAGCAAAATGCAAGGGCCCTGCCGTGCTCGTGGCCGAGCCTAAGATGAAGCGTGGCTGTGACCATGATGAGCCTCCCAGGGGCAACCGTCCGTTCTGCATCTTCCACAACGTACATAGCCACAACACCAATGACTGCCAGGAGCTCAGGGCGCTCCGTGACGGGCGCCTTGGCCGCCGCTCCGACCGTGGCTACGGCCGTGGAGGAGGCCGTGGCGGAGGCCGCTGGGAGAACCGCGACCCTCGTCAGGACTGGCGCGACCAGCCTCGTGAGGACCGCTAGCGGGATCAGCCTCGCGACGGTCCCTGGCGAGATCAGCCTTGTGAGGACCGCCCTCCCTCTGCTGCCACCACCACCCGGGAGAAATGACGACAACCTCCAGGATGATGGGGCTTGGGGCTTCCAGGAGCCTCATGCGATCGCCTGCATCCTGGGCGGTGCCCAGGCCCCCGCCTCACATCGCATCTTCAAGCAGTTCTCTCGTGAGGTGAATGTGGTCCTCCCGAAGCTTGAGGCCACGCGTCCCCTCTGATGGTCGCAGTATGCCATCACCTTCGATTCCAAGGACCACCTCAAGTGCTCAGGCAATGCTGGCATGCTCCCCATGCTCTGCACGCCCACAATCAGCAATGTCCTCATCACCAAGACCCTCATCGATGGTGGCGCTGGGCTCAACGTTCTTTCTGTCGAGACATTTGAGACACTTCAGGTGCCTTATGATCAACTCTTGCCCACCAAGCCATTCTCCGGGGTGACCGATGGCTCAACCGTCCCCCTAGGGCAGATACTCCTCCCAGTCATTTTTGGCAAGCGCGACAACTACCACACAGAGCTCATCGACTTCAACATCGCCCACATCGGCCTCCAGTACAACGCCATCCTCGGGTATCCGGCCCTCGCCAAGTTCATGGCGGCGACCCACCATGGTTACAATGTCCTCAAGATGCCAGGTTGCAGCGGCATCATAATGGTTGCTTGTGATGAGAAGGAAGCAGTCTGCTCCCTTGAGCGTTCCTATCAGGCTAAGGCGGCTGAGAACTCTGACGACGAGGGCGGCATCCAGCCTCCCGAGGCCACCCCCAAGAAGAAGAAGCAGCTCCTCCCCATGAGTCGTCAGGAGGCTGGGACGCCCGCCGGCAGTGCCTCGGGCTCCATGCCCACTGCTGGGGCGCCTCTTCCTCCTGCATAGGAAGGCGCACCCAGCGCCTCCCTCTGGACAGCCTCGGGGGCTTCCATCTGGCGAGCCCCTGACCTGACTAGTGCGACGAGGGAGGTGCTCGGGCACCACATGGAGGCGTGCCTTAACGCGTGCCCCCACGAGCAAGGAGCAAGGTGTGAGGTGCCAGGAGCAAGGGAGTTGAAAGTGCAACTAATCCCCGGGTGGTTTTGGCAATTCATAACAACATATAGCTCATTGAACTAATATCCATTCAAGTTAAATATTTCAGGAAGTTCAATGATTGGCATGGCATGGACTAGAGATGTGGACCCCTCAAAATGCTAAGGACAAAGATTGGCAAAATCTCAAGACTCTTCATTTATATTTTAGTGATCCAAGATCACATTGAGTCCATAGGAAAACCAATACTATTAAAATGGGATGAGGTGTTGCTTAATGGTCTACTTGCTCAATGTGCTTAGTGATATTGCTCCAAAACCCTCAACCACTTTCTCTTCCAAATATGTCCAAAACTCAAAGTCAAACTCGGTCCCACCGAAATGATCCATCCGGCGCCACGGAGTTCAGTTGACATAGCCACTGCCAGAAACCCTAGCAATTCGGTTACACCGATACAGATCTCGGTCTCACCAAGATGGCCCTGCAAACTCTCTGTTGCCTATTGCAATTGTTTCGGTCTCACTGAAATGTGCCATCAGTCCCACCGAGTTTGCTTGACCAACTCTCTATTTGCTCTTTGCTGAAATCGGTCTCACCGAGTTCAAGCAATCGGTCTCACCGAGATGAGGTTTTGCCCTAGCCCTAGCACATCGGTCCCACCGAGCTGTTCCAGTTGGTCCCACCAAGATTCCTAACATTCACATTTTGAACTGAATCGGTCTCACCGAGTTCTTGTATTCGGTCTGACCGAGATGGGTCAAATGTGTGTAATGATTGGATTTTGTGTGGAGGCTATATATACCCCTCCACCCCCATCTCCATTTGTGAGAGAGCCATCAGAATGTGCCTGCACTTCCACTACTCATTTTCTAAGAGAGAACAACCTACTCATGTGTTGGGACCAAGATATTCCAATCCTACCACAAGAATCTTGATCTCTAGCCTTCCCCAAGTAGCTTTCCACTCAAATCATCTTTCCACCATAGCCAAATCTGTGAGAGAGAGTTGAGTGTAGGGGTGTAGCGCCCAAGATGCGATTCTATCACGATCACGTGATGAATTTATGATTAAGGCACAATCGCATTTCGAGCGCATAGCAAGGTGGATATCATTACAACATACCATGTACTGAATAGATGAGAATACAAGATAAAGGCTTACACTCGCCACAAGCTACAACATGAATACAACAGTTCATCAATACATAGCAATCATCATACAGAAGAGCAGGATCTGACTAAGATGAAACCAAACGAAAAAGAAGAACGACATCCACCCTGCTAATCCCAGGCTCCCGACCCGGAACTTATCCCTTGATCGAGAAAGAAGAAGCAGAAGAAGAACTGCAAAACAAGCAAGCATCTCTCTCACGTCAGATCATGGCTTTACATGTACCTGCACCTGTTGCTGTAGTAAACTGTGAGCCACGAGGACTCAGCAATCCCATTACCATGGGTATCAAGACTAGCAAAGCTTAATGGGTATGGAATGGATAAGTGGTGAGGTTGCAGCAAGCACTAAGCATTGTGTGGTGGCTAACTTACGAGTACAAGAGTAAGAAGAGTTACTACGCATAACAGTCGCAAACTAGTAATGATCAAGAAGTGATCCTGAACTACTTACGAGTCAAACATAACCCCACCATGTTCTCTTCTCGAACTCACTCGAAAAGAGACAGTCACGGTTACGCATGCGGTTGGTGTATTTTATTTCGGATCTGGTGTCAAGTTCTCTACAACCGGATATTAAAAATTCCCATCTGCCACATAACCGCAGGTACGTCTTTCGAAAGATCAAACCCTGCAAGGGTGTCCCAACTTAGACCATCACAAACTCTCACGATCATCGAAGGAAAATCCTCCTCCCGAAACAACCTGATCAAGCTCAGAATCCCAGTTCACAAGACATTTCGATAATGGTAAAACAAGTCCAGTAAGACCTCCCGATGTGCCGACACCCTGATAGTAGCCATGTGTATCTCGTCTCAGGCCACGATGGATGAGCTATGGTTACAACGACCAAATACCCCAAGTTGCCAAGGGGCAGTGCCGCAAGCTGCTCTAGTTTGGACCAACACTCATGAGGAGCACTGGCCCGGGTTATTAATTAAGTCCTCGAGGTCCGAAAAGTCCCTATGCAAGTTTTAGTTGTTATTAGGCAAATGGTAAAACCAATGTTTGGCCTTGCTGGAAGATTTTTATTCAAAGCGAACTGTCAAGGGGGGCCCATAAACCCCGCCCATGTTAGGAACGCAAAATCAAGGAACATAACACCGGTATGACGGAAACTAGGGCGGCAAGAGTGGAACAAAACACCAGGCAAAAGGCCGAGCCTTCCACCCTTTACGAAGTATATATGTGCATTAATTAAATAAGAGATATTGTGATATCCCATGATATCCATGTTCCAACATGGAACAACCTGCAACTGCACCTGCAACTAGTAACGCTATAAGAGGGGCTGAGCAAAGCGGTAACATAGCCAAACAACAGTTTGCTGGGATGGTGAAAATGTTAGAGGCTTATCATGGAAATTTGGGAGGCTTGATAAACAAGTGGTAGGTAGTGCGACATAGCGATAGCAACGAGACAACTAGCAAAGCAAAGATAGTAGTGGTATCCAGGGTAATGATCATCTTGCCTGAAATCCTGCTAGGAAGAAGATCGAATCCATGAAGTAGACGAACGGGCGTAGTCGAATGAGTCCTCATAATCGCAACGTTACCAGAACTATCGAGAAGAAGCACAACCGGAAAGAAGAAAAACAACATGGTAAACCAACAAGCATAAACATGGCATGATGCACAATCAAGTATGATGCATGTCCGGTTTAAAGAGGCATGGCATGGCAAAGTGCACAAACAACACTGAAAGTAAAGTGGAGCTCAATATGCAACGAGTTGCATATTGACGAAACCCCACAACAATTATTTAGTTCTCTCCCATTTAATCTACTCAGCAATATTAAATGTTGGTTAACATGGCAAGAGGGTGAACATACATGAACTACCTATCTAGGCAAGTTTAAATGAGGCCGGAAACAACAAACAACAATTCCGGAAAATCCTCATGTGTGTATTTTGGATTTGGTACTGTTCTGCCCTGTACACAATGTTAGAGTTGTTAAACATGCAAAGTAATGCCACCATGTTAATCTATGCATTTTTCTACCCCATTTACATATATAGTTTGTTTAATTCGGAGCTACGGTTATTTAATTTTGAAATAAACCATTTTAACATGTGATATATGCAAACTAAATGCAAACAACAATTTAAACATTCTTAACATGGATGAGAGTTGGACATTATGAAACTAGATGAAATTCTAAGCATTATATATATATATAGTTTGTTTAATTCCGATGCATGGTTTGTGAGTTAGGATATGCATGAACACTAGGGACTTTTCTGTAAAACATGCGCTCTCTGGATAATGCCAAATTCGTAGAACTGGAAAAAAACATGATACGGGCCACATCTGCTACTAGGCCGAAACAGGAGCTGGGCAAGGGGAAGCTCACCATGGGCCATGGCCCAGTTCGGTGGTGAGGTGAGGCCAGCTGGGGGCAGCGCTGGGTCTTGGCGCTTGTCCATGCTGGTGCCTGATCAGGTCAACGAACGAGGGGGGAGCTCGAGCGAGCTCCTGTGCTTGATGTAGAGCGAGCAGAGGTCACCTGCGGCTACTAGGACTTGGTGAAGGACGGCCGATCTAGGCTGAGGCATGGCGGAGCTCAGGCCCTGGAGGCCGGCGGCGCTAGGCAGGGGGCGGTCGGGCTGCGGCTGCTCGCGTGCTCCGGCATGGGCGGAGCCAACAGCGAGGAGGAGAAGGGAGCAAGGGGACGCCGGAGTAGCTGGTGGCGCCTGGTCGCCGGCGAGGTGGCCGGTGTTGCTGCTCGGGCACTGCGCTGCTCCTCCTGTGGCTACGAGAAGTAGAGACAGAGAGATTAGAGAGAGAAAAGGAGGAAAAGAGAGGACGAGGGGCACGGGCAGGGACGTGACCTGAGTGGCCGGTGCAGGAGAGCTCCATCTCGGCTGGTTGGGGCGGCTTGGCGGCGCGGGAGTGCGCGGACAAAGGCGGTTGCGAGGACTCGGTGCTGTTTGTCTTCGGGAAGGACAAATGGGAGGCACGGGAGCTTGGCTCCATGGAAGTGCTCGAGGGTGAGGGCGGCACTCAGGGTTCGCTGCGTGCGCTCGGGCGCGAGGAGGAGCGGGGCTGGTTCGGTGAACAAGGTAGCGGCGGATTTGGACAGGGAGGATCCTGATGATGGAGGAAGGCTGTCGGGATTGGGTAGGAGGGGAAAACGAGGAGGAGACAAGGTGGAGGTTTTGCGGTGGCGGGGAGGAAACGATGGAAGGGACAGCTAAGAGCTAGGGTTAGGCTGATATATATAGCGAGTGAGTGGGCTAATTAGACTCTCCGATTAAGATCGGACGGTCGAGAAAAAATAGGCTAGGAGAGTCCAACAAAGAACCGAAGATATTTTAGGGATGTTTGTAGATGATCCGGATCCATCGGTAAGGACAGCCCGGTATGTGTTCGGGGAAGTTTCGGACGCGCACGCGAGGGGGTCTGAGAGAGGTCGACAAAGACAAAGGGGTCTCACAAAAGGTCAACTGAGACAACGGGTTTTGATGGGTTCAGAGAAGAGAGAGAACAGAGCAGTCCGGTTCATCTGAGAGGAGGTCAACAAAGACAAGAAGCGGCAACTACGAGCTGATGCAAGTTTAAAACATGCGGATGCAATGCGCATGATGCAATGATGAATATGACAAACAAATAAATCACACGATGAAACTCGAAATAAATGGAAGGCATCTGGAGCGTCGGTCTCGGGTCATTACAACTCTCCTCCACTTACAAGAGATCTCGCCCCGAGATCTAAGGATGGCACCGGAGAGAAGCGGAAGAGGAAGAGGTAAAACAAAGTTGCTTCTTTGACAAATGAGTGATACCACGAACCTTGAGAGGTTGAACAAATTGAAAGAAAGAATACAATGGAGATGAACGAGATTGCAAACACTCCGTTCGCAAAGAGGAACAAGGAACATTACGAGGAACATTACGAGAACCTTGTAGGTTGAAAGACATGAAATAAGAGCTTCATGAACCAAAAGAATAGGACCACACCGATATGACGAGATAGCCAAGGAACCAGAATGATAGAATTTGGACAGCACTCCGGTAGAAAAGAGAAGGAAAACTTGATAAGTTGAAAAGAACTTAAATATAGTACACAACACTCCTGTTAAATGGATAAGCAAGGAAAAGAACATGATCTTGACAAACAAGATGATACTTGACGAGAGCAATAACACAATGCCTCCGGAAGAAATGAAAGAGTGGAATGAAAAGAACGGAGAAGAAAATAACATCTTCTACCGCAAATGAATTTGAAAGAGCATCCTTAAAAAGAAAGATTGAACCGAGTTGTTGGAAAAATCAACAACGAAAAGAATAAACTTGTTGTGGGCTTATGGAAAAACATCTCAAAATTTTGAAGTTAAATCCTGTCACTAACGGAAACAATTGGTTGGATGAGATCAACGAAAAGATGAAAAGCCTCTTTCACCGAGAAGGATATGGAGAAAGCGTGGATCATTGATAAGCAACACAAATAGCAACACTCCCAATGGAAGGCTTTAGGTGAAATCTATACCAAGATAACTCCAAGGAAGAAAGTGATGGGTTTAAATATCTCATTCCTGACAACTTGTGAATCATGAAACATGAAGAATATTGTCAAAAATGACATAACACCACCTCAAAAGATAATGTAGAAAGAATTGCACTTTGGAATGCAAGATGAAGAATACTTGAGCTCCTTGAACAAGAATCTTGACGAACACTAGAAGAATGAATTAAATCCTTAACGAACCACCATGTGTAGCCTCCATGAAGAACTCCGGTAGAAAAGGATAATAGAAAAGAATTGAAGGTTGAAGCGAACAAGATTGAAGCCTTGCAATGAGTTAGATGGAGCTTCGAAATGAGAAAGCTTTGAACTCCGGACAAGAAAGATGAACAACATGGAACCGAGAAATTGATACCATGATGAACTCCGGAAGAAAGAATTAAACACTAGGATGAAACAAGAATAAGAATTATGTTATGCGTATCCTTCACCAATTTAAATTGGTGACAAGCAACGGATTAGGCATGCTACTTATTCTTCTTGCAAGGATTGAGGAGAGATATAGAGCAAACTTGAGAAAATCTTCAATGAATCACCGGTAGGAATTGAAAACGAACGAAGAAAAGAAAATGAATCACCGGGAAGAACTAGAAAAAATGAAAGAAGATACTTGAGAGAATTTAGATACAAGAGAACGAAGAGATAACAAGCTGACTAGAGAATAGTTCAACGATGCACAGGAAGAATTGGAGAATGAGAGTTGAAAGTTGAGAATGAAGAATTCCGAAATGATGGCCTTCGGAGGAATAAAATGGAAAGAACTCACAAAATGCTTCGGATGGGTATGAAAAGAATTTCTCACAACCCGAACTATTTTAGGGGATTACATGAAGCTTGAAATCACGAAACTTCAAGAGACGAATAAAGATTTAAAAAAAACTCTTCTTCGGTCTTCAACGCTGAGAAATAGAACAAAGAACTCCACCATGAGTTGTTGAGACACTGTGGATTAATGAAAGAGGAAAGGTTGAGCCAAAGATGAAAACTAATTTGAAAGCAACCTTGGAGAAGACATATGACTGATGATAATTCATTCTTACATCAAACTTTGAAAAGAATTTGAGAATCGCTCCGGATAAATTTAGAAGAGTCAGGTAAGATCCTGGGAAAAGACCTGTGGGTTATGGACCCAATCAAGAGAAACACCGTCAAAACAATTTTCAAAGAGAGATTGCACCGGTTGACTTAAACGGCTTGAATGAGATAACAACCTTGAAATAACTTGAACGGATTGAGAATGGAAACGCGAATCTTCTGAGATATTTTGAGCACTCTGGATATGAATAGAGAGAGGTGAATAATAAGAGGTACACCGGCATGAGAAAGCATATGAAAGGACGAAAGGGATATGATCAACACTGAAAGCTTGCATTTAGTCCACCAGAGAAGAAAAGAGAATGAAGAATGATAAACTTGGAGCTCCTGAGCATCTTCACGAGGAATCACCGGATAAGAACATTGAAGGAAAAGAATGAAGAGACTTTTCACGAATAAAATGTTTACTGGATTAAGAAATCCGAGTCCTTGAAGAAAAGGGTGGGTGGTGGGAAAGAAGAATGACAATTTGGGACGGGTGGAACAAACACCGTTGAGAAAACTTAGAATTGATCTTGCAGATGTTGAAATGATCAGATCCACTTGAAGAGAAGCACGCTGGTTGGAAAAGAATTAACATGACAACCCCGATGATCAAGAAGGATTAGTATTCACACAGAAGTATGAGAACACCACTTAGGGAAGATATGGAATAAACACTTGACATTGAAGCAACTCGAATATCACAACTCAAAACAAAACAAAGGATTGGCTTGCAGAATAAGCCGAAAGCAAACATATGATAGAGTTTTCGCCCAAATTGTTCGCGATGAGGCCCCACGGGCACGACGTACAGCGGACATCATGAATGACAAACGAGACGTCCCCGAATCAGCATAGCCAAGGATTCTTTAAGACGTCTCACGACCACTGTAAATCGAACGTGAAAAATGAACCACTAGACGTTGGACGCCAATATCAACTCATACATCTGTCAAAAACAAATCCTGGGTAACTACTTGAATTCCCACCTATGAACTCCCGAAACTTTCTGGTTATGCAATCTGGTGTTGGGGATACAGGGAGGCAAAAATATCTCACACAACTAACAAATCCTACACTCCAACTGTATCCATCCGTCAACACATAACCAAGAAAACCTCAGAAATCGTGTACCTGAGACCTTCGAGAAACATCCGATATACTAGCTGTGGCAATACATCTGATCACTCTCCCCAGTACTGTGTGACATCAAACTACTCTCACCACAAAGAGCATAGAAGTGTTTTCGATGTCGGCGTCCTTTGGTATTCCGGAACTGAAACGATAAGCACTGTGACGAAAACACCTTGGAGCTCAACTCCCCGGGACACTGCCACAACCCCTAAATGTTAGGAGGCACCAAGAAAAGAATTCCCGTCACAATGATATCGGACCGATTCCACAATACCCGTGTGATCCTAAAAAAAGTTGAGTGAAAAAGGAGAGTAGTGGAATGAAAACACCTACGTCACGATTCCTCACCAGAGTGACGAAGGGGATGAGGAGTAAAAAGAATTCCTACTCTCCGATATAACTAGACTCAAAATAGTTTTTTTTCTAGACTCGACAACGGCAACGGTTCGATCAATCAAGGGGGCTCCTGCGGTCGATAAGGCTCTGATACCAACTTGTAGCGCCCAAGATGCGATTCTATCCCAATCACGTGATGAAATCATGATTGAGGCACAATCGCATTTCGAGCGCATAGCAAGGTGGATATCATTACAACATACCATGTACTAAATAGATGAGAATAAGAGATAAAGGCTTACACTCGCCAGAAGCTACAACATGAATACAACAGTTCATCAATACATAGCAATCATCATACAGAAGAGCAGGATCCGACTACGGATGAAACCAAACGAAAAAGAAGAACGACATCCACCCTGCTAATCCCAGGCTCCCGACCCGGAACCTATCCCTTGATCGAGGAAGAAGAAGCAGAAGAAGAACTCCAAAAAAAGAAAGCATCTCTCTCACGTCAGATCATCGCTTTACCTATACCTGCACCTGTTGTTGTAGCAAACTGTGAGCCACGAGGACTCAGCAATCCCATTACAATGGGTATCAAGACTAGCAAAGCTTAATGGGTATGGAATGGATAAGTGGTGAGGTTGCAGCTAGCACTAAGCATTGTATGATGGCTACCTTACGAGCACAAAAGTAAGAAGAGTTACTATGCATAACGGTCGCAAACTAGTAATGATCAAGAAGTGATCCTGAACTACTTACGAGTCAAACATAACCCCACCGTGTTCTCTTCTCGAACTCACTCGAAAAGAGACAGTCACAGTTATGCACACGGTTGGTGTATTTTATTTCGGATCTGGTGTCAAGTTCTCTACAACCGGATATTAAAAATTCCCATCTGCCACATAACCGTGGGCACGGCTTTCGAAAGATCAAACCCTGCATGGGTGTCCCAACTTAGTCCATCATAAACTCTCACGATCAACGAAGGAAAATCCTCCTCCCGGAACAACCCGCTCAAGTTCGGAATCCCGGTTCACAAGACATTTTGACAATGGTAAAATTAGTCCAGCAAGACCTCCCGACGTGCCGGCACCCTGATAGTAGCTGCGCGTATCTCGTCTCAGGCCATGACGGATGAGCTATGGTTACTGCGACCAAATACCCCAAGTTGCCAAGGGGCGGCGCCGCAAGCTGCTCTAGTTTGGACCAACACTCATGAGGAGCACTGGCCTCGGTTGTTAATTAAGTCATCGGGGTTCGGAAAGTCCCTATGCAAGTTTTAGTTGTTATTACGCAAATGGTAAAACCAATGTTGGGCCTTGCTGGAAGGGTTTTATTCAAAGCGAACTGTCAAGGGGGGCCCATAAACCCCGACCGTGTTAGGAACGCAAAATCAAGGAACATAACACCGGTATGACAGAAACTAGGGCGGCAAGAGTGGAACAAAACACCAGGCAAAAGGTCGAGCCTTCACCCTTTACCAAGTATATATGTGCATTAATTAAATAAGAGATATTGTGATATCCCATGATATCCATGTTCCAACATGGAACAACCTACAACTGCACCTGCAACTAGCAATGCTATAAGTGGGGCTGAGCAAAGCAGTAACATAGCCAAACAACGGTTTGCTGGGATGGTGAAAATGTTAGAGGCTTATCATGGCAATTTGGGAGGCTTGATAAACAAGTGGTAGGTAGCGCGACATAGCGATAGCATCGAGACAACTAGCAATGCAAAGTTAGCAGTCGTATCCAGGGTAATGATCATCTTGCCTGAAATCCCGTGAGGAAGAAGACCGAATCCATGAAGTAGACGAACGGGCATAGTCGAATGAATCCTCACAATCGCAACATTACTGGAACTATCGAGAAGAAGCACAACCGGAAAGAAGCAAAACAACATGGTAAACTGACAAGCATAAACATGGCATGATGCACAATCAAGTATGATGCATGTCCGATTTAAAGAGGCATGGCATGGCAAAGTGCACAAACAACACTACAGGTAAAGTGGAGCTCAATATGCAACGAGTTGCATATTGATGAAACCCCACAACAATTATTTAGTTCTCTCCCGTTTAATCTACTCAACAATATTAAATGTTGGTTAACATGGCAAGAGGGTGAACATACATGAACTACCGATCTAGGCAAGTTTAAATGAGGCCGAAAACAACAAACAACAATTCCGGAAAATCCTCATGTGTGTATTTTGGATTTGGTACTGTTCTGCCCTGTACACAATTTTAGAGTTGTTAAACATGCAAAGTAATGCCACCATGTTCATCTATGCATTTTTCTACCCCATTTACATATAAAGTTTGTTTAATTCAGAGCTACGATTATTTAGTTTTGAAATATTCCATTTTAACATGTCATATATGCAAACTAAATGCAAACAGCAATTTAAACATTTTTAACATGGATGAGAGTTGGACATTATGAAACTAGATGAAATTCTAAGCATTTTGCATATATAGTTTGTTTAATTCCGATGCATGGTTTGTGAGTTAGGATATGCATGAACACTAGGGACTTTTCTTTAAAATAGGCGCTCTCTGGATAATGCGAAATTCACACAACTAGAAAAAAACATGATACGGGCCACATCTGCTACTGGGCCGAAACAGTATCTGGGCAAGGGGAAGCTCACCATGGGCCATGGCCCAGTTCGGTGGTGAGGTGAGGCCGGCAGGGGGCGGCGCTGGGCATTGGTGCTTGTCCACGATGGCGCCTGATCTGGTCAACGAACGAGAGGGAGCACGAGCGAGCTCCTCTGCTTGATGCAGAGCGAGCAGAGGTCGCTGGCGGCTGCTAGGACTTGGCGAAGGACGGCGGATCTGTGCGGAGGCACGGCAGAGATTGGGCCCTGGAGGCCGGCGGCGGTAGGTAGGGGGCTGCTTGGGTTGCAGCTGCTCGCTTTCTCCGGCGCGGGCGGAACCAGCAGCGAGGAGGAGAAGGGAGCAGGGGGACGCCAGAGTAGCTGGTGCTGCCTGGTCGCCGGCGAGGTGGCCGGTGTTGCTGCTCGGGCACTGCGCTGGTGTTCCTATGGCCACGAGAAGGAGAGACAGAGAGATTAGAGAGAGAAAAGGAGGAAAAGAGAGGACGAGGGGCATGGGCAGGGACGTGACCTGAGTGGCCGGCGCAGGAGAGTTCCAACTCGGCTGGTTCGGGCGGCTTGGCGGTGCGGGAGTGCGAGGACAAAGGCGGCTGCGAGGATTCGGTGTTTTTGGTCTTCGGGAAGGACGAACGGGAGGCACGGGAGCTTGGCTCCATGGAAGTGCTCCAGAGGGAGGGGATCCAGGCGCGGCTCCTGCCGGAGCTCAAGGGTGAGGGCGGCACTCGGGGTTCGCCGCGTGCGCTCGGGCGCGAGGAGGAGCGGGGCTGGTTCGGTGAACAAGGTGGCGGCGGATTTGTACGGGGAGGATCCCGATGATGGAGGAAGGCTGGCGGGATTGGGCAGGAGGGGAAAACGAGGAGGAGACAAGGTGGAGGTTTTGCTGCGGCGGGGAGGAAATGATGGATGGACAACTAAGAGCTAGGGTTAGGCTGATATATATAGCGAGTGAGTGGGCTAATTGGACTCTCTGATTAAGATCGGATGGTCGAGAAAAAATAGGCTAGGAGAGTCCAACAAAGAACCAAAGATATTTTAAGGATGTTTGTAGATGATCCGGATCCATCGGTAACGACAGCCCGATACGGGTTCGGGGAAGTTTCGGACGCGCATGCGAGGGGGTCTGAGAGAGGCCGGGTTTTGATGGGTTCAGAGAAGAGAGCGGTCCGGTTGATCTGCGAGGAGGTCAACAAAGACAAGAAGCAGCAACTACAAGCAGATGCAAGTTTAAAACATGCGGAAGCAATGCGCATGATGCAATGATGAATACGACAAACAAATAAATCACACGACGAAACTCGAAATAAATGGAAGGCATCTGGAGCGTCGGTCTCGGGTCGTTACATGGGGAGACTATCATTTGAAGCACAAGAGCAAGGAGTTCATCATCAACACACCATCTATTACCTTTTAGAGAGTGGTGTCTCCTAGATTGGTTAGGTGTCGCTTGGGAGCCTCCGAAAAGATTATGGAGTTGAACCAAGAAGTTTGTAAGGGCAAGGAAATCGCCTACTTCGTGAAGATCTACTCGAGTGAGGCAAGTCCTTCGTGGGCGACGGCCATGGTGGGATAGACAAGGTTGCTTCTTCGTGGACCCTTCATGGGTGGAGCCCTCCGTGGACTCACGCAACCGTTACCCTTCGTGGGTTGAAGTCTCCATCAACGTGGATATACGATAGCACCACCTATCAGAACCATGCCAAAAATATCCGTGTCTACATTGCGTTTGCCTTCTCCAAACCATTCCCTTTACCTTCATATGCAATGTTTTACTTTTCGCTACTACACTCTTAGAATTGCATGTGTAGGTTGATTGCTTGACTTGTACTAGTTGCTAAAATCTGCCAATAATTAAAATTGGGAAAAGGTTAGATTTTTATTTGGTCAAGTAGTCTAATCACCCCCCTCTAGACCTACTTTCGATCCTACAAATGGTATCAGAGCTTTGGTCTCCATTTGCCTTGTTTTCCATAGCTTTGGTGATCATAGCCTTGGTTTCACAACCTAGGAGAGTATGGCGTCGAGCGAGGGAAATTACCACCGTAGAGGTCCTTACTTTGATGGTACTAATTTTGCTAGTTGGAAGCATAAGATGAAAATGCATATTCTTGGTCATAACCCCGCCATTTGGGCTATTGTGCGTGTTGGCTTGCAAGTATGATGCATGTCCGGTTTAAAGAGGCATGGCATGGCAAAGTGCACAAACAACACTACAGGTAAAGTGGAGCTCAATATGCAACGAGTTGCATATTGATGAAACCCCACAACAATTATTTAGTTCTCTCCCGTTTAATCTACTCAACAATATTAAATGTTGGTTAACATGGCAAGAGGGTGAACATACATGAACTACCTATCTAGGCAAGTTTAAATGAGGCCGAAAACAACAAACAACAATTCCGGAAAATCCTCATGTGTGTATTTTGGATTTGGTACTGTTCTGCCCTGTACACAATTTTAGAGTTGTTAAACATGCAAAGTAATGCCACCATGTTCATCTATGCATTTTTCTACCCCATTTACATATAAAGTTTGTTTAATTCAGAGCTACGATTATTTAGTTTTGAAATATTCCATTTTAACATGTCATATATGCAAACTAAATGCAAACAGCAATTTAAACATTTTTAACTTGGATGAGAGTTGGACATTATGAAACTAGATGAAATTCTAAGCATTTTGCATATATAGTTTGTTTAATTCCGATGCATGGTTTGTGAGTTAGGATATGCATGAACACTAGGGACTTTTCTTTAAAATAGGCGCTCTCTGGATAATGCGAAATTCACAGAACTAGAAAGAAACATGATACGGGCCACATCTGCTACTGGGCCGAAACAGTATCTGGGCAAGGGGAAGCTCACCATGGGCCATGGCCCAGTTCGGTGGTGAGGTGAGGCCGGCAGGGGGCGGCGCTGGGCCTTGGTGCTTGTCCACGATGGCGCCTGATCTGGTCAACGAACGAGAGGGAGCACGAGCGAGCTCCTCTGCTTGATGCAGAGCGAGCAGAGGTCGCTGGCGGCTGCTAGGACTTGGCGAAGGACGGCGGATCTGGGCGGAGGCACGGCAGAGCTTGGGCCCTGGAGGCCGGCGGCGGTAGGTAGGGGGCTGCTTGGGTTGCAGCTGCTCGCTTTCTCCGGCGCGGGCGGAACCAGCAGCGAGGAGGAGAAGGGAGCAGGGGGACGCCAGAGTAGCTGGTGCTGCCTGGTCGCCGGCGAGGTGGCCGGTGTTGCTGCTCGGGCACTGCGCTGGTGTTCCTATGGCCACGAGAAGGAGAGACAGAGAGATTAGAGAGAGAAAAGGAGGAAAAGAGAGGACGAGGGGCACGGGCAGGGACGTGACCTGAGTGGCCGGCGCAGGAGAGTTCCAACTCGGCTGGTTCGGGCGGCTTGGCGGTGCGGGAGTGCGAGGACAAAGGCGGCTGCGAGGATTCGGTGTTTTTGGTCTTCGGGAAGGACGAACGGGAGGCACGGGAGCTTGGCTCCATGGAAGTGCTCCAGAGGGAGGGGATCCAGGCGCGGCTCCTGCCGGAGCTCAAGGGTGAGGGCGGCACTCGGGGTTCGCTGCGTGCGCTCGGGCGCGAGGAGGAGCGGGGCTGGTTCGGTGAACAAGGTGGCGGCGGATTTGTACGGGGAGGATCCCGATGATGGAGGAAGGCTGGCGGGATTGGGCAGGAGGGGAAAACGAGGAGGAGACAAGGTGGAGGTTTTGCTGCGGCGGGGAGGAAATGATGGATGGACAACTAAGAGCTAGGGTTAGGCTGATATATATAGCGAGTGAGTGGGCTAATTGGACTCTCTGATTAAGATCGGATGGTCGAGAAAAAATAGGCTAGGAGAGTCCAACAAAGAACCAAAGATATTTTAAGGATGTTTGTAGATGATCCGGATCCATCGGTAACGACAGCCCGATACGGGTTCGGGGAAGTTTCGGACGCGCATGCGAGGGGGTCTGAGAGAGGCCGGGTTTTGATGGGTTCAGAGAAGAGAGCGGTCCGGTTGATCTGCGAGGAGGTCAACAAAGACAAGAAGCAGCAACTACAAGCAGATGCAAGTTTAAAACATGCGGAAGCAATGCGCATGATGCAATGATGAATACGATAAACAAATAAATCACACGACGAAACTCGAAATAAATGGAAGGCATCTGGAGCGTCGGTCTCGGTTCGTTACATGGGGAGACTATCATTTGAAGCACAAGAGCAAGGAGTTCATCATCAACACACCATCTATTACCTTTTAGAGAGTGGTGTCTCCTAGATTGGTTAGGTGTCGCTTGGGAGCCTCCGAAAAGATTATGGAGTTGAACCAAGAAGTTTGTAAGGGCAAGGAAATCGCCTACTTCGTGAAGATCTACTCGAGTGAGGCAAGTCCTTTGTGGGCGACGGCCATGGTGGGATAGACAAGGTTGCTTCTTCGTGGACCCTTCATGGGTGGAGCCCTCCGTGGACTCACGCAACTGTTACCCTTCGTGGGTTGAAGTCTCCATCAACGTGGATATACGATAGCACCACCTATCATAACCATGCCAAAAATATCCGTGTCTACATTGCGTTTGCCTTCTCCAAACCATTCCCTTTACCTTCATATGCAATGTTTTACTTTTCGCTACTACACTCTTAGAATTGCATGTGTAGGTTGATTGCTTGACTTGTACTAGTTGCTAAAATCTGCCAATAATTAAAATTGGGAAAAGGTTAGATTTTTATTTGGTCAAGTAGTCTAATCACCCCCCTCTAGACCTACTTTCGATCCTACAAATGGTATCAGAGCTTTGGTCTCCATTTGCCTTGTTTTCCATAGCTTTGGTGATCATAGCCTTGGTTTCACAACCTAGGAGAGTATGGCGTCGAGCGAGGGAAATTACCACCGTAGAGGTCCTTACTTTGATGGTACTAATTTTGCTAGTTGGAAGCATAAGATGAAAATGCATATTCTTGGTCATAACCCCGCCATTTGGGCTATTGTGCGTGTTGGCTTGCAAGGTGAATACTTTGAGGATGGAAGAGAACCGGATCGTGAAGCGTCCGCGGAAGAATTGAAGATGTTGCAACACAATGCTTAAGCTTGCGATATCCTATTCAATGGATTGTGCCCCGAAGAATTCAACAAAATCAGCCGCCTTGAGAATGCAAAGTAAATTTGGGATCCTTTGGTTGATATGCACGAAGGTACCGAGTCCGTCAAGGAATCCATGTTGGATGTGCTTCAAAGTCAACTTGACAAGTTCAAAATGAAGGATGGTGAAGGAGTCGCTGAGATGTACTCTAGGCTTGCTCTCATCACAAATGAGATTGCCGACTTAGGAAGCGAAGAGATGACCGACAAATTCATCATCAAGAAGATCCTAAAAGCCTTGGATGAAAAATATGACACCGTGTGCACATTGATCCAAATGATGCCCAATTACAAAGATTTCAAGCCAACGGAAGTCATTGGTAGAATTGTTGCTCATGAGATGTCACTCAAGGATAAGGAAGAGCTCCACAACAAGTCAAGTGGTGCTTATAAAGCTTCATGTGATGCTCCTACAACATCAAGTGAGAAACAATTCTTCAATGAAGAATTGGGCTTAATGGTGAAGAACTTCAACAAATACTACAAGAATAGAAGCAAAGAGAGAAGTTCCAAGTCAAGGTCTGTAGCGCCCAAGATGTTATTCTATCCCAATCACGTGATGAATTCTTGATTGGGGCACAATCGCATTTCGAGCGCATAGCAAGGTGGATATCATTACAACATACCATGTACTTAATAGATGAGAATACAAGATACAGGCTTACACTTGCCACAAGCTACAACATCAATACAACAGTTCATCAATACATAGCAATCATCATACAGAAGAGCAGGATCCGACTACGGATGAAACCAAACGAAAAAGAAGAATGACATCCACCCTACTAATCCCAGGCTCCCGACCCGGAACCTATCCCTTGATCGATGAAGAAGAAGCAGAAGAACTCCAAAACAAGCAAGCACCGCTGTCACATCAGATCATCGCATTACCTTTACCTGCAACTGTTGTTGTAGTAATGTGTGAGCCACGAGGACTCAGCAATCCCATTACCATGGGTATCAAGACTAACAAAGCTTATTGGGTATGGAATGGATAAGTGGTGAGGCTGCAGCAAGCACTAAGCATTTGTATGGTGGCTAACATACAAGTACAAGAGTAAGAAGAGCAACTACGCAAAACGGTCGCAAACTAGTAATGATCAATAAGTGATCCTGAACTACTTACGAATCAAACATGACCCCACCGTGTTCTCTTCCCGAACTTACTCGAAAAGAGACGGCCATGGTGTATTTTATTTCGGATCTGGTGTCAAGTTCTCTACAACCGGATATTAAAAATTCCCATCTGTCACATAACCGTGGGCACGGCTTTCGAAAGATCAAACCCTGCAGGGGTGTCCCAACATAGTCCATGACAAACTCTCATGATCGGCGCAGGCAAATCTCCATCTTGGGGACAACCCTGATAGTGGCCTCGCGTATCTTGTCACACGCCACGACGGATGAGCTATGGTTACAGTGACCAAATATCCCAAGTTGCCAAGAGGCGACGCCGCAAGCTGCTCTAGTTTGGACCAACACTCATGAGGAGCACTGGCCCGGGTTGTTAATTAAGTCCTCGGGGTCCAGAAAGTCCCTATGCAAGTTTTAGTTGTTATTAGGCAAATGGTAAAACCAATGTTGGGCCTTGCTGGAAGAGTTTTATTCAAAGCGAACTATCAAGGGGGGCCCATAAACCCCGACCATATTAGGAACGCAAAATCAAGGAACATAACACCGGTATGACAGAAACTAGGGCGACAAGAATGGAACAAATCACCAGGCAAAAGGCCAAGCTTTCCACCCTTTACCAAGTATATAGATGCATTAATTAAATAAGAGATATTGTGATATCCCATGATATCCATGTCCCAACATGGAATAACCTACAACTGCACCTGCAACTAGCATCGCTATAAGAGGGGCTGAGCAAGCGGTAACATAGCCAAACAACGGTTTGCTAGGATGATGGAAATGTTAGAGGCTTATCATGGCAATTTGGGAGGCTTGATAAACAAGTGGTGGGTTGCGCGACATAGCAATAACATTGAGACAACTAGCAAGCAAAGATAGTAGTGGTATCCAGGGTAATGATCATCTTGCCTAAAATCCCGCTAGGAAGAAGACCGAAACCATGAAGTAGACGAACCAACGTAGTCGAACGAATCCTCACAATCGCAACGTAATCGGAACTATCGAGCAGAAGCAACACCGGAAAGAAGTAAACAACATGGTAAACCAACAAGCATAAACATGGCATGATGCGCAACCAAGTATGATACATGTCCGGTTTAATGAGTCATGGCATGGCAAAGTGCAACAAGCAATACTACAAATTAAGTGGAGCTCAATATGCAATAAGTTGCATATTGACGGAACTTCACAACAATTATTTAGTTCTCTCCCGTTTATGTAAAAGACAAGATTAAATGTTGGATAACATGGCAAGAGGTGAAGCATAATAAAACTACCTATCTAGGCAAGTTTAAATGAGGCCGGAAACAACGAACAACAATTCCTGAAAATCCCCATATGCAAATTTCGAATTTGGTACTGTTCTTCCCTATACACAATTTTAGAGTTGTTAAACATGCAAAGTTATGCCACCATGTGAATCTATGCATTTTTCTAGACAAGTTTCATACATAGTTTATTTAATTCGGAGCTACGGTTAATTAGTTATGAAATAAACCATTTTAACATGACATTTAACAAATTAAATGCAAATAGCAATTTAAACATTTTTAACATGGATGAAAGTTGCAAATTATTAAACTACATGAAATTCTAAGCATTTTACATATAAAGTTTGTTTTAATCAGAAGCATGGTTTGGGAGTTATTATATGCATGAACAAGAGGGGCTTTTCTGCAAAACTGTTTTCTCTGGATTAATTAGCCAAATCCCAGGTCAGGGAAAAAATACTATCGGGCCAAATCTCAGGCGGACTGGGCTGCTCACCAGAGGGCTCAGCCCACGCAGTAGAGAGGGAAGGCCAGCAGGGGGAAGCGGCTGGGCTGCAGCGCCTTGCTGGGCCTTGGGAGGCCCACGCGATGCGAGCGAGAGGGAGGATCGTGTGGCCGCTCGGGGCAGCGGTCCACACATGCACGCACGCACAGGCAAGAGGAATCAGGGAAGGCAGAGGCCATGGCGCTGTGCGATGTAGAGGACACGATGGCGCATGTCCTCCGGGACGGCAGGAAGCACATGAAACCGGCGGATCCGGTCGGCGGGGTCGCGCAGGCGGCGGATCCGGCAGAACTGCAGGCGGCATGATGAACTGAGGAGGCGACGGCCTCGGCTCCTATAGCAAAACAATGGCGAGGCGGAGAAGTCAGCAGCGGCGTGACACGAGGAAAAGAAAGGGGTCGGGGGCGGCGCAAGGAGCTCACCAGCGGGCGGTGATGATGACGCAGAGCCGACCCGGGGTCGCAGGTGAAAGGGCGACGCGGCTCATCTGCTGGTTTGATCAGCCGGTGGCGGGGCTGTCGAGGTGGCCGTAGACGGCTGCTCCGGTGAGGCAGCGAAGATCGAGGTGGGGTCGGGGTCCTCTCCCGCTCAGGATCGAGCGAGGAGGGTTGGGAGCGCCCGATTGGGTTGCCTCTCGAGGCTGTTGCTTGGTGGATCAGGGAGGAGAGATGGTTGGCCAGTTGGGGAAATCGAGGGAGGTGGGTGGCGGCTTCGGCAGAGAAGGTTTGGGTTTGCTATGTGATTGGGAGGGGATCCCGACGTGGGAGACGACAAGGTGGAGTGTGGCGGAGGGGATTGGACAGGGGAGGATCCCTAGAAAATAGGGTTTAGTCTAATTTGGGTGGAGTTGGTCTATATATAGGACAATAGGATTAGGTTCGGACCCTTCGATTAAATCGGATGGCCCGGGAAAATAGGCTAGGATAGTCCAACAAAGAACCGAAGATATTTTAGGAATGTTTGGCGATTATCCGGACCCATCGGTCACGACAGCCCGGTTCGGGTTCGAGAAAGTTTCGGACACGCACGAGGGGGCTGAGAGAGGTCAACAAGACAAGAGGGCCTGACAAAAGGTCAACGTAGACAAAGAGAGGAGCGGCAACTACGAATCACTATGAGTTTTATGAAAACATGCGGATGCAATGCACATGATGCCATGATGAAATGCAACAAAGAAATAAAACACACGACGACAACGAAAAACATGGAAGGCTTCTGGAGCGTCAGTCTCGGGTCGTTACAAGTCTCCCCCACTTACAAGAGATCTCATCCCGATATCTAAGGATGGCACCGGAGAGAAGCGGAAGAGGAATATGTAAAACAAAGTTGCTTCTTTGACAAACGAGTGAAACCACGAACCTTGAGAGGTTAAACAATTTCAAGGAAAGAATACACTAGAGATGAATGAAGTTGAAAACACTCCGTTACATGAGAGGAACAAGGAACATTACGAGAACCTTGTAGGTTGAAAGACATGAAACAAGAGCTTAACGAACCAAAGAGAATATGAAACCACACCGGTATAACGCGATAGCCAAGGAACAAGAATGATAGAATTTGGACAGCTCTCCGGTTGAACATGGAAGGAATGGAACATGAACTTGACAAAATGGGATGATAACTCGAAGAGAGCAGCAACACAATGCCTCCGGAAAAAGAATAGAAGCTCAATCATTGGAAAGAAAAAGAATGGAGAAGAAAATGCCAACTTCTGCCACAAATGAACTTGGAAAGCATCCTTGTAAAGAAGGATTGAATGGAGTTGTTGGAAAATCAACAACGAAAAGAACAAGCTTGTTGTGGGCTTATGGAAAACATCTCAAAATTTGAGGTGAAATTCTGCCACTAACGAAAACAATTGATTGGATTGAGATCAACAAGGAGATGAAAACTCCTTTTACCGAGAGAATAGGAGGAAACTTGGATTATCGATAGGCACCACAATTAGCAACATTCCGTAGGGAAGGCTTTAGGTGAAATCTTTACCAAGATAACTCCAACAAAGAGATTGATGGGTTTTAAATATCTTCTGAACGAAGAGAAAATGATGGGTTTACATATCTCATTCCTAACAACTTGTGAACCTTGAAACATGAAGGGAAATTGTCAAGAACGACATAACACCACCTCAAAAGATAAGGTAGAAAGAATTGCACTTTGGAGTTCAAGAAGAAGAATACTTGAGCTCCTCAAACAAGAATCTTTATGAACACTTGAAGAATGAATTTAATCCTTGATGAACCACCATGTAGAGCCTCTATGAAGAACTCCGGTAATAAAAGGATGATAGAAAGAAAGAGAAGTCGAAAACACAAGGTGAAGCCTTGCAATGATTTAGATGGAGCTTCACGACAATATAACCGATAAAACTTGGAACTCTAGAAAAGTAAAAGATGAAACACTAGAACCGAGAATTGATTCATCATGAGCAATCTCCGGAAGATAGGATTAAACACTTGGGTGAAACAAGAATAAGAATTATATTATGCGTATCCTTCATCAACTTAAATGGATGACAAGCAACGGATAGGCATGCTACTTATTCTTCTTGCAAGAATTGAGGAGAGATATAGCGCGAACTTAGGAAGGTCTTCAACAAACCACCGGTAGGATTTCGGAAAGAACGAATGAATTGATATGGTAACAAAGGAAAAGGAATCTTGAGCGAACCATCGTAAGAATTGAAAATGATTGAAGAAAAGTGAACGAATCTCCGGGAAGAATTTAGAAAACGAACGAAGATACTTGAGGGAATATAGATACAAGAGAACGAAGAGATCATGAAGTGAATTAGAGGATATTTGAACAATGCACCGGTAGAATTGGGGAATGAGAGCTGAATGTTGAGAAAGAATAAATCTTCTAAAATGATGGCCTTCGGAGAATCCAAATGGAAAGAACTCATGAAATGCTTCGGATGAGGAATGAAAAGAATTTCTAACGATCGGAAAAATTTGAGGGGATAGCATCAAGCTTGAACTACGAATCTTCAAGAGAACAGACCAAGATTTGAGAGAAACTCTTCTTCGGTCTTCACATGCTTAGAAGGATGACAAGAACCACCATGACAAATTTTTCAGATACTCCGGAAGAATGAAGAATACAAAGGTTGAGCCAAAGATGAATATAATTTGAAAGCGATCTTGGAGAAGGCATCTGACTGGTGAAATTCATTCTTACGTCGAACTTTAAAAGTCTTAGAGAATAACTCTGGAAAAATTAGAAGAGTCAGGTAAGATCCTGGGAAAAAACCTGTGGGTTATGGGCCCACTCAAAAGAGAACACCGTTGAACGATTGATTGAAAGGGGAGATTGCACCGGTTGAATTAAATGGCTTGAATGAGATAATAACCTCAAAATAGCTTGAACAGATTAAGAATTGAAACATGAATCTTCTGAGATATCTACATCACTCCAGAGAAGAAAAATAGAGGGAGGTGAATGATTAAGAGATGCACCGGCATTAGAAAGCATTTGAAAGGAGGAAAGGGATATGATCAACACTAAAAGCTTGCATTCAGTCCACCGGGGAAGAAAATGATAACGAGGAATGATGAACTTGTAACTCCTAAGCATCTTCACGAAGAATCGCCGGATGAAACTTGGAAGAAAAGGATGATGAAACTTCACATAAATAAAAGGATACTTGATTAAAGAAATCTCAGTCCTAGAAGAAAAAGGGTGGGTGGTGGAAAAACAAATGCAACTTGGGACGGATGAAACGGACAAATCCTCAGGCTTCTCAACGGCGCCCGTATGGAATAACTTGAAGAGAAGTGAACCAGTTGAAAAGGACTGACATGACAATTTTGATGATCAAGAAGGATTAGCACTCTCATAGAAACATGAGAACACCATTTATGAAAGGTATGGATTAACACTTGACATCGAAGCAACTCGAATACCACAACCAAAACAAAACAAAAGAATTGGCTTGTAGAATAAGCCGGAACAAACATATGATAGAGATTTCGTCCGAAATTTTCATAGTGGGGCCCACACATGCTCGATCATACAACACCATCATGTACAAGGCAGTGCACATGACATACGAAGCGTCCCCGAGTCAGCATAGCCAAGGACTCTTTAGGACACAACGAGACCACTGTAAAAACGACCGTGGACAGGCGGACCACTAGACGTCGAACCCCAATCTCATATCATGCATTTGTCGGAAAGATATCCTAGGTAACTACTTGAATTCCCACCTATGACCTCCCGAAATTTTCGGTTATGCAATCTATTACAACAAGTACAAGGAGCAAAATATCATCACACAACTCCTAGCAAAATTCTACGCTCCAAATGTACCGCCTCCATCAACACATAACCAAGAACCTCGAAAACTGTGTACCTCAGACCTTCGAAAACATCTGATATACTAGCTGTGGCAATACATCTGATCACTCTCCCCAGTACTTGGTGGCGCCAAACTACTCTCACCACAAAGAGTATAGAAGCATTTTCGATGTCGGCGTCCTCTGCTATTCTGGAACTGAAATGATAAGCACTGTGACGAAAACACCTTGGAGCTCAACTCCCCGGCACATTGCCACAACCCTTAAATGTCAGGAGGCACCAAGACAGAATCCCCGTCACAATGATATCGGATCAATTCCACAATACCCGCGTGATCCTAAAAAAAAATTTGAGTGAAAAGGGAGAGTAATGGAAACAAAAACAGCTACGTCATGATTCCTCACCAGAGCGACGAAGGGGATAAGGAGTAAAAAGAATTACTACTCTCTGATATATAACTAGACTCAAAATAGTTTTTTTTCTAGACTCAACAATGTCAGCGGTTCGACCAATCAAGGGGGCTCCTGCGGTCGGTAAGGCTATGATACCAACTTGTAGTGCCCAAGATGCGATTCTATCCCAATCACGTGATGAAATCATGATTGGGGCACAATCGCATTTCGAGCACATAGCAAGGTGGATATCATTACAACATACCATGTACTGAATAGATGAGAATAAAAGATACAGGCTTACATTCGCCACAAGATAGAACCTGAATACAACAGTTCATCAATACATAGCAATCATCATACAGAAGAGCAGGATCCGACTATGGATGAAACCAACCGAAAAAGAAGAACGACATCCACCCTGCTAATCCCAGGCTCCCGACCCGGAACCTACCCTTTAATCAAAGAAGAAGAAGTAGAAGAACTCCAAAACAAGCAAGCATCACTCTCACGTCAGATCATCGCATTACCTGTACTTGCAACTGTTGTTGTAGTAATCTATGAGCCACGAGGACTCAGCAATCCCATTACCATGGGTATCAAGACTAGCAAAGCATAATGGGTATGGAATTGATAAGTGGTGAGGCTGCAGCAAGCACTAAGCATTTGTATGGTGGCTAACTTATGAGTACAAGAGTAAGAAGAGCAACTACGCATAACGGTCGCAAACTAGTAATGATCAATTAGTGATCCTGAACTACTTATGAATCAAACATGACCCCATCATGTTCTCTTCTCGAACTCACTCGAAAAGAGACGGTCACGGTTACGCACTCGGTTGGTGTATTTTATTTCGGATCTGGTGTCAAGTTCTCTACAACCGGATATTAAAAATTTCCATCTGTCACATAACCGCGGGCACAACTTTCGAAAGATCAAACCCTACAGGGGTGTCGCAACTTAGTCCATGACAAACTCTCGCGATCCACGGAGGCAAATCTCCATCTTAGGGACAACCCGATCAAACTCGGAATCCCTATGCACAAGACATTTCGACAATGGTAAAACAAGTCCAACAGGACCTCCCGACGTGCCGACACCCTGATAGTAGCCGCGCGTATCTCGTCTCAGGCCACGACGGATGAGCTATAGTTACAGTGGACAAATAGCACAAGTTGCCAAGGGGCGGCGCCGCAAGCTGCTCTAGTTTCGACCAACACTCATGAGGAGCACTGGCCCGAGTTGTTAATTAAGTCTCGGGGTCCGGAAAGTCCCTATGCAAGTTTTAGTTCTTATTAGGCAAATGGTAAAACCAATGTTGGGGCTTGCTGGAAGAGTTTTATTCAAAGCGAACTGTCAAGGGGGGCCCACAAACCCCGACCGTGTTAGGAACGCAAAATCAAGGAACATATCACCGGTATGACGAAAACTAGGGCGGCAAGAATGGAACAAATCACCAGGCAAAAGACCAAGCCTTCCACCCTTTACCAAGTATATAGATGCATTAAATAAATAAGAGATATTGTGATATCCCATGATATCCATGTCCCAACATGGAACAACCTGCAACTGCACCTGCAACTAGCAACGCTATAAATGGGGCTGAGCAAGCGGTAACATAGCCAAACAACGTTTTGCTAGGATGGTGGAAATGTTAGAGGATTATCATGGCAATTTGGGAGGCTTGATAAACAAGTGGTGGGTAGCACGACATAGCGATAGCATCGAGATAACTAGCAAGCAAAGATAGTAGTGGTATCCAGGGTAATGATCATCTTTCCTGAAATCCCGCTAGGAAGAAGACTGAAACCATGAAGTAGACGAACCAACGTAGTCGAACAAATCCTCACAATCGCAACGTAACCGGAACTATCGAGAAGAAGCAACACCAGAAAGAAGCAAACAACATGGTAAACCAACAAGCATAAACATGGCATGATGCGCAACCAAGTATGATGCATGTCCGGATTAATGAGTCATGGCATGGCAAAGTGCAACAAACAATACTACAAATTAAGTGGAGCTCAATATGCAACAAGTTGCATATTGACGGAACTTCACAACAATTATTTAGTTCTCTCCCATTTATGTAAAAGATAGGATTAAATGTTGGATAACATGGCAAGAGGTGAAGCATAATAAAACTACCTATCTAGGCAAGTTCAAATGAGGCCGGAAACAACAAACAACAATTCCAGAAAATCCCCATATGCAAATTTCGAATTTGGTACTGTTCTGCCCTATACACAATTTTAGAGTTGTTAAACATGCAAAGTAATGCCACCATGTTAGTCTATGCATTTTTCTAGACAAGTTTCATATATAGTTTATTTAATTCGGAGCTACGGTTAATTAGTTATGAAATAAACCATTTTAACATGACATTTAGCAAATTAAATGCAAACAGCAATTTAAACATTTTTAACATGGATGAAAGTTTCAAATTATTAAACTACATGAAATTCTAAGCATTTTACATATAAAGTTTGTTTTAATCAGAAGCATGGTTTGGGAGTTATTATATGCATGAACAAGAGGGGCTTTTCTGCAAAACAGTTTTCTCTGGATTAATTAGCAAATTCGCAGGTTAGGAAAAAAAATACTATCGGGCCAAATCTCAGGCGGACTGGGCTGCTCAGAGGGCTCAGCCCACGCAGTAGAGAGGGAAGTCCAGCAGGGGGAAGCGGCAGGGCTGCAGCGCCTTGCTGGGCCTTGGGAGGCCCACGCGATGCGAGCGAGAGGGAGGATCATGCGGCCGCTCGGGGCAGCGGTCCACGCACGCATGCACAGGCAAGAGGAAGCAGGGGAGGCAGAGGCCATGGTGCTGTGCGATGTAGAGGACGCAATGGCGCATGTCCTCCGGGACGGCGGGAAGCACAGGAAACCGGTTGATCCAATCGGCGGGGTCGCGCAGGCGGCAGATCCGGCAGAACTGGAGGCGGCGCGATGAACTAAGGAGGCGACAGCCTCGGCTCCTGCAGGAAGACAATGGTGAGGCAGAGAAGTCAGCAGCGGCGTGACGCGAGGAAAAGAAAGGGGTCGGAGGCGGCGCAAGGAGCACACCAGCGGGCGGTGAGGACGATGCAAAGGCCACCCGAGGTCACAGGTGAAAGGGCAGCACGGCTCATCTGCTAGTTCGATTAGCCGGTGGCAGGGCTATCTAGGTGGCCGTAGACGGCTGCTCCGGTTAGGCAGCGAAGATCGAGGCGGGGTCTGGGCCCTCTCCCGCTCAGGATCGAGCGAGGAGGGTTGGGAGCGCTCTATTGGGTTGCCTCTGGAGGCTGTTTCTTGGTGGATCGGGGGAGGAGAGATGGTTGGCCAGTTGGGGAAATCGAGGGAGGTGGGTGGCGGCTTCGACATAGAAGGTTTGGGTTGGCTGCGGGATTGGGAGGGGATCCCGAGGTGGGAGACGACAAGGTGGAGTGTGGCGGCGGGGATTGGACAGGGGAGCATCCCTAGAAAATAGGGTTTAGTCTGATTTGGGTGGAGTTGGTCTATATATAGGACAATAGGATTAGGTTCAGGCCCTTCGATTAAATTGGATGTCCTGGGAAAAATAAGCTAGGACAGTCCAACAAAGAACCGAAGATATTTTAGGGATGTTTGGAGATGATCCGGACCCATCGGTAACGACAGCCCGGTTCGGGTTCGGGAAAGTTTCGGACGCGCACGAGGGTGCTGAGAGAGGTTGACAAGACAAGAGGGCCTGACAAAAGGTCAAGGGAGACAAAGAGAGAAGCGACAAGTACGAATGACTACGAGTTTTATGAAAACATGCGGATGCAATGCACATGATGCCATGAGGAAGTGCAACAAAGAAATAAAACACACGACAATAACGAAAAACATGGAAGGCTTCTGGAGCGTCGGTCTCGGGTCGTTACAAGGTCCTACAATGACAAAAGATCTTCTAGTCATGATCGTAATTGCTACAATTGTGGAAGACCCGGACACTACTCCAATGAGTGTACGGCTCCCTACGAGAAAAGAGAAGATTCACCAAAAAGGATAAGTAAAAGAGATGAATCACCACCAAGAGAGAGAAGGAGTAGAGATGATCGTTATGAATGAAGACCCTCTCGTAGAAGCAAGGATTCAGAAAGTAAGGACAAGTCATCAAAGAGCTACACAAGATGAAGACATCAAGCTCACGTTGGTGAATGGGTATCCGGTTCCGACTCCGACAACTACTCCGAGAGAATTTATCACTCCGACTCCGAATATACTCAAGATGAAGGTGTTGCCGGTCTTGCACTTGTGTCATCCAACTCCTACAACATATTTGACTCACCAAATGAAGGAATTGGAAGATGCTTCATGGCTAAAGGCCCTAAGGTATCACACCCCGAGTACTTTGATTTCAATAGTGATGAAGATGATTTGCTAGGTGATGATGATTTACTTGTTGACAACACTAGTGATGAAAACTATGATGAAATTGCTATTAATCATGCTAATCAAAATGAAATGAATGACAATGATAAGAACGAGATTGAGCATCTAACTAAAGAGCTAAACACTCTTAAGTTAGCTCATGAAACAACTCTAGAGGATCATAGAGAGCTCCTAAAGACTCATGAGAAGCTACATTTCGAGAAGCTAAATTTAGAGCAAGAGCATGGGTTCTTAAAAGCTATCAATGATGATCTTCAAAAGAAGAGTTCTTCTTACATTCCAAGCATTTACTCTTGTCTACTTATATGCCACAAGTAAAATCTAGCAACAAGTACAAGAAAGATTCTTCTTCTAGTAGTAACAATAACAATGTTAAATCCAATATTGTTGCTTCTAGTAGTTCTCTTGATTCCACTAATGATTCTCTTAGCCAAGTTACACTTCAGCAAGAAAATAGCTTATTGAATGGAATTATAGAGAAAGGTGTTTACAAGAGTGTGGCACCCCGGCTCAGAGTAAACCGGAACGCCCCGTATTCCGGCCCAGGGACAAGTCCTCTGGAATACGGCACTGTTGGCATAGAACAAATCAGCTCTTTATTACAATGGATATGGTTACAAAGGGTATATGGATTACATCAGCACGATGACACTATGCCTGCCCGGGGTAGCTCTATGCTAACAGCGGAGTAACTCTCTTGGCAGCGGAATAGCGACGACGGTGATGGACTCCACTCTGCAGGGACTCTGGCTAGAACACGTACCCTAGCTCGCAAAGTCTGAATCCTCGACAAGCAAGCAATCATGGCATGACCTGCAAACTGGCATGACACGCCAGGCGAGTACTTTGAATGTATTCGCAAGCTCACAACAAACATCAACATTAAGGCAAGACAACATCATAGCAGAATAGATGCAGCAAGGTAAAGCATATTAAGTAGTTTAATCCATACTCCGAATAATCTCAGGATCCAATCCGAACCTGTGCCAAGTCCAATCATGTGGTCATCCGACCACTCATCCCGTTGCTGACATATCATATACCTGATACCAACTGTATCACAAGTCTAACAAACTTACTCTCTTTCGGGCTGTCTCACAACCCTCAGAATACTCACGATCCATCGAGTACTTCCGATCATAAGACGAGTTCTTCCATCATTATCATCACTACATGGTTGACCACCTTGTGAGGTCTGGACGAACTATCCAATACCATGGACACAGCTATTCGAATAGATTTTACACTCTGCAGAGGTTGTACACTTTACCCATACCACGCAGCACTAACCTCGTGATCCCATTCGGGTGGACCAGCGTTGCTCCAATGAAACCTGCCTGAGCCATGACTCTCCCATCGTACCACCGGCAATCATCCTCCCCCGGAGTCAAGCCCTGGGTGGCCCCTGTGTCACCTCGTGACACTTGCCACCATCGTGGCCAAACTAAACTGTCCCAAACGGGGACCTGCATCCAAATAACTCAACTGGGCTCACAAGGTTATCGCCGCCTACCGGGCCAGGGTAGCGCGCACGCATAACCTTCCCTGTCGGGCGGTACCGGTGAAAGAGCACGTGATCAGACCAAGTCAAGGCCGTCCCATACCGGCAAATGTGGCTGCACGGATATGTCCGGACAGGTGACTCAAGATCAACCATGAAGTATCTAGTCCTCTAATGATATTTCTGTCATGGCTGACACTCCGATAACCAGAACACTTAAGCCACTACTACTAACTCATCTCCACGAACTGCAGGATGAAATCTAAAATAATCATAGACAGTGATCTCAACATCATAGTATCAACAAGTGGGTAAACTACTAGTCACTAATAATCCGGTATTCAACATGGTAGTCACCTATCCAAGAATTTACTCAAACACTGTGTAATCCAATACATTTCACAGATAACTCATACTTGCTGTTAAAACAAATAGTTAAACTATGATATTGCAATGCAATTATGCAGATGAGAGTTGTGGCTTACCTGGGGATGAAGGAACCATCAGGAAGAAGTACGGAGAGTCCGCGGAGGGAGTTTCCGGAAACAGTTCTCTCCCGGAGGGGGCTGTTTACGGGCAAAGGCAAAATGGTCATTTTCATAGTGGGACCATATAGTGAAAATGATACCAGCAGATAGAGCTCGACGAGACGAAGAAGTGAGCTTTGGAATCACCTCGATTGGAGTTGCGGACAAAAAGTTGTGAGGGTTTTACTGCAGAAGGACCTTGCTGTAAGAAAAGTATTTACTTCTGGGTCCTTCGCAGGTTTTTTTTCTGGAAAAGAATAAAGGGTACTATGCAGTTGGGCTGCCTCGGGACGAATCCTCACCACCGCTGCGGCTGTTGCTTCTGGGACCGCCCGCACCTCTGTTGCCTCCTTTTTTAAAAACATCTGGTGGGCTCTGGTGGCCTGGCCCACCTTATCTCCCTCCTTCTCCCCTGGCGCCCGACAGAACAGAGAGAGAGAGGCGAGGCAGACGCGGGCGCCGGCGAGGGGCCCGGCCAGCTCCGGCCGTCTCCGGTGGAGCTAGGACCACCGGCGAGCTCGGGGCGGAGCGCCACACCTATCCAAAGGGAGAATGAGCGCCGGGGAGGAACGAGGTGGCAGCGACGCACGAGGACAGAGGGTATTGGCGGCGGCGGCCGGTCGAGGGGAGCAGCGGCCTCAAGAGCACCGGCGGCAAGCAGAGATGATGGGGAGGACCGCCGGAGTGGAGGGATTCTCCTGGTGGTGGTGGGACGGAGAGGGGCGGCCTGGTTCGCCGGAATCGAGGCGAGGCCGGCGACCACCACGGCGGATAGAGGAGGAAGAGGGGGCTCCGATGGGTTAGGGAGGCAGGGGAGGAGGGGATGATGAGCAGCAGAGCACGGCTAGGCTATTTATAGCCGCGGGGAGGGGGTCTCGCGATGGTGGCCGAAGCTCCGAGACGGCGGCGCCGCGACCGCGTCGCAACAGGACGTCGGGGCCGGCCACAGGCTAGAAGACGAGGGGAGAAGGCTCCAGAGGGCACACGCGTGCGGTGGGGAGCTCTCCGGCGCTCGCAGACGAGCTAGAACCCGCTGGAGACGCGCTCCCGACGCGTACGGAGTACAGAGCGCGAGTTTGGCGTGCTCTGCACATGGTCACCACGTGGCCACGGCATTGACACGCCTAACGTTATGCCAAAAGATGTCTGGTGGGTAGTCCCTCCTAGGTACAGGCTCAGGGATGTGATGGATCGATGAGAGGAGCTGTAGTTACATGGGAGTGTTCCTCTGAAGTTTGCTGTAGCAAACTTGGGCATGAAGCTGTGAGGAGAGAGAAGTGATAAGAGCCAAACAAGATGTCTGGGAGTGTTAGGGTAGGAAGGACTACAATCCTGTGAAATTTAGAGGGAAATGGACCAAGATTTGATATGGTTGCTTTGCAGCTGACCAATCTGGTCCAGAAACTCAATCTTGATGTGCCACTCACATGGAGTAGCCAATTGAGCTGAAATTTCGTATAGAATGATGATTTGGTCATATGAGAGTGCCATAAAAATTTCATGCCATTTGGACAAGCCAAAATGGTACTTCCTTCACAGCTATCCTCTCTGACCAGAATCTTAAAAAAATTCTAGAGAATTATTGGTAAGATGAAATGAGCCAAAATCTTGTGGATATAGGTTATATGGGTATTAGAATGCTCTGGTGAATTTTTAGCAGTTATGGAGTAATATAAAATATAGTTGCTTCACAATGTGAAAATCTGACCAGAATCCAAGATTTGATGCTATGCTCACATAGATGATTGGATAAGGTTGATACTTGGTGGAGAGTCATGATTTGAGCATATGAAGATGCTTGCAAAATTTCAACTCATTTGGATACACCTACCTAGCACTTGCTTCACAAAGATTCCAGTTGCCCAGAAATTTTGGAAATTAGCCAAGGGAGATTTAATATCCAAATAAAGTTTAATTTTTGCATGTGGTAATGATATGGATAGGAAAGAATTCCCAAAAAGTTTGGGACCAAGAAAGCAAATACAAAGGGTACTTGCTTCTCAACTTGGCAGCTAGGGCAGAATCAGAAAAGGAATATTTGTGAAATATTTTTGAACATGGCAAGGAAGGATTTGACATATTTGTGGAAGATCTGACCCAAACAATTTATGAGAATTCTTTGGGAATTTTCGGAATGATGGAAATGTGGGTTACTTCACAACTCAGGGCAGACAGGGTTATTCCTTTAATAGAAAAAGGAATATTCCCAAGAAAAAGAATATTGGGGTTGGTCCAAGATGGAAATGACAAGGTCTTGGGATGGTTTTGAGGTTGTCAAGCCACTTGGGAAGAGGAATCAAGGGTGATCCCTCCAGGTTGCAAGACTACTAAGCCACAAAAAGCGAATACGGACCAAAGTCAAAAGAAAAAGAAAATGGGCAAAATCCAGGGTGTTACAAACCTAGCCCCCTTAAAGAAATCTCGTCCTCGAGATTTGGTTGCTCAGGGATCAAACATGAATATTTCCACTTGTGGAAACCGTTTCCAACTCGAGTTTCCTTTTTACGTTTGTATAATGCTCCCACTGAGTTTCATATGACTGACTGCCTTGCTTCGGGGTGGTTTGCTTCACTGGACCCTTTTTCTGGCAAATCTTACCTCATATGTTACTCTGACTCTGATCCTTTTGTTTCTGCAGACCTGTCTGGGGCAATAAATTATCCTGACCAAACTATGTGTCCTGCTCATAAGTACGAGGGTAGTTCCTCATGGACGTGTCGTAACGAGGTCCAATACGAACGACTGTTTACTGAGTTGTGAACAGATTCTCTTGGTGGACACGAAATCTTTTACTCATTGCATTGGGTGACTTCAAATGGCTGTGTGTCCTCTAGGTTCAAAATGGTACTGTAAATCATACCGTTCTCCTGGCGGAATCTGACTTCTCGCACGGATTGCTTGATCATCTTGGGTATCTTCACTGTCTTGGGTATAAAGCTGCTAACAAATATTTGACTGTCACCTGTCGTTACCAGCATAAAGGTGTACGGTCTTATTGTGTTATTGTCCACATACTTGACTAACAGTGGTCCTGGTAGCAGAATCTTGTTCACGGCAGGTTAGTCTTTAACTGATACCCATTTGTGAGGACACATGCTTCGAGACTGTTGTTCATCCTTCTGATTACTTAGTCTATCGGTATCTCTATGTGGATGGTAGGCCATGTAATGCTTTAACATGGTTGCTGAATTTGAACTGCTGAGTTAATCTTTCGGCTGACCTGACCAGCTTGGTTGCCCTTTTCTGACAATTCTGAGCATATCTGGTTAGCTGGGCGGGTTGTCTCGATATGGGGTCCTTGCAAATGGGATAGACCCTGTGGGTGTGTACCCATGGTGACTGGTACCGAGCCAGACTGTCCGGAGTATTTGTACCATTACCATACCTGTATGGCCAATCTTGCTCCTTCATTATAGTTCTCCTTGCCTGGATCCTTTGCTGAAAGAACTTGGCCTAATATGCTCTTGATTCTTCGTGTGACCATAGGTGTTGTCAGGTGCAATATTCCAGCAGGCATATTACTTTACAAGTTGTAGCTGTAGGGTAACGATCATCTGAACCCTTGAATAAAACCGGTAAATAAACCAGTAGCAACCAGAACGGTCTTTACAACTCAGATCTGGGACATTACTGGAGTAACTCAACCCCGACTCAAGACGGCTGGAAAACAGCTCAGAGCATGAGACGGTGTCGATAAGAAGAAAGTAGCAACTCCCTAAGACGGCCGAAAAATAGCTCAGAGCATAGGGTCATTGCTACGAAGAGAAATGCAACAGCTGCCCGAGACGGCCGAAAAGCAGCTCAAAGCACGGACAGTTGCTGACAAGAGAAATAAAAATCGGCATCCACCCCGGACGGCCGGAAATAGCTCAGAACACAGGCGTGGTGCCGTCACCAAAGAAAGACGGGCAAGGGTTCATCTGCGTCCCATACAGCTCACTATTGTGCATACAGGTATGAGCATAATAATTTGAACATACCGAAATAACACAGAGCAATGTTATAGGGCATATATCAGATGGTCGGCTTGCTCCATAGGTTGTTGGTCATCACACTGTAGTGTATAACTGACGTTCTCTTCTTCTTACATAGCTCATGCAATAGTCAGATCCTCACCGGGCTGACATCATTGTATGAGTAACCCATATGACCTTGGCAGCATGTCCACCCTATCTATGGAAACCATGTATAGCTGGCCACTTGATTCCTGAGGCAAGATTATGTCCTGACTGATTTTTGCTTTCGGACCAACTGTTGCACATCTGACCCTAGGGATGGATTGTCATATGCTTGCATCGGAAGATGCCCATGTGTCGTATCAAGGAAGACACAGGAATCCTTGCATTGTACGCTTCTCAGGTAGCTTGTAGGGAAAGACTGGGTTGCTTACATCTGAAGCTTTTCTTTATTACATGCGGACTGAGTGCATATATATATATACCTTGAGGTTACTGCTGTCGGTTACTTGTTGTATGCAACAGGGTATTCGGCTATCCTTCTTACTGAACACTAAGTTCATAGCACATGCCGGCTTGCTTCCAGGACACGGCGGGGTTCAAATTGTACTCATAGTAGACTCAAACCTTGTATATATGAATTATACCTTTGGCACAGAATGCACTGTGGATCATATTCACAATTTGCCTTCTTGCTGATGCGATCATTACTGCTGTGAAAGTTGCGCTAATGTATACTTGGTGCTGATAACCAATCCAGCCAGGATATCATTTATATTTAGGCCCGATATTCCTGATATAACACAGTCTACTGCAAATTCCATATTGCTGAGCTGAGCTTCCACATGACTGTCTCTTCACCGACTCTTTGGGTTCAGGGTCGGTGAGCAACTTCCATAAGGGAAAAATAAGGTAACACCAAGGGCCCAAAGAAGGAAGCAAAAGAAATGATACAATAAAACACATAAAGCAACAGGATCACACACAAGCAGTATCATACTCTATAGCTATCCACAGCAATAATATGCATTCCTACTTAAGCACACAAATCTCGCAAGAAATCCGGTATTACAGTCTAACATGCTGTGGTGGTGTGCACGAAAGTGAATCAATGTGTGGAAGAAGGTTGGTGTAAACAAGGATACAACAAACATGGTCTTACACCAGTTGCATCTGGACGGACACTATGGCAAGGACGAAATTGGTGATCAGGGGTCGGAGCACCGAAGTTACGACCACGTCATCATCAATTGTACGGAAGAAAACCGTACACGTCCAAAGAATAGGTGGCGGAATGAGATAGTGGTGGAGAGAAAGGCTTGCAGGCATTACCCTTTTCTGATAACAAGGATCAGTAAGGGTTGCTGAAGCGGCTAGAGGAAATGGCATGATCTGGGATAGAACTTGTCTATCACCAAAACGATAGGAGTGGCTGAAGAGAATATATTGGTGTGGTACCGGTGCATCAATCGTGCTAGTGATCGACACCACCATGTACCTTGGCATCACTCCGCTGGGACGAAGATGACACCACACCAAGGAACAAATATGCAAACTAGAGAGCGTAGGTAAGGAATCGAAACCAATGCCACCAACACTCACCAGATCCATCGTTGGGGATAAATGATCTATATGCATGCTATGCACAAACAAATGCAGCAACCAAGTGCAACAAACCAACTGGGTCCTATACTACCGGTTACTAACGCTCGCACCTAGGCCGCGCGTCCTATAGCCAGACCTGCTCTGATACCAACTTCTGTGGCACACCGGCTCAGAGTAAACTGGAACGGCCCGTATTCCAGCCCAGGGACAAGTCCTCTGGAATACGGCACTATTGGCATAGAACAAATCAGCTCTTTATTACAATGTATATGGTTACAAAGGGTATATGGATTACATCGGCACGACGACACTATGCCTGCCCGGGGTAGCTCTATGCTAACAGCGGAGTAACTCTCTTGGCAGTGGAACAGCGACGACAGTGATGGACTCCACTCCGCAGGGACTCTGGCTAGAACACGTACCCTAGCTTGCAAAATCGGAATCCTCGACAAGCAAGCAATCATGGCATGACCTGTAAACTGGCATGACATGCTAGGTGAGTACTTTGAATGTACTCGCAAGCTCACAGCAAACATTAGCATTAAGGCAAGACAACATCATAGCAGAATAGATGCAGCAAGGTAAAGCATATTAAGTAGTTTAATCCATACTCTGAATAATCTCAGGATCCAATCCGAACCTGTGCCAAGTCCAATCATGTGGTCATCCGACCACTCATCCCGTTGCTGACATATCATATACCTGATACCAAATATATCACACGTCTGACAAACTTACTCTCTTTCGGGCTGTCTCACAACCCTTAGAATACTCATGATCCATCGAGTACTTATGATCATAAGACGAGTTCTTCCATCATTATCATCACTACCATGGTTGACCACCTAGTGAGGTCTGGACGGACTGTCCAATACCATGTACACGGCTATTCGAATAGATTTTACACTCTGCAGAGGTTTCACACTTTACCCACACCATGGAGCATTGACCTCGTGATCCCATTCGGGTGGACCAGCGTTGCTCCAAAGAAACCTGCCTGGCCCAAGACTCTCCCGTCGTACCACCGGCAATCATCCTCCCCCGGAGTGAAGCCCTGGGTGGCCCCTGTGTCACCTCGTGACACTTGCCACCATCGTGGCCAAACTAAACTGTCCCAAACGGGGACCTGCATCCAAATAACTCAACTGGGCTCACAAGGTTATCGCCGCCTACCGGGCCAGGGTAGCGCGCACGCATAACCTTCCCTGTCGGGCGGTACCGGTGAAAGAGCACGCGATCAGACCAAGTCAAGGCCGTCTCATACCGGCAAATGTGGCTGCATGGATAAGTCCGGACAGGTGACTTAAGATCAACCATGAAGTATCTAGTCCTCTAATGATATTTCTGTCATGGCTGACACTCCGATAACCAGAACACTTAAGCCACTGCTACTAACTCATCTCCATGAACTGCCAGATGAAATCCAAAATAATCATAGACAGTGATCTCAACATCATAGTATCAACAAGTGGGTAAACTACTAGTCACTAATAATCCGGTATTCAAAATGGTACTCACCTATCCAAGAATTTACTCAAACACTGTGTAATCCAATACATTTCACAGATAACTCGTACTTGCTGTTAAAATAAATAGTTAAACTATGATATTGCAATGCAATGTTGCAGATGAGAGTTGTGGCTTGCCTGGGGATGAAGGAACCATCGAGAGGAAGTGCGGAGAGTCCACGGAGGGAGTTGCCGAAAACAGTTCTCTCTTGGAGGGGGCTGTTTAAGGGCAAAGGCAAAATGGTCATTTTCACAGTGGGACCATATAGTGAAAATGATACCAGCAGATAGAGCTCGATGAGACGAAGAAGTGAGCTTTGGAATCACCTCGATTGGAGTTGCGGAGAAAAAGTTGTGAGGGTTTGACTGGAGAAGGACCTTGCTGTAAGAAAAGTATTTACTTCTGGGTCCTTCACAGTTTTTTTTCTGGAAAAGAATAAAGGGTACTTTGCAGTTGGGCTGCCTTGGGCCGAATCCTCACCGCCGCTGCGGCTGTTGCTTCTGGGCCGGCCCGCACCACTGTTGCCTCCTTTTTTAAAAACATCTGGTGGGCTCTTGTGGGCTGGCCCACCTTATCTCCCTCCTTCTCCCCTGGAGCCCGACAGAACAAAGAGGGAGGCGAGGCAGACGCAGGCGCCGGCGAGGGGCCCGGCCGGCTCCGGCAATCTCCGGTGGAGTTGGGACCACCGGCGAGCTCGGGACGTAGCGCCGCACCTATCCAGAGGGAGAATGAGCGCCGGGGAGGAACGAGGTTTCGACGACGCTCGAGGACAGAGGGTAGGGGCGGCGGTGGCCGGTCGAGGGGAGCGGCGGCCTCAAGAGCTTTGGCGGCAAGCAGAAATGATGGGGAGGACCGCCGGAGTGGAGGGGTTCTCCTGGTGGTGGTGGGACGGAGAGGGGCGGCCTGGTTCGCCGGAATCGAGGCGATGCCGGCGACCACCGTGGCGGACAGAGGAGGAAGATGGGGCTCCGGTGGGTTAGGGAGGCAGGGGAGGAGGGGATGATGAGCAGCAGAGCACGGCTAGGCTATTTATAGCCGCGGGGAGGGGGTCTCGCGATGGTGGCCGAAGCTCCGAGACAGCGGCGCCATGACCACGTCGCAACAAGACATCGGGGCCAGCCACAGGCTAGAAGACGAGGGGGAGAAGGCTCCAGAGGGCACACGCTTGCGATGGGGAGCTCTCCGGCGCTCGCGGACGAGCTAGAACCCGCTGGAGACACGCTCCCGACGCGTACGGAGTACAGAGCACGGGTTTGGCATGCTCTGCAGGTGGTCACCGCGTGGCCACGGCATTGACACACCTAACGTGATGCCAAAAGATGTCTGGTGGGTAGTCCCTCCTAGGTACAGGCTCAGGGATGTGATGGATCGATGAGAGGAGCTGTAGATAGATGGGAGTGTTCCTCTGAAGTTTGTTGTAGCAAACTTGGGCATGAAGCTGTGAGGAGCAGAGAAGTGATAAGAGACAAACAAGATGTCTGGGAGTGTTAGGGTAGGAAGGACTACAATCCTGTGAAATTTAGAGGGAAATGGACGAAGATTTGTTATGGTTGCTTTGCAACTGACCAATCTGGTCCAGAAACTCAATCTTGATGTGCCACTCACATGGAGTAGCCAATTGAGCTGAAATTTCGTATAGAATGATGATTTGGTCATATGAGAGTGCCATAAAAATTTCATGCCATTTGGACAAGCCAAAATGGTACTTCCTTCACAGCTATCCTCTCTGACCAGAATCTTAAAAAAATTCTAGAGAATTATTGGTAAGATGAAATGAGCCAAAATCTTGTGGATATAGGTTATATGGGTATTAGAATGCTCTGGTGAATTTTTAGCAGTTATGGAGTAATATAAAATATAGTTGCTTCACAATGTGAAAATCTGACCAGAAACCAAGATTTGATGCTATGCTCACATAGATGATTGGATAAGGTTGATACTTGGTGGAGAGTCATGATTTGAGCAGATGAAGATGCTTGCAAAATTTCAACTCATTTGGATAGTCCTACCTAGCACTTGCTTCACAAAGATTCCGGTTGCCCAGAAAATTTGGAAATTAGCCAAGGGAGATTTAATATCCAAATAAAGTTTAATTTTGGCATATGGCAATGATATGGATAGGAAAGAATGCCCAAAAAGTTTGGGACCAAGAAAGCAAATATAAAGGGTATTTGCTTCTCAACTTGGCAGCTAGGGCAGAATCAGAAAAGGAATATTTGTGAAATATTTTTGAACATGGAAAGTAAGGATTTGACATATTAGTGGAATATCTGATCCAAACAATTTATGAGAATTATTTGGGAATTTTGGGAATGATGGAAATGTGGGTTACTTCACAACTCAGGGCAGACAGGGTTATTCCTTTAATAGAAAAAGGAATATTCCCAAGAAAAAGAATATTGGGGTTGGTCCAAGATGGAAATGACAAGGTCTTGGGATGGTTTTGAGGTTGGCAAGCCACTTGGGAAGAGGAATCAAGGGTGATCCCTCCAGGTTGCAAGACTACTAAGTCACAAAAAGCGAATCTGGACCAAAGTCAAAAGAAAAAGAAAATGGGCAAAATCCAGGGTGTTACAAAGGGCCTTGCCAGAAGTAAGCAATTTGAGAAAATTGTACGCAAGCAAGGAAGGCACCGGAAGAATCAAGGTGTTGGTTTTGAACGAAGGTTCAATGCCAATGGAGTTGAGTGGGAAGAAGATCAATACCCCAAGACGAAGTTTGTTCCTCAATAAGAGAAGTATGAACCCACTTCTTTCAAGGGAACACAAGCTCAAGATGATCTTCCACCACAAGACCACAATCTAAAGGGAAAGGACAAGCTTCAAGAAGAGATTGATTCATTTGAAGAAGCTCCGAATGCCATGGTCAAGTGGGTTCCCAAAACTACATCAAGTTCTACTTCATCAAGTACGACTACAACTCCAAGGATTCCCATCAAGTTGATGTGGATCCCAAAGATGAAGAACTAGAGAGTTCTTGAGGGTGACTCCGCCAACAAACTTCACTCATATTCATCTTGGCGAGGACAAGTGTTATCAACTTTCATATCCTGCACTAGTCCATGGAGTCACAAACCCTCTTGATGGTAGGACAAGGGACAAGGTAACCTAGTGCTTTCATAGACATCATCATATGTGTGTTTCACTCTATGTCTATGGATATCCTTGTGTGTTCCTTGTGGGACTAACCCATGTAGGTATTAAAAGTGCAACTCACTCCAATGGATTGCTCCAAATGATCTACATCAACATTGAGCATCCACATCTTCAACACCTACTTGAGGTCATCATCGACAAAACCTAAGGTTAGTTCATCCCTCTTAGGGGGGATATCACATCTAGGGGGAGCTTTGCTCTAAAGAATTGAGCTAAAGCAACTCAAATGATGTGAACACAACAATGCTTTATGTAAAAGTGGTAACCCCACTTGTGCTTAAACGATGAGTATGACCTATGATCAAATGTTCTCATTTGACTCCTAAGTCAATATACTCATATATAGATTACCTAGTCATCGCCAATTGCTTGATAGATGCTAGAGTGTTTGTGCATGCTTTGTCACATATTTCTTTTGCTATCTTATTGTGTGAGCATGTTGAGTTGATAATTTTCTCCATTCGAGGACATCCATTTGTAGTTTTGCTTGTTTGGTTTTTCTTTGGCCAAATGGTTGGACAAGAATGCCTAAGTTATCCCTCTAGCTATCTATGCTTTTCTCGTCTCAAACTCTATTCATGCTACATCACAAAGTTTGAACAAGTTGAATTCGGACCCTCTCGGTGAGGAGCACTCGGAGCCATCGATCCGTCAAGGGCTTAACATCCAAAACCTCTTAATGCCTTTTGGTCTGACCGATTCATTTCTTTCGGTCTCACAGAAATCATTGAGTTGATCTAGGTTTTCACCTCGGTGCAACCGATTAGAACAATTCGGCCACACCGAGTTGCAGTAACCGCTTGCAGTTCTGCATCTCGGTGCCACCGAGTCATTCCACTCGGTCACACCGACAATGACTGGGTATATGTATGCCGCGGGTTGATTTTTGGAAATTTCTTCAAACACCCAACCGCGCCTTCCCAGCTCTGCCGCCCCCTTGGTCTCCGGATCGTTGCCATCATCGCAAGTGCCTCCTGCCGCTGGTCTCCATCGCTGTCAACAAAAATCTCACCGCCATTGTCACCGTAGCGGGTTCGTCGCCAAGTTAGGGTACGAACTCGACCTCTTTGTTTGTTCTCTTATTCTGATTCTTGCACAAAGATCATTGCCATTGTTCTTACCATGAATGAGATCAATCTATCCACCGAAAAACTCCTTAGAATAGATTTGATACAAAAACTCAGGGTTAGGTTTCCACCGAACTCATCTCGGACTGACCGATCTGAGGATCTCGGTCTCACCAATTTGGCCCAGGCCATTGCATAAGTACAACTCGGTTTGACCAAAGTGTAATGATTGGTGTAACCGAGTTCACTTTCTCTGTGAAACCCTAGCATCTCGGAGTCACCAAACTGCATCTCGGTCTGACCGAAACTGTATGTTTAGACTCTAAAGTTGCTTCGGTGTCACCGAGTTTGTCAAATCGGTAGCTTCGAAATGCTTTCTGTAGAAAACTAACATTAAGTTTTTGACTCAACTTTTTTGCAAATTGTGCTGCACTTTGTGTTGCTCATCCACTCTATCTCTACCCAACTATTCACAGGGTCAGTTTCAGCAATGTCAGAGGGCAGTGACAGCCAGAATAGATCTGAAGAGCAAGTGAATCTCAGTGAGGGCACTAGTCCCTCAAGCAGTTATGATGAAGGTAGCTGAAGCACTCCAAGCAACTTGTCTAAGGCTGCTACTAGGCAAAGGAAGAAGAGAACCTCAGAATCAGAGGATGAGGACTTTGTTGTTGATGAGGAGGTGACCTCAAAGAAAAAGGTGCTCAAGAAGGAGTATGCTACTACTGCTGCCACAAAGCCTGGAATGCCTAAGAAAGCTCCACCTAAGAGAGCTCCAATGTCAAAGGCCAGAGCCTCAACTCAAGAGCAAGCACAGCTAACAAGTGGTGCTGGAAAAGAGAAGGAAGAGGCTGCTGGAGGAAAGAAGAGGAAGGAGGCAGTCAAAAAGACTATTGCCAGAGTCATTGGAAGATCTTCTATGATGAGAGATTCTGATGAAGAAGAGGTGGAAGAGGCTGCTGCACCTCCACCAAAGACTCAAAAGCTCATGGGGGATGCTATAAGGTCTGGGGCTGCTCCATCTAAGCCCAAGACAGCTCCCAAGCCTCCAACTCAAGCTCAAGCTCCAAAACCTGCTGCACCGAAGAGATCCACCAGAAACATATCTGCCGCCGAGAAGAACAAGGCCCCAGTGCCTGAAGTTCAAGAAGAGGAAGAATCCCAAGTGCTTAGAAAGTTGAAGCCAAAGATTCCAGATCATAGTGATGATCATCCTGTTGCTGAAAACATGAAGGAAAGAAAGGATGCTGGTCTGAGACTCTAGAGACAGACTGATCCCTATGCCACCAGGAGAAGAACTGTTGTAGATTATCGTGTCCATACGAAGGAACAACAAGATTTCTATGAGAAAATCTTACTAGATAAGAAGCCCCTTGTCAGTGACATGAGATGGGTTGACTGGACATATATCGCTGACAATGAGGACTACTTTCCTGGTTTGCATGAGAGCTTCAAGATGAATGAGGTTGACAAGTTTGTTGGTCAAAAGTTGACAAAATGGAATGATAAAACAAATTAAGTGGAGCTCAATATGCAACAAGTTGCATATTGACGGAACTTCACAACAATTATTTAGTTCTCTCCCGTTTATGCAAAAGATAGGATTAAATGTTGGATAACATGGCAAGAGGTGAAGCATAATAAAACTACCTATCTAGGCAAGTTTAAATGAGGCCGGAAACAACAAACAACAATTCCAGGAAATCCCCATATGCAAATTTCGAATTTGGTACTGTTCTTCCCTATACACAATTTTAGAGTTCTTAAACAAGCAAAGTAATGCCACCATGTTAATCTATGCATTTTTCTAGACAAGTTTCATATATAGTTTATTTAATTCGGAGCTACGGTTAATTAGTTATGAAATAAACCATTTTGACATGACATTTAGCAAATTAAATGCAAACAGCAATTTAAATATTTTTAACATGGATGAAAGTTGCATATTATTAAACTACATGAAATTCTAAGCATTTTACATATAAAGTTTGTTTTAATTCGAAGCATGGTTTGGGAGTTATTATATGCATGAACAAGAGGGGCTTTTCTGCGAAACAGTTTTCTCTGGATTAATTAGCAAATTTGCAGGTCAGGGGAAAAAAATACTATCGGGCCGAATCTCAGGCGGACTGGGCTGCTCACCAGAGGGCTCAGCCCACGCAGTAGAGAGGGAAGGCCAGCAGGGGAAAGCGGCTTGGCTGCAGCGCCTTGCTGGGCCTTGGGAGGCCCACGCGATGCGAGCGAGAGGGAGGATCATGTGCCGCTCGGGGCAGCGGTCCACGCACGCACGCATAGGCAAGAGGAAGCAGGGGAGGCAGAGGCCATGGCGCTGTGCGATGTAGAGGACGCGATGGTGCATGTCCTCCGGGACAGCGGGAAGCAGAGGAAACCGGCGGATCCGGTCGGCGGGGTCACGCAGGCGGCGGATCCGGCGGAACTGGAGGCGGCGCGACGAACTGAGGAGGCGACGGCCTCGGCTCCTGCAGCAAAACAACGGCAAGGTGGAGAAATCAGCAGCGGCGTGACGCAAGGAAAAGAAAGGGGTCGGAGGCGGCTTAAGGAGCTCACCAGCGGGCAGTGAGGACGATGCAGAGGCCACCCGAGGTCGCAGGTGAAAGGGCGGCGCAGCTCATCTGCTGGTTCGATCAGCCGGCGGTGGGGCTATCGAGGTGGCCGTAAACGGCTGCTCCGGTGAGGCAGCGAAGATCGAGGCGGGCTCGGGGTCCTCTACCGCTCAGGATCGAGCGAGGAGGGTTGGGAGCGCTCGATTGGGTTGCCTATGGAGGCTGTTGCTTGGTGGATCGGGGAGGAGAGATGGTTGGCCAGTTGGGGAAATCGAGGGAGGTGGGTGGCGGCTTCGGCAGAGAAGGTTTGGGTTGGCTGCGGGATCGGGAGGGGATCCCGAGGTGGGAGACGACAAGGTGGAGTGTGGCGGCGGGGATTAGACAGGGGAGCATCCCTAGAAAATAGGGTTTAGTCTGATTTGGGTGGAGTTGGTCTATATATAGGACAATAGGATTAGGTTCGGGCCCTTCGATTAAATCGGACGGCCCGGAAAAAATAGGCTAGGGCAGTCCAAGAAAGAACTGAAGATATTTTTGGGATGTTTGGAGATGATCCGGACCCATCGGTCATGACAGCCCGGTTCGGGTTCGGGAAAGTTTCGGACGCGCACGAGGGGGCTGAGAGAGGTCGACAAGACAAGAGGGCCTGACAAAAGGTCGACGGAGACAAAAAGATCTGGTAGCTTGCTGGGCGGCCCGGTCTTGGACCTGGTGCAGTGGCGCGGGGGGCACACACGAAGCATGCAGCAGCTGATGCATGATCTGGTAGCTGGCCTCGTCCCGAGCTGGCGTCGGTGCACCACGTGGTCTTGCATCATGTCGAAGCTCGGCGGTGTCATCGCGCAGAGGAGGAGGCGGTGGGGTGCTGTGTGCCACGTTGCTCGCGCGGGACGGTGGAGGACAAAGAGAGTGGGAGGGAGACGGGGTCTCGCTAGCGGCGTTGACAAGCTCGGTGATGCGGCCCAGCCAGGCATCGTAGCCCTCGTTGGTAGCGCGGGAACGCAGCCTGCTCGTTCGCCGGCTCACGACTAGCATGGGAGGATGAAGCCATGACTTGAGTGAGGGAAGGCGTGGCGGTGCGGCCGTCGCACTGCACGGAGGGTGGCAGGCAGGAGTCCTCCTGCTCATGAGCGGCTGGGTCGGTAGCAGCATTGGCCGCAGCAGCCGGGAAGGGGCAGCGACCACCACAGCCCGCCGGATCCGTCTGGGTGACACGAGCCGCACGACGCTCAGCACAAACACGGCGGGCGTCGGCCATGGGGGCGGTGGAGCAAGGATGGATTGAAGCAAAGGACTCTGGCACAACCCTACCTGGCGCGCCAAATGTCGGAATCGGGTCTCCGCAGACCCAAACAAGGTTTGAACTCTGGGGTGTGCACGAAGAACTCTGGTAAGCTACAACTTGCTGCTCACCGCCTCACGGCTTGGCTCCGGCGTGCTTGAGCGAGAGGTAAGAGGAGATGGACATGAGATTTACCCAGGTTCGGGCCACCTTGCGGTGTAAGACCCTACTCCTACTTTGTGGTGGATTGCCTCGCGAGGAGGATGAGTATGAACTAGTACAAGGGTGAGCTGCCTCGCGAGGGCTCAAGGGGTGAATGGATTCGATCCTCTCTAAGGCGGTGGCCTAGCTATACTTATACTGGCCCGGCCCTCTTCCCCCGAAAACTCTAGGCGGGAAGGGATACCACAATGGCCAATTCGAAGGGGGACAGGAGTACACCCTATCCTGACTAAAGGTGGTCTTCGTCTGCAAAGCTTCTGGTGGTGACGGACTGGTGGGCTCGGTGATGACCTCCGTCCTAGCGAGTCCATGGTCTTGGTCTTAGTTGCACCGGAATGTCAACCTTTGGGGGGTTCCTTGGGAACCCGCATACGTCCTTGTCCCTCTAGCACCAAAGAGGAAACTGTCCTGGACTGCGCCCGCTGGCGCCCTCCTAGCTCCGGTCATGATGGCTCATGTCACCACGCGCCTCGTGAGGCGGGGTGCTAGCCTAGAGATGTCCGCTCCTCGGGAGGCAGCCTCGGGAGACCGCTCCTCCAGAGGCCTTGATGTAGTTTGCCTCGCGAGGCAGGGGCCCTTGCTAGGGTCTTGCTCGTGAAGTCTTGGCGCTGGGCTGCACCGGGCCTTTGATGATGCCACGCGATGGGTTGCAGGTAAACGGGCCTTGGTACCCCTGGTCCCAGAACTCCGACATATACTATTTTACTTCTACTCCCTGGACAAAATGGTATTAACAGTAGCGTCTACGAGTGATTGCGCCCAATCGGGGTCTTGAAGTGAATGCGCCCGTCTGGGGTCTTGCACACATGTTTTTGGTGGGGACCATCGTCCAGGGGACTGAGATCTTCCAGGTACAGTTTGATGTAGCGTCTAGTATAGCCGCATGCTATTGTGGGGTCTGGCTTAGCTTAGTACTAACGGGAAACCCTACCCCAGGACCGCCATCGAAGAGAGGCCTTCGTGCCGAAGTTGCGGGCGACTTGGTTGGTATAGGGGTTGTTACGGAAAGGCTTCGTCACAATCTCCTCCTAGTCGTGCACCCAAGTGTGTAACAATAAACGGGGTTGATTGTGTCATGCGGGGAAAGTGTACGACCTCTACAGAGTGTTAAACCTAGTCGATTAGCCGTGCCCCCGGTTACGGGCAATGTTGAGCAATTGAAGACTTGGACTGAAGAAGAATCTCCCCTTCTGTTTTCTAAAGATCTGTTTTAAGGGAATAGATTGAGGATTGAGCATAGGGAATGTGTTTCACTTCAACCATATGTATGTTGTAAACTTATTTTTGGAGAATGAGCACTGGTGGGTATATCCAAGTGTATCAATCCTACCTTTTTTTTACCAAAAACTATTTTCATTTCAAAAGAAGTTTACAATATTTAGTATAGGAGAAAATTGGCTTTATGCAAAGGAAACCTCCACCAATACTTACCCTGCATATACATTCCATTAAACTTTCCCATGCAACTTGTGAGTACATTCCACTTACTCATCTGCACCTGTCATGTGCAGATCTCGACAGATTAAGAGATGATAGGGTTACGGTCTACACTCAACGAGCCCAGTGGCGTTGATGGAGCCCTAACATAGTGACTACGTATTATTCCACTGTATTATGTGCCAACTTAAGTTGTGCCTAAGGTATGAAATTATTAATTCTGGATCTATCATTGGAGTAGAATGATATCTGTTCTACTGATATTCATTTTTGTTGCTGTGTGTGCTAGTTATAATCCAGGATAGCACAGCAAGCACAAAGACTTGGGTTTTACCAAATCCGGGTCGTTACATCATCATCTGAGGTTCTCTTCTTACTGGTTTTGGTGGCAGTCTTTGGAAGATCTGGAGACTTTCTTTCTCCCTCATAGTAACTGCCCTCAGGATTATATCCTTCACTGAGATCCTCATGTTGTTCTGACACATTCTGGTTGTCACTAGCACTTGACATCTTGCAAGCAGACCCTGTGAATAGATAGGTGTGGGCAGAGTAGATGAGTCATCACAAAATGCAGATATATTTAAAGAAATTGAGTTCAAATCTTAGTTTTAAGTTTTCACAGAATGCATTTTGGATCCACCGAGTTGATAATCTCGGTGATACCAAAGCACTCAACAGAACCAAAACACATCATTTTGGTCAGACCGAGATGTGATTCGGTGTCTCCGAGATGCTAGGGTTTCACTGAAATGTTACTTTCGGTCTCACCGATTCGTACTTCTCGGTGGCACCGAGACGTACTAGTGCAATGGCCAGAGCCAAATCGGTGACTCCAAAAATTACAATTGGGTCGGTCTGAGATGCTTTCGGGAGAAACCTAAACCTAATTTTTTTGCTCAAAACTAATCTACGGAATTGATCTATTGGAAATGAGTGTTTCATACATGGAAAGAATCATGCCAAATCCCTAGTGCATTGAATAAGAAATTAGAAGCACGAGGGGATGGAATTTTTACCCTAACTTGGCGCAAATCCCCTACAGCGGCAACCGCGAGAGCAAATCCGTTGACGGCGGTGGAGTCCAACAGCGAGGGCGCACTGAACGCAACAGTGGAGTCAAGAGACGAGGGTGACGATAGCAGAGGGGGTGCGGGAGCGAAACGTTTGAGAAATTTCAACCGTACGGATTCCGTGAGATATATATACCTAGCTGCTGTCGGCGGCACCAAATGGAACAAATCAGTGGCACTGAGGCATGTAACTGTGAGTATTTACAACATATTGGTGACTCTGAGATGGTCTATTTTGTAGCACCGAGTTTAGAAACTCAGATCAATCAAGCTGTTTCGATGAGTCCGAATGAGAGTGGATTGGTCACGCCGAAACAAGTTTGAAGGTTTTGGAGTTCAGCCCTTTCAGATCGGTGGCTCCGAGTGCGCCTCACCCGGAGGGTTCGAAAATGACATATTCAATTTTTGTGATGTAGCAAGAATAGAATTTGAGACAAGAAAAGCATAGATAGCTAGAGAAGGTGCTTCGGCATTCCTATACATCCACCTGGCCAGAAAATCCAAGACAATCAAAATAACACATGGATGTCCTCGAACGGAGAAAACATGCAAACCAACATGCTCACACAATAAAATGGCAAATGAAATATGTGTCAAACATGCACAACCAAATCTAGCATCTATCAAGAAATTGGTGATGACTAGGTCATCTATATATGAGTATATTGACTTAGGAGTCAAATGAGAACATTTGATGATAGGTCATACTCATCGTTTAAGCACAAGTGGGGTTGCCACTTTTACATAAAGCATTAATGTGTTCACACCGATAGAGTTGCTTTAGCTCATTTTAGAGCAAAGCTCCCCCTAGATGTGATACCCCCCAAAGAGGGATGAACTAACCTTGTTTTGTTGATGATGACTTCATGTAGATAGTGAAGATGTGGTTGCTCAATGTTGATGTAGTCCATCAAAAGTTCGGAGCAATCCTTTGGAGTTTTGCACTTTCAATACCTACATGGGTTAGTCCCACAAAGAACATACAAGGATATCCATAGACATAGAGTGAATTGCACATATGATGATGTCCATGAATGCATTGAGTTACCTTGTCCCTTGTTTTACCAACAAGAGGGTTTGTGACTCCATGAACTAGTGCAAGATGTGAAAGTTGACTGCATAAGTCCTTGCCAAAATGAATATGAGAGAAGTACATTGGAGGAGTCACCCTCAAGAACACTCTAGTTCTTCTTCTTTGGAACCCACATCAACTTGATGGGAATCCTTGGAGTTGTAGTTGAACTTGATGAAGTAGATCTTGATGAAGCCTTGGGAACCCATTTGACCATGGCTTTAGGAGCTTCTTCAAATGAGTCAATCTCTTCTTGAAGCTTGTCCTTGCCTTTTAGCTTGTGGTCTTGTGGTGGAAGATCATCTTGAGCTTGTGTTCCCTCAAAAGAAGTGGGGTCATACTTCTCTTGTTGAGGAACAAATTTCTTCTTGGGTATTGATATTCTTCCCATTCAACTCCATTACCATTGAACTTTCGTTCAAAACCAACACCTTGATTCTTCCGGTGTCTTCCTTGCTTGCGTACAATTTCCTCAAATTGGTTACTCAAGGTAAGACTCTTGTAAACACCTTTCTCTATAATTCCCTTCAATAAGCTATTTTCTTACTCAAGTGTAACTTGGCTAAGATAATCGTTAGTGGAATCAAGAGAAATACTAGAAGCAACAATATTGGATTTACCATGGTTATTGTTACTACTAGAAGAAGAATCTTTCTTGCACTTGTTACTAGGTTTAACTTGTGGCATGTAAGTAGACAAGAGGAGACATTTGGCAATGTAAGAAGAACTCTTCTTTCGAAGATCCTCATTGATTGCTTTTACGAACTCATGCTCTTGCTCTAAATTTAGCTTCTCATGAATTCTTAGGAGCTCTCTATGATCTTCTTGAGTTTTTTCATGAGCTAACATAAGAGTGTTTAGTTCTTTAGTTAGATGCTCAATCTACTTCTTATCATTTTGATTCGTTTCATCTTGATTAGCATGATTACTAGCAAGTTCATTATAGTTCACATCACTAGTTTTGTCAACAAGCAAATCATCATCACCTAGCAAATCATCTTCATCACTATTGAAATCAAGATGCTCGGGGTGTGATACCTTGGTGCCTTTAGCCATGAAGCATCTACCAATTCCTTCATTTGGAGAATCAAGTATGTTGTGGGAGTTGGATGATACTAGAGCAAGTTCAGCAACACCTTCATCTTGAGTATATTCGGACTCTGGGTGATAGCTTCTCTTGGAGTAGCTGTCGGAGTCGGAACCGAAAACCCATTCACCAACATGAGCTTGATGTCTTAGTCTTCTGTAGCTCTTATGACTTGTCTTTCCTTTCCGAATCCTTGCTTCTTCGAGAAGGTCTTCGTTCATAATGATCACCTCTACTCCTTCTCTTTCTTTTGGTGATTCATCTCTTCTACTTGTCCTTTTTGGTGAGTCTTCTCTTTTCTTGTTGGGAGCCGTACACTCATTGGAGTAGTGTCCGGGTCTTCCACAATTGTAGCAATTACGATCACGACTAGAAGATCTTTTATCATTGTAGGACCTTGACTTGGAGCTTCTATCTTTGCTTCTACTCATGTAGAATTTGTTGAAGTTTTTCACCATTAAGCTCAATTCTTCATTGGAGACTAGCTTGTCATTTGATGTTGTAGGAGCATCACTTGAAGCTTTGTATGCACCACTTGACTTGTTGTGGATTTCTTCCTTATCCTTGAGTGGCATCTCATGAGCAAAAATTCTACCAATGACTTCTGTGGGCTTGAGATCTTTGTAGTTGGGCATCATTCGGATCAATGTGCACACAGTATCATATTTACCATCCAAGGCTCTAAGGATCTTCTTGATAATGAATTTTCTGGTCATCTCTTCACTTCCTAAACTGGCAATCTCATTTGTGATGAGAGCAAGCCTAGAGTACATTTCGGCGACTCCTTCACCATCCTTCATCTTGAAATTATCAAGTTGACTTTGAAGCACATCCATCTTGGATTCCTTGATGGACTCGGCACCTTTGTGCATATCAACCATAGTATCCCAAATTTCCTTTGCGTTCTCAAGGCGGGTGATTTTGTTGAATTCCTTGGGGGAAAATACATTGAAGAGAATATCACAAGCTTCAGCATTGTATTGCAACATCTTCAATTATTCCGCGGTCGCTTCACGATCCAGTTCTCTACCATCTTCAAAGAATTCACCTTGCAAGCCAATATGAACAACATCCCTAATGGTGGGGTTATGACCAAGAATATGCATTTTCATCTTATGCTTCCAACTAGCAAATTTTGTACCAACAAAATAAGGACCTCTACGATGATAGTTACCCTCACTAGATGCCATATTATCCTATGTTTGGAAACCAAGACTATGATCACCAAAGCAATGGAAATCAAGGCTAACGGAGACCAAAGCTCTAATACCAATTGTAGGATCAAAAGTATGTCTACAAGGGGTGTGATTAGACTACTTGACCAAATAAAACCTAACCTTTTCCCAATTTTAGTTTTAGGCAGATTTTAGCAATTATGACAAGTCAATTAACACCCTACACATGCAAGTCTAAGAGTATAGCAGCGGAATGTAAGACATAGCACATGTAAGTAAAGGTAAGGGTTTGGAGAAGGAAAACGCAATGGGGCATGAAGATTTTTGGCGTGGTTTTGATAGGTGGTGCTATCGTACATCCACGTTAATGGAGACTTCAACCCACGAAGGGTAAGGACTCCATGAGTCCACGGAGGGCTCCACACACGAAGGGTCCACGAACAAGCAACCTTGTCTATCGCACCATGGCCGTCGCCCATGAAGGACTTGCCTCACTCATGTAGATCTTCACAAAGTAGGGGATCTCCTTTCCCTTACAAACTTCTTGGTTCAACTCCACATCATGTCGGAGGCTCCGAAGCGACACCCAACCAATCTAGGAGACACCACTCTCCAAGAGGTAATAGACAATGTGTTGATGATGAACTCCTTGCTCTTGTGCTTCAAACGATAGTCTCCCCAACACTCATCTCTCTCTCTCCCTTTCTCAGATTTGGCTATGGTGGAAGAAGGATTTTAGTGGAAAGCAACTTGGGGAAGGCTAGAAATCAAGGTTCAAATGGTAGGAATGGAATCTCTTGATCTCAACACATGAGTAGGTTGTTCTCTCTCAGAAAATGAATGGTGGAAGTGTAGGCATGTTCTGATGGCTCTCCTCTATGAGGAAGAAGGGGTGGAGGGGGTATATAAATCCTCCACACAAAATCCAACCGTTACACACTTTTGACCCAACTCGGTGGCACCGATCAGAAATCTCGGTGGCACCAACCTGTGTAAAAATGTGAACGTTAGGAATCTCGGTGGGACCAATGGGAACAACTCAGAGGGACCAATGTGCAATGGCTTAGGGAAAAACTCATCTCGGTGGCACCGATTGCATCATCTCGGTGGGACCGAAGTGAAGCAATAATGCAACAGAGAGTTGGCAAGCCATCTCGGTGGTACCGATTGCAATTCTCGGTGGGACAAAAATAATTGCAACAAGCAACAGAGAGCTGGCAAGGCCATCTCGATGGATCCGATTTGTTAGGGTTAGGCAGTGGCTAAGTCCAAAAGAACTCTGTGGCTTCAGATAGGAAATTTTGGTGGGGCCGAGTTGGAAAGTAGGGTTTGGACATTTTTGGATGGAGAAAGTAGTTGAGGATTTTGGAGCAATATCATTAAGCACTTTTGAAAGCACAAGTGCTCCTTGGGTGATTTTGGTAATTAATGTTGACGTATTTCTTGTTAGACTAATGGTTCTATCTACTGTACTTTAGACAAGTTCAACAATGGCGTGGCAATGACAAGAGGATGTGGAACCCCTTCAAAATGCTAAGGACTAAGATTGGCAAAAGCTCAAGACTCTTCATATTTATTTTAGTGATCGAAGATCACATTGAGTCCATAGGAAAGCCAATACTATTAAAAGGGGATGAGGTGTTGCTTAATGGTTTACTTGCTCAAGTGCTTAGTGATATTGCTCCAAATCCCTCCACCACCTTCTCCATCCAAATATGTCCAAAACCTAAACTCAAACTCGGCCCCACCAATTCTTTCTATCCGGAGCCACTGAGTTCATATGACATAGCCACTGCCAGAAACCCTAACAGTTCGGTCCACCGATACGGATCTTGGTCTCACCGAGATGGCCTTGCCAACTCCCTGTTATCAGTTGCAATTATTTCCGTGTCATCGAAATAGCAATCGGTCTCACCGAGATGGCTTGACCAACTCTTTGTTGCCTTATTGCTTCACTTCGGTCTCACCGAGTTGATGCAATCGGTGCCACTGAGATGAGGTTTGCCCTAAGCCCTAGACCATCGGTCCCACCAAGTTGTTCCAGTCGGTCCCACTGAGATTCCTAATGTTCACATTTTTGAACTGATCGATCCCACCGAGTTTAACCATTCAGTCCCACCGAGATGAGTCAAATGTGTGTAATAGTTGGATTTTGTGTGGAGGCTATATATACCCCTCCACCCCTTCTCCATTTGTGAGAGAGCCATTAGAACATGCCTACACTTCTACCATACATTTTCTGAGAGAGAACCACCTACTCATATGTTGAGATCAAGAGATTCCAATCCTACCATTTGAAACTTGATCTCTAGCCTTCCCCAAGTTGCTTTCCACTCAAATCACTCTTCCACCATAGCTAAATCTGAGAGAGAGAGAGTTGAGTGTTTGGGAGACTATCATTTGAAGCACAAGAGCAAGGAGTCCATCATCAACACACCGTCTATTACATTTTGGAGAGTGGTGTCTCCTAGATTGGCTAGGTGTTGCTTGGGAGCCTCCATCGTGATGTGGAGTTGAGACAAGAAGTTTGTAAGGGCAAGTAGATCGCCTACTTCATGAAGATCTACCCGAGTGAGGCAAGTCCTTCGTGGGTGATGGCCATGGTGGGATAGACAAGGTTGCTTCTTTGTGGACCCTTCTGGGTGGAGCCCTCCATGGACTCGCGCAACCATTACCCATCATGGTTTGAAGTCTCCATCAATGTGGACGTACGATAGCACCACCTACAGGAACCACGCAACTAATCTTTGTGTCTCCATTGCGTTTGCAAACTCCAATCCCATCCCTTTACTTTCTTGCAACTTGCATGCTTTACTCTCTCTGCTGCATATACTCTTGTCATGCTTGCTTGAAATGTATTGTGACTGATTTAAAATGTTCTAAACTCAACCTTAACTTGAAGAAATTGAAAACTGCCACTTTTGCTTGTTAAGGATCTAATCACACCCTCTAGACCCATATCTCGATCCTTTCAATTAGCATAAGAGCATTGGTCTCCATTGCTTTGGTTTAATCACCATTGGAGGAAGATGGATTAGTCTACGTTCGGGAGTATTAGACGTAGAGTGCCTATTCTTGATGCGGAGTTTTATGGTTCATGGAAAAATGAGATGCTTGAGATTTTCAATGAATATAATTTGAACAAGTATATTCTTACACTACTGCAGGATGCTGCTAACGTGACACTACAATCAGAGACACTTCAACGAAACTGTGTGCTATGCAATAATCGCAAACGGTGATGTAAAAAAACCATCAAAAAAGATGCAAAATGTTTGCGATGACGGATATATCAAACACGGTTCAGAATTTAGTTGCATGTGCTATGCGGGGCATACAATTTAGTTCAATGAACTGTTTGCGATGAGGCAGAAGAACAGAAACGGGCAGCCAGATGAAGGTGTGTGCGATATACGACATACAGTTCACTCGGATGAACTGTTTGTGATTACGCGGAACAAAAGAAACGGTCAGCCAGATCAAGGTGTGTGCGATAGAGGGCAAACAGTTCACTCGGATGAACAGTTTGCGTTGAGCCAAGATAACGGAAATGGTTCAATTTAACAAGATGTGTGTGATATGCGGCAAACAGGTCTGTAATCAGAAATGTGTGTGCAGACCGATAATAACACAGATGATTGCTACCAATAAGACGTGTGTGTTGTGCGTTGGGATTGCATACAGAACAACAACATATATATATACACACTTATAAGGACATGGTTGCATAACCAAATTAAACATCCAATTACATAGGTGGCTACTACACACACGACATTTGCACGCACCAAAGTAAACTATTACATGCATAATTACATTGGTGACTACAACACACATGACATTTCCACACACCAAAGTCAACTATATATTACATGCATAATTAACTAGGATAAACGATCATCTGATCATCATCTACTTCTTGTGACGCTTGCCGCTACTGCTCTGCTTGTGGCTCGATCCAGCCTCGTCGATTTCGGTAACGAGGCACTTCCTCATGTCAATGATCCGCCTGTGCATCTCGTAGCATGTGTACACGCTCTTGGCCACGAACCTAAGGTGAGGTTCATCCAGTTGCCGCATCCAGGCCCCGTGCCAGGATACGGGACGTGTTCTGTTGGCATCCTGCTTCATCTTTTCGTAGTATGAGTCGATGATGGCTGAGGCGAGCTCAACCAGGGAGTCCTTCTTCGTGCTGCGCCGGACCCTGTAGTGCTCACAAATTTTGACAAGGTTCTTGCAGGCCAAGCCTATAACCCTGAGCGCTTTTACATCATCGGTGGTTTCCACCGTAGCGAACTTGTAGTCGATGCTATTGACAAACCTGGCGAAACGGTCGCAAGGCTCTGTGGCCATGCAATAGTGGTAGATGAGGACATGATGGCGCATGCACAACTGGGCGACGGCAACCATCTGATCTATGTTGGGACGACCGCTGGTGTACTGGAGGTCGATGCCGACCACCTTGTACCTGTCTTGAGAAAGCAACTGCTCAACGGTGTTGATGTAGTCATCCACCACGGCGGGGTCAATGGTGTACACCACCGAGAGGTCCTCTCCCTCGCGTGGGTCTCCACTTTATGCTCGCCGAACTCCATTGGAGAGACATCCCCTCTGTATGTGTCGTCGTGGGTGTGCTTGTTGTGTTGTCGGGCGCGATCGAAAGGTTGAAGAGACTAAGGTAATAATGGCCGCGGGAATTAAAGGGGAAGCTGTACGGCCTGGAATATCCGCACCCCCGGATGTCAGTTCTAAATTGCGGCGTGTAACTCCATCATGCCGCACGTAACTGCATCATGGCGATGCACGCAGTGCAACCAGATGCATATGGGGCGCGCAACATGATCGTGCGCAGGCCCCAACTGCTGGCAGAGCACGCGCGCAGGGACGCGAGCAGAGCGCTCTGCGGTCGCCTCAACGGCGAGCAACCATATATATGCATATAGCAGTTGAACACGCAAGGAAATGCTGTCCACAAGCCGAGCACGTGGAGGTACGCGAGCAGAGCGCACCGCGGCACCTAACGGCGAGCAGAGCGTGCCGAGGGACACGAGCAGAGGCCGGCACAGTTATACGTGGCAAAATAAGACGAACTGTGCGAGCGATGTCGAAGACATCAAGCACGAATCAGATTAGAGTTGTGTGTGCGATACGTGGCATACAGTTGATCCACGCGAGCTATTTGTGAAGGAATAAGCCGTGTGTGTTGTGGGCAAACACTTGCTTGTATACAACTGTCTGCGATTGATGAATTCATGACCGACGGGTTCCCTAGTGTGGTCCGTGTGCGATGTGATATGCTCTGTCTACAGAACATCAACATATATACTTATAAGAACAGCATTGCATGACCAAATTAAGCATACAATTACATAAGTGACTACACACATAACATTTCCACACACCAAAGTAAGCAATTACATGCATACTAAACTAGGAGAAACGAGCATCTAATCATCTACATCTTATTGCGGCGACATTTTCCATTGCTCTACTTCCAGCTGGATCCCTGGTCGTAATGGTTAATAAAATCTAAGTCTATTGCGTATTAAGGTCAAAATAGTACTACCAATCTACGAGTCTCATACGATGCCATTTCAACGATTGTACCACAAAAGCCCAAAATATTACAAGGTTCAAATTACTGAGTTACATGGCTCAAATTCGAAGATTACAAGGTTCAAACTGATATTAGAAATGAAATTCAGCTCATTCAGCTACAAACGCCCATGCTGATCAGCTGAACATGGATATAAGAGAGGTTCAAACTAAAAATAAAAATAGTAAGGCCGGTTTCGAAACCTCGTCATTTCTGTAAAGGCATCACCGCTGACAAGTCATGTATGGGGTTGACACAATGACTTCCAATTACTCTGTCATATGCACTTCCAATACGAAGTTTAGCTTTTTTGGAGCCTCTTCCATTCTGCAGTAGCTGCCGGCTCTGATCAACAAACCATTCATATTTCCTATTTAAATGCATGCTCAACCTCATTACCTTCAGCACCCATGCTCTGGCAACAAAGAACCTGGCGAATATAATCTCCGGTAAGGTCCCTCGGTAGGAGTTCAAAGTAATTTTTGAGAGATGCAGATCCAGACATTCGATGTGATTGTCGTTATAAACATTATCCACCTCTGGGCCTATTATTATCTGCAAAAGAAGAGAATGTGTTAGTGCCTACATGCAGTTTTGAACACTACTACATGCCTATTTGGTTTGCAGGATTTGTAAAATGCACCAACGTGCCATCTTCGATCTGGCATGATTAACATGGGCATTTGATTACAATCTAGAAAAATGTAGCCTTCTTCACAAGTGGTTGAAGTGGATGAAAAATTCCCTAAGAAAACTAGTACATATAAATCCAAAGGAGAAATGCTTATGGATCGTAACCATATGAATCAAGCAACCAATATGGGGTGGGGGGTGTATGTCCTGAAATCCTACAAAATTCCTTCAGAAATCGTAGTACATTGTCATTGTAAACTTGGGAAAAGGTTCAAAAAATTGAACTCCCTTATGGTTAACATTTAACAGGAAAGGAACATCACCTCGATATACAACTTCTTCAGGCACGGAAAGCATCTCAGGAAACTGACAACTTGGACCAGGTTGGGGCCGATAGATTCTAGTGCTAAGACCTTCACTGTGTGCAGAATCTAGGTGAAGCTTTTCTGGATGACAGACGAACATACATCTTCAAAACTAGAAATAATGTTGATATCAAGAAGGAGAGGTAGAAGGCGACTGTTGTACCTAAAAGTAGGAGTATTTGACAGACGAGTAGCCCACCACTGTTAATTTTGGCGCGAAAATGACATTGATTCTTGTTGGACCTTGTTGGTCAACTACAAGTCATCTCTCAAGTGAAGGTGTGTCCTCAATGACCATATTGTGGTCCACCTTTTGTGATCTCTCATTGCAGCACCAGCAACACACATAAATAGTCCGGAGAGTCCTGGAGGTGATGTGGAAGCTACTCGACCAATTCATCACCTGAAGACGAAGGAACTTGAGTGCAGTATAGCCGCGGAGCAGGCGCTCCATGTCATCCTTTGGGATGCAGACAGCGACGAGCTCGAGGTGCTTCAGTCGTGGTAGAAAATGAGCGGGCGCATCATTAAGGGGGGGGGGGAATGGGAGTTCATGAACTTGGCGAGGCGCAGCGTGGCCGCGAAGTGGAGCGTGGACGTTGGCAGCGAGCGCATATGCCCATCATTAAAACTGAGCTCCTCGAGCTGATCTAGGGCGGGGGATCAGAACCACTCGTCAAGCTTGTCTCGGTCCTTGCCATTGGAATGGAACTTGCCCATGATAAGGCCTCTGATTGGGCCATGGTGGCTGCCGAGGATCTGGGAGAACGCATCCAAGCTTGTGCAAGAGCCATGGCAGAGCTTATGGGCGTCGAGGAGATCGAGAGGGGTAGAGAGCCATAGGGGGCGCCACCACCAGGAAAGGGCGGTTGTCCTCGCCACATATTTGATTGGGAGGAGGGATATGATGACTGTCAACATATCATCGGGGAGGTTGCTGATGAATTCTAGGCCTGCTGGAGTCGCTTGCGGTTCTTTCTCGACACGCCTCTGCTTGTTGGCAGCCTCGTTCTCCACCTCGTCGCCGGCGACGGAAACCTCGGTCTCCATATTCATGCCGTGCTCTGGTGCTTCAGCAGCCCCGGCGTCGCCACTTCCTCCGATGGGGCGCTTCGGCCCCATCCTCATACACTGACGGCTTTGAGGACTGAGAGCGCCGTCAAGGATGCGGGCGGAGAGAGATGATTGTGTGTGTGGTGAGGATGGGGGGTGCCGGCTTTGAGGATTGAGAGCGGCGTCAAGGATGCGGGCAGAGAGAGAGGATTGTGTGTGTGGTGAGGATGGGGGTGCGGCCGCTCAGGCGCGCCATTAATATGGACCAGTGGGAGCGAGGCGGGCGGCGGTCAAAGGCTGTCTCGCTTCCCTGTGAGCCTGCACGGCGGACTTTTGGCATTCCTACACCATCATTTCACGGAGCGAGGCATGCAGCGGTCAAAATCAATTCTCAAGATCTGGCTACGAATTATTTGCACGCACGCTAACCCTAGTCGGATTATTAGCAAAAAAAATCGTTTCTGCAGAACAAACACTTAATCACTAACCATAGATACCATTCAAACAACCAATACACTACACGGATCTAACGAATCTTACTCTGATTTCATGGACTGGGTGAACATAACCAAGGGTTTATGTTCCCAACAAAGGGGGGGGGGGGACTAACCGATTTTCCGTCGGAGTCGGAGTCATTGCCGGAGTAGCTGTGGACGGGGTGTGCGGCCGCTTATTATGACCAGCGGATCGGGCGCACCATTAATATGTAGCAGTGGGAGCGAGGTGGGCGGCGGTCAAAGGGCTGGCTCACCTCCCGGTGAGCCTGTGCGACGGACTGCTGGCACGCCTACCGTCATTTCACACAGCTACTAGCACGCCCCATGGTGAGTGCGTAGCGAACACGCGCATGCCTCGGCCTCCCGGTTTGCCTGCTAGCATGCGTCTCGTCAACTCACGCATGCTCGTACGGCACACGGGACACGTACGCGGCACGTATTATATTGATTTTTCCTTTTTGATGATTAATTCTGCCGCTTTATTGCTTAACCGAAGCACAGCACGTATTACATTGTTGGTCTAACGCACACGGTTCGAATAAAGAGTTCGTTTGCGATATTGGTTGATAATTATTTATAATTTCCTGTATGTAAGAAGATTATATATCAAAACTTGTCTCAAATTTGAAAATAATAATAATATCACAGTCTATTGGTCTCCATATGACACCACGATAAGTTTCATGAATTTCAACTTAGTTTTGGATTTATTGGATTTTAAAATCAAGATTCTAGATGTTAGAAATTTCTTGCATGGGGACTAAACATGATCAAATTTCATTTTTGCACATTTAAATCGCTGGGAAAACAATCAATGTATAAAAACCGAACAGATGTTATCTATTTTTTTCAATTTTCAATACTAAACTCTTTTGGTCGCATGTTTGCTGCAAAAGAAGTTTTACATGCATCTTTGGGCCACATGCATGCGGTGGTCCTAGGACACTTACTCGCGTGGGCCCGTGAGGTCGCCGTCCAGCACTATGACATGCGATGAGAGAGGTTAATTTGACCAACAAGGATGGTCATTTTTTGGTTTTTGTTATATGTACGGTAGGAGTATATGTATAGTACGCGTTGAAGTGGGTGGCCGGGGGCAATACTATGCGTCATATAGGACACTCACTCGTGTGCGATGCTTCCATCTGTGGGCCCGCGAGGTTGTCCTCCATCACTTTGACCCAGCAAGGAGGTTTCTTTTTGGGTTGTGTTGCAGTAGGAGTATATAGTACGCGTTGAAGAGGGGAGGAGGGGGCCGGGGCAGCACATATATACTACACAAATGTCATGAATCAATCTCGCTCCGTGTGGGGACTTTTCGGCTTTCGAGGTAGGTGCCGCAAAGAAGTTGTGCATATTGAGTATTAAAAACATCACCAACACATTGGGCCATGTGCATACGATGGTTGTCACTCATTCGCCTATGACTCTTCCCTCCATGGGCCCGCGAGGTCGTCGTCCATCTAATATATGACACTGCGAGAAAGGTAATTTGACGAACAAGGAGGATTATTTTCGGGTTGTGTTACGGTACATAGGAGTATATATTACGCGTTGAAGAGGGGAGGGGGGCAACATATATATACTGCGTTTCATGAACCTCGGTTCGTGTGGGGGACTTAAAGGTTTCCGAGGCAGGTGCCACATCAATGTTCTGCATATATATTAGGTATTCAAACATCACAACCACACATCTCCATACATGTGTTTGGCCCACATATTCGTGGGCCTGCATGGACGTCCATCACTTCGACCAACAACACGAGAGAAGTTACCAGGGTGGATTCTTCTTCTCTTGGTTCGTGTTACCGTATAGTCGTACATCGATCATGGTGAGATTCGAGACCTAAGTTCGAGGGCTCGTGTACACATGAATCAAAGTTGTGCATTGGGTATATTCAAACACCACATGACACTTCATACATATGTTTGGGCCACATGCATGCAATGGTTGTCTTCAGGCACTCCCTTGCATGGTTATCGGCGACAAGCTAGCCTATTTTGTGGGGCCGCGTGTGGAACATCAATGCATGGCTTTGACCCCACAAACAAGAGAGGTTATACGACCAAGGTGGTGATTCTTCTTGGTCAGTCTTACAATACGCCTTGGTGAGATGCCCCCTCCCACCGATTCAAAGTGTGTGTGGGGGGGGGGGGGCACAATACTACTTCATGCTAGATGAACCTCCTTGGGGTCGGGGATGCCCGGTTAATTTGCGTGCCACATCAAATTTGTGATTTGGTTATTTAAATATCATAGCACATCGTTTTCACACACACACACATGCACACACACACACACACATTGGGCCACCCGCAGGTGTGGTTGGTAAGTGGTCTCACCCATCTAACGCCAGAAGAACACATCTGTGGGCCCGCACACGGTCCACATTTGATCGGAAGCAAAGGGGGGAGGGGGGTTGATGTACTCCTTTCGGTTTTGTGTTACGGTACGGTGAGATGTCAGACCTAGCTATTTGGGGGCATGCGTTCATAGCCAAGATTCCTCCCGGCAACACGAAGGTGTGTGGTGTGTTTGGGGGGGGGGGGGGGGGGGCTAGCAATAATAACATGCGCTTTGTGCGACAGGTGCCACATCAAAGTTGTGCATTGGGTATTTGAACATCAAACCACCCTTTTCATACATATATTTGGTCCACATGCAAGTGTGTTCATTTTCTGACCCTTTCACGCGTTTTTTTGGCCAAATTTATAAACAGCAAACGAGTCGGATGCAGCAACCGTGTCGGTGAAACAAACCCTGGGTCCGTTGCCCAGACTGTGCACAGGCCCAAGTTCAAGATTGCAACCTCCATGATCAGACCAAGCACAAGAGATCAGCTCTTTGAAGAATCAGAGTGCAGATCAAGAAGACCAAGTCAAGCCAAAGGAGCAAGATACCACTAAGGGAAAACCTCCCTTGCTGGGCAGGAGAGCCTGACAAGGTCAAGGATGCCCCGGAAGCAAGCCTCAAGACCGTCCCGGCAGGCCTGCCGGGGCCTATGAAGGCAAAACACCCCGCCAAGACTCCACCGCACCACCTCACAGCGACGCAAGTCATCGATCGGTGCGGTGTCATGCCCCAAAGTGACTAAGTGGTTGTTCTTTGCCACATGGCAGCCACTTCCTACAGAAATCACCTCCAAATGACACCCGTCTGGCGACGTGTCATGCAGACAGGAGAGAAGGTGGCCGAACAGCCCGGCAAGGCGTACCGGGTAGGCCATGATGTGACACTAAGCGGCGCATTTAATGCGCTCTGCCCTGTCTGTAGAGTTAGGTATGATAGCACTATTTGCTATCTAATTAGTACACAATGATTGATTTGCCACTGTGGTGACCCCTTGATCTATGAAAGGACTCGGACCCTTGTACACTCGTACGCACGTAGCCGCTCTCGCCCCGAGGCAACCCTGCCGGGCAAGAACGCTGCGCCTCCACCACAATCCACCAAAGAAGGAGTAGGGTTTTACGCCTCACGGCGGCCCGAACCTGGGTAAAATTGCCCATGTGATCTCTGCTATGTTGCGCGATGTTCTCCGCTCTTTGTGTAATGTGCTCATCCCCCCTGCCGAACCACAAGGGGCTCATGGCCCCATAGGTGGCCGTGGTTTCCCATGACATCTTTGGCGCGCCAGGTACGGGGATGCACTTGCACGAACCCGAGAAGCATACGTAGCGCGTCATCTTCATCATCGTTTTCTTCATCGATGGCTCCATCGTCCATGGCGCCCAAGAAGAAATCCGATGCTTCCGCCCAGCCATCCTCCTCGAAGGCCCCGCCGCACGCGACCATCGACGCCTCGGGGGCTACAGGGACGCCTGGGGATGTGGACGCTGGGGGGATGTGGTTGACGCAGGCGGTGTCATCATCACCTCCCATGTGGCCGAAACAGGAGCAGGAGGCACTGGGGAAGGACAACACCAACAGCATCCCAGCGGACACGCCTTACAAGGTACGGGTAGAGACATCATTCCGTCTGCACCTCTCCGCCTGGCCGAAGGCACAGCCACAGCACTGGCATTCGCTCTGGGGCAAATCGCAATCCTCCGGCCGCCCCCGCTGCGGGCGCGACTGCAGGACATGCGCCACCCCCAGAGCAAGCTGACCGAGCCGGTGCACCAAACGAAACCGCTGGTCCACAAGCGCCTTCACCTCGTCACCACGCCATCTTGGCGACTGGCTCGCGACGAAGAGAACACGACGTGACCACTACTGGCACCATCAGGAGCCCGGCGACATTACGATCTTCATCGACATCCATGCCAGGCACCGCTTCGGAGGCCATGGCGCGGGCACAGCTACTGTTGATATTTCCGTAGGCAGCCGATCAGATGGATGAGTGGAGAGCCACCATTCAGAGCCTGACTAGCTTCACCGAGGCAGGAGGATCGCAGCGAACTGGCCCGCCAAGGCCTCCCCAGGAGACGACAACGGCTCACGCTATTGGCCATGCGGAAGGGGCCACCCCCACGGTGCAGTCCCCTCCATGGCAGCCAGCGCGGGAGCCGCGTGACCAAGAGCCCGACAACGTCTCGATGGCTTCATCCAACCCTCGAGCATGTCAAGGCCAACGACAAGTCCTGGAGGACAGGCAAAGGGAAGGCGCGCGCGTCAACGTCGAGCGATGCCGGGACGCCCATCGCCAGTCCGACCGGTGTGATGGCCCCGACATCGACGAGCCCGCACTCACCAAAGGCGGGTACCTACCTTTCGAGGCTGGGTGCCCTGCCTTCACTCATGCATTGCAGCAAGTCCGTTGGCCATCCACTCGCATGTTCAAGCCAGAGATACCAGAGAAGTATGACGGGAGACTGAACCCGGCAGAGTTCTTGAGCATCTACACCATCACTGTTCAAGCTACCGGAGGAAGAGATGAGAAGGTGTTCGCCAACTACTTCCCTTTGGCACTCAAGCCAAATGTGAGGTCTTGGCTGATGCACCTGCCGGAGAACTCCATTTCGACCTGGGCTGACCTATGCCACGAGTGCGTTGGCGCCTTCACGGGCGGCCATCATGAACCAGGGCAGCCCAGCGACTTGCAACTCCTTTCGCAAAAATAAGGAGAGACTCTACGGAAGTACATGCAGAGATTCAGCCGAGTCCATAGAAATATTCCAGACATCCACCCGGCAGCTGTGATAGCTGCGTTCCAGTCCAACATACGCAATCGGAAGATACGTTCCAAGATGAACGTTCGATTGCCCAAGACTGTGAAGGAGCTTTACACTCTGGTGGATAAGTGTGCTCGGGTAGAGGAGGGGAGGAGGCTCCCTGGAGAAGAGGATGGCGTCAACATCGACTCAGAGGATGATGACGAGGCCGCCAGTCAGAAGAAGAAAAACAAGAAGCGCAATAAGAGGCGCAAGGATAAGGCTGTGATGACTGATGAGGGATCGGGCACGCCTAGTACCGGCAAGAAGGCAAAGACTGAGGCACCCGGCAAGGAAGTTGCCGCGTGCACTGACTGCCGGGAAGCAGCGGCTGCCGAGAAGGCTAGGAAAGGTGATGGGTCGTACTGCAAGATCCACCAGACCAAGGGCCACGATCTCCAGGAGTGTCATCAGGTTGAGCAGGTCGTCAAGAAGCAGAGGGTTGAATATGAGAAGCGTGATAAGGAAAAAGGTCAGAATGGCACTGGCGGGAAGGGCCGAGGTGGCGGAGCAAGCCGCCCTGGAAAGGCTCCTCAGAATCAAGGAAAACCCGCCAGAGGCCATGAGGAGGATTGCAATGATGAGAGTGATGGAGGAGATGAAGAGGAAACCAGCGAGTAGGAATTCTAGAAAGCCACTGACGCCTTGTGCATTGACGGGGGTGCATCCCTGCACTCCTCTCACTGCCAACTTAAACAGTGGGAGCATGAAGTCAATGTCGTGGAGCCAGTGGCAGATTCTTGAAGGCCGCTCAAGTGGTCCCACACACCCATCATCTTCGATGAAGAGGACCACCCTAACCGCACCATCACGGTAGGGTGCTTGCCATTGTTGGTCTCACCAACAATCCGCAACCTCAAAGTCACAAAGATGATGGTTGACGGCAGGGCCAGGTTGAATCTAATTTCTCCAAAGGTCATCAGCAAACTTTAGATAGTAGAGGAAGAGCTCAAGGTTACTGGTACATTTCAAGGAATCAACCCCGGCAGGAGTCGTCCTAAGGGGAAGATCACGTTGCCAGTGACATTTGAGGGAGAGTTGAATTACCGGACTGAGAAGATCGTATTTGATGTGGTCGACCTCCCCCTGTCGTACAATGGAATCCTTGGTCGCCCAGCTCTGGCCAAATTTATGGCGGCATCCCACTATGCCTACAACACCTTGAAGATGCCAGGACCGATGGGCGTCATTTCCATTCCGTCAGATAAGAAGGACGCAATCATTTCCGTGGACAAGATGTACCGGGAGGCAGTCGCGGCAGAGGTCGCTGAAGCCGCTACTCCCGCAAAGGAAAGTAAAGGAAAGAAGAAAGCTAACAAGGACACCAGCAAGGAATCCGGGAAGCGTACCTCTTCGGAGTACACTGCGCCTGTTGATGACTTGCCAGAGAGTTCAAATAGCAAGAGATCCATGGCTGCTGCACCCGCTGTGAAAAAGGTCCCGACAGGGCTGGCTGGCGCTGATGGTACTTTAACTACCAGTGCCACCCTCGATGACAAATTGGAAAGAACGCTCGTTGCCTTCCTACGGGCGAATATCGATGTGTTTTCTTGGCAACCATCTGATATCCCCGGTGTTCCCAGGGAGGTAATCGAGCACCACCTTGCTGTCTGCCCACATGCCTGACTCGTCAAGCAGAAGGTCCAAAAGCAAGCCTTGGAGCGGCAGCAGTTCATTGCCGAGGAGATCAAGAAACTTGAGGCAGCTGGTCTGGTCAGAGGAGTATTGCATCCAACATGGTTAGCGATTCCTGTGGTGGTACGCAAGGCCAACAGGAAATGGAGGCTGTGAATAGATTTTACAGATCTGAACAAGGCATGTCCGAAGGACCCATTTCCCTTGTCGCGCATCGACCAGATTGTGGATTCCACCTCTGGGTGTGACCTGCTTTCCTTCCTGGATGCCTACTCTAGATATCATTAGATCTTTATGTCCAAGGAAGACAAAGAGAAGACCACATTCATCACCCCGTGTGGTACGTACTGCTTTGTACGGATGCCTTTCGGGTTGAAGAGCGCCGGGTCCACTTTTGCAAGGGCAGTTCAGATTGGTTTCGAGTCACAGTTGCACAGAAACATTGAAGCTTACATGGAGGATATTGTTGTCAAGACTAAGGACAGATCAACCCTCATTCAGGATTTGGAAGAGACATTTGCTAATCTGCGTAGGATCAACTTGAAGCTGAACCCGGAGAAGTGTGTGTTTAGCGTTCCTTCCAGCAAGCTACTTGGCTTCTTTGTGTCCCACCGGGGGATAGAGGCCAAACCTGACAAGATCAAGGCTATCAAGCAGATTCAAGCACCCAAGACAGTCAAGAACGTGAGGCATTTGACTGGATGTGTTGCCGCACTTAGCAGATTCATTTCCAAGTCTGCTAAGCGTGCCTTGCCGTTCTTCAAAATCATGAAGAAGGCAGGACCCGTGGAGTGGACCCCAGAGGCAGATGCTGAACTACAAGATTTGAAGGCCTACCTTTCCTCTGTGCCCACCTTGCTCGCTCCCAAACCACAAGAGCCGTTGCTGCTATACTTGGCGGCAACCAATCAAGTGGTTAGTGCAACACTGGTGGCGCAGCAGGAAGTGGATGAAGCGGCAGCCATAGCTAGTGTCCCCTCCAGGGAGGAAAGTGAGAATAGCCTGGTAAGGTCAGAAGCAGATCAAGACAGAGAAGAGCAAGGCAGCGGAAACAACCCCAAGGATGCGGCAAAGAAGAAAGTGGTGCAGTGCCCAGTTTACTTCGTCAGCTCCCTATTGCAGGGGCTCGATCCAGGTACTCTGGCATGCAAAAGTTGATTTTTGGCCTTGTCATGGCCTCAAGGAAACTGCGCCACTACTTCCAAGCCCACGAGATAACGATTGTCACCCGCTTCCCTTTGCAACAGATACTCCGAAACCCTGAGGCTACTGGCAGGATAGTGGAGTGGGCCTTGGAGTTATCTAGCTTTGGTTTGAAATTTGAGAGGACGTCAACTATTTAGAGTAGAGCATTGGCAGAGTTTATTGCAGAATGGATGCCAACTCCTGATGAAGAAGTGTTGGAGACAATTATCCCCGGCAAGGAAGCGCCCCAAGAATGGATCATGTATTTTGATGGTGCCTTCTCCCTACAAGGTGCAGGGGCTGATGTGCTTCTCGTTGCTCCCACAGGAGAACACCTGAAGTACGTCATCCAGATGCATTTTCCCCAGGAGGAGGCCACCAGCAATACCGCAGAGTACGAAGGGCTCCTTGCTGGGCTCAGGATTGCAACAGAACTGGGGATCAAGCAGCTGATCATCCGCGGATACTCGCAACTTGTGGTGAGACAAGTCAACAAGGATTACCAAAGTCCATTGATGGAGGCATACGTTGAGGAAGTTAGAAAGTTGGAGGAGCACTTTGACGGATTGCAAACAGAGCACATACCCCATGCGGAAAACAGCACTGCTGATCATCTGTCGAAGTGCACTGCGCAAAAGCATCCTGTGGAACTAGGGACTTTTGTTCTCCACCTGACTCAGCCCTCCGTATCCCTGGCAACAATGGCCAGAAAGAGGAGGAAACTGGACTCTGGCAAGCCTCTCCCGGTAGAACCTTCTGAGGCTCCCGGCAAAGAACTTGTCGGGAACAACTACCCTTCGGTCGCTGAGCTGCATCCTCCCACCAGGCCACTGATAACCCACACGTATAGGGGATCGCAACAGTTTCCGAGGGTAGAGCATTCAAGCCAAATTTATTGATTCGACACAAGGGGAGCCAAAGAATATTTGCAAGTATTAGCAGCTGAGTTGTCAATTCAGCCACACCTAGAGATTAATTATCTGCAGCAAAGTGATCTGTAGCAAAGTAATATGATAGTTTTGATAGTAGAAGCAATGGCAATAGTAACAGTAACAGTGATAGCAATGATTTTGTAGCAAGTGTAACAGTAATGATAGCAGTAGTAACTTAGCAAGAACAATATGAGAGAAATTCGTAGGGATTGGATCGGTGAATTCGTTGGATGATATTCATCATATAACAGTCATAACCTAGGGCGATACGGCACTAGCTCCAGTTCATAAATATAATGTAGGCATGTATTCCGTAAATAGTCATACGTGCTTATGGAAAGAACTTGCATGACATCTTTTGTCCTACCCTCCTGCGGCAGCGGGGTCCTATTGGAAACTAAGGGATATTAATGCCTCCTTTTAATAGAGAATCGGAACAAAGCATTAACACATAGTGAATACATGAACTCCTCAAACTACGGTCATCACCGGGAAGTGTCCCGACTATTATCACTCCGGGGTTGCTGGATCATAACACGTAGTAGGTGACTATAACTTGCAAGATCGGATCTAGAACATAGATATAATGGTGATAACATGAATGGTTTAGATCTGAAATCATGGCACCCGGGCCCAAAGTGACAAGCATTAAGCATGGCAAAGTCATAGCAACATCAATCTCAGAACATAATGGATAATAGAGATCAAGCCCTAACAAAACTAACTTAATTACATGATGAATCTCATCCAACTCCTCACCGACCAGCGAGCCTAGGAAGGAATTACTCACTCCCGGTGGGGAGCATCATGGAATTAGCGACGGAGAATGGTTGGTGATGATGAAGATCGAAGATCCCCCTCTCCGGAGCCCCAAACGACTCCAGATCTGGCCTCCCGATGAAGAACAGGAGGTGGCGGTGGCTCCATCTCGTGAAACGCGATAATTCTTTCTCCCTGATTTTTTCTCCGAAAATATGACTTTATAGCATCAGGGTTGGAGTCTGCGGGGCCACCAGGTGGGGACAACCCACCTGGGCGCGCCTGGAGGGGGGGCGCGCCCTGGTGGGTTGTGCCCACCTAGGTGCCCCCCTCCTGTGGTTCTTGGCTCCAGAAATTCTCTTTTATTATATAAAAATCCTCGCGAAGTTTCGTTCCAATCCGAGAACTTTTATTTCTGCACAAAAACTACACCATGGTAGTTCTGCTGAAAACAGCGTCAGTCCGGGTTAGTTTCATTCAAATCGTGGACATTAGAGTCCAAAACAAGAGGAAAAGCGTTAGGAAAAGTAGATACGATGGAGACATATCAACTCCCCCAAGCTTAAACCTTTGCTTGTCCTCAAGCAATTCAGTTGATAAACTGAAAGTGAAAAAGAAAACTTTTATGAACTCTTTTGCTCTTGTTTACATAAATAAGCTAAAGTAGCACCCAGGTTTTCAGCAAAGGTTATAACCAACCATGTCGACAATAACTCTTAAAAATTATATTAACTCATATCAATGGCATAATCAACTAGCGAGCAATAATAAGATATCTCAAACAACAACACTTTGTCAGAGCAACCATGATATAATATGACAATAGTGGTATCTCGCTAGCCCTTTCTAAGACCGCAAAACATAAATGCAGAGCACCTCCAAAGTTCAAGCAGCGACTAAACATTGTAATTCATGGTAGAAAAGATCCAGTCATGATGCACCCAATATTAGCTATACACAATGCATGAGGATGACAATAGTGCTCTCAGGTTCTGGCGCTTATTTGAGAAGGTGATGACACAACATAAAAGTAAATAGATAGGCCCTTCGCAGAGGGAAGCAGTGATTTGCAGAGGTGCCAGAGCTCAAGTTTTAAAACAAAGGTAAATGAAATTTTGAGAAATGCACCCTTCTTATTTACTTCACGACCATTAGTTATCAGTATCTTCCATGCTAAACACGTTAGTGGCGGTTCCCAAGCGATAAAAGTAAAGGTTTACTCCCCCTCCACCAACAATCACACTCCATGGCTTGTCCGAAACAATGGGTGCCGTCCATACCAACAACAGTCTTGGGGGAGTTTTGTTTAATTATTTGCAATTTGAATTCGGGACTGGGAATCCCTATTACCGCCCCTCTCGTGCAAGGACGAGTGAATAAACACTCATCATGAGAATAACCCGCTTAGCATGGAAGATACTGACTACCTCTTGTCGCTCTATGAACAATCCAGGCACACAAAAAAGGATATTTATTTGAAGTTTTTAGAGGTGGCACATGCAAATTTACTTAGGACAGCAGGGTAATACCGCATATAGGTAGGTATGGTGGACTCATCTGGAATAACTTGGGTTTCAGGGTTTTGATGCACAAGCAGAATTCCCACTTGGTACAGGCGAAGGCCAGCAATTAGGTTGAGAAGCGGCCAACCAGAGAGTGAAAACGGTCGTGAACATGCATTATGCATAAGTAACATTGGATACTAGCATGAGTAGGATATGAACACCATGAACATAAATATCATAGAGGCTATGTTGGTTTTGATTCATCTACATACATGAACATGTGCCAAGTCAAGCCACTCGAACATTCAGAGGAGGATACCATATAATCATACTACATCACAATTATTTTAACGCAATGTTGACATCCAAGATAAATAATTATCCACTCCTAGCTACTTAAGCATGGCATGAAAAACTATAATCTCTAAGGGTCATTGCAAACATGTTTGATCATAATGAGCTGAATCATGGATACTAGGTTAAACATATTTACAAAAACAGAACAAGTTAAGTTCATATCTGTTTCTCTCTGCCACAACCAGTTCATCAAATATCGTCATTATTGCCTTTCACTTGCACGACCGAGCGATATGAAAATAATAATAGTGCAAGAGTGCCGTGGACTAAGCTGGAATCTGCAAACATTTATTCAAAAAGAAGAAAACAAGGTAATATGGACTCTCTGTTAGATCAACAACAATGCATAAGAGAGCCACTCAACATTTTCATCATGGTCTTCCCCTCGGTACGACTCAATAAAAAGAAATTCAGAGAAACACACTGAAATATTTTTGGAGTTTTTGGTTTTCTGAAAGAAAGCAAATTTAAAAAAAGGAAAAACAAAAACGAGAAAAACTATTTACACGGGAGAGCTCCCAACAAGCAAAAGAAGAACAAGGAAATCTTTTTGGGTTTTCTTTTTAAATACTACAGCTAGTTATACTAGAAAGAAGTAGGAAATATTTTTATATTTTCTCAAAGTTTTTTAACACACAAGAAGGCGAGAAAATAAATCTAGCATGGATAATACAATGAAAAAGTGTGGACACCGACAACTAGAATGAATTGTGTGAACATGAATGTAATGTCGGTGGAAATACATACTCCCCCAAGCTTAGGCTTTTGGCCTAACTTGGTAATCTCTATCAGTAGCCTGCATAATGGTCAGAGTGATAGCTCATGGAGGCTCTAGGTACAGATGTCTCAGCCCGTCGTGCAGCCACTACTGCCGCGTTATGTGCTCGGGCCTCGCTCTCAAGAACATAATATCTTCCCTTGCTATGAACATCAAATAGAGCAGGTGTAGGCAAAAAGGTGTCCACAACGGAACTTTTATTAAACAACAGGTTATAAGTAAAATTATGGGGTTCACCACTAAGGATCTTATGACGTTTCATAGCATTGAAGTCAAGGTATTGCGTGGGTAAGATGGGGTCATAAGGCCAAGGTGAAACACCTAGGTCTCTTGCTAAGCGTGTGGCGTAAATCCCACCATAAAAATATCCACTACCAGTGTTGTGTTGCAATCTACGTGCCACTATCACTCCAAGGTTATAACTTTTTGTCACCGGTGAGAGCGGTACGGATAAGGCTCAAGCCTGGGGCACAAAGTGTACTACAATCCTGTTTGCCTACAATGCATTTTCCATTAAATAGTGCAAAGTATTGGATTGAGGGAAAATGAATGCTCTTTATTCTACCTTGAGTCACTCCTCTAGTCTCACCATAGCAAAGGCTAGTCAAGAATATCTCAAACTCTGACCTTGGTGGCTCGTCCAATGAACCCTAAAATGGAATTTTGCAGTGATTAGAAAATGTCTCTAGAGGTATAGTAAATGAATTGTCATATAGTTTAAATGATACTCTAGACTCACGAGGATGGAATTTAAATTCTTTGGTAAATGATTCAGTAAGGCTGAGGTGTTGGTTGCACTTATCTGCAATGTAGGGACCGAGCTCGGAATTGCGAACATATTGCTCAAATTCTTCTTTAATGCCCACGCGCACCATATAATCGTTGCATGGCCATAAACATGATTTGCTAGCGGCATCTCGAATGGAACTTTCACTTGGTTCAACATAGGACCGATGAACAGAGCTGCTACTAGAAGATGCCTCCAAGGACCTCCACCTCGAAGAACTCCTTCCAAAGAGGTTCATCATAATCACGTACAATTTTCTAAAAAAATTGTGACACAAATTTTTGTCAACAAAACCTTATAAGAATGATAGCAACTACTCATAGGGATGCATAGAGGCCATATCAAGCATTCAAAATACTTAGAACTCTAAGAATTTAACATGCAAGCTCATCTACAGCAGCACCAAGAGCAACTAATTATTCTAAATATAAACCACTAAAGAAAAAACTAATTGGACCAATGGAGGAGTCTCATACCAAGCAACAATCCCCCGAAACAGTTTCGGAAACGGAGCTTCGAGCAAAGAGATTGAAATCCGCGGGTTTGAGAGCAAGAACACGAGGGAGAGAGAGCAATGGTGAATTTTTTCTGGAGGTAGGTGATGATGTGGAGTGAAAAGATAAGTGAGGGGGCCCACGTGGGGATCACAACCCACCAGGGCGCGCCTGGGGGTGCTGGCGCGCCCAGGTGGGTTGTGCCCACCTGGAGCACCTCCCTCTGATGTTATTTGCACCAAAAATTCTTAAATATTCAGAAAAAATCGTATTAAATTTTCAGAGCATTATGAGAACTTTTATTTTGGGTCATTTTTTATTGCACGGAAAACTCAAAAAACAGGCAAGGCATGGCATTTTATTTTATTTTATTTAACTAATATAAACAGAAAACAACAGGTAGGGACAGAAGGTAGTGCTCACTGAATTCATCAACTTCATGCCTCTCAAAAATGATTTATTAATAAGGTTGATCAAGTATTATTAACAACCACTTTCGATTAGTATGAAACCGAAGAACTTTTGTAAAACACTAAGTTACCTCAATGGGGATATGGATGTCCCCGACAATAAGCATTTCATATTTCTTTTTGGCAGTAGGTAGAGGTAGTTGAAAACTTCCAATAGTGACTGTCGGAGATTTTTCAATAACATTAATACCATTCACTTGGAATTGTTTCTTCGCAAAGTGCACTGTATGTTCATTACCATTGATATGAAAAGTGACCTTGCTTTTATTGCAATCAATAACAGCCCCTGCAGTATTCAAGAAGGGTCTACGGAGGATAATCGACATGTTGTCGTCCTCGGGCATCTCAAGTATAACAAAGTCAGTTAAGATTGTAACATTAGCAACAACAACGGGCGCATCCTCACAAATACCGATAGGTATGGCAGTTGATTTATCAGCCATTTGCAAAGATATTTTAGTAGGTGTGAGTTTATTCAAATCATGTCTTTTATATAAAGAGAAATGCATAACACTAACACCTGCTCCTAAATCACATAAAGCAGTTTTCACATAATTTCTTTTGATGGAGCAAGGTATAGTTGGTATTCCCAGATCTCCAAGTTTTTTAGGTACTCCATCCTTAAAAGTATAATTAGCAAGCATGGTAGAGATTTCAGCTTCCGGTATTTTTCTCTTATTGGTGATGATGTCTTTCATGTACTTTGCATAAGGAGGCATTTTCAAGATATCAGTCAAGCGAGTACGCAAAAAGACTGGCCTTAGCATTTCAGCAAAGCGTTCGAATTCTTCATCATCTTTCTTTTTGGTTGACTTAGGTGGAAAGGGCATAGGTTTTTGAACCCACGGTTCTCTTTCCTTACCATGTTTTCTAGCAACAAAGTCTCTTTTATCATACCTTTTATTCTTGGGTTGTGGGTTATCAAGATCAACTGCTGGTTTTATCTCAACATCATTACCTGGTTCTTTATTATTTATTTGAGTGTCTTCATGAACCTCATCATTGTCTTTTTCATTATCAAAAGGTGAGTGCTCATTACCAGATTGAGTTTCAGCATCAGAGATAGAGACTTCATTATCATTATCAGGAGGTTTTTCAACTTCAGGTTCACTAGAGGCATGCAAAGTCCTATCATTTTTCTTCTTCTTTTTCTTTTTAGAAGGACTAGGTACATCAGTGTCAACTCTTTGAGAGTCTTGTTCAATTCTTTTTGGGTGTCCCTCAGGATAAAGTGGTTCCTGAGTCATTCTACCTCCGCTAGTCATTACTCTAACAGCATGATCATTGATATTATTATTCATTTCATCAAGCAACTCTGTTTGAGATTTAGCAACTTGTTCTAATTCAATTTGAACCATAGAAGCATGCTTTCCTACACCTCTAACATCAATTGAGATTCTAAATAACAAGTCACTCAAGCGAGCAATCATATCAGAATTGTATTTCAATTGTTTCAGAACATTTGCATTGAAGTGATCTTGCTTTCTAATGTAATTATCAAACTCATAAAGGCATTGACTAGGATGTTTATTATAAGGAATATCACCTTCATCGAACTTTAGTAAAGAATTTACCTCTACCACCTTAGGTGGTGGTGGTGTTTCAAGCCCATGTATTTCTTCGATAGGTGGTAAATTTTTAACATCCTCTGCTTTAATACCTTTTTTCTTTATGGATTTCTTTGCCTCTTGCATATCTTCAGGACTGAGATATAAGATACCCCTCTTATTTGGAGTAGGTCTAAGTGGTGGTTCAGGAAGGATCCAATCATCATAATTTTTCAATATGTTATTCAATAATTCTTCAGCTTGTTCAACAGTTCGCTCCCTGAAAACACAACCAGCACAACTATCTAGGAAGTCCCTAGAAGCATCGGTTAGTCCAATATAGAAGATATCAATTATTTCACTTTTCTTAAGAGGATGATCAGGCAAAGCATTAAGCAATTGGAGAAGCCTCCCCCAAGCTTGTGGGAGACTCTCTTCTTCAATTTGCGCAAAGTTAAATATTTCCTTTAAGGCAGCTTGTTTCTTATGAGCAGGAAAATATTTTTCAGAGAAGTAATAAATCATATCCTGGGGACTACGCACACAACCAGGAGCAAGAGTATTATACCAAGTCTTAGCATTACCCTTTAATGAGAAAGGAAATAATTTGAGAATATAATAATAGCGAATCTTCTCATCATGAGCAAAAAGGGTGGCTATATCATTCAACTTAGTAAAGTGTGCCACAACATTTTCAGTTTCATAACCATGGAAAGGATCAGATTCAAACAAAGTAATTAACTCTGGGTGGACAGAGAATTCATAATCCTTATCATCAACAAAGATAGGTGAAGTAGCAAACTGAGGGTCACATTTCATTTTAGCATGCAAAGTCTTTTCCTTATACTTGCATAATAATTTTTCCAGATCATCTCTATCCTTACAAGCAAGAATGTCTCTAGTTGTCTCCTCATCCCTAACATAACCTTCCCGTACCTTTGGCAATTCATATCTAGGAGAACTAGGTGTCATTGATGTTTCAAGATTTTCAGTTTCAAGCCCTTCATCAGTTCCAACAATCTCATTCTGTCTTACTCTAGCAATTTGTTCATCAAGAAATTCACCTAGTGGCACATTATCATTGTCGGTGTTCTGGGAACAGGGGTACCCAGACTTGCCTGCATGCGGCCCACGGCGTGGCTCCATCAACGGCCTGGTACGGCCCAGCTTTAGCGACAACAACTCAAGACCCTCACGAGGGGCCAAGCCTTGCCAGGCGGACGACACCAAGACCTCCACGAGGAGCAGCCTCCTCAGGCTGGCTCCCGAGGAGCGGAGATCTCTATGCAAGCCTCACCTCGTGAGGTCCGGATGACGTGAGCCATGACGACCAAGGCCAGGTGGGCGCCAGCGGCCGTAGTGTACCAGTTTCCTCTTCGGTGCTAAAGAGGCAAGCGCAGGCGCGGAGTCCTGAGGAATCAGCCAAAGGTTTCCATTCCCGTGCAACAAGACCAAGACCGCCAGGACGCCAGGATGGAGGTCATCACCGAGCCCACCACAACGTCACGACCAGAGGCTTTTGCAGGCGAAGACTACTTTTGTCAGGATAGCATGTACTAGCTGTCTCCCTTCGAATTTGGCCGTTGTGGGATTCCTTCCCGCCTTTCATTTGGGAAGAGGACCAAGGCCACTATAAATAGGACTTAGCTACCACCGTAGAAGGGGGATCGACGGATCATCTAGATCACCCACACACTCACCAGCTCACCCAAGCCCAAGAACACCTCTCCTCCTGATGTTGTTCGCCACTGTACTAGTTCATCCTCAGCCCCCCAAGGCCAATCCACCACAAAGCAGGAGTAGGGTTTTACACCGCAAGGTGGCCCGAACCTGGGTAAACTGTTGTGTCTCTTTTCCTTACAGTTCGACGAGCTAGGCTGTGAGATTATCGGGTAGGCAGACTGGGGAGGACGAGTTCTTCGCACGCACCCTAGAGTTCGAACCTCTCAAGGGTTTGCGGAACCCGAAATCCAACATTTGGCGCGCCAGGTAGGGGTGCGTCGAAGCTTCGCCTCTCCGTCCGCTGCACTCCGCCCTCGCCGTTCAGCTCTCATGGCGGGCGCCTCTTCTCCGACTGGATCGACGAGCGTGCATGGAGGCGCCGCGGGTCTCCGGGCCTTCACCCCCGACTTACGGCGAGTGCAATGGCCGCCCAAGTTCAGGCCGGAGATACCGCCTTGCTACGACAGTGCAGCTGACCCTGTAGGGTTTCTCCAGGCGTATGAGGAGGCGGTCCGGGCGGCGACGACAAGGTCATGGCGAATTGGCTCCCCATAGCCCTCACGGGCGCGCCGCGCGCTTGTCTCCTGGGCCTGCCGGGATCTTCGGTGGCCTCTTCGTCACGCAATTCACGGCGCCGGCACCTCACGTCGTCGCAGCCATCCTCGGCGGCTCGCAGGCGCCTCCCTCGGATCGCCACATCAAGCAGTTCTTTTGCCAAGCGGGCGACGCCCACATGCAGCGGGCGGCGCCGCCGGGTTGGGCGGCGCCCAAGGGTGACCTCACCTTGGACTCTGGGGACCACCCCGTGGTCACGGCCGGTGCCGGTGCTCTCCCGATGCTCTGCACCCCCACCATTTGCAACATGGTGGTCACCAAGACCCTCATCGACAGAGGAGCCGGCCTCAACGTGCTCTCGGTGGAAGCATTTAGTTTGCTTCATGTGCCTCATGGCCGGCTCCGCCCCACGAAGCCCTTCTCTGGAGTCGTCAACGGCTCCACCAACCCCATTGGGCATATCCGCCTCCCCATCACCTTCGGCACCCGCGACAACTACCGCACCGAGCTTATCGACTTCGACATCGCCCGCATCGGCCTCCCGTACAACTCCATCCTCGGGTACCTGGCCCTGGCCAAATTCATGGCAGCAACTCACCCTGCCTACAACCTCATGAAGATGCCGGGAAGCAGCGGCGTCCTCACCGTGGCAGGAGACACCAAGGATGCACTGTTGGCCCACAAACTCGCCTTCAGGGCCGCAGCAGCTGCACGGCCGACTAAGGAAGGGGACCCAGAGGCTCCGGGGGCTGCGCTAGCGAAGAAGAAGCAACTGTTCTCTCAAGATCGGGCTGAGATGAAGCACGTGCCGGTTGATGAAGACGGGGCATCGGGTGCCACCTTCACCATAGGTGCTAGCCTCCCTCCAGATCAAGAAAAGGCATTGGTCGACTTCTTGCGCGCAAACAGGGAAGTGTTCACATGGAAGCCCAAGGATCAGGTTGGGATCCCGAGGGGAATAATCGAGCATCACCTAAGGGTGTGCCCTAACGCACGACCGGTGAAGCAGAGGGCGCGGTGGCAGTCCACAGAGAAGCAGTCATTCATCGTTCAAGAGACCCGCAAGCTGCAAGAGGCTGGTGTCATTCAAGAGGTGCAGTACCCGGAATGGTTGGCGAACCCGGTTATCATCCCCAAGAAGGGCGGAAAGGAGCATATGTGCGTCGACTTCACTAACCTCAACAAGGCTTGCCCTCAAGACCCCTTTCCGCTTCCGTGTATTGATCAGATCGTCGACTCCACCGCCGAGTGCGACCTGCTGTGCTTCCTGGACGCCTTCTCGGGCTATCACCAAATCAAGATGGCGGTGCAAGATGTTGAGAAGACGGCTTTCTTGACTCCATGCGGGGTCTATTGCTACAACTGCATGCCATTTTGGCTGCGTAATGCCGGAGCAACCTTCCAGCGGCTGATGCACATCGCTCTGGGCCGGCAGCTTGGGAGGAACGCAAAGGCATACGTCGATGACATAGTGGTGAAGTCTCGGGAGGCAAGAACCCTTATTGTAGACCTGGAAGAAACATTTGCTAGCTTGCGCAAGGTGGATCTGCGACTAAACCCGGAGAAATGTGTGTTCGGTGTCCCATCCGGTAAGCTGCTGGGTTTCTTGGTATCGCACAGAGGGATCGAGGCCAACCCAGAGAAAGTCAAGGCCATAGAGAGGATGAGCCCGCCATAGACCCTCAAGGAGATGAAGAAGCTAGCAGGTTGCGTGACCTCGCTGGGGCATTTCATCTCCAAGTTGGGAGAACGCGCCCTCTCGTTCTTCAAGCTGATGAAAAGGAAAGGACCGTTCGAGTGGACTCCAGAGGCCGACGCAGCCATCCAAGACCTCAAGAAGTACCTCACCAGCCCACCGGTGATGGTGGCGCCACGTCCCCTTGTGCCCCTGGTGCTCTACTTGGCCGCCATGCCTCCCTCAGCCAGTGCAGCACTGGTGGCAGTGAGGGAGGAGCGCCTGGTCAAGGGCTCATGACAGGGCACCCCGTCACCAGATGGGGCGCCGCGGTCTCAAGAAGGCGCCCTTGAGGCTCTGACTCCACCACCGGCCAACAATGCTCCTGAGACCTCAGCCAACCCCCAGGCAGTGGGTCTCCTGAGGACGATACTCCTGAGGTCACGGCAGCCATGGCGGATGATGAGGCTCCTGAGGACCCGCAGACTCAGGAGTGGTAAGACCTCACCAATGCTCCCTCCCACATCGAGCACCTGGTATACTTCGTTAGCACGGTGCTACGAGACACGTGGGCACGCTACCCCATGCCACAGAAGCTACTGCTCGCGCTCCTCATCGCCTCCCAAAAGCTGCTCCACTACTTCCAAAGCCACCCCATCAAGGTTGTCTCATCTTACCCTCTGGAGAGGGTGCTCCGGAGCCCCAACACTGCAGGAAGGGTCGCTGAATGGAACATTGAGCTGCAAGCGTTCCAGTTGGAGTACAGTACCACCAGGATCATCAAGGGTGCGGCCCTCGCTGACTTCGTGGAAGAATGGACTGACGTCCCTGACCGTGAAGTGTGCGAGGACCTCTCCCTCATACCCGGCGATGAGGCACCAGATGGTTGGGTCATGTACTTTGACGGCGCGTTCTCACGCCAAGGCGCGGGGGCTGGAGCTGTGCTTGTTTCACCCACCACAGACAAGCTCTACTACGCCGTGCAACTCTGCTTCCAACACGGCTAGAAAGTCTCCAACAACATTGTGGAGTACGAGGGCCTGATCGCGGGACTCAAGGCCGCTGCAGCACTAGGGGTCAGGCGCCTCACCATCAGGGGCGACTCGCAGCTCCTCGTCAACTTCTTCGACAAGGAGTACACCCCGAAGGATGAGCACATGGAAGAATACCTTGAGGAGGTACGCAAAATTGAGAAACGATTCTTGGGTCTAGAATTGTAGCACGTGCCACGAGGCACAAACAAGGAGGCGGATGACATCGCCAAGAGGGTGCCCCGGCGTCTACCCTAGGAGCTCGGCGTCTTCGAAGAGCGGCTCTTCAAGCCATCGGCAGCTCCACCCACCGTAGAACCAACACCGCCTCACGAGGATCTCCCCCAGGCTCCTCCGTCGGGAACCCCAGCTTGTGGCCCGACCTCAGGAGCTCGTCTCCTTCTCGTGATGGAACCTCAGGAGGGGTGCTGGACCGAGGAGTTCAAGGTGTACCTACTTCGGGGCACCCTGCCGGAGAAGGAGGAAGACGTGGAGCGTGTGGCCCGCCAGGCCACAGCATACTGCATCCAGGACGGTGAGCTCTATCGGAGACGTCCAAACGATGTTTCTTTACGGTGCATCTCCAGGGAGCAGGGATGCGAGCTGCTGACCGATATACATTGTGGGGACTGTGGGCATCACTCTTCATCATGCACACTCGTGGGCAAGACATTCCACAGCGGGTTCTACTGGCCCACGGCGCTCAACGATGCTACCGAGCTGGTGAAGTCCTGTGAAGCCTGCCAGTTCCACGCCAAGCAGATCCACCAGCCCGCTCAGGGCCTCTAGACCATCCCGCTCACATGGTCGTTCGCGGTATGGGGGCTGGACATCTTGGGGCCATTCCCACGGGCGCCCGGGGGCTACCGCTACCTCTACGTTGCCATCGACAAGTTCACCAAGTGGGCGGAGGTGGAAGCCTTCCGCACCATCCCGGCCGGCTCGGCCGTCAAGTTCATCAGAGGCCTCGTGAGCCGGTTCGGGGTTCCTAACCGCATCATCACCGATAATGGCTCACAGTTCACCAGCAACCTTTTCAAAACATACTATGCTAACCTTGGAACGTAGATATGCTACGCTTCGGTGGCACACCCCAGGAGCAATGGCCAGGCCGAGCGCGCCAACGCAGAAGTCCTGAGAGGCCTCAAGGCAAGGACCTTCAAGAAGAAGCTTGAGGCCTGCGGCAGGGGCTGGCTCGATGAGCTCCAGTCCGTGCTGTGGTCCATCCGCACCACCGCGACCAAGCCGACGGGCGAGACTCCATTCTACCTTGTCTACGGAGCCGAAGCAGTTCTCCCTCACGAGGTCAAACGTCGCTCCACACGGGTCTTGGCTTTTGACGAGGCACGCCAGGACGCCACGCGGGGGATGGACCTCGTGCTGGGGGAGGAACGCTGTCGTCAAGCCTCGCTCCGAGCGGCAAGGTACCAGCAGGCGCTGCGGTGGTACCACTGCCGCAGCGTCCGCTCCAGGACGCTCGAGGTGCGTGATCTCGTCTTGAGGCGGGTGCTCTCCAGGGAGGGGCTGCATAAGCTCTCACCCATGTGGGAGGGCCCGTTCAGGATCGCCCGTGTCTCCAGGCCTGGCGCCGCGCGCCTGGAGACGCAGGACGGGATCTCCATCCAGAACGCCTGGAACATCCAGCACCTCCGGAAGTCCTACCCATGAAGCAAGGCCCCGTGCCTGTGAAGGTCTCCACTCGTGACACTCTCACGTAATAATGAGTGGGGCTGTACAGGCCCCGGAGTCTCCTGAGTATCACCCGCGGGCCTCATAGGGGCTCCCTCCCACGTCCTAGTTGCAGCACTTAGCTCCGCGCCGGTGAGAAGACTAGACTAGGTGCCGGACGAGGCTGTTCATTTGCTTGCTTTATGTAGTTGGTTTGCAACTTCTTAATGGAATTTGGAGTTTTCGCGTTTCTCGTTTGCCAAAGCTGGAACTTTCTTTTCCCCTATTCGCTCACCTCTCCAGCCATGTCCCAGGAAGAGCGGCAGTTGCCCGTCGCTCCTCCTCGAGCGTCCCGCGCGCGGGGGCTTGGCAGGTGTGTGCGCTCGGCGCTCGCCGCGACCACACCTCACCGAAGCCCTATCGCCCCAGAGCTTCAGTCCTTAAATCCTTGCGAGACGCTCTCAAACGAGCTCGTGGGCACACGTACCTTCTCAAGTCCGTGCCTCCAGGCATCGCGGCACGGTGCACCAGCCACAACCAACCCATGCTCGGGAGCTCACGCAAGGAAGGGCGTGACACCCTGTGAAGTTTTCTAATAATTCTGCAGCTGTACAATGCCTCCTGAGGCCCGACGGCTCTTGAGTCATTAAGAAGCAAACTTCGCCAGATGTTGCTGGAGAAGCGCACCTTCGCAAGGAGGAAAACTACAGCAAGCATATCAAGCTAGGTTACTCTAACTGCACCTGATCCGAATATCGGTATCCCAGCACAATATCAAAATAACAAACATCGCATAATGGCATAATGGCATGAGTGCCTTGGTTCATTACACACCCCAGCGGGGCCCTCTACCTTTTTTCAAAAAGTGCAGGAGAAAGGAAAGGTTAAACAAAAGTGGCCCGCACAACTGCAACGGCTCCCGAGGCCAGGCTCTGGAGGCCCCGGGCTCACCCCGAGTCTTCCTCCTGCTTCACCGGAGCACGGCGACGAGACGACCCATCGCCTTCCCTGATGCGAGCCCGGTGGTGTCGTGGCTGGTCGTAGCCGCCGTTGCTGGTGCTCTCGCCAGAGGAGGATCCGCCGCTGCTGAAGGAAGCGCGGCCGTCGTCAAGGCCAAGCTCATTGTCGCCACTGCCGTCTTTCGGACAGCACCCCGCACGACGTCCATCCTCCCCGAACACCCTCATGAAGAGGGTCGCGAGGCCGTCGTACCTGAAATGAAGGGTGCGCCTCCCGCTCAGGCCCCGCGCGGGGGCAAACGCCTGCCAACCACGGGTCAAGGACACGCTGCCCATCTCGGTGACTTCGACCCCAACCCAGGAAGCCTTGCTGCAACAGCCGTCAGCCTGCAGCTAGAGGTCATCAAGCCCTGCGACCGGCAGCTCGCTCACGAAGAAGCGTGGGAGTGGGAGCCAGGTGCCGGCAGGCTTCTCCGACCACACGACGAACTCCGGGAGCACATCCGCCGAGTGGAAGCGTGGCCGAGGAGGCCGGGCAACCACGGCGCGCTGCCCCCCGTCACAGGGGCTACCTCGCCCATGGCGGCCCCTGCATTGAGAAGAAGCACCACCATGGCCACCCAAAGCGACGCCGGCCCCCGAAGAAGTATGCCCGCGCCCCCGAGGAGCTACCGCCAGGGTCGCCGCATGCTTGCGGGGGCGGCCTCGCCCTCTCTTGGGTGGCGGCGAACCCGGCCCCTCCTTGGGGGCCTTCCCCTTCTCAGCGGCAGAGAACCTCCTCGTCGGCGCCATGTATGCTACGACAAGACGGGGAGGTGAAGAAGGAGAAGGAGCGAGCAGCGAGAAGATGGAGATGAGTGAGGGGGGGGGGGGCTCTACCCCTCCCCTCATTTATAGCCGGAGGGAGGCCAACCGCCGGCCTCCACGACCCCATGCAATGATGGTTCTTCTCTGCATGTAGCGGAGTCTCGTCAAGTTGAATGGTTGCCGAGGCGGCGTGGGGAAGCGGAGACGCCCACGTCCTATCAATCGCCACGCGTCGACCAAGGCCGCAGGCGGTTAGGGCCCGCGGCGCTCCGCACTTGCCCCTTGGCTTCACCTCGAAGCCAAGTTCGAGCGTGCCTTGGGCCCGGGGGCTACTGTCGGCGTTCTAGGAATGGGGGTACCCAGACTTGCCCCTCTGCGGCCCACGGCGTGGCTCCATCGACGGCCCGGTACAGCCCAGCTTCAGCGACAACAACTCAAGACCCTCGCGAGGGGCCAAGCCTCATGAGGTGGACGACACCAAGACCTCCACAAGGAGCGGCCTCCTCAGGCTGGCTCCCGAGGAGCGGAGATCTCTACGCAAGCCTCACCTCGTGAGGTCCAGATGACATGAGCCATGACGACCAAGGCCAGGCGGGCGCCAGTGGGCGCAGTGTATCAATTTCCTCTTCGGTGCTAAAGAGGCAAGCGCAGGCGCGGAGTCCCGAGGAATCAGCCAAAGGTTCCCATTCCCGTGCAACAAGACCAAGACCGCTAGGATGGCAGGATGGAGGTCATCACTGAGCCCACCATGGCGCCACGACCCAAGGCTTTTGCAGGCGAAGACTACTTTTGTCAGGATAGCATGTACTAGCTGTCTCCCTTCGAATTTGGCCATTGTGGGATCCCTTCCCGCTTTTCATTTAGGAAGAGGACCAAGGCCACTATAAATAGGACTTAGCTACCACCGTAGAAGGGGGATCGACGGATCATCCAGTTCACCCACACACTCACCAGCTCACCCGAGCCCAAGAACACCTCTCATCCTGAGGCTGTTTGCCACTGTACTAGCTCATCCTCAGCCCCCCGAGGCCAATCCACCACAAAGCTAGAGTAGGGTTTTACACCACAAGGTGGCCCGAACCTTGGTAAACTTCTGTGTCTCTTTTCCTTATAGTTCGACGAGCTAGGCTATGAGATTAGCAAGTAGGCAGACTGGGGAGGACGGGTTCTTTGCACGCACCCCAGAGTTCGAACCTCTCAAGGGTTTGCGGAACCCAAAATCCGCAATCATCAAGCAAGGTACTAGCATCATCTTGAGTAGCATTCATAGCAGAAGTAGCATCATCAATAACTTGTGACATATCAGAATTGATAGCATGTGGTGGTGTTGCAAGTCTACTTATAACAGAAGGTGAATCTAAAGCGGAGCTGGATGGCAGTTCCTTACCTCCCCTCGTCTTAGAGGGAAAAATCTTAGTCTTAGCATCCTTCAGATTCTTCGTAGTGATAATTTGATAATAATCCCAAGTGACTCAACAAATATAGCTATGCTCCCCGGCAACGGCGCCCAAAAAAGGTCTTGATAACCCACAAGTATAGGGATCGCAACAGTTTTCGAGGGTAGAGTATTCAACCCAAATTTATTGATTCGACACAAGGGGAGCCAAAGAATATTTGCAAGTATTAGCAGCTGAGTTTTCAATTCAACCACACCTAGAGATTAATTATCTGCAGCAAAGTGATCAGTTGCAAAGTAATATGATAGTTTTGATAGTAGTAGCAACGGCAATAGTAATAGTAACAGTGATAGCAATGATTTTGTAGCAAGTGTAACAGTAATGATAGCAGTAGTAACTTAGAAAGAACAATATGAGAGAAATTTGTAGGCATTTGATCAGTGAATTCATTGGATGATATTCGTCATATAACAGTCATAACCTAGGGTGATACGTATGGAAAGAACTTGCATGACAACTTTTGTCCTACCCTCCCGTGGCAGCGGGGTCCTATTGGAAACTAAGGGATTTTAAGGCCTCCTTTTAATAGAGAACTGGAACAAAGCATTAACACATAGTGAATACATGAACTCCTCAAACTACGGTCATCACCGGGAAGTGTCCCGACTATTGTCACTCCGGGGTTGCCGGATCATAACATGTAGTAGGTGACTATAACTTGCAAGATCGGGTCTAGAACATAGACATAATGGTGATAACATGAACGGTTCAGATCTGATATCATGGCACCCGGGCCCAAAGTGACAAGCATTAAGCATGGCAAAGTCATAGCAACATCAATCTCAGAACATAATTGATACTTGGGATCAAGCCCTAACAAAACTAACTCGATTACATGATGAATCTCATCCAACTCCTCACCGACCAGCGAGCCTACGAAGGAATTACTCACTCCCGGGGGGGAGCATCATGGAATTGGCGATGGAGAAGGGTTGGTGATGATGAAGATCAAAAATCCCCCTCTCCGGAGCCCCAAACGGACTCCAGATCTGGCCTCCCGATGAAGAACAGGAGGTGGCGGCGGCTCCGTCTCGTGAAACGCGATAATTCTTTCTCCCTGATTTTTTTCTCCGAAAATATGACTTTATACCATCAGGGTTGGAGTCTGCGGGGCCACCAGGTGGGGACAACCCACCTAGGCGTGCCTGGAGGGGGGCGCACGCTGGTGGGTTGTGCCCACCCAGGTGCCCCCCTCCTGTGGTTCTTGGCTCCAGAAATTCTCTTTTATTATATAAAAAATCCTCGTGAAGTTTCGTTCCAATCCGAGAACTTTTATTTCTGCACAAAAACAACACCATGGTAGTTCTACTAAAAACAGCGTCAGTCCAGGTTAGTTTCATTCAAATCGTGCAAACTAGGGTCCAAAACAAGAGGAAAAGCGTTAGGAAAAGTAGATACGATGGAGACGTATCAGCCACCGGTCCCCGCGGTCGAGGAATGCACTCCCACGAAGGAGGAGGTGCTGCTAGTCCTTGTTGCCGAGCCTCAGGCTCCAACTTGGGCGCGTCACATAGTCCATTTCCTCCAAACTGGGGAACTTCCTGAATATCCACAAAATGTGAAGTCTGCCAGTTCCATTCCATGAATATCCACCTGCCTGCCCAAGCTCTTCAGACAATCCCTTTGTCATGGACGTTTTCGGTCTGGGGGCTCGATATCTTGGGCCCTTTCACCCGTGCTACCGGGGGCTTTGAATTCTTGTTCGTTGCAGTCGACAAGTTTACAAAGTGGCCGGAAGTAGGAGTGCGGATTTTTGGAGGCCGAGCTCCAGTGAGCTCTTTATTTTGAAAATATCAAAAAGCATATTTAAAAAGTTTCGAAAAATTCTGAAAAAAAATCCATGGAAACATATATGTATTCCGCAGGACCATGTTGAATTTCGGCGAAAAATGTTGTGATTTGTAGGCTATACAAAAAAACAAAATTCCGGCCCAATAACAAAAATAAAAGGCCCGTTTAAAAATGCGTATTTGTCTTTTTTCTGTACGCCACTTGTAAAAGTATAATGCCATGAAATTTTGCACATACGTCGTATACATGTGCATTTGTGTTCACAAATAAATTTGGAATTTTTCGGGCTCTGAAAAATAAAATTTGAAAAAGAGCTCACTAGAGCTCGGCCTTCGTTGGCATTTTTTGCCGGAAGTAGAGCCCGTGAGAAAGGTGATTGCTCAGTCAGCTATCAAGTTCTTGAAAGGATTGGTGTGCCGCTTCAGAGTCCCTGCTCGAATCATCACCAACAACGGAACCCAATTCACGAGCCACGCCTTCATGCAATACATTCATGCCCTCGGAAGCAAGATCTCATTCGCCTCTATCATTCATCCAAGGATCAACGGGCAAGCTGAGAGGGCGACCACTGAAGTGCTGCGAGGACTCAAGACAAGAACATTTGATAAGCTGCAGAAGTGTGGCAGGTGATGGATCGATGAGTTGCCGGTGGTTCTTTGGTCCCTCAGAACGACACCAAATCGAGCTACCGGGCAGACTCCCTTCTCCCTAGTCTATGGGGCAGAAGCAGTTATCCCCGCGGAACTCATTTATGGGTCACCTCGAGTACTTGCCTACGATGAAGTAGCGCAGGAACAGCACCGGCGTGACGATGCTGTGCTACTTGAGGAGAACTGTCTCCGGGCTGCTACGCGTGCTGCACGCTACAAGCAAGCCCTGCGTCGCTATCACAGCCGCAGGGTTCATGCCCGGAGTTTTGAGGAAGGCGACCTTGCCCTTAGGCGCGTTCAGTCCGCCAAGGGTACAAACAAGTTGACGCCGTAGTGGGAAGGCCCTTAACGGGTGGTACGATTCACCAGACCTGGCGCAGTCCGTCTGGAGACCGGAGATGGCATTAAGTTGCAAAACTCATGGAACATTGAGCATCTCCACAAGTTCTACCCGTAAGGCGCAGCTGTTTGGCCCTGCCCGGCAGCCACCCTTTTGTACAGGCCTTGCCTTTGTTGCATGTAACCCCTTGTACAAAGCCAAGCGCAGACCCTGAGCAACAGAAATAAATGAAGCGCTGGGGGTCCCCCGACAAATTGCATGCATGCATAAGCATATCATGAGCATAGCATGTTCAAATAGATAAGATCGCATGTGGCATCATTTTCATCTGCACCAAAACTGCAGGCTCCTACTGTGGATTCGGTCTTGAAGAGGAGAACAGAAGACAAGCCTACATTGCGATCCCCGACAAGCCCAAACAGATAAGTTCTCTCTCTAATCCATACGTGTTCTGTAAGTAAAAACTTGTGCATAAGGAAACCTCGCCACTTTCGAAACTTAGGTGCTCCCATCCCTTGACTAGAACGTTGCTTCAGTCTGGGTGGTTGTAGTGGCCTTTGACGAGAAGGTTTGGTGGGGGGCTGGTCCCTCTTTACAATGTGCCCGGCAGGCTTGGCTCCGCGGCAGCAAACTAAGGGTACCGGCAGGATAACCTGCCGGGGAAAACTTGTTTACTTGAGTGTATAGAGGCATTCTACCTCTGCATGGATGTGATACAAGCACAAGTGCCCAACAAGGTTTATCTTTTTCATTAATATGCTGATCAACAAGTACAAATCTTACAGAACACAAACATGGATAAAAGAGATTACATTATTTGAACTAAAGTTTGGCGAATGCCTACATGTTCTAGATTGAAGAAAGATAAGTGCCCCGTGATGCCCTTTCTTGTCCTTCTCCTCCTAGGCACTACGGCGGGAGGTGAAGAGGGCAAAAGGAGCGCCTGGGCAGAAGCCCAGCCTGACCCCGTCAGGTCCCCTGACGAGGAGCCTGGTGAGAGAGGGAGGGCGCGGGCGAAGGTGATGGTGAAGAGATCGGCGGAGACGACCCATCAACCACCACCACCATGGCCGGCAGGATGCGGCAGGGCGAACGAAGCTGCAGCCTGCGAGGAACCCTGCCGGGGTCCAGCTGGAAGGCTGCTGGAGGAGCCAGGGGCACCATCCCCACCCCTACACCCAACTCCCCGTCAAATCACCTTGCCGGAGAGGAGATGCAGGTGAAGATGATGGCGCTGCCGCCTGACGGTGATGGTGCGGCTGGTGCTCAGCCGGAGTCAGAGTCATCGTCCTCCCGGTCGACGCCGTCATCATCACAGTCACTGTCCTCCTCGTCGTTATCCCTTGAGGAGGAGCTTTCGTCGTCGGTCGAGCTCTCTGCGCAGCACCCTAAGCGAGCACCCGAGCACCCGAAGACCCTGACGGAAAGGAAATCGGCCTCCCTTAACTTAAAATGGAGGACGTGCCCTCCAACAGGCTGTGGGCACGGGCCAAGGTCTTCCACCCACAGCGGAAGAACATAACATGAGTAGCAGGGAAATCTACATCCACCCACATGATGCCGTTCCCGCAGCCCCACTTGTGCAGTTTCAACGCGTGTGGCTGCTCGAGCTCCATTGCCCTTGTGAATGGGGAAGGGATAGGGAGGTGTCCGCGTGGGGGCTTGTACAGCCTGATGATGAACTCCAGAGGTTGGTCTCCGACATGGCCTTCCAGCGAGGGAGGGGCAGCCAATGGCGGCGCAACCAAAGCGCCGCCCCGTCCTCCTCGGCCCCATGCGCCGCGACGACCCCGACCTCGCCCTCTCCCACCTCCTCTCATAGCACGCTCCGCCCCCACGTCTTCGAAGGGGGAGGGAGATGATGTCGAGCGGAAGTTCTCGCCGCCGCTGGAGCAGGCCCGGACCCTCGACCTCTCACCATGATAGACGAAGACTACTGCAGGAATGGAAAGGGAAGGAGGTGTGGAGGGACATCTCACACCGCGCCACCTTTTATAGGCGAGCGGGGCAGGGGGCTGGATTTTTTTCATGAGGGTGGCTGCCCCGCTCAACCAGTCCGGCTCCCCCTCACCATTAATGGCTCGAAGAATCAAGGCCGACCCCCTGCACCAATCTACGATGCCTGGCTTTCTGCCATGGCACTCATTCCCGCGCCCCCCGCATCCGCCACCAACCTTGCGCAATGCATGCAATACACGTGGCAGAGTCGCTCAGAGCGGGAAGGATAGTGGGGTGGCGGTGGGACATGGGTACTCTGCAGATCGTGGCCCATTATCTCCTTCACCTCAATTGGAGTTACGCGACGCCCGGGAGAACCGGAAACTGACCTGGGCTCAGGTTAATGAAGAAGGAAAGAAGATCTCAAAGTGTCGGCGTTGTGGGAATGGGGGTACCCAGACTTGCCTGCCTGCAGCCCACGGCGTGGCTCAATCGATGGCCTGGTATGGCCCAGCTTCAGCGACAACAACTCAAGACCCTCGCGAGGGGCCAAGCCTCGCGAGGCGGACGACACCAAACCTCCACGAGGAGCGGCCTCCTCAGGCTGGCTCCCAAGGAGTGGAGATCTCTATGCAAACCCTCGCCACATGAGGTTCGGATGACGCAAGCCATGACGACCAACGGCAGGCATGCGCGGGCGGGCGCAGTTTACTAGTTTCCCCTTTGGTGCTAAAGAGGCAAGCGCAGGCGCGGAGTCCCGAGGCATCAGCCAAAGGTTTCCATTCCCGTGCAACAAGACCAAGACCTCTAGGACGGCATGACAGAGGTCATCACCGAGCCCACCACGGCGTCACAACCAGAGGCTTTCGTAGGCGAAGACTACTTTTGTCAGGATAGCATGTACTAGTTGTCCCCCTTTGAATTTGGCTGTTGTGGGTGCCTTCCCGCCTTTCATTTGGGAAGAGGACCAAGGCCACTATAAATAGGACTTTGCCACCACCATAGAGAGGGATCGGATAGGATCGCATCGGATCGGACCCCCGGACAGATCATTCAGATCACCCTCACTCCACCAGCTCACTCGAGCTCAAGAACACCTCTCCTTCTGAGGCTGTTCGCCACTGTACTAGTTCATCCTCAGCCCCTCGAGGCCAATCCACCACAAAGCAGGAGTAGGGTTTTACACCGCAAGGTGGCCCGAACCTGGATAAACTGCTGTGTCTCTTTTCCTTACAGTTCGTCGAGCTAGGCTGTGAGATTAGTGAGTAGGCAGACTGGGGAGGACAAGTTCTTCGCACGCACCCCAGAGTTCGAACCTCTCAAGGGTTTGCGGAACCTGAAATCCGACATTTGGCGCGCTAGGTAGGGGTGCGTCGAAGCCTCTCTTCCACCGGTCGATCCACCATCGCTCCACCGCTTCCATGGCTAACGCTCGTCGAGCTCGTGCTGAGCGCCGGGCCGCCCTCTTCGCCCGCGTCGCTCAGACAGCGCCTGCGGGTGACGGCTGCCCTCACCGTTCCCCGTCTACAGTGGCGAACGCCGCCCCTGGCCCTGCGGGGCACGAGCAGCAAGCTTCGTCGCTGCACCCTTCTGTGCGGTGGGAAGGGCGCACTGCCACCCCATTGCTGACTCCGGCTGGTTCATTGTCTCATGCTCATCGCGGGCCGGCGAACGCGCAGGCTGCATTGCTCATGGCGCGCGAGCTCCTGCGCTACTGCCTCGTCGACGACCTCTACGAAGACTAGCTGGACCGCATCGCCGAGCTTGTCAGCGCCGCCGGGGACTCTCCCGCACCGTCTTGCTCGCTGCCTCACCCGCCGCCTACTGCGGGTGACGTAGCCCACGGAGCACATCCTCCACCTCGCCGTCAAGACGTCACCCTTGGGCCAAGGCGCGAGGCCCCGTGGCGCGACCCGCCGCACAGGGTGCCGGCGCGTGAAGAGGAAAGCTGCCAGGTGGTGCAGTGGCCGCAAGAAGATGCTCGTGCACTTACAGCACCACAACGTCAAGACCGCGCACCGCCTGCAGCGGTAGCGCGCGAGCACCAAGACCAGGCTCCACCTCCACGCCGGGCTCACGTGACCATAGTGGGTTGCCACACATTCACTCTGGAGCTGCGCAGTGTCGTCTACCCGGGGAAGTTCAAGCCCGACCCATCTCCACGCTACGACGGCACCCCCGACCCTGCCGAGTTCCTGCAGCTCTATGAGCTGAGCATCGATGCAGCCAACGGCGATGAGAAGGTTATGGCGAACTGGTTTCCCATGGCCCTCAAGGATGGTGCGTGCTCGTGGCTCCTGAACCTGCCCGTGGGATCGATCTCCTCCTGGGACGAAATGCGAGGGCGTTTTGTCGCCAACTTCCAGGGCACTCACGACCGTCCACCGGCTGCGGGTGACCTGTGGCACATCAAGCAGCAGCCAGGAGAGACCTTGCAGAAGTACATCCAGCGCTTCAACAATGTCCGCCTCAAGATCCCCAAGGCGTCGGACGAGGCTATCATCTCGACATTCACTGGTGGCATCCGCGACGTCAAGATGAAGGAGGAGCTCACCATACATGAGGACCTGTGCACGGCTCTGGAGATGTTCAACATGGCAACCAAGTGTGCAAGAGCTGTGGAAGGTCGCCTCTCTCTCCTGGAGCTCCCAGGGGCTGACCCAGAAGACAAGAAGGCCAAAGCCAAGGACGTGAAGCACAAGGGACTGGCCGTGCTTGCGGCCGAACCAAAGATGAAGCGCGGCTGCGACCACCCAGAGTCATCCAAGGGCAGCCGCCCATTCTGCGTCTTCCACAACGTGCACAACCACAACACCAACGACTGCCAGGAGCTCAGGGCCATCCATGACGGGCGCCTCGGTCGATGCCCCGAGTGCAGCGACCAAGGCTACGGCCGTGGAGGAGGCCGAGGTGGAGGACACTGGGACGGCTGCGACCCCTGCCAAGAATTGCGTGATCAGCCTCGTGAGGACCGCTGGCAGGGCCAGCCTCACGAGGGCCCCTAGAGGGACCAGCCTCGTGAGGACCGTCCTCAGGGCAACACTAGCCTTCCTCCGCTGCCGCCACCACCAAGAAGGAATGACGACCACCACCAGGATTAGGGGGTCGGGGGCTTCTAGGAGCCTCGTGCCATCGCCTGCATCCTGGGCGGCGCTCAAGCCCCTGCCTCTCATCGCATCTTCAAGTAGTTTGCCCGTGAGGTGAACGCGGCCCTCCCCAAGCTCGCGGCAAAGCGTCCGCTCAGGTGGTCCAAGTGCACCATCACCTTCAGCCCATCCGATCAGCTCAAGTGCGCAGCAACTGCCGGCGCTCTGCCGATGCTCTGCTCGCCTACCATCAGCAACATGCTCATCACCAAGACTCTCATCGATGGCGGTGCGGGGCTCAACGTTCTCTCCATCGAGACATTCGACCGACTCTAGGTGCCCTATGACCAGCTGCAGCCTAGCAAGCCTTTCTCAGGAGTGACCGATGGCTCCACCACCCCGACAGGGCAGATCTGCCTCCCTATCACCTTCGGCAAGCGCGACAACTACCGCACGGAGCTCATTGACTTCGACGTCGCCCACATTCGCCTTCCATACAATGCCATCCTTGGGTATCCGGCCCTGGCCAAGTTCATGGCGGTGACTCATCATGGTTACAATGTCCTCAAGATGCCAGGGAGCTGCGGCATCAACACGGTCGCCTGCGAGGAGAAGGACGCGGTGTGCTCTCTCGAGCGCGCCTACCAGGCTGCGGCGGTCGAGAACCTAGACGATGAAGGCGCCGTCTACCCTCCTGAGGCTGTCCCCAAGAAGAAGAAGCAGCTGCTCCGCCAAGGACCTCAGGAGAGCGGGTTGTCCAATGGCACCACCTCAGGCCCTGTGCCCACTAACGGGGCGCCTCCCTCTCTCACATAGGAAGGCGCGCCCGGCGCCCCTCTCAGGCTGGGCTTGGGGGCTCTCCTCTGGAGGGCATCTGACCTGGCCAACGTCACGAGGGAGGCGCTCAGGCACCATGTGAAGGCGTGCTTCAGCGCGCGCTTCCGCCAAGAGGGTACAAGGCACGAGGTGCCAGGTGCTCAGGAGTTCATCACCAAGGCAATCGAGGAGATTCAGGAGGCAAGAGCTATGCGAGGCGACCATCGCCCACCACCCGGCACGGCTCCTTGTCCCGGCCAGGACAGCGAGCTGCGCGTCTGCTTCAACATCTTAGGGCTCAACAGGGCCGCATCTCAGGAGCGCTTCGGGCCGTCCTGCACTGGCCGGTGCAAGGGTCCCCCTCACAGCTATGTTCACATGCCTTTGGGCTTGTCAAGCGCGGCTGCTACATTCCAGCACCACATGCGGGGCGTCCTGGCGGCTCATGAGGCCAGAATCCAGGCGATCCTGTCAGAGGAGGAGATGGATCCTCGAGAGCCCCCCGGGCCCCCAGAGCCTCCCAAGGATCAGGGCCTGGGCGGCTCATGAGGAGCGACTTCTGTGGCACGCGTCTTCAGCTGCTCCAACATCTCTTCAGCAATGGTGCCAGGTGACATTTTCTGGTTTGTTCAGTTGGGGGCGCCCCTCAGGCTGCATTATCCCCAAGCCGCATGGGTCCGTCCCTGCGGCATGTATCATTTTGCATCTATCAGAACTAGCTCTACCCTATCCATGAGTTTATTTATGATTACCACTTGACTGTCCGGTGCTTCATCACCATGAATGTCGTACGCCCTTGCAAGCCCACCACGACCGCCTCATGATTAAGGACTGGCACGGCGTCTGTGGTTAGGTCTGCCCCTGCAATGTCGCTAAACCCAAGTGGCTGAGCTCTGGCTCGCGGGCCAGCTCCCGTGCATGTCACCTCGCATGGTCCTTGGTGCCTTTTTCTCGCATGAGCTAATCGGGGGCGGGTAAGTTAGGGCGCATGACCCAGTGCCTCGCCACCGCGGGAGCCGCACGTCAGTTGTCTTTCTTCAGGACATTCGCATGAGAAGACTGGGCACGGTGTCTGTGCTCAGGTCCGTCCCTGCAGCGTCGACAAACCCAACGGCTGAGCTCTGTCTGGTGGGCCGGACCCATTCACGTCACCTCCTGGGGTCGTTGGTGTTTGGCCTTCTCATGCGATAACATCAGGAGATTCACTCGGCGCAGGTTGCCTAACCATCTCGTAGGGCTATAACAAGTGCTACAAATCAAATTCAGGCGCAACCGGCCTTGAGGTAGGGCCTCGTGAGTCCCACGCTGGCTCATGAGTGCCCATACACACCTCCTCTAGCCCTGCCGTGCAAGCCACGTGTCAGGGCGGGGCTGTACACGCCCCGGGGTCTCCCCTCAGAGGGAGCCCCCACCCATGTACCAGTAGAAGCACCATGCTTCGCGCTGGTAGTCGACACGGTCGAAGAGCGGCTATGCCCATGCAAGAGCGGAAGCGTCATGCTCCGCACTGGTGATAAACAACTGGGGGCAGCCTAACGGCTGCACTAACCTCAGGAGAGCCACCAGGCTCGGTGTTCAGCCTCACCGCGCTGCTTTCCCCTTGGGAGAGTAGTGCGAGGGGGCTGGGCACAGGGGCTATGCTCAGGTCATACCTGGCGTACCCCACCATGCCAGGTCCCTCGGACCTGGACTTCGCGCATCCCTCCTGAGCGAAAGCACGGCGAGGGCAGGTATTGGGGTTTTTGTTCGCACGTCAAGGGGGACTCCTGAGCATCGCGACTCAGGAGCCTAACTGGCCACGTAGCCCCTCACCCCTCGGTCTCGTCCTGGCAATCCGGACGACCCAACGGCGGCTGAGGTATGCGCGGGGCCGGGCCCTGCTGACGCAGAACATCAAAGCAAACGGAAAGGAAATCGCAGAACCTTAGCAAATTATTACAAAACATACTGTCTCTTAAAGTTCCAAAGCATAAGTTCTTACGCCTCCACGAGGCACGATACATGTTGCAGGAATAGAACAAGGGGAAAGTGCCGCCATCTCCTTCAGCCTTGGACGCCACCGTTGCCCACTTGGGGAGTCCCGTCACCGACGACGTCACCGCCGTCCTTGCCGTCAGCCGTAGGCACGGGGTCGACGGCGAGGAACTTCCGCAGCAGGGCCTCCACTTGACCCTTCACGGCCTCGGCAGCAGCGTCTTGGAGCTCAGGGTCCACGGGCTTGAGCAGGGCACCAAAGTCGAAGCTGGAGTCCCGAAGATGGAGGTGGCTGAAGACGCACATTGCGGCCGAGGCCGAAAGCACGCGGGCTTCTCCCTCCACCATGGGCCCCACTCCGACGACGATGCCCTCGAGCGCTGCGACGATCTTGGGGAGCAGCCCGGCGGGGCCATCCTCCGGAGTCACCAACGGCTCCTTGTACCCGCTCCCGTAGAGATCCTGTAGTGCCTTGCGGGACCTCTGCTCGAGGGAGTCAAAGGCGGCACGCCCCGCGGTGGCCGCCTCCTCAGCCTTGGCAAGGAGTTTCTCCCTGGCCTCTAGTCGAGCCTTCTCGTCGAAGACAAGCTAGGCGTGGGACGCCTAGGCCGCCTCCACCTCCTCCTTCTGCTTCTCCAGGCGGCCGCGCTCCGTGGCCTGCTCCCGAGATGCCTGCTCCAGCTCGGCGTCACGACCGGCGACCGCAGACTCCCGCTCCTACAGCTTTTCCTCCTGCTCCTCGAGTTGGCAGGTGCGGGTGGCCTGCTCGTCGCCGAGGGCTTTTAGCTCGGCCCCCGCCGTGCGGCAGCGCTCCTCAGCGTCCTTCGCATCCTTCAACGCCACGTCACGAGTGGTGGCGGCCACGCCGGCCACCTTCTGGCCCTCCTCTTCAGCAGCATCGGCCTGGTCCCAGGCTGCCCTGACAGACGAGTCAGCCTGGAGCCACCCCGAGACTAGCTCCAAGTGCCCCAACGCCCAGCGCCGGTCGGGGCCCTGAATATCGTTCCGGTGTTGATCCAACGCAGAGAAGGCCTGTTCCAGAGCACCGGGTGTGGTAGAAGAGCCGCGGCCCGCCGGCATGGCGGCTGGAAGAGGAGACGGCGACGGCATCAAGACTGGCGAAGCAGCAGCAGCAAGGATGGCCGAGGGCTCCGGAGCCCTCGGTTCGTCAGCAGGCGCACCGAAGGCAAGCGTCTCTGAAGCCGACGCGGCCGCAGGGGCATCCTTCTCCTGAGGCTGGGCCCTAAGCCTCGCGAGGGCAACCCTGCGGCAGGAGGACGTGAGCTAGCCTCGTCCGTCTGCGCCAGAACCGCGGGGGCCGAGGTGGGCTGCTTGGCCTCAGAAGCCCTCGCCTCCTCCTTCCTTTTCGCCGCCGGCATTGGCCTGGCCGCAGAGAGGAAAATGTCAGAGCACTACATCAAGAGTAGGAAGCAAAGACAAGATGGTGCGCTTACTGATCCGTGGCGACATACTCCCTCGTCCTCTTCAGGAGTGCGATGCCCACAGGCTTCGTGGGCGCGAGCCCCGCCGCGCTCTCGGGAGCGGATGAGCGCGCGGCTACCGGATCTACGGCAGCGGCGGCCGACGGCGGGGCGGAGGTGCCACCTCGGGGAAGCAATGATGACCTGTCCTTCTTCTGGACACCCTACTTCAGCTTCTTCGGAGGGGTGCCCCTGGACCTCGTGGTGACCCCGGCGGAGCTCGGCGACTCCCTGACTGGGTGCTCGCCAGCGTCGTCGTCAGAGAAGGCGTAGAGGAGCTCGCTCCGCCATGGGGGAGAAGTCTCCCCCACCTCCTCCAAGGTCACCTCCGAGCTCTCGTTCTCCTCCTCCCCGGAGGAATCGCCGGAGGACACCGGCACCGGGGAGCCCGCGGGCAGGGAAGGCTCCAGCGGCACGAGCCCCCGCTCATTGAAGACAGGCATGGCGGCGGCTATCTTCTCCCCGTCGACGCGAAGGTACAATGGGAGATGGGCGTCCAAGGGGCCACCCTGATCCTTCCCAAGCAAGGTGCGCACGACCTTGCTCAGCTCCTCGTCAAACAAGTTGTCCGGGCACAACTGGAGGTCGTCTTCCGCGTCCTTGAAGCTCCATAGGGGGCGCGAGTGCGCCTGGAGCGGAGCCAGGCGCTGCGTCAGGTACTCCTTGACGATCATGGCCCCTGTCAGCTTCTCCGCCTTCGGGTCCTCCGCCTTCTGGTCGGCCATCATCCTCTCCAGCAACTGCTCCGCCCAGGGGGCGGTGAGCTTCTCATGAGCCCATCGATCCAGGGGCGTCGGCAGCGCGGTCGGCAGCTCCAGCCGAGCATGGGAGCGCTTGGCGTCCATGAAGATCCACTTGTTTCGGAAGTCCTCCACCTTCTTCCCGGCCCGCGAGATCGTGTTGCTGCCGTTGGCCGCGATGAAGCTGGCGCACCCAGAGCACTGGCCGCTGCTTATCCGGAGGTAGAAGAAGTGACGGAATAGCGCGACGGAGGGCGTCACCCCCATGAACGCTTTGCAGTAGAAGGCAAAGATCGATAGGAGGAGGATGGAGTTGGGATCAAGATGGAGGGCGTCGAGACCATAGTGGTTGAGGACGGCATAGAAAAAACGGGAGAAAGGTGGAACCAGCCCAGCGAAGACACTGTGCAGAAAGAAGGGGTAGAAGGTGTCACCCAAGGCTTCCAGCTGGGCGGAGCTGACCCGGAGCGCCGTCTCCCCTCCCTCATTGTCGCTGCCTGCCATCAGCGGGAGCACGGCGGCAAGGTGCTTCTCCTCGGCAATGGAGGATGTGCTCAAGGCCGGCTCAAACCAAGGAGCCGAGCACGCGGCGGAGGTCGACGACTTCACCTTGTCGGTGGCCATCGATGGCGAGTCCGAGAAAAGGATTCAGCAGATATGGAGGCGCGCTAAGCAGAAGGAGAAGGGGATCTGGAGCAAGATCGAAGAAAGGCAATGAAGGCTCAGCGGCAAGCGCCAGCCTTTTTGTCAGCCAGGGACAGTTGCCGAGGCGGCGTGGGGAAGCAGAGACGCCCACGTCCCAGCAATCGCCACACGTCGACCAAGGCCGTAGGTGGTTAGGGCCCGCGGCGCTCCGCACTTGCCCCTTGGCTTCGCCTCGAAGCCAAGTTCGAGGGCGCCTTCGGCCCGGCGGCTACTGTCGGCGTTCTGGGAACGGGGGTATCCAAACTTGCCTGCCTGCGGCCCATGGCGTGGCTGAATCGATGGCCTGGTACGGCCCAGCTTCGGCGACAACAACTCAAGACCCTCGCGAGGGTCCAAGCCTCGCCAGGGGGATGACACCAAGACCTCCACGAGGAGCAGCCTCCTCAGGCTGGCTCCCAAGGAGCGGAGATCTCTATGCAAACCCTGGCCACATGAGGTTCGGATGACGCAAGCCATGACGACCAAGGCCAGGCGGGCGCCAGCGGGCGCAGTGTACCAGTTTCTTCTTTGGTGCTGAAGAGGCAAGCGCAGGCGCGGAGTCCCAAGGCATTAGCCAAAGGTTTCCATTCCCGTGCAACAAGACCAAGACCGCCAGGACGGCAGGACGGAGGTCATCACCAAGCCCACCATGGCATCACAACCAGAGGCTTTCACAGGCGAAGACTACTTTTGTCAGGATAGCATGTACTAGTTGTCCCCCTTTGAATTTGGCTGTTGTGGGATCCCCTCCCTCCTTTCATTTGGGAAGAGGACCAAGGTCACTATAAATAGGACTTAGCCACCACCATAGAGAGGGATCGGATAGGATCGCATCGGATCGGATCCCCGGACAGATCATTCAGATCACCCTCACTCCACCAGCTCACTCGAGCTCAAGAACACCTCTCCTCTTGAGGCTGTTCGCCACTGTACTAGTTCATCCTCAAGCCCTCGAGGCCAATCCACCACAAAGCAGGAGTAGGGTTTTACACCGCATGGTGGCCCGAATCTGGGTAAACTACTGTGTCTCTTTTCCTTACAGTTCGTCGAGCTAGGCTATGAGATTAGCGAGTAGGCAGACTGGGGAGGACGAGTTCTTCGCACGCACCCCAGAGTTTGAACCTCTCAAGGGTTTGCGGAACCCAAAATCTGACACAAAGGACAAGCAACTTCTACCCTCTCGCCTATGCACTGGTTAGGGCCTACCTCGATGACGCCCGGCGACGCATTCGGGCCAGGCCTAGGGGCTCCTGTCTGTGCAACAAACCCTGGGTCCATTGCCCAGACTGTGCACAGGCCCAAGTTCAAGATTACAACCTCCAAGATCAGACCAAGCACAAGAGACTAGCTCTTTGAAGAATCAGAGAGCAGATCAAGAACACCAAGTCAAGCCAAAGGAGTAAGATACCACTATGGGAAAACCTCCCTTGCCAGGCAGGAGAGCCTGATAAGGTCAAGGTTGCCCCAGAAGCAAGCCTCAAGACCGTCCCGGCAGGCCTGCCAGGGCCTACGAAGGCAAAACACCCCGCCAAGACTCCACCACAGCAACTCACAGCGACGTAAGTCATTGATCGGTGCGGTGTCATGCCCCAAAGTGACTAAGTGGCTGTTCTTTGCCACATGGCAGCCACTTACTACAGAAATCACCTCCAAATGACACCCGTCCAGCGACGTCTCATGCAGATAGGAGAGAAAGTGGCCGAACAGCCCGGCAAGGCGTACCAGGCAGGCCATGATGTGACACTAAGTGGCACATTTAATGCGCTCTGCCCTCTTTGCAGAGTTAGGTATGATAGCACTATTTGCTATCTAATCAGTACACAATGACTGATTTGCCACTGTGGTGACCCCTTGATCTATAAAAGGAGGCCCATGGCAACCATAGAAAGGATTTGGACCCTTGTACACTCATACGCGCGTAGCCACTCTCGCCCTGAGGCAACCCTGCCGGGTAAGAACGTTGCGCCTCCACCACAATCCAACATCAATCCACCAAAGCAGGAGTAGGGTTTTACGCCTCACGGCGGCCCGAACCTGGGTAAAATTTCCCGTGTGATCTCTGCCGTGTTGCGTGATGTTCTCCGCTCTTCGTGCAATGTGCTCATCCCCCTGCCGAACCACAAGGGGCTCATGGCCCCATAGGTGGCCGTGGTTTCCCATGACAAACCATCTGCGATCGGGTACGAAACAGACACGGTTCCCTTGGACTACTCGTGTGCCGCGCCCTGCCCCTATCACCCACCTGATCATTGTAGATTGGGCTCCATGAGGCTTCCCTCCCCCTCTCAAAAATATCTACTCCCTCGCAATCTCAAAAATATCTACCAGCGTAGATGGTTTTCCTGTTCGATAGCACACGATTAGTATGTCTGGACCGCGTGCGATGTCTATTACTCCCGCTCTGCTTCAATCAGTAGATCCAAATTTTCAGTAGCCCCGGCATTTTACTCCTGCCTCCATCCCTCGCAATCTCAAAAATATCTGCTCGGCTGGAGTTTTTTCTGTTTGATAGCACATGATTATTATGTTTTAACCATGTGTGATGTTCATTACTCCCACCCCGCTCTGCTTCAATCCCTTGATCCAAATTTTTGGTAGCCCTGCCATTTTACTCCCGCCTAGTAAAAATTTTAGTACCCGCGGCATTTCCTCAAACACCACCTTGGACCCCCTCCACACACACACCCCAAATCATTCGCTCACCCCAAATGCCTCGCTCACACACATACACACCACCCCTCCCTTGCTCCAAACCTAGCTAGGTCACCGCCGCCGCCTCCATCGTCAACCTCTGCCGGTCTGCCCGTGCAGTTTACCCACCGATATACATACCCTCGTTGCCCTGAGTTTCTTAGATGACGCCTGCGAAACGCCCCCTTTCCAAGAGATCCCCATCCCCACCCCCTCCCCCACTCTAGAGCATCGTAGCCTAAGCCCGGCTACGCTTCCCAGGGAGCTCGAGGAGCGAATGGCCCAAAAGAGCTTTACCGCGGCCTCTTCGCCCGACATCGGCGAGGTGGCCTCCAAGGAAGCTGACGACGATGACTGGACCTGGATTAAGCCTTTCAATCAGCAGGCTAGAGTATTCTGGCATGTCGCGGACACTGGCTACGACATCGAGGTCATCGACACCGATGGCTTGACGCGGGTTATGTCACAGGTTAATTGCCCACCCCCAACCCTTCGGGTTCGACAACCGTCAACCTCATCGATAGCCCTGCCGCTGATCTCCTGCGGCTCATTATGAACAATTTGCCATCCTTCATCACCATGGAGACCCTTTTGTCATTTCTGAAGGACACGTTCTACAACACTGGCTTGGGATCCTCAGCTGGCAAGTCAGACCTCATCGACGGTTACCACGAGGAGGTGTCAATCTGTGACAAGTGAGGAAACCCATGATTTGTTTTCTCAAACCCCTTTTGTAGTGAGAACCTGTCCAGTATTTATTGCTATATTTGGTTGTTTGCATTACGCCTTGTTTATTTCTACAGTTTATGGTTGTTCGGTTGTTTGTAGTTAGCATATGTCCAGTTTCAGTTGCCATCTTTGGTTGTTCGTAGTATGCCTTGTTTATTTCAGCTATTAAAAGTGTGATGTTCTATATGTGCTAGTATGAACTGCACAGTTCAATTTCATCAATACCAAATTTAACAATAGCTCTATGAATGGCTATATTTGGTTGCTGTTAAGCATGTTGTACTCCCTCCGAATCTTTTTAGTTCACATAAAAGATTTGTCAAAAGTCAAGCCTTGTAAAGTTTGACCAACTTTATAGAACAATATACCAACATTCACAATATGAAATAAATATTAGTACATGTGTCATGACTTAAATTTTCATATTGTATAACTTTAGCATGGTAGATGTTGATATTTTTTATATAAATAAGGTCAAACTTTTTGAAGTTTGACTCCAGACAATTCTTACATCCAGAGTAAAAAGGATCGGAGGGAGTATTGAACACGCCTTTCAATTTGATTTAACAATGGCACTGTTTGGATACTCTAACTTAGCTAGAGGTTAGAGTTAGTTTCTAGCTTATTACAGTTAAAAGGGAGAGAGAGAGATTGGTGGAATAGTTTACTGTATTGCTTGAGCCTCGTGGGCATATATATAGGAGTACATGGTCATCTTGGAGTACAAGTCAAGGTAGAATAAATCCTACGCTATCCTACGTTTCCTAAATAACAATGATACTAAACAATGACTAACCCTAAACTAACTCTAGCCAAAGAGGTGTTTGGATGATAGTGTTAGATTGACAATAAATGCACTAGGAGAACTAGCCCCAATCAGCACCTCTTGGTGGGATAGTTGTTTTGGGTTGGTTTGACGCAACTAGCTCAAACTAGCCCTCATGTTTGGATACTTTAGGGCTATTTGAGCCCAAACTAGCTCAAACTAACTCTAACCAATGGATCCAAACAGGGCCAATAACTAGTGTACTTAGACCTGCACAATACAAGTTTGAATGACTATGTTTGCTTGTTTTTAAATATTAGGCCGGTGCAGTTAATAACACACCTTTCCACTTCTTGTTTTTAAATATTAGGTTTTTAACAATTTGGTCTTGCACATGCAGGTCCTGCTGTCCGAGGTTTTGAACCACTATTTGACCCTTTTTGCATATGTGGAAATGAGTTGTCCATGCATATCAGTCAAGTCAAGAAACTCAGAAAGATTGTTACGATAAAGAAATTAGCGACAAAAAACAACAAGATCTTTGTCTACACAATGAAAAGACATCAGTTCACTACCGTATGGTACTAACTGTTATACCTTGTCTTTTTAATTCCTTTGCGCCATTTCAAATCTAGAGAAGATATTTATGCATATCCTTGTTTTCAGGCCTTTCCAAAGCTATTCACTGATGATTACCTCTCAAACCACCTGTATGGTCAGGAGGTGAGGAAGGTTTTCATACAACACCCAAGGTTCAATATTGAAGTGTTCCTGAAGAGGACGAAGGATGGACGGTCAATCATCCATAGGCACTGGCCTAAAGTTGCAAATACCTTCAACATCAATGGAGGCTCAATATTCGCCTTCCGCTTCAGCAGTTTTCCAGATGAGATTCATCTGTCTATGTACCGTCAATGATGTTAACTTCGAAAGGTTATAGATGTTGCATGTGAAACTTAGTGCTGGTGCAGTTGTGTAATGGGGTAGCTGAGTGCTGAAGCTATATGATGTTGTACTCTGATGTATTTCAATTATGAAATCTTGCTTCCTTAATATGGAAATGAAATATATTGTTTGCTTAACATGAAATGTCAGTTAGATTAATAAATGGCCAATTAGCCTGCTAATGGCCAATTAGCCTGCTAATTGGGTTTTTTCTATTGCAAACGGTTATTGAGAATACACCGTGGGCGATGACCTCAGGCAACGCAGACAGTTTCTATGTATAAACCATGTTGGATCAATGAACAATCACACACGACATCCTCTTGAAAACTATTTGCATTAGGCCACCTTGCGCAAACATTTACCACATAAAAAGTGTGTGTGATGGACAACCGTTGCCACACAGTTTCTTCTATGCACCGTGTGTGATGCATTCAATAACGCAAACAATAAAATTGTTAATATCTTGTGCAATGGCAACGCTATCATAAATGATTTAATGGGGAAAATTGTGTGTGATGTACCTGCGAACGGAAACATTTTCCTTGGAGTGACTTTGTGTGATGTACCTACGACCGGAAATGATTTGGCCTGTATAATTGTATTTTTTAGCACAACTGTATGTATAATTGTATTTGATCGCTCACCCGTCGCACACGACCTCATTTTGCCGAGCGTGTGTACCAGGAGGGCCTATCCCTGACGGTTTCTAGGTCATGTGGAAAGGACCCCCCTATCGCAGTCACTCACTTGGCAACGGTTCAGAAAGCCGTCGTGGAAAGGGGTTAAAAACCGTTTGTATAGCACCTCATTGTACCAGTGTTAGCCCTTATGTGCCTCCTATTGATCCTTTTCATCCTGCCCCCGATGAGTATCTTGACATGGTTCACAATCTTAGAACTATTGATCTTATCATTAGAGGGTTGCCTAGAAATTTGCTTGTGTGCTTGCCTACTTTTGAATGCGCATATACTATATGGAATTTTCTTGAGGAATGCTTTTCGAATTAGTCCTTGAAAAATCTAGATGAGATTCTTCAAAAGTCTATTGGTTTTCATAAAATGAAGCCTAGTGATCCCAAGTTTGATGAATGTCTATTTGAGCTATGTGATCTTATGCGTGCTAAAGGAAATGTTGGAGTCATTAGTAACATCATTTCACAAACAATTAGAATTCATAAACTTGAACATTGTCATGGTCATAAATCTAATGAATCACTTGCTCTAGGTGATGATCGCATACATGATGATGACATTGACCATGGCTATTATGATGAAGACGAGGAAAGTGATATTGACCTTGAGGAGACTATGAGAAACCTTAGTCTCATGGCCAACTTTCATGACTACATGGTCGGAGGAAAAGAGTGTATTCTTGATAGTGGATGTACTGATCATATGATCGGAGATAAAGACATGTTCCGTGAGCTTGCTAAAAACGACTGCCCACGCAAGTATGTAACTTTTGGAGATAACTCCAAGTGTAAGGTACTTGGCCTTGGTAAGGTGTCCATATCCAATGATAGCTCTATTCAAAATGTTATGCTTGTTCAATCTCTTGGTTACAATCTCCTTTCCGTATCTAGACTAGCCGACTTTTGTTTCAATGGTCTATTTACCGAAGTAGATTGCCAAGTGTTTCGTAGAGATAATCACAATATGGTCTTTATCGGTATTCGTAGAGGTGATCTATACATTGTTGATTTCACTAAGAGAGCCCAACCTCGTACTTGCTTAATTGCAAAATCTTCTAAAGGATGGTTGTGGCATAGAAGGTTAGGTCATGTGGGCATGCTAAATCTTAATAAGCTTATTAAAGGTGATCATATCCTTGGTGTTAAAGATGTTATATTTGACAAGGATAAACTTTGCAGTGCTTCTCAAGCAGGAAAACAGGTTGGAGGAAGTCGTCCCGTGAAGAACATCATGACCACGAGAAGACCGGTTGAGCTACTTCATATGGATCTTTTCGGTCCCAACGCCTATAAAAGTATCGGTGGTAACCCATTCGGTTTGGTCATTGTTGACGACTTTTCAAGATTTACGTGGGTGTTCCTTCTTGGTAACAAATCGCAGGTCCAAAAGGTCTTCAAGAACTTCGCCAAGAAGGCCCAAAACCAATTTGAAGTGAAGATCAAGAAGGTTCAAAGTGATAACGGAATGGAATTCAAGAACGCCAATGTGGATACCTTTCTTGATGAAGAAGGGATTTCACATGAGTTCTCGGCTACGTACACACCTCAACAAAATGGAGTTGTTGATAGGAAGAACCGGACACTTATTGAGATGGCGAGAACGATGCTTGATGAAAACAAGACACCAAGACACTTTTGGGTGGAAGCGGTTGAGACAGCTTGTCATGCTACAAATAAACTATATCTTCACAAGCTACTCGGCAAAACGGCAAACGAGCTACTCACCGGTAACTAACCCCAAGTTGGATACTTTCGAGTATTTGGCTCAAAGTGCTATATTCTTGATAAGCATCGTCGTTCGAAATTTGCTTCTAAATCTCATGAAGGTTTCCTACTTGGTTACGGCTCAAACTCTCACACTTACCGTGTCTACAACAATTTCACCCGAAAGGTTGAAGAGATGGTAGATGTTAAGTTTGATGAATCTAACGGCTCGCAAGTAGAGCAATTGCCAATTGATGTAGGAGACAAAGATCCATCGGAAGCAATCCAAGATTTGTCCATTGGCAAAATTCGCCCGACAGAGGTGAAAGACAACACTTCGTCCATTCAAGTGGAAGCCTCAACTTCACAACAAGGTGAACCACAAGTTGACTTGGAGGCATCCACAAGCGGAACACGTCAAGACGAAGGAAATGAGGAAGTACAACTAGATGAACCACCTCAACCTCCTTCTCCACATCCACAAGCGAACGACAATGCCACCAACAATGAAGAATAAGAAGATGATGATGAGGATGTTCCATGCCAACCCAAGCAAAAGCTCTCACGAGTTAGAGCAAGAGTCTCAAGAGATCATCCTGTCGAACAAATCTTCGATGACATTCAATCCAGGAGAATCACTCGCTCTAAAACTCGTTTGGCTAACTTTTGTGAACATTACTCATTCATTGCTAGTGTTGAACCTATGAAGGTAGAAGAAGCCCTTGAGGATCCGGATTGGATAAATGCTATGCACGAAGAGCTACACAACTTCGAGAGGAATCAAGTGTGGACATTGGTTGACAAGCCCAATGATGATATAATGTCATTGGAACCAAATGGGTGTTTCGGAATAAGCAGGATGAAGATGGACAAGCTGTACGCAACAAGGCCCATCTTGTCGCTCAAGGCTACACTCAAGTTGAAGGTATGGACTATGGTGAGACATATGCCCCCGTTGCTAGACTTGAGTCCATTCGTAGTTTACTTGCTTATGCCAATCACCATGATATCACGTTATACCAAATGGACATTAAGAGTCCTTTTTTAAATGGTGAAATTGAGGAGGAAGTTTATGTTAAGCAAGCTCCCGACTTTGTTAATCCCAAGAAACCTAATCATGTCTACCAACTTCACAAAGCTCTTTATGGTCTTAAACAAGCTCCTAGAGCATGCACTGGTACAATGAGGTGCTATACAAATGGTTTTTAACCCCTTTCCGCGATGATGTTTCGAACCGTCGCCAAGTGAGTGACTGCGATAGGGGGTCCTTCCCACACGACCCATAAACCGTCGGGGATAGGGAGCCTTGATGCATACAGTTGTCCCTACTAAACTGTTTCTGATATCTCGAATATCGAAACGCTCCATCCTTGCAACTCGTTTGTGCTCGGATTGCCATCGCAGTCGGTATTCTGTGGTGCTACGTTTACGATGCGTGACCCATCACAAACGGTTCACGATTATAGAAGCAGAGAATCACACACATTTACTTTTCCTCGTCTGTATGCGATTCGATGTAAGAGCGCACACAGTTGTCACTATAAAACTGTATGCGAAGCTTGAATACATCCCACACGATTCATCCGTCGTACCTGCGTCGGATGATCGACCTATCACACGCGTTCTTCTATGACCAAACTTTTGGGATGCACACAACATCACAAACAGTCCATAATTGCAAAGCGTGTGTGATAAGGTGACTATCGCAAACATTTAATAAGAAAGAACTGTGTGCGATGTTGTTGTTAATCGCACACGTTTTTTCTTGGCGGATCGTGTGTGCAGTAGAGATTGATCGCACACATAGTGGATCCTAGAAATGTGTCTGATCTCCACGTCTATCGCAGACATTTCGCTTTCGCAAACCGTGTGCAGTGTAATCCCTAATTTAAAATTCACATGTTTTGAATTTGAAAGTAGGCAATCACTTATTTCATATCCAGCCATGTTTATTACAAATATAGGTTCTACCACGAATGCATAATTCGATGCACATGTACATATACTAAAGAACTACAGAAGCACCAAGTAAACAATGATGAACCACAGTTGTACCAAAGATTGTGAAGAGAGAGGCGAAAGACATTCTGGTTGATGGATAAGGTGAAGCGGAATGCCCATATTGTGCCCTCCTCCATGCATAATGTGCGCACGACTCTAGGCCAACCTCTTGTGATGGCTGCCCATCCATCCTTCACTATCTTCATTAGGACTTCTCGATGCTCATTGTAGTCCAGATGAAATACTTTAACCTTCATTGCCTGCCCACAAATCATGTACTTTGCGAGGTAATCTTGAGTGAATTGCTTCGGGAACCACTGCGAACGAAAAAGATTCAGACATTGTTGTCTAACAACTCATTATGGGCAGTAAAAAGAGAAGGATGCAGAGTTTGTAGTTACCATCCTACAGCTCACTGTTGTGTTGGATAGAGCATAAACAAATTATTTGCTTGCCACCATTCGTATCTTTTTGCTAATTGTCGGCTTTCTGGGAACCGGGGTACCCAGACTTGCCAGCCTGCGGCCCATGGCGTGGCTCCATCGACGGCCTGGTACGGCCCATCTTCAGCACCTTCAAGACAAGACCCTCGCGAGGGGCCAAGCCTCGCGAGGCGGATGATGCCAAGACCTCCGGAGGGAGCGGCCTCCCCAGGCTCGCTCCCGAGGAGTAGAGATTCCTATGCAGGCGCCCACCTCATGAGGTTGAGATGACACAAGCCATGACGACCAAGGCCAGGTGGGCGCCAACGGGCACAGGGGAGCAGGTTTCCTCTTTGGTGCTAGGAGGCAAGCGCAGACGCGGGGTCCCGAGGAATCACCCAAAGGTTTCCATTCCCGTCCTACAAGACCAAGACCGCCAGGACGGTAGGACGGATGTCATCACCGAGCCCACCACAGTGTCACAACCAGAAGCTTTGCAGGTGAAGACCACCTTTCGTGAGGATAAGATGTACTACTTGTCCCCCTTCAAAATTGGCCACTGTGGGATCCCTTCCCACCTTTGTTTGGAGGAAGAGGACCAAGGCCACTATAAATATAGCCTAGCCACCACCATAGGAAGGGATCGAATCCTTAGCACTCACCCACACAAGAACAAGACCTCCCGAGGTTGTTCTCCCTTTGTACTAGTTCATCCTCAGCCCCTCGCGAGGCTAATCCACCCCAAAGCAGGAGTATGGTATTACACCGCAAGGTGGCCCGAACCTGGGTAACTGTTGTGTCCCTTTCCTTTCTTGTTCATCGAGCTAGGCCGCGGGGGCGACGAACTGGTTGGCTGGAGAAGGTTGAGTTCTTCGCACACGCCCAGAGTTCGAACCTTTCTTGGGTCTGTGGAGCCCTAAATCCGACATTTGGCGTGCCAGGTAGGGGCGTGTCGAAATTCTTCCTCTATCCCGGCCTCTCGTCCGTTCCATCGGGCCCATGGCGGAGGTTCCTCGAGCTTGCGCTGAGCGTTGGGCCGCTCGCACCACCCAGGTGGCGCCTGTCGGCCGCGGAGTTCATCATCACCCCATGCTCCCCGCGGCTGGCGCGGAGTCTGGTGTCAACCACCACCGGCGGCATGGACCACTCCAACCTCCCCCCATCCGGCGTCGCAACCGAGCGACCACGCGGTCCTCCAGCTACGTCGTGGTGTCGTCCCTGCACGCTCGCCGGGAGTAGGCGAACGCGTGAGCGGCGCTCGTCGTGGCGTGTGAGTTGCGGCGATGCAGGTTAGCGGAAGGTGGTCACGACGCCTTGCTCTCCCGCGTCGCCGAGCTGCTCGACGCCACTTGCGAGGGCGCGACGCCCTTCCGCATCATGCCGGCTTCACGGATGCCTCCAGGGACCCGTGCCTGCCCCAGTTGCTTCTACACGTCCCCTCAGGAGCAGCCCGGGACCCCACGAAGGCAACCCAGCATGCGGCGCCGCCCACCTGACCCGAGAGGCGCGCCCCCAGCAAGTAGCCAGGGTAGGCGGCCTCCACTGCAGCAACGGCGAGGGGCCACTCCCAGGCTGGCGAGGCAGGACATCGGAGGTGGCGGACAACGAAGCGGAAGGACTGGGGGCTCATCTCAGGATGATGGTCCCTGGTACTTTTGTGCCGTAGTTGGGGGGATCGCCGTACGAACAAGGGAGAAGCCCGTACGCGTTCCCCCAGCCGGCCCGGACATCAAGATCGCCAAGGCCACATGGAGCAAGGACCCCTTACGAGCCAACTCAACGCCCCACCAGTGCCTTCGATAGCAACGGCCTTCGGTTACAACCAATATCTTTGGAACACGTTGCACTAACCTTGGATCACAGGTGAATCGCGCCACGACCACGCACCTCCGGAAGCCGGCCCCGCCTCAGGTAGGTAGGGCGCGCTCGGAGGTCGCGCGGGGGAAGCCCGGCGCCAAGCCTCTCCCACACTACACGGTGAAGGGCGCCGCCACGATGATGGTACACGCCGTCCAGAAGTGGGCCCTCTGCCGGGGAAGGCGCCGGCGAGCGCTTCCCCCCTGTCAAGGACCTGCGACCGCCCGACCACCGCCCGTGTAGCCCCTTGCCCCTTGGTCCTGTCCTAGTTTTCGGACGCCCCAACGGTGGTCGGGGCATGCGCTGGGCGGGGTCCCCGCCCGGGAACAAGGAGTGCCCCTCAAATCGTTGCCCGTGACACTCTCACATAATAATGAGTGGGGCTGTACATGCCCCGGAGTTTCCTGAGCGCCGCCCTTGGGCCTCATGGGGGCTCCCACCCACGTCCAAGTGGAAGCACCCAGTGACTGCCCACGCCCAGCGGAAGCACTGAGCTCCACGCCAGTGAGAAGACTAGTGTAGGCACCGGACGTGGCTGTCTTCTTTGCTCTCTTTTGTAATCCGATTTGCTGCCTTTGAAATGAAATTTGGAGTTTCGTTCGCTTATTAAAAGAAAAAAGGGGAATTTTTTTGAATTGTGGCATTTTCTTGTTCTTCGATTTGTGTTTGGAAGGCACGGCTCCTGCCTGCTACTCCCCCCGAGCGCCCCGCTAGCGGGGGCTGGGTGTGGCGTGCGCATCTGAGCTAGCCTGAGCAGCATCAAGGCCCCCTCGGGGCCAAGGACATAACTGTCGCAAGCCCGCCTGCGCGCACACCTTGCCAAAGCTTTGGTGTTTGGCTCCTCGCACAGCGCTCTTGAGCAAGCCAGCAGGCACACTAGAAGGCCTTAAGCTCTCCCAAGCCCCTCCTGAGCTTCCGCCGACTGGGGGCCCCGGAGGGCTCGCCTCAGGAGAAGCACGTCTCTGCGATACAAGGACCCGTCCAAGGCCGCGAACACAAAGATAAGCTACGCCAACTACTCTAGTCGGGAGCCCTCTGGCTCATGACGGCACGTTTCGAAATTAATCTAGAGGGCATATCGTTGTTTCATACATTACAGGGGAGCCCCCTCCAAAAAATGCTTCACGCCCCGCTGGATGCGCTACCGCTGGCGTCGCCGTCATCGTCATCACCATCAGCTCCGCCCTCTTCGGTCGCGAGTGCAGCCACGTCGTCGGCAAGGGCAAACTCTTTGATCAGGTGGTCCACATGGTCGTCCACCCAGCTCGCCAGGTCGCCCTGGGTTACCATGGGCACAGGGGCTATCGCGGTGTTGAAGTTGAAGTCCGGATTAAGGCTAAGAAGGTAGCTGAAGACGTGCGAGAACGCGCGCCCGAGGAGGTCTCGGCTCTTTTCTTCGACGAGCTGGCGCGCCCTCGTGGCCCTACCTTCGAGGCAGGTCACAACCTAGGTGAAGAAGCGGAGGTAGCTGGCATCGTCGGCTTCGTACGGGCGGGCGATGCTCTCGTCGCAGATGGTGTCCAAGGCCCGGTTGGCCCTGACCCTGAGGTCCTCAAGCATCAAGGAACGCTCGTGCTGCAGCATTCGGTGGCGGCCCGCCTCATCCGAAACTCTCTCCATGAGGGACGTGACACCCGCGACCTGCTGATGAAGTGAGGACAGCTCGGCCTCAGTGGTGGTCCGGGCTTCTTCGGCGGCGTTCCTGCGCCTTTATGCCGCGGCTAGCTCCACCTTGAGGGCATCGGCCCTGCCCTGCAGCTCGACTTGCCGCTGCTTGAAGGTAGTCTCCTGGAGCCCCAGCTTTCGGCGGTATTCTTCGACAAGGGCCTTGCAGATCCCCGCCACCTTTTGGTCGACCTCCCGCTGAATTCCCGCCTCCCAAGAGGCAAGGGCGTCCTTGGCCGTGGCTACTTGGTGTTCCATCACCTCCAGTCGCTCGCACTCCAGGTTGTGCTCCAAGGCCTCGAGCGCCAGCGCATCCTCGCGCGCCCGGACTCCCTTCTCATATGTAGGGGCCCTGCCTGGCGGCGCCGCCAGGGCGGCTCTACGCGCCTGGACTTGTCGCTCAAGGGCGATGTTCGAGGCTTGGAGCTCCCTCTCGCGCTCCTCGGCCGCCTCATGGCGATGGTCCGCGGCCCTGGCCTCCTCCAGAGCAAAAGCGCAAGCCTCCCAAGAAACTGCAAGAGACTCCTCAACCTCCTCGCGGGCGCCCTCATGTTGCAGGTGCCCAAGGTTGATGGCGACTTTCAGTTGATGCCATTCGCGCGACAGGCGGAGGCCCTCCACCTCGAGGCATCTGTCAACGTCGGCAAGCTCTGCCCCGAGCTGGCGTTGCGCGCTCGTGGCTTCCCGGAGAAGGTCGTGGCGGACGGCACTACGCTCACGTGCGAGCTCTAATGCTCGGCCGGGCCCTTCTTCCGTGCCCTAATCCACCGAAGGGGCGCGGGGTGACTTACCTGTCTCCGGCAGGGGGCCGGAGGAAGGAGATCCTCCGACCGCTTCCCGGACCTTGGTCAGGGCACGACCTGGTCTGGTCCCGCTGCTCGAAGATGAAGTCACCGCGTGGGTTGCCCACCCACCGGCAAGAACCAATGGAGGGGCCCTCGGCATGACCTCCGTGCCCCAGAAGTTGCTCCGGAAGAGGGACGCCGGGAGAACACGCTCGCGGGCCTCCAGCGGCGGCCTTGGCTCATGGACCAGCACCACCTCACGCGCGGTTGTCTGGCTCGGGAGGTCTGGGGTTGCGGCCGAACAAGAGGCCTCCGGAGGTCGTACTCCGGGTGGGCTCACCGCCGCGACGAAGGGGATCCTAAGGGGCAAAAGTCAGAGGAGGACGCGATACGCGAGAATCCAGGAGGGCATGGTACTTACTCATCCACAGCTATCCACTTCCTCTGTTTCAGGGCCCGTGGGGTGTCGCCACAGCAGCACCCGAGCCCCTTCCTCTTTGCGGGATACCCTGAGGTTTGGAAGGGGTATGCTGTAGGCTGGCGCGCTGCCCCTCATGGCGGGGGCGGCAGTCGCATCCATGGGCGGGGCTCCCCCCATGCTGCCTGCGGGGGTGTGGACCGTCGCCTTGGGTGCACTCGGCGGCGCCTGCCCTCCAGCAGCCACCTCAGGAGCGCTCGGCGGTGCTCGCCCCCCCCCCCCCCGCGACCACCTCTCGGGCATGCGCCACCGGACCAACAAGCATGGGAGCCACCAAGATGGGGTTCTCGCGAGGCCCCTCGTGGCCCTCGGGGAGCAACCCCGACTCGTCGAAGCGCGGCATTTTCTCGATGAAGGGCCCCCCGTTCGCGCAGTTGTACAGGGGACACCCCTCGGCAGGGAGCACAGCAGGCGCTGGGTCACCCGTCAGGAGCTGGAGCACTGTGCGCAACCTCTTGGAAGGAAGCGAGGGCACCTGAAGCCTCATGGGGTCATCGAGGCCGGTGAAGGCCAACATTGGGCGAGAATAGCGCTGGAGCGGAGCGATGTGCCGCCAAATGAACTCCCTCACCACCATCGACACCGTCACCCTTGCCTCCTTTAGCTTGGCCAGCCTGGACAAGATATGCGTGAGCCGCTAGTCGACGAGCTCCACATGTCCCCAGCCGGAGCTCGGCTCCACCGGCGCCAGCGGGAGGAGCAGGGGGCTGCGCATGGTGGTATCCACATACACCCACTGCTTTCGGAATCCCCTCACATCTTGACGGAGCGTGAAGTCGATGCCAAAGCCAGCTGTCACTGCCACCGCCTAGAACGACAGGCACCCCGAGCGCTGTCTGCTATCGACCAGATGGAGTGAGAAGAAATGGCGAAGCAAGGCCACATATGGAGCAATACCCATGAGGGCCTTGCACAAGAAGGAAAAAGCGGAGAGGAGGACGATGGATCCGGGATCCAGATGTAGCGCATGGATCTGGTAATGCGAGAGCACGGCATTGAAGAAATCAGAAAAAGGGGGGACCAGGCCGGCTAGGAGGGCGTGGAGATGAAGGGGGATTTCTGTGGCTTCCATGTCGACCAAGGCCTGGGAGGTAGGCCAGACCGTCGTCGCCTTCCACTCATTGGTATCGGCGGCGAGGGCCTGCCGGACCTTGTCCAGCCCCTCCTGGTTGCTCACCGTGGACCGGTCCAGCGCAGGTTCTAACCCTGGCGAGGGCTCCACGATCACGCGGGCTTTCCCTTTCTTCTTCAACCTAGGAGCCATAACGGTGGAAGTGGACTGGAGCTGGCGTGGAATCTGGCAGAGGAGGCACGAGCTCGCAGGAAAGAGGAGCAGAGGATGAGCGCAACGGGTAATGATGGTTGGGCCGTGTTTGCCAGGCAGTGGTCAAGTGGGGAAGTTATCGAGGCAGCATGGGGAAGTGTAGACACCCATGTCCCATCAAGCGCCACGCCTCGGCTCGGTCCGCAGGTGATTGGGGCCTGCGGCGCTTCGCCCTTGCCCCTTGGCTTCGCCTCGAAGCCAAGTCCGAGCGCGCCTTGGGCCCGGGGGCTACTATCGGTGTTGTGGGAACCGGGGTACCCAGACTTGGCTGCCAGCGGCCCATTGCGTGGCTCCATCGATGGCCTGGTACGGCCCATCTTCAGCACCTTCAAGACAAGACCCTTGCGAGGGGCTAAGCCTCGCGAGGCGGATGACGCCAAGACCTCCGGAGGGAGCGGCCTCCCTAGGTTGGCTCACGAGGAGTGGAGATTTCTATACAGGAACCCACCTCATGAGATGGAGGTGATGCAGGCCATGATGACCAAGGACAAGTGGGCGCCAGCGGGCGCAAGGGAGCAGGTTTCCTCTTCGCTACTAAGGAGGCAAGCGTAGGCGCGGGGTCTCAAGGAATCACCCAAAGGTTTCCATTCCTGTGCTACAAGACCAAGACTGCCAGGACGGTAGGACGGATGTCATCACCGAGCCCACCACGGCGTCATGACTAGAAGCTTTGCAGGTGAAGACCACCTTTCTTCAGGATAAAATGTACTACTTGTCCCCCTTCAAAATTGGCCACTGTGGGATCCCTTCTCGCCTTCGTTTGGAGGAAGAGGACCAAGGCCACTATAAATATAGCCTAGCCACCACCATAGGAAGGGATCGAATCCTTGGCTCTCACCCACACAAGAACAAGACCTCCTGAGGTTGTTCTCCCTCTGTACTAGTTCATCCTCAGCCCCTCGCGAGGCTAATCCACCCCAAAGCAGGAGTAGTGTCTTACACCGCAAGGTGGCCCGAACCTGGGTAAACTGCTGTGTGCCTTTCCTTTCTTGTTCATCGAGCTAGGCTGCGGGGGCAACGAACTGGTTGGCTGGAGAGGTTGAGTTCTTCGCACACGCCCCAGAGTTCGAACCTTTCTTGGGTCTGCGGAGCCCTGAATCCGACACCAATAATCCTTATCAGTTTCCTCACTTGATGCTTCTTCATGAATATCTCATTGCCCCATACGCAAAAAGGGTTGATGCGTGGATCCTTGCCAAGGGCATATGTACCTACAAGCAACAAGTCAATATTAGAAGCTAACAAGTGTCCAGGCCTGGATCTATATTCACTACATTATGGAAAGACGGGGGGAGTACAAGCCGAGGGATGAAACTAACCTCGGCGGAAAATGCTGGCCACTCCCGTTGTTGTCCTGCATAAGTAGTGGAAAGGCATGATAAGTACAGCAACCTGAACATTAAACAAATATAGCAAAGGTAAACAACATCATCTCCAAATGATAGCTTGAATGTGTTGGTTTTAGCATGCTGTTAAAGCAGATATAAAATGGAAGGCAATGTTACCGGCAATAGGCTTAACAACCATCAGATATTGCAATTCAAACTGGTATTGTTGAAAATGCATAGAACGTAGGTAATGCTTAAACATCACACTAGATAAATGTGTAAAACTGAAATAAAGGGCATGTGTTAACTACACCAGGCATAACTGGAACCAAATATAGCCGTTCAAACAAGTATTGATGTAGTCGAGCGGCACAGTTCCGACTTGCACATAATGAACATCACATTGTGAATGACTGAAATAAACAAGAAATAAATGATCAGTATAACAACAAAATACAACCATTGAAAACTGGACAGAGTCTCACTGCAACCAACCTAACAAGCAAATACAGATAAACATGCCATATGCTTGAAAACTAGACAAATGCTCACTGCAACCAACCTAACAAGCAAATACAGATAAACAAGGCATCTACTTGAAAACTGGACAAATGCTCACTGCAACCAACCTAACAACCAAATACAGATAAACAAGGCATCTGCTTGATAACTGGACAAATGCTCACTACAACCAACCTAAGAACCAAATACATATAAACAAGGCATCTGCTCGATAACTGAAAAAATGCTCACTGCAAACAACCTAATAACCAAATATAGATAAACAAGGCATCTACTCACTATAAACAACCAAATATAGCCATTCGTGAAATTGAAGTGGACAATTCATACTTAAACATCACATAGCCCTATTGAACAATAAATTTTTGCATAACTGAAATAATTAAACATGGCACAGTTAAAACACAGCACGGCAAATGCTACAACAACAAAGGGTACGGGTTGGCAAGCTAGAAAAGGTAAGATTTGCTGATAGGATGTTGCCTCACATGTCATGGATGGGATCCTTCCAGTTGGAATAGCACAGACCCATGGTGCCACATCTAATGTCACAGATGGGCTGTTTCACCTTGGAAGAACCTTTGTGGGTGCCCTCCTTGTGTTCGTGGTCGATGAGATCTGACTTGGCAATTGAGGATCGCAAGCCACTGCCGTAGAACATGTCCTTCAGAAATGACAAAATGGGCTCGATGGCGTATAAGGATCGCAAATCCTTGATCGTGTGGCGGAGGAGATCAGCGACACGGCCATCAAAGAGATCGACGTCAGTTGATCCAGAGGGGTTGGGGATGGACCACTTAACCAGTGACATGGCCCGCGTGAAGCCGTTGCTGTCGACGAGCTTGATTTCTTAGCCAGCTTTCCCGAGATACAGTAATATACTAGCCCGCTGACATGAAGCCTTCGGCATGGCAACGTAGTCAATGTCTTCGCCGGCTTCCACGGCGACGTGTTGCTCCAGGATCGATAGGTCGGGGCGAATGGCGGCCACCTCGCCAACGTCCGCCGGAGAGGCCATGATAAACCTCTTCTTGGCCGAACGCTCGTCGGGCTCCCCGGGATACATGGTCGAGCTTAGGCTGCGACATTTTAGAGCAGGGGATGTGGATCTGGTGGGGAGGTACACCGCAGGCCTCATCTAAAAACTCAGGGGAGTGGGGCGACGGTATGGGAATCGCTGGGTAACCTGAACTTTATTATCTAAGCTTGGAGGAACGGGCAGACCGGTAGGGGTTGGCGGTGGCGGCGAGCTAGGGTTCGAGGGGGGAGGGGGCTGGGTGGGGGACTGTGGAGGGGGGTGGTGTTTGAGGATATGTCGCTGCTACTAAAATTTTTAGTAATGGTGGGTGGAGATGGTGGTGGACGAGGGAGGGCGACGGTTCAAATGCCTCGGCTACTGCAATTTTACTATAAGGTCGGTGTTGGAGGAGTGTGGGTGACGGTTGAAGTACGACGGCTACTAAAATTTGGGTAAAGGAATTGATGCGGGGCGGGAGTACCCAAGATCGCGCACGGTCCAGTAAGAATATGCGTGTATGATAATAAGGAAAAGTGGCAGAACTGTCGATTTTTGCAACGCTCAAGGTGGGTAGTTTGTTTTTAGATTTCTAGCTAGCTGGTCTATCGCACACGGTTCGTCCTAATTTTCAGACGCAGACGTGGAATTCAATCTAAATAAACTACCCGCCTTTAGGTTGCGCGGGTGGTGATTTTACAACACACTTGCATCGCACATGGTTAAGCCAGTACCTCCACCTTTGCTCGCGCTTGCGCAGTCGTGGTGATTTTACAGCGCACTTGCATTACACACGGTTGAGCTAGTACCTCCACCTTTGCTCGCGCTTGCGCAGTCGTGTTGATTCACAGCGCACTTGCATCGCACACGGTTAAGTCATTATACCCGTGTTCCTTGAGCGTCATCAGAGTCTTTGCAGCAAAAAAAATGTTAGAGAGGGTCAGAAGACAGCCACACCGGCATGTGGCCCAAATATATATGAGTGAAAAGGGTGTTCTGTGATGTTCAAAATTCCAATGCACAACTTTGACCGCGAGGGCCCACGGTTGGGCGCGTCGTCGAAGATCGATGAGAGGGTCCAGAAGTCAAGAACCACCTGGAAGTGGCCAAATATATGTAGGAATATAGGGTGTGATGTTTAAAACTTTAAATACACAATGCACAACTTTGGTGGCACCTGCTTCGCAAACCCGAAAGGACCCTTGGATATATCTATAATGACATAATGTTGTAGCTAGCTAGGGTGCTTGACCCACCTCCCACTTTGTGTTAGCAGGGCGGATGCACGTAATGATACTTTGGTCATACATGCATGTCGCCATGACCTACTATAAGACGGACCAGTGAATCTATCATTTGGTCAAACGACAACTGTTGTTGTCGATAAACCGCTTGGTCCAATAGATTGAACCATCATAAAAAATCGCATGAGAGGGACCACAAAACTAGCACCTCTTGCTTGCGGCCCAAAATGATCTACGTTGGAAGGGGTGATGTGTGTTTTCAATATAGAATAATGTACAATTTAGATGTGGTGCCTACCTCTCGATACACACAACAACCATGAAGGCCAGGTAGTTAAGGACGAGATATGCAGGGTACGGTGTAGGTCGAACCCAGCAATCCGAGCATGTGGGAGGGAATCCTGACAACGCATGAGCTCGAGCTTTGGTTGAACAACATGTGATGGTGACCGGCCCTAACACGAACTAGGAGGAATCCATTCATGCCAACACATACCCCTCGTTATCGGTCAAAGGGATGATATACATACACTCGGGGAGCCCACAGATATGCGTGTCGTCACAAAAAACCGCACAAGGGAGACGTGGTCGATCAGAAGACCCCGTATACACTGCATGCGGCCCGAAAATATGTATGGGTACGGTGGTGTGTGATGTGTTTAAATCCCGAATGCACAACTTCGATGGGCCACCAACTATATTACAAACCGAACACCATACCCGACCACAAGCCTGGTTCAATACGTACGATGTCGGTTTCCCAACTTCGCTGGAGGCCGGCGGGGGGGGGGGGGGGGTGTCATCCAACGCATGCGCTCAAACTTTATTTGGTCTAACATGGCAGCAATAGGAAACCATCATGGTCAAACCCTTCCCGTTGTTGGGTCAAAGGGATAGATTGTGTGGGCCCCCTTGTTATCGGTCAAGGATAATATATATACCTCGGGGAGTACACAGATATGTGCGGCATCTATAAACCGCACAAAGTAGACCTGCTCGATCAGAACACCCGCTCCCCTATACCCTGCATGCGACCTGAAAAAAAATGTATGGGTCTGGTGTGTGATTTGTTCAAATCCCGAAAGCACAAGTTCGATGGGGCACCAACTACATCAGTAACATTACAAACTGAACATCATACCCGCCATGGCCAGGTTAAAGATGTATGATGTCGGGAACGCAACTTCGAGGCGGATGGGGAGGGGGGGGGGGTAGGGGTCGGGTGCCATCCAACGCATGTGCTGAAACTTAATTTGCTCTAACATAGCACACGGAGCAAAGAGTAAACCCTTCTCATGCGTTGAGTCAAAGGGATAATTTGTGTGGGCCTACAGATGTCGATCATTCTTTGATTTTTGAGAACAAAAAATAACAAATAAAAACATAGTCTAGAAATTAGCAAAACAAGGATCCCAAGGTTTATATAATTGCCATGACAGGTCACTATAGAGTCAATCATTCTTTGATTTTGTAGAGCAAAAAATAACGAATAAAAACATAGTCTACAAATTAGCAAAACAAGGATCCTCAGGTTTATATAATCGCCATGATAGGTCACTATAGAGACATTTATCTCTATAATGACCGTGTCATAGCGTTTAAATGAAGCTTGGGATATGCAACTTCCCACCGGGTCACCCATCCTTAGACTACTCCAGCCCGAGCACGCTTATCTTCTGCATTCTATTCGACTAGGCTAGCGGATGGGAAGTCGCCCCTTGCTGATCGGAATTGCCTCCTTGCCTTTAAGGCGTTTCACGCTGGTCACCCTATGGGACCTACTCCCTCCTATCACACACATTTGTGCTTTTAGAAACTGTGTGCGATATTTACATGGCCGGTGTGTCGCCGCCTAGCCTTCAATGAGCACTGACACTGGCAGCAGGAAAATGATGGGAGAAGAGGTGGGAAACTGATGAGAGGAGTGTCGGGAAATGGTAGCGTGTTTGGATATATAACAACATTAATATAGAAAACTTAGTAGAGAAGGAAGCATGAGCTAGGACGATGCATGCGCACAGTGCTTACCCACATACTGCATGTGCTGTCGAAAGGGATGAGGATTGCTATTCGATCTGGGAGCATCCAATGGTGCAGACGTACGATCCGTGGGGTTTGGGTTCTGGCCAATCAGAACGCATGACTAAGATCACGCGCGTAGCAGGGGGCATCAGCCATGGTTTGGTAGGCACACAGCTTTCGTGAGTGAACCATGTGCTATTTGAAAACTTTTCGTGAGAAGAATCTCGGTTTTTAAATCCCCGTAAATCCAAAACTCACCCAAAAATCGTGAAACTTGGCATGGTGTCACCACATGGCACATATATGTCGAGGATTTTTTTTGTCCATTTTGGCACAAGTTTTATTACAAGCCTCTTACAAACGAGAGCTTCTCTCAAAGAAGCCTCATGGTTCCGATAGGGAAACGTGTCCTCCTTGTGGGCGAAACGATAATCACTGCCTCTTTTCGCCTTGTATTTTCTTCTACGAGCAACATGGAACGACAGGATATCCGTGCTGAAATTTAAACTTATTCAGGGTTCGTTTGGCCTTTTTATACACTAATTGAGTTTCCTAGGCATTTAATGTCCATAATTTAAATCTGAACTACAAATACATGCTCCAGTTCACTAAAATGGCTAGAAAAATTATACATGTGTCCTTGGGTGCATGTTTAGGTCCCATGCTAGGAATGGGAATGAATTACAACCGTACCGACGTCCTGGCTCGTCCTCAAACATTTGGAATCTCGGTTTTTAAATCCCCATAAATCCAAAACTCACCAGAAAGTCATGAAAGTTGGCATGGTGTCACGTCATGGCACATATATGTCGTGGTAAAAACATTGTGCAATTTGGGCCAAGCTTTATTACAAACCTCTTACAAACCGGAGCTTCTCTCAAAGAAGCCTCGTGGTTCCGATAGGGAAACGTGTCCCCCTTGTGGGCGAAATGATAATCACTGCCTCTTTTCACCTTGTATTTTCTTCTACGGGCAACATGGAACGATAGGATATCCGTGCTGAAATTTAAACTTATTCAGGGTTCCTTTGGCCTTTTTATACACTAATTGAGTTTCCTAGGCATTTAATGTCCATAATTCAAATCTGAACTACAAATACATGCTCCAGTTCACCAAAATGTCTAGAAAAATTATACATGTGTCCTTGGGTGCATGTTTAGGTCCCATGCCAGGAATGGGAATGAATTACAACTGTACCGGCATCCTGGCTCGTCCTCAAACATTTGGAATCTCGGTTTTTAAATCCCCATAAATCCAAAACTCACCAGAAAGTCATGAAAGTTGGCATGGTGTCACGTCATGGCACATATATGTCGTGGTAAAAACATTGTCCAATTTGGGCCAAGCTTTATTACAAACCTCTTACAAACTGGAGCTTCTCTCAAAGAAGCCTCGTAGTTCCGATAGGGAAACGTGTCCCCCTTGTGGGCGAAATGATAATCGCTCCCTCTTCTAGCCTTGTATTTTCTTCTACATGCAACATGGAACTACGGGTGATTCGCGCGGAACTTTGAAATTATTAAGGGTACGTTTGACATTTTTTATTCATTAATTGAGTTTTCTAGGCATTTAATGTCCATAATTCAAATCCGAACTACAAATACATGCTCTAGTGCACCAAAATGGCCAGAAAAAATGTACATGTGTCCTTCGGGTGCATGTTTAGGTCCCATGGAAGGAATGGGAATGAATTCAACTGTCTCGGCGTCCTGGCTTGGCCACAAACATTGCAAATCTTGGTTTTTAAATCTCTGTAAATCCAAAACTCACCAGGAAATCATGAAACCTGGCATCGTGTCACTACATGGCACATATATGTCGTGGTAAAATAATTGTCCAATTTGGGCAAGCCATATTACAAGCCTCTTACAAACCGAAGCTTCTCACAACCCTCGTGGTTCCGGTAGGGAAACATTTCCCTCTTGTGGGAGAAATGATAATCGTTGCCTCTTCTCACCTTAAACTTTGTTTTCTTTAGGGAACATAGAATAACAGGAGTGTCGTGCTGAAATTTGAAACTGTTCAGGGTTTGTTTGGCCATTTTATATATTAATTGACACCATGCATCACATACACATGAGCCATACTATTCACATCAAACCCTGCAAAATAAAGTTATGCATGGAAACGCATTCTACCGGTTTGAGTGATCGTGTACGAAATACAAGGCGCTACGCACACGATGGTCCCACTAGCCGATTAGCGGGCGGGGTTCGAAGGGGCAGTGCCTCTTGCGGGTGCGGGCAGCGCCCGACCTTTTCAGAAATCACAGTTCACATCTGTACACCGATCACGCCAAATTTTCTGATCTGACCGATCATATCGATCATCGCGAATCTTATTTGGATTTACGTTTCGTAGTTAACCTCGATGGCGGATACCAACTGGTAGGGGTAGGTCGTGTCACGACCTCATCTATTCTGGTTATCAGAAACATAGCCACATCGATCCCCATGTGAAGTTGATCTCATCAACCGTGCACATAGCCGGTCTCATAAACAACAACAGATCTCATCTGCCGCCTCCACATATCTAATATGCATACGATCTGAAACCAAATCCTATAGCAGAGGCTATGATACCACTGTTGGGTTCTAGGATAGCGGAAGAACGTGCTACAAGAGATGGATCACAGGCCGTTGTGGAGCGGAAGAAGAGTTGGGGTAGCGCATCCGCATTGATCGTCTCCTCCTTCTCCGATCTCCCTCGAAGAGCCGGTCGTCGGATCCCACGTACAGGTTCGCCGGAGCGGCATGAGTGCACCGCCTCTAACAGTATCTGCACATGTAGGAGGAACACCGTGCGGTGGACTGTTAGGTCCAATCACACAGTCGGTGGCGAGTAGAGGTGGCTATTCGCAACACATGCAAACCCTAGTGACAGCACCGAAGCGATCAACCAAATGAGTGTGACGCACCTCCACTTTATATAGGCATCCGTCGCAGGCTCAATACTTGGGCTTCGCATGGACCCGAAAGCCCAATGTCTGTTCGGCCTGGATCCGAGTCCGAGTAGGATAACATCCGACTCATGGAGTCGTGTCCAGCCTCACAGATTCCTTCCCTTAAGCACGCGACCCCTAGGTTCTCGTTCACTTGGCCGCGAGTCAGATCACATCCAACTCGGCTAGTCAGCAGTGGCCTCTAGCAAAGCGTGCCAACACCAAGTGTCCGATGAAGCTGGTTAGGCGAACCTGTACAACGTGTCGCACTTCTATTCCCTTTGCCACACGATATATGTTGGCGGGCTCAATGCGAGTCTGTCATCCTTATGCTAGCCCGACCTCTTTCTCATTCCAGTGATGCCGACCACTAACCGGATTCTCTCATAATCCCTATCGCATGGCCATGCATACTTGGTCGGATCACACGTTTTCGGAAATCACAGATCACATATGTACTCCTATCACGCCAATTTTTCTGATCTGACCGATCTTATCGATCATCGCGAATCCGATTCGGATTTACATTTCACTATTAACCCCGATGGCGGATACTGACCTGTAGGGGTAGATTGTGTCATGACCTCATCTACTCCGATCATCAGAAAACATAGCCACATCGATCCCCATGTGCAGTTGATCTCATCAACCGTGCACATAGCCAATTTCTTAAACGACAGCAGATCTCATCTGCCGCCTCCACATATCTAATATGCATACAATCTGAATCCAAATCCTATAGTAGAGGCCCTGATTCCACTGTTGGGAACTACGGTAGGGTGCGTCGACTACAAATTAAAAAATTCCTACGGGCAGAACAACCAAGAACATGCTATGAGAGATCGATCACAGGCCGTTGTGCAGCGGAAGAAGCGTTGGGGCAGCGCGTCCGCGTGGATTGTCTCCTCCTTGTTTGATCTGCCTCGAACATCCGGTCATCGGATCCCACGTATAGGTCCGCCGGAGCGGTGCAAGTGCACCGCCTCTAACGGTATCCGCGCATGCAGGAGGAACACCGTGCGGCGGACTGCTAGATCCGATCACACAGTCGGCGGCGAGTGGAGGTGGCTATTTGCAACACATGCAAGACCTAGTGACGACGCTGAAGCAATCAACCAAATGAGTGTGCCGCACCTCCACTATATATAGGCATCCGTCACGGGCTCAACACTTGGGCCTCGCACGGACCTTAAAGCCCAAAATCTATTCGGCCTAGATCCGTGTCCGAGTAGGATCAGATCTGATTCGTGGAGTCCGATCCGGCCTCACAGGTTCCTTCCCTTATGCGCACGACCCCTTAGGTTCAAGTCGGCTTGGTCACAGGTCGGATCACCTCCGACCTGCTTGGTTGGTAGCGGCCTCTAGCAAGGCGTGCCGACCACCAAGTAGACAATGAAGCTAGTTGGCGAACCTGTACAACATGACACACTTCTATTCCCTTTGCCACATGATATATGTTGTCGGGCTCAAGGCGAGTCTGTCATCCTTGTGCTAGCCCAACCTCTTTCTTGTTCCAGTGATGCCGACCACTAACTGGATTATCTCATAATCCCTGTCGCATGGCCATGATTATCTTGGTCGGATCACACGAGGGGCCCAGAGTATATCTCTCCTGATCGGAGGGGCAAATCCCATCTTGCTCGACCATGTCTCGCGACATGGGTCTAGACAAGCCCGAAACCTACCTTTGTAACTACCTAGTTACAGAGTAGCATTTGGTCGGCCCAAAGCAGGTCTGCCACCATCCCGAGTACATGCGCTAGCTCAGGTCTTTGGACATAGAACGTATGTTGTACTAGAGACTCACAGATGACATATCGCTGCGTCTCATAGTTTGGTCTGTCCGACTCGGACCTTATCTCGACTCGGATCCGACTACGTCGAATCCGACCAGATCCTTCTGAGTCCATATTATCCGGTTAGCATCCAATGCTCCATGGCTAGTGAGACCAAGCCATCGACCGTGTCATATGCTAGTCTAGTCGGCTGCGCGTCCACACGGCCCTTTCGACTAGGGGCCTTTTAGGACAGTCATCATAAAATGCATAGTCCCATAAACCAGTCATGTACTTGCTGATACACATCATTGATAATGTCCAAGGACTATCTTTATTCATAAACACATAGGAAATATCATCATACATGATTGCATGTAGGGCATATCTCCATCATTCTCCTACTGGATTGATAACCTTGGTTCTTAATTGAGGGAAATACTTATCTCTACTGGACTACTTCATCCTCTCCTCTTCAGGGACATCCCAACGCAACTCACAAGTAGCAGGAAGAATTTCCGGCGCCATTGCCGGGAGACATCACCAAAACCTATCAATTACCTTCGCACTAACTATCATCTACTTGCTCTTATATTTATTTGCCTTTTCCTCTTGTTTTCATCTCCCCCACTTCTAATTTTTTTACAAAAGCACAAAATATTTTTGTTTACTTGAGGTTGCTATCTTGTCTGAATTTGAAAAGTTTATTGTTGGAAGTGCTAGTGAAGATAGTGCTAGTGAGTATCTTGAGGAGAAACTTAATATTTTTTATATTAATCATGATCTTCCAGAATATGAAGCTTCCATAAATTTGAAGACTAAAATATATCGTGTGGGTAGTGGTAATATTATTGGGAAGAACATTATTCAAGAGTTCTTTAATTGCACTAGAGTCATATCTATAATTAGAGGATCTATTCTTGACAAAACAACCTGCTATGTGGATGCTATTGCCATGCTTGTTGTTAAGTTGGAGAGAATTTTTTGCATATTAATCCGGTCTTAAAGAAGATATTTTATGAACTTCCCAATATCGATGATCCTAAAATTAAAAATATTGAAACTATTATCCTTATGCATGAATTCGACTAGATAATTCGTGAAGCTAGGGAAATCTTTGCATTTTATAAACTAAATTTTGAGTATCCTCAGATAGAAGAAGTTCTTCATGACAAGGACACTATAAGTAGGTTGGAATCTGAGGATTATTTTGGGTATGGTGAAAATCTTAGGAGAAGAGTCCCTTATGCTGAAATTATTTAAATATTGTACGACCATAATTGTGATAAATTTGAGTGGATAACTAAGGTGATTCATGAAGGGTTTAGTGATGATTGCTTCAAAAACATGGCTAGAGGCCCTATCGATGATGCGATACATGTTTTCTATGAAGATGTCTAGTGTGATGATTCGAAGTTCGAAGTAATGAATGTTAAAATTATGGAACAAAGTCCCTTTAAATATTTAAGTTCTCCCACTAGAAAAGAAGAACATGAGAGTAGAGAACTAATGAGGAAAGGATTGGATGACTTGATCAAAAGGGATTTGGAAACTAAAGATGACAACACTTGAAACTATGTATTATGCCTAGCTAGGGGCGTAAAACAATAGTGCTTGTTGGGAAGCAACCCAATAGTTATCTTTATTTTTCCTTCTTCTTTTCTGTTTTTTGTGCTCACACAATTATGCTACTATTATTATTGTGTCTTTCTGTTTCAATTAGTGTTTGTGCCAAGTAAAGCCTTTGGGATGATTTCGTTGATAGTTCACTTGGTTCTGTGAAAAAATAGAAACTTTTACGCCCAGTATTGGAATTGTTTAAAATCACTGGAACATCATAAAATTCTGAGTTTTTTTACACATGATTGATATACAAATTGCCCATGTTTTCCTATTGTTTCAGAATTTTTGGAGTTACATAAGTATTGCGTTTGTCCAGATCATTATAGACTCTTCTTTTTTGACATATTCTGTTTTCGTTGCATAGTTTGGTTGTTTAAATGAATATATGGATTGTATCGGGGGTATAATAGGTCATGGGGAAGTTAGGATAAAGTAGGTATTAGGAAATAATAAAATATGAATGGGTTTACAATAGTCCCTAAAGTTTATGATTTGCTTGTTATACTAACGGATCTCACGAGGTTTTTGTTGAGTTTTGTGTGCTGAAGTTTTGAAGTTTTGGGCCATCGGCATGTTGGCTTCGGTGGCCAAGGTGGACATCGCCTCCCCTAGCCCATCATGCACTGGGGGAGGAGCAGCAGGCTCTGGAGTCACGCTGGCGGATGACAATCCGCTCAAGGAACTGCTGGGGACCACCCTTGGCGAACTGCGTAAGAAAAGACGCTTTATGAGTTTACCTTTGCTAAAGAAAACTTGTTGAATAAAAGGATAGGATATAAAGATGACGGCTTACCCTCGAGGTGTCGGTTTCCTCCTCCCCAGCGCGAGAAAGACATCTTCTTAGTCGCCAAAGAGATCGATTCTCTTCGGCGACTTGCCGGCGGCCCTAATCGAGGTCCTCCTCGGCCTCTTTGAGCCCTTGGGCTGCATGCCGGCTTTGGCGTCCTCTGACGCCATACTGTTCCCCTTCGGGGGGAAGTTCTCTTCTTCTTCCTCCTCCTCTGTGTTACCGTCATGAGCGGCAGAGGCGTGGGTCCCCTTGGACCGGGTAACCGAGGTCTCCCGAGTACGAGATCTCGCCTTGCCCTTTAGGGACTTCGTCCCTTTGGAGGCCACCACGTGCGGCTCCACGGTCAGGAGCGCAGTAAGATGGGGAGTCATTGGCTCTTCGGGTAGCGGGGCTAGGCATCGTACCATCTCCACCTAGGCTGACCACATCTATAAAACATCAAGCATAACGCCATCCTCGAAGCCGAGGTATTTCCCCTTCTTGGGGATCCTGTCCTTGGGCAGCTTAAGGAGCCGCATCCACATGGCTGCCAAGGTGGAGCGGGAAGAATGCGATGAGGGGGCCCATGTCCTCGTGCTTTTGCGCGCACATGGGGGTATCCCAAAGCTGGAGCTGAAGCATACAGCGGTTGAGCATGATGTTGATGATGTCGGCAAGCTGAAGGATCTTCTTGGTAGCCCACCATTTAATCTTTTTGATCATTGCCTACGCCTCCGCTGGGTTCCCAGGCGATGCCCTTCTCCCTCCAAGACTTGAGCTTCTTTGGGGGCCCAGCCGCAAAAGCCGGGCTACGGCCTTGCTAGGGGCGAGCGGTTCGGTGATGTAGAACCACTCCCACTGTCACTCCTTAACCATTTTGATGAAGGTTCCCTTGAAGCATTTGACCCCTGATTTTTGCTGATCATGGCCCCTCTGCACTCTGCGACATCGGAGCCGCTTGACCTCGGCTTGATTTCGAAGATCTTCAGCCATAGGCCGAAGTGCGGCTCGCAGTGGAGGAAGGCCTCACAAACTGTGATGAAAGAGGCGAGGTGGAGTATGGAGTTTGGGGCCATGTGGTGGAAGTTGAGGCCATAGTAGAACATTAACCCGTGCACAAAAGGGTGTAGTAGGAACCCTAACCCTCAGACTAGGTGTGGGACGAAGACTACCCGCTCCCCAGCGTTGGGAGCGGGCACTTGCTGGCCAACGGCTGGAGCATGGGCGGTGATGTCAGCGGTAAAATACCCTGCGTTGTGCAGCTCTTGGGTGGTGCCATCTATCACGAAGGAACCACCCCAGTGCCACTTGAGGGTTGATACGTCTCCAACGTATCTATAATTTTTTATTGTTCAATGCTATTATAGTATCAATCTTGGATGTTTTATATACGTTTACAAACAACTTTATATCTTTTTTTGGGACTAACCTACTAACTTAGTGCCCAATCCATTTGCTGTTTTTTTGCTTGTTTTTGACTTTGCAGAATATCATTACAAATAAGTCCAAATGCCACAAAACTTTTTGGAGATTTTTTCTGGCAATAAGAGACCCTCGAAGCTTTGGGAAGGAACGAGAAGACGAAGGAGTGGCTCACTAGGTACCAGGGCGAGCCAGGGGCCTGGGGCATGCCCTGGTGGGTAGTGGGGCCCACAAGCCTCTTCTTGACCTAACTCCGCCTCTATAAATTCCCAAAAATTAGAAAACCTATGAGGGAGTCCACAAAATACTTTTTCCGCCACCGCAAGCCTCTGTTCTCGAGAGATACCATTTGGGGACCCTTTGTGGCACTCTGCCAGAGGGGGAATCAATCATAAAACTTGCCTCCCCTCCGATGATGCGTGAGTAGTTTACCACAGACCTACTGGTCCATAGTTAGAAGCTAGATTGCTTCTTCTCTCTTGATGTTCTTCAATACAATGTTCTCCTTGATCTTCTTGGAGTTCAATCCGATGTAATTCTTTTTGCGGTGTGTTTGTTGGGTTCCGATGAATTGTGAGTTTATGATCAGATCTATCCATGAATATTATTTGGGTTTTCTCTGAACTCTTTTATGCATGATTAATATAGCTTCATATTTCTTCTCTGATTTATTGGTTTGGTTTGGCCAACTAGGTTGATTTATCTTGCCATGGGGAGGGGTGCTTTGTAATGGGTTCGATCTTGCGGTGCTCAATCCCTGTGACAGAAAGGGACATGACACGTATGTATCATTGCTATTAAGGGTAAAAAGACGAGGTTTATTCATACGTGTGTTTATCTTGTCTACATAAGGTCATCTTGCTTAAAGCATTACTCTATTTTTCCATGAACTTAATACACTAGATGCATGCTGGATAGCGGTCGATGTGTGGAGTAATAGTAGTAGATGCAGAATTGTTTCGGTCTACTAATCTCGGATGTGATCCCTATGTATTATCATTGACTTGGATATCGTCATAACTATTTGCTTTTCTATCAATTACCCAACAGTAATTTGTTTACCCACCGTATGCTATTTTCTCAAGAGAAGCCTCTAGTGAAAACTATGGCCCCTGGGACCATTGTTGCAATTTTCCTTTATTTATTTTATCTTATATTTTTTCAGATCTATCTATCAAAACCTATACAATTTAATCTTGCTTGTAACCATTGAGGGATTGACAACCCCTCTATGCGTTGGGTTGCAAGTATTTGTTGTTTGTGTGTAGGTGTTGCTTGGTTCTCCTACTGGATTGATAAGCTTGGTTTCATAACTGAGGGAAATACTTATATCTACCAGACTGCATCATCGTCTACTCTTCGAGGAAATCCTAACGCAGCTCACAAGTAGCAGGAAGAATTTCTGCCGCCATTGCCGGGGAGACATCATCAACATCTATCAAGTACGTACGCATAAACTTTCATCTCCTTGCATTTACTTTATTTGCCATTTGCCTCCCATTTTCTTCTCCCCCACTTCTAAAAAGTTTTTACAAAACTACAAAAATATTTTCCGTTTACCTTTTTGCTTGTTTGCTTCTTTGCTTGCTTTTATTGCCTTCATGTCAACACAAGAAAACAAAAAAAGAAACAAGAAAAGTAAAGACATATGGATCCTCATCCACTTGCTAATATTTTCAAAAGATCTAATTATGTTGAACCAATTGCTAGTAAGTTGAGTGCACTTGATTATCTCTATGAAGTTTTGCTTCAAAATCATGAATATGAAAATTGTGATGAAGTGTTGAAACAAGAAATTTATAAAGTGATTCATGATAGTTCCTTGAACGAAAACCATGATTGCAATGACATTATTATAAATTCTATTAATGTCAACTGTGTTAATGATATGCAAAACTACAAGTTTGGTGATGATGATTTTACTATTTCGATTACTTATTCCAACGACCATGATTGGGGTGATGATGCTTCTTATGATCTTGACATTTTATTTGAGACTCATGATGAATATGTTATTGGTAATAATGTTTGCAATAATATTTAAAGTGGGTTTGGAAGAGTGTCAACTTTAGGTAAAAATAATCCCACATATTTGGAGAGTGTTCAATCTTATTTTTTTTGCTAAAAGTGGGTTTGATGAGGTCATGACTTTACTTGATGTTAATCCCACTATCTTGGATCATTATAAAACTTTTATGCATGTGGATCATGAAGAGAAAATTTTATATGATATCTATATTGTTGAATTTGAGTATGATCTTACATGTAATTATTATGAGAGAGGAAAATATGGTTGTAGAAATTTTCATGTTACTAAATTACCTCTCGTTATGTTGAGATTGTCAATGTTTTTTTCCTCTCCTCTGCATATGCTAGATATTTCTTCTCTTAATAATTTGTTTGCTTATAAAATTCCTATGCTAAGGAAGTATGTTAGACTTAAATATGTTTGTCACATGTTTTATGATGCTCTCTTTGTGTTTCAATTATTATCTTTCATGTGAGCATCAATAAAATCTCAAGCCTATCTTGATGGCTATAAAGAAAGAGCTTGTTGGGAGACAACCAAATAGTTTATTTTCTATTTTCTTGTGTTCACACAATTATGCTACTGTTATGATTGTGTTTTTATGTTTTAATCAGTGTTTTTCCCAAGTAAAGCCTTTAGGATCATGTTGGATGATAGTTGACTTGATTCTGTGAGCAAACAAAGGTTTTGCGTCCAGTAGCAGAATTATCAAAATTTGGTCGGACGTGGAAAAATTCTGATTTTTTACACATAATTGATATACAAATTGCCCACGTCTTCCTAAGTTTTCAGAAATTTTGGAGTTACATAAGTATGAGATCAATTCAGGTTTCTACAGACTGGTCTATTTTTGACAGATTCTGTTTTCATTGCATTGTGTGCTTATTTTGATGAATCTATGGATTGTATCTAGGGGTATAAGCCATGGTAAAGTTAGAATGTATTAGGTACAATGCAATAACAAAATATGAGTCGGTTTGCAATAGTACTTAAAGTAGTGATTTATTTTCTTATACTAACAGATCTCACGAAGATTTTGTTAAGTTTTGTATGATTGAAGTTTTCAAGTTTTGGGTGAGATCACGATGGATGAAGGAATAAGGAGTGGCAAGAGCCTAAGCTTGGGGATGCCCGAGGCACCCCAAGGTAATATTCAAGGACTCCCAAGCAACTAAGCTTGGGGATGCCCCAGAATGCATCCCCTCTTTCTTCTAACGACCATCGGTAATTTTATTTGGAGCTATATTTTTATTCGTCACATATCATGAGTTTTGCTTAGAGCGTCATGTATGATATGAGTCTTTGCTTTGTTTGCTATTTAGTTTTCCACAATCATCCTTGCTTGACACACCTATTTGAGAGAGCCATATGTTATCATGATTTGTTAGAATTGCTCTATGTGCTTGACTTAAAAAAATTAGCTAGGCAATTGCTCGATGTGCTTCGCTTAAATCTTTTATAGCACGGTGGTGATTAAATTTTGAAGAAATACTTGAACTCTCATGCTTCACTTATATTATTTTTACAGTTGATATGATTATGTTTTAAAGAAATGCACTCTCATGCTTCACTTTTACTATTTTGAGAGTTGATATATGATTTTTTTGAAGAAGTATTTGTGCTCTCGTGCTCCACTTAAATCTTTTTGAGAGTTGATAATAGCAATGGTAATTTGCACGAGATATGAATTTGGTCCCAAAGTGATGAATATTCAAGAGGGATATAATAAAAACTTTCATGAAGATCATTGGATATTATAAACTTGATTCCTTGCAATAGTTTTGCGATATGAAGACAGTGATATGTGAGTCATGTTGGTGAGTAATTATGTTTTAGTAAGAATATTGGTGTTAAGGTTTGTGATTCCCTATGAAAGCATGAAAGTCAATAGTCCCTAGGTAATTTTTGTTTCTTTGCTGGTCGCTTCTCAATCTATTTGCTAGCCTTCATTTGTACTAAGTGGGAATGCTGCTTGTGCATCCAACTCCTTAAGCCAAAGTTATGTCAAATGAGTCCACCGTACCTACCTACATGAGGTATTTCCATGCTATTCCAAGTAAATTTGTAGGTACCAACTCTAATATTCAAAATGAATTTATGTTTTGTGTTCCCGTACCGCTCATGAAGCAGCAGGGGGTGGCCAATATTTTCCATGCTAGGTATCTTATTCTGAAGATGAGTGTTTATTCACTTGTCATTGCATGGTAGGTAATAGGGATGCCCAGTCCCGAAATGATTTTTGTATATGTTGTTAGTAATAAATTCCTTGAAAGTGTTTGTATGGAAGGCACCCATGGATACGGCTAGCCATGGATTGTGGGAGAATGGTGGGAAGGAAATAAACTTTACTTTTTGTTTGGGAACTGCCTATGATTTATCTAGCATGGAAGATATTGGGAATTCTCGGTCATTTTTGTTGATCAGAAAAGCATGCCTCCCAAAATAATTTTATCTCTCAATTTAAGCTTTGAGCTCTAGCACCTCTACAAATCTCTACTTCCCTCTGCGAAGGGACTTTCTATTTACTTTTATGCAATTTTCATTTTAAATTTGAGTCTCCATCTTCTCTTATAAAGAACCAACTAGGGAACACTATTGTCATACATGTACACTGGATGTAGCTAATATTTGAGTGTGTTTCATGAATGGATCAATGATTGATCATAATGGGCTAGGGATAACTTTCTTTAGCGTTGATATTTTGAAAGACATCATTGCTTGTTGATATGCTTGAGTATTGATGTTTTCATGTCAAATTATATACTATTGCTTTGAATCATTCAAGTCCAAATGTCCATGCTATAAAAGAAAAGATTATGTGATGAATATGATAGGTAGCATTACGTACTCGAGGACGAGCAGGAATTAAGCTTGGGGATGCTTGATACGTCTCCAGCGTATCTATAATTTTTTATTGTTCCATGCTATTATAGTATCAATCTTGGATGTTTTATATACATTTACAAGCAACTTTACATCATTTTTTGGGACTAACCTACTAACTTAGTGCCCAGTGCTAGTTGCCGTTTTTTGCTTGTTTTTGACTTTGCAGAATATCAGTACCAAACGAAGTCCAAATGCCACGTAACTTTTTGGAGATTTTTTTTCTGGCAATAAGAGACCCTGGAAGCTTTGGGAAGGAACGAGAAGATGAAGGATTGGCCCACTAGGAACCAGGGTGTGCCAGGGGCCTAGGGTGCAACCTGGTGGGCAGTGGGGCCCACAAGCCTTAGTTTAACCTAACTCTGCCTCTATAAATTCCCAAAAATTAGAAAACCAACGAGGGAGTCCACGAAATACTTTTTCCACTACAGCGAGCCTATGTTCTCGAGAGATCCCATGTGGGGACCCTTTCTGGCACTCTGCCGGAGGGGAATCAATCACGGAGATGCTCTACATCAACATTGCCTCCCCTCTGATGATCCGTGAGCTGTATTTTACCACAGACCTACGGGTCCATAGTTAGTAGCTAGATGGCTTCTTCTCTCTCGATGTTCTTCAATACAATGTTCTCCTTGATGTTCTTGGAGTTCTATCCGATGTAATTCTTTTTTGCGGTGTGTTTGTTGGGATCTGATGAATTGTGAGTTTATGATCAGATCTATCCATGAATATTATTTGGGTTTTCTCTGAACTCTTTTATGCATGATTAATATAGCTTCGTATTTCATCTCTGATTTATTGGTTTGGTTTGGCCAACTAGATTGATTTATCTTGCCATGGGAAGAGGTGCTTTGTAATGGGTTCGATCTTGTGGTGCTCAATCCTAGTAATAGAAAGGGACATGACACGTATGTATCATTGCTATTAAGGGTAAAAAGATGGGGTTTATTCATATGTGAGTTTATCTTGTCTATGTCATGTCATTTTGCTTAAAGCATGAATCTATTTTTCCATGAACTTAATACACTAGATGCATGCTGGATAGCGGTCGATGTGTGGAGTAATAGTAGTAGATACAGAATTGCTTCGGTCTACTAATCTTGGACATGATGCCTATGTATGATCATTGCCTTGGATATCGTCATAATTATTTGCTTTTCTATCAATTGCCTAACAGTAAAAAATTTACCCATCGTATGCTATTTTCTCAAGAGAAGCCTCTAGTGAAAACAATGGCCCCGGGGTCTATCTTTACCATATATAAAATCCTAAAAATACCTTGCTACAATTTTCTTTTCTTTATTTTATTTTGTATTTTTTTTCATATCTATCAATCAAAACCTATACAATTTAATCTTGCTCATAATCGTTAAGGGATTGACAACCCCTCTACGCGTTGGGTTGCAAGTATTTGTTGTTTGTGCGCAAGTGGTGTTTACATAGTGTTGCTTGGTTCTCCTATTGGATTGATAAGCTTGGTTTCATAACTGAGGGAAATACTTATCTCTACTGTACTGCATCATCCTCTCCTCTTCGAGGAAATCCCAACGCAGCTCACAAGTGGCAAGGGTGTTGGTCATGGCTGGTGGAGAAGGTTGGACTCGCTGGTGGGAAAGGGTGTGGGATCAGATCTGGGCGCTGGAGCTAGATGAGGTAGTAGATGGGGAGAATTGGAGCGTGGTTAGTTACACTGCCCTTCCTTTTGCTCTTATAGGCCAGTGAAAGGCCAAAAGTCCCCCCCCCCACAGCGCCAATAAAAACGCCACTCTCATCAGAGATGCCATTAAGCATATGGGGGGGGGGGGAATCTTGATGATATCCCTGAGAAAACGGGCACGATTTCCACCTCGATGGGATGTGCCAGTAAAAAGGCTGCCTCGGGCTGCAATTTGGGGGAAGCAGTAAGTGCTCACCTGTCATGGGGTGAGTCATTTAGATAAAGTTGTTAGACTAACTGGGACTATTCACACCAAGATGGTTGGCCTTCAAGGCTAAGTTATCTGATCTCTTCGGGCAGATAATACAAGTTCGGTTCAGCCTCGGCTGACATCGCTCCTTTAAAGGGGTGATCCAAGGATTATAAGGTGGAACTCGTCTGTCGAGCCAAGGACTCCGGATCCGAGGTTGTTATTGTCAGGAAGGACATCCTCGGCATAGAAGACCAGTTCAGAGGCTTCTGTCATTGTCCTAGATAAGGGGGTACTAACCCAGCCCGCCCATTCTCCTTTGGTTTGGCCGGTGGACCCTCATTCATGGTCAAGATGACTTCAGAGGCCCTACACAGGAGGTGTGATCAAGACTACCTCCACCGAAGAGTTGACGTACACTCCAAGATCTCTGCCGCCGCCTTGCTCCTAGATACTGACCTTGTAACCATAGATACCCTCTCTGGCATGTATATAAGACATAGGGTTTAGGCAGTAGAGGGGACATCAACACAAAATCATTCACCTAACCCTAGAGTTAGACCACACATTACGATCTCGAGGTAGATCAACTCTATATTTGATACATCTTCATCAATATAAATAAGGGCAAGACATAGGGGTTTACCTCCATCAAGAGGGCCCGAACCTGGGTAAATATCGTTTCCTTCATTCCTGTAACCCTCGATTCGAGATCCATGGCTCGGGACCCCCTACCCCGAGGTCTAACGGTTTTGACACCAACACTACCGACATGGCATTTCCTTAGCCAATCTGACATATATTGCCATGCAACTTCCACCGTTTCGTCATTATGACACACATCATCATTGTCATATTGTGCATGATCATATAACTGACATAGTATTTGTGGCTCAGCCATTGTTCATCATAATCATACATGTTATGCTAGCATCATTGCACATCCTGGTACACTGCCAGAAGCATTCATATAGAGTCATATGTTTTAGTTTTATCGAGATGTAATATTGAGTTGTAAGTAAACTAGTAAAAATGCCCGTACATTGCAACGGGAGAAAAAAATCATGCATCTAATTCAATGAAAAAAATTCACACCACCAATCCAATATGTATGTCTCAATACCCCCACATGTCAATTCCGAGTTCCAGACCACCGCACGACACACATATCATTGAACGCAAGGGAATGTTCGGAACTGAAAAATCTATTCTCCTTGAGCTGGATGTTAGGGCTGCCCTCTACAAGCTACAACATGCACCCGGTCTCATGCATTGTATTGCAATCACAGAGAGAGGCCATCGAGGAAACAGGCATCATGAGCGGGGTGTTGTCAGCGTGCATTGTTGGGATATGGAAGGCAGCGTGGAGGGATGGGCTAAGCGGTGCAATGACAACCGGGCAGGTAGGAGGTGACACAGTGGAGAGCATATCATTAGCAGGGTGGTTGTGCGGGCTAGAGATTCATCCCCATTCATCTCCAACTAAATCACTACGAGAAAATTAGGCCTATTTACATGGCCCTTACAACCATAACATCTGATGGAATTGAGCTTTACACATTGGATGGATTAACTTGTTTGTGCTTACACAAATAGTAAGGAATTCCATATGTGTACGGATACATAGCCTGGATTTATATTCTTTAATTATCTTGCAAAAATGGTTAGCATAAGTAGATTCAGCTTCTAAAGAAAATATAATAAATTGTTTAAGCCAAGGTGGTTCATCTTCTCAGTGCCAAACGAAGCTTGTGCGAAAATTATGTATGTTCAAAATAACAATACCCTTGTAGCAATTTTGTGTTCAGAAAATTGAGATTCCATTCATACATCATGTGATACATACGCTCCAGGATTAGCGGATGGACTCTGTCCACTGCTCGCACTCAGCAACATTACATGAGCTTTAGCTAAAAGATGAGCACAAATATTTTCTACTCTGCATCAAACAAACTCCACGTGAATATTACCCATACACATGTCTATTACACGTAGCTTTTTTTACTACCTCCGCACAATTAAGCTCAATAATTACATTGTTCAAATCTTGATTTAAGTACCATCTCCATTGTCATACTCATATGCGCCGCTAATAACTAAGCTAGAAGAGGATCGGCTTACCGCTCCGACACCACCTATATACAAGCACCCACTTCTCCTACTCCTTTACTTGCTTATTATCAGCAAGAAAATAATGCTTGCCAAGTCCTCTATAGCATGACACACCCTCCTGGGCAACTACTTTGGATTCTAGAGTGCCTCACCTCTGCTCATACAACATTCTAAGCCACATACATAGGTGCTTTTCCTATAGGGAAGATACTATATTTAAGATCCACAAATTCAGATGACCAGGAAATCTACCCATTTCCTTTCAGAGGAAAGTGGCCATGAGAAATCACAATTCTGTTACAGCTCCCTCATTACCTCTTTAACATAAATACAACCCCAAAAATAGTGATAAAAGCTTCCCCTGAAGCAATACAGACAGCTTACCAGATCTTCACTCTTTCTACTTTATTAAGCTCATCTCCAACAACAATACTATGAAGACAAATACACCAAAAATAGATTTTTACACACACCAAGCTAGCATCATATCCATCCCCACACACATCATGCTAACATCAGACCCAAACATGAGAGAGCGGAGATGAGATAGCAAGGCCAGCACACGGGAGCAATGTCGCTGTAACGGAAGGCCGAGGGTCACAATCGCGAGCAGGAGGAGTAGGGCAGGGGTGCTGCTGTGCCCTCAAGGCGAGGCAGATGCTGACGGGTACGTCATGGGCTCGCGGCAGACCGGCGATGGCAGCCGACATGGGCAGGGGCGGGGTGCAGTTGTGGGGTGGATGCGGAGGGCGTGGATGTCTATAGAAGCACAACGGGCGGAGATCAAAGGTGATGACAATCTTTGCATCATGAACGTTTGGATAATATTATCTGATAAAAGAAAACACAACACAAAGATTATGCCAACAATCTATAAACAAAGATCTTGATTCTACACATTGTAATTTTGATCCTAGTTTTACAATTAAGTTTAGGGGTTCAAACATCCAAGCTCTAGATCAATACTTATCCAAGCTCTAGAGTAAATCAATATAATTAAGTTTTGTGTGGGAATTTTGGGTCGTGTGCAGCATAACCCAAACCGACACAACACATGATGGCTGTTAAATCTAATTGATGAATTTCATTTGCATACCTTTGAGTCGCTGACTAATAGGGTGCCATTATTCTTAGATAGATTACCCATGTGCCACCTTGAACGGAAACATCATAAAACAAAACACAAGACACCACAACAATTTATATTTATCAAAGAACAAAGAATGGTACAAAACTAAAACAATAAATTTGGTCTCATACGATCGATATTAAAAAAAGAATTGTTTCAATCATAAAATACTGAGACACAAATTAGAATTAGCATAGTTTGCAAACCAGGATTGCTTATCAAGTACCGCCAGTTGCTTAAACATTGACATATGTGTGCTATCATCTCCTGAATTTACCTAACAATGATAGGCTAAGAGCAGTGATCATTTCCATTAGTGTTTACAAATAAAAGAATTGACCGCATGATCGTGTTTCCTAGAAAACCATGCAAAGGGTTGGCAGATAGCAAATTCCTAAATTAAGATCTCTAACAACCCTACCATATTGTTCATGTACAACTTCAAATCTAGACAAAATATGACAATAAGAAAAAAGGAAAATACATCTAGAAAGGATAACTCAAATTGCACTATAGTCGATTAGAATAACATACATGTGCCCATGGTCTGCCATCAAAATTAGCTAATTCGACAGGCGTTTGCTGAATTTCTTGCGCCATCCAAATCACCCTCTTTCTATTATATTCCTATGTTCCACCAACTCTAAATTCCACTTCTACTATAGTTAATGTGCATTCTTACAATCTCGGCGTGGAGCTGACAGTCTATGGGACAATGCTACCCCTTTCTGCTTTGGCGAGGGGGGTGCACTCAATGCAAAGAGCAAGAACAACAAGAGGCGTTGTAGTTTTTACCCAGGTTCGGGCCGCTAGGAAGCGTAAAACCCCACTCCTTCTTTGGTGTATTGAATGTATGTATGCACAAGTACACGGAGCGCTCTCCCCCGGCAAGTTGCAAGGAGAGGGCAGCTACACAGATACGTATGCGTGGGGTTGCAATGGGTTCGAACCCTTCCAAAGGTTGCCCTGGCCCTCCTTTTATAGCTCAAGGGGTTACCACAGTGGCAAAAGGGTCATTACAGGATGATTAGATAGAAACAGTGCTGACATACCTAACTCTGCTAGTTAGGACAAAATGCATTAAATGCATCGCTAGGTGCCGTGAGGAGGAGAAGCCCCGAGAAGGATGAGGCACCCCTTGCCCAACTACCTCCTATTAGGTTGACACGCCATTAGGATGGGTGTCGATAAAGGTTATCTGTTTCCCAGCGAGCTGACACGTATAGGCGAGCTCCACCGCACCGCTTGCGGGCTCGACACCTCATCAAAATGGCTACTAGCTGGCTGGTGAGGTGGAGCGCCGGTGGTTTGGCGAGGATATGCTTGCCACAAGGCTTGCCGGGTCTTCATCTTGTCGGCCCGGCTTTGCCAGCAGGGATTGCTTCGATGCTTGTGTTGCTCTTGGTCTTCTTAACTTGCTCTTTGATCTCTCAAAGAGTTGTTCCTTCTAACTAGGAAACCTTCAATAGGACTTTAGCTTGGTGGGGGAGCTGCTACTTGTCTCTGCATAAGTCAGGGTGTTATGCATCCATGTTTAATACACCGACAGGAGCCCCCAGGCATCAAATACACGTGCTGCCGGGCACTGTTGGGCGAGGCCCAAACAATGCACAGACAAACGACGTTGATTTGGGTGGAATGATGCCAATACTTTGGAATCTGCTTTGCTTTTTCATTAAGCTAAACTTAGAGCGAGCCCCTAGTTTCTTCCTGGCATTCGCGTCTTACAAACGGCTTCTGTTGTCATGCCAGAAACCAGGGGCACGTGCGAACGTGGGTCGCCACTAGCTTCGGAGTGGGCAAGCCCACGATCATACATGGCTTGGGGTAACTGCCATCTCTGCCATCACTCCCTCCTTTACTGTAACTCCCCCCATGACGCGCATTAGGCGCGGGTCATGGGATTGGCGCAGAAGGGCGGTCGTGGTGGTAGTGCCTTGATCAGAGGATCCAGGATGCCGGATTGGCGAGACTGGGCAGTCCATGGAGTAAAGCACCTGCCAGCAATGCAGGGCATGGGATTGGTGGAGTGGGGCGGTCGCCCTAGGGTTGTGGAGAGCCAACACCCGCGTCTATCGGCGTGGAGCCGGTGATCTATGGGGCAGGGCTGCCCCTTTGCTGGTTCGGCTAGGGGTCAGTTGACGTGAAGAGCAAGCACACCATGAGATTCCACAGTTTTTACCCAAGTTCAGGCCGCTGAGAAGCGTAAAACCTTACTCCTGCTTTATGTATTGGGTGAATGTGGAAGAAAATACACGGAGCGCTCTCCCCCAGCAAGTCGCTAGGAGAAAGCACCTGCACGGATATCTGTGCATGTGGGTTGCCAAGTTTTGAACCCTTGTAAAGGTTGCCCTAGCCCTCCTTTTATAGGTCAAGGGGTTACCACAGTAGCAAAAAGGTCATTGCAGGGTGATTAGACTGATGCAGATCTATCATACCTAACTCTGCTAGTTAGGATAAAAGTGCATTAAATGCACTGCTAGGTGTCGTGTTGAGGGTGAACCCCGGCAAGGGTGATGCACCGCTTATCCACCTACCTCTTATTAGCTTGACACGCCATTCGGATGGGTATCAATAAAGGTAATCATCATCCCCAGCAAGTTGACACGCATGGGCTGCCTCCACCTAATCACCTGCAGGCTCGACACCTCGCTGATCAGCGACCAGCTGGCCAAAGAGGTGGAGCGCTGGCGTTCGGCGAGAAGTCCGTGCTTCGAGGGTTTGATGGGCCGCGACTTGCCGGCTCACTTTTGCCGGGGTCGGTTTCTTCCCTCTTGAATCCCGCGGCTTGCTCCATGCCTTGGTCTTCTTAGTGCGCTTCTTGATCTCACAAAGAGCGGCTTCTCTGGTTTGGTTGTGTATGGAACTTGATGCATGCCAAGGGAACTGCAATATGTCTATGCATAAGTCAGGACAGCAAACGCCCATGTTTGTTGCACCGACAGGACCCCCAGGCCTAGACCACACGTGTTGCCGGGCATCATTGGGCTAGGCCCAAATGATGCACAGACTCATGTATTGTTCTTGCTGGGAATGGTGTTGTGGCTTGAGATTTTCTTTGCTTCCTCATCAACCTAGGTTTGGGCCAGCCCCTAGCTTCATCCTGGTATCTTCGGCGTTTGGCCGATGTAGGCTGTTTGCGTCGAAAACCAGGGGCGCAAGCGCACATAGGAGGCCGTTAGGGTGCCCGCGCGTGTTTTGGGGTAACTGCCATTTCTGTCATCACTTCCCCCTTTAATGTAGCCTTCCCCTCTTTCCCATGATGCGGATTATGCTCAGGATGTGGGATTGGTGCAGAAGGGCAGTCGTGGTGGTAGTGCTTTGATCAGAGGAGTTAGAGCACGGGATTGGCCAAGCTGGGCGGTCGACGGAGCAAGATGCCAGCCAGGGATGCAGAGGGTTGGATTGGTGGAGCGGGGCGGTTGCCCCTGGGTAGTGGAGAGCCAGCCCACTTGCTCCCCGCTATAAAAGGAGGGGTGTCAGGACAGCGACGCTCATCCACCTTCTTCTCCTTCCTTCCCTTGCTACTGCTTCTACCATGGCGAGAGTAAGAGGCCGGGCTCATGCTTCGGCCACGGCGGCGAGAGCTTCTCCTCGACACCATCCTTCAACTTTGGCTGCGTCCGTAGAGGCCGGTTCCAGCACGCGAGGTGGGGCCGCGGGGCGAGGTCGGGGTTGACGCAGTGCCTGCTGTCGAGGCGGATTGTGCAGCGCGCTTGTTGTTTCTCCTTCAACTGCTCCGTCCCCGGTAGAGGGTCATACGAGGGACACGATGCTTGAGTTCATCATTGAGCTGCGCAATCCTCCCTGTAGTCGCCTGCGGCTCCCCTGCCCTTTCATTAGGGTGATGGAGATTGATCAGCCGCTCGGGCTATGGCTGCGTGTGAGCGGTTGCTGTAATGGCGCCGTGTGGGCGATTGTCGAGTTCCCCAAGCCTCGCGTCATGTTCCTCAGGCGCAGGTGGAAAACCTTCCACCGCGCCAGTCGGGCCCATGAGACTGGGGGTACCCAGGCCCGTCTGCCTGCGGCCCAAGGCACGACGCCCGGTGCGAGCCCAGTATGACCCATCATCAAGGCTTCAAGAGCAAGACCCTCGCGAGCGCCCCTGCTTCGTGAGGCACACGACGACAAGCTACCCACGGGCTCTCGAGGCCTTGTGCTAGGCGGCATCCCCAAGCTACCTCCCGAGGCCCTCTCACAGGCGGATACTCCGAGCACTACAAAAAAAATACACTTCCGTGATGATACATGTTTGTCACAGTAGGTACTTTTTCTGTCATGCATGTAAATCCAAGACGATTTTATGACAGAATCAAGATAGTCATACCTGTGCTGTCGTAGAAGTGTTCCATGACAATACCAAAATTATCATCATGGAAGTGTCCACTTCCAAGATGATATATGGCACGTCATGGAAGTGCTTTTGTCAAGGGTAACTGACACATGGTATCCATCGTAACGGGTCGCCGTTAAGCTATCGGGTTCTGGTTTGGATCCGATAACCCGTTAACAACCCGGACCAATGGGGATTTTCCACGTGTAAAATTCTAATTCGCCCATGGATCCATGTGTTGGCCCAGCGTTGGGACAGTTGTCATCCAGTGAATGGACGGGACGCGCCTATGATACGTCGACACGTGGCTCGGCCCAACAGTGGCCTATTCAGGTCAAAAGGCCGGCCCATTTGACCTGGTCAAAAGGTAATGGCTAGCCCACTTAAAGCCTGCTAGCGGCCTGTTCGCATATAGCTCATTTACAGCCCGCTAACTCACGACCCATTATGGCCTATCCGAATTAGGCCCAGTAGCATCATCTGGGCCGTCCAATATGATTCCAGCCCATTGTAACTTCCGGCCCATGTATGGCCCATGATGTCTTTCGGCCCATATGAGGCCCTTTGTTACTCTTGTCCCATTAACGGCCCGTGGTGAAACTGTCCTGTAATGAATAGTGTATCGCTTTATACCCATTAACGACCCATTATTCCATTGGGCCGTTTCCAGCCCGTGTTATCATTTGGCCTTCTCAGGGCCCATTTATTCTTGGGCTGATTTGCAGCATTCGATTACTTATGGTCCATTACTGGCATGTTCCGGTTGTGGGCCAAATTCAGCCAGTGGTTAAAGTTGGCCCATTTGTGGCCCGTTAATCCGTTGGGCCGTTTTCATAGCTTCATCAAATACGACCGATTAACGACGACCCGTTATGGTCGGCCCATGAACGGACGATTCCAACTCTAGCCCGTTTACGGCCCATAATGCGGTCCATTATTGGCCCATGTTTGGCCAATCGATCATACGGCCCGTAGAAGGCCAATTGATTCTACGGCCCCTAGAAGGCCCATTGTTTCTACGGCCCGTAGAAGGCCCATTGTTTCTACGGCCCGTAGGTGGCCCATGGTCACTACAGTTAATATGTAGCCCATGGTTATTGTGGCCTAGTTTTAAAAAATAGGCTATTGCGTCCACTAGCAAACCGCAGAAAAAGAACTGCACTGACTACAAGCAAACAAATAAATAAGACAACAAGGAAATAAATAAGCAAGCAACTTACGCTAGGCTATCACGGCTATTACACATATTACATCCACTGGGCATCAAAGTTCGCCACCAGTGCAAATATGGGGAACAAAGCAGGATATTACATACACTGGTTGCCAAAGTTGGCGACCAGTGCAAATAAACGCCGCACCAAAACAAGTCCAGCCCTGAAACCACTTCACAAGAGCTCAAGAAACAATATCCTGGGTATCCACCATGCTGGCAAGACGCTTAGCAAGCTTATTAGCTTTCTCTTGTTTGGCGCTTAAATCCTCCAGCGCTTGTTGTTGCACCAGAAAGTATGCATATGAATTCTGTAGGGACTTCCTCAGTCCTTCGCCTTCCTGTCGCAGCACATCTGATCGATGTCTTTCAACTTAAAGTTGAGACTCAAGAAGCCAAACTGATTCAGGCAGCGAGTTCGAAGAGCTGGTGCCAGCAGTAGTGGCCAGTAACTCGAACACTACATCAAGACAGGACTTTGGGGTTGTCTCAGTGACTTCAATATAGTTTTTATCAGCTTTCTTGGAGACCAACAGGGATATCTCACTATCTTGAACCTTATCTGCATTACTTCCTTTACCATTGCATAACGGGGTACTCTTCTCCAATATTTTGTCTGCATTCTAAAAGAGAAACAAGCAGACAGATCACGGGTTTACCATGTTGTATATGAAACTCATTTTGGTAAACCAGTTCAGTAGTAAGGTGGACAGGATAACAGCATGAAACAAACATATATCTATGTAGTATGGTCACTGTATGGTCTATATCATTCTAGTTTATGTTTCCAAATCAAGATAGAGACAGTTCAAACATATATGTTTAAGAAAAAAGCAGCATAGATAGAATATAAGTGTGGGAAACTACACAGCAATAACAACACTTGTAATGTGCATGGCATGAGAACATAACTGTTTATTCAATTGAAACTAAAATCAACATAGAGCACGTTATAACAGCAAACACGTTAAAGAAACAGGTTTAAAACATACGTGTTGCGCCATTGGAGTTTCAATTGCATCATTCAAATTTAAAAGTAGTTGGTATGAGTAAATACAGTGATGCAAGAGCAAAGGAGTATGAACCATAGCTATGGAACCTGACCTGAGAACAATTCTTCTTCTGCTTTAAGCATTGACTTGGGGTTCGGAGTGGTGGTCCTTGTGCTTTGAGCACTGCAGTTGCCTTACTAACTGCTCGTGTTTGGGTGCTCTATGGTGGAGACGGTGCTGTGTCAACTGGAACTGGGTTACTATCTGCTAGGGTTGGGGTTAGAAGGTGTGTAGCTGGTTCTCTGTCCAACTGTGTAGGGGTACAATCTGCGTGAGTCTGGGTTATGTGTGGTGGGGCTGGTTCTTGGGCAAGTACAACCGTGGTTCTATCTGCATCGACGGGTAGCACGATCTTTTCTGAAGACCGTGTTTTTACTCCCATAGAAAATGCCATCACCCCCTCCAATTCAAATGGCTGATAAACAAGAAAAGTAATTGAATGTACATACATTGTAAGATAGACAGGTGCAATGGATAGTAGGGAAGAAAACAAGGCATGAAATAATTCACATTTATGTTGTCTAACCAAACAGGATAGCATGATATAATTTCACATATATGATGGCTAATTAAACAGGATAGCATGACACAATTCCACATATATGATGGCTAACTAAACAGGATAGAATGACATACTTCAAAATATGATGACTCTGTAAACATGATGACATGATATAAGTATACGATGTGTCTATTAAAGTGGTTGGCATGCCATAATTCACAAAAATGCTGTCGATGGAAACAGGATGAGATGATATGACCATATTATGTCTTTAGAAAATGGATTAGCATGCCATAATTCAGATACATGCTGTCTATGTAAACATCATGGCATGATATAATTCAAATATATGATTTATATACTAAGCAACTGAGCAGAGGGCAATCACATATATAATGTGTCAACTAAGGAGATGGCATTCAAAATTGTGTATATGATGTAAAAATTAAGCATTGCAAGACAACATATGCATGATATGAGTAATATAACCCTGCCAAGTTTGAGCATACACCTCAGGGGGAAAATAGGACTGGTCATCTGCCTCTGAATCCTCCTCTGAGGAGCTATCTGTAACCAACAAGATATTTGCTTCAACAGGTAGCATTATCTGCTCTGAAGACCTTGTTTTCACTCCAGATTTCTCCATCACCAATTCAAATGGCTGACGCACAGGAAGAGCAGTTGAATATTGTTGACAAATGGAATGAGTAATACAAAAAAATGATGGCATGATATAATTCACATATATGACGCTTGGCTAAACAACATGGCATTGCATAATTCACATACATAATGCCTTGCAACAAGATAGCATTACATAATTCACATATATAATGTCTTGCAACAAGATGGCATTGCAAAATTCACTTATATGGTAATTAGACACTAAACAGGTGGCATTCACACAAAGCATGTCTAAACTAAGCAAATGACATGCCAATGCAAGACACCATATGCACGATATGAGCAATATAACCCTGCCAAGTTAGAGCATGCACCGGGGGGGGGGGGAATACTACTGGTCATCTGTCTCTGAATCCTCCTTTGAGGAGCTATCCGTAACCAGCAAGACATGCGCTTCGTCAGATAGCATTATCTGCTCTGAAGACCTTGTTTTCACTCCAGATTTTTCCATGACCATGTCGAATGGTTGATGCACAAGAAGAGTAATTGAATGTACTAAAATTGTTGACAAATTTAATACGTAATAAAAAAGGATGGCATGATATAATTCACATATAAGATGACTGGCTAACCAGGATGGCATTGCAAAATTCACATATATGATGCCTGGCTAAACAAGATGGCATTGCATGATTCACATATATGATATAGAAACTAAACAGATGGCATTCACACAATGCATGTCCAAACTAAGTAGATGACATATTTTACGTATAAAGTAAGCAATGCAAGGCACCATATGCATGATATGACCAACATCAGCATGGCAAGTTTGAGCATAAGACCTTAGGGGGTAAATAGGAGTGGTCTGCTCCCTCTGAATCCCCCTCTGAACAGTTATCTTCCTCTTGATTACAGTCTGGAATGGCGAGAGGGGGGTTGCTTTTGCGCCGACCATGGAGCGACGTCGGCACGAAATTTTATTGCCACGCAAGGCTCGTCTCTTTTGCTATACATGTTCAGTACCATTGTGTACAATAACTGACATGCATAGGAATAAAACATAGTGAGATTATGTAAGGAGTGCATGCACAAATTCAGAGTGATGGTAGCAAACTGTGCATAGACCCAAAACCAATGATAGCAGGCAGATAATAGCTTCAGTTAAAAAATACAGATAATGGCTCCTTTAATGTTTGTTTCCACTCAACATGAAACTCATAGTAGACACCCGAGATTAACCAGATAGTATTGATTGCTGCCCCAATATGTACCCCACAACCATTTAAAAACTCAAGTTTGAGCATTAGTTTGGACCTGACTCATAGTCTAATCGGTGAACAGGATGATAAACTAGCATGTCATCATATTAAGCGATGCATAACGAAAGCAGACACAAAAGAGTGCGACCTCTCTTGCGGACCCGTGTAGTCCTCAAGGTCATCTCCTCAGTTGATGATGCTAATGCAATTGTCATGGCTGCCGACGGTGGGGAAGACGATCTGAGGCAGTGAAAGACAGTTTGTAGGGCGGATCCCTACTGTGGTGAACCCGTCCGTCGTTGGAGCAGCTGAGCTGGGGTGGACCACAGCGCAGCAGGAGCGAGACAAACCACACAAGGTTTTCTTTGACACATATCTGTAACAGAAGTAATTCTGTAAGGGCTTGTTTGAATTGGTGGATTCTAACAATGCAGGGATAGGAAATACACAGGAATACGATAGGAATGCACGTGCGAAATAGAGAATTTAAAAACACATGATTTCTGCCAATCTAGGTGTTTGGTTCACAAGAATTGGAAGATCACAGGATGCAAAGAAGCATGGTGAGATTAAGTCAAACCACAAGAAAATGTACGGTTATAATGCTATTATGCTACTATCTCTTAGTCTTGTGCTTCATGAATAGGAATTTGAAAAGGAGGACAAGTGGATATTAAAATTCCTATAGTTTTTCTTTCAAGGAGACACTAAAGGAACAAATCCTACAGTTTTCCTTTGCTCCATTCCTTTGTACCAAATGCATGAATAGTAGTACCATAGGAAACTTTCCAATTCATATGTTTTTCCTTCACTTTTCCTTTCAAGCACTGGCGATTCTAGTAGGTAGGCTTGAACAGGGAAAATCCTACACTCAAAAATTGTTTTTTTGCTACTTCTACTACTTTGGACCCAGGCCACTGCCCTACTAGCTCAACTCCCAGGCCCATCTACAAATGCACAGCTGAAACGCGTAGAAATAAATAATGATGGCGTTCAAGAGAGTCCATCATGGATAGCTAAGTTGCCTGGTACCTCACTGCTTGTCATATAGTAGGAGAAACTAATCGTATTTCACGTTACTACGTGTGCTCAGTGGACAATATATATATATATATATATATATCATGTAGAGTAAAAAAGCGATGCAACAAGTGTACAACCTCTTTGGCGAAGCCATGTCGATCTCAGCATGATTGGGTTGGTCGGTGAAGATGCTCTGGCTGATTTGGCTATCGGAGGAGGGGAAGAAGATCTTAGGCGTCTGGAGATGGAGCCGGGGGTACTGCTCTGCTGTGATGGAGGGTTTCATCGTTGTAGCAGCTCCGGTGAGTTGTACGACGGCGAGGCTGAAGCAGGACAAGAGAGACAACATTAACCTGAGTGGAATTCTAATAGCATCTCCAATAGATGATGTAAAATACATAACCACAAAGTGATAGATGTAAAATACATGAGCCGCTCATCTCTGAACTTAACTGTCGAAACTAAATTTAACTGTCGAAACTGAATTTTACTGTCGAAACTGAATTTTGCTGTCAAAACTGAATTTTACTATCGAAACTAAACGCACTAGTAGCAGAAAAGTAGTAACAGCAGCAACGCCCGGAGCAGCAGTGCGTGCGAGAGCCAGGGCAGCTAGTCGTGTAGCAGCATCTCGGGTAGCAGCTACAGGGGCTCAAGCGAGAGCAGGATCTGCTGCTTGTGCAGCAGCAGTGTGAGCAAGAGTAGAGCAGCAGCGCAAGCAAGAGGAAGAGCGAGAGCAGCAGCGCGAGCAAGAGCAAGAGCAGACCAGGCAGGGGACCGAGAGCAAGAGCAGAGCAGTAGCGTGAGTGAGAGCCAAAGCAGCAGCAGCTCCTACTGATGTGGATGTCGCTGCCAAGGGAGCAACACCGTGGAGGAAGTGGCCGGCGACATCGCCGTAGATGGAGCCGCACCATGTCGGCTCGGGACTGAGCGCCGGTAGCACCATGAGATCGAATCAAGAAGAAAATGCAGTGATTAGTGTAGAACCTATTTGGTGGCGCCGATTAGGCCTCAGCTTCATCCGAGGAATCGGTGATGATGCTGCTCTTCTGGTGGTGCAGGTGAAGACGGCGGTGTGGGAATGGAGGTGGTGCGAAAGACGAGGGGAACATCGGGGCAGCTCCTTGGAGGTGGAGGACGGGGTGGCTGAACCAGCAGGACGAGATCGATGACGGATCCTCATCCGGTGCTGTGGATGAGGGACGTCGAGGTGTTGCTGTGGACGATGTCGTCGGGGAAGAGGCTCCGGCTGGGTGGTAGATGGAGGAGGCGTGGGGCTTCACGGGTTTTCGCGGCCTCGGTGTAAGAATGGGGGGGCGGATGGGATGGGAGGGGGAACCATGGCTTAGGGAGCGCTTGTCCAAAATGTGAGGTAAGTTATGAAAGTACCCGCACCGATTTGAGCTAGGCGGTTCTTTCGGTTCAGGGGTATCACGGGCATTTCGCGTGTCGGGATTTCGCAGGAGGTGGGAGTTTTCACGCGCGTTGTAATTTTGGGATAGCAAGGCGCGGGTTGAGATGGAGGGAGTTTTCGGAGCACAACGAGACAAAGAGATATCTTAAAATTTCGGGGTAACAAGGCATGGGTTGAAGAGGAGGGAGTTTCGCAGCATGATAGACAGAGATGCTAGCTGGAAATTTTGGCATAACAAGGTGCGGCTTGAAATTTTGGCATAACAAGCTTAACGTGTACAAAAAAGAGACAATTCACACCTCACTAGAGAGAGCCATGTCCTGTTTTACTATTTTTTGACTATTTACTGTAGAGCAACAGCCCCACAGTCCTTTTATTCCAGAAATGTTTGCCCAGGCCTTTTTAAATCCACTCCCACTGGGAGTCGAACCCAGGACCTGGGGTGCTACTAAGGTCGCTGCCACCACTAGGCTACAGGCCCGTTCGCCCATTTTACTATATTACTAGAAATGCATTCAAATACAACAATAAAAAATAAAAAAAGGGACAACAAACTTAACATGTACAGTACCAAATCAATTTGCACTTCCAGCAACAATAAAAAAAACAATTCATGTTCTCTAGCATATGGACTAAATTTGAGTACATTTTCCCTGTTTGAATGGGATTGTTCTAGAATCTTCCGTATCATAATTGCCCAAAAAGTTTTTCTAGTTGAATTGCCATTATTTGTTTTTTTACTTTATGCTTTACAACGCACAATTCCATGAATCATAAAATAGATTAACTTTTTTATAAAAACAAATTGATTTTGAATGAGTTGAACTATAAGAATTAAACGAATGTCTACATCATGCATATATGACTCAAAGCTTACATGCTATAGTGTGGTATTTTTTCATAATTTGGTTGCCAAATCTCATGCGTGCAATGCACGTGTACCTTACTAGTACTTCTAGTATGTGCAAAACATGTAAATTAGAATTCCAATGGCACACTACACAGTGTCTCTCCCTTTTTCAGTTAATATATTATGATTAAAATGATGTGGGGGCATCCATGAAGCCACGTGGCACATGTGGAGGCGTTGTCGTGACCTCCTTGTGTGGATTGATCACAGTGACATGCTGCTGGTTCCAGAAGAATGTACTCGTCCTCTCTCACGCACACTGGTAGTACATGCACGAAGCGAACATGTGCAAGCACGCACTCATTCCCTCACACGCACACGCGGGTACACAGTGGGACGCATTTTTGTATGAAGATCCACCCCATGTGATAATTTGACGCGTGTAAAGTCGTTCACTTCATTGATGGTCAATAAATACAATGCATGCAAATTGAGTGGACGTGAGGGAGGAAATAGTTGAGAAAGACATTACTACTCCACTGCGTGCATGCGAGTAGTTAAATCATGGGTTGCTACTTCCATTGGTCTCCTTCGTATGTTGTGCCAATTTTTGACCATAATTTTAAGTAAAACAATATTTATGCACATCATAAAAATTAATTTCATTGAAAACTATGTTCAAATGTGATTCCAATGATATAATTTTTGGTGACATGCATTAACATTTTCTTAGTTAAATTTTTGGTCAAAAATTGGCACAAAATAAAAAGGGGGCCAATAAACCAGGACGCAGGCAGGATGATCAATTTTTGCCTGGGTTACTGTTGGTGGCCTTTGTATTTAAATATGGACGGAGTGGAGTAGTACTATCTTTATCTTAGCCTCGTAGGGCTCTCCCAGCACCTACGCTCGCCTCCCCGCCTCGTCCACCGGATCCTGCCATGGAGGATCCCGCCATGGATAATCCCTTAGATCCCAGGATCTTGTGGGCCGCCCTCTCGCTACGGCCCGCAGCACTGCCGCCTTTGAGCGAAACCCACATGTGTTTCAGAGGGGATCCATTGCTCTGGAATCACAGATCGGTGGCGCCAGAGGACATGCCAGGGCTGCGTTTCAGGTGGTGGGCAGCAAGGGCAAATCGGATTGAGGAAGCGTCACATCGATTCGAGACAAGTTCGAAGGAGCTGCGCCTGGCGAAGCACAAGGTGGAGGCGCAAGTCGATCTCAGGGGAGAGATGCTGAGGGATGTCAGCATCTGGCAGCGTCGCGTTGATTTCGAGCTGGGGCTAATGGCAGAGATCATGTTCACGAAGTCGACTGCGGAGGAAAGAACGCGCATGCCTATGGAATGGCATGAGCAGCCAGTGCAACTATTCAAATGGGCGGTAGGAGAAGCCAAATCGCGGGACCAGCTGCAGCGACGCCGCTGGGCATGCATCATAGGCGAGGTGAGCTGCCCTGCTTCCCCGCCAGCGATGCAGTGACCTACTCGGTTGCTGCTGCAGTGAACTTGCGGCGCCATGGCGGATTGCAATCGTGACAATCACTCCATCTATATGTATTGTATTCCTATGAAAATACTTGGCCGTTTGGAAAAAGATGGTAATTGATTTATCACTAGTTTTTGAATGCTTGGTCGTGACAATCACCCGAAGCCACAACCAGAAGTCTCCATCGCATAATACTTACGGTCGGTCGCACCAACAGACGGTCGGTCGGATCCGCATCTCACCGAAGGGACACGCATCGGCTTGGTCTGACATGTACGACCAGTTACATCACTGACTTGTGCGACTGCATTTGAGCAGTAGTACCTGAAATTTGTGTTCCAGGAAACTCATCGGGAGCCATTTCGGGCCTCCAAACCAAAACCATCAATTCATCTTTAGCTTGTTCCCATCACATTCCAAAGTAGTACTACCATGCTATAATTAAGTGCAAACCTGCTCGCACCTAGTACGTATCAAACCTGAACATGTTCCCACTATGCAGGTTTTAGTACTAGTGCTAGTACTAGGTTATAAAAAGGGGAACTACCTAGCCGAAAATCACTATACCTTCCTCCTCATAAGTCTTTCTTGTTCGTCCGTCCTTGCCATGGCCGGTGTGTAGAGCTCTAGGTCGAGAACTACTCATAACAAGGGAGCGGCGACCAAGGCCCCAGAAAAAAAGAGAGGGCTCGCCGCCTCGTAGAGACCTCGAAAGATCTCTCACGGGCAGGCGAGGGCTCCCAAGAGCGCCCTTGCCGCGGAGGCGAACATGCCGAGCTGGCGGTGCTGGAGTCGTTATCCCTCGATGACATGCCCGATCAGCTCAATAAGCAGAAGGAGTTCATCGACGGCTTGGTGGAGCTGCTGAAGGAGAGCCTTGACGACATGCCCGCTGAGCTCAATAAGAAGGAGGAGTTGACCGCCGGCTTGGTGATGCTGCTGAAGGAGAGCCTTGCCTCGGGTAAGAAGGCGACCGGCGAAATCCTGCAACTTCAGGAAGACAAGGCAAAGCTCCGCCACGAGCTCGACCTGCTGAAGGAGGAGAACGTTGGCTGGAAGAAGCTGCATGAGAAGAGTAGTTCCTCGGTGAAGATGCTGCACGCCCTCATCATGGAACAGAAGGAGGAGTTGGCGAAGCTCCGCATCGAGCACCCGGCTGCTGTCAAGGTACGTAATGCAGCCATGGAACAGATAATGAAGGCTCGCGTTGAGAAATCCCGCGTCATGGAAAGAATGAAGAAGATGGTGGAGGAGATGCGTGAGGAGATGGAGGTCGTGGAGGTGATGAAGAAGCAGTTACGACTCCGCGACCAGCAACCCTTCATGTAGTAGAGAGCAGCGCCCCAGACTTGTGTGTGCGTCTTCCTTCTTTTTTTGGGGGGATAATCTTCCGTCTTCTTTTGCTCCTGTGTTTCTTCTTTTTGCTTCGGGTGTTTTGCCGCACGTGTCACATTCTCTGCAAGGCATGAATAGAACAATGCTAACGATGAGCGGCGCCGTGGGATCGATGACTAGCAAATTAGATCATTTTTATCGCCATATCGCACTGGGCTGCTTTGTTTCGTGCTCCTCCATTGTAGTAGTACTCCAGTGGAAAACTTGAGTATACCGCACGGTTCTTTGCTCCTCCTCAGGTCATTGGCAACATTTATACGAGCAGTCAAATCACAAGGCCCCGCCTTCCAGCAGTAATGAGCCGTCAAATCACAAAGGCCCTCGCCTCTCGTGAAACCGACCAAGCGAGACTGCGCCGCCCGCTAGCCTTTTTAATGTATACTTCTGTACAGTAGTAGTATCGATGGATTGCGCCATGGAGCAAAACTAACAAGATGAAATTAAAGAAAAAAGGTGGTACATATAGAGAGGGATCGTCGCCAAATTATGCATATATTACTATTAAAAAAGCAAGTACGTACTTAGATGGGGTGCTAAATCTATTAAAGAAATTAGCATACCTATTTAATTCTTTGACAACTAAACTCTTTCATTCTTTGGGTAAACTTCTCTCATTTAAGTTTTTTTTAGAATTACATATCTCATTTAAGTGTTTTGCGTATGTGGCATGCTTAGAGTGTGGTTAATAGTATAGCCAACTCCTGGCTATATGATGTTGGCCATATATATTGTACGTATATAATGTGAAGAAATGAGTGGTAGTACTGCCAACTACAAGATGAACTGTAAGAAATACTAGTATGTACGTACTGAAGAGTTAAAGTAACTAGAAGGAACATAACATAGTTCTGCTGGGGGCTCATCACAACACACCCCTCAAATAAAACTAAGCACCCTGAAATTAAACTAAGCAACTAATCCGGTAGACACTGCATTAGAACCACCATGAGCAACAACACTGCCACCTTACTGGGACTCCTTGTCCACATGCTCAACTTCGTCCTTGTCCCTCTTCCTCTTGGGTGATACTTCTTTGCTTGAACCGCACACTTGGCTCTCGCTCTTCATCCAACCCTTCTAGATATTGAAACAAAGGTAGGCATCCATTGCAGCGTACTGGATGTGGTCTCTATCCAGTACAGTCCACTGCCATGTAAGATGAAACTCGGGCGGAGGTTTCATCAGTTTACCATACGAAGGATAAACCATGGCTCCTGCCAGGGTCAGCATTGAAGGCTGACGGGAGGGCACCAGCCTATTCTTCGGGAGGTCGAAGGGCTGGCCTACCACGAGGCCTATCTAACTCAGGACTCTTCTGTCATTCGTAAAGTCTACAGTAACGAATTTAACTTTGCCGCCCGTGAGGAAGTTCTTAAAATCCTCGCACTCAATGTTTGCATGGCATATGTGGTAGACCAAGCACAAGTTATGCACGCAAACCTGGATCACGACAGGCTTCTTCCTCTCTTCCTCCTTTAGATTCTTCTCTTTTCCCAGGACTATGGTGTACTCAACATCTAGCCCATCGACCCACTCATCACCATTTGACTTTTCGAACATGCGCCTGAAGCGAGCAAGGCATCCTTTCACCGTCGTGGAAGAACGGGTGTAGATGACGTCGAACTCATCGCCGTTGTTGGTTCTAACCTTGTACTCACCGCCGATCATGGAGATTTGGGACGCCATGGATTTGGGAGGAGGGTGAGGATTAGTGGAACTGCTATAATGTGAAAGGACGGGATGACTAGGAGCGAACTGCCGTAATGTTAAAGGACGGCCGGGGACAAGTAGGAGCGAACTGCTAGTGGTTTTTCGATTGTCAAAATGCTTGAGTGGGTCGTGCGAACGGCATGCTAGTGGCTTTCCCGGTGGATAAATGGATTCATGCACAGTACAATGGGGGCCCAATTAGATGTCATGTCTACTAGATGCCCAATTAAATGGCTTCACGCATCTGCGTGTTCGCACGTCAAGCAATGGGAAAATGACAGGTGATACGAAGCTTTCCATGCTCCCATGATACGGGCTTCCCAGAGCCCTTGGACCTGAGATCGAATGGTTGCATGGCGTGATTCTAGACCAATGGGTAAATATCCTATCCTGGAGGGTTATTCTGCAAATTTTCAGCAACTTAGCATGCGATCATTTGATCTCAGATCAAAGGGCTGTCAGCAGCCCATATCATGGTCGTGCCTACCACGACCGGTGCCTCGCTCTCGCGGTCGCGCCCTTGGAGATTTCAGATAGCTATAAATGAGCTTTTTTTTTGCCTACTTCGCATGCATGAAACTACTTCCTCCGTCCAGGTGCGTTAGGCTATCGGATGTTGGCAAGTCATACATAGTCATCACTTAGTCACTCATACAACAAGGTTAGCTATAAGGTTGGCTATAAGAGTATTTTTTTACTTCTCTCTATCTCTTTGTTTGTAGTGTTTACTGCATTTGCCAAGGAGTAAGGAGTACTAGTACTTGGCACCTGTATACCATGGAGGTGGTCAGGAATTGGGAGACTCACGCCGGTCATAGCGCCGCAGTAATAATGATAATGGCAAGTCAAATCACAGGGCCCCACCTGTCCAGCAGTAACGAGTCATCAAATCACACAACCCTATGTTTGCAGCAGCCTAATCCCTCATCTTCTCGCCTCTCTGTCAAACCGACTAGGCGGAACTGCCCGGCCTACTGCGTGGGAAAAGCCCCGCCCTCGACTTTTAAATATAATTTCGTATCCATGGATTACGCCATATAGCAAAGCCTTGAGAAAATGGCAGTACACATGTATACAGCATGCCCGTTGCGTTCGGGTCGCACCCCAGACGATCGGTCGGTCTGGCACGCCGCTCTCCGAATGGAACGCGCGTCATATTGCATTTGCACACAGATGTGGGACCGCAATTGAGAACTGACCACAGGCACACTCCCCCGTCCCCGCAAGTCGGCTAAGTTAATAGAAGAGAGAGACGAGCGATAGTACTGGAGTAGTGCTGTAAACACGTCGGTGCCTGGACGATCCCTTCACGACACGGGAGATCAATTCGTCCATGCATGTGACCAGACTCCAGCAGACGGCTAGATTGGCTATCATCTACATATCGTGCAGGCTGTCTTGTACAGGGCTGTAGTTCTGATGAGAAATCTAAAAAAAGGCTTCTTGCCATCACGCAATATTAGGTGTCATGTGCTTCGGATCACTGCGAGGGTTAAACAGCGACAACTGCGTTCCTCCAAGGCGCTGGTCATTGGGGGCACATGCACGAAGACTACTCGGCTGCCATCTAGGTCAAGCCGGCTACGTTAATTAGGACATCTATCGATTGACCCTTTTCTATGAGTTTTTCTTTAATTTGAGCTTTGCTCCTCGTCTAGTTTGTCCGTCGGGATTCATGTTGTCTCGTTGGGGCAGTGAGGTTATGGTTTCTTGTCATGTGGCATTTTTTCGTGTTATATGTTAATTCGGTGCTTCAGATCAAAATGACGACAACTGTGCCTCTGGGGCACGTGCATGAAGACTTCTCGACAGTCATTGACGAGCTCAAGCCGGCTTCGGTAGATAAAATAAAACTACTCCACTATATAGACAGGAGGCTCCGTCCTTGCTTGCTAGTGTTGCTCTCTTCACACTCTCTCGTCCTCTCCAGATCTAAACACGACAGCAGTGGCCACACTCTCTCTCTGCTCACCGCTGGTCACAGATCCGGCCGGATCCCTTCCACCGGGGAAGGTGAGAAGGTGCAATGTTCACGCGGTCGTCCTTGGCGACGGATCTTACCCACTGCCGGCGCATTCCGATCAGTGTGCCTTGCCGTTCTCTCCCACGCAGCGCCAGCTAGGGAGGGCCTCTGACCCCTTCTTCCTTGCTGCCGTAGTGTGGGCAGATCTGGCCTCCCGCCACCCACCTAGCGACAACCCGGCGACCCTCAGGTATAACTTCCTTCGAAACCGGCCTTTCTCTACTGCCCCAGCACCTGACGTCACTGCATTTGTATCTTTTACTATTTCTCAGGCCCCCTCATAGATAGGATCGATCGGCTGTTCGAAAGCCAACTAAAATTTTCCTATTAAGAGGTAAAACTACTTCATGTAGTCGAATATAGTATTACTTCGTTCAAACAAGGAAGAAAGGGGGTGGGGGTGGGGGAAGATTTGTTACCTGAATCTAGGACTTGGTCGAAAGAGGAAATAATGGGGGCGAAAAGTAACAGAGATTGGCTATCCAACTGGTCTCTTGGTCTAATAGGGAAATAAAGGCAAACGCAGTCAAACTCAATATAAACCGATCTATTTGTTGAAAAAGGAAAGAAAGAGGGGACTGGGGGACAAGTCAACAGAGTATGTCCAGCACTAGATTTGCTAGCCTCACACAATATAAGATGGCTATACTGAACAAAAATGGGACCAACCCAGATATCCTGTTCTGATGTTTGCTGCCCCGAGCCCCTCTTATGTAATGACACTGGTAAAATGTAGCAGTCCCACTGTTAAAAGTAAGGACACGTTAAACCAATGTTGTTTTCAATGTAATGCCTCCAGTAATATGAATCAATAGCACTGTTTTTCATGTCTTGCTAAATTTCCCTTTAAGATAAGTTGCTTCTTTTCATTAGAAATGCAACTGTCCTGGTCCGCCTACTCTCCCATGCCCAAATACCAACTCTTCAGCAGCTATTAATGTAATGTCGCTAGTAAAATGAATTAATGACACCATTAAAGTAATGTCATATTTAACAGTTGTCATAGTTAATCCTAATGCCCACACTAATATCTAGCAATCTTGCTGCTTTAGAAATTGCTACAGTCCTTGTAGGATCTCCATTCAGATAAGGAACATGCTTCTTTTCATTTGATATATGTTTCATCACTTGTTAGTCACCCTCCTTTCCACCTTTTGTGCAAACAGAGATATACATTTCACACTTGATCTTAGTTGAACTGCACAAATGATATCCAAATTATGGTTGAACATTCCACGAGCTTCACGACCAACCTTGATGTTGCTCAATTTTATTGCAACTAATGAAGAAGAAACTGCTAGCTCAATGGGACATTGCTTCATTTTAGGTGAACTGCACAAAAAGGTCCCATGAATTGAATCATCCATGTTGGTGACTGGTGTCATCCCTTCTACGATGGCATTGACTACAGATATGGTTCCCATCGCGAGGTAAGTTCCTTTTTGGTCCGACCATTTGCCAAAAATCCTGCATGTTGACTCTGCTCTTGTGCTACTATTTTGGCACTGCCATGATAAAGCAGTAAGGTTATTATTTTGCACCTTAAGCTAGTGGCACTATTAATTTGAGGCAATGTTTTGGCACCGCTAGTGCCACTGATTTTTTTATATATCAAAGAGGTGGTTTCCTCCGATTTCATTAAAGAAACCCAACCATAGCGAACCATTATCTGACAACATCTCAGTGTAAACGGGCAGTTATGCAACTACTACTAGAATGGACTGAGTACTAGCAGGAGACAAGTTCGCCACATACGCTAGGCAGGTAGGGGGACGTAGCACCAGCTCGACCAAGTTTGGATTACAGCCCAAATGCTACCACAGAAACATCAGGGGGGAAGATAGGGACTAAAAGAGCCAGCTTCAGCATCCCAGTCTAAGCACCCCCGGCCTCCATCCTTGTGATGCACGGTACACCTCGCTTGCCACCTGCTCGACCCTAGTGCCATTGATAAAATGAAGTAATAATACAATTAAAATAGACCGAGTGTCCTCTCTATCATTTCATTTCCAGTGTAGATAAAGAAAGTGCTTCTCTTTGTTAGTATATGTTTCATCAACTAGTCCCATTGTTAATGTTTAGTGTTTCTGCAAACTGGGGTGCTTAATTTTAGTTGATCCTCACAAAAATAGAGATTGGAATGTCTCAAGGCCCCTCCTTGTACTACCATTGTACATTGAAGTTCATCACTGGCAGAAGGTGTATCGGGGAGAATTGGGTCGATTTCCAGTATGAAGCCTACCGTATGAGGCGTCGCAGGGCCCATCTCGCCCTCGTAGCATGGCATACTGTGATACTATCGCAATATTTTCCCATTAAGAAAATGAAGTTTCTTCTATTTATTAGTGTATGTTTCATCAACTAGTGCCACTATAATGTAATCACGCTTTTTCATTATCTGTGCAAACAGGGTTATTCAGCTGCATTTTGGTGGAACTGCACAAATGTACGGATGGAACCGGCATATATGCAGAGTGCGAGGTGCCAAGTAAAAATTACCGACACCAACCATGCTCCATCTAAGCATTGGCATCCACCACCAGTGGGATGGGTGGCGCTCTCTGTGGACGGATCTTTCTCGCCAGCAAATCCTCCGATCAAATACTAGTAGCTTATATTGGCACTTTTCTAGGGAGTACTCTTTTCTGAAAGAAGCACCAATCTATTTTTCTTTATTTGTACACAGTGTCACAACTTTGTTTTTGGTCTAGATCTATTTTAGGGTGATTGGCGTAGTACTCAGAGACTGATTGTAAGCATGATTTTCATTAGCCGTCACACTGATTGTAAGCATCAGCAGATGGAAGATTAGGTTAGTGCGAAGCTTACCTTAAGCCCTACCACCGCCATTGAAATGAGGCGAGCAGCGAGGGAACCATGGAGAATGGCGGGGAAGTGACGTCGCGCCATCCGGCCTCGTCTTGTGGTGGGAGAACGAATACTCCTGTGGCTCCGGCTGGCACCGCACCCTCATGAATGGCACACCGCACTCGATCGATTCGTTATCCTCTGGATGCTCGACCTTCGACCTGTAGGCCCACCACTGCCGCCTGACTTTCACATCAGGCGAATCTGTCTGCTCCATTGCCCAGAGGAGATACTCGATGAACTCGAAGGACTATGGCATGACTGCCATCGGGGAGTACATCACCACCCTCATCGCCGCCGTCTCGCTCTTTCCCATACATTGCCACATGGCCCTCACCGTCCTCGAAATCTCCCACTCGTTGTCAACCCAAGTAAGGATCTCCTTCAACCTGGCTAACTTCGGCTGGTCGCTGCCGGTGATCTGCCCGATTCGCTACTGCATCCTCTCCATAGATGTCCTTTTGAGAGGTCCAGTGCTAGCTTTGGAAGATGGGAAGTGAGACGGTGGTCTTGCAATGGAGAAGAGGGAGAGGTGAGACGGTGGTTTTGCAATGGAGAAGATGGAGAGGAGAGGGGGTGGTTTTGCAATGGAGAAGAGGGAGAGGCGAGACAGTGGTTTTGGAATGGAGATGAAGAAGAGGAGAGGGGGTGGTTTTGCAATGGAGAAGAGGGAGAGGTGAGACGGTGGTTTTGGAATGGAGATGATGGAGAGGAGAGGGGGTGGTTTTGCAATGGAGAAGAGGGAGAGGAGCGTGCGACAGCGATTTAGGATTGGACGAGAGGGTCGGCGCGCTGTGACGGGATCAAAATCAAAATCAATTTACCCTTCCATTAAGAAAGCGACCCCATATTAACTAGTCTCCCTTTTATTCTGGGTCACATTTGACCATGATTTTCACAAATAAAATATATGTTATACATTGCAAAAATAATATAATTTTAAAGTACATTTAGGTACGAACCAAATGATACAATTTTTTATGACATGCATTCACATTTTGCTTGTCAAATATAGTACGTGGTCGAACTTTGACCCAAAATACGCAAAACAAAAAAGTACTTCCAAGACCAGTGCCGCTCCTCTCCTCTTAAACCACCGCCGCTCCTCTCCTGTTCCAATCCAAATCCAGCGTTGTTCCTCTCCTCTTCCATTTCAAAACCACTGCCGCTCCTCTCCTGTTCCAATCCAAAACCAGCGCCGCTCCTCTCCTCTTCCATTTCAAAACAACCACCACTCCTCTCCCGTTCTAATCCAAAACCAGCGCCGCTCATCTCCTCTTCCATTCAAAAACCACTGTCGGTGAGTGAAGGTGCTACGGAGAAGTAGATCAATGGAGGAGTACAACCGATATGTGTGGCTCACAGGCGGCGACCCTGTGATGCTAGCTAGGATGTTGGAGATATAGTCTTGGTTTGACAACCCAGAGAAATTAGCGGTGACGGCGAAAGCGATGGCCAAATATCTGGAAAAGAGCGAAATGGAGGCAATACACCGGGAGGGAGTCGCGCGGGAGTACATAGAGCTGCTCCTCTGGGCCATGGAGCAAACAGATTCACCAGATCCGATACTGAGGCTGCGGTGGTGGGAGTATCGATCCAAGATGGAGCATCCACCCGAGATTCAAGGATCGAGCATTTACACGGTGCTGTTTGTGAGTGTGCCGTGGCAGAGTGAGCCGGTGGAGTCTTCTTCGACCGAACCCAACTGCAAGAGGTGAAAAACAGTTGGCGCGATGATGCTTCCCTGCCATCCTCTCCCTCACTGTTCACCTCGTCCCACGGGGCGGCTGTCTGCCGTCGAGTTATAGGAGGGGACTCCCCCCCAAAATAGTCTGAGGAGGAGCTTAGGGTTGTCCAGTATTTGCAGGTTGTGTTTTGTGTTTTAGATTTGAGAGTACTTTCAGATATGAATGTCTTTTGAATTTCAGATTTGCTGTATTGAGCATATGAAGTATTTTATGAATTCTAGAGATCTATTTTTAGCACTTTAAAAAATGTAATTTCATATAAAAGTGTAGAAAATGTGATGCTCACAGAAGAAACTGCAAGTTTCAGTTTCAGATAAGAAACTGCAAGTTTCCAAGGCAGAGCATTTATATTAACACGCCCTTTTCAAACAGGGATAACATCATGTTGGAAGTTTTATTCATGGTCGAAAATGGAACTACCAGCCAGTTAACATCATGCAGATCAACATTCATGCATAGCACATCTTCATATGATGCACAGTCAAAAAGATATGCTATTTTCAAAATGCCCACACAATGTTGAGTGTGCTAGAGGTGGTGTGCGTAGATGACAATGGGCACCCACATGTCAGCGACAGAGGCAAAAATTTGTGGATATTTTCACTGCATTAGGTGGAATCGAACCCAGGCGGAGCAGCGGTTGGGGAGTGGAACTTGGCCACTAGGCTACTCCAGTACTTTCGCTAGAAATTAGGCACAACATCTACCGCGTACTGTAGCACGTATATGGCCCTACCAGGTCCATGGCCGTACGCAAGCAAGTGCCTCATTGAAAAAATACTTCCTCCTAATGCTATACTGACGTTGGGGGCCACGGGTTTGTCAACGTAGTTACTAAAGGAGATAAATTTACAACGAAGCTAGTCATCGGGGAGCTGGCATGTATCATTTATTATCAGTGGGCCAACAAGTATCAGCTGGGTTGTGGGCTGCCCAGTCTAGGCTTTCTTTTTTAACATGTGTAGCCCACGACATGCTGGTTGTATTTGTTTGAGGGCCATCATGTATCGACCGGCCTATGGCCCTCCCATCCTAGGTTTTATTTGTTCTTAAACATCCACAGCCCAACTTATGTATTTTTTTGAAGAAAACGCAGAGGTCTGTTCTATTTTTCTATATAAGAATAGTAACGCCAGGTCCAACTTACGTTTCCCTTCTAACTATATTATATATATTTATATTAGTTTATATGTTATTATATATTATTGTTATTATCATCATATATTTAACAGATACTTACATATATAAGAAAAAAATATCCCATGTATTATGAACATATAAAAATAAATGTTTAACAATAAAATCCTGGTTTTTTTACTTAAGGTCAACGAAAATAGAGGTGATTGTGTACAAAAGCTTGGTTAAGGACCAATGTAAATAAAGCACTTATTATTTAAATATATTTATAACAAAATGCTCAGCCCCTGTTTATTTTTTGATAACATTGCTGCGCCTAACCCAACATTATAATTAGAACCAGCCTAGCAAAATCGTGTATTTCGAGAAAGTGCAAATGGGCTGTAATTTTTTAGAAAAAAATAAATGGGCTGCATGGATGCTACATTATTTGTTCACTCAGGCTAGCAAATTCGTGTATTTCTATAAAGTACAAATGGGCTATAGTTTTAAAAAATAAAAATAAATGGGCTGCATGGACGGTACATTATTTGTTCACCCAGCGCAGCGAGTGGACTGTAAATTCTAAAAAAATTGGTTGAATATGTGCGACATTTTTGGAGGCTGAAATGTGGGCCAATAGGTCGAAGCCAATGCAAGGCATTGTCAACTTAGTCAACAAATGATTTTGACATCGATAGCCGTTGGATTTACATCCAAAGGCCGGCATTCATCTTCAATCTCTCGTCTTCTTCCTCCAGCACAGCCGGGACCACCTGCTCCCGCCTCTGGCTGCTAGCAGCTCTGCTTAGCATGCTTCGCTGCGAAGCGCTACACCACCGCCGGCCAAGTCATCCCTCCACCCCTCCACACCTCCTGTTATTCCCTGTCGACTGCAGAACCACGCCGCACCAGAACCAGTTAACCCTCGTACACATCTCCGTCTGCGACTCCACTGCCGCGTCTTCCCATCACCGGCTCGTTGCCGTCTGGGGCCTCACCATCATCCACCGCCTTGGTGCGCTCGGCGCGGCATGGTCAACGTGGTCAACAAACGAGAGTCATCGGAAGATGACTGTACGTGGAGAGGCTGACAGTGGGGACGCACCAGGTCCATGGACGCACGCATGCAACCGCCTCCTTATTACGCGAAAATAAAATTATTCCACCATGTATATCTTCGCAAGGAAGGAAGTGCCTCCTTATGCCTGCCCCTAACAGCTGGGACCCACCAACAACATCTTTGCATGCAAGGAAGTGCCTCCTTATTACGGGCAAAAAATATATGATTCTGCCCCTGACCGCTGGGACCCGCCAGCTATATATTCGCATGCAAGGAAGTGCCTCCTTGCCCTCCCTAACAGCTGGGACCCACCCGGTCGAAGCGTACGTAGCGTTGTATATGTACATACCGGTCGATCAATTTGTCTGCCATGATGAACCGTGGCCTAGTAAGGAGTAGTAGCAGTTCAGGCAGTCCAGTCAAAACCGTGTACACATACATACAGCTAGATGCCAAAAAATACGGCCACGTACGTACATATGGACGGGGTCTCGAACGTGTACTCACGCATACGTACGGCCAGGGCTCGTGTACATGGAGAGGCAACAGATGGCAGCAACGACGTCCTGTTCATCGAAAGCCAACCCGCTGGGTCGGAGTGGAGAAATAGCGTCGTGTTCATGGGGAGGCAACGGAATGCGTCATGTTCATCGGGAGGCAATGGAATACGTCGTGCTCATTGGGAGCCAACCGGCTTGGACGGAACAGCCGAAATGAGGTCTGGCGTACCGTAGAACAGAGGAAACGGGCCTTCTATTCGACCGCGTACGGTCGAAACAGGGTCCTATTGATCGAGAAGGGTCTGGCATACCACAAAACGAAGGAAATGGACTTATGTTCGAGTGCCTACGGTCGAAACGGGGTCCTGTTGATCGGGAGGGGTGTGGCATACTGCAAAACGGAGGAAACAGACTTCTATTGGAGGGCCTACGATTGAAACGGGGTCCCGTTCATCCATCATCTACTACCTCGCTCCAGCCTCCATGGGCTACTATTCATCCAGCGTCGACCTCCTCCAGCATCCACCAACTACTGTTCATCCACGGGCTACTGTTCATCCAGCCTCCATCGGCTAGTGTTCATAGAGCCTCCACGTGGTCATGTTCATCCACCCCCAACTGGTTGGGGTGCGGCCTCCTCCTCGGGGTCCTGTTCATCCAGCGACAATGGCCTACTACCACGGGGTCCTGTTCACCCAACCCCCACCGAGAACTGTTCATCCACAGACAACCAACCGGCTCGACTCACCATGTCTCGACTCATTCTACGTACCGCGCGCATGGTAGCAATGGTCACTATTCATCGAGAGGCAACCAACATCGGCTAGCTAGCTACGTCTCGCACGCGGGCTCGATCGGCTTGAGTGTAAGCAGCAGCAGTGATCGATGGCTCGGTTCAGTTAGCAGCAGCAGCGAAGGAATCACTCGGGTTCAGTCAGCAGCCAATGAATCGCTCGGGTTCAGTTAGCAGCCAAGGGACCGATCGCTCGGGTTTAGTAACGTAGCTAGCAGTGCGATCACTCGGGTTCAGTTAGAGCCCAACGCCTCGCACACACGTGCATACACGAGAGAAACGCGCAAACCACAGTGCATCGCTCGGCCCCGACCACCCACCGTAATCGGGAACTCCCCGATATTTTCCATGCCCTTGCTTCTACCATGATTTTTTCCGTCAAGGACGGCCCAAAGAATATCATGCAGCTGCGTCTCTGGCCCGCCCAGGACGAAAAGCTCATCTTCTGTCATGATTTTTTGTCATAGAAGTAGGAGCCCACAACATCTATGATGATACATGCTTTTGTCACAATTATCGTCATAGAAGTGTCATAAGCATGACAGGAAAAAAATTCGTTCGGCCCGAAATGTCACGGATGTGTCTTCTTTTTCTAGTGGAGGGCGCCAAGCCCCACGTCGCGGTGCATGTGGGTGACGCGAGCCACAACGAGCGGCGCCAGAGCCGCGCCAGCAGGTGCGGATGGTGGAGCTTTCCTCTTTCATGCTAAAGGAGCAGGACAACCCGCCAGTTCCCAAAGCAATCTCTGAAGGGTGCTGTTCCAGTGCTAGAAGACCAGGACCGCGGGCTCGCCAGGACGGAGGTCATCGCCAAGCACACCGACGCGTCATGCCCAGAAGCTTTAGTAGGCGGAGACTGCTTTTGCCAGGATAAGTTGTACTCCTGACCCCCTTCAAAATTGGCCGTTGTGGTATCCATTCCCACCTAGAGTTTTTGGGGGAAGAGGACCAAGCCCAGTATAAAGATAGGCTAGTCTCCACCTTAGAGAGCGATCCGGGGAGATCGTGTTCATGCACCCCTCATGCCGGGGTCAAATCCTTGGGATCCCTCGAGCTATCCGAGCCTCCCGAGGCAGTTCATCCTTGTACTCGTTCATACTCATTTTCCCCCGTGAGGCAATCCACCACAAAGCAGGAGTAGGGTCTTACACCGCAAGGTAGCCTGAACCTGGGTAGATTGCCTTGTTGTGTCTTTCTTTTCCTCTCACCCGATCACGCCGGATCATCGTCGTGAGGTGGTGAGCAACAAGGCGTAGCTTAGTGGAGTTCTTCGTGCACACCCTAGAGTTCGAACCTTCCCTTGGGTCCTCGGAGCCCCGATTCCGACGTTTGGTGCGCCAAGTAGTGGTTCAGCCGTCAAGGTCATCAGAAGCCTCGTGAGCCGGTTTGGCGTCCCCAACCATATCATCACTGATAATGGCTGCCAGTTCACGAGCAGCATCTTCAGGTCATATTGTGCTAACCATGGAACGCAGATATGCTATGCTTGGGTGGCACACCCATGGAGCAATGGCCAGGCCGAGTGCACTAACGCGGAGGTCCTTAGGGACATCAAGACCAGGAACTTCAAGAAGAAGCTCAAGGTTTGCGGCAAGGGCTGGCTCGATGAGCTACGGTCCGTGTTGTGGTCCATCCGTACCACCGCGATGAAGCCCACCGGCGAGACCCCTTTCTTCCTCTTATATGGGGCCGAGGCGGTCCTCCTGTCTGAGATCATGCATGGTTCCCCGTGAGTACTGGCATTCTACGACGCGCGCCAGGACGACTCGTGGGGGGCCGACCTTGTGCTCCTTGAGGAGGTCCGCCGTCACGCCGCCCTCCGCGCCGCAAGGTACCTGCAGGCCTTGCGGCGCTACCACAACCGCAACATCCGCCTCCGCACTCTCGAGGTCAGGGACCTCGTCTTGAGGCGGATCCTCTCCAGGGAGGGCCTCCACAAGCTCTCGCCCATGTGGGAAGGCCCTTTCAAGGTCGCTTACATCTCCAGTCCAGGCACCGCATGCCTGGAACATCCAGCACCTCCGCAATTTCTACCCGTGACACTCTCACGTAAGAATGAGTGGACTGTACACACCCCGGAGCCTCCCGGTGCACCGCCCCATGGCCTCGCGGGAGCTTGCACCCACGACCAAGTGGAAGCCCCATGCTCCGTGCTGGTGGAATGATCGAACACCAATCATGCCCACGCCCAAGTAGAGACCCCATGCTCCGCACTGGTGGGAAGATCAATGAAGGTGCCAGACGCGGTAGCCTTTTTCCCTTTTGTAAACAAATTTGCAGTTTCTCTGAATAAAGATTGAGGTTTTTTTCGTCTTCACTAAGAAAAGGAATGGGGTTTTCTTTGCGGTGTTTTGTTGGATTTTGTTTTTTGACAGCCACGCATGCCTGACGCCTCCCTTGTGAACCTGGCGCAAGCGGGGGCTGGGCATGGTGCTTGCACTCGGGTCAGTCCTAGCGGCATTAAGGGACCAGGCGGTAGGGGGCTCCAGGCCACAGGCCTGCCCTCGTGCACACCACCCCACCAAGGCCTTGGTGTCTAAGTCCTCGCGCGACGCTCATGAGCGAGCCAGCGGGCATGTTTTGCTCCCAAAGCTTCTCGCCTCAGGAGCGCTCACCTCCTGGCCTTGCCCGGGCATCACAACCCAGCATACCAGTGACGATCGACCCCCGCTCGGGGGCTATGTTTTACGACATAGAGCACGAAAATAAGCGTGAAGGAAAAGCAAGCCCAGGGGGACACAAATTTGGTTTGGTACATCATTAAAAGATTCCAGTAAAATGTTCGTCACGCCCCCGCGGGGTTACAGTTAAGTGTCCGCAGGTAAGGAAAGAAGGGCAGCCTAAGGAGACACGTCGCCGTTGCCATCACCATCATAACGCCCATGTTCCTCATCTCCGCGCTGATCTTCGCGGCCGTCAGGGGTGAACCACGCGCTAATCGCAGCCACATGATCTTCCACCCACTCCCCGAGGGCATCACGGATCACTTCAGGGATGGGGGCTATCACGGCCTCGAAGTCGAAGTCGGGGTCAGAACGAAGGAGATGGCTGAAGACACGCATCGATGCCTGGGCAAGGAGGTCGAGGCTTTCCTCTTCGATGAGTTTGCCCACCTTCTTTGCGCCCTCTTCAAGCCGCTCCACGACCCAGGTGAAAAAGGTAAGGTAGCCAGTGTAGTCAGGCACGAGCGGGATGGAGATGCTCCCCTTGCAAATGGAGCCCAGAGCACGGTGAGCCCTCTGATCGAGGTCCTAGAACATCTTGGAGTGCGTGTGCTGCAGCCCCCTCACCCGGTTCACCGCCCGTTCCACGTGGGAGGTGGCGCCCCCCACCTACTCGTTAAGTGATGCCAGATCGGCCTCGACGATGGCTTGAGCATCCAGTGCGGCTTTCTGTCGCTCATCTGCCTCGGCCAACTTCTTCTTGAGGTCGTCGATCTCGCCCTTTAGCTCCCCACACTGGGCGCAGAAACGGGTCTCTTGAAGCTTCAACTTCTTGCCGTGGTCCTTGATGAGCACTCAGCGGGCGCTCGCGATCTTCATACTAACCTCCGCCTGGACCCTCGCCTCCCGGGAGGCTAGGGAAGCATTGGCCTTCTCCTCGCGTTGGGCTAGAGAAACTTCAGCGGCTATCACCTCGCGCTCCAGCACATCCAACCGCTCGTGCTCTAGGCTTTGCTCGGACGACACCAACGCCAGCTCCTCCTCGAGAGCCTAGAGAATCGCCTCTCACGTTGACGGCCCTTCCGCGGAGGCGGAGAGGGCGGCTCTGCGCGCTCGGATTTGTTGCTCCAGGGCGGCGTTTGAGGCTAGGAGCTCCTGCTCGTGGACCTCCGCCACTTCGCGCTGCCGGTCCGCGGCCTCGGCCTCCTCGAGAGTGCGCTCACGAGCTTCCGTCACGGCAGCGGTGAAATTCTCGTCCTTCGAGAGGGCGAACTCGTGTTGCAGGTGGCTGAGCTTGACGGCGACCTCAAGCTGATGCCACCCATGCGTCAGGTGCAGACGCTCATCCTCAAGGCGCGCAGTGACATCATGAAGCTCTGCCTCAAGCTGGCTCAGCGCGCCCTTCGCGTCCCAAAGAAGGTCGTGCCGGACGGCGCCCGGCCCTCACGAGTGAGATGGCCCGGCCAGGGCCGAGCCCCGCGCTCCCACCTATTGCCGAGGCTTGAGAAGGCTCGGCCGTACACATCGGGGGCTGGAAGCTAGCCAGCTCCCCTTTCGTTCCCCCTGATCGGGGCATTGCTCCCCGCGGGCTCGACACCCTTCCGCCGGAGGCTGTTGGCCCGCGGCTGCCTCGGGCGCCGGTAAGATCTTGCATGACGAACGGCGGCCACACCTTTGCTAGCTTGATGGTGGCCTCGATGGAGGATGCCAGGGAAGCAGGGAAGCGGCTCACCGGGGCCCCCCTCAAAAGAATGACAATCGCCCCCGCGCGCGCATGACAGGCCGCAAGGACTGAGGGGTGCATGGTCATCCCCCGCCCCGCGCATTTAGTAAGCAGTGGAGAGGACGCCCTTCGTCCAGGCGTGATCGTGGCGCCCTGATGAGCCACACCTTCGTCGCGCCTCGCGGCCACGGCGAGCGGCGAGGAGGCGGCCGTACGGCTCGGAGGCGCCCCCATTTTTTCACCTGGAGAAGACCTTGGAGAAGGAAGAGCTTAGGGAAACATGCCATGCATGAGGAAAAGAAGGCAGGGCACTTACTCGTCCATGGCGACCCACTTTATCTTCTTCAGCATCTGTGGCAGTGCACCAGAGCCACTTTCTGGCCGGATCCTTCTCCCGGGGGCGTGCAGCCCGGGGATCATTGCCCTAGGGCTCTGCACGTGGCTCATCACGCCTGGAGAGGTGGCCACGCCCCCGGACTGGCCGGTGCCACCAGCATTCGCTGGCGCAGGAGCGCGTTGCTCCATAGCCCGAGGAGGCAGGTCGACACGTCACTCAACCACTGCAGCCTGGGACGCCTCACCTGTGAAGCCCTCGGGCTCTGGGACCACCAGAAAGGGGTTGTCCCGATGCCCCTCGTGGCCCTTAGGGAGCAGCCCCCACTGGTCGAAGCATGGCATCCTCCTGACGAAGGCGTCCTTTCTTCTGTAGTTGTACAGAGGGAGCCCCTCCCGGGGGAGCACACTTGCTTCTGCGCCAGTCAAGATTTGGAGTATCCCGCTCAGCACGTCGGGGGACAAGCAGCCCGTTTGGAGCTTCACTGCATCTCCAGGGCCAGTGAAGGCCCACATGGGGTGGGAGTGGCGCTGGAGGGGGGCAATTCACCGAAGGATGAACTCCCTCACCACCATCGTCACTGTCACTCCCCCCGCCCTCAGGTTGGCCATCCTTGTCGTGACCCGCGATAGCTCAGGTCGGCAAGCCTCTCGTGTCCCCACCTAGAGCTAGCCTCTGCCGGGGACGACGGGGTTTACAATAAGGGACGAACTGGGCCACGTCAATGTACACCCATTGTCGCCGGAAGACCCCCACCTCAAGGCGGATCTCCATGTCGATGCCTTCGCCCGCCGTCGCGCTCACGGTGTAGAGCGACACGTACCCAGAGCGCTTTGTATCAGCGGTTAGCCGCAGATAGAAGAAGTGGTGGAGCAGCACCACCAAGGGGGCGACTCCCACAAAGGCCTCGCATAGGAATGCGAAGGCGGAAAGGAGGAGAAAAAATTTCGGATCGAAGTGCAACGCATGAACATGATAATGCGAAAGCATGGTATTGAAGAAGTCCGAGAACGGAGGCAGGAAGCCAGAGAAGAGAGTATGTAGATGAATGGCGATGGTGGTGGCTTCCAGCTCGGTGGAAGGCCACGAAGTGGGCCAAATATTCGTCGCCTCCCACTCGTTGCAGTCAGCCACGATCATCGGGAGGAACTTGTCGAGCCCCTCGTGGTTGAGCACCATGGACCCACCCAGCGCGGGCTTGCTCCTCTTGTTCGGTGGTGACATGACAGCGCGGCGGAATAGGGGCGGCGCAGGATCCGACGGGAAGGGCGCAAGCTTTCTCGAGAAGGAAGGTGTTGTGCATGGGCATGCAGTAAGCTAATGGCGACCGCAGGGCCCACACGGCTGGCTTTATGTCAGTTCAAACGGATGCCGAGGCATCATGGGGAAGTGGGAGCATCCCACACCCCATCGTGTGCCACACGTCACGCCTGACCCACAGGCGGATAGGGCCAGCATCGTTTCGCCCCCTTCCTCAACGGGCGGGGCCATGCGCGTCGCAGGCCCGGGCACTACTGTCAAGCCCATGGGACTGGGGGTACCCAGTCCCGTCTGCCTGCGGCCGAAGGCACTGTGCCTGATGCAATCCCAGTACATCCCATCTTCAAGGCTTCAAGAGCAAGACCCTCACGAGGGCCCCCGCTTCGTTGGGCGCCCGACGACGAGCTACCCAGGAGCTCCCGAGGCCTCGTGCTAGGCGGCATACCCAAGCTGCCTCCCGAGGCCCTCTTGCGGGCGGATAATTCGAGGGTGCCAAGCCCCGCCTCGCAGTGTACGTGGATGACGCAAGCCACGATGAGCGGCGCCAGAGCCGCGCCAGCAGGCGCAGATGTTGGAGCTTTCCTCTTTCGTGCTAAAGGAGCAGGATAGCCTGCCGGTTCTGAAAGCAATCTCTGAAGGGTGACGTTCCGGTGCTAGAAGAACAGGACCACGGGATTGCCAGGATGGAGGTCATCACCGAGCCCACCGACGCGTCATGCCCGGAAGCTTTAGTAGGCAGAGACCGCTTTTGCCAGGATAAGCTGTACTCCTGTCACCCTTCAAAATTGGCAGTTGTGGTATCCCTTCCCGCCTAGAGTTTTTAGGGGAAGCGGACCAAGGCCAGTATAAAGATAGGCTAGTCTCCAACTTAGAGAGTGATCCGGGGAGATCGAGTTCATCCACCCCTCAAGCCGGGGTCAAATCCTTGGGAACCCTCGAGCCATCCGAGCCTCCCGAGGTAGTTCATCCTTGTACTCGTTGATACTCATCCTCCCTCGTGAGGCAATCCACCACAAAGGAGGAGTAGGGTCTTACACCGCAAGGTGGCCCGAACCTGGGTAGATCATCGTGTTGTGTCTTCCTTTTCCTCTCGCTCGAGCACATCGGAGAATCATCGTGAGGTGGTGAGCAACGAGGCGTAGCTTAGTGGAGCTATTCACGCACACCCCAGAGTTTGAACCTTCCCTTGGGTCCTCGAATCCCCGATTCCGACAGCGCCCACTATCTTGGGGAGGGGCATGTCCTCCGCTTCAAGTTGGTGGAGTCCGACACGCTCTCCATCAAGATCTTCGAGCCTTCGGGCGCTCGTCTTGGGTGGTGCGTAGAAAGCTCGAGCAATGACGAATGCTCCTCCTCGAGCGACAGCGATGAGGAGGACACCGATGGCCAAGACAGCGGCGGCGGGCATCCGGTCATCAAGTCCGAAGACGGTGACTCGGACTCCGACTGAACGCCGGCAGCACTGTCATCACCAGCTAGGCGCTCGCAGCACCATCATCTGCAGATGGACCCCCGGCAGAGCGATTTGCCGGGGGTGCTTTGCCTAGACGCCACTGCCACCTCCAGCTGGACCACAACAGGCTCGTGGACTCTGGCTTCGTCTTGCCTGCCGGGGTGCTCCACCTATCCGCTCTCTTCGTCCTGGCTTCGTCCCAGGTGCTCCTTTTACCCTCCTTGCACTCGAGATAAACCCTAGGAGGAGAGGGACAAGAAAGGCATTAGGGAGCACTTTTCTTTTTCCAACAAAAAAGATGTGGGCTATTGCATTGTTTGAATCAAATATAAATATCCCATCTATATTCATATTTGTATGATTTGTACTAGTTGTCCCACGCAATTTTGAGAAGAAACTTGCTGGAGACGCATACATGCCTTAGATGTTTAGAAGGGCTAGCCCTCTGCAGTCTTTTGCGAGTAAGATATCCGGCAAAGCTTCTTGCCGGCCTTAAACACGGCTACTAGTAATCCTTGTTGAGCAAATTTGAGGCAAGTTTAGGAGCACGGATGGAGGCTGGCCTCTTGCCGGCTTTAAACGCAGCTGCAACTAATCCCGTCGAGCAGACTCGAGGCAAGGATAAGAGCGCGAATGAAGGCCGCGGCAAGGTCTCCTCGCGTACAAGTTTCTCATACATAGACGTAATATAGAATGACGGGAAATTTCAAAATGAAACAAACTTTTGACTTATCTTTATTTGTTGTACTTCTTATCGCTTGAATAAGGAGAGGCCGCCACAGGTCCAAGTGCGTGATTCCACCCCCCGAAAAGTTGTTCACGAGGGATTCTTCTGTCTCTCACCTAAAAATAAAGAAGAGGAAGAACAACAGGGTCTGTGCCTGGCTTTGTACAAATTGTTACAAGCCTCTGAGGCTTTGCTTGTACAAAATGGATTGCCGGGACAAGGCCTGACAACCATGCCTTACGGGTAGAACTTGCGAAGATGCTCAATATTCCATGAGTTTTGCACGTGAATGCCATCTTCGGTCTCCAGATGGACTGCACTAGGTCTGGTGATTCGTACTATCCGGTAAGGGCCTTCCCACTTCGGCGTCAACTTGTTTGCACCCTTGGCGGATTGAACTCTCCGAAGGACAAGGTAACCTTCCTCAAGGTTCTGGGCATGAACATTGCGGCTATGATAGCGGCGTAAGGCTTGCTGGTAGCATGCAGCACACATAGCTGCCCGAAGACAATCTTCCTCAAGGAGCACGGCATCATCATGCCGCAACTGCTCTTGCTCTACTTCATCATAGGCAAGTACTCGAGGTGACCCGTATATGAGTTCTGTGGGGCGCACTGCTTCTGCACCATGGACCAGGGAGAAGGGTGTCTTGCCAGTAACTCGATTTGGTATCGTTCTGAGTGACCAAAGAACCACCGACAACTCGTCAATCCAACACCTCCCACACTTGTTCAGCCTGTCGAAAGTTCTTGTCTTGAGCCTGCACAATACTTCAGCGTTTGTTCTTTCTGCTTGCCCGCTACTCCTTGGATGAGCAATAGATGCAAAGCATACTTTGCTTCCAAGGCTCTGAGTGTATTGGATGAAGGCGTGGCTCGTGAATTGTCTGCCATTGTCAGCGATGACCCTGTTTGGGACTCCGAACAGGCAAACTAATCCTTTAAAGAACTTGACGGCCGACTGTGCAGTTACCTTTCTCACTGGTTGTATTTTAGGCCACTTTGTGAACTTGTTGATGGCGACATACAAGAACTCAAAGCCCCCGCTTAGCAAGGGGGATGGGCCCCCAAAATATCGAGCCCCCAGACCGAAAAGGGCCAGGATAGAGGAATCGTTTGGAGGGCTTGTGTCGGCCTTCTGGGAAACATGGTACCCATACTTTCCTGCCTGCGGCCCACAGCATGGCTCACTCGACGGCCTGGTACGGCCCATCTGCAAGACTACCAAGACAAGACCCTCGCGAGGGCCCCCTGGCCTTGCAAGGTGGACGACACCAAGGCCTCCAGAGGAGCGGCCTCCCCAGGCTGCCTTCCGAGGAGCGGAGATTTCTATGCAGGTACCCGGCCTCCCAAGACTGCGATGACGTGAGCCATGACGACCAAGGCCAGGCGGGCGCCAGCAGGCGCAAAGGAAAAAGTTTCCCTTTCTGTGCTAAGGGAGCAAGGACAGACGTGGGTTCCCAAGGAGCCCTCCAAAGGTTTCCATTCCGTGGCAATGATACCAAGACCACGAGCTTGGTAGGATGGATGTCATCGCCGAGCCCACCGCTGCATCACAACTAGAAGCTTTGCAGGAGAAGACCACCTTTTGTCAGGATAGGGTGTACCTCATGCCCCCTTTCAAATTGGTCGTTGTGGTATCCCTTCCCACCTAAGTTTCCAGGGAAGAGGACCGAGGCCACTATAAATATAGGCTAGCCACACCCGTAGAAGAGGTCGACTCATTCTCACGCCCGAGCCCTCACGAGGCAGTTCATCCACTGTACTAGTTCATCCTCAACCTCCTCGTGAAGCCAATCCACCACAAAGCAGGAGTAGGGTTTTACACTGCAAGGTGGCCCAAACCTGGGTCAACTTCCGTGTTCATCTTCTTCCCCTATCACGCGAATTCGGGTAGGCTAGGCTGTAGGGCAACGAGCTCGAGACTTGAGAGGTTGAGATCTTCGCACACGCCCTAGAGTTCGAACCTTCTTGGGTCTACGGAGCCCTGAATCCGACATTTGGCGCGCTAGGTAGGGGCGTGTCGGAGATTATCTTCCTCCCTGTACGTGATGCGCCCACGCCTCGTGGTTTCCATGGCAGGCGACGCGCCACCGGTCTGGCCGCTCGTGGCCCGTGGAGACGCCGCGGGTTGCCCAACCTTCACCTCTAGCCTGCGTCGGGTGATGTGGCCGGCGAAGTTTCGACTGGCGCTTCCCCCGCGGTATGATGGTGCGGCTGCCCCCCAAGAGTTCCTTCGGTCATACGCGCAGGGCATCGAGTCGGCGGGCGGTGACGACAAGGCCATGGCGAACTGGTTCCCCCTAGCTCTCATGGAGGCAACTCGATCCTGGCTCCACGGCCTCCAGCGTACCTTGATCTCCTCTTGGGAACAACTCTGCGACCAGTTCATCGTGCACTTCGTGGCTCCGGCACCCCATGTGATCGCGTGCATAGTTGGCGGGTCGTAGGTGCCTGCCTCTGGCTGCCACATCAAGCAGCTTCTCCGTCGGCAAGGTGTTCCCCGGCCGCAGTGCGAGGCTGTACGGGGCTGAGCCAGGCCTGAAACCAACATCACCTTTGATTCCAGAGACCACCCCGAGACCACGGTGGCGTCAGGAGCCCTCCCCATGTTGTGCACGCCCACCATCAGCAACATCGCGGTGACCAAGACCCACATCGACGGGGGCGCCGGCCTGAACATCCTCTCGAGGGAGACTTTCGACCTGCTCCAAGTGCCGTACGACCAGCTCTGCCCCACCAAGCCTTTCTCGGGGGTGGTCAAGGGCTCGGCCACCCCCTAGGGCAGATACGCCTCCCCGTCACCTTCGGCACATGCGACAACTACCGCACCGAGCTCATCGACTTCAACGTCACCCACATCGGCCTCCCGTACAACGCCATCCTTGAGTATCCGGCCCTCGCCAAGTTCATGGCGGCAACGCACCCAGGCTACAATGTCGTCAAGATGCCCGGGAATGGCGGCATCATCACCATGGCGGGAGCTACCAAGGATGTGCTCCTAGCTCTCAAGCTTGCCTTCAAGGCCACGGTGGCCTCGCAGCTAGGCACTGGGGATGCTCCAGAAACCCCGGAGGCCACGCCAGCAAAGAAGAAACAATTGTTCTCTCAAGACCGAGCCAAGACGAAGCAGGTGCCCGTTGAGGACGGAGGTTCAGGCCCCAGCTTCACCATAGGCGCTGGCCTCCCCCCGGATCAGGAGGAGGCGTTGGTCAGCTTCCTCCGCGCAAATAAAGATGTGTTTTGCGTGGGAGGCGACGGACTTGATCGGAGTCCCGCGGGATGTGATTGAACACCACCTAATGGTGTGCCCCAGTGCACGCCCGATGAAGCAGAAGGCACGACGGCAGACCCAACAAAAGCAATCGTTCATCGTCCAGGAGGTCCGCAAGCTGCAGGAAGCTAGCGTCATTCAGGAGGTGCGACACCCGGATTGGCTGGCTAACCTAGTAATCGTCCCCAAGAAGGGCGGGAAAGAGCGGATGTGCGTCGACTTCACGAGCCTCAACAAGGCTTGCCCTCAGGACCCGTTCCATCTTTCGCGCATCGATCAGATCATGGACTCTACCGCCGAGTGTGATCTGCTATGCTTTTTCGATGCCTTCTCAGGCTACCACCAAATCAAGATGGTGGTGCAGGACATCGAGAAGACGGCCTTCCTCTCCCCGTGCGGTGTGTACTGCTACACCTGCATGCCCTTTGAGCTGCAGAATGCTGGCACGACTTTCCAATGATTGATGCACATCGCTCTAGGCTAGTAGCTCAGGAGGAATGCCGAGGCATACGTCGATGACATAGTGGTCAAATCAAGGGAGGCAAGGACCCTTGTTGAAGACTTGGAGGAAATGTTCGCCAACCTGTGCAAGGTGAACCTGAGGCTCAACCCTGAGAAATGCGTGTTCGGTTTCCCGTCCGACAAGCTGCTGGGCTTCCTGGTGTCACACAAAGGGATCGAGGCTAACCCCAAGAAGGTCAAGGTAATAGAAAGGATGGGCCCGCCACAAACTCTCAAGGAGATGCAGAAGCTCGCGGGCTGCGTAACCTCCTTGGGGCGATTCATCTCCAAGCTTGGCGAGCACGCCCTCCCGTTCTTTAAGCTCATGAAGAGGAAGGGCCCCTTCGAGTGGACTCCGGAGGCCGAGGCGGCTTTCCAAGACCACAAGAGGTACCTCATGAGCCCACCTGCAATGGTGGCACCCCGCCCTCTTGAGCCTCTGGTGCTTTACTTGGCCGCCACTCCCCATTCGGCCAGCGCAGCGCTCGTGGCGGTCAGGGAGGAGCACGCAAGTGCGGGCGCGTGACGAGGCGTCCCACGTAAGGTCGAGCCATCGCCACCTCAGGATGGCACTCTGGAGGCCCCAGCCACTCCACCAAGCAGCGAGGCTCCCGAGGCCCCCTCGTCCCAAGCGGAGCTGGATGTCGTCGACGCCTCGTCCCTCGTCGAGCACCCAGTATACTTCATCAGCACAGTGTTGCGCGATGCTCGCACGCATTACCCTATGCCGCAGCAGCTCCTGCTCGCACTCCTCGTCACCTCCAGGAAGCTGCGCCACTATTTCCAAGGCCACCCCATCAAGGTCGTCTTCGCATACCCCCTGGAAAAGGTGCTCCGCAGCCCCAATGCTGCAGGGAGGGTTGCAGAGTGGAACATCGAGCTGCAGGCCTTCCAGCTAGAATTCAGCACCACCAGGGTCATCAAAGGCATGGCCCTCACTGACTTCGTGGTAGAATGGACAGATGCTCCCGACCGGGGGATGGGCGAGAGCCAATCCCTCGCGCCCGGCGATGAGGTGCCCGACGGCTGGGTCATGTACTTCGACAGGGCTTTTGCGCAGTAGGGTGCGGGGGCTGGAGCCGTGCTCATCTTGCTGACCAAGGACAAGTTATACTACGCTGTGCAGCTCTATTTCCAGCACAGCGAGAAGGTCTCCAACAACATCGTAGAATAGAGGGCCTGATCGCTAGCCTCAGGGCCGCGGCTGCCCTGGGGGTCAGGTGCCTGACCATCAAGGGCGACTCTCAGCTCCTCATTAACTTCTCCAACAAGGAATACAAGCTCAGGGACGAGCACATGGAGGCATACCTGGAAGAGGTACGCAAAATTGAAAAACGCTTCTTGGGCTTGGAATTGCAGCATGTCCCGCGCGATATGAACAAGGAGGCTGACGACATCGCCAAGAGAGCATCCCGCCGCGAGCCCCAGAAGCCTGGTGTCTTCGAGGAGAGGCTTTTCAACCTGTCAGCAGCACCACCCGCTGCAGGCCCGGCACTGCGTCGAGTTGAGCCGCCTCAGGTCCCTTCCTCGGGCGCCCCGGTCTGCGATATGACCATAGGAGCCCGCCTACTCCTGGCACTGGAGGCTCAGGAAGGTTACTGGACCGAGAAGCTCAAGGCACACCTACTCCACGGCACTCTACTGGAGAAGGCGGAAGATGCAGAACATGTGGCTCGCCAGGCCACCGCTTATTGCCTGCAGGAAGTCGAGCTTTAACGAAGGTGCCCCAATGACATCTCGCTGTGATGCATATCCAAGGAGCAAGGGTGCGAGTTGTTTGCTGACATCGACGGCGGAGATTGCAGACACCATTCTTCATCACGCACTCTCATGGGCAAGGTGTTCCGCAGCGGGTTCTACTGGCCCACGGCGCTCAACGACGCCACTGAGCTGGTGCGATCCTGCGAGGCCTGCCAGTTCCACACAAAGTAGATTCACCAGCCCGCGCAAGGACTCCAGACCATTCCGCTCGCATGGCCATTCGTGGTCTGGGGGCTGGATATCCTGGGCCTATTTCCCTGGGCGGCCGGGGGGTATCGCTACCTCTACGTTGTCATCGACAAGTTCACCAAGTGGGCAGAGGTGGAGCCCGTGCGCACCGTCCCCGCTGGCTCGGCCGTCAAGTTCATCAGGGGCCTCGTGAGCCGTTTCGGGGTCCCCAACCGTATCATTACCGACAATGGCTCCCAGTTCACGAGCAATCTCTTTAGGACATATTGTGCTAACCTTGGAACGTAGATATGCTATGCTTCGGTGGCACACCCTCGGAGCAACGGCCAGGTTGAATGCACCAACGCGGAGGTCTTGAGGGGCCTCAAGACGAGGAGCTTCAAGAAGAAACTCGAGGCCTGCGGTAGGGGTTGGCTCGGTGAGCTTCAGTCTGTGTTGTGGTCCATCCGCACCACCGCGACTAAGCCCACTGGCGAGACCCCATTCTAACTTGTCTAAGGGGCAGAGGCGGTCCTCCCACACTGTCGGCAGAAACGACACCTATGGGATCGTGTGGACCCCTTTACGGTTCGGTAGGGATGAGGAGTGCGCAAAGAGCAGATCTAACGATCAACATGATGGATTTTTACCCAGGTTCGGGCCGCTGAGAAGCGTAAAACCCTAGTCCAGCTTGTCTGTGTTTATCTTGTGTTCTTCTGCTCCTGGACTAGCTACTATGTGTGTCCAGTCCAAAAAGTCCGAATCCTTCCACAGTACGCCTCGGGCCTCCTTTTATATATCAAAGGGGTCGCCACAGTGGCGCACAGGAGGTGGAAAGTATCTACAGTGTACAAGTTTATCGCCTGACATCACAGGACAAACGCATTTAATGCGCTGCCTATGTGCCCTCTTGCTTTATCGGGGACAGCAACAGAGCCCGTCCCGTTCGTCGCCGCCTCGCCTTGCTTCGACGCGTGTCCAAGCTGATGAGGCATGCAGCGCCATGCTGGCTGGCTGGCTGCTGTGCTGGTGCGGTGACAGGGCTTTCACGAAGATCTTCCTGCCACCACGCAGGTGCTTGACTAGTTGGCTTAGAAGCTGCATGCTGCCACGCAGGTGCTCGCCTGGTAGGCGGGCTGGTCGTCGCATCGGAACGGCCGTGGGGCAGCGAAACGTTGGCAGGTGCGGGCCTGGCCGCGGCCCCGCTGATGCTCCCGGCAAGGGTCTTGCCAGGGTCTCGCCTCCGTCCCCGGCAAGGATCTTGCCGGGGTTCTTGTGGCCATCCCCGGCAAGGATGGCCACAATCTGCTCAATCGCTTTGATCTTGTCGGGATTTGCTTCGATTCCGCGTTGAGACACAAAGAACCCAAGAAGTTTGCCAGATGGGATGCCGAACACGCACTTCTCTGGGTTGAGCTTGAGGTTGATCTTGCGCAGGTTTGCAAATGTTTCCTCTAAATCCTGCACGAGCGTGGCCTTGTCCTTGGTTTTGACCACTATATCATTCATATATGCTTCCATATTTTTGTGCAGCTGGGGTTCAAAACCAATCTGGACTGCCCTTGCAAATGTCGAACCGGTGCTCTTCAACCCGAAAGGCATTCGTATAAAACAATACGTACCACATGGGGTGATGAACGCGGTTTTCTCTTCATCCTCCTTCGTCATGAAGATTTGGTGGTATCCTGAGTAGGCGTCAATGAATGACAACAAGTCACACCCGGCAGTGGAGTCCACGATCTGGTCAATGCGCGGCAAAGGGAAAGTATCCTTTGGACAGGCTTTATTGAAGTCTGTATAATCAATACACAGCCTCCATTTCCCATTCGCCTTGCGCACCACAACCGGATTGGCCAACCAGGTTGGGTGGAGCACTCCTCTGACTAAGCCTGCCACCTCCAACTTCCTAATCTCTTCGATGATAAACTCTTGCCGCTCCAAAGCTTGCTTCCTGACCTTCTGCTTGACGGGCCGCGCATGAGGACAGACAGCAAGGTGGTGCTCAATCACCTCCCTGGGAACGCCGGGGATGTCAGATGCCTGCCATGCAAACACATCGACATTCTCCCGCAGGAAGGCGACAAGCGCGCTTTCCTATTTGCTGTCGAGGGTGGAGCTTATGGTGAAAGCTCCGCCCATGCCGTCCTCCTTGGCGGGCACCTTCTTGGTCTCTGGTGGCACTGCCTTGGATTTCTTGCTCTTGCCGGTGGAGCTCTCTAGCACGTCCTCCTCGACAGAAGCGCAGCACTCCGAAGAGGCGCGCTTGCCTGGCGCGCCAAAGATGTCGATGGAAATGACACCTATGGGATCGCGTGGACCCCTTTACGGTTCGGCAGGGATGAGGAGTGCGCAAAGAGCAGATCTAACGATCAACACGATGGATTTTTACCCAGGTTCAGGCCGCTGAGAAGCGTAAAACCCTAGCCTGCTTGTCTGTGTTTATCTTGTGTTCTTCTGCTCTTGGACTAGCTACTATGCGTGTCCAGTCCAAAAATTCCGAATCCTTCCACAGTAAGCCTCGGGCCTCCTTTTATATGTCAAAGGGGTCGCCACAGTAGCACACAGGAGGTGGAAAGTATCTACAGTGTACAAGTTTATCGCCTGACATCATAGGACTAACACATTTAATGCGCTGCCTACGTGCCCTCTTGCTTTATCGGGGATGGCAACAGAGCCCGTCCCGTCCGTCGCCGCCTCGCCTTGCTTTGACGCGCGTCCAAGCTGACGAGGCATGCAGCGCCATGCTGGCTAGCTGGCTGCTGTCCTGGTGCGGTGACAGTGCTTTCACGAAGATCTGCCTGCCACCACGCAGGTGCTTGACTAGTTGGCTTAGAAGCTACATGCTACCACATAGGTGCTCGCCTGGTTGGCGGGCTGGTCGTCGCATCGGAACGGCCGTGGGGCAGCGAAATGTTGGCAGGTGCGGGCCTGGCCGCGGCCCCGCTGATGCTCCCGGCAAGGGTCTTGCCGGGGTCTCGCCTTCGTCCCCAGCAAGGATCTTGCCGGGGGTCTTGTGGCTGTCCCCGGCAAGGATCTTGCCAGGGGTCTTGTGGCCATCGCTGGCAAGGATCTTGCCGGGGGTCTTCGTCTTCTGGTCCTTATCTAGACTCGCAGGCCTTTGGTCTTCACAAAGATCTACATGCCACCACGCAGGGGCCCCTGGGTCTTGGTTTCGGCGTTGTCGATGGTGTTAGAATTCACAGGCTCATGGGTGGCGGCCTTGCTAGTGTTGGGCAGGCCGCCCCGGCAAGGCTCTTGCCGGGGCTACGTTGGTCCCCCCGGCAAGGGTGTTCCCCCGGGGGGGAGAAGTCCATCCTGCCCCTTTGCTCTTCATGCCTCTGGCTTGAGTGCTGCCTTGGCAGTCTCGTACCTTGCCTTTCTCTGCCCCGCTGAGCATGGCCGCAGGTGTGGCTACGACTGCCCGTGCACAAGTAAAGGGGTACAAAAAGGCCCCTACTTTTGTACACCGACACGCACGAGGTCAAGGATCGCTCCACGCGGATCTTGGCGTTTGACGAGGCACGCCAGGACGCCTCACGGAGGACAGATCTCGTGCTCGGGGAGGAGGCCCGCCACCAAGCCTCGCTCCATGCAGCGAGGTACCAGCAGGCACTGCGGCGGTACCACTGCCACAGCGTTTGCTCCAGTACCCTTGAGGTGGGAGACCTCATCCTGAGGTGGGTGCTCTCTAGGGAGGGGCTCCACAAGCTCTCACCCATGTGGGAGGGCCTGTTCAGGGTCGCCCGCGTTTCCAGGCCTGGCGCTGCGCGCCTAGAGACGCTGGACGGGGTCCTCATCCAGAATGCCTGGAACATCCAGCACCTCCGTAAGTTCTACTCGTGACACTCTCACGTAATAATGAGTGGCGCTGTACACGCCCCGGAGTCTCCCGGTGCGTCGCTCCTCAACCCCGCGGGGGCTCCCACCCATGCCCAAGTGGAAGCCCCATGCTCCGCGCTGGCGGAGGACACGGTCCTTCAGCGACTATGCCCACGCCTAGTGGAAGCCCCATGCTCCGCGCTAGTTGGAAGACTAGAAGACTAGTGTAGGCGCCGGACGCGGCTGTTCTTTTGCTTGCCTTTGTAACCAAATTTGTTGTTCTTGGAATGGATTTGAGCTTTTCGCGTCTTTATTCAAAAAGGGATGGGATTCTTCTTTTTCTTTTCGTTGCTTCCCGCAGTGTTTCCCCCCTTGGCTTTCGTTCTTAAGCGGTGTAGTGGTTCCCCATAGCTCACTCCATCATGCCCCGGGAGCGGGGGCTGGGCACGGTATGCCTGAGCCGGCTTAGGCCACTCACGCGCACACCTCGCCAAGGCCTTGGCATCCGATCCTCGCATGGCCCTCTCGAGCGAGCTAGCAGGCATGCACCAATTTTGGCCCCTCGGCCTCTGGAGTGCTCACCTCCTCTCCTTGCCGGGCATCGCGCTCTGGCACGCTATTAACGGCCGGCCCTCGCTCGGGGGCTCTAGAGGCCTACGCAAATTGCCCCCGCGACTCGCGGGGGCATGCCATTCAAGGCTCCGGAGCTTGTCGAGGGGCCTTCCTAGGCCGTCACCAGAAGGAGCTCCGGAGGAGCGCGCCACCACGACGAAGGGACCCGTCGAGGGTCACTAGCGCGCCAAGCTAAGTATTCTAATCACGCAAAGCAGGAACTTCTAATTAATAGCAACATGATTATTAGAACACAAACAGGAAATACTGACATAAAGGCGCAAGCTCCGCGGTTCATTACACGGCCCCAGGGGGCTTCTTTACAAGTTGTAATGTAGGAAGCAAAAGAAGGAAAAATTGAAGAGGCGGCCTCCAGAGGACCGCTGCTCCTGAGGCCAGGCTTCACCGTCGCCCATGCTTAGTCGGACCGCTCCTCCTTCTTGACGGGGGCGTGATGGCGAGGTGGCTCAATGTTCTCCAGAGCGGAGAGACGGCGGCGTAGCGGTTTGCCGTCCTCTTTGGTCCGCGCATGGCGGCGAGGTGACTCGTCGTAGTCGTCGTCGCTCGAGCCTTCCCTGGAGGAAGCGTTGCTGCTGGAGGAGCAGCGGCCATCGTCAAGGGCACGTTCACCGTGGAGGACGCCGCCGCCGCGTGGACCGTCGTCGTCTGAGGCGTGGTCGCTGCCATCGTCATCGCCCTCTGGGCAGCACCCCAAGTGGCTGTCGTCCTCACCGAAGACCCTGACGAAGAGCATTGTTGCTTCATCGTACCTAAAACGGAGGGTGCGCCTCCCATCCAGAACGCGGGCGCTGGCAAACGACTGCCACCCACGGGTCAGGAACACGTGCCCGGTGGAGGAGACCTCGACCTGCACCCACGATGACCCGTTGCAGCAGCCGTCCGGCTGCAGCCATAGGCTAACGGGCCCTGCTGCCGGCAGCTCCTCCGCGAAGGAGCATGGAAGCAGAAGCCAGGTGCCCGGAGGGCCCTCCACTCGAATGATGAACTCGCGCCCCGTGTCACCCGAGCGGGCATGCGGGTGTGGTGGCCGGGCGGCCGCGGCGCACCTTCCCCCTTTGCCGCGGCTGCTGGGACCCCCGCAACTGCCTCCGCAGGAGAGGCCTCTCCCCCGGTTGCTAGAGCCGACTCAGGTCGGCAGGGATGGCTGCCCGCGCCCCCGCGATGGCGCTGTTGATGCGGTCGCGCGTTTGCAGGGACGGCCGCGTCCCCTCTTTGGTGACGGTGAGTCGGCCCCTCCCTTGGGGCCTTGCCTTTCTCTTTGGCCAAGAACCTCCTCACTGGCGCCATTTTCACTTCGGCAAGATGGCGGCACGACGGAGATGAAGGAGGAGCGAGCAGCAAGAAGACAAAAACGGGCTGGGGGCTCCACCTCCCTCGCCCTCTTATAGGAAGTCGAAGGCCAACCGGCACCCCTCCACGTCCCGTGTAATGATGGTCGTGCTGCATGCACCAGGCAGTTGTCAAGTCGGGGCAGTTGCCGAGGCAACGTGGGGAAGTGGAGGCGCCCATGTTTTGTCAAACGCCATGCGTCAAGCCTGGCCAGCAGGTGGTTTGGGGCCCGCGGCGCTTCGCCCTTGCCCTTCGGCTTCGCCTCGAAGCCAAGCCCAAGTGCGCCTTGGGCCCGGGGGCTACTGTCGGTGTTCTGGGAACCAGGGTACCCAGAGTTACCTACCTGTGGCCCACAGCGTGGCTCGCTCGACGACCTGGTACGACCCATCTGCAAGACTACCAAGACAAGGCCCTCGCAAGGCCCCCTGGCCTCGTGAGGCAGACAACACCAAGGCCTCCAGAGGAGCGGCCTCCCCAGGCTTCCTCCCGAGGAGCGGTGATTTCTATGCAGGTACCCAGCCTCCCGAGGCTACGATGACATGAGCCATGACGGCCAAGGCCAGGCGGGCGCCAAAGGGCGCAGAGGAAACAGTTTCCCTTTCGGTGCTAAGGGAGCAAGGACAGATGTGGGTTCCCAAGGTTCCCTCCAAAGGTTTCCATTCCGGTGCAACAAGACCAAGACCACGAGCTCGGCAGGATGGATGTCATCGTCGAGCCCACCGCTGCGCCACGACCAGAAGCTTTGCAGGGGGAGACCACCCTTTGTCAGTATAAAGTGTACCTCCTGTCCCCTTTCAAATTGGTCGTTGTGGTATCGCTTCCCGCCTAAGTTTCCAGGGAAGAGGACCGAGGCCACTATAAATATTGGTTAGCCACTCCGGTAGAAGAGGTCAACTCATTCTCACCCCAAGCCCTCGCGATGCAGTTCATCCACTGTACTAGTTCATCCTCAACCTCCTCATGAGGCCAATCCACCACAAAGTAGGAGTAGGGTTTTACACCACAGTGTGGCCCGAACCTGGGTAAACTGCCATGTTCATCTTCTTCCCCGCTCACACAAATCCGGCTAGGCTAGGCTGTAGGGCGATGAGCTCGAGACTTGAGAGGTTGAGATCTTCGCACACGTCCCAGAGTTCGAACTTTCTTGGGTCCGCGGAGCCCTGAATCCGATAGCTTGCGCTGGTTGGTGTATGCTCTTTGAATGAAACTGGCATGCTTCACATCTTGTTACTAGCTTAGTCACATCCTGGAGGGTAGTGGGCCAATAAAAGCCTTGCCGGATGGCCTTCCCGACAAGGGTTCTTGCTCCTATGTGAGAACCACATATGCCTCCATGTATCTCTGCCAACAACTTAAGTCCATCTTCCCGGGTAATGCACTTGAATTTCACTCCGTTTGGTCTCTTTCTGCACAGGATGTTATCCACAAACTGGTACATACTTGACTGACGGGCTACTTTCTCAGCTTGTTTTTGCTCTTCGAGAAGTTCTCCTGTTTGGAGGAATTGAACTATCGGTTGCGCCCATGTCGGAGCTTGGGGCTAGACAACAAGGACTAAAGGCATTTCTTCGGCCGTGGGAGCGCTGATCTCATTAGCAAGAATTTGGGATTCTGCCTGAGGCCGCTGCTCACCGGCAAGCGCATCACTGCTTCTGGCAACTGCCTTACCAACGGCTTCTGGGAGCTCTGCCAGAAAGTATTTGCCGGTGCTTATCTTCCTTCTATTCTTGGCTCTTTTTGACAGCGTAACTGTGGGTCGAGTCAAGTGGATCACAAAAGTCCCTGGTTCAACAGGTAGCTTTTGGACAACACAATTTGACAGCTGATTAGAATGTTGTTTTCTGCAGGAGGGATGTGCTCTATTTGCAAGCCATCAAAGTGTTCTTCCAACTTTCTCACTTCGTTCACGTACGCTTCCATCAGTGGGCTCTGGTAATCCTTGTTTACCTACTTTACTACAAGCTATGAATCTCTGCGGATGATCAGCTTCTTCAGTCCCAACTCTACCGTAATTGTGAGGCCGGCAAGCAGTCCCTCATACTGAGCAGTATTGTTGGTAGCTTCCTCATGGGGGAAATGCATTTGAACCATGTACTTGAGATGCTCCCCGATGGGTGCAATAAGCAGCACCCCGGCACCGGCACCTTGCAGCGAGAAAGCAGCGTCAAAGTACATGATTGTCGATGCAACAAACCTTCACGTATGTTGCCCGGACTGTACACAAGCTCAAGTGGCAGAAATGCAAACTCCACCAAGCATTCAAGACAGGACCAAGCCAGAGAGAGAGCTTTTGAGAAACCAAAGGGTGGATCAAGAAGACCAAGACAAGCCAAGAAAGCAAGATATCACCAAGGGAAAGCCTCCCTTGCCGGGCAAGCGAGCCCGGTCGGGTCGAGGCCACCCCAAGGATGAAATCAGTCTCTCCCCGGCAGGTTTACCGAGGCCGTTGGCGGCTTACGTCCCCGCCAAGACTCCACCGCTCCACTGCTCCACCGCATCGCAACGCAAGTCATCCATCAGTGTGGTGTCGAGCACCCAGATAACTAAGCGGCTATCATTTCGCATGTGGCAGGCATTTAGAAGGAAGATCACCTCCAAACGACACCCGTCTAGAGGCGTGTCTAGCAGATAGGTGGAAGATGACTAAAGCGGCGTGGTAGGCCTGCCGGGCCGCATCCACAGTGCGACACATGCCAGTGCATTTAATGCACTTTGTCCTAAGTGCCAGAGTTAGGTATGATAGCACTGTTAGCTATCTAATCATGGGATAATGACCGTTTTGCCATTGTGGTAACCCCTTAGACTATAAAAGGAGGACCGTGGCAACCTTAGAAAGGAGTCGGACCCTCATGTACTCATACGCGCGTAGCTGCTCTCACCAAGGCGACCTTGCCGGGATTGAGCGCCGCGCATTCTTCATGGTCCCTCCATCAATCCACCAAAGCAGGAGTACGCTTTTACACTTCTCAGCGGGCCGAACCTGGGTAAAAACCACCAGCGTCACCACTGTCCTGTTGTCCCATGGCCTCCGCTCATTGTGCAATGCGTCCTCCCCCCTGCCGAACCACAAAGGGGCCGATAGCCCCGTAGGTGGCCGTGTTCAACCATGACATCTTTGGCTCGTCAGGTAGGGGGAGCGCTTGTGCGAACCCTAGCTCGTGAACAGCGCGTCAGTCTTCATCATCATCTTCTTCATCATCCATGGCGCCCAAGAAGAAGTCCGGCGCAACTGCTCATCCTTCCCCCTCGAAGGCCCCCTCGCATGCAGCCACCGATACTATGGGGGCTGCAGCGACGTTGGGGGACGTGGACGCCATGGGGAACATGACCGGCGCATGCGGCACTGTCATCATTTCCCCCGTGGCCGAAGCGGGAGCAGAAAATGCCAAAGGAGGGCGGCATCAACAGCATTCCGACGGCCGTGCTCCCCAACGCACATGTGGGGAGAACATTCAGTCTCCACCTCCCCACCATGCCGAAGGGCGCAGCCACAACTACAACGCTCGCTCCGGTATGAACCGCGGTCCCCTGGCTGCCCGTGCAATGGGCGCAACGGCGGGGCAAGCGCCTCCCCCTGGGTGGGGTAACCAAGACGAGGCGCCGAACGGGGTCGTCAACCCCCAGGCGCACCTTTCTCGCCACCATACCACCATGGCGACTGGCTCGCGGTGACGAGAGCACGGCGCCGCCGCCACTGGTACAGGCAGGAGCCGAGTGACGTCGCGGTCTGCATCATCGTCTATGCCAAGTACCGGTTTGTAAGCCATGGCGTGAGCCCAACTCCTGTTGAGATTCCCACCAGCAGCCAATCAAATGGATGAGTAGAGAGCCACCATCCAGAGTTTGATCAGTTTTGCTGAAGCGGGAGGATCGCAGTGGGTGGATCCTCCATGGCACCCGCAAGCGACAGCCATGGCCCGAGCCGCTGCCCATGCTGAGGGGGCCACTCCAATGGTACAGTCCCCTCCGCGATAGCTAGCGCAAGGACCACAACCAGAACCACGCAACCAGGAGCCCGACGAGGTATCAATGGCTTCATCTGACCCTCGGGCCCATCAAGATCAGCGGTAGGTCGTGGAGGATCAGCGGAGGGAGGACGCGTGTGTCACCATAGAACGACACCGTGAAACCCGCCGCCAATCCAACAAGCACAATGGCCCAGACGTCGATGAACTCGTGCCCAATGAAGGTGGATACTTGCCTTTCGAGGTTGGGTGCCCTGCCTTCACTCGCGAGCTGCGGCAAATCTGTTGGCCATCTGCCCGCGTTTTCAAGCCAGAGATACCAGAGAAGTATGATGGGAGGTTGAACCCGGCAGAGTACTTGAGCATCCACACTATCACTGTTCAAGTTGCCGGAGGAAGAGATGAGAAGGTGTTGGCCAATTACTTCCCTTTGGCACTCAAGCCAAATGTGAGGTCATGGCTGATGCACCTTTCGGAGAATTCCATCTCATCATGGGCTGACCTGTGCAATGAGTTTGTTGGCGCCTTCATGGGCGGTCATCAAGAACCAGGACGGCCTAGGGATCCGCAACTCCTTCGGAAAAAGGAAGGGGAGAGCTTGCGGAAGTACATGTAGAGATTTAGCCGGGTGAACAGAAACATTCCAAACATCCACCCGGCAGCTGTGATTGCCGCGTTCCAGTCCAACATGCGCAATAGGAGGATACGTCCCAAGATGAACGTTCGGTTGCCCAAGACTGTGCATGAGCTGTACACCCTCGCGGATAAGTGTGCCCGAACAGAGGAAGGGAGGTGGCTCCCCGGAGAAGAGGACGGCATTAAAGTCGACTCAGAGGATGACGACGATGCCGCTGACCCAAAGAGGAAGAACAAGAAATGCAATAAGAAGCGCAAGTAAAAGGCAGTATTGGCTGTTGAGGGCTCTGGAACTCCTAGTACCGGCAAGAAGGCCAAGACCGAAGCCCCCGACAAGGAAGTTACCATGTGCACTGATTGCCGGGAGGCTACGGCAGCCGAAAAAGCTGGGAAAGCTGACGGGCCATACTGCAAGATCCACCAGACCAAGGGCCATGATCTCCAAGAGTGACACCAAGTTGAGCAACTTGTCAAGAAGCAGAGAGCTGAGTATGAGAAGCGTGACAAGGAAAAAGACCAAGAAGGTGTTGGCGGGAAGGGCCACGGCGGCAGAGGAGACCGCCGCGGCAAGGTTCCCCAGCATTTGGAGAAACCTGCAAGAGGCCATGAAAAGAAAGAAGGCGGTGATGAAAGTGATGAAGGGGATGAAGAGGAAACCAGTGAGCAAGAGTTCCAGAGAGCCATAGAGGCCATGTGCGTTGACGGAGGTGCATCTTTGCACTCCTCTCACCACCAGCTTAAACAGTGGGCGCCTGGGGTCAATGCCGTAGAGCCAGCGGGAGACTCCCGAAAACCGCTCAAATGGTCCTGCACGCCCATCATCTTCGATGAAGAAGATCACCCTGACCGTACCACTGCAGTAGGGTGCTTGCCGTTGTTGGTTTCACCAACAATCTGCAACCTCAAGGTCACGAAGATGTTTGTTGATGGTAGGGCTGGGTTGAATCTGATTTCTCCCAAGGTGCTTAGCAAGCTTCAAATATCAGATGAAGACCTCAAGATTACTGGCACTTTCCAAGGGACCAACCCCGACAGGAGTCATCCTAAGGGAAAGATCACACTGCCGGTGACATTTGGAGGAGAATTGAACTACCCTACCGAGAAGGTTGTGGTTGATCTCCCCCTGCCGTACAATGGAATCCTTGGTCATCCAGCCCTGGCAAAATTCATGGCGGCATCTCACTATGCCTACAACACACTAAAAATGCCAGGGCCAATGGGCGTCATTTCCATTCAGTCACACAAAAGGGATCCAATCATATGCATGGATAAGATGTACCGAGACGCAGTCACTGCTGAGGCCGCGGAAGCTGCAGCTCCCGCCAAGGAAAGTAAGAAAGGGAAGAAAGCTAGCAAAGACACCGGCAAAGAATCCGGAAAGCGCACCTCTTCGGAGTGTGCTGCACCCATCGATGATTTGCCGGAGAGCTCCACTAGCAAGAAGCCCAAGGTTGCCTCACCTGCAATGAAGAAGGTCCCGGCAGTGCTGGATGGCGCTGGTGGTACGTTCACCATCAGCTCCACACTTGATGACAGATAGGAAAGGGCGCTCATTGCCTTCCTGTGGGCGAATGTAGATATGTTTGCCTGGAAACCATCTGACATCCTCGGTGTTCCCAGGGAGGTAATCGAGCACCACCTAGCTATCTGCCCTCATGCCCGGCTCGTCAAGGAGAAAGTCAGGAAGCAAGCTTTGGAGCAGTAATAGTTCATTGCCGAGGAGATCAAGAAACTTGAAGCAGCTGGTTTGGTCAGAGGAGTGTTGCACCCAACATGGTTGGCAAACCCGGTGGTGGTGCGCAAAGCGAATGGGAAATGGAGGCTTTGCATAGACTTCACGGATCTAAATAATGCATGCCCGAAGGACCAATTCCCCTTGCCACGCATTGACCAGATCATAGATTCCACTTCCGGGTATGATCTGCTTTCCTTCTTCGATGCATACTCTGGGTACCATCAGATCTTCATGTCCAAGGAGGACGAGGAGAAGACCGCATTCGTAACCCTGTGTGGCACATACTGCTTTGTGCGGATGCCCTTCGGGTTGAAGAGTGCTGGATCCACTTTTGCAAGGGCAGTGCAAATTGGTTTTGTGTCTCAATTGCACAAGAATATTGAAGCTTACATGGATGACATAGTAGTCAAGACCAAGGACAAATCAACTCTCATTAAGGACTTGGAAGAGACCTTTGCGAATCTACGCAACATCAACTTGAAGTTAAACCCTGAGAAGTGTGTGTTTGGCATTCCCTCCGGCAAGCTACTTGGTTTCTTTGTGTCCCACCGGGGGATAGAGGCCAACCCCGACAAGATCAAGGCGATCGAGCAGATTCAAGTACCCAAGACAGTTAAATACGTGAGGCGCCTGAACGGATGTGTTGCCGCGCTGAGTAGGTTCATTTCCAAGTCTGCCAAGCGCGCCTTGCTGTTCTTCAAAATTTTGAAGAAGGCAGGGCCAATGAAGTGGACCCCGAAGGCAGAAGCAGCGTTGCGAGACTAGAAGACCTATCTTTCCTCAGCTCCCACCTTGGTCGCTCCTAAACCACAAGAGCCATTGCTGTTGTACTTAGCAAGAACCAATCAAGTGGTTAGTGCAGCGTTAGTGGTGCAATAGGAAGTGGATGAAGGAGCAGCCGCAGCTACTGTCCCCTTCAGAGAGGAAAGTGAACCTATCCCAGCAAGGTCCGGTGCAGATCAGGAGAAAGAAGACCAAGATAACGGAGACAATTCAAAGACCACGGAAAATAAGAAGGTGGTGTAGCGCCGGTGTACTTTGTCAGCTCCCTATTGCAGGGGGCTAGATCAAGGTACTTTGGCATGCAAAAGTTGATCTTTGGCCTCATCATGGCCCCGAGGAAGCTGCGCCACTACTTCCAAGCCCATGAGATCACGGTTGTCACTCGTTTCCCTTTGTAACGCATACTGAGGAACCCAGAGGCCACTGGCAGAATAGTGGAATGGGCGTTGGAATTGTCAAGCTCTAGTCTGAAGTACGAGAGTACGTCAACCATTAAGAGTAGAGGATTGGCAGAGTTCATCACTGAATGGACACCAACACCAGATGAGGAGACCCCGGAAACAGTTATCCCCGGCAAGGAGGCCCCCCAAAGAGTGGATCATGTACTTTGATGGTGCCTTCTCACTGCAAGGTGCAGGAGCTGGTGTGCTCCTTGACGCACCCATTGGAGAGCACCTCGAGTATGTGGTCCAAATGCATTTCCCCTGGGAGAAAGTTACCAACAACACTGCGGAATATGAAGGACTCCTTGCCGGGATTAGGATCTCAACAGAGTTGGGAATTAAGAAGTTAATCATTCGTGGAGACTCACAGCTTTTGATGAGACAAGTAAACAAGGATTACCAGAGTCCGTTGATGGAGGCATATGTGGAGGAAGTGAGGAAGCTAGAGGAGTGTTTTGATGGATTGCAAACAGGGCACGTGCCACGAGCGGTAAAACAATGTTGTCGATCATCTGTCAAAATGCGCTGCACAAAAGCTTCATATGGAACCAGGGACTTTTGTTCTCCACCCGACTCAACCCTCAGTATCCCCGACAACAATGGATAGAAAGAGGAGGAAACTAGACTCCGGCAAGCCTCTCCCGGCAGAGCTTCCCGAAGCCCCCGGCAGAGAGGTTGGCAGGAACAACTCCACTTCGCCTGGTGAGCAACATCCTCCCGCCGAACTATTAGTTCTTGCGGTTGAGATATGCGCTCCCACGAACAAGGAGGTGCCATTGATCCTTGTTGCTGAGCCTCAGGCTCCAACTTGGGCACGACACATAGTCCATTACCTCCAAACAGGAGAACTTCTCGAAGAGCAAGATGAAGCTGAAAGAGTAGCCCGGAGGGCCAGTATGTATCAGTTTGTCGATAACATGCTATACAGAAGGAGGCCCAACGGTGTGAAATTAAAGTGCATTTGCCGGGAAGAGGGGAAGGAACTATTGGCAGAGATACACGAAGGCATGTGCGGCTCCCATATTGGATCAAGAGCCTTGGTTGGAAAATCTTTCCAGCAAAGTTTCTACTGGCCCATGGCCCTCCAAGATGCAATTGAGCTAGTCACCAGATGTGAAGCCTGCCAGTTCCACTCCAAGAATATCCATCAACCTGCTCAAGCTCTCAAGACGATCCCTTTGTCATGGCCATTTTTGGTCTGGGGGCTCGACATCTTGGGCCCCTTCCCCCGTGCTACTGGGGGCATTGAATTCTTGTACGTTGCAATCGACAAGTTTATAAAGTGGCTGGAGGTGGAGCCTGTGAGAAAGGTGACCGCACAATCATCCATCAAGTTTTGAAGGGATTGGTGTGCCGCTTCGGAGTACCCACCAGAGTCATCACTGACAACGGCACCCAATTCACAAGCCGCATTCATGCAATACGTTCAAACCCTCGGAAGCAAGGTTTCATTCGCCTCTGTTGCTCATCCCAGGAGCAATGGACAAGCTGAAAGGATGAACGCTAAAGTGCTGTGAGGACTCAAGACAAGAACTTTCGACAAGCTGCGGAAGTGCGGCAGACGCTGGATCGATGAGCTGCCGATGGTTCTTTGGTCCCTCTATACGACACCAAATCGAGCTACCGGCCAGACTCCCTTCTCCCTAGTCTATGGGGCAGAAGCATTGATCCCCACGGAACTCATATATGGGTCACCTCGAGTATATGCCTACGATGAAGTAGAGCAAGAGCAGCACCGGCATGACGATGCCGTGCTCCTTGAGGAGAACCATCTCCGGGATGGTACGCGTGCTGCACACTACCAACAAGCTCTGCACCGCAGGGTTCATGCCCGGAGCCTTGAGGAAGGCGACCTTGTCCTTAGGCGTGTTCAGTCGGCCAAGGGTGCAAACAAGTTGACGCCAAAGTGGGAAGGCCCTTACCGGGTAGTACGAGTCACCAGACCCGGTGCAGTCCGTCTGGAGACCGGAGATGGCATTCAATTGCAAAACTCATGGAACATTGAGCATCTTCAAAAGTTCTACCCATAAGGCGCGGCTGTCGGGCCCTGCCCGGCAGCCATCCTTTTGTACAAGCCTTGCCGATGCGCATGTAACCCTTTGTAAAATGCCACGCGCAGACCCTGAGCATAGACAATAAAACGAAGCGCTGGGGGCCCCCAAAAACTTGCATACATGCATAGCATAACATGAACATGCCATGATCATGTAGATGAGATCATATGTTGCTTTGTTTTACTCTGCACTAACTGCAGGACTCTTGCCGTGGACTCGGTCCAAAAAAGAAGAAACTGAAACAAGCTTACATATTGATCCCCGACAAGCCAAACAGATAAGTTCCTTTTTATCCATATATGTATCTATAAGAAGAAAACTTATGCATAGAGAAACCTCATCACCTTCGAAGCATTTGTGCTCCCATCCATTAACCTGAACGTTGCTTCAGTCAAGATGGTTGTAGTGGATTTTGACGAAGAAGGTTCGACGAGGGGCCGGTCCCCTTCCATAGTTTTGATCCCGGCAGGCCCAGCCCCGCGGCAACAAACGGAAGGCGCTCGGCAGGATAGCTTGCCGGAGAAAATTTGTTTACTTAAAAGTATAGATGCGCTCCTCCTCTGCATGGATATAGTACATGCACAAGTACCCGGCAAGACCATCCTTTTTCATTAATATGCGGATAAACGAGTACAAAGCTTACAGAGTACAAACATGGATAGAAGAGATTACATATTTGAAACTAAAGTTTGGCAAGTGCCTACATATTTTGAATTAAAAAAAGATAAGTGCCCCATAATTCCTTTCTTGTCCCTCTACTCCTAGGAACTACAATGGGAGGCGAAGAGGGCAAATGGAGTGCCTGGGCAGAAGCCCAGCCAGACCCCGTCAACACCTGCAGGACGCAGCCTGACAAGATCGAGAGGGCACGGACGAAGGTGATGGGTGGGGAGAGCTGCTAGGCGATGCCCTGGTCACCGCCACTAGGGCCAGCAGGGCACGGCAGGGTGGACGAAGCCGGCGTCCGCGGGGAAGCCTGCCGGGGTCCAGCTGGAAGACTGCTGGAGGAGCCGAAGACACCATTCACACCCAACACCCCGGCAAATCACCTTGCCTTGGAGGAGATGCAGGTGTAGATGGTGGTGCCGCCGGCCTCCCGCTGACGGTGATGGTGCGGCTGGCGTTCAGTCGGAGTCGGAGCCGTCGTCCTCCCCATCGGCATCGTCATCATCGCCGTCACTGTCCTCCTCGTCGCTATTGCTCGAGGAGGAGCTTTCGTCATCAGTCAAGCTCTCCACACAGCACCCTAAGCGAGCACCCGAACGCCCGAAGACCTTGATGGAGAGCAGGGTGGCGTCCATTAACTTGAAATGGAGAACATTCCCAGCTGCCAAGCTATGGGCACGGGCGAAGGTCTTCCAACCATGCCGGAGGAGCATGACATGAGGGGCAGGGAACTCCACGTTCGCCCGCATGCTGCCGTTGCAGCAGCCCCTCATGTGCAGCCTCAGCCCCGGCGGCTGTTCGACCTCCATCACCCTTGCAAATGGGTAGGAAGCCGAAGACGGCTACCCAAGGGCCCGCGCAGCTTGACGATAAACTCTAGCGGCTGGTCCCCAACGTGGCCTTCGTTCGGGTCCTGAGTGGCCGGAGGAGGGGCGATCAGAAAGCCGCCCGGTCCTCCTCAACTCTGAGCGCCACGACGACCATGTCCGCATCCTCTCCTGCCCCCTCTCGCGGTGGGCTCCGCCCCTGCGTCCCCAACAGGAGGAGGGAGGCACTGTCGAGCAGAAGCCCTCGTCGCCGCCGCTGGGGTGCCACTATGCCCTCTCCCCCTCGCCATGATGTAGAGATGATATCAGAAGGATGGAGGAAGGAATAGGTGTGAGCCAGCACCTCGCCCATGTTCCCTTTTATAGGCAAACGAGGCCGGGGGCTGGCTCCTCACCCAGGGGGCAACCGCCCTGATCCACCAATCCGACTCCTCTGCGTCACCAACAGCGCGCACAATCAAGACCGACCCCCTGCGCCTATCCATGGCGCCTGGCTTTATGCCCTGGCACTCATTCCCGTGCCCCCTGCGTCCGCCAATAACCCTGCACAAGGCATGCGGCGTACGTGGCAGAAACAGCAGGGGCAGGGCAGTTAGTGGAATGGCAGTTACCGCCCGGTGAATGTGGGACGTGGGTGACCCATGGGTCATGGCGTAAATCTCCCCCACGACATCTCGCACGACACACAGAAAAACCGGGAACTGACTCAAGCACAGGTTAATGAAGAAGCAAAAAATCAAGGAAGAAGAGAATATCATCGCAAGACCCCTGCCTGTGTACTTGATAGGGCCTACCCCAACGATGCTCGGCAGCACGTTTGGACCAGGCCCGGGGGCTCCTGTCGGTGCAACAAACCTTCACGTATGTTGCTCAGACTGTACAAAGGCTCAAGTGGCAGAAATGCAAACTCCACCAAGCATTCAAGATAGGACCAAGCCAGAGAGAGAGAGCTCTTTGAAAAATCAAAGGGCGGATCAAGAAGACCAAGACAAGCCAAGACAACAAGATATCACCAAGGGAAAGCTTCCCTTGCCGGGCAGGTGAGCCCGGTCGGGTCGAGGCCGCCCCAAGGACAAAACCAGTCTCTCCCCGGCAGGTTTACCGGGGCCGCTGGCGGCTTACATCCCCACCAAGACTCCACCGCTCAACCGCATCACAACGCAAGTCATCCATTGGTGCGGTGTCGAGTGCCCAGATAACTAAGTGGCTGTCATTTGGCACGTGGCAGCCATTTAGAAGGAAGATCACCTCCATACGACACCCGTCCAGAGGTGTGTCAAGCAGACAGGTGGAAGATGACTAAAGCGGCGGGGCAGGCCTGCCGGGCCACATCCACAGCGCGACACATGGCAGTGCATTTAATGCACTTTGTCCTAACTGCCAGAGTTAGGTATGATAGCACTGTTAGCTATCTAATCGCGGGATAATGACAGTTTTGCCATTGTGGTAACCCCTTAGCCTATAAAAGGAGGACCGTGGCAACCTTAGAAAGGATCCGGACCCTTGTGTACTCATACGCGCGTAGCTGCTCTCCCCAAGGTGACCTTGCCGGGCTTGAGCGCTGTGCATTCTTCACAGTCCCTCCATCAATCCAGCAAAGCAGGAGTAGGGTTTTACGCTTCTCAGCGGCCCGAACCTGGGTAAAAACCACCAACGTCACCACTGCCGTGTTGTCTCATGGCCTGACTCTTTGTGCAATGTATCCTCCCCCCTGCCGAACCACAAAGGGGCCGATGGCCCCGTAGGTGGCCGTGTTCAACCACCACAATGATCCAATTCTTTTGAGTTTCCCTATCGGGGAGGGCTAATTCCTAGATCTCATCATCTGGTGTTGGTGTCCACTCCGCGATGAATTCAGCCAATGCTCTGCTTTAAATAGTTGATGTACTGTCAAACTTGAGCGCAAAGCTTGACAATTCCAATGCCCAGTCTACTATTCTGCCGGTTGCCTCTGGATTCCTCAGAATACGCTGCAACGAAAAGTGAGTAACCACCGTGATCTCATGTGCTTGGAAATAGTGGCGCATCTTCCTTGAGGCCATGAGTAGGCCAAAGAGTAACTTTTGCATGCCTGAATACCTTGACCTAGCCCCCTGCAGTAGGGAGCTAACAAAGTAAACTGGCAAGTCCGTCAAGGAACCCAAATTGGATGTGCTTCAAAGTCAACTTGACAAGTTCAAAATGAAGGATGGTGAAGGAGTCGCTGAAATGTACTCTAGGCTTGCTCTCATCACAAATGAGATTGCTGGCTTAGGAAGCGAAGAGATGATAGACAGATTCATCATCAAGAAGATCCTAAGAGCCTTGGATGAAAAATATGATACTGTGTGCACCTTGATCCAAATGATGCCCAATTACAAAGATCTCAAGCCAACGGAAGTCATTGGTTGAATTGTTGCTCATGAGATGTCACTCAAGGATAAGGAAGAGTTTCACAACAAGTCAAGTGGTGCTTACAAAGCTTCATGTGATTCTCCTACAACATCAAGTGAGAAACAAGTCTTCAATGAAGAATTGAGCTTAATGGTGAAGAACTTCAACAAGTTCTACAAGAGTAGAAGCAAAGAGAGAAGTTCCAAGTCAAGGTCCTACAATGACAAAAGATCTTCTAGTCGTGATCGCAATTGCTAAAATTGTGGAATACCCGGACACTACTCCAATGAGTGTACGGCTCCCTACAAGAGAAGAGAAGATTCACCCAAAAGGAGAAGTAAGAGAGATGAATCACCACCAACAGAGAGAAGGAGTAGAGATGATCGTTATGAACAAAGACCCTCTCGTAGAAGCAAGGATTCAGAAAGGAAGGACAAGTCATCAAAGAGCTACACAAGACGAAGACATCAAGCTCATGTTCATGAATGGGTATCCGGTTCCGACTCCGACAACTACTCCGAGAGAAGCTATCACTCCAACTCCAAATATAATCAAGATGAAGGTGTTGCCGGTCATGCACTTGTGTCATCCAACTCCTATGACATATTTGATTCACCCAATGAAGGAATTGGAAGATGCTTCATGGCTAAAGGCCACAAGGTATCACACCCCGAGTATGTTGATTTCAATAGTGATGAAGATGATTTGCTAGAAGATGATGATTTACTTGTTGACAACACTAGTGGTGAAAACTATGATGAAATTGCTATTAATCATGCTAATCAAGATGAAATGAATGACAATGATAAGTATGAGATTGAGCGTCTAACTAAAGAATTAAACACTCTTAAGTTAGCTCATGAAACTACCTTAGAAGATCATCGAGAGCTTTTAAAGACTCATGAGAAGCTACGCTTTGAGAAGCTAAATTTAGAGCAAGAGCATGGGTTCTTAAAAGCAATCAATGATGATCTTCGTAAGAAAAGTTCTTCTTACATTGCCAAGCATTTACTCTTGTCTACTTACATGCCACAAGTAGAATCTTGCAACAAGAGCAAGAAAGATTATTCTTCTAGTAGTAACAATAATCATGCTAAATCCAATATTGTTGCTTCTAGCAGTTCTCTTGATTCCACTAACGATTCTCTTAGCCAAGTTACACTTGAGCAAGAAAATAGCTTATTGAAGGGAATTATAGAGAAAGGTGTTTACAAGAGCCTTGCCGGAAGTAAGCAATTTGAGGAAATTGTACGCAAGCAAGGAAGGCACCGGAAGAATCAAGGTGTTGGTTTTGAACGCAAGTTTAATACCAATGGAGTTGAGTGGGAACAAGATCAATACCCCAAGACGAAGTTTGTTCCTTAACAAGAGAATTATGACCGCACTTCTTTCAAGGGAACACAAGCTCAAGATGATCTTCCACCACAAGACCACAAGCTAAAGGGCAAGGATAAGCTTCAAGAAGATATTGATTCATTTGAAGAAGCTCCTAAGGCCATGGTCAAGTGGGTTCCCAAAACTACATCAAGTTCTACTTCATCAAGTACGACTACAACTCCAAGGATTCCCATCAAGTTGATGTGGATCCCAAAGAAGAAGAACTAGAGAGTTCTTGAGGGTGACTCCGCCATAAAACTTCACTCATATTCATCTTGGCGAGGACAAGTGCAATCAACTTTCATATCCTGCACTAGTCCGTGGAGTCACAAACCCTCTTGATGTTAAGACAAGGGACAATGTAACCTAATGCTTACATGGACATCATCATATGTGTGTTTCACTCTATGTCTATGGATATCCTTGTGTGTTCCTGGTGGGACTAACCCATGTAGGTATTGAAAGTGCAACTCACTCCAATGGATTGCTCCAAATGATCTACATCAACATTGAGCATCCACATCTTCAACACCTACATGAAGTCATCATCGACAAAACCAAAGGTTAGTTCATCCCTCTTAGGGGGGATATCACATCTAGGGGGAGCTTTGCTCTAAAGAATTGAGCTAAAGCAACTCAAATGATTTGAACACAACAATGCTTTATGTAAAAGTGGTAACCCCACTTGTGCTTAAACGATGAGTATGACCTATGATCAAATGTTCTCATTTGACTCCTAAGTCAATATACTCATATATAGATGACCTAGTCATCGCCAATTGCTTGATAGATGCTAGAGTGTTTGTGCATGCTTTGTCACATATTTCTTTTGCTATCTTATTGTGTGAGCATGTTGAGTTCATAATTTTCTCCATTCGAGGACATCCATTTGTAGTTTTGCTTGTTTGGTTTTTCTTTGGCCAAATGGATGGACAAGAATGCCTAAGTTCTCCCTCTAGCTATCTATGCTTTTCTCGTCTCAAACTCTCTTCATGCTACATCACAAAGTTTGAACTGGTCGAATTCGGACCCTCCGGGTGAGGAGCACTCGGAGCCACCGATCCTTCAAGGGCTTAACATCCAAAACCTCTTAATGCCTTTTCGGTCTGACCGATTCATTTCTTTCGGTCTCACCGAAATCATTGAGTTGATCTAGGTTTTCACCTCGGTGCAACCAATTTGAACAATTCGGTCACACTGAGTTGCAGTAACCGCTTGCAGTTCTGTATCTCGGTGCCACCGAGACATTCCACTCGGTCACACCGATAGTGACTGGGTATATATATGCCGCGGGTTGATTTTTGGAAATTTCTTCAAACACCCAACCGCGCCTTCCCAGCTTTGCCGCCCCCTTGGTCTCCGGATCGTCGCTGTCATCGCCAGTGCCTCCTGCCGCTAGTCTCCATCACCATGAATGGAAATCTCACCGCCATTGTCGCCGTAGCGGGTTCGTCGCCATGTTAGGGTATGAATTCGACCTCTTTGTGCGTTCTCTTATTCTGATTCTTGCACAAAGATCATTGCCATTGTTCTTACCATGAATGAGATCAATCTATCCACCGAAAAACTCCTTAGAATAGATTTGATGCAAAAACTTAGGGTTAGGTTTCCGCCGAACTCATCTTGGACCGACCGATCTGAGGATCTCGGTCTCACCGATTTGGCCCAGGCCATTGCACAAGTACAACTCTGTTTGACCGAAGTGTAATGATTGGTGTGACCAAGTTCACTTTCTCTATGAAACCCTAGCATCTCAGAGTCACCGAACTGCATCTCGGTCTGACCGAAACTGTATGTTTAGACTCTAAAGTTGCTTCGGTGTCACCGAGTTTGTCAAATCGGTAGCTTCAAAATGCTTTTTGTAGAAAAATAACAATAAGTTTTTGACTCAACTTTTTTGCAAATTGTGCTGCACTTTGTGATGCTCATCCACTCTATCTCTACCCAACTATTCACAGGGTCAGTTTCAACAATGTCAGAGGGCAGTGACAGCCAGAATAGATCTGAAGAGCAAGTGAATCTCAGTGAGGGCACTAGTCCCTCAAGCAGCTATGATGAAGGTAGCAGAAGCACTCCAAGCAACTTGCCTAAGGCTGCTACTAGGCAAAGGAAGAAGAGAACCTCAGAATCAGAGGATGAAGACTTTGTTGTTGATGAGGAGGTGACCTCAAAGAAAAAGGCGCTCAAGAAGGAGTATGCTGCTGCTGCCACAAAGCCTGGAATGCCTAAGAAAGCTCCACCTAAGAGAGCTCCAATGTCAAAGGCTAGAGCCTCAACTCAAGAGCAAGCACAGCCAGCAAGTGGTGCTAGAAAAAAGAAGGAAGAGGCTGCTGGAGGAAAGAAGAGGAAGGAGGCAGTCAAAAAGACTATTGCCAGAGTCATTGGAAGATCTTCTATGATGAAAGATTCTGATGAAGAAGAGGAGGAAGAGGCTGCTGCACCTCCACCAAATACTCAAAAGCTCATGGGGGATGCTATAAGGTCTAGGGCTGCTCCATCTAAGCCCAAGACAGCTCCCAAGCCTCCAACTCAAGCTCAAGCTCCAAAACCTGCTGCACCCAAGAGATCCACCAGAAACATATCTGCCGTTGAGAAGAACAAGGCCCCAGTGCCTGAAGTTCAAGAAGAGGAAGAATCCCAAGTGCTTAGAAAGTTGAAGCCAAAGATTCCAGATCATAGTGATGATCATCCTGTGGCTGAAAACATGAAGGAAAGAAAGGATGCTGGTCTAAGACTCTGGAGACAGACTGATCCCTATGCCACTAGGAGAAGAACTGTTGTAGATTATCGTGTCCATACCAAGGAATAGCAGGATTTCTATGAGACAGTCTTGCTAGATAAGAAGCCCATTGTCAGTGACATGAGATGGGTTGACTGGACATATATCGATGACAATGAGGACTACTTTCCTGGTGTGCATGAAAGCTTCAGGATGAATGACGTTGACAAGTTTGTTGGTCAAAAGTTGACAAAATGGAATGATGAAATGATAATGCAATTCTACTCAACTACTCATTTCTATCCAGATGGCAAGATTGTCTGGATGACTGAAGGTATAAGGTACCAATCAACAATTTCTGAGTGGGCCAAGTTGATCAATGAACCAGAAGAAGATGAGAATGACATTGATGTATATGCCAAGCCAAGAAAGGATCACAACTCCATGGCAATTATGTACAAGACCATTCCTGATGATGCCTTGGAGACTCACAAGCTTGGGTCCATATACTATCTGCTGTCAGGTTTGACCACCATCAACACCATCTTGAGGCACACTCTATTGCCCAAGTCAGGAGATCATAGGATGATCCGTGGTCACTCAATCAACTTGCTCCATATGTTTGATGTGCCACTGAAGTTCAAAGTGATGACTTTGATTGTTGAGACAGTGAAGAGGACTGCAGCTGATCAAAAGAGATCATGTGGATATGCCCCTCATATACAGATGTTGATCAACTCCAAGATGGGAACATGGACTTATCTTCTAGACAAAGAGCATCTTCCCCTGAGGCTAGAATTTGAGGACAATGAGATTGTCATGGATGCTTCTCATCCAACATGTGCTGAAGCCCAGGAGAAGAGAGAGAGAGAGAGAGCAAAGGCTGCAAAAGCAGCAAAGGCAGCCAGTGCACTAGATGCTTCAACTGTGATGCTCAAGACCAAGCAAGATCAACTCAGTTATCTGCTTGAGGCTACTGTGAGGATTGAGAAAGGCTTGGCCACCCTGACTCAGAATCAAGAAAGTCTTGAGAGGATCATTGAGACTAAATTCCATGATCTAGATGTGAAGGTCACAGAGATCCAGACTACTGTGGAGAAGCTCCAAGAAGAGATTGAGGACAGGAATGATAGACCTACCACAGATACTTTTCAGAGAGTGCCAAGGGCACAAAGGTCTTCAGCAGTGCCAGTTGTCAGTGATACTAGGACTACACTCTCAGCACCTGCAGCAACTGCCACTGTTGCACCTCCAGTTTCAACTCCTCCAGCTCCACAGACTCCAGCTGAAGCTTTTGCAGACGGACTCCTCTCCACGCCATCTACGCACACTGGAGCAACCAGCTAGAAGACCACTTCAGGAGCTCCCGGAGATCGTGCCTAGAGTGCCGCATAGCACTATGCATTTTCAAGCTTTTTGGTAACTTGTTGCCAAAGGGGGAGAAAGTGTATAGATCATTAGGCTTCGAGAGAGAGAGAGTGTTTTGCCTTTTGTTGCTTCTCTTGCTACTTTGATCATTTGCTTTGATCGTTTGCTCATTTGATTCATGCTACAATATTTGTGCTTGTGTGTGAGATACTTTTGTGACTGTGTGCTTGATCATATTATGCCTTAATATGTGCTTGCATGATGTTATCTATGATACTTGCATATGATCAATCATGTTTATCCTTGGTGATGAGTGCATGTTATTCAATTCTATCATTTTGAGCGCTCCACCAAGATGTATGTGAATGGAAGAGTGACCCATGATCCTAATCGATTGTGCATTTGCATTCAAAAGCAAATTTTAAATAATGCACAAATTTAGGGGGAGCTCTTGCTTATCACATACTTCTCAAAGCGATGATGTATTTCATTCATATTATCATTTGTCTAAGCTTTGATCTATATATTGTCATCAATTACCAAAAAGGGGGAGATTGAAAGTGCAACTAATCCCCGGGTGGTTTTGGTAATTCATAACAACATATGGCTCATTGAACTAATATCCATTCAAGTTAAATATTTCAGAAAGTTCAATGATTGGCATGGCATGGACTAGAGATATGGACCCCTCAAAATGCTAAGGACAAAGATTGGCAAAAGCTCAAGACTCTTCTTTTTCATTTTAGTGATCCAAGTTCACATTGAGTCCATAGGAAAGCCAATACTGTTAAAAGGGGATGAGGTGTTGCTTAATGATCTACTTGCTCAAAGTGCTTAGTGATACTGCTCCTAAACCCTCAACCACTTTCTCATTCCAAATATGTCCAATCCCCAAAATCAAACTCGGCCCCACCGATTTGATCTATCCAGCGCCACCGAGTTTAGTTGACATAGCCACTACCAGAAACCCTAGACTGTTCGGTCCCACCGATATGGATCTCAGTCTCACCGAGATGGCCTTGCATTCTCACTGTGACATGTTTCACTCTTTCGGTCTCACCGAGTCAGTGAAATCGGTCACACCGAGTCTGCTTGTCATTCGCTCTGTTGCTTATTACTTCATTTTCGGTCCCACCGAGTTGAGGTAATCGGTCACACTGAGTTGATGTTTGCCCTAGCCCTATCACATCGGTCACACCGAGTTGTTCCAGTCGGTCCCACCGGGATTTCTAATGTTTACATTTTGAACTGAATCGGTCTCACCGAGTTCGTCTATTCGGTCTGACCGAGTTGGGTCAAATGTGTGTAACGGTTGGATTTTGTGTGGAGGCTATATATACCCCTCCACCCCCATCTCCATTTTGTGAGAGAGCCATCATAACGTGCCTACACTTCCACTACTCATTTTCTGAGAGAGAACCACCTACTCATGTGTTGAGACCAAGACATTCCAATCCTACCACAAGAATCTTGATCTCTAGCCTTCCCCAAGTTGCTTTCCACTCAAATCATCTTTCCACCATAGCCTAATCTATGAGAGAGAGTTGAGTGTTGGGGAGACTATAATTTGAAGCACAAGAGCAAGGAGTTCATCATCAGCACACCATCTATTACCTTTTGGAAAGTGGTGTCTCCTAGATTGGTTAGGTGTCACTTGGGAGCCTCCGACAAGATTGTGGAGTTGAACCAAGGAGTTTGTAAGGGCAAGGAGATCGCCTACTTCGTGAAGATCTACCAGAGTGAGGCAAGTCCTTCGTGGGTGATGGCCATGGTGGGATAGACAAGGTTGCTTCTTCATGGACCCTTCGTGGGTGGAGCCCTCCGTGGACTCGCGCAACCATTACCCTTCGTGGGTTGAAGTCTCCATCAACGTGGATGTACGATAGCACCACCTATCGGAACCACGCCAAAAATCTCCGTGTCCTCATTGCGTTTGCCTTCTTCAAACCCTTCCCTTTACCTTCATGTGCAATGTTTTTCATTCCACAGCTATACTCTCAGAATTGCATGTGTAGGTTGATTGCTTGACTTGTACTAGTTGCTAAAATCCGCCAACACTTAAAATTGGGAATAGGCTAGATTTTTATTTGGTCAAGTAGTCTAATCACCCCCCATCTAGACCTACTTTTGATCCTACACCACCCGCAGACAAAGGCAATGTGTGCTGGGACATAGAAGGCTTGACAGCCACAGAGCCCTTCTTCTTGAGCACCATGGGTGGTGGTGATGATGATCAAATTCGAAGGAATCGACGCGCCGCATGCTGCCTTGATTCTCGCCAATGTTTCCCCTACCTGGCTCTCCAAAGATGTCAGCGTGGAGTCGGCGATCTATGGGGCAGGGTTGTCCCATTGCTAGTTCGGCTAGGGGTCAGTTGATGCGAAGAGCAAGCACAACAAGAGACGCCATGGTTTTTACCCAGCTTCGGGCGGCTGAGAAGCATAAAACCCTACTCCTGCTTTTATGTATTGGGTGAATGTGGAAGAAAATACATGGAGCGCTCTCCCCAGCAAGTTGCTAGGAGAGAGCAGCTGCACGGATATCTGTGCATGTGGGTTGCAAAGTTTTGAACCCCTGTAAAGGTTGCCCTGACCCTCCTTTTATAGCTCAAGGGGTTACCACAGTGGCAGAAAGGTCATTACAGGGTGATTAGACTTATGTAGATCTATCATACCTAACTTTGCTAGTTAGGACAAAAGTGCATTAAATGCACTGCTAGGTGTCGTGTGGAGGGTGAACCCTGGCAAGGGTGGTGCACCGCTTATCCACCTACTTCTTATTAGGTTGACACGCACATAGGATGGGTGTCATAAAGGTAATCATCCTCCCCAGCAAGTTGACACGCATGGGCTGCCTCCACCTAATCACCTGCGGGCTCGACACCTCACTGATCAGTGACCAGTTGGCCAGACAGGTGGAGCGTTGGCGTTCGGTGGAAAGTCCATGCTTCGAGGGGCTTGCCGGCTCACTTTTGCCAGGGTCGGTTGCTTCCGTTGTGAATCCAGCTGCTTGGTCCATGCCTTGGTCTTCTTAGTGCGCTTCTTGATCACCACGAAGAGCGGCTTCTCTGGTTTGGTTGTGTATGGAACTTGATGCACATGGGGGAACTACAATACGTCTATGCATAAGTCAGGGCAGCAAATGCCCATGTTTGTTCCACCGATAGCGTCCCTTCCTATAAAAGGAGGGGAAGGGTGTGGGAGGCGATGCTCATCCGTCTCCCTCTCCTCCATTCTTCTTACATCTTATATCTCCATGGCGAGAGGAAGGGGTCGTGCTCGTGCTTCCACTGTGGTAGCGAGAGCTTATCCTCGACACCAAGCTTCTACTTCGGCTGCGGCCACGAAGGCTGGCTCCAGTGCACGGGGTAGGGCCGCAGGGTGAGGCCATGGTTGATGCGGCGCTCATGGTCGAGGAGGCCGGACCGGAGCGCTAGTGGTTCCGCCTCCAGCTGCCCCGCTCCCGGCAGAAGGCCATACGGGGGACACCGCTCTTGAATTCATCGTGGAGCTGCGCGACCCACCGAGGAGCAGGCTACGGTTCCCTCGTCCCTTCGCCAGGGTAATGGAGATGGACCAGCCGCTCGGGTTGTGGTTGCGCGTAAATGGTTGCCTCAATGGCGCCATGTGGGTGAATGTAGAGTTCCCCGCCAACGGCATCATGTACCTCACCCGAGGGTGGAAATCCTTTGCTCGCGCCCGCTACTTGGCGGAGGGTCACTTCCTCCACTTCAAGTTGGTGGAGGCCGACGCGCTCTATATGAAGCTCTTTGGGCCTTCAGGCGCTCGTCTAGGGTGCTGCGCGGAAAGCTCGAGCAACAGCGAAAGCTCGTCCTCGAGCAAAAGTGACGAGGAGGACACAGATGGTTAATATGACGACGTTGAGTCTCCGGTCGTCAAGTCCGAACATGATGACTTAGACTCCAGCTGAACGCCGGAAACACCAGCATCGCCAGCTGAGCACCGGCAGCACCATCATCTGCCGCTGGACCTTGGCAGAGCAATTGCCGGGGGTGCTTCACCTAGGCGCCCCTTTTGCCCTCCCTGCACTCGATGTAAACCCTGGGAGGAGAGGGCCAAGAAAGGCATTATCGAGCAGTTTTCATTTTTCAATAAATGTATGATACTCGACGTGCGCGAATAAATGTAAATTATCCTCCTTGTTTGCCTTTGCCTTCATACGATTTTTGTCGGCGTTCTGGGAACCAGGGTACCAAGACTTGCCTACCTGCGGTCCATGGTGTGGCTCCATCGGCGGCCTGGTACGGCCCATCTACAGCACCTTCAAAACAAGACCCTCGCGAGGGGCCTAGCCTCGCGAGGCAGGAGACATCAAGACCTCCGGAGAGAGCGGCCTCCCTAGGCTGGCTCCTGAGGAGCAGAGATTTCTATGCAGGTACCCACCTCATGTGATGGAAGTGACGCAAGCCATGACGACCAAGACCAGGCGGGCGCCAGCGGGCGCAGAGGAGCAGGTTTCCTCTTTGGTGCTAAGGAGGCAAGCGCAGGCGCGGGGTCCCGAGGAATCAGTCAAAGGTTTACGTTCCGGTGCAATGAGACCAAGACCGCCAGGACAGCAGGATGGATGTCATCGCCAAGCCCACCGCAGCGTCACTACCAGAGGCTTTGCAGGCGAAGACCACCTGTCATCAGGATAAGATGTACTACTTGTCCCCCTTCAAATTGGCCGTTGTGGGATCCTTTCCCGCCTTCGTTTTGGGGGAAGAGGACCGTGGCCGCTATAAATATAAGCTAGCCACTACCGTAGGTGGGGATCCGATCCAGAGATACCTCACCAGCACACCCACACCAGAGCAGACCTCGTGAGGTTCTTCTTCCCTTGTACTAGTTCATCATCAGCCCCTCGCGAGGCAAATCCACCACAAAGCAGGAGTAGGGTATTACACCGCAAGGTGGCCCAATCTGGGTAAACTGTCGTGTCCTTCTTCTTCCTTGTTCATCGAGCTAGGCTGTAGGGCAATGCGTTTGGTTGGCTGGATAGGTTGAGTTCTTCGCACACGCCCCATAGTTTGAACCTTCCTTTGTGTCTGCGGAGCCCTGAATCCGACATTTGGCGCTCCAGGTAGGGGCCTGTCGAAGCTTCTCTCCCACCGTTCACTCCGCCGCTGTTCCGCTGTCCTTATGGCCGACGCTCGCCATGTTCATGCCGAGCGCTGGGCTGCTCGTGTCGCCCAGACGGCACCCGCGGGCAACGGCGTCCCTCGCCACTCTGCCTCCCCGGTTGCTAACGCCGCAACTGACCCTGCTGCCCGTGAGCAGCAGGACTCGTCGCTGCCACCGTCCATGCAGCGCGACGGCCGCACCGTGACTCCATCACCCACACCAGCCGCGACGTCATCTTCTCATGGCCGTCGTGGGAGGGGGAACACATAGTCTGCGCTCCTCATGGTGCGCGTGCTTCTGCGCTATCGTCTGGCCAACGACCTCTATGACGACTGGCTCGCCCGCATCGCTGAACTCATCAACGCCGTTGGCGAGGCCCCTGCACCGTCTTGTTCTCTTCACCCTCCGCTGTCCCTGGTGGGCAATGTGGCTCACGGCGTGCCTCCTCCACCTCCTCTACATGGCTCGGGCCCAGAGCCGAGGCGTGAAGCTCCCCAGCGCGACCCGCCGGCGTGCGATGAAGAAAGCTGCCAGGTGGTGCAGCGGCCCCAAGGAGAAGCACGTGCACTTCCAGCACCGCCACGTCAAGACCGCGTACCGCTAGAGGCGGTGGCGCGTGGGCATCGAGATCAGGCTCCTCCCCCGCGGATGGCCCCTGTGAATGCGGCAGGGTGCCGTGCGTTCACCCCGGAGCTGCGCCGTGTCGTCTGGCCCGGCAAGTTCAAGCCGGATCTACCTCCGCACTACGATGGCAGCCCTGACCCCGCCGAGTTCCTCCAGTTCTATGAGCTGAGCATCGCGGCGGCGAACGGCAATGAGAAGGTCATGGCAAACTGGTTCCCCATGGCCCTCAAGGACGGCGCGCGCTCCTGGCTCCTGAACCTTCCGGTGGGGTTGATCTCCTCCTGGGACGAGCTCCGTGAGCGCTTCATCGCCAACTTCCAGGGCACTCGCGACTGCGTTCCCGGGGCAGGCGACCTGCGATGCATCAAGCAGCAGTCAGGCAAAACCTTGCACAAGTACATACAGCACTTCACCAACGTTGGCCTCAAGATCCTGAAGCTGTCGGACGAGGCCATCATTACGGCATTCTCTGAGGGCGTCCGAGATGTCAAGATGAAGGAAGAGCTCGCCATGCATGAGGATTTGTGCTCGGCTCTGGAGATGTTTAACATGGCCACCAAGGGCACGAGGGCAGAGGAAGGTCGCCTATCCCTCCTGGAGCTTCCGGAGGTCGATCCTGAAGACAAGAAGGCCAAGGCTAAGGACGTGAAGCACAAGGGTCCAGCTGTGCTCGCGGCTGAATCTGAGATGACGCGCGGCTGCGACTACCCCGAGTCCTCCAAGGGCACCCGCCCATTCTACGTATTCCATAATGTCCACAACCACAACACCAATGACTGCCAAGAGCTCATGGCTATCCGCAATGGGCGCTTCGGCCGCCGTACCAAGCACAACGACCATGGCTACAGCCGCGGAGGAGGCTGTGATGGTGGCTGCTGGGACAACCGCGACCCCCGCCAGGACTGGCATGATCAGCCTCGTGAGGACCGCTGGCAGGGCCAGCCTCGCGACGGCCCCTAGAGAGACCAGCCTCGCGAGGATTGTCCTCAGGGCAACTCCGGCCTTCCTCCGCTGCCACCGCCGCCAAGGAGGAACGACGACCACCGCCAAGACGATGGGGCTGGGGGCTTCCAAGAACCTCGAGCCATTGCCTACATCCTGCGTGGCACTCAGGCCCCCACTTCTCGTCGCATCTTCAAGCAGTTCGCTCATGAGGTGAACGTGGCCCTTCCCAAGCTTGAGTCGTCGCGTCCCCTCAGATGGTCCAAGTATGCCATCACCTTCGACTCTACAGACCAGCTCAAGTGCTCAGCTGCCGCTGGCGTGCTCCCGATGCTCTGCTCACCAACCATCAGCAACGTCCTCGTCACCAAGACACTCATTGATGGCGGCGCGGGGCTCAACGTTCTCTCTGTCGAGACGTTTGATACGCTCCAGGTGCCGTACGACCAGCTCCTCCCCACCAAGCCTTTCTCAGGCATGACCGATGGCTCCACCATCCCCATAGGGCAAATCCGCCTCCCTGTCACCTTTGGCCAGTGAGACAACTACCACACCGAGCTCATCGACTTCGATGTCACCCACATTCGCCTCCTATACAATGCCATCCTCGGGTATCCGACCCTTGCCAAGTTCATGGAGGCGATGCACCATGGCTACAATGTCCTCAAGATGCCATGGAGCAGCGGTATCATCATGATCGCCTGCGACAAGAAGGCAGCGGTGTGCTCCCTCGAGCGCGCCTACCAGGCTGCGGCATTCAAGAACTCTAACAACGAGGGTGCAGTTCGCCCTCCTGAGGCCATCCCCAAGAAGAAGAAGCAGCTCCTCCCCAAGGGTCGCCAGGAGGATGGCGCGCCTGATGATCATGCCTCAAGCCCCGCGCCCACTGCGGGGGCGCCCTTCCCTCTCGCATAGGGAGGCGTGCCCGGCGCCCCTCTCAGGACGGGCTCGGGGGATCTCCTCTTAAGGGTCTCTGACCTGAGCAGCGTCACGAGGGAGGTGTTCGGGCACCATATGGAGGCGTGCTTCAACGCGCGCTTTCGTGAGCAGGGCGCCAGGCGCCAGGCGCTCAGGAGTTCATCACCAAGGCAACTGAAGAGCTTTAGGTGGCGCGAGCCATGCACGGCAAGTGCCGCCCCGCACCACTCAGTGTAGCTGCCGCCCCCGACGTGGGTGATGAGCTTCGCGTGTGCGTCAACATCCCAGGCCTTAACAGGGCCGCTTCTCAGGAGCTCTTTTGGCCGTCCCGCGTCGGCCTGAGTGGGGGGCTGCCCCGGTAGCTATGTCTGCATGCTGTTCGGCCTGCTAAACATGGCTGCCTCGCACCAGCGCTACATGCAGGGCATCCTGGCGGCTCACGAGGCCCGGCGCCAGGCGGTCCTGACAGAGGAGGTGCCGGACCCTCGCGAGCTTCCCGGGCCTCTAGAGCCTCCCGGGACTCAGGAGCCGGCCGACTCGTGAGGAACGACCTCTGCAACGCGGATCTTCAGCTACTCCAACACTTCTGCAACGACGGTGCCAGGTGACTTTTTGGTTTGTTCAGTTGAGGGCACCCCTCGGGCTGCATCATCCTCGAGCTGTTAGGGCCAGTCCCTGCAGCTGTACCATTTTGATTCATGTACTCTGAACCAGTTATGCACGTTCGAGTTATCATGGTTATTGACACTACTCCCACCGTCTCGTTATGTATGGAGTTGCCCCTCGCGGCCTCTGCGCGTTGCTAACCCGCCTCTTGATCATCCCGCAACGGGGGCTACTGGCACGGTGCCTGTGCTCGGGTCCGTCCCTGCAATGCTGATAAACCGAAGACTGAGCTCTGGCTCGCGGCCGGCCCTATGCACATCACCTCACCGGGTCCTTAGTGCCTTCGTCTTCTTGTGGGAAGATCACCGGCAAAATAGCAAGCGCGGCTGTGTGCTTTGTTTTTCCTTTTTTCGGCTAACTCGCAGGGACCTCCGGAGCCGGGACCACGAGCGGCCTTGCTAGCACCTGGGGTCGCAACCCCTCCTAGGCATCTCCTCAGGGCCGGCCACTCTTTTCTCACACAAATTGCTTGCACATTGAAGGGGGCCCCTTGAGCATCACGCCTCAGGGGCTCCTACTGGCCCTCGAGCCCTCACCCCCTGGCCTTAACCACGGCATCACGACCTGGCATACCAGCGGTGGCTGAGCCTCGCTCGAGGGCCGGGACCCGAGGATGTAGAGCACCCAGGCAAGCGGAGGAGATGAAGACGGTAGGAGCCCTGCGGAGGGGGCGTCATCAGAAGAATGGCATGGCCCAACGTTCCACGAGAAGTCTGTCAACGCAACAAAAGAATCACCGTAGGATCACCAAGATAAGTCACCTCACATGCACGGGCGTGAACCTTATGATCAGCACTTCATCTCTAGTGATCTCGCTCAGGCAAGAATGCTTCCCTTTCAGTCCTTCGGGAGCTGCTTGTGCGCCAAAGGGGACCCCCCTGAGCATCGCACCTCAGGGGCTCTTACCGACCTTGGGCGGCTCACCTCCTGGCCTTGACCACGACATTGCGACCTGGCATACCAGCGACGGCCGAAGCTTGCCTGGGGACTGGGTCCTGCCGGCGTAGAGCACTAAGCTACTACGAGAATGAAAGGGGGAACCATGCCAGAGCGAGAGACGCAAACATGACACTGATAAAGAATGATAACACTAAAACGCGGGCGTCACAGTTTTTTACACACCCCCACGGGCCCATCATGATTTTCGCGCAGGAATGAAGCAAAGGAGAAACACCTAAAGAACCACGGCCTCGGCAGGGTCGCCGATGATGTCGGGACGGCGCCGCTCCTCCCCCTAGGCCCGGGCGCGGCGACGCGGCGGCTCATAGCTGTCGTCGTCACTCGAGCTTGGTCCAGATGAGGCGCTGCTGCTACTGGAGGAGTCACGGACAAGGCCAAGGGCAAGTTCATTCCACTGGGGAGCCGGTGCCTCGATCTCTGCCCCCAGGTAGCACTCCACGCGTCGGCCGTCCTCGCCGAAGACCTTGAAGAGGAGCGTCGAAGCCCCGTCGTACACGAAGTGGATGGCGTGGCCTCCCTCTGAGCGGCAGGCGCGGGCAACCGCGCCCCATCCTCGGGTCATGAAGACATCTCCAGAGTCGATGACCTCGACTTCCGCTTCTGATGCTAGGCTAGAGCAGCCGTCATGTTGCAGCCACAGCTCGACGGGCCCTCGCGGTGGTATCTCCCTTGCCAAAGACCGCGGGAGCCGGATCCATGTGCGTGGCGGCATTGTCGCCCACACCACGAACTCAGGGGCCGTGCCCTCGGCATGGGTCCACGGGCGGAGCGGCCATACGGCCACGACTTGCTCTCCTCCACGGTTTCGCTCCTCGCGGCATCCGCAGCCGCTCTCATGGACGGGGCCCTGCGTATGAGCATACGCGTGGACCGGGAAGCCCGGTGGAGCGCGTTCATGCCAAGGCCGCATTGTCAAGGGCACCGTGGCGGCGTCGCGAGAGCAATCATGCCTCTTCTTCGGCGGGAGCAGCTCGGATTCCACCTGAGGGGTTTCTCCCTTCTCCACGGCGGAAAACCTCCTCGCTGACACCATGGACACTTTGGCAAGATGGCAGGATGAAGAAGAGGGAGAAGGAGGAGCGAGCGGCGAGAAGATGAAAATGGGCTGGGGGCTCCGCCCCCACCCCATTTATAGCCGGAAGAAGGCCAACCGCCAGCCTATCACGCCCCGGACAAGGATGGCTTTTCTGCATGCACCAGGCAGTTGTCAAGTTGGGTAGTTGTCGAGGCGGCGTGGGGAAGTGGAGACGCCCACGTCCCATCAAGCGCCACGGGTCGGCTTGGTCCACAGGTGATTGGGGGCCCGCGGCGCTTCGCCCTTACCCTTTGGCTTCACCTCGAAGTTAAGTCCAAGCGCGCCTTCGGCCCGAGAGCTACTGTCGGCGTTCTGGGAAACAGGGTACCCAGACTTGCCTGCCTGCGGCCTATGGCGTGGCTCGATCAGCTGCCTCGTACGGCCCACCTACAGCACTTTCAAGACAAGACCCTCGCAAGGGGCCAAGCCTCGCGAGGCGGGAGACATCAAGACCTCCGGAGAGAGCGGCCTCCCTAGGCTGGCTCCTGAGGAGCGGAGATTTCTATGCAGGTACCCACCTCATGAGATGGAAGTGATGCAAGCCATGACGACCAAGACCAGGCGGGCACCAGCGGGCATAGAGGAGTAGGTTTCCTCTTTGGTACTTAGGAGGCAAGCGCAGGCGCGGGGTCCTGAGGAATCAGCCAAAGGTTTCCATTCCCGTGCATTGAGACCAAGACCACCAGGATAGCAGGACGGATGTCATCGCCGAGCCCACCGCAGCGTCACGACCAGAGGCTTTGCAGGCGAAGACCACCTTTCATCAGGATAAGATGTACTACTTGTCCCACTTCAAATTGGCCATTGTGGGATCCCTTCCCGCCTTCGTTTTGGGGAAGAGGACCGAGGCCACTATAAATGTAAGCTAGCCACCACCGTTGGCGGTGATCCGATCCAGAGATACCTCACCAGCACACCCACACCAGAGCAGACCTCGTGAGGTTGTTCTTCCCTTGTACTAGTTCATCCTCAACCCCTCGCGAGGCAAATCCACCACAAAGCAGGAGTAGGGTATTACACTGCAAGGTGTCCTGAACCTGGGTAAACTACCGTGTCCTTCTTCTTCCTTGTTCATCGAGCTAGGCTATAGGGCAATGTGTTTGGTTAGCTGGATAGGTTGAGTTCTTCGCACATGCCCTAGAGTTTGAACCTTTCTTTGGGTCTGCGGAGCCCTGAATCCGACAATTTTCAATTTAATAGCCTACGCTAACTTGAAGCTTGCTGGTGCGCGACCACCGGCAAAGCAACTTGCAGGTCTTGAACACAACTGCACAGACTCTGTCGAGTTGACTCTAGGCAGAGCTAGAGTGCGGGACAAAACGAGGCAGGATTCCTTCACGTGCAGGTTTTTCGTACGAATATAGAGACGTGCAAGGAGAATCTCCAAGATGTAAACAATGAAATTATAGTTGAAAAATTTCCAACTTATCTATCTTTGCTTACTTCTAATCGTATGTGAAATGAACGCGAAACACCGTTTATCCAAACATTCCATATTCGTTCCTCCCCGGGAAACATGTACGTGGGGAATCCTTCTGCATTTGTAGAAAATAGAAGGAGAAGTACGGTAATGCAGAGACCTTGGCAGTATGGTAGTCATTTCATTCAAACATAGCGCTATCAAACCATATTATGCATTAGTACGTGAGTAAACATGCATGAAAGTTTGTGAAGCACTTAGCATTATTCAAATATGCACAGGATTAGCGCCTCGCTTTGTACAAAGGGTTACAAGTCATTGAGACTATGCTTGTACAAAAGGGGTTGCCGGGACAGGGCCCGGCAATGGTGCCTTATGGATAGTGAAAGTGCGTTATATCGACTAGAGGGGGGGTGAATAGGCGATTTTTACAAATTCGTCACTGAGAAAATTCTAAGTGAGGAATTTCCTAAGGGATGAACTACAAGCAGCAGAATAAGTACTCAGGTGCATGCATAACAAAGTAGTAGCATAGTCATCATGATGAAATGAAACATACACAGAGCACAGGTAGCGTGAAAAACAGGATAAGCAGGCTGAAGACAAAGTGACTGAAGAAATAGGATTGAGGAAATTGAGAAAGTCTTTAGTCAAAGTCTTCAAACAGTAACGATCAAGTACATTAACACATGAATGAGGAAATGGAAGAGTTGAGGAAATAGAACCAGTAGCTCGGTGAAGACAATGATTTGGTAGACCAGTTCCAACTGCTATGACAGTTGTACGTCTGGTTGGAGTGGCTAGGTATTTAAACCTGAGGACACACAGTCCTCACCGTATTCTCCTTGAGCTAAGGCACACAGACCTCGCCCAATCACTCATGGTAAGTCTTCATAGGTGACTTCCAAACCTTCACAGACTTGGTCACTCGGTGATCCACAATTCCTCTTGGATGCTCTAGACCATGACGCCTAACCGTCTGGAGGATGCACAGTCCTCAAAGGTAACAAGCGTTGGTTCCACACAGGAATAGTCTCTTCAGTGATCCTCAATCACTTTGGGTTGTAGGTGTTTGGGTTTGGGTTTTTCCTCACTGATGATTTTCGCTCAAAGTCCTCGAAGGATGGGATGCTCTTAATGACAAGTGTCAGTTTTTCTCGGAGCAGCCAACCAGCTAGTGGTTGTAGGGGGCGGCTATTTATAGCCGGGGAGCTGCCCGACATGATAAGACATAAATACCCTTCAATGATAAGACCCTTAGGTGGATAGGATATTTTGGGATAGCTGGCGCGTAGCACAGCAACGGTCAGAAATTTGAGCTCTCAAATTCCTCAGGGCTATCATGTTCCTCACTTTTAGGCAATTCGCACTGGCGAATTCCTAACTCCTCAGTCAAAACAATTTCCTTAGAGAACAGAAGATCTTCGTCTCTGTCACTGAAGAAATTGACTGAACTGTATGAGTGTCGGTGTACTAAGTATTGGGCCACTAGTACCCCGTACTTGTGCACGGGCAGTTGTAGCCATCCTCGCGGCAAGGCTTGCCGGGAACAGCTCGAGGTCGATTCAAGTCACCAAGGAAATCATCAAGTCAGAGATCTGAGGATCAGCGGATAAGCAAAGCTGGGATCCGAAGGCCAGCTTCCCCGGAAAGATCCTTGCCGGGATGGCCTGTGGAGCCCGGCAAGGCTTGGTGCCCGGCAAGCCTTGGCGTCCGGCAAGGCTTGGCGCCCAGCAAGGCTTGGCGCCCGGCAAGATTCGGAGCCTGGCGAGGTTCTGCCACTGTGCCACCGCTTCGGCACAGTAACAAGTCTGACATTCTGGGTCCTTCTCTAGATGCGTGGCGACGCGCCAGTGGAGGAGAGCTTAAGCGGTGCTGATGGGATGGCCCCTTTTTCCATCCCCAAGAAAGTGAGGACACCTAAACGGACACCTCACGATGCATTAAATGCACTTGTCCAAATCCGTCAGGGGTTAGGTATGATACCCTGTAGCTACTTTACACCTCAATGTATGTACATTTTGCCACTGTGGAGACCCCTTTGAGCATATAAAAGGAGGCCCAAGGCAACTGCTACAGAGGAGGAGAACTTCTGGCCCATTCTGCATGCGTAGCTGCTCTTTGAATGTACTCTTCATTGGGAGCGCTCCTGAAGGCTGGGCTCAAGAACATCAATAAGAACACAAAGTAGGAGCAGGGTTTTACGCTGATCAGCGGCCCGAACCTGGGTAAAAACTTCCCGCGTCGATCATTGGTTCTGCTCTTTGCGTATACCTCTCCCCCCGCCGTATCGTAAAGGGGTCTCTCGGGATCCCATAGGTGTCGGGCCCCGACATCTTTGGCGCGCCAGGTAGGGGTATTGAAGGTTGCGTGAACCTGATCTAGTGATCGGCGCCTTAGTTTCTTCATCATCTTCATCATCATGCCGCCCAAGAAGAAGAGCGCTGCGACGGCGCAACCATCCACGTCCATTTTGCCTACGCCTTCGCGTACGGGCGACGGCGTGGGTGCAGAAGGAAGAGGAGTAGAACCCCCGCGGCGCTCTGGTGATCCGAGCCAAGCGAGCGGTATCATTCGCAGTGGCAGTGGTAACTTGCACGCCGCTGGATCTAGAGATGGTGCTATGTTACCTACGGGTGGCACAACGAACTCGAGAGATCGGAGGGCGCCTGTTGGAACTCCCGCGCCGGCGCAAGCCTCACGACCTACCCAGGTCATGCATGATGAGCGACGTCATGGCACTGGTGGTTCAGGGCGTCCCCATGAAAAGGTCTCTGCGCATAGATCCCAAGATGTGCGGGACCAGCATGCACACCGAGCTGTCGGCGGAGGTGGCGCACGGTCGCGTGACCGTGATGGTGCTCCTTCTAACATGGTTAGGAGTCAGAGCACCTCACGTACCTCGCACTTGTCGCCGCCACCTACACCAGCGAAAGCCTTGGCACGTGCGCAGCTGCTCCTCGATTTTCCTCCTGCCCCAGAGAAGATGGAGGAGTGGCGAGCTACTATATAGAGCCTTATCGGCTTCGCCAACAGGGATGGACCGCAAGAGGCAGGGCCCTCGCAGCGGAAGCCCATTGATCCGGCGCGAGCCGATGTAGAGAAAACCGGAGGTGGTGCAACCAAAGTGCACTCCCCTCAGCGGCACCAGCGGCGGTCGACAACTCAGCAAGTCGACCGCCATGAAGAAGTTTCCACGGCGTCGTCCGATCCACGGATGCGCCGTGATCAGCGTCAAGTTCTCCAGGAACGAGGCAAGGAGGACGCTCGAACAACCATCGAGCGGCGACGGGAAGCGCGCTATCAGTCTGATAAGCGCGCGGGGCCGGCTGTCGACGAGCCTGCGCCAGGGGACGTAGGAGACTTTCCTTATGAGGTAGGGACTCCAGCGTTTACCCGTGAGCTGCGGCAAGTCCGGTGGCCCAATTCCCGAACCTTCAAGCCGGAGGTCCCGGAGAAATATGACGGTAAGACCCATCCCTCGGAGTTCCTAAGCATCTACACCATTGCGGTGCAGGCTGCCGGGGGCCGAGATGACAAAATACTTGCCAACTACTTCCTGTTGGTGCTCAAACCCAACGTCAGGTCGTGGTTGATGCATCTGCCGGAGAATTCCATTTCTTCCTGGTCAGATCTATGCCATCAGTTTGTTGGCGCCTTTGTTGGAGGCCACCAAGCTCCTGGCCAAGAGAGCGATTTGCACATCATCCCTCAGAAGGAGGGCGAGTCCCTGCGCAAGTTTATGCAGAGGTTCAGCCGAGTGCAGTACAATATTCCCGACGTTCATCCTGCCGCTGTCATTAGCGCGTTTCACCAGAACGTGTGTAACCGCAGAATGCGGGAAGAGCTGGCAATGAACAAAGTCAGGAGTATTGCCGAGCTTTACGCTCTGGCCGACAAGTGTGCTCGAGCTGAAGAGGGGAGGAAACTCCCTGGTGAGGCTGTTGGCGCGGCGGGCGAGTCCGAAGATGAAGACGCCGCGGCCCCGTCAAGGAAAGGCCGGCGGCAGAACAGGAAGCGCGGAGGCAAGGCCGTGCTTGCTGTCGAAGAATTCGACAACCCCGGCGCCGCCAAGAAGGCCAAGGTTGGCGACCCCGACAAGGATCTTGCCGGGTGCCCTTCCTGTCAGGCTTTGGCGGCTGCCGACAAGTCGGAGAACTCCGGCAAGCAGTATTGCAAGATCCATCGCACCAAGGGCCACGATCTCCAGAACTGCCGGCAAGTTGAGCAGCTTGCCGAGAAGCAGAGGGCCGAATACGAGAGGCGGGACAAGGAGAAGGCCCAAGATGGTGCTGAGGGGTCCGGCAAGAAATGCGGTGGCCGAGGAGGTCGCCGCGGCAAGGCCAAGCAGCAAAAGGATCGGCCCGCTCGGGGCCGAGACAAAGAAGGAGATGATGATGAGGAAGATGATGAATCCAGTGAGCAAGAATTCCAGAAGGCTACGGAGGCCATGTGCATTGATGGGGGTGCCTCGCTGCATTCCTCCCACCGCCAACTCAAACAGTGGGTGCGGGAGGTCAATGCGGCAGAGCCATCCCCAGATGCATGTAGGCCCCTGAAGTGGTCCAGCACGCCTATCATTTTCGACGCCGAGGATCACCCCGATCGCACAACTGCGGTCGAGTGCTTGCCATTGTTGGTCTCCCCAACGATTCGCAACCTCAAGGTGACAAAAATGTTAGTTGACGGCGGGGCCGGCCTAAACTTAATCTCACCGGATGTGCTCAGAAAGCTCCAGATTCCCGACGAGGACCTCAAGGAAACGGGTACGTTTCAAGGGGTCAATCCGGGAAGAACCCAGCCTAAGGGCAAGATTACGCTGCCGGTAACATTTGGCAGCGAGCTCAACTTCAGGACCGAGAAGGTGGTGTTTGATGTCGCCAAGATCCCCATGTCATACAATGGGATCCTTGGTCGGCCAGCGCTGGCTAAGTTTATGGCGGCATCACACAACGCGTACAACGTCTTGAAGATGCCTGGGCCGTTGGGCGTCATCACTATCCATTCTGATAAGAAGGATGCGCTCATCTGTGCCAACCAACTTTACCGGGAAGTAGTTGCAGCACCTGCCATCAAGGCACCTGCTCCTGCCGCTGGAACTCCCGGGGGGAAGAAGAAGACCGGCAGGAACCTTGGCGTGAACTCCGGCAAGCGCACCTCCTCGGAGTGCTGCGCTTCCGTCGAGGACGTACCAGAGAGTTCCACCGGCAAGAACAAGAAGTCCAAGGCTGCTCCGTCGGAGACTAAGAAGGTGCCTATCAGAGAGGACGGAACAGGGGGAACTTTCACCATAAGTTCCACCCTAGATGACAAATAGGAAAGCGCGCTCGTTGCTTTCCTGCGGGCGAATGTCGACGTGTTTGCATGGCAACCGTCTGACATCCCCGGTGTTCCCAGGAAGGTAGTTGAGCACCACCTTGCTGTCTGCCCTCATGCGCGGCCCGTCAAGCAAAGGGTCAGGAAGCAGGCCTTGGAGCGGCAAGAATTCATTGCCGAAGAGATTAAAAAGCTGGAGGTGGCAGGACTGGTCAAAGGAGTGCTTCATCCAACCTGGTTGGCCAATCCGGTCGTAGTGCGGAAAGCGAATGGGAAATGGAGGCTTTGTATCGATTATACAGATATCAATAAAGCTTGTCCAAAAGATCCCTTTCCCTTGCCGCGCATCGACCAGATTGTGGATGCCACCGCTGGTTGTGATCTCCTGTCCTTCCTTGATGCCTATTCAGGGTATCATCAGATTTTTATGGCAAAAGAAGATGAAGAAAAGACCGCCTTTATCACCCCATGTGGTATGTATTGTTTTATACGAATGCCTTTCGGGTTGAAAAGTGCTGGTTCAACATTTTCCAGAGCAATCCAGATTGGTTTTGAGCCACAACTCCATAGAAATATGGAAGCGTATATGGATGATATAGTGGTCAAAACCAAAGATAAAGCAACGCTCATTCAAGACTTAGAAGGAACATTTGCAAACTTGCGCAAGATCAACTTGAAGCTCAATCCTGAGAAGTGTGTGTTCGGTGTTCCTTCCGGCAAGCTCCTCGGATTCTTTGTATCTTGCCGGGGAATCGAAGCGAACCCCGACAAGATCAAAGCTATTGAGCAAATTGAAGCGCCGAGACGCGTCAAGGATGTGCGTCGTCTTGCCGGCTGTGTTGCTGCTCTAAGCAGGTTTATTTCCAAATCTGCTGAACACGCCCTGCCCTTCTTCAAAATTTTGAAGAAGGCAGGTCCGATGAAATGGACTCCGGAGGCGGAGGCTGCGCTGCAAGATTTGAAGAAATACCTTTCCTCTCCGCCGACGCTAGTCGCGCCTAAACCACAGGAGCCGTTGCTGCTGTATCTGGCAGCAACAAATCAAGTGGTTAGCGCTACGCTAGTGGCGCAGAGAGAAGCTGATGAGGAAGCAACACCAGCGGCAGGACCGCCAGATGACGCGGCAAGATCTTCCCCGGCAAGGGTTGATCCCGGCAAGACAGGATCTGCGCAAACAGAAGAACCCGTGCAGAAGAAGAAGGTGGTGCAACGCCCAGTTTATTTTGTTAGCTCTCTTTTACAAGGAGCTAGGTCAAGATATTCTGGTGTGCAGAAGTTGCTTTTCGGCCTCCTTATGGCCTCGAGGAAGCTGCGCCATTATTTTCAAGCACATGAGGTCACCGTCGTCACTCGCTTTCCGTTGCAACAGATTTTGCAAAATCCGTAGGCAACCGGCAGGATCGTGGATTGGGCGTTGGAGTTGTCCAGCTTTGGCCTTAAGTTTGAAAGCACTTCGACGATCCAGAGCAGGGCCTTGGCCGAGTTCATTGCAGAATGGACCCCAACGCCAGACGAAGAAGTTCAAGAAACAACTCTCCCCGGCAAGGAAATCGATCAGCAATGGATTATGTACTTTGATGGGGCTTTCTCACTGCAAGGCGCCGGTGCTGGCGTGCTGCTTATCGCACCCACCGAAGAGCACCTCAAGTACGTAGTCCAAATGCACTTTCCCCGGGAGAGTTCGACCAACAACACTGCAGAATACGAGGGTTTGCTTGCCGGTCTCAGGATCGCGGTGGACCTTGGTATCAAAAAGCTCGTCATCAAAGGTGATTCACAACTTGTCGTCAGGCAAGTTAACAAGAGTTATCAAAGTCCATTGATGCAAGCCTATGTAGATGAAGTGAGGAAATTGGAAGAGCGTTTTGACGGTCTGCAAATGGAGCATGTTCCTCGTGCCGAGAACAATATTGCTGACGACCTGTCAAAGCGTGCTGCCCTCAAGTTGCCTGTGGAACCAGGAACTTTTGTGCTCCAATTGACTCAACCATCCGTGGCGCCATCGATGCGGCAAGAAAAGAGAAGAAAGTTGAACTCTGGCCAGTACTTCCCGGCAGAGCTCCCCGGAGCCGCCGGCAAGGAAGTTGCCGGGATCGACATGCCTGCCGGGGAACAACAGGCTCCGGCAGGGCCTCAGGCCCTTGCTGTCGAGACGAACGTTCCCCCGGCAGAGGAGATGCCTTTAGTCCTAGCTGTCGAGCCTCAGGCTCTAGCATGGGCGCAACACATTGTCCATTTCCTTCAGACAGGTGAACTCCCTGAGGAACAGGAAGAAGCAGAGAGAGTAGCCCGTCGGTCTATTATGTACAAGTTCGTCGATGACGTCCTGTACAGAAAGAGACCGAACAGTATGAAATTGAAGTGCATTCCTCGGGAGGATGGGCTAGAGCTATTGGCGGAGATACATGGGGGCATATGTGGTTCTCACATAGGGTCAAGAGTGCTTGCCGGGAAAGCATTCCGGCAAGGTTTCTTTTGGCCTACCGCTCTCCAGGATGCGACTGCACTAGTAACCAAGTGTGAAGCGTGCTAGTTTCATTCGAAGAAATTACATCAGCCAGCTCAAGCTCTTCAGACAATCCCTCTCTCCTGGCCATTTTCGGTCTGGGGGCTCGACATACTGGGCCCTTTCCCCCATGCTACCGGGGGCTTTGAGTACTTGTACGTTGCTATCGACAAGTTCACAAAGTGGCCGGAGGTGGAAGCAGTGAGGAAGGTGACAGCGCAATCAGCTATCAAGTTCTTCAAGGGAATTGTTTGCCATTTCGGTGTGCCCAACAGGATCATCACCGACAACGGCACGCAATTCACAAGTCGCACCTTCATGCAGTATGTCCAAGACCTTGGTGGCAAAATTTGTTTTGCCTCTGTTGCTCACCCGAGAAGCAACAGCCAAGCAGAGAGGGCCAATGCTGAAGTGCTGCGCGGTCTCAGGACCAGAACTTTTGACAGGCTGAAAAAGTGTGAAAGACGCTGGATTGTTGAGTTGCCGGCGGTTCTTTGGTCAATCAGAACGACACCAAATCGAGCCACCGGCCAGACGCCCTTCGCTCTGGTCTACGGAGCGGAGCAGTTCTCCCCACGGAACTCATATACGGATCTCCTCGAGTGCTCGCTTATGATGAGCTCGAGCAAGAGCAACTGCGGCAAGATGACGCTGTGCTCCTTGAGGAGAATCATCTTCAGGCTGCTGTGCGATCTGCACGCTACCAGCAAGCTTTGCGCCGCTATCATAGCCGCAAAGTTCATGCCCGAAGCCTTGAGGAAGGCGACCTTGTTCTTCGGTGGATTCAGTCCGCCAAGAATTCAAACAAGTTGACGCCAAAGTGGGAAGGCCCTTATCGGGTAGTACGAGTCACCAGGCCCGGCGCTGTCCGCCTGGAGACCGAAGATGGCGTTCCAATGAGCAATTCCTGGAATATCGAACATCTTCGCAAGTTCTATCCATAAGGCGCGGTTGCCGGGGGCTCCCGGCAACCCCCCTTTTGTACAAGTCTTGCCGGCAAGGCATGTGATCCTTTGTACAAAGCCAGGCGCAGACCCTGAGCACAGATGAATAAATTTAAGTGTTGTACATTCCCTTATTGATTCCCATGTTCATATTTATATATATGCATGTTTGCCTAGGATGTTGTATGACACCTAATCCCGGTAAGTTCTAATGAATCGCCAAGGTTTCATGTCTTTATTTTCTCTTCTTTCTTTTTCAAAAAGATAGAAGGATTCCTCGCATGCACATTTGCCGGGGGGGAAGGAAGATATGAATACCAGTTGGCGACGTTCGGAATCGACGCTTGCCGGAGGAAGGACAGTGATAGAAAGCTAAGTCCTAAAAACTCAGAGCAAGTTTCTCTTTTATTACAAAGTTATTTCCTTGCACGATTCCGACTCTTGTATGGAAAATCTGCACGTGAAGGAACCCTTGTTGTAATCGGTCGCGCCCTTATTTTGTTTCAAGCCCGCTCAGCAATTTAAGTGGCTGCACTGAGAACACCAAGGAGTCTTGCCGGCTGCTGCGCCTCCAGCAGGCTATTGAAGTCCAGCACCCAGCGCTCGCGGCAGGTTGCGCGCCGGCAAGTTTTTCAATAAGCGTAGGATAAACTCCATACATATAGGAATCAGACAAGGAAAGTAGCAAGCATGAACTTAAACATAGGCAAATTGTATTACATCCATGAGTTGCCGCAATTCTAACTTGAGACTTAATTGTCTTTTACATGAGATAACGATGGCAAGGAAAAAAGGGAAGCACTCAATCCCTGCGCTGGCCTTCGATCCTTTTGATGGAGTCCACCTTCTCAAGGATAGGCGCGATGAGCTCTTCAAGCGCCTCAACATTTGCATCCCTTGGTAGATGGCCAAGCGCGTTGGAGAGGTCGATGCCGGGATTGCTGTGCACCACCTTGATGAGCACCTTGCGGAGGACGGCCCGGCAAAGCCGGTGAGTCTCGTTGGCCAGTTGGGTCGCCCGGCTAGACTGGAGCGCCCTCAACGTGTTGATGATGCTTTCAAAGAACAATGTCAACCTGGCACTTGGAGATATTCTTTCCTCGGAAGAATACTTGAAGTTCGACAGGCCCATGGTTGATAGTTCTGCGGTAAGCTTCTCCGCGGTGGCAATGAGACGTCCAGTCCAGATCTCCACTCCCTTCTCGTACTCGGCTTGGGCGGCGGCAACACTCTTGAGCAGGTTCCTCTCTCCTTGGAGATCCTTGAGTAGAGCCTTCTCACGGGCCCTACCAGTCTCGAGAGACTTCTGCAGCGTGGTCAGCTTCAGCTCCAGAACCGCAATATTATCAGCCGCAGAGGAGAGCTGCTTGGTCTTGTCGGACAGGGCAACTTGCATCTCCGCCAAGGAGTGGAGGGTTTTTTCCCTGTCCCCCTTGAGCGTTGAGAGCTCCTTGCCGTGCTCTTCGAGATCTGTTTCCAGCCTCTTCACTTTGTCGCTCAGCTCGTTCTTGGCGGCCTCTGCAGCTTCGGCAGCATCGACGGCCTCCTTGAGCTTGCCGGCGTGACTTGCAGTCAGAGCTTCGAGCGCCTCCTTATGTTTTTGGTCCAGCTCCTGGGTCCGCCGCGCGACAAGATTCTCGATATCCTCATCATTGCTACGAAGCTTGGCGGCGAGCGCCAGCTCACGTGCGGTGAGATCTTCCTCATGAGCATCAAGAGCAATGCGGTGCCCTGTCAGGAGGGCATCTTCGGCAGCAATCCTTTGAGCAGCTTCATCATGCGCCTTCTCCATATTGGATTGCTTCAGGAGGACCTCATTCCACTGCTGGCTCACTTGTTCCCGGCCGGCAACCAACTCTTGGAGGGCCTCGGCGTGCCAGATCTGCATTTGTGTGACGCGCCTTTCAAAATCCGCTTCGGCCGCCTCGACAACTGCCATTCTGGAGTCCGCCTTCTCTTTTCGGGCGCGATGGAGAGCCTGGAGCTTGCGGAAATTCTCACCCATGGCCTGAAGGAGCTGATCCTCTTCAGATTTGCCGCTGCTAGTGCTGGGGGCGTCAACAACTTCGAGCCCGGCAGCAGCAATGATTTCTTCAAAAACCTCTCCTTCGGCTGGTGCCCCAGTGCTTGCCGTCCCCGGCAAGTTGACGAACAGGTTCTCGCCAACCTTGAGGTACTTGCTGGATGAGGGGCCTTCGGATGTTGATGGCTGGTCTTCAGTGGCTGCCTCACCAGTGGCAGGGGGCTCTGTGGCCGGTGCAGCGCCTGGCGCTCCTGCAGCAGGAATGCTGTCAGTGCGGTCCTCAGCCTCCCTGTCGCCCCCTTCAGCAGGTTCTTCGGTGGTTCCCTCTTGTGTTGTCTTGGCGGCCTCCCCGTCAAGAGCACCACCAGCCTTGACAATGTCATCCTTGGTGGCCTCGCTGGTAGCGATCCTATCTGCTTCGGCGGCGGCATCCCTGGCGGTCTCCTCGATGACAACGTCGACGTCCAGGTGTTCCATCACAGGGAACTCTGAAGGGCGAAGGAGGAAAACAGAATAAGATCAAGGTTGAAGTTTGAAGTGACTAAAGACAGAGAGATAAGAGAAAAAGAGTAACAAGCACTCTGAGGCAATCGAGTACCTGCGTCGAGTTGTTGGGAGGTGGCTTCGCCTCTCCCGGCAACTCCGGTTGCCGGGGGTGGGTTGCCGGAGTCCGCGCCTGCCGGCTCCTCCTCAATTAGGATGGGCTCGTCAGCAGGATCTCTTGCCGGGGACGTGCTTGTGGGCAGAGCGGTCGATGAAGGAGGCACAATGGGGATGTCTTCTGACAGCTCTCCTTGTTGTCGTTCTTCTCCTGCGAACCCAAAGATATCAGCGGCAAGAATGAAAGCCTCGACACCAGTCAGCGGAAAAAGAACAATGAACTTACGCTGGGGGCTGTGCTGGGGGCTGTGTTGAGGACTGGACTCCGGGCTGACAATGACGGTTTCTGGCACGCTCGTGGAGCCTGCCGGGGGCTCGTCACCCGTAGAAGTCCTTGACCTCTTCGCCATCCTCTCCAGCAAGGTTTCTGTGTCACTGCAGAAACAATACAAGCTAGTCAGTAAGATTGATCCAGGATTGGAAGGTAAAAGCAGTGGCAAAGTACTCACTCTTCTTCCTCTCGCTCCGGACTAAAGCCGGAGATGTCGAAGTCGACCTCCGTTGCGATGTCTGAGTGGGGAGGCGGAGGAGGAGTCCTAGGCCGCTTGGCTGTGGCAGGCGCCGGAGCAGCTTCCGGTGTGGTAGTACGAGACCCTCCTGCCGCCCCAGCAGTGGCCGCTGGTGTGGGTCTCGCGCGCCACGCAGGCTGTTGACGAGCCCCCTGCCGCGGTCCAGTCTTGCCGGCCACTTTCTTGCCGGGGGCTTCGCCGCTCGAAGAAGGCTGGCTTGCGGGGATGCCAGATGCAGCCTTCCGAAGAACACGCTTCGTCTTCTTCGGGGGTGGGGGCTCTTCTCGCGTCTCTTCTTCGGCCGTGTCCTCGCCGGACGAGTTCTCAGCGGCTGCGCTGCTCTCTTCCCCGGCAACCTTGTCTTCCTCGGCAGGCTTTACCTCCACTACCACCTTTGCGTCGCTGGCTTCCCACTCTGTGAAGCCGACGCTGCCGGCCTCCGCGGCAAGATTTGCCTCCTCCACTCTAGTAGCAATGTAAGCTACTTCTTGATCAGTGGTGGCTCAGATGAAATCTGACTCTTGCCGGACAAGCTTCTCTGTCAAGTTGTCAAAAAACTTCTGCGCTTCTTCCTCGGATAGCTCGGCCCAGGTCGGGTCGAGGCCGTGGGCATTGAACATCGGCATGAAGGCAATGATTGACCCGAAGGCAGAATTGTTGCACAAGGGGACAATCCTTGCCGGCAGCCGGTGCTTGTCTTCGCGCTGGAATAATTTTTGACGGAGAGCGCCAAGCTGCATAGCGGTCAGATTGTTGTTCAGCCCGGGGCGCAATCTCATGACATCTGCCGCGTTCTTGTATTCCCAAGCTGGCCTTCCCCTGTTCTGCAAAGGGGCGATGCGGCGGCAGAGAAAGTCGAAGCCGATCATCTCCATCGTCAGTCCGGCAGCCTTCAGGCGAAGGATTCTGGTAGTGGCGATTGTGAGCCTCTCGTCCTCCGCTGCGAGGTCGCTCCAATCCTTGCCGCGGACCACCTTCTATTGCCGGGGATGACAAAATGGATGGGATCTGCTTCCCGGATCCAGCACCATTCAGCCCGCCACTCGTCCCACTTTTCACGGTAAACTCCCTCTGGGTATATTTCCTTATTCCAAGCCCTTGGAATCCAGGCAATAGAACCAGAGAGGGCCTCTCCTTTTTGGATACAAGGGAAGAAATAATGGCGAAAAAGAGTAGAATTGGGGATCACGCCAACAAAGTTTTCACAGAGATGGGCAAAGATAGACATGCAGAGTACTGCATTCGGCATGAAATCGAGAAGGCGAAAGCCGTATGTGTACATGATATCATTGAAGAAGTCGGAAAAGGGGGGACAGAGCCCGCAATAGAAATATGCAGTGAAGAAAGGGTATCTGTCCGATCCGCCTTTGGAACAAGCACCTGGGATTACGCGCGTGGCGGGGTGAGCTTGCGTCCCTTTCTCCCACATGCATTGGTATCGCCCCTTCAGAGCTTCAGCATCGAGCGTTGGAGGGAAGACGACGAGTCTCTTCCGCATCTTCGCCAGTTCGCTCTCTGGAACGTCGGCTTTCGCCTCCTTGCCCTTGCCTTTGCTGGCCTTGGGCGGCATGGCGACTGTGAGGACGGGAGCTGGGAGTGGGGCGAACGTGGAAGCAGCGGGCGGAAGAGGAAAAGGGCTTCGCTCTGAGCTCGAGAGGAGGAAGGCGATGGCGATGGCCAGATTGAGAAGAAGAGGGGGGGGGGGTAAATAGGTTTGTGCCTCTGCGACTTCTCCTTTTTATGGGGAAGGAGCGGGGCCGCCTTTTTTATTCCCCAATGTGAATGCGCCTCTATAGGCGCGAAGCAGTTGCAGCCTTTTTGGCATGCTTCCCACGTCGCGCGCTCCGTGCGTGTAGTGGGGGGCACAGTAAAACGAGATATTTACGGGCACTTAATTCCCTGCCACGCGTGCCCGTGCACTATTTGGGCCTAGCCCAACAAACGCCTCGCACTCGTGTATGGCCTAGGCCCAGGGGCTCCTGTCGGTGTACTAAGTATTGGGCCACTAGTACCCCGTACTTGTGCACGGGCAGTTGTAGCCATCCTCGCGGCAAGGCTTGCCGGGAACAGCTCGAGGTCGATTCAAGTCACCAAGGGAATCATCAAGTCAGAGATCTGAGGATCAGCGGATAAGCAAAGCTGGGATCCGAAGGCCAGCTTCCCCGGCAAGATCCTTGCCGGGATGGCCTGTGGAGCCCGGCAAGGCTTGGTGCCCGGCAAGGTTTGGCGCCCGGCAAGCCTTGACGTCCGACAAGGCTTGGCGCCCGGCAAGGCTTGGCGCCCGGCAAGATTCGGCGCCTGGCGAGGTTCTGCCACTGTGCCACCCCTTCGGCACAGTAACAAGTCTGACATTCTGGGTCCTTCTCCGGATGCGTGGTGACGCGCCAGTGGAGGAGAGCTTAAGCGGTGCTGATGGGATGGCCCCTTTTTCCATCCCCAAGAAAGTGAGGACACCTAAACGGACACCTCACGGTGCATTAAATGCGCTTGTCCTAATCCGTCAGGGGTTAGGTATGATACCCTGTAGCTACTTTACACCTCAATGCCTGTACATTTTGCCACTGTGGAGACCCCTTTGAGCATATAAAAGGAGGCCCAAGGCAACTGCTACAGAGGAGGAGAACTTCTAGCCCATTCTGCATGCGTAGCTGCTCTTTGAACGTACTGTTCATTGCGAGCGCTCCTGAAGGCTGGGCTCAAGAACATCAATAAGAACACAAAGCAGGAGTAGGGTTTTACGCTGATCAGCGGCCCAAACCTGGGTAAAAACTTCCCGCGTCGATCATTGGTTCTGCTCTTTGCGTATACCTCTCCCCCCGCCGAATCGTAAAGGGGTCTCTCGGGATCCCATAGGTGTCGTGCCCCGACAATGAGATTTCCAATGGCTTCACTCGAAAGGATTGGGTAGGTGTAGGATTTGAGATGAGCATCACTTGGAAAGTGTTTCCTTAGTTTTACCTCGACCCCCTTTAACAGTACGGTGTTTCCTATGACTCAAGAAGGAGAAAATGAAACTATGAAAACAAGAGTCTTCACGCTTCATAATCCTCGCATCAATGTCAAAGTCTTCAAGGTCACACCAATTTCTTCATTTTTAAAGTCTTCAAGAAAACCAAAGTCTTCAACTGAAGACATTCATTTTTATGGGTCAACTTTCTTCGTAAATATCAAACTCCTCATAGACTTATAGAACCTGTGTACACTCACAAACACATTAGTCCCTTAACCTATAAGTCTTCAATACACCAAAATCACTAAGGGGCACTAGATGCACTTACAATCTCCCCCTTTTTGGTGATTGATGACAAATAGATTAAGTTTTCAACGAGGATAAAACATATGAAGTGTAAATACTAATATTGAGGAATTTGATTGCAAGATATAGAAAAACTCCCCCTGAAGATGTGCATATTTGAGGAATTTGCTTTGAATAGCAAACGCACATTGTAGAGTAAAATCATGGAGATCTCCCCCTATATCTTGTAATTCATACACGCATTTAACATATAATATGATGAATTTGAAATGCATGCCGAAATATGGTGTCTGACGAAATTCAGCATGCGTGCATTAAGGTACTTGAGAAAATATGCATGCAGAAAGAAGTTCAAAAGTATAAGAGCACCATAGGACTTAAGTTTACAACTCATCAGAGCAAACACCTCAGAAGAGCAAGAGTTGTAACTTAATGAAAATAATGCCCATATATAAGACCCACTTGAAGACTAACTCAAATTTCTCCCCCTTTGTCATCGAATGACCAAAAGGGATGAAAAATGAGGACTAGCGCCCCTGAAGAATATCATCAAGATGTCGATGGAGGAGTGCCAGCGTTGTCGGGGTCGTCCGTTGAGGTAGGGCCTGTCGCAGTGTCGTTGAGGTCTTCAACTTCATCCGTCTCACGCGATGAAGAATATGAACTTGTGACGAGCTGAGGAACTTTGACCTTCTTGAATTTCTTCGAAGGAGGCTGAGACCATTCAAAGTCCTATTGAAATCCCATCTGCTTGAGATCTTCATCACCATAGAGATGAGACAATATGGACCAAGTGCGATCGAAGATTTCATGCGCATACTAGTGATTCTTCTTGCACAGTGTTTTGTGTGACGGTCATATTCTGAAGAATTGTGCCAAATTGATGCTTGACCCACTTGTGATTGCGATCGACCTTCTGATGAAGACTTAGAAGAAGCTCAGGATCAGTCATCACTCGTGGAGCAGTGGCTTGAAGAATAGGCTTTGAAGCTTTTGCGGTAGAGTCATGAGTTGCATAGTCATCATTGGTGGAATAAGATGCAGCTTTGCAAAACTAACCATCCAATGGACGAGTGCCTTCATCAATAATAGCAGCCTTGCCTTTTTCATCAACTGAAGAAATAGTCTATTTGAGGACTTCAATAGGAGGCAAATAGCTGAGGTGATTCTGACAATCTGCCTTGTAGTGAATTGAAGACCTGGTTCTGATGAATTTCATAATCCATGGCGCATAAGGCTTCAACTCAAACGGTGACAGTGCAACATTCACCAAAGTCCTCATGAAGAAATCATGGTAGTTAATGGGAATGCCATGTATAATGTTGAACAGCAGATTCTTCATGATGCCAACAACTTCCTCTTCTTCGGAGTTGTGGCCTTTGACCGGACTGATGGTTTTGGTCAGAATGTGATAGATTGTCTTTGGCACATAAAGCAAATCCTTCACTAGGAAGGTGGTTCTTGGGGCTTGGCCAGCCTTCAAAGGCTTCATGAGCACTTGCATCATATGATTAGAAAGTTCAGGTTCTTCATACATGAGCCTTGCACCCTCAACAGGTGGACTGACTGGTATGGCATGAAGCAATTCAGAGGCCGGTGCTTTGAAGTGAGTGTTTTTAGTCATCCAGTCTAGCACCCATGAATTCACATCTGCCACGTTTCCAGAGAGATGCAGAGTGGCATAGAATTGAAGAATTAGTTCTTCATTCCAATCGTAGATGTTAGTGCAGAAATTCAGGAGCCCAGCTTCGTGAAGAACATTCAAGACTGGTTGGAAGCAAGGGATGGATTCCATGTCAACATGAGGAATTTGACGGTGCTCAAATACCTTGTCCTTGTTAAATAGGAGTGAAGAATAGAAGTTCATCTGACTTGCAGTCCAGAACCGCTTGCATCAAAGTCTTGCTGAGTCATATGGATTGAAATCCGTGAAGAAATGGTGCTCAGCGAAGAAATCGTCAGCCTTGAATTTTGGCCTTTTTGCATGAGGGTTTTGCTGCTTGGGCTGAAGATTAACAGTTGATGGCTTCACAGCCTCTTGGAGCACAACTTCTAGAGCCACAGACTGAGGAATTTCAGCGGCAGTTTCAGTAGCAGCAGTCTGGGTCTCTATTTCTTCAGCTGTAGTAGCTGGAATTTCCTCAGGAATGGAAAGGAGAGAAGTTTGACGTTCATCAGATCCCGTGTGAATTTCTTTAGTTTGTACAGGGGACTGAGGAATTGGATGCAGAGGTGTGGTCAATGGTGAATTGGGGTGAAGTCTTTCCCAATAATCATCATTAAGCACAGGAGTTGTAGAACCGATATCCACGTCTTCTTCTTCCATTTCCTCAATGCCTGCCTCTTCAGCTGTGAACTGAGGCATGGGTGATGATACCAGTGGGGTTGAAGGGATATCTTCCACTTCAATTTCTTCATCCAACTGCTCTGAAGAAGCAGCAGAAGGATTCTCTTCATCGATGTCATCTGGAATAACATAGTCCTCACCATAAGGAATGAGCTCCTTGGACGATACAACAGAGATTGGAACAACATCAATTGGGTTAGTGAAGGAACTTGTCAAAGTCCTCACTTTCTTGGGAGCTGAACACTCTGCAGTCGTTGATGCTTTCCTCTTCTTTACAGCTACCTTCTCTGCAGCTTTGGTTTTCTTCACTTCTCATGTAGAAGGAAGGTTGGTATTCTTCATCTTTGATGATTTTGAAGGAGAAGCAGATGAAGTTGGTTCAGTTTCTTCAGGCACGACTGATGCAGTCACCCTGGCATTCTCAGTTTCTTCAGGCGTAGCAAATGCTTCAGCTGCCCTGGGTTGTTCATCAGGCGCAACATTGGTGGTTGTCCTGGCAATTTCTTCAGGAGCTGGAATTTCTTCAGCAGCCCTGGTACTCTCAGTTTCTTCAGCAGCCTGATTTTCATCGGCTGCGCTTGCATTTTCTTCAGTCTGCTGAGCAGATGCTTCAGCCTGAGGAATTTCATGTTGCGATGGAGCTGCAACCTTAGGTTTGAGGTTATTTGCAAGCTTGATGAATCTAACTTTGGCACCTAGCCAATCTGCATGATAAGTGTCAAATTCATCACTGACTTCTTTGATCTCATTTTACATATTCACAAGTTCTTCAGGAGACATGTTCACAACATTGTTCTTCAGAAAGCGCTCCTTCTTGTACTGAGCTTTCTTGACCTGCCTGGCCTTCTGAAACTTCCATTTTTCTTCGCCTATGAAGGCATTCAGCATGTGACTTTGACCAGGAGTGAGGTTCAAGTCAGGCAGTGGAGTGTTGGGGTCTTTGTACCATAGATCAATGAAGTCGAGGATCTTCCTTGGATCCAACATGAGAGGCACAACACTGCCTTTGGCTCTAGCAGCCCTTTCTTGTCTGTCTCTGATGATTTTAGCAAGTTCTTCATCATCAGCTTCATCGTCATCAGACGGTACTTGGAACTCAACTTGCTTCTTATGAGGACTTGGCCTCGTTCCACGTCCAGCAGTGGCCTTTTTCTTTAGGAGAGTTGGACCAGTTGAGGACCGAGAGGAGCTGAGGAACTTGCAGATGCTCCTGAAGCAATTGAAAAGCCTGTAGTCCATTGGCACATGGCAAGATGCACAGGTGTTGAGGACTTTGCAGCAACAGTTGAGGATTTTGAGGCAGCAGAGGGAATAGGCACAACCCTTGAAGAAGTTGCTTGAGGATTTTGCCTTGAGGGCTTTGACGTTGAAGTACTGGGCCGTGAGGGCATTGCTGTTGAGGAACTCGGCTTTACAGCTGATTTCTTCGTCAAAGCCTTCTTAGGCTTACTTGCAGAGGCCTCAACAGCAGCAGCAGAATCTTCATTGAATTTCTTCACGGCTGCTTTTGCAACTTTAGCCAATTTGGCTCGGCGCTTGGCCCATTCTTTTGGAAATTCCTCACCATGCCTGATGCTGGTGGGATCTGCTTTCTGGCCAGCAGGCAAAGGAGGTCTTGCGCATGGAGGGTGTACAACAAATTTCTTCATGTATTTGGGAGTGACATATCGATACTCCCTCCATTCCCTGGCCCATCTCCTTTCAATCCTCTGTATGCGCAGTTTGCGCTGATTCTTGTTCTCTTTTCCATGTTTTGCTTCATCAGGAGTGCAGTACTCATCATATATATCATCAGGGATCTCAAAAGCAGTGTTTATCTCACGCCTCTTGCCTCCCTTCCGAGGTCTCTTCCCATCTGCCATTTTCCTCACATCAGGATTTTGAACAATGGATGTTTCTAAGGAAGTATGCAACTTATCTTCAAGGAATGCTGCAAATGAATTAAGTTGATGAGAACCTAGAGATTCAGCAGCGGACATTTTGTACCTGTGAACAGAGTATAGGTGCGAAGAATTTGGAGAGGTCATATGCGTTCTCAGAAATTTTTCAAAATGAATCAAGTTTGAGGAATTTGACCATAGGTGTTCTTGAAGAATTTCACTAAGCGTTCTTGACTTAGGTTCCAGAGTTGTATAGATTTGAAAATCCACACAATTGAGGAATCTTGAAGAAAAACATAGCTTAGAGAAACAAATCAAGATGCAAAAGCATTCGGATATTTATGGAGTGGGAAGTTGAAGAATAAACACCTTTTGAAGATTTTGTGGAAAACATAAGAATCAAAGTAGGGCAGTAAAATTGGATTTTATTTACCCTGGACGAAGAACACAGCGAACTTAGAGTGGAGTTGGAGAAGTTCGTCCGTTCAGATCTCTCACGCCCTAACTTGGCGGCGAGAGACAGCTACGGTGGCGGCAGAGTGAAGATTTCCGTGGCCAGCGCGAGTACGACGGCGAGAGGTTGAGGCAGTGAAGCTCTTCCTCACCGGCGACGATGGAGAGTAGGGACAGTGCTAGGTCTGAGAGCTCGAGTGAGATGGAGGTCGAGCAAAGTAAATGAGGACTAGGAAGGGGAGGGGTATTTATAGCCACGGTGAAAAACTGCCCGTCCGAAGTTTTTGGACGAACATGCCCCTGACCCTTGCCATCCAAATGAAATGTGTCACCCACATACAGAGAGGTGGAGATCATGGTAGATCATGGGTGAATAGTTTAATCTGTCGTGGGATGCGGAACGGTTTAAGCGGCAAAAGCTAAAAAATTTAATGTTTCGTTCGCAAATTCTTCAACTGTCAAGGACACCGTGAAGACTTTGAACGGGTTTCAAATAGAATGCACATGAAGAATTTGTGAATGGACTGGGTTGAGTTTAGCATAGAGGGGGAATGGGTCTGATCACATTCACTTAGAGGAAAAATCAACTTGAAGAATTAGCAATAAGTGAATGATGTTGAGGACATGAAAACTCAAATATATATATATATATATATATATATATATATATATATATATATATATATATATAGTCAATGAAGAACACCAGTCGAAAAGTTTGAAGACTTTGCAAGTCGAAGAATTTGAAAATTGAAGAATTTGCAAAATGAAGAAAAACTCAATTTTGAAGATTTTCAACTTTTGTTGGTAGCGTGACCCACCGTATAAGAATGATGATTTCAGACGCCGCGTGCAATTGTCGTAGGGCTCTAAAAATCAAATTCTTCATTAATTTCTTCACACTTAGAGGGTTAGTCTTCATTGATTGAAGAAAAACATTACTTCGTGTGTTGCACATCTAAGTCATCAATTTTGCATATGTGTTAGGATGTGTGTCCTTTCAAAGAACATTCGAAGATTCTAAGATATTTAGCTCACACCGCAACTTGCTAAATCTCTTCTCATCCAAGGGCTTTGTGAAGATATCTGCCAGCTCTTCTTTAGTCTTCATGTGATCAATGGAGATGTCGCCCTTCAACACATGATCTCGAAGAAAATGATGACGAATCTGGATGTGCTTTGTCTTCGAGTGCTGAACTGGGTTATGAGCAATCTTGATGGCACTCTCATTGTCGCAGTAGAGTGGCACATTCTTCATGTTGATGCCATAGTCCTTGAAGGTTTGCTTCATCCATAGAAATTGAGCATAGCAAGAACCAGCAGCAATATACTCAGCTTCAGCAGTAGACAGTGATACGCAGTTCTGCTTCTTCGAGGACCAACATACTAAAGATCATCTGAGGAAATGGCATGTGCCTGATGTTAACTTGAGATCCACTCGATCACCAGCATAGTCAGAGTCAGAATATCGAATGAAATCAAAAACCGAGCCCTTGGGATACCATAATCCAAGTGTTGGAGTGTGAGCTAGATGTCGAAGAATATCTTTCACAGCCATATGGTGTGATTCCTTCGGTGTAGCTTGAAAACAGGCACACATGCAAACACCAAGCATAATATCTGGCCTAGATTCACATAGATACAATAAAGAGCCAATCATGGAGCGGTATACCTTTTGATCGAAGTCTATACCATTTTCATCAGTGAATAGATGACTATTTGTGGGCATAGGAATTTTGACCCCTTTGCAATCTTGCATGCCGAATTTCCTCAGAACGTCCTTGAGGTATTTCTCTTGAGAAATGAAGATGCCATTGCGTTGTTGACGAATTTGAAGACCTAAGAAGAATTTCAGTTCTCCCATCATAGACATTTGATATTCCTCACTCATCATATAGGCAAATTCATCACTGTAACGTTGGTTAGTACAGCCAAAGATAATATCATCAACATATATTTGGCACACGAATAAATTCATCATCATAGGTTTTGGTGAAAAGAGTTGGGTCATGTGAATCGGGTTTGAAGTCTTTCTTCATTAGGAATTCCTTCAGTGTATCATACCACGCTCGAGGGGCCTACTTGAGGCCATAGAGGGCCTTATTGAGTCTGAAGACTTTGTCAGGATGCTTAGGATCTTCAAAACCTGGGGGTTGAGCCACATATACTTCTTCCTCAAGCTTACCATTGAGGAATGCACTTTTCACATCCATTTGATATAAGATGATATTATGATGGTTAGCATAAGCAAGCAATATGAGAATAGCCTCAAGTCTAGCAACAGGTGCAAAAGTTTCATCAAAATCAATTCCTTCAACCTGTGTGTAGCCTTGAGCTACAAGATGAGCCTTGTTCCTCACCACTAGGCCATTTTCATCTTGCCTGTTACGGTAGATCCATTTGGTACCGATGACATTGTGCTTGTGAGGATCTGGTTGCTTGACAAGTTCCCACACATTGTTGAGGTCGAATTGATGCAATTCCTCTTGCATAGCTTGAATCCACTTAGGCTCCAGAAATGCCTCATCAACTTTGGTGGGCTCTGTGATAGAGACGAAAGCAAAATGCCCACAAAACTTAGACAAATGTGAAGCTTTTGAGCGTGTGAGAGGACCTGGTGCATTGATGTCGTCGATGATTCTCTCAATCTGCACTTCATTTGCAACGCGAGGGTGAGCAGGTTGATGGCTTTGATTGGGCTCAGCATTTTCTTCAGAGCCATTTTCTTCAGATGCACCAGCATGATTTTCTCCACGATTTGGAATGACTTCTTCAGCAGATTCTTCAATAGATATGACATCCTGAGTAGCCTTTAGCTTGATGGATTCCTCAGGAGACATTTCATCTAGCACGGGAGGTAGGTGCTCTCTTTGCGAGCCATTAGTTTCATCGAACCGCACATCTACAGTTTCAACAACCTTGTGGTGATGGGTGTTGAAGACTCTGTAGGTGTGCGAGTCCTTTCCGTAACCAAGCATAAAACCTTCATGTTCTTTCGGTGCAAATTTAGAATTGTGATGAGGATCTCTAACCCAACACTTAGCACCGAAGACTTTGAAATAACTCACATTGGGTTTCTTGTCAGTGAGGAGTTCATATGAGGTTTTCTTGAAGAATTTGTGAAGATATACCCTGTTGATGATGTGGCATGTAGTATCAATTGCCTCAGGCCAGAAGTGACGAGGTGTCTTGTATTCATCAAGCATAGTGCGAGCCATCTCAACAAGAGTCCTGTTCTTGCGCTCCACAACGCCATTTTGCTGAGGAGTGTATGGGGCAGATAACTCATGAGTAATACCAAGTTCATCAAGATAGTCATCAAGACCAGTATTCTTGAACTCGGTCCCATTGTCACTCCGTATATGCTTGATCTTCACACCGAAATTTGTCGAGGACCTTGAGGAAAATCGTCTGAAGACTTCCTGCACTTTAGTTTTGTAAGTAATGACATGCACCCATGTGTAACGAGAATAATAATCAACAATAACAGAGCCATAGAGAGATGCTGCATTTGTTAGTGTGGCATAATGAGTAGGGCCAAAGAAGTCCATATGAAGCAGTTCAAAAGGATGAGAGGTAGTCATGATAGTCTTCGAGGGGTGCTTGGCTCTGGTCATCTTTCCAGCCTCACATGCCCCACAAAGATGATCTTTGAGGAATTTGACACCCTCGATGCCAATGACGTGCTTCTTCTTCGCGAGTGTATGTAGGTTCCTCATGCCAGCATGACCCAGTCGTCGATGCCATAGCCAGCCTTCTGAAGCTTTTGCAAGTAGACATGTGGTAGGCTGTGGTCCTGCAGAGAAATCAACAATATACAAGTCTCCTCTCCTAAAGCCTTCGAAGACTTTGGAATTGACAGATTCCATGAGCACAATGCAACGATATTTGCCAAAGACAACAACCATATCTAGATCACAAAGCATTGAGACAGACATGAGGTTGAATCCGAGGGACTCGACAAGCATGACTTTGTCCATGTGTCGATCCTTTGAGATTGCAACCCTACCTAGACCCAATACCTTGCTTTTGCCTTTGTCAGCGTAGGTGATATGCTTCAGATGTGATGGAGATAAAGCAGTGTCCATCAATAACCTCTTGTCACCGGTCATGTGATTCGTACATCCACTGTCGAGGACCCACTCAGTAACTTTGGGTTGATCATCCTGCAGATGAATTAGTACAACTTACGAACTCATATACTTCATCAGCGAAGAATATGACAGCAAATTCATCAGATTGAATTTCATCAAGTAGTACAACAGATATAGCAGTATAAGGACATGAGAAATGAATATTCATTTATTCATGATTAGCTTGCGTCCTTTCAAGCATATTCAGGTCTCCAGTAAATTCTTCAGACGTTCAAGTTCGTCTGGAGACCTGACCCTGCATAAGAGATTAGTTCTTTTTCTTCACCACCCATATATGGAGGGGTGGCAAAGAGTTCATCATTCTGCGAGCTCCATAAGAGAATGGTGGCATTTAAGCCAGTGCACTTCGTTTCACAGAAGAGGGGTTAGAGTATGCATATGAATAAGCAGAGAAATTCTTCGAGGACTTATGAACATAATGATTTGAAGAATAATGCACATATTCATAGCTCTTAGATTTTCCCTGCAAAACAGAAGCGTTAGCACGATGATGTTCATATGAGGATCTGGATCCATGTGAGGAATTTGATCCATATGAGGATTTGGATCCATATGAGGAATTTGATCCATATGAAGATTTTGGTCCATATGAAGAATTTTATATGGGGTTCCTATTCTTCACAGGTGGTGTCATGAGGACATTCACCTAAAGACTTTCAAGGCAGCTTTTGGGAACCCAGATTTTCTTCATAGGGGGACCGTTCCTGCAGTTAGTTCCTACATATCTAGCAAATACTTCACCATTCTGAGTTTTGAACAGTTCATAGTTGGAATCAAATGACTCATCAGATGAATATGAAGATTCACATGTAAAGCCAGATAAAGTGGATGGATCTACGGGAGGTCCTTTTGCAGCAACCCATGAGGTTTTGGGAGACTGCTCAGGTTTCCAGTAGGTCCCATCAGCATTGAGTTTCCTCTCAAAGGCAATACCCTCTTTCCTAGGATTCCTGTTCAAGATCTACTTTTTGAGCACATCATAAAGAGTCTGATGCCCTTTGAGGCTTTTGTACATGCCTGTCACATACAATTCCTTCAACCCTGCATTTTCGCCAGTGATACTAGTGCTATCCTCAGATGAGGAATTTGTGACCATAGAGATAGTTGAAGAATTTGCAGCAATAGAAGCATTTGAACTTTTAGGTGAAGAATTAGCAGATTCACGTTCAATGCATTTCAAACATGGTGGAATAAATTCTTCCTGAGCGGAACTGATCTGTTGAGCAAGCAATGAATCGTTTTCCTTCTGAAGATCTTCATGACTCACCCTTAACTTCTCAAGATCTTGCTTTCTCTGAAGAAATTCATAAGAAAGCTTCTCATGATTGGCTAAGAGAGTTTCATGACGACCTTGAAGGTTTTCAAACTTAGACTGTAGTCGCTGAAGATTATCAGTCAAAGTTTGAGTTCAATCAATTTCTTCACCCAACAGGTCATCGCTTTTGTCTAGCAAATTTTGAACCTTCCAAAGCCTTTTGTTGTTTAACAGCAATATTAGCAAGTTTGGAATAGTTGGGTTTGAGATTTTCATCAGATTCATCCTCACTTGATTCAGAGGAGGGATATTTGAGTACCTTGGCACCTTTTGCCATGAAGCAATAGGTAGGAGCATAGTCATCGTTGCTGTCATCAACAGTGTTGGGGAAGCCACTTTCCTTAGTGTTGAAGATGGACTTGATGACAAAAGCAGTAGTGAGAGCAAGGCTCGCCAAACCAGAGTCTGACTCCTCAGATGCCTCCTCTTCCTCATTTTCCTCAGATTCAGCTTCAGAGTCCATTTCCTTGCCAATGAATGCCTGAGCCTTCTTGAAACCGCTCTTCTTATGAGATGAAGTTTTTGAAGATTTTGATGAGGAGGAGTTTGAAGATTTCTTCTTCTTCTTTGAGTCATCTGAACTATCATCCTTGTATTTCTTCTTCTTTGATTCCTTTGCCCACTGAGGACAATCAGTTATGTAGTGACCAGGTTTCTTGCATTTGTGGCAAGTCCTCTTCTTGTAATCACGGGATGAGGAATCTGATTTCATGTCATCACCTCTTGAAGATTTTACAAAGCGACCACACCTTGAGAACTTCTAGAATTTCCTCATGAGCATTGCTAGCTCCTGGCTTAGTTCTTCAGGGTCACCAAGGCTGCTATCAGAATCTTCTCCTTCAAATGAGGAAACTGCCTTGGCCTTCAGTGCGCGTGATCTTCCATAGCTTGGCCCGTAGAGGTCTCTCTTCTCAGCTAGTTGAAATTCATGAGTGTTCAGTCTCTCAAGGATATCAGCAGGATCTAGTGACTTGTAGTCTCCACATTCTTGAATCATCAGTGCCAGTGTATCGAATGAGGAATCAAGTGATCTCAGCAATTTCTTCACCACCTCATGGTCGGTGATGTCAGTGGCACCAAGTGCTTGTAGGTCATTGGAGATGTCAGTGAGGCGATTGAAGGTTTGCTGAACATTTTTCATTGTCGAGTCTTTTGAAGCGGTTGAAGAGATTGCGAAGAACATCAACTCGAGAGTCACGTTGAGTTGAGACTCCTTCGTTGACCTTGGACAGCCTATCCCAGATAAGCTTTGCAGTCTCCAAAGCACTCACTCTGCCGTACTGTCCTTTGTCAAATGGCCACATATGATATTCTTTGCTTGAGAGTCGAGTTGCTTGAATCTCTTCACATCAGCAGCGTTCACGGAAGGAGTGATAGAGGGAACACCATTTTCCATAATGTACTAGAGATTGTTGTCAATTGCCTCAAGATGCATGCGCATCTTATTGTTCCAGTAGGGGTAGTTCGTCCCATCAAAGGTAGGACACCCAGCCGAGACCTTGATCATGCCTGCAGTCGACAAAACTAAAACTCCAGGTGGTTAAACCAAAATCACACAGAACAAGGGATTACCTTGCTCTGATACCAATTGAAAGTGTGTTATATCGACTAGAGGGGGGTGAATAGGTGATTTTTACAAATTGGTCACTGAGGAAATTCTAAGTGAGGAATTTCCTAAGCGACGAACTACAAGCAGTGAAATAAGTACTCAGGTGCATGCATAACAAAGTAGTAGCATAGTCATCATGATGAAATGAAACATACACAGAGCACATGTAGCATGAAAAACAGGATAAGCAGGCTGAAGACAAAGTGACTGAAGAAATAGGATTGAGGAAATTGAGAAAGTCTTCAGTCAAAGTCTTCAAACAGTAACGATCAAGTACATTAACACATGAATGAGGAAATGGAAGAGTTGAGGAAATAGAACCAGTAACTTGGTGAAGACAATGATTTGGTAGACCAGTTCCAACTGCTGTGGCAGTTGTACGTCTGGTTGGAGCGGCTAGGTATTTAAACCTGAGGACACACAGTCCCGGACACACAGTCATCATCGTATTCTCCTTGAGCTAAGGTCACATAGACCTCGCCCAATCACTCGTGGTAAGTCTTCACAGGTGACTTCCAAACCTTCACAGACTTGGTCACTCGGTGATCCACAATTCCTCTTGGATGCTCTAGACCATGACACCTAACAGTCTGGAGGATGCACAGTCCTCAAAGGTAACAAGCGTCGGTTCCACACATGAACAATATCTTTAGTGATGCTCAATCACTTTGGGTTGTAGGTGTTTGGGTTTGGGTTTTTCCTCACTGATGATTTTTGCTCAAAGTCCTCGGAGGATGGGATGCTCTTAATGACAAGTGTCAGCTTTTCTCGGAGCAGCCAACCAGCTATTGGTTGTAGGGGGCGGCTATTTATAGCCGGGGGGCAGCCCGACATGATAAGACATAAATGCCCTTCAATGATATGACCCTTAGGTGGATAGGATATTTTTGGACAGCTGGCGCGTAGCACAGCAACGGTCGGAAATTTGAGCTCTCAAATTCCTCAGGGCTATCATGTTCCTCACTGGTAGGCAATTCGCACTAGCAAATTCCTAAGTCCTCAGTCAGAATAAATTCCTCAGAGAACAGAAGATCTTCGTCTCTGTCACTGAAGAAATTGACTGAACTGTATGACATTTCCAATGGCTTCACTCGAAAGGATTGGGTAGGTGTAGGATTTGAGATGAGCATCACTTGGAAAGTGTTTCCTTAGTTTTACCTTGACCCCCTTTAATAGTACGGTGTTTCCTATGACTCAAGAAGGAGAAAATCAAACTACGAAAACAAAAGTCTTCATGCTTCATAATCCTCGCATCAATATCAAAGTCTTCAAGGTCACACCAATTTCTTCATTTTCAAAGTCTTCAAGAAAACCAAAGTCTTCAACTGAAGACATTCATTTTTAGGGGTCGAGTTTCTTCGTAAATATCAAACTCCTCATAGACTTATAGAACCTGTGTACACTCACAAACACATTAGTCCCTTAACCTATAAGTCTTCATTACACCAAAATCACTAAGGAGCACTAGATGCACTTACAGATAGAACTCGTGAAGAAGCTCGATATTCCACGAGTTTTGCACATGAATGCCATCTTCGATCTTCGGACGGACTGCGCCGGGTCTGGTGACTTGTACTACCCGATAAGGGCCTTCCCACTTTGGCATCAACTTGTTTGTTCCCTTGGCGGACTGAACGCACCGAAGGACAAGGTCGCCTTCCTAAAGGCTTCAAGCATCAACCTTGCGGCTATGATAGCGGTGCAAGGCTTGCTGGTAGCGTGTAGCTCGCACAGCTCCCCGAAGACGATCTTCCTCGAGGATCACGGCATTGTCATGCCGGAGCTGCTCTTGCTCTACTTCATTGTGGGCAAGTACTCGAGGTGACCCGTATATGAGTTCCGTGGGTAGCACCGCTTCTGCACCATAGACTAGGGAGAAGGGTGTTTGGCAAGTAGCTCGATTTGGTGTCGTCCTGAGTGACCAAAGAACCACCGGCAACTCATCAATCCAATGCCTCCTGTACTTGTGCAGCTTGTCAAAAGTTCTTTTCTTGAGCCAGCGTAGCACTTCAGCATTTGTCCTTTCTGCTTGCCTGTTACTCCTTGGGTGAGAAACGGAGGCAAAGAAGACCTTGCATCCAAGGCTCTGGATGTATTGCATGAAGGTGCGGCTCGTAAACTGTGTTTCGTTGTCAATAATGATTCTATTTGGAACCCCAAAACGACAAACTAATCCTTTGAGGAACTTGACAGCTGACTGTGCAGTCACCTTTCTCACTAGCTCTACTCCCGGCCACTTTGTGAACTTCTCAATGGCATGATACAAGAACTCAAAGCCCCCGGTTGAACGGGGAAAGGGGCCCAAGATATTGAGCTCCCAGACCGAAAAGTGACAGGAGAGAGGAATTGTTTGGAGGGCTTGTGCTAGCAGATGTATATTCTTTGAATGGAACTGGCATGCTTCACATCTCGTTACTCGTTCAGTTCCATCCTGGAGGGCAGTGGGACAATAAAAACCTTGCCGAAAGGCCTTCCCGACAAGGGCTCTACATCCTATACCGGAAGCACATATGCCTCCATGCATTTCCGCCAACAACTTCAGTCCATCTTCCCGGAAAATGCACTTTAATTTCATTTCGTTCGGTCTCTTTTTGCACAGGATGTTGTCCACAAAGTGATGCATATTTGATTGACGGGCTACTTTCTCAGTTTGCTCTTGTTCCTTCAGAAGTTCTCCTATTTGGAGAAACTGAACAATCTGTTGGGCCCATGCCGGAGCTTGTGGCACGACGACAAGAACTAAAGGCATTTCTTCGGCCATGGGAGCGCTCACCTTGATGGCAAGAATCTGAGACCCTGCTTGATGCCGCTACTCACCAGCAAGCACATCATCATTCCTGGCAACATTCTTGTCGGCGGCTTCAGGAAGCTCTACCTGAAAATATTTGCTGGTGCTTATCTTTCTTCTCTTTTTGGCTCTCGTTGACGAGGTAACTGTTGGTTGATTCAAATGGAGCACAAAAGTCCCTGGTTCCACAGGTAGCTTCTGGGCAGCACACTTTGACAGTTAATCAGCAATGCTGTTTTCCGCATGGGGAATGTGCTCTGTTTGCAAACCGTCAAAGTGTTCTTCAATTTCCTCGCTTCATTTACATACGCTTCCATCAACGAGCTCTGGTAATCCTTATTCACTTGTTTTACCACAAGTTGCGAATCTCCAAGGATGATCAACCTTCTGATTCCCAATTCCACCACAATTCTGAGACCGGCAAGCAGTCCCTCATACTCCACAGTGTTGTTGGTAGCTTCCTCTCTGGGAAAGTGCATTCGAATCACGTACTTGAGATGCTCCCCGGTGGGTGCGACAGATAGCACTCCGGCACCAGCGCCTTGCAGCGAGAAAGCACCGTCAAAATACATGATCCAATCCTTTTGAGTTTCCCTGCCGGGGAGGGCTGATTCCTGGATCTCATCATATTGTGTTGGTGTCCATTTTGCAATGAATTCTGCTAATGCTCTGCTCTAAATAGTTGATGTACTCTCAAATTTGAGTGCAAAACTTGACAACTCTAGTGCCCACTCTACTATCCTACCAGTTGCCTCTGGATTCCTTAGAATGCACTGCAATGGGAAGCAAGTGACCACGGTGATCTCATGCGCTTGGAAGTAGTGGCATGGCTTTCTTGAGGCCATGACTAGGCCAAAGAGGAATTTTTGCATGCTCGAATACCTTGACCTAGCCCCCTGCTGGAGAGAGCTAATAAAGCACATCAGCCATTGCACCACCTTCTTCTTTGGCGTAATCTGCTGGTCTACTACTTTCTCGTGCACTATTTTTGCCTTTCCGGTATCTGGACCTGCCGGGGAGGACTCTGCTTCGTCATGGGATAGCTTTGACGCCTTTCTTTCCTCATCTCTAGCTTCTCTCTGCGCAACCAGCGCAGCACTGACCACTTGGTTCGTTGCCGCTAAATATAGCAACAATAGTTCCTGTGGCTTAGGCGCGACAAAGGTTGGCACAGAGGACAAGTACCTTTTCAGATCTTGCAGCACGGCCTCCGCTTCCAGAGTCCATTTTACTAGACCTGCCTTTTTCAATATATGGAAAAAAGGCAGGGCGCACTTAGCAAACCTTGAAATGAACCTGCTCAAAGCTGCAACACAACCGGCAAGACGTCGCACATTCTTGATGATCTTGGGTGCTTGAATATGCTCAATAGCTTTGATGTTCTCAGGATTCGGTTCTACTCCAAACACGCACTTCTCGGGGTTGAGCTTCATGTTGATTTTGCGGAAGTTTACAAACATTTCTTCTAAATCTCCAACGAGGGTCGATTTGTCTTTGTTCTTGACCACTATATCATCCATATAGGCTTCTGCATTTCTGTGCAACTGTGGCTCAAAACCAATCTGAACTGCTCTTGCAAACGTTGAACGAGCACTCTTTAGTCTGAAAGGCATACGTACAAAGCAATATGTGCCACATGGAGCAATGAATGTGGTCTTCTCCTCATTATCCTTTGACATGAATATTTGGTGATATCTGAAGTAGGCATCAAGAAACAAGAGCAAATCATAGCCGACAGTGGAGTCTACAATCTGATCGATGCACGACAAGGGGAAAGGATCCTTCGGCCATGCTTTGTTGAGATCAGTGTAATCAATACAAACTCTCCATTTCCCATTCGCCTTGCGCACGACAACTGGATTTGCCAACCAAGTTGAATGTAACACTCCTCTAACCAAGCCTGCTGCCTCAAGTTTCTTGATCTCTTCAGCTATGAATTGTTGTCATTTCAAAGCTTGCTTCCTGACCTTCTGCTTGACGGGCCGAGCATGAGGACAGACAACAAGGTGGTGCTCAATTACCTCCCTAGGAACACCGGGGATGTCGCACGGTTGCCATGCAAACACATCTACTTTCGCCCATAGGAAGGCAATGAGCGTGCTTTCCTATTTGCTGTCCAGAGTGGCACCAATGGTAAAAGTATCGTTAGTGTCATCCTCCCTCGCTGGCACCTTCTTTGTCGCAGGTGGAGTGGCCCTGGATCTCTTGCAGGCATAGCTTTCCGGCAAGTCCTCAACGTGTGCGCAACGCTCTGAGGAGGCGCGCTTCCTGGAAGTCTCGCTAGATGTCATGCCGTGTTTCTATCCATTCTTTTCCTTGGCGGGGGCTGTGATCTGGATGGACTCCGCTGCCACCGTATCTCTATAGAGCTTGTCTACACATATAACTACATTTTTCTTGTCGGAGTTGATGGAGATGACACCCATGGGCCCTGTCATCTTTAGCGTGTTGTAGGCATAGTGTGATGCTGCCACAAACTTGGCCAAGGCTGGGCGACCAAGAATTCCATTGAACGGTAAGGGGATCTTAACAACATCAAACACAATTTTCTCCGTCCTGTAATTCAGCTACCTGCCAAACGTCACCAGGAGCGTGCTATTTCCCTTAGGTTGGCACCTTCCCGGGTTGATTCCTTATAATGTCTCGGTCTTCTTGAGCTCTTCCTCAGGAATCTGCATCCTCTCGATCACCTTAGGGGAGATCAAGTTCAAGCCAGCCCCACCGTCAACTAGTATTTTCGTGACTGAGGTTGCGTATTGTTGGTGAGACCAACAACGGCAAACACCCGACCACATTCATATGATCAGGGTGGTCCTCGGAGTCGAAAATAATAGGCGTGTGGGACCACTTGAGGGGCTTTCGAGCATCCACGCCGGCTCCATAGCACTGACCTCATGTGCCCATTGCTTGAGCTGGCGGTGAGAGGTGTGCAATTCTAGACATGGCCTCTGTTGCCTTCTGGAATTCTGGTTCACTAGACTCAATGTCATCCTGCTCTTCACTCTCTTTGTCCTCTTCTTTTTTCTCTCTGCCCCTGTCGGGCTTTGCTTTCTTCTGGTTAGCATTGCCGCGACGTACACATCGGCCACCGTGACCCTTCTTGCCGGATCAACCCATACCATCCTGGCCCTTCTCCTTGTACCGCTTCTCGTACTCAGCTTTCTGTTTCTCAACTAGTTGTTCGACTTGACGGCACTCCTGGAGGTCGTGAACTTTAGTACGGTGAATCTTGCAGTACGACCCGTCAGATTTGCTGGCTTTCTCTCATGCCACAACAACCTAGCAATCAGGGCATGCAGCTGCTTCCTTGCTGGTGCTTTCCGTCTTGGTTTTCTTGGCAGGGCTAGAATCATCGGATCCCTCTACAACCATAACTGACTTGCCTTTGCGCTTTCTGTTGCGCCTTTGACCTTTCTTCTTCGGGGCGGCGACATCGTCGTCATCTGAGTCGACTTCAATGCCAGCATCTTCCCCGAGAAGCCTTCTTCCCTCTTCAGCCCATGTGCACTTGTCCGCCAACGTGTAAAGCTCGTTGACTATTCTCGGCAATCGAATATGCATCTCCTCCCACATCTTGCGATTGGGCACATTCATGTGGAATGCGGCAATCACAGCCACAGGGTGTATGTCTGGAATGCTGTGGTGCACACGACTGAATCTCTGGATGTATTTGCGCAGATCTTCTCCTTCCTTTTGTGGGATCACTTGCAAGTTGCTGGATAACCCTGGACCTTTCTGTCATCTGGTAAAGGCACCACAAAGAAATGGAGTTTTCTGGCAAATTCATCGATCAAGATCTCACATTGGGCTTGAGCACCAATGGGAAATAGTTGGCTAGAATCTTCTTGTCCCTTCCTCCGGCAGCTTGCATGGCAATCATGTAAATGCCCAGGAATTTTGTCGGGTTGAGCTTGATGTCGTACTTTTTTTGGTACTTCTGGCTTGAACGCGCGGACGGACGGCCAGCGGACTTGCCACAGCTAACGTGTGAAAGCGGGGCACCCAACCGCGTAAGGCAGGTACCCGCCAACAACGGGCGCTGGCTCATCGACGAGTGGACTGTTGCGCTCATATGATTGACGGCGCACCTCTCAATGCCGTTGGATGGTCGTGCGAGCATCTTCTGCTCGTCTGTCCAGCAGCACCTGCCGCTGATCTGGCTGCGTCCCCGGATCTTAGGAAGCCATTAACATGTCATCAGGTTCTGTGTTCCGTTGGGTCTGCTGTGTGTGCCAGCGCTGCTGCTGGGATTGCTGCCGTGGAGGTTATTGCACCGTGCGTGCACCACCTGCCACACGACCATTACTTTGAGCTACGGGCGCAGTTGGTGGGAGCCGCGAGGGTTCCACCAACTGGGATCTGTTTGCATCGGCAAACTCAATCAGGCTCTGGATGGTCGCTCTCCACTCATCCATTTTGTCTGCTCCTCGAGATAAATCTAACAGACTCTGGGCTCGTGCCATCGCCTCCATTGCCATCAAAGGCATGTTGGAGCACGAAGAACGCGATGTCGCTCGACTCCTCATAGAGCCGGTAGGAGCGTCGTTACGATCTTTTCGCCGAACTGCGGGATTGACGGCAGGTTGGCATGGCAGTAGCGTCGCCTGAAGATCTTGAACCTGATCGACAGGCGTTTTGCCGTGCAGGCGCTACCGTGGACGTACAACAACACCACTTGGCGTCATGTCGCGCCCATCTCATGACGGACACAGTGTGTGTCTCGATGGCATTCCCCTCGTTGCCGCCACCGGAGTCGTCGCAGCGGGAGGGTCGCGACTCGCGCCCGACCGGACAAGGTCACTTCAATGGCTGCGTTTGCCGGTGCACTTAGGTGGCAGGAGATGCTCGCCCGTGCCATTCGTGCCAATGTTACTGTCTTCACCGGAGTGTCGAGGAAGATGTCCGTCTCCGGCGCCTCCACCACTCGTTCCCGTCGTAGTGGGCACGGTGACAGCACCTCCTGTGCCGGTCGCGCCCACCGTAGCATCCACACCATCCGCGGCGAAGGTGCCGCCTGCGCCGCCTACAGACGAGCGAGATAGAAGCCTGGACGTGGAGGGTTTCGTCACCATGGAGCCCTTCTTCTTGTGCATCATGGATGGTGGAGAAGAACCTGAACTTGATGAAGTCGATGCACCGCTTGCTGCCTTGGTGCACGCCAATGATCCCACTACCTGGCGCGCCAAAGATTTTGGCGTGGAGCTGGCGATCTATGGGACAATGTTGCCCCTTTCTGGTTCGATGAGGGGGGGTGCACTGAATGCAAAGACCAAGAACAACAAGAGGCGCTGTAGTTTTTACCCAGGTTCGGGCCGCTGGGAAGCGTAAAACCCTACTCCTTCTTGGGTGTATTGAATGGATGTGTGCACAAGTACACAGAGCGCCCTCCCTCGACAAGTCGCAAGGAGAGGGCAGCTACTCGGATATGTATGTGTGGGGTTGCAATGGGTTCAAACCCTTGTAAAGGTTGCCCTGGCTCTCCTTTTATAGCTCAAGGGGTTACCATAGTGGCAAAAGGGTCATTACATGATGATTAGATAGAAACAATGTTGACATACCTAATTCTGCTAGTTAGGACAAAATGCATTAAATGCATCGCTAGGTGCCATGAGGAGGAGAAGCCCCAGCAAGGATGAGGCACCGCTTGCCCAATTATCTCCTATTAGTTGACACGCCATTAGGACGGGTGTCGATAAAGGTAATCTGTTTCTGAGCGAGCTGACACGTATAGGCGAGCTCCACCGCACCATTTGCTGGCTCGACACCTCACCAAAATGGCTACTAGCTGGCTGGTGAGGTGGAGCGCTGGTGGTTTGGCGGGGATCTGCTTGCCGCGAGGCTTGCCGGGTCTTCATCTTGCCGGGCCGGCTTTGCCGGCAAGGATTGCTTCGATGCTTGTGTTGCTCTTGGACTTCTTGATGTGCTCCTTGATGTCTCAAAGAATTGTTCCTTCTGACTTGGAAACCTTCACTAGGACTTTAGCTTGGCAGGGGAGATGCTACTTGTCTGTCCATAAGTCAGGGTATTATGCATCCATGTTTAATATACCGACATACAAACAATACAACTAGACTAACTAATGACAATCAAAGTTTCCAGTACGGAAATGTGTTAATGGGATACATGAGAGTCCGGTCCAATGGAAGAGATAGTGTATGTAATAAGTAAGCTCCTGTCGAAGGCCATCAATCTCTGCTTTCAGCATGCTTAAATCTTAACTGCTGTTTATCTTATCTCTCCCCACTCGGCTCCTACATGAGTGATGCAACCTCTACATAGAATTCTTTCAAGGAGCTTCTCGATTTCACCACAACGATGCACAACCTCATCTCAACTATTTTCAATCACTGAAACCTATCTACCAAATATGAATCTTATAGACTTGAATCAAACAGGGAGCAAAGAGGAATTTGTTGAGGAACTTATTTGTTCATGGATTTGAATCAAACACGCAGCAAATAGGGAATCAAACTAAAGTGTAGCATGTCAAATATTTTCAATCGACGAAAACTATCTACCCAAATATGAATCTAATCTTTCAGACCAAATCAAGGAGAACAGTACTATTTATGATTATAGATGAAAATTTACAATAATAATTTGGGAAAAGTTTATACATACCTCAGGTGTAGCACGTTCGCGGACCCCAGATGTTCTTCGGGTTCAAGTGGAGGACGCTCGGATGGCGGATGTTCTTCCGATGAACTCGGCAGAGACGACACTAGACTATTCTTCAAAAGTTGCGATGTGATGCGATTTAATGGAGATTCCGGTCGAGACTCCTTATGGAAGCCAAGTCCACTCAGAGACCCTGATCGAGCATGCCATGGCTTGGGGAGGCGCTGGAAAATATTAGAGGCAGATGGGGAGGGGAAGGAGAGCATGCGGTGACAGCGGCAGTGCTGGAGGTACGCCAGAAAGGAACAATCATGTGGTGGTGGCGGCACTGTCATATGCATTGAGGATGGGCAGGGGAAGGAGAGTAGATGGCGGCAGTGGTAGTCCTGGACGTATGCCAGAGAGGAACGACAGTGCATGGCAGTGGCGGCGCTGTCGTACGTATTGAGGAGCCCATGCTCGCTCGTGTGTTTCTTTTTCTTAGAGTCTGTTCGTGTGAAATCTACTACAAAATGTTATGGGCAGGCCCAATAGAAAAGCCCAACTAGAAGCAAACTGTTTTCCTCTGTTGATACACTAAAAAATAGGACTACAGGATCAATTATAAAAAACCACAGGGATATTTTTGTAAAAATGCTACGACGGTGAGTGGACAGAAGCAATAGTTGTTTTATTATTATGTAAAGATAGAAGTGTGATGATCATCATTATTAGAGCATTGGCCCAGTGAGGAAATAAATAAAAAAGGGAGGAAAAGAGGAAAAAAGAGCCCCAAAATATTGAATGAGAGAAAAATAGAGAAGGGGCAATGTTACTATCCTTTTCTACACTTGTGCTTCAAAGTAGCACCATATTTTTCATATAGAGAGTCTCCTATGTTGTCACTTTCATATACTAGTGGCAATTTTTCATTATTGCACTTGGCTTGTATATTCTGATGATGGTCTTCCTCAAATGCCCGAGGTCTTCATCAGCAAGCAAGTTTGAGGCACACCCACTTAGTTTCCATCTTGAGCTTTCATACACTTATAGCTCTTAGTGCAACTGTTGCATGGGAATCCCTACTCCTAGCATTGACATCAATCGATGGGCATCTCCATAGCCCGTTGATTAGCCGCGTTTATGTGAGAGTTTCTTGTAGCTAAGACTGAAGCCGCGGATGGAGGTGGCGCGATAGATGAGGCAAACGTCAGCTCCTTGGAGGTGGAGGACGCGGCGGCTGACCTGGCGGGACGACGAGATCGACGACGGATCCCCATCTGATGCGGTGATGAGGGACGTTGAGCTATTGCTGTGAACAATGTTGTCGGGGAAGAGTCTCCAGCTGGGCGGCGGTCGGGAGGCCGATGGAGGAGCGTGGGGTTCGTGGGTTTTGGCGGCCTCGGTGTATGAATGGGGGAGGGGGGACGAAGGGGAAGGTAGGGGGAGCCATGGCTTAGGGACGCGCTTGTCTGAAATGTGGGGTAAGTTACGAATGTACCCCCACCGGTTTTGACCACGTGACGTCGAGGTGGCATTTCCGGCTGAGGGGTAGAAGGGGGATTTCACGTGTCTGGGCTGCGGGACCGATTTCGGATGAGGAGGGAGTTTTCGCGCGCGTCAAAATTTCAGGATAACAAGGCGCGGCGCGGGTTGAAGTACATTGGTCTAGGTAGTGAGATGTTCGGGATAATCTAAACCTTGTTTTCATATGTATAAATTTTGGCCGAATTGGATATGTTTTGGTATAAGCTTCTTGCAAACGGGAGATTCTTTCAAGAAGCCTCGTGGTTCTGAGAGGGAACGTGTCACCTTTTGTGTGCGAAACAATCTATGCTGCCTCCCCCCTAATTTTCTTTACAGAGGCAACATAGAACTATACGAGTGCCCTGTTAAATTTTGGAATTATTCTGGGTTCATTTCGCCTTTTTTATACATTAATTGAGTTTCTGGTCATTTAATGTGCATAATTCAAATTTGAACTGCAAGCACATGCTCCGGTGCACCAAAGTTGGTTGAAAAATCACATGTGTGTCCATGGGTGAATTGCTAGGTCCCATGCAAGAAATGGGAATGATATTCAAACATCTGGGCGTCGTGACTCGGCCAAGAGCATTGAGAAACTTGGTTTTTAAATTCCTGTAAATCCAAAACTCGCCTGAAAATCATGAAACTTCGCATGGTGTCATGTCATGGCACAAACATGCTGTGGTAAAAAATTTGGCTGAATTGGAACAAGTTTTGGTATACGCTTCTTGCAAACCGAAACTTCTCTCAAGAAGGCTCTTGGTTTTGAGAGGGAACGTGTCGCCTTTGTGTGCAAAATGATATATGCTGCCCCCCTTGATTTTATTTACAAAGGCAACATAGAACTATATGAGTGTCGTGCTAAATTTTGGAAATATTCCGGGTTTGTTTGGCCTTTTTTATACATTAACTGAGTTTCTGGCCATTTAATGTGCATAATTCAAATTTGAACTACAAGCACATGCTCCAGTGCACCAAAGTTGATTGAAAAATAACATGTGTGTCCTCTGGTGAATTGCTAGGTCCCATGCAAGAAATGGGAATTAAATTCAAACACCTGGGCGTCGTGGCTCGGCCGAGAACATTGAGAAACTTGGTTTTTAAATTCTTGTAAAGCCAAAACATGCCTGAAAATCATGAAACTTCGCATGGTGTCATGTGATGGCACTAACATGCTGTGGTAAAAAATTTGGCCGAATTGGAACAAGTTTTCGTATAAGCCTCTTGCAAACCGGAGCTTCTCTCAAGAAGGCTCATGGTTCTAAGAGGGAACGTGTCACCTTTGTGTGCGAAACGATATACGCTGCCCCCCTTGATTTTCTTTACAGAGGCAACATAGAACTAAATGAGTGTCGTGTTAAATTTTGGAATTATTCCTGGTTCGTTTGGCCTTTTTTATACATTAATTGAGTTTCTGGTAATTTAATGTGCATAATTCAAATTTGAACTACAAGCCCATGCTCCAGTGCACCAAAGTTGGTTGAAAAATAACATGCTTGTCCTCGGGTGAATTTCTAGGTCCCATGCAAGAAATGGGAATAATATTCAAACACCTGGGCATCGTGGCTCAGCCGATAACATTGAGAAACTTGGTTTTTAAATTCTTGTAAATCCAAAACACGCCTGAAAATCATGAAACTTGGCATGGTGTCATGTCATGGCCATAACATGCTGTGGTAATTTTTTTGGCCGAATTGGAACAAGTTGTGGTATAAGCTTCTTGCAAACCAGAGCTTCTCTCAAGAAGGCTCATGGTTCTGAGAGGGATCGTGTCACCTTTGTTTGCGAAACGATATATGTTGTCCCCCTTGAATTTCTTTACAGAGGCAACATAGAACTATATGAGTGTCGTGTTAAATTTTAGAATTATTCCGGGTTCGTTTGGCCTTTTTGATACATTAATTGAGTTTTTGGTCATTTAATGTGCATAATTCAAATTTGAACTACAAGCACATGCTCCAGTGCACCAAAGTTGGTTGAAAAATCACATGTGTGCCCTCGGGTAAATTTCTAGGTCCCATGCAAGAAATGGGAATGAAATTCAAACATCTGGGCATCGTGGCTCGTCCGGAAACATTGAGAAACTTGGTTTTTAACTCTTGTAAATCCAAAATACGCATGAAAATCATGAAACTTGTCTTGGCGTCATGACATGGCACCAACATGCTGTGGTAATTTTGCTGTCCGATTTGTGAAGGCGCACACATTAACAATCAACAAAGTCATTTTGGAACAAGTTCTGTCACGTTACAATCGGAAACACAAGTATTATTGAAACCGTGGGCGTTCTACTTACCATTTACGTGCCGCCACACGTCCCCTTTTTTTATTGGCTAGGAGGCACCGTGCGGGGTAGCTATTTGAGTACGGGAGGCGTGCGATCAGACCCCTGCGCGTGCTTATTAGGAGGAGAGCCCTTTGACCTCCATCTGCCGCCCACCTCTCTCCCAAGGTCTCCATTAATGGCGCCTGAGCCCCTGTTTAATGGCGTGGCTATGTCTCACTTGACTGAGATTTAAGAGAGAAAAAAGAAAATATGAAAATAAAATTTTGCACGGATCTTGAAGTAAGATCCGACGGACCTATATAGCATCTACTGTGACTTATAGCAAGATTGATGAATATATAAGGACGATGACAGTGGATAATAATTGTCTTACATACTTAGGAAGATAATTTAAAAAGCCACATGCGGCTACGCCCGAAATACACAAGGGCAAAAGAAGAAGGAAGACGCATAAAACGATATGGCTCGCTGATCTCTACTTTCTTGATGCGCTGTAGGTCGCGGAGACTAGTTCTCGCGGCAAGCGGCGATGATCTCTTTCATAGGTTTCATGTCCTTAATATGCTGCTTGGCAGCATCCACGGATTCCTCCACTAGCCTTTCACTCTCGATGCATAGCATGGCATTCTCGTCCATAAGTTTCTTGATGATGACGCTCGTCCTCTTCAACAAGGCAGCAGTCTCCTCCGCCTGCTTCGCCCTTCCGGCGATCTTCATCCTCAGCAGGTCGCGCTCGGTGTGGAGCTTCGCCTTGTCCTCCCCTAGTCCCCGGATGACGTCGGTAGCATTTTCAAACAAGGCATTCATCTAATCTTGCAGCTTCATCCAGCCGGAGATCCGACCCATCAGGCCATCGAGCATAGCGCACATGCGCCTGTGAGAGTCCTCGCCTGCCTACGAGACATTTTCCCAGGCCGCCGCGGTGTGGGAGGACCTCCCTGCTGCATTCGCGGCACGACGGGACATCTCTGCTTCTTCCACGGCGCGGCCGGACCAGTCTGCTGCATCGACGGTGCGGCGGGACCTCTGTGCTGCTTCGGCGGCGCGGCAGGACCTCTATGCCGCTACGACGGCACGACGGGACATGTCGGCTGCTACAGCGGCGAGGCGGGACATCTCTCATGCTTCCGCTTCCATGCTCGCCTCCCCCTGGTTGTAATCTCTCGACCCAGAACTCATGCGGGCCATGGCAGATGCAAGGGAACGACGATGAAAGACTTGTTTGTTTTTGTGGATGAGGAGCTGAGGAGGAATGTGTAGTCATCTTGGAGTAGAGTATTTATAACCGAGTACTAATACGCTCCTAAGTGGGAACCATTTAGGTTTTGATCGGTGTGAACAGGTTTGCAATTAAATATAGCGTGGTAGTAGTTTGGAATGTGACAAGACGCCAGCTCAAAATTTACTAACGGTTCTAGTTTCGAAGTGCGGCACTATTCCCGGATGGCGTAACGTGGGCACGCGTTCTCAGCCGTGGTGTAGCAGTTTTGTAATATGCCACGGTACTTCTTTTTCTATTGCTGTGTACGTGCAATAACTGGCACCGTCGGATACATATCTTACGGTTATAGGGCCGTTCGCCAGGAATAGCCTCGTGGCGAGCTATAGACTAGTCTTTTTTTCACACGCATTACATGGACACATATCATCTCTCTCCCTCTTTCCCACGCACATACCTATAGTCTCTCGGGACTTCTCGCATGCACCATCTCTAGCTCCCTAGGTTGATGCCACCCACATACACTTGTACTCTGAGTTTAGTACGTTATACATGAAGAGAAGAGGTGCACGCACGCACTCGTCCTCTCTCACACACGCATCTGTAGCTACGAATTGTAGTGTTCTCAACCATCCGATTGGCTCTATCATAGGTTCCCGTTGCTCCTTGGCCTTGAGATTGAGAAGTTTAAAACACGGAGGCTAAGCTGGAGGCAAATTGTTTTTTTAATGTGCAGGCCGCACACGGCACCAACACGACACGAGCTTCGTCTGCCTGGTGCGTAGTCGGGTAGTAGTACTACTTTGATGTGTCGCGTCAACTCGCAGAAGTATACAACACTTCCTCAACAAACAAGCATATAAGCAGCTTATACTTCTTACCCAAAGGATCTTTATATCCAACAGACACAAAATATCAGTTCCACTGTTGGAAATTACTTTAACTACTGATCTGATGTTGAAGTAATTGCTGGATCGCCACCAAAATCCACCATCTCTTAAGCTAAAGTAGACCGAGCTAACCCCTATATTAGCATATTACTAAGATAAACAGAAGGCACAGTAGAATCATTTAGGAGGTGAGCTTGTCAATCTGAATGTGGAGGGACACCGTCCTCGACAACCCAGCCCCGGCCAGTAGCTTGGCCGGAACTGTGAAGAAGGTCAGCTCCTGCACGGCGACGGCTCCGGGATCCTTGCTGCTTGTCACCTCGATTTCCACCTTGACAGCGTCGGTCCTGCCTTTGGCCTCCCCCGGCGGGCCGTTCGCCCACAGCTTGGCCGCGTAGTGCGGCGGTGGGGATGCCCCCGCTCTGATGCAGACAACCGACATGGCAATAGGCGCGCCGACGTCGAGCACACCGCCGACCAAGAAAAACGCGCGGCCGTCCTCCTCCGCGAACAGTAAGAGCCGCAGCTCCAACACTGGCACTTGCAGCTGGAGCACCTTGCCGTACTGGATCCTGTGCACGGGCATGGGATGCACAGTACTGACGTGGTAGGGGAGCGCCGGCGGCGGGCCTTCGTAGCCGCAGACGGGCACAGGGCATTTGCAGGGCGCGAGCGGACACACGCTCTGGTGATCGTCGAGCTTGTGGTAAGTGACATAGAGCCCACAGCCTTCGTGCAGGCACTCCACCCTCACCGAGGAGAGGACAGCATCCATCGCCGTGTTCCGCACGTCAAGGCCGCCGCCAGGCTCACACTTCTGGCACTACCGCTGGTTCTCGGAGCGCTCGCCGCGGCAGTCCACGCAGGCCAGGTGCCCTCCCTTGCACTGCACAAATCAATCGAACAACACATCAATGAAGAAACCTGCACCTTGCTCGATCAGCCGAACGGACGAGGTGTATTCCAACCTCATACACTGGAGGCTTCAAGGGGCGGAGGCACAAGGGGCAGTGGTGCAAGGTGAGGTCCATAGAGACCATAGAGAGATCCATCGTCGGGTCCTGTTCCGTCGGCATGATCTCGCCCTCCTCGTGCACCACCATCTCTCACTTTTGGGCCGGGGCATTAGAAAGTTTTACCATCACATATTCATACTACTTCAAGGTGCATTAAATCAACACATGCAAGTATCAAAAGGAAAGTCACGGCATGCATGCATGCGTTGTAATTAATGCATCGGTAAACGCAAATTATTGAAATATATCGAGTGCACTGCTTTGATGTGTCGCTTCAACTCATACAACAAGGAGAAGTTTGATTACAACACCCTCTCCCTCGCCCATGAGCATGGTGGCCTGCAGGACTAGAGAAGCTTTCGCTACACGCTCTCCCTCCCGCACGCGGTGGACATGCAGCAGTTCATTCGGTGTCAGATGGCCAAAAGCATACTACTACTCCACTGTAGTAGTACCATCATTGTTCGACTTCCCGAAGAGGCGAAGAGCCAAGTGCAACCCGAACGCTCGTGTGGCAGTTTCATGTGTAGGGGAGGTAGTATAGTAACATAGTCTAGGATAGCGTGTACCAAGCTTAAAATCGTTGGTGTCGGCTCCGTGCTATGAGGCCGTCTCGAAGCATTTTTTGATTAAAAATAATCTTCTGGCCCTACGTGTCATCCTGGTTATTGTAGTTTGCATGCTGATCTGGTCAAGAGAGGAATATATATTTTCATTTGTGGTGGGGTAAATGTTAGAGTTTGCAGCAAATATTGTACAATGTGTGTCTTTTAACCAATTTAGAGGCCAACATGTGGGGCCCATGCTATGATGTGTCGCGTCTACTCATATAACAAGGAGATGCTTGATTACTAGTAGTACGCCCCCTCCCTCACCCATGCGCGCGGTGGCTCGCAGACGAGGAGAGGCTTTTGCTTTTACTACTCCTATAACAAGCTCTCCCAAGCCCACGCGGTGGACGAGACATGCAGCAGTTGATTCGATATTGTAGAAGTAGTAACATCACTGTTCAACTTCTCGGAGAGGCAAAGAGCCAAGCGCACCCCGTTGTGTGTCTTTTTGACATGCATTTACGTTGGTACAGCTTGAATGCCAACGAGGGAGAGGGTAGCGCTTCCCGAAACATTGAATGGTCAATGATCCCTCCGCATTCAATTAGCATGTAGAGGTACAGTAAATAATTGGAGAAGCAGAATGGAGCCAGCACGATGTGAATGCAATGCAGTTTGGACTCTCATATAAAGGCGCCCCACCAGTCCAATCCATCTACTCCTAGTCTATGCGCAACACTGCCCACTCCAATCCAAGACCAAGACCAAGTGACCAGAAGCCACAAGCACTCATGGCGTCGATGGATGCGAGAGGCAGTCGGCTGTGCTAGATCATCCAAGACGCTGGCCTACGGCCCCGCACTGCGCAGCATTTCCAGACAATGCTGGCGACCGCCGGCGTCATAGCCCTCATCGACGCCGGCTTCGCCTCTCGCATGTACAAGATGATGGTCGGCTCCATCCGCAAGTTCACTACCGTCAAGAAGCGCGCAGACGACATTGCCGTACTGCTCCAGCCCGCGCGCCCAGGCTCCTTGTTGCCTGCCACCCTCAGCGGCCTCCAAGGTGATGAACTCTTTAAAGCACTGGTGGCCCTGCAGCTGCCGGAGGTCGCGACAAAGAATGTGCACCTCGAGGCCGCGCTCGCCGCGCAGCGCCTCGCCATGCAAGAAACCGTCGACCTGTACATCCACGTCTACGAGGAAATCGCCTACTTAGGCCACTATGAGGCCAGCAAGGACAGAAAGATGTTGGCCTTCTTCCAGCGGCTGGAATCTTTGGACGCCATTGTTCAGAAGCACGTCGACCTGGCCACGAATGCCGCTGCTACTTAGCCACCGTTCGGTGGGCCGGCGCCTTGAGTCGAGGAGGTGGACATCGTCGATGGATGCATCTTTCTTATTGCCTCCTGTAACCAGCACTGCATCGCCTCGTGGCCTTAATGTTTTATTAGTGTATGGCATTTTTATTCCAGTCGTAAATGACATGTGTGATCCCTTGCTCTTATTTGGCGTTAATTATATGTAGTATCACAGTCTTCATCCTGGTGTACTACCTAGGTCCTGGTTTATTAGTCCCTTTTGTAATTTGTGCTAAATTTTGACCAACGATTTAACTGACAAAATGTTAGTGCATGTCAACAAAAATTATATTGTTTGATTTGTATTTGAACATAGTTTTCAATGATATAATTTTGGTGACATGCATGAACCTTTTGTTAGTCAAATTTATGGTCAAAATTTGGCACAAATTACGACGAGGAGCAATAAACCAGGACGGAGGTAGACTGGTCCGTCACCATCATGTTTTGTGACTAATTTTGACTTCAGTGACCCAACCTACATGGAGGGAGTACTGTATATATTGGCGTGACAACCAAACCTATATATTCAAAACTGAGCGTTACAACAAGTCACGAGTTCAAAACGAGAAAGTGGAACAAGTACAGCATGCATGTGCCTTTCGTGTCGCACCCCCACACGGTCGCGGTGCACAATGTAGTAAATGACTAGTCTCTTCTTGAACCGCATTTACATTGATACGGCTTGAATGCCAAGGAGGGAGAGGGTAGCGATTCCCGAGACTTTGAACTTTCAATGATGCATCCTCAATTAATATGCAGAGGGAATTAATTGGAGAAGCAGAATGGAGCCAGCACGATGTGAATGCAACATAGTTTGGACTCTCATATAAAGGCACCCCACCACTCCAATCCATCTAATCGTAGTCTCTGCGCAACACTGCTCACTCCAATCCAAGACCAAGTACCCAGAAGCCACAAGCACCTATGGAGGCGATGGACGCGAGCGGCAGCTGGCTGTGCTAGATCATCGAAGATGCCAGCCTGCGGCCCCGCACCATGCAGCATTTCCAGACGGCGCTGGCGACCGCCGGCGTCGTAGCCCTCACGGACACCGGCTTCGCCTCTCGCATGGACGACATGATGGTCCGCTCCATTCGCAAGTTCACCGCCGTCAGGAAGCACGTGGACGACCTTGCCGTACTGCTCCAGCCCGCGCACACAGGCTCCTCATTACCTGCACCCTCACCGGCCTCCATGGTGACGAACTCTTTCAAGCCCTGGTGGCCCTGAAGCTGCCGGAGGTCGCGATGAAGAATGTGCACCCCGAGGCCGCGCTCGCCACACAGCGCCTCACCATGCAAGAAACCATCGACCTACACATCCACGTCTACGAGGAAATTGTCTACATAGGCCACTACAAGGCCAGGGTGGATAGAAAGACCTTGGCCTTCTTCCACCGGCTAGAAACTTCGGACGCCATTGTTGAGAAGCATGTTGACCTGGCCATGAAAGCCATTGCTACTTAGCTGCCGTTTGGTGGGCCGGTACCCTGAGTCGAGGAGGAGGAGGTCGTCGATGGATGCATCTTTCTTCTCGCCTCCTGTAACCAGCACTGCATCGCCTCATGGCCTTAATGTTTTATTAGTGTAATGCATTTTTATATGTAGTATCACTGTCTTCATCCTAGTGTACTACCTAGGTCCTGGTTTATTAGTCCCTTTTGTAATTTGTGCTAAATTTTGACCAAAGATTTAACTGACAAAATGTTAGTGCATGTCAACAAATATTATATCGTTTGATTCCAACGGGGAGCAATAAACCAGGACGGAGGTAGACTGGTCCGTCACCATCGTGTTTTGTGTCTACTTTTGACTTCAGCGACCCAACCTACATGGAGGGAGTACTGTATATATTGGCGCGACAACCAAACTTATATATTCAAAACTGAGCGTTACTACAAGTCACGAGTTCAAAACGAGAAAGTGAAACAAGTACAGCATGCCTGTGCCGGGTTAGGATCCTCTGCAGTAGCGCACCATGTAGTACGGTCACTACCGTGTGGACCCGGCCCACATGTCATCCGCACTACAGTACCATACAGTACTGCAGTGGATCTCAACCCTACCGTTCGCGTTGCACCCCCACACGGTCTGTCCGGCACGCCGCTCAAGCTAGGGAACGCTTGTTGTCTTAGCATTTTCACTGTCAAGTGGGGCCGGAGTTGAGCAAACTGACTTTCGGCAAATCCCCACCCCACCCACCACGCGTCGGCTAAGTTAGAATTGGAAGAGAGAAATGAGGGAGAAGAGCTAGCTGTAGCACGGACGCTGTTGTCAGATGGGACTCGTGTTGATAGAATAGGAGTACTGAGTACTCGTACCTCTCTTTTTTGAGGGAAAAAGTAGTCGTACGTCTAGTACGAGTACTACCACTAGTTGGGTGTGTGTGACCTATACCGGTCATCACTTTAGGTCTCCTTTTCGAACCGCAGCTACTCTTCATAGTACATATTTTTTCACGCATTTATCCTCCTATATGTACTCGTGCTTCCTTTCACCGACATGTGGGACATAGAGCATCTGGGTCATAGTGCATGCACGACTCGGAGCATATGCAACCATGTCGATGTACTTTACATTTCAAACCTCACGAATTACATGCAAACCCCCCGCAGAAGAATAAATAAATAAATGAATCACTACATGCAAACCGGATTATTTTCATAGAAACCGGAGCACGTTCATTAAATTTTGGACATAACACATTTAAAAAAAATGACCGGACCTAAACCAGTCTAAGGGCCTCTTTGATTCGAAGGATACTGAAAACACAGGAATGGGGAAAGCATGATGGCGATGAACCGAGAGGAGGAGGAAGAGGAGGAGTACTGAACATGCTAGAGACTGGACTGTAGCACATTGTTTTTTATGGCCATATCACCACATTGTTTTCTATGGCCTATCACCTGCTGGTTCACTAGGACGTGAGTAGTAGTACTAGTATATACACTATATATACCGCACGATTCTTTGCTCTTTCTTACTTCACCGACATGTGGGAGAGCCAGCATCCGGGTCGATGTGTCATGCACCAGATTAGAGTGGCGAATGGAAGGGGGGCATCACCCTGGTCGTAGCGCCAGTAATTAATGACTATAGCGAGTAGTCATATCACAAGACCATGTCTTTCCAGCAATAACGCACCGTCAAATCGCACAGCCCTACCTTTCCAGCAGTAAGTCGAATCGGCTACTCCCTCACCCTCCTCGCCTCTCTGTCAAACCGGCTACATGAAAACTATTGCGCGTACTGCCCGGGAAAAGTCCCGCCCTCAACTTTTGACTACTCATAGTATAATTTTGTATCGATGAATTGCGCCATGGAGCAGAAAACCAAAAGAAAAAGGTGGTACATGTAAACAAATACTCCCTCCGTCCTTGAAAAAGTGTACTTCCAACTTTGTTGGAGGGTCAAACTATCTCAAAGTTTGACCTAGTTTGTGCAAAAAATATGTCAATGCTTGTGAAATTGTGCATGTGTTTATACGTATAGGTTACTTCAAAGTACTGAGTCCATTGATGCAATGTGGTCAAACTGTACCATCGATATCTCAAAGCCAAAAAAGTTCGAGCTTGTTCGTTCTATATAAATAGTATTGTATGTTTATTCACCCGTGGGGTTGTTCAATGAATGGAGGGCCGAGGAGCACAAGTGAACAACACTAGTACTAGTAAGTAGGAGTAGTATAGTTAGTCACGTTAAATAGAGAGTTTCTTTTCTTTAATGCCACGTAAACAAATTGAAACGCTTGTTCTGGAGAGAAAAAGATAATCACTCCTCTATATATGTAGGCAGGGGCCTGAGCGCTTGCTTTACTAGGGTTGCTCTCTTCATTCTCTCATCCTCTCCAGATCTAAACAAGACAGCGGTAGCGACATTTTCTCTCTGCTCACCGCTGGTCACAGATCCGGCCGGATCCCTCCGGTCGGTGTGTGTAGGGGACTAGGTGCATCGTTCATGCGGTCATCGGTGGCGAGGGAGGAAACCCACAGCTACCGACGGGTCCCAATCCTCTGCCTGTGCCATTCCCTCCAACACAGCGCCGGCTCTAGAGGTCCTCTGACCCTTCTTCCTCCCGGCCGTATTGTGGGCAGATCCGACCTGCCGCCGGCATCCTAGCCACATCCCGACGACCCTCAGGTATAAGTTCCTTTGAAAGCGGCCTTGCTCTACTGCCCCAGCTCCCCACATGTCTGCAAGTGGATCTTTTTCTACTTCCATCAGCTCTTCCAAAGCCACCTAAATTTTTAGTATTATTAGAGGTAAAGCTACTTCATGCAGTCGAATCTAGGACTTGGTTCAAACAGCAAAGAAAGGGGGTAAAGTTGTACTAACATGAATCTAGGACTTGATTCAAAGACGAAATAACAGGGGGGAAGTAGTAGAGACTGGATACCCAACAGGTCTCTTGGTTGAAAAGGGAAATAAAGGGCAAAGGCAGTACAAACTGGATGAGGAACAGATCTATTATTGGTTGAAAAAAGGATAGAAAGTGGCGGCTGGTGGACAATTCAACAGAGTATGTCACTATGTCTAGGATTAGATTTGCTGCCCTCACATAGTAAAAGGTCTCCAGGATTAGATTTACTGCCCTCACAGAGCATGAACAAACTCGGCATCACCACCTTATGCCTCCTTGTAGGTACATTGTACTGATGCGTCCACTATCGCATGTCCTTATACCAACTTTTTGCTATTGTTAATGTAAGTGCGCATGTAAAATGAAGCAATCACACTGTTACCATAAGGACATGTCTAACCAGTGTTATTGTTAATCTAATGCCTCCAGTAATATGATGCAATTAAAATGTGTTACAAATGGTACTCCAGCTATTTTTACCATTATGATAAGTAAGTTGCTTCTTTACGCTGCTGAGTGTCCTGGTGTCCCCACTGTCCCATGCCCTTAAACCAACTCTTTAGCTGCTGTTGATCTACTGTATCTGGTAAACAAGCAATGCCACCATTAAAGTAATCCCATATTTGACGAATGTCATTGTTGATCGTAATGCTTCCGGTAACATGAAGCAATGCCGCCGTTTTAAAATTTCTACTGTTCTTGCATGATTGACATGAACATAATCAAGATGCTTCTTTTCAATTCGTGTATGTTTCGTATCTTGTTATTGACCAGTAACTGTTTTCTTTCTATCTTTTTGTGCGGATAGGGATATCCATTGCACGTCATTGCTATTGTGACCTTTTGGTGAACTGCACAAAACACTTTTTTTGGAATGAGTGTTTTGTGCAGTTCAACTAAAATGTCACGTGGGCAACGTCTCTCAATTTTGGTTGAACTGCACAAAGGTTGATTAGAGTTTCCAACATCTTCGTCAAACTCTGCTGGTAAACTCGTGCAACATTTTATTAGCCTTTGCAAGATGAGCCATCACTGTCACCACAATGGAACTTTATTTTAGTGGAACTGCATAAAAGGATAACTGAATTATAATTGCACCTTGCATGAGCAGGACAACTAACCTTAATGTTGCTCAATTTTAGTGCAACTACTAAAGAAAAACCTACCAGCTCATGAGAGCAAGTACTTCTTGCTAGCTGCATGATGCAATCTTTGCTTCATTTCAGGCGGACTACAGAAAAATGTCGCATGAATTGAATCATCCGAGTAGATCTGCATGTGCAGGTTCACCACATCGAGTCGTGGCGGCGTAGGGCCTCTCTCTTAGTTATGGTTCCCATGACCGGGTATGTTCCTTTTTGGTTGATTTTGACACTGCATCCAGCTAGTGATCGTGCCACTGATAAAATGAAGTAATAATACATTTAAAATAGAGCTACTATCTTAGCTACCATTTCATTTCCAATGTAGATAACTTGCAGAAGACCTATTCGGCAGAATCAAGTCCATGTGCACTGCATCAATCACATAGCTGCACTGAGCTAGTTGAGTCCATCACGCCTACCTCTCTAACTGGTGGGCACCATAATTTTAGTTTAACTGCACAAAAAAAGTGATTGAAATGAGTCAACGCTCCTCCTTCTACTGCTACACTGAGGTGTTAATGGATGTCAACGAATCATCTTCATGGCAAGATACGGGGACATGAAGAATAACTTGATCTCCCAAAGTCATCTCACACAGGTCAGTAATGTCCTTTATCAACATGATTATGCTTTTTCATACTGTGCTAACGTTGTATTTTTTTTAATAAAGCTATTCTATCGCAATCTTTTCTCGTTTTGGAAATAAAGTTGATTTAACTAGTGGCAATATTATAGTAATCATGCTCTTTCTTATCTATGCAAACAGGAATACTCAACTACAGATGTTGTGATGGTCAAAAGCATTGGCCCAGGGTTGTATGACACGGCTAGCCAAGATGGATTTAATCACGAGATTCACTTTATCCAAAGGCTCTAAAGTGCCATGCGTGTGTGCAAGGTGGAAAGAGATATTTCAAGACGTTGATTGATGATTCCACTAGATTCTTCTATGTGTATTTGTTAAATACTAAGGATGAGACTCTATACACACTACTTCAAAATCTAGAAGGCCCTCTTGTGCATATATTGGAAGTGGTAGTGCCACCAGTGATGCAGAATATTTCAGGTGCCAATGTTTGACCTGCGTGGCCTTAAAAAGGACTGGTTTCAATTTTAAGCAAATCCTTGGATCAAATTGCTTACATGAAGCATCAATCAATTTTTATTTATTTGTTCACATTCTCACAACGTTTGAGTTTTACAGTTACGATTGACTCTGAGCTGTGAATCATTGAGATGTATAGGCATCTTTGTTGTACTTATTATTATTTGATTCTAATGGGTTGGTTCTGAATCTTGCAAGCTGGGAATCATTGTGATGTGTAGGCATCTTTGTTTTACTTATTATTTGAATCATATTGGTTGGTTCTGAATTTTGCAAGTTGGGAAACACGGAATGATGATGTAGAGGACATCAACCATAACTAGCTGTTCAAACTTGGTAGTTTTGTCTGTGTGAAAGTGCGGCAAATGAGCTGATCGTTTGCATCCTGAGAATAATAATTCTAATTGCTGTGCATGTTTCTCCTGTGGCACTGATAAAACGAGCCAATGCTTTGGTTGTTTTAAGAATAAATTTTAATTAATAAAGCTAATAAAATTTATGTAAAGTGACCACTAACACTTGCTATAACAGTACCAATACAGACCCGCTCGTGAACCCGAGGGGGCATGTTCTGCCAGGCGTGCAGCGGGTGAGGGAGGTGTTGTAACTGTTGTCGCCTGTACACACTCAGTTTACTGTTGGATGCAGTTCCCCAAGAGCTGAAAAACTAACTTCTGCTACCGACTACCCACTCGTTCACCATTGATTGCAGTTCCCCAACATTGGAAAAACAAACTGCTGCTGCGGCGGTGCCGCCCCCCAGTACCCCAGTACACATCGATCGTCTTCACCCCCTGCCCCCAATCCCCACAAACGAGAACCGCCACATCAACTCTGCGTGAGAAGAGACTCCAATGGCGATCCAAGGGGTGAGCCTGCTGGATATGGACTTCACCTTTGAGTTCGCCGTTCAGACCCATGGCAGCACCAAGTTGAATGTGATGTGCACCAATGATCCGGACTCGGTGAAGCTCTGCCTCACCAAGTTCAAGCAGTACCCACAGGAGGAGAAAGCACAAGGTCGCAGGACTATGCATTGTGCCCATCCATTCATCTCCTGACAGGGAAAAGCGGATCACCATCGCCTAGGTATGCATGAGGGACGAGGTTCTCGTCTACCACTGCTGTAGGGCCACCAGAGGTTCTGGAGCATCTGGTGCAACAAGCTTGTCGACATCCAGAAGCAATACAAGATCATCGGCAACGGGTAGGAGGACTCCGTGGTTGACCTTGCCGCGACCATCATCGACCCCTGCTACACCAACATGAAAGAAGACCTCGATACGAAGAACCTGAACACATGGGATGTACCTCTAAATCTAGCCTACATAACCTACGCGGCCAAGGACGCGTACGCATGCTACGACATGTAAAGGCGGATCTTGGACATGAGGGCGTGTCTGCTTCCCGTAACCGAAGAGTACACGGATAGCCGCAGTTTCATGATCAAGCGTGCCAGGAAGGTCTAGACGATGTACATTATCTGTTTAAGCACCTTTATCATCTGAGTGTTTCATGCATTAGCCTATGTGTCATAATTATCTGTTTTGTCTGAAATATTTCGTCTGAGAACCCATTAACCTGTTTGCTTTTTTTAGTGGCTATTTGCTTATGTATGTAACTAGTTTACTGTGCTATCGTGCTTTGAATCTCCTTCCTCCCAACATATTCCCCTTCTCAGGTGGACCCAGCAGGTCTCGTACACAGACATCTGGGACCAACCACCTATCCATTTGTATTTATTTATTTTGTTCAATCTTTCGTCCTCTTCCTACAAAGGCTGGCGGCGCTGCCGCGCACGCCTCGGTGACCCATCCTAGCCTATGGTGCTGCCCAGGCCATCCCTCTACTCCCACACATCGGCGGCGGTAGCTCCACCGGCCCACCCTGCACCCGAACAAGTCAACCCTCGTACTCCCCTCCACCTGCGTCTTCCCCAGCTCCGGTTCGTTCGGTCTGAGGTCTCGACGTCGTCCTCCGCCTTGGTGCTCTCGCCGCGGTGCCGCCGTCTGTCATTCCCAACATGGTCAACAAAACAAGAGGAATCGGGAGACGACTGTTCGTCGAGAGGCTCACAGTCCCGGGCCCACAAGGTCCATGGCCTAGGTTTTGTTGTTTAACATGCGCAGCCCATGACATGCAGACACAGTTGATCCAGCTGGTTTCAACTTTTTTTTGGGGTCTAGCAGGTATCAAGCGGCCTCTGGGCCTCCCAGCCTAGCTTGTCTACAACATCAGCAGCCCAAGTTATGTTTGTATTTTCAAGACGACGCACAACTCAGTTCTATTTTTCTATAAGAATGCAAAACTGAACCAATGTTTTCCCTTCTATAATATGAGTATATATATTATTTATATTTATATTTATATCTTATTTTATTCCATATATATAATAGAAACAACATAAGGTTCCATTAAACCTGTCGTTCGTCCAACCATTGTATAGACCTTCCCACTTCCTTTATTTTTTGTTTTTATTAATCCTATATCTGAATTTTCTCCCACTTTCTTTTTCGATGTAATCTGAGTTTTCTCCTAGTACTTTTCCCTAGAACCAACTCAACTGTCCCACGTCTAGCCTAAAAAATATTAATACCCTATGTCCTATTAACTCATGAAATTAAAATGATATATTATTTTGTAAATCGAAAGTTCTTACAAAATAATAATAATAATTGTTTATATATAACTTGGCAAGTTAACTCCTGGTGATTGCGTACATAAGCTTGCAAAGATTTTACTGACCAACGTAGTAATAGACGTGCAATCATGTGTTTATGTTTTTATAACAATTCTCCGTCCAGCCCAACATGATATTTTCACCCAGCCCAGCAATTCTGCGGATTTCGAGAAAAATGTAAATGGGCTTTAAATTCTAACATAATATATAAACGGGCTGCATAGACGCTACATCATTGTTTCACCCAGCCCACCAACTGGACTAAAAAACCAAATGAACTGGCTGACATGTGGGCCAGTAGATCGAAGCCTAAGCACTTTCGCAAAAAATAAAAATACAAAGGTCGAAGCCTAAGCACGGCGTTGGATTTACATCCAACGTCCGACATTCTTCTTCAATCTCTTGTCTTCTTCCCCCAGCACTGTCGGGACCGCCTGCTCCAGCCTCCGGCGTTCAGCGGCGCTGTTTTGCGTGCCTCGCAGCGAAACGCTACCCCGCCGACGGCCAGGCCATCCCTCCACTCCTCCACACCTCCTATTATTCTTTGCCGAGTGTAGGCCCACCCCGCACCCGAACTAGTCAAGTTTCCCACTCCTCTCCGTCTCCGACTCCACTGCCGTGTCTTCCCCATCTTTGGGGCGTTACAGTCTGGGGCCTCGCCGTCATCCACCGGCCTTGGTGTGCTCTGCACGGTGTGGTCAACGTGCTCAACAAACGAGAGTCATCGGAAGATAACTGTACGTGGAGAGGTGGGGACGCACCACACCCATGGACGCATGCATGCAACTGCATCCTTTTTACCCTGAAAAATAATGTTTTCTCCCCCTGACAGCTGGGACCCACCAGCTACATCTTTGCATGCAAGGAAGTGCGTCCTTATTACGGGCAAAAAAATGATCCTTCCCCCTGACAGCTGGGACCCACCGGAAGGGCTCTGTATTTCGTGAAAAAAACATTCCCCCCGCTGACAGCTCGGACCCACCAGCTATATTTTCGCACGCAAGGAAGTGCCTCCTTATTACGCACAAAAAAAAGAATACCCCCGCTGCTAGGTGGGACCCACCATATTTGAAGGCTGACTTGTGGGCCTACTAAGTTGACGCGGACGGAGGGCTTTGTCAACTTAGTCAATATGATGTCCATCCAATGGCCGTAGTGCTTCTTCAACCTCTGGTCTTCTTGCTCCAGCTGCCCAAACCAGCGCCGGTCGTGCCGCCTGCTCCTGCCTCCTGTGGCTGGCTCTGCTGCTGCACAGGCCTCACCGCCCCACCCTACTCTCATCGCTGGCCTGGCCATCCCTGTACTCACCCATACTTGCTGTTATTCTCTGGCGACGGCAGCCTCACACTGCAGCCCAACCAGTAAACCATCATACGCCCCTCCGCGTGGGAAACAACTACCGAGTCTTCCCCGACTCCGGGTCATTCCCTTCCTAGGCCTCGCCGTCGTCCACCGCCTTGGTGCTCTCGGCACGGCGTGGTCAACGTGGTCAAGGAACGACTTACATCGGAAGAGGACTGTACGTGGAGAGGCTGACAGCTGGGTCCACGGACGCAGCAAGGAAGTGCCTCCTTATTACGCGCAAAATAATGATTCCTCCACCTGATAGCAGGGACCTACCGGAAGGGCCTCTGTATTTTGGCTTAGCTGTATTTTGTAAAAAAAAATGTTTTCCCCCTTGACAGCTGGGACCCACCAGCTATATCTTCGGACGCAAGGAAAGTGCCTCCATATTAGGTGCGAAAAAAATGAATCCTCCCCCTGACAGCTCAGACCCACCATCAATAACTTTGCACGCAAGGAAGTGCCTCCTTATCGTCCCTGACAGCCGGGACCCACCTGGTTGAAGCGTACGTAGCGTTGTCATGAACGTGTACGTACATACTGGTCGATCGGTCTCTCTACAACGAAGAACCATGGCCGAGCAAGCAGCGGCACATGTAGTAGTAGAGCCCCCGACGTAGCAGTCCAGGCAGTCCCTTCTAAACCGTGTACACGTACGTACAACCACATGCCAAAAAATACGGCCACGTACGTACATACGGGCGGGGTCTCGAACGCGTACTCGCGCATACGTACGACCAGGGGTCGTGTACATGGAGAGGCAACGGACGGCAACAACGGCATCTTATTCATCGGGCAGCTAACTGGCTGGGTCGGAATGGAGAAACAGCGTCCTGTTCCTCGGGAGGCAACACACTGGGTCGGAATGCGTCCTATTTAACGGGAGCCAACCGGCTTGGACGGAATAGCCGAAACGGGGTCTGGCGTACCGCAGTACAGAGGAAACGGCCTTCTGTTCGACCAGCTATAGTCAAAACGACCTCCTATTGATCGGGAGGGGTGTGGCGTACCACAAAACGGAGGAAACAGACTTGTGTTGGAGTGCTATGGTCGAAACAGGGGTCCTGTTGATCGGGAGGGGTGTGGCATACCGCGAAACGGAGGAAACAGACTTGTGTTGGAGCACTACGGTCGAAACGGGGGTCCTATTCATCGGAGGGGTGTGGCGTACCACGAAACGGGACTCTACGGGCTACTGTTCACCCACCGTCAACTTGCTTCATCCTCCACCTGCACTGTTCATCCACCGCGTCTTCCTCCTGCCTCCACCAGCTATTGTTCATCCACGGGGCTACTGTTCATCTAGCCCTCCACTGGCTACTGTTCAACCAGCCCTCCACGGGGTCCTGCTCATCCACCCCAAGCAGCTCGGCTGTGGCGGCCTCCTCTCGGGGCCCTGTTCATCCAGCGGCAACGGCCTACTACTACTACTACACGGGGTCCTGTTCAGCCAACCCCCACCGGGAACTGTTCATCCAACCCCAACCACGTACGTCTCGACTCGTTCAACCAAACCCCACATTCACTGTTCATCAAGAGGCAGCAGGTTCGATCAGCTTTAGTAAGCAGCAGCAGTAGCAGCGATCGATCGCTCGGGTTCAATTAGCAGCAGTAGCGAAGGAATCGCTCGGGTTCAGTTAACAACCAACGGATCGATCGCTCGGGTTCAGTAACGTAGCTAGTGCAATCGCTCGGGTTCAGTAAGCGAACGCCTCGCTCGGGTTCAGTTAGAGCCCAATGCCTCGCACACATGCGCGTACATGTACGAGAGAAACGCGCAACCCCTTCGTGCATCCCTCGGCCCCGACCACCCACCGTAACCGGGAACTCCCCAAAATTTTCCTCGCCCTCGCTTCTACCATGATTTTTTCCGTCATGGACGGCCCAAAGAATGTCATGCAGGTGCGTCCCCGGCCCGCCCACGATGAAAAGCCCATTTTTTGTCATGATTTTTTGTCATAGAAGTAGGAGCCCACCACATCTATGATGATACGTGCTTTTGTCACAATTATCGTCATAGAAGGTCATAAGCATGACAGAAAAAAAATTGTTCGGCCCAAAATGTCACGGATGTGTCTTTTTTTTTTGTAGTGTCTTCTCCCTCCGATAGGACCTTGGGTGCGCCATGCCCCTTTGAAACTTCCGTCCCCCACATATATCCATTCCTCGCAACCAGGGCATCGCTGTCCAGGTTCGACGGGAAGAAAACCATGTCTCCCCGTCGCCTCCTATCCAAATCTGCTGCCCTCTTCTTGTTCCCTTCCGCAGCCGTTTCCTTCACGGCAGCCGCCTACTTTCCCTTCATGGCAGCGGCTTTCTTCCTCATCTTCTGGAGCTTTGAAGGAAATGGATGGCGGAGCAAGGTGTCAGAAGCTGATTTGGGCGCAAGGGCAGGTGCTCTGGCTCGAGGAGGAAGGCAATGGAGAAAGCGGTGCGAATGAGCCACACCTTTCCGCATTTTCCCCCTTTATGAGGAACGAACGTGGGGGAGAGGAGCGGTTCTTCGCTACTTTCCCTCAAAAAGTTACCATTTTACATTAATTGCTGCAGTCCCATGACCCCACGACCTGCGGTAATTACGCAGAGTGGACGTTGGATTGATTGGTCATCGTGACAAATCGCTGCACGTGCAGCGCCTCTTTGACACGTGTCCGTGCACCGTTTTTGGGCCTAACCCAACGTGCCCAGCGACACGTATGGCTCAGGCCTAGGGGCTTCTGTCAGGGTACACAAACAGGGGTGTATGTTTCCCCCTGACTTGTGCCTGGATAGGCAAGTCTCCGATACGGCAACAACAAAATCCAAGACAAGACCAAGCAGGAAGTATAGCCCTTCGAGGAACCAAATGGCGGATCAAGAAGACCAAGACAAGCCAAGGAAGCAGGATATCACTACGGAAAAACCTCCCTTGCCGGGTAGGCAAGCCTGGCCAGGTCGAGGTCATCCCGAAGACAAGTCTCAAGACTCCCCCGGAAGCTTGCCGGGGGCGCCAAGGGCGGATCGCCCCGGCAGGACGCAAGTCACCTCCCAGTGCGGTGTCAAGCCCCCAAATGATTAAGAGGTTGTTCTATGGCACGTAGCAGCCATTTTTGAGGAAGATCACCCCTAAATGACACCGGTCCAGAGGCGTGTCACGCAGGAAGGCATGCAGGTGGACGAACAGCACGGCAAGGCTGTCGGGCTCCCCCGCGATGTGACACTAAGCGGTGCATTTAATGCACCCTGTCCTGCCTCCAGAGTTACGTATGATAGCACTGTGGCTATCTAATCACTGGATAATGACTGTTTTGCCATTGTGGTAACCCCTTAACCTATAAAAGGAGGGCCTTGGCAACCTTAGAAAGGATTTGGACCCCTGTAAACTCATACGCACGTAGGTGCTCTCGTCCCAAGGCGACCTTGCCGGGGCAGAGCGCTGTGTCTCCACCACGGTCCATTCATCAATCCACCAAAGAAGGAGTAGGGTTTTACGCCTCGCAGCCGCCCAAACCTGGGTAATAACTGCCTGTGTCATCGCTGTCGTGCTGCTCTACGCCCTCCGCTCTTTGTGCAATGTGCTCTTCCCCCTTGCCGAACCACAAGGGGCCGATAGTCTCATAGGTGGCTGTGTTATACCACGACAGATTGGAACTGTAGCAAGAATCCGCAACTACTAAAGATCATTAAGGTCGTAAAACCCAACCATAGCATTAAGTATCAAGTCCTCTTTATCCCATACGCAATGACCCCCAAACTCGGGTCTGTGCTTCTATCACTCATGCCACCCACCATAAGCGAACCATGAACGTATTGCAACACCCTACAGCGGGGATCCCTCCATTTGCGTGACATGGGGGGCACCGTAGGACAACACCAAAATAAAATATACAACTCAAACCAATCATGATGATCTATCAACCCATAGGACAAAACGGATCTACTCAAACATCATAAGATAGCCATAGATCATTGGGAAATAATATATAGTGTTGAGCACCATGTTTAAGTAGAGATTACAGCAGGGAGAAGAGGTGTTACACTTCTGCAAAGAGGGGGAGAGAGTTGGTGTTGACGGCGGCGAAGTTGTTGGTGTAGATCGCCGTCACGGTGATTGCCCCGGCGGCGCTCCGGCGCCACCGAGACAGAGGGGGAGAGAGCCCCCCTCCTTCTTCTTCTTGCTTGGCCTCCCCCCTAGATGGGAGGAGAGTTCCCCTTCTGGTCCATGGATGCCATGGCGGCGGAGGGGCAGGAGCCCTCCTAGATTGGATCTATCCCCTGTTCTCTTCTGTTTCGTGTTCTTGTTTTTTGGCCCTTCACCGTTTCTTAAATTCCCGGAGATCCATAAATCCAATTGTGCTGAAACTTTTACATGATTTTTTTCCATAAATTATCTTTTGTGCGCCCGAAGAAGGGCCCCAACCGACTTACAGGGAGGGCACAAGACACCTGGGCACCAAGGGGTGCCCGGTGCGCCCTAGTGGGTTGTGGAGGCCGTGGGCCTCCATTTGCATTGATTCCACCTCCCAAAAATCGCATATATTCCAAAATAATTCTCAGTAAATTTTTTTCGCATTTGGACTTCGTTTGATATGGATATTCTGTGAAACAAAAAACATGCAACAAACAAGAACTGGCACTCGGCACTGGATCAATAGGTTAGTCCAATAAATCATATAAAATGTTGCCAAAAATATGAGAAAGTTGTATAATATTGGCATGAAACAATCAAAAATTATAGATACGATGGAGACGTATCAGCATCCCCAAGCTTAATTCCTGCTCGTCCTCGAGTAGGTAAATGATAAAAAAGATAATTTTTTATGTGGAATGCTACCTAGCATAATCTTGATCATATATCTAATCATGGCATGAATATTAAGACATGAATGATTCAAAGCAATAGTCTATAATTTGACATAAAGACATCAATACTCATGCATCCCAACAAATAATTGTGTCTTTCAAAATATCAAAGCTAAAGAGAGCTATCCCTACAAAATCATATAGTCTTCTCATGCTCTGTCTTCTCGACACAGAGTATTTATCATGCACAACCCCGATGACAAGCCGAGCAATTGGTTCATACTTTTTAATGCGCTTCAGCTTTTTCAACACTCACGCAATACATGAGCACAAGCCATGGATATAGCACTATGGGTGGAATTAAGGACAGTATAACCGAACCTAAAGCGAGCCCTCTCAGCGATTTAGATTTCTAGCCGTTCATTTTCATGATCTGAATGTTTTTGGCCATCTGATCTCCCGTGTACGGCCATCTCCCCCGAAACTGGCCCAGCTGTCCTTTAGCCTGCTGCTCCAGAGGCCAAAATGGAGCTCTCTCATGAACTGGGCCGTCGGAAGGCCCATTCCAGCCTAGTCCCGATGCGAAGCGTACAGAGGAGCGGTTGGTGTGCGCACATCCAGTCCTGATGCGAGGCACTCCATAGGATCGGCCGGAGGTGCGGGAGGTGCTGGATGCTATTCACCTACCCGAGGGGTTCAGGTCGCGATTAGATCGATTGGATCGGCCGGAGGTGCGGGCGGATCGTGTCAATCGATCGCTAACAGAGAAAGAAGGGGATCGATGCATTACAAAGGAAGGGATTGATCAAGCCGCCACGATGATGGGGCGATGCGGTGTTCGCTCGATCTAGCCAAGGTGGACAATCGATCCAACTGTCGCCTCGTCTGAGTGAAACTACTCCACCGAGATTTCAAGGAGGCAATCATTCTTCAGTTTTTGTGCTCAATTCATGGCGGGTGTTGTGCACATCCTTTCCGCTGCCTCGCGGTACAGGTCAGTGCATATATATGTTGCCTCCCCTAACAATTCTCTCTCCCCCTTTCCACTCCGTGACAGAAGAACCTGCTGCAACATGATGCTCGTCTAGGTTTTCCTATATTTCTTTTCAGTTCATGTATGACTCTTCCACCAAGTAATTACATTGTCATGCTATCCTCTCATTCAACAAATTGTACATTCAGGTGATGTTTATATTGTTTGTAGTCGACTGTTTTGGGCAGATCTTGGAGCTGGGTACCAGCATTTTTTAAGTCCCGTCAACTCATAATCTCTGGACAGGTAATACCTTATCCTTTCATGTTTTTAGGCCACATGATTGCTTAGATTATATGTTCATGTGTTACTCATACCATTGTGCTAAAAGAATCTCCAAAACTGTAGTCATGTTGTCGTACAAGGAGGCAAAGCCTCAACATGTTCTGCTTCTTCTATCCATAAATGAGCAAAGGCAATGATTCTGTTGATAATTTCTTTCCTATGTACATGTTGTGACATGCAATGGGAAAATGTTTGACCATATTGAATAAAGAGAACAAAAAAATAATACAATCAGAGCCATTGCATGATGCCACTGGCTGGATAAAATTGCCTCTTAGTGAGGAGTATGGAGATGCCCTTAAACGTAATTTGGTTGCCAGAAATAAATCTTATGTGTTGTTCATCTATATAATAAAAACTAAAATGGATTCCTTGTTGTTACCCTTTTGCCTAATCAGCTACATGATTATTTCCCCTACCACTGGTGGCTTAGTGTCAGCTAAAAGTCGATCTTCTTTTCATAAATATTTAGATGGAGATTTGTGCTTTCTTTCTTTGAGCTATCCCTTCGTCGGTCACTAAGAACAAGATCACTATTTTTATTCGGGGAAACCCAGTTAAAAGTATTTAGAAAGCATTTTATTTCGTTGAGCTAATTGGTCATGCGAGTCTAAATTGATGTGTTTGTTTGACTAATGCAGGTGCATACATTCAACCATATTAGCTGGTCAGCTGAGCCTTATTGAGAAATTAGTCAGCCTCTCCCTAATAAGGTGGAATATTCAACTCATAACTATATTTGGGATGCATTCGTTATGGTATGAATGAGCGTTACCAGATCATTGATTTTAACAAGCTCGGTAATCTAACATTTACTTTGGGTCTATCGTTACATTTGTACATCCTCGCAGAAAATATCAGTTTGTTCATCTTTAGAGGTTATTTAATTTAGTTGGTTACTCTTCCAACTGCAACTATGTGGTCTAGAATCTGTCATTACCTTTGTACATCCTCGCAGAAAATATCAGTCTGTTCATCTTTAGAGGTTATTAAATTTAGTTGGTTACTCTTCTAACTGCAACTATGTGGTTTGGAACTATGCTGTTGTTGGCACATTCAGTCACCTTGATTTTCTCAGTTAGTTTTACAAATATTTAGATGGAGATTTCTACTTTCTTTCTTTGAATTATCCCTTTGTCGGTCAATGAGAACAAGATCACTATTTTTATCTGGGGCTACCCAGTTAAAAGTATTTAGAAATCATTTTGTTTCGTTGAGTGAATTGGTCATGCGAGTCTAAATTGATGTGTTTGTTTGACTAATGCAGGTGCATACATTCCTCAACCATATTAGCTAGTGAGCCGATCCTTATTGAGAAATTAGTCAGCCTCTCCCTGCTAAGGCAGAATATTCAACTCATAACTGTATCTGCTGTGCTTTCGTTATTGGTATGAATGAGCCTTGCCAGTTCATTGATTTTAACAAAGCTAGGGAATCTTACAGTTACTTTGGGTCTGTCCTTACCTTTGTACATCCTAACAGAAAATATCAGTCTGTTCATCTTTAGAGGTTATTTAATTTACGTGGTTACTCTTCCAACTGCAAGTATGTGGTCTGGAACAATATTCTTGTTGTTGGCACATTTAGGCATCTTGATGTTCTCAGTTAATTTTATTCTTGCTGAGCTTTTGTGTTACAACAAAAAAAATACTTGCATGCATAATGAAAGATTTTAGTGAGCAGAAGGCTTCTTAATTTTAAAAACATACGGTGTACAAGCAAAAATTCAATATGGACTGATGAGACTGAAACCCATCATTGTATGTTTCCATCTCTGGCCTATGGATATCCTTCCTAGTAAAAGAGGATTTGCATTACTCAGTTAGAATTATGATTTTAGTACTTATCTTTATGTCCACTTGCACTATTGGTTATTTAATGGGTCACATGAAATCTACTCATACCAAAACATTATTTAGCATAATTCCTTGAATCACACTATATTGTTGCTATGTTTTGCTCCGTTTCATATTGTCTTGTTTTCCACTTGGGCAATGTTAATTATATGTACAAATTCTATTGTATGTTACTAGCATTTTAGATTTCTCGATTATTACCATTTATTATTTGATCAAGATTGGCCTAATCTAAACTGGACTGGCTTCCCATGCATCCATGTTTTTATTGAGATTCCCGCGAGTATTATTCTACCATATGATGAATGGTGATTTGTGAATAATCATCTAAACGTTCATGTTTCGTGTCCATTTTTATGCAATTTCCTATCACATCTAGTCACTAAAATAGACGGGCGCAGCAGCGCGCGCCATCAATGATCTAGTAGAGTATGATGATAGGGGTAAATATAGAGAAGGCAAAAAATTAAGAAAGTATCACATCGACGCGACTAACCAACAGGCTATGGAGATGCCCACCAATTGATATCAATGCGAGGAGCAGGGATTGCCATGCAAAGAATGCACTAAGAGCTATAAAGTGTATGAAAGCTCAATATGAAAACTAAGTGGGTGTGCATCTAACTCTATAATGAAAAATTCCCACTAGTATATGAAAGTGACAACATAGGAGACTCTCTATATGAAAAACATGGTGCTACTTTGAAGCACAAGTGTGGAACTAGCACGCCCCTTCTCTTCCTTCTTTCTTTCTTTCTTTTTTTTTCTTTTTTTTCTTTTGGTCCGGAGTCTCATCCCGACTTGTGGGGGAATCATAGTCTCCATCATCCATTCCTCACTGGAACATGCTCTAATAATGAAAGTTGATGATCATCACACTTCTATTTAACAATATTACAACTCGATACCTATAACAAAATATGACTCTATACGAATGCCTCTAGTAGTGTACCAGGATGTGCAATGATCTAGCATAACATGTATTAAAAATGATGAACGGTGGCTGAGCCACAACTACTATGTCAGCTATATGATCATGCAAACCAATATGACAATGAATGCTCAAGTCATCAAAACGGAAGCGGTGGAAGTTGCATGGCAATATACCTTGGAATGGCCATGGAAAGGCCATAATAGATAGGTATGGTGGCTGTTTTGAGAAAAATATAATAAGGCTTATGTGTGATAGAGCACATCATATCAAGGGGTTTGGATGCACTGGCGAAGTTTGCACCGACTCTCGAGGTGAGAAAGGGCAATGCACAGTACCGAAGAGGCTAGCAAATTGCGGAAAGGAAAGAGTGCGTATAATCCATGGACTCACATTAGTCATAAAGAACTCATATCCTTATTGCAAAAGTTTATTAAGCCTTGAAGCAAAGTACTACTACGCATGCCCCTAGGGGGATAGATTGGTAGGAAAAGACCATCGCTCATCCCTGACCGCCACTCATAAGGAAGACAATCAATGATAAATCATGCTCCAACTTCATAGCATAACGAGAGACTATACGTGCATGCTTCGGGAATCACAAACCTTAACACCAATATTCCTACTAACCACAACCATTTACTAGTACCTCCCACATATTATCATCTCTATATTGCAAAACTATTGCAAGGAATCAAACATATCATATTCAGTGATCCATAAGTTTTATGTAGGATTTTATGACTAACCATGCAAATGACCAATTCCTGTTGACTCTCTAAATAGATATAAGTGAAGCAAGAGATTTTAATTCTCAAAATACCATTCTCTAATAAATATAAGTGAAGCAAGAGAGCATTCTACAAATAACGGTTTTCCATGTGAAGAGAAACAGGCAATCCAAACTTCAAATAATATAAGTGAAGCACATGAAGCATTCTATAAAGCCATACTGAAAAGATATAAGTGAAGTGCAATGAGCATTCTATAAGTCAACCATGGACTATCTCATACCAGCATGGTGCATAAAATAAAAATGAAAACTAAACACAAAAGACGCTCCAAGATTTACACATATCACATGAACGGAACGAAAATGAAAACATACTGATACTTGTTGAAGAAAGATGGGATGCCTTCCAGGGCATCCCCAAGCTTAGGCGCTTGAGTATCCTTAGATATTTACTTGGGGTGCCTTGCGCATCCCCAAGCTTGAACTCTTGCCTCTCCTCCTTCTCCTCATATCGAAACCTCCTCGATCTTTGAACACTTCAACCACACAAAACTTAACAGAAAACTGGTGAGATCCGTTAGCATAATAAAGCAAATTACTACTTTAAGTACTGTTGCAAACCAATTCATATTTTGTTTTTGCATTGTAGCTACTATATTTTAAATTTTCCATGGCTTATACCAACGATAGAATCGATAGTTTCATCAAAACAAGCAAAACAATGCATCAAAAACAGAATCTGTGAAAAACAGGATAGTCTGTAGTAATCTGAACTTTGACCATACTTCTGATACGCCAAAAATTCTGCAAAATTAGGAAAAAAAATTATATCAGTACTATACAGAAATTTCAGAAACTTTTTACGTTCAAGTAAAAAATGTAAAATCACGCACTACAGCCAAAATTTCTGTTTTTGCACCGCACATACCAACAAGCAATTTAATCATCCTAAAGGCAAATCTTGGCACATTTTTTTATAATACAATGGATTTTTACAAGGGGATAATTATTTTTTTTTTGAAAACTTTCTGTAATCAAAATTCACAAAGTTTCCATGGGCACGAACAAAGTTCAAGGCTAGCTCCCACTTCCACGGTGCTTCTCTTTCTCACTTTCACTTTTCTTTTTGTGAACTTTTAAGTTACCCTCTATATTTTTTGTTGTTAAACTTAATAAAAGCACTCAACAGAATAAAATGACTTCCTAAAACTTCTGGGTTGTCTCCCTGGCTGCGCTTTCTTTAAAGCCATTAAGCTAGGCATAAAGTGCTCATTAATGGATCCACCCGGATCCCAAGGTATATCAAAGCCAATTTTAATTAACAATGATTTGGCATTTAGTAGTGAGCACAAAGCAACATATATCATGCAATGATGAAGCCTAACTCTCTTCCTATGCATCGCATGTCATACAAGAACAATTCATGCACATCAAGTAAAGGCCAATACATAGCATATGAAGTTTCTTGCAATTTTATCGTGTTGGAAACATAGAGAGGTGGAGATATAGTTCCTCTCTCATAATAATTGCAAGTAGGAGCAGCAAGCACATGCATATTATATTCATCAAAATCATCATCAGTAATAACAAAATGCAACCCATCAATATAATCCTTAATAAATGCAAACTTCTCCGATATAGTGTAGTTTGGAGAATTCAAAACAATAATAGGACTATCATGTGTGGGTGCATGATACGTCTCCAACGTATCTATAATTTTTTATTGTTCCATGCTGTTATATTATCATTCTTTGATGTTTTACAATCAGTTTATAATCATTTTATATCATTTTTTGATACTAACCTATTAACATACTGCCCAGTGCTAGTTGCTATTTTCTGCATGTTTTTTACATCGCAGGAAATCAATACCAAACGGAGTACAAACGCAGTGAAACTTTTTGTGGATTTTTTTTGGACCAGGAGACATCCAGTGGACCGGAGAAGCACCTGGGGGGTGCTCCGAGGGGAGCACAACCCTCCACGGCGCGCCTGGAGGCCCAGGCGCGCCCAGGTAGGTTGTACCCACCTCGGCCGCCTCCCGCACCGCCTCTTTGCTCTATAAATACCCCAATATTCCAGAAACCCTAGGGGAGTCGACGAAAATCAATTCCAGCCGCCGCAAGTTCCAGAACCACCAGATCCAATCTAGACACCATCACGGAGGGGTTCATCATCCTCATTGGTGCCTCTCCGATGATGCGTGAGTAGTTCATTGTAGACCTTCGGGTCCGTAGTTAGTAGCTAGATGGCTTTCTCTCTCTCGTTTGATTCTCAATACAATGGTCTCTCGGAGATCTATTTGATGTAACTCTTTTTGCGGTGTGTTTGTTGTGATCCGATGAACTTTGAGTTTATGATCAGATCTATCTTTTTATCCATGAAAGTTATTTGAGTCTTCTTTGATCTCTTATATGCATGATTGCTTATAGCCTCGTATTTCTTCTCTGATATTTGGGTTTTGTTTGGCCAACTTGATCTATTTATCTTGCAATGGGAAGAGGTGCTTTGTGATGGGTTCGATCTTACGGTGCTTGATCCCAGTGACAGAAAGGGAAACGACATGTATGTATCGTTGCCATTAAGCATAATAAGATGGGTTCTATTTCTACATAAATAGATCTGGTGTACATCATGCCATCGTTCTTATTGCATTACTCCGTTTCTCCATGAACTTAATGCACTAGATGCATGCTGGATAGCGGTCGATGTGTGGAGTAATAGTAGTAGATGCACGCAGGAATCGGTCTACTAATCTTGGACGTGATGCCTATATAATGATCATTGCCTGGATATCGTCATGAGTATTTGAAGTTCTATCAATTGCCCAACAGTAATTTGTTTCCACCGTTTGCTATTTTTCTCGAGAGAAGCCACTAGTGAAAACTACGGCCCCCGGGTCTCTTCTTTAATATATTTGCCTTCAAGATCTATTTTGCTATTCGCTCTTTTATTTATTTGCAACTTTTATTTTCAGATCTATTAATCCAAAAACCCAAAAATACCTCGCTGAATTTTATTTGCTTTTATTTGCATCTTTCAATCCACTACAATTTTATCTATCTCGTTACCCGAAAGGGATTGACAACCCCTTTAACACGTCGGGTTGCAAGTATTTGTTCTTTGTGTGCAGGAGCTGTTTACGTGGTGTTGCATGGTTCTACAACTGGTTCGATAACCTTGGTGTCATCACTAAGGGAAATACCTACCGTCGCTGTGCTGCATCATCCCTCCCTCTCTGGGGAAAAACCGACGTAGTTCTATCCGACATCAAGAGGAGTTTCTGGCGCCGTTGCCGGGGAGACATCATCAACATCAACCAGGTTCCTAATCACAAATCTCATCTCCTTACAATTTACATTATTTGCCATTTTCCTCTCATTTTCCTCTCCCCCACTTCACAAAAATTTGCCATCTTATTTGCCCTCTTTTTCGTTCGCCGTTTTCTCGTCAGATCTATCTTTTTGCTTGCAATCATGAGTGATTTTGGTATGGCAGAAACAGATGATGGCCTAACTCCTAAAATAGAGCGTACGGGTAATCTGAATGCCAAAACTTTTGTTTTGGGGCAGAGGAATGTTACGGGAAAAGACCATATCCAAGAATTTTTCAATTGTGTTGGAAATTTGAGTCTTGATGATGCTCCTATACTTAAAAGGACTAAATCTTACGCAGAAGCTATTTCAGCGCTAGTTCTGAAACTTGAAAATAGATTTATCCATACTCATCCTACCTTGCAAAGATTGTTTTATGAGTTACCTGTTATAAAGAATCCTAAAGCTAAAAAGTTGGCCACTCTTGTTCTTATGAATGAATTTGACTACATAATACGGGAAGCTAGGGAAATCTTTGATTTTTATGGTATGAATCATGAAAAACCCGTGATAGATGAAATTCTCTATAATAGTGATTATAATTTAAGACATTTACTTGGGGATAATCAAATCTTTGATGAGAATCTTAAAAAGCAAGTCCCTATTTTATATATTATCCAACAAGTTTTTTATGATGTTAATCAACATTATTCTTGGATCACTGCCGAAAATCAAAAGGGATATGATGATAAGCAACTTGATTGTGCTAAAGTTTCCATGGATAATGTGTTTTATGTTGTTTTTGCAAAGCCTCCTGAGAAAAACACCTCCAAGGAAAACAAGAACAAAGATGACAATACTTAGATCCTTTGCGTTATGCCTAGCTAGGGGCGTAAAACGATAGCGCTCGTTGGGAGGCAACCCAACTTGTATCTTTTTGCTTTTTGGTTTTCCTACTGTTTTCAATAAAATACCTAATTATGCCTCTGATTAGATGTGTTTTTGTGGTTTAAATTAGTGTTTGTGCCAAGCAAAGCCTTTGGGTTGATTTGGGTGATAGTCGATTTGATCTTGCAGAAAAACAGAAACTTTTGCGCTCAGGAAAAGAATTCTTATTTTCTACAGAAGAGAGCTTTTGATTTGATTATTTTTGCAGAAGATTAATAAAAAAAATTCTCATGTTTTCCAAAATTTTCAGAATTTTTGGAGTTACATAAGTATTCGAAGTTTTCAGATTGCTACAGACTGTTCTGTTTTTTGACAGATTCTGTTTTCTTTGTGTTGTGTGCTTGTTTTGATGATTCTATGGTTTTCTTTGAAGAGTTTTTGCCATAGAAAAGTTATAATACAGTAGATATAATGCAAAAATAAAATATGAATGGGTTTTCAATAGTACTTAAAGTAGTGATTTGTTTTCTAATACTAATGGATCTCACGAAGGTTTTGTTGAGTTTTGTGTGATTGAAGTTTTCAAGTTTTGGGTGATATTACGATGGATGAAGGAATAAGGATTAGCAAAAGGCTAAGCTTGGGGATGCTCGAGGCACCCAAAGATAATATTCAAGAAGTATCAAGCAACTAAACTTGGGGATGCCCCCGAGTGGCATCCGCTCTTTCTTCTAACGACCATCGGTATTTTATTTGGAGCTATATTTTTATTCATCACATATTATGAGTTTTGCTTGGAGCGTCTTGTATGATATGAGTCTTTGTTTGTTTTCCTTTTTATTTTACGTCTTGAATCCTTGCTGGACACACCTTTTTGGGAGAGCCAAAAATTATGCTATGCTTGCTCCTATGCTTCACTTAAATTTTTAGAGCCTTGGAATTGCTCTAGTGCTTCACTTAAATCTTTTTGAGCACGGTGTGCTTTGTTATTTTTGAAGAAAATCTCTCATTCTTCACGTAGATTTATTTGGGAGTTAGTAAAATTTTGAAGAAATTCTCTCTTGCTTCACTTAAATTAATTTGAGAGAAAGAAATATTATGCTCATGTTCTTCACTTATATTTGTTTGTGCTTATTAAAAGCAACATATGAAACTAGTTCCAAAGTGATAGATATCCAAGAAGGATATAATAAAAACTTCCATGAAGATCATTGGACAAAATAAACTTGATTCTTAGTAATAGTTTTGAGATATGATGATAGTGATATGTGAGTCATGTTAATGAGTAATTATGCTTTAGTAAGAATATTGGTGTTAAGGTTTGTGATTCCCTATGCAAGTACGAAAGTCAATAGTTATGCAATGAAATTATATCTTACTTATGGTGCATTATTCGGTGTTACTTATGCTTAATGCTTGCTTACGAGATTATTCGTTTCTTGGTTGGGCACTTCTCAATCTTTTTGCTAGCCTTCATTTGCACTAAGTATGATCACTACTTGTGCATCCAAAACCCTTTAAACCAGTTTTGCCATATGAGTCCACTATACTTACCTATATGCGGTATTTCCGTGCCGTTCTAAGCAAATTTGTATGTGCCATCTCTAATTTTCAAAATAAATTTCTCTTTTGTGTGCTCATACCGCTCGTGAGGCGGTGAGGTGTGGCCGATATTTTCCATGTTAGATGTATTATTCTCACGATGAGTGTTTATCCACTTGTCATTGCACGAGAGTATGGCAAAGGTATTAGGGATGCCCAGTCCTGAAATGAAAAATGAATTTACTTTATGTTGTCAAATAATAAATTCCTTGGAAAAGTGTTGGTATGGAGGGCACCCGTGGATACGGCTAGCCATGGAAAGTGAAAGAAATGGTGGAAAAAGGAATAAACTTTATTTTCTGTTTCGGAACCGCCTATGATATATCTAGCATGGAAAGTGTTGGGAGCTCTAAGTCATTTTTGTTGGTGGGAAAAGTATGCCTCTTAAAATGTTTTTATCTCTCAATTTAAGCTTTGAGCTCTGGCACCTCTACAAATCCCTACTTCCCTCCACGAAGGGCCTTTCTTTTACTTTATGCAATTTTTATTTTTTAATTTGAGTCTCCATCTTCTCTTACAAAGCACCAACTAAGGGGCACTATGATCGTACTTGAGCATTGGGTGTAGCTAATATTCGAGTGTGTTTCATGAATAGATTAATGATTGAGCATGACGGGCTAGGGATAACTTGCTTTAGCGTTGATATTTTGAAAGACATGGTTGCTTGTTGATATGCTTGAGTATTTAAGTTATCATGTCAAAACTAGACTATTGCTTTGAACCATATAAAAGTCCAAATGTCCATGCTATTAAGAAAAGAATATGTGATGAACATGTTAGGCAGCATTCCACATCAAAAATTCTGTTTTTATCATTTACCTACTCGAGGATGAGCAAGAATTAAGCTTGGGGATGCTGATATGTCTCCAATGTATCTATAATTTTTTATTGTTCCATGCTGTTATATTATCATTCTTGGATGTTTTACAATCATTTTATATCATTTTTTGGTACTAACCTATTGACATAGTGCCCAGTGCCAGTTGCTGTTTTCTTCATGTTTTTTACATCACAGGAAATCAATACCAGATGGAGTCCAAACGCAGCGAAACTTTTGGTGGATTTTTTTTGGACCAGAAGACATCCAGTGGGCCGGAGAAGCACCTGGGGGGTGCTCCGAGGGGAGCACAACCCACCAGGGCGCGCCTGGAGGCCCAGGCGCGCCCATGTGGGTTGTGCTCACCTCGGCCGCCTCCTGCACCGCCTCTTTGCTCTATAAATACCCCAATATTCCAGAAACCCTAGGGGAGTCGACAAAAATCAATTCTAGCCGCCGCAAGTTCCAGAACCACCAGATCAAATCTAGACACCATCACGAAGGGGTTCATCATCCTCATTGGTGCCTCTCCGATGATGCGTGAGTAGTTCATTGTAGACCTTCGGGTCCGTAGTTAGTAGCTAGATGGCTTTCTCTCTCTCGTTTGATTCTCAATACAATGGTCTCTCGGAGATCTATTTGATGTAACTCTTTTTGCGGTGTGTTTGTTGGGATCCAATGAACTTTGAGTTTATGATCAGATCTATCTTTTTATCCATGAAAGTTATTTGAGTCTTCTTTGATCTCTTATATGCATGATTGCTTATAGCCTCGTATTTCTTCTCCGATATTTGGATTTTGTTTGGCCAACTTGATCTATTTATCTTGCAATGGCAAGAGGTGCTTTGTAATGGGTTCGATCTTACGGTGCTTGATCCCAGTGACAGAAAGGGAAACGACACGTATGTATCATTGCCATTAAGGATAACAAGATGGGGTCTATTTCTACATAAATAGATCTTGTCTACATCATGTCATAGTTCTTATTGCATTACTCCATTTCTCCATGAACTTAATACACTAGATGCATGTTGGATAGCGGTCGATGTGTGGAGTAATAGTAGTAGATGCAGGCAAGAGTCGGTCTACTAATCTTGGACGTGATGCCTATATAATGGTCATTGCCTGGATCTCGTTATGAGTATTTGAAGTTTTATCAATTGCCCAACAGTAATTTGTTTCCACCGTTTGCTATTTTTCTCGAGAGAAGCCACTATTGAAAACTATAGCCCCGGGTCTCTTCTTTAATATATTTGCCTTCAAGATCTATTTTGCTATTCACTCTTTTATTTATTTGCGACATTTATTTTCAGATCTATTAATCCAAAAACCTAAAAATACCTCGCTGAATTTTATTTGCTTTTATTTGCATCTTTCAATCCACTACAATTTTATCTATCTCGTTACCCGAAAGGGATTGACAACCCCTTTAACACGTCGGGTTGCAAGTATTTGTTCTTTGTGTGCAGGAGCTGTTTATGTGGTGTTGCGTGGTTCTCCTACTGGTTCGATAACCTTGGTCTCATCACTGAGGGAAATACCTACCGTCGCTGTGCTGCATCATCCCTCCCTATGTGGGGAAAAACCGATGTAGTTCTATCAGACATCAGTGCAATAGCAACAATTTCATTCTTAACATAAGGAACTATAGTAAGTTCATCTCCATAAGCACAATTCACATTGGCATCTTGGCCACAAGCATAGCAAGCATCAAGTTCATCAAAAAGAGATATTTCAAACGAATCAATGGGATCATAGCAATTATCATAGCATTTGTCCTTCGGTAAGCATGAAGGGACATTAAACAATGTATGAGTTGAAGAGTTACTCTCATTACAAGGTGAGCACGGGTAGCTAATCCGCTCTTCCTCCTTTTTTTCTTCGCTCTCCTTGTCATCTTTTTCATCCAATGAGCTCACAGTTTCATCAATTCCTTTTTCCATAGACTCTTGCAAAATATTAGTCTATTCTAGGACAGCGCAGACTTTCTCATAAATACATCAATATCGGAATTGTAATTATAATTCTCATAGCAATATTTAAGTATAGCAAAATTTTCAGGTCTATAAACATCATCATCAAAAGCTTCATACTTTTCAAACAAAGATTCAATTTCCTAAGCACCCTTAAAAGCCACAAATTCTTCTATCCGTTCTACATCATAGTAATCATATCTACCATTAGCATAAGAAGCTAAGGTTTCATTTTCATTAAATTTGCATGAAAAGGGAAGGTGTGGAGCCTTCATCCTAGAGCAACAAGTATAATCATATCTCAAGCATAAATTCCGAGCATACCAATGCAACATATGAATTTGATCCCATAATAATTTCCCTTTTTGGTTCAAGCAATAATCCCTAAAGTATTCACATTGATCCAACGTGTCTCCCTTTATCATGTTGGATGGGGTTTTCTCAGGATTATCAAAGTAGTGCATAATATTTTTCACATAATGAGCATCGAGGATTTTAGGAGGTTCCCCATCTCCATGAGTAGCAAGTACAGCTCATTTTTTTGGTATTTCGTGTTCCATATCGATAACTAAAGATAGAGAACAACTTAGAACAGAAAATAAAAACTACTTAGTGATAAAGCAAACAAGCACACACGAGAATATTCACCCAACGCTATTGCTCCCCGGCAATGGCGCCAGAAAAAGATCTTGATAACCCACAAGTATAGGGGATGGTTTGTAGCCTTTTTCAATAAATAAGAGTGTCGGCGTGAGACACCTATGGGATCTCAAGAGACCCCTTTACGATTCGGCGGGGGGAGAGGTATAAGCAAAGAGCAGAACCAACGATCGACGCGGGGCGATTTTACCCAGGTTCGGGCCACTGATCAGCGTAAAACCCTACTCCTGCCTTGTGTTATTATTAGTATTCTTGAGCCCAGGCTCGAGGAGTGCTCACAATGAACAGTATGTTCAAAGAGGAGCTACGCATGCAGAATGGGCCAGAAGATCTTCCTCCCCTGTAGCAGTTGCCGTGGGCCTCCTTTTATACCACAAAGGGGTCACCACAGTGGCAAAATGTACATACATTGAGGTGTAAAGTAGCTACAGGGTTCACATGAGGTGGAAAGTTGCTACAGCATTTACATGCTTATCACTGACGGCTCAGGACAAGTGCATTAAATGCTCTGTCTAGGTGTCCCTTAGCTTCTTGGGGATGGAAAAAGGGGCCGTCCCATCAGCACCGCTTATACCCACCCACCGTTGGTGCCTTGACACGCATCCAGGAGGAAAAAACCCATCTGACAGGTTTGGTCGCTGCACTGGAGCGGTGGCAGCTTGGCGGGGTCATCTTGCCGGGGCTCACCAGCAAGAATCCTGCCGGGGCTCACCAGCAAAAATCTTGCCGGGCCTCACCAGCAAGAATCTTGCCGGGGCTCACCAGCAAGAATCTTGCTGGGGCTTTGGCCTTTGGTCTTCTGCCTTCCAATTATTGACTCGAATGCTTTTTGGATAGTCTTGTGCTTGCTCCCAGTTGTCTTCTCCTAGGAAGGCTCGCTCCCCTGCCATGCCCTTCCCACCTGGGGGCTGCAACTCACCGGTGCGTGTCCAGGGGTAATGAACACCCCCTGTTCACTACACCAACAGGAGCCCCCGGGCCTGGGCCGGACAAACGCGCACAGTGTTTGTCTGGGCTAGGCCCAAAAACATGCACCGGTACACGCGCGGCGAGAAGTAACCATTACTCTTGACTTTTAACTACATGCTGGTGATGACGCAAGAGAGCTTCCGGTTTGCCGGGCCTTGTGCTTGCCGGCAGCGTGGGCAGACAGAGCAGGATGGCAACAGGAGTCGTGTGCCCGAAAGGAAGTGCCACACTGTGCAACGAGGAGCCAGTACTCGAGCTTTCCCCATATAGGGTACTGCGGGTGCGGTGCTCGATCCATATAGTCACCCCTGCTGCCGCAACCATCTACCGCGAATGTCTCACTGCTGTCTTGCTAGCCTGTTGCTGCAATGGCGCATATAAAGAAGCAATTTATCTTAGTTAAATCAATCTTTATGCATGCAATGCATGTTACTTTATGCTGAATGAATGTATGCTTCCCCCTTGATTAATTCAGTCCTTGCACTTATTTTAGTCCCTACGCTCTCTGGAAACCTTGCCGGTGTGCACGTTTACCGCAAGCGCTAGATGCGGGTCTTTAGCAGCCTGCTAGAAACGCCGCCGCCGGCAAGGCGACTTGCCGGGCCAGAACGCAGCTGCTAAGCTTGCCGAGCGGACTCGAGGCGAAGCTAGAGCGCGGGCTAACCACGACAAGGTTCCTCCGCATGCAGGTTGATGTACAAGGACAAAGAATTAATCAAGGCGACCCACGCTCGCCAGAAAGCTTTCCGGTGCGCATGCTCCAATCGGCAGTGCTTGAAGAATGGGTCCTAAGCAACTTGCCGGGAACGCCGCCTCCCGGAAAGGTTTACCTCCTCGGTGCTTATGCAGCCACCTAAATTGTTGAGCGGACTCGAGACAACTAGGGGCGCAATTAGCCCCGAGAGGGCTCCTTCGCGTGTAGGTATAAGAAGCAAGTGAGGATAGCAAAACGAATGTAATAAATCTTGGCAACTTAGCTTTTCTTGCTAGGGCGCTGCCAGCCCCTGAGCTTATTTTTTGCTCAAAGGGTGGTTGTCGGGAAACTTTTGACTTTAGTGGAGAACTTTGATATTCTCGACGCTAGCTTCCGGCAAGGAGTTGCCGGGAAAGCTCATGACGGAGGACTTCGTCATTCTCGACGCTGGCTTCCGGCAAGCTTGTTGCCAGGAAGGCTTATGGCGGAGAACTTCGTCGTTCTCGACGTCGAGAAGATTAGTCCAGAGGACGCTGCCAGCCCCCGGGCTACAACTGCGTGTAAATACGACAAGTTAATTAGCATCTTAAAAGCATTTTAACTTGTGCGTAACTTTATTTAGAGCTCTTCTCCACATGTTTTTGTTTTTGCACAGTTGTCCCCTACGCTTGTCGGAATGCATCTCGATCGCGCACATCCTAGTCAATGGCGCTTAGGAATGGATCCTAGTTAGCAGCCTATCGAGGACGCCGCCTCCTCGAGAGCTTCACACTCCAAGAACAAACGCGGCTGCACAAGTGTTGCTAGGCAGACCCGAATAACCCGGAGCGCAGAATGTCTCAAGAGTGCTCCTTTGCGCACAGGTTAAGTGCAAAGAACATCATCATGGATAAAATCAAATCAGCAAAAAGCATTAAAGTTTTAGAACTTAGCTTTCTGTATGTGGAGCGAAGTCGCCATGGACGATGAAGCTGACGCGCCGACCGCTGGATCAGGTTCGCGCAACCTCGATCCCCCTACCTGGTGCACCAAAGATGTCGGTGTGCGACACCTATGGGATCTCAAGAGACCCATTTACGATTCGGCGGGGGAGAGGTATACGCAAAGAGCAGAACCAACGATCGACGCGGGGCGATTTTACCCAGGTTCGGGCCGCTGATCAGCGTAAAACCCTACTCCTGCCTTGTGTTATTATTAGTATTCTTGAGCCCAGGCTCCAGGAGCGCTCACAATGAACAGTACATTCAAAGAGTAGCTACGCATGCAGAATGGGCCAGAAGATCTTCCTCCCCTGTAGCAGTTGCCGTGGGCCTCCTTTTATACCACAAAGGGGTCACCACAGTGGCAAAATGTACATACATTGAGGTGTAAAGTAGCTATAGGGTTCACATGAGGTGGAAAGTTGCTACAGCATTTACATGCTTATCACTGACGGCTCAGGACAAGTGCATTAAATGCTATGTCTAGGTGTCCCTTAGCTTCTTGGGGATGGAAAAAGGGGCCGTCCCATCAGCACCGCTTATACCCACCCGCCGTTGGTGCCTTGACACGCATCCAGGAGGATAAAACCCATCTGATAGGTTTGGTCGCTGCACTGGAGTGGTGGCATCTTGGCGGGGTCATCTTGCCGGGACCAAGCTTGCCGGGGCTCACCAGCAAGAATCTTGCCGGTGCTCACCAGCAAGAATCTTGCCGGGGCTCACCAGCAAAAATCTTGCCGGGGCTCACCAGCAAAAATCTTGCCGGGCCTCACCAGCAAGAATCTTGCCGGGGCTCACCAGCAAAAATCTTGTCGGGCCTCACCAGCAAGAATCTTGCCGGGGCTCACCAGCAAGAATCATGCTGGGGCTTCGTCCTTTGGTCTTCTGCCTTCCAATTATTGACTCGAATGGTTTTTGGATAGTCTTGTGCTTGTTCCCAGGAAGGCTCGCTCCCCTGCCATGCCCTTCCCGCCTAGGGGCTGCCACTCGCCGGTGCGTGTCCAGGGGTAATGAACACCCCCTGTTCACTACACCGACAAAGAGTGTCGAACCCAATGAGGAGCTAAAGGTAGAACAAATATCCCCTCAAGTTCTATCGACCACCGATACAACTCTACGCACACTTTATGTTTGCTTTACTAGAACAAGTATAAAACTATTTGGTAGGTGAAAGGATAAGTTTGCAAGAATAAAACTAGAAGTACTTTGCAAGACTAAAACTACGAATAAAATGCAAGACAATAAAAGTAGATAGCTTTTTGTCAACAAGAAAATCATTTGTCCCTAGGTGATCGATAACTAAACCTGTGATCATTGTTGCAATTTTATATGAGGGAGAGGCATGAGCTAACATAATTTCTCTACTTGGATCATATGCACTTATGATTGGAACTCTAGCAAGCATCCGCAACTGCTAAAGATCATTAAGGTCATTAAGCCCAACACTACAAAAAAAATACACTTCCGTGATGATACATGTTTGTCACAGTAGGTCACGTTTTCTGTCATGCATGTACATCCATGACGATTTTATGACAGAATCAAGATAGTCATACCTGTGCTGTCGTAGAAGTGTTCCATGACATTACCAAAATTATCATCACGGAAGTGTCCACTTCCATGACGATAAATCGCGCGTCATAGAAGTGCTTTCGTCAAGGGTAACCGACATGTGGAATCCACCATAACGGGTCGCCGTTAAGCTATCGGGTTCCGGTTTGGATCCGATAACCCGTTAATAGCTCGGACCAATGGGGATTTTCCACAGTGTAAAATTCTCACTGGCCAGAGAAACCACATGTCGGCTCACCGTTGGGACAGATGTCATCCACTCATTGGATCGAAGGCGCCTATGATACATCGACACATGGCACGTCCCAACAGAGGCCCATTTGGGTGAAAAGGCCGGCCCGTTTGACTTGGTCAAAAGGTAGCGGGCCGGCCCACGAAAAGCCTGTTAACGGCCTGTTCACATACAGCCCATTTACAGCCCGTACCCACTAACTCACGGCCCGTTACGGCCTACCCGAATTAGTCCCAGTAGCATCATCTGGGCTGTCCAATATGATTCCAGCCCATTGTAACTTCTGGCCCATTTATGGCCCATGACGTCTTTTGGCCCATAGGAGGCCCTTTGTAACTCTGGGCCCATTAAAGACCCGAGATGAAACTGCCCATAATGAACAGTGTATCGCTTTATACCCATTAACGGCCCATTATTCCGTCGGCCGTTTCGAGCCCGTGTTAACTTTCGGCCTTCTAAGGGCCCATTTATTCTTGGGCTCATTTCCAGAATTCGGTTACTTACGGTCCGTTACTGGCCTGTTCCGCTTGTGGGCCAAATTCAGCCCGTGGTTATAGTCGGCCCGTTTGTGGCCGTTAACCCGTTGGGCTGTTTTCATAGCTCATCAAATACGGCCTATTAACGGCCTGTTATGGTCGGGCCATAAAACAGACGATTTCCACTCTAGCCCGTTTACTGCCCATTTTGCGGACCGTTATTGGTCCACGAATGGTACGGCCCATGTTTGGCGAAACGATTAGATGGCTCGTAGAAGGCTCATAGATTAGACGGCCCGTAGAAGGCCCATGGATCCTACGGCCCGTAGAAGGCCCATGGATCTTACGGCCCGTAGAAGGCCCATGGATCCTACGGCCCGTAGGAGGGCCATGGTCACTAGAGCAGGTAGCAGGACCATGGTTACAATAGTCCGTGTGTTGCCATGGTTATTGTGGCCTAGTTATAAAAATAGGTTATTGTGGCCACTAGAAAAACGCGGAAAAAGAACTGCAGTGACTACAAGAAAACAACTAAACAAGACAATAAGGAAATATATAAGCAAGCAACTAACGCTAGGCTATTACGGCTATTACACATATTACATCCACTGGGCATCAAAGTTCGCCACCAGTGAAAATATAGGGAACAAAGCAGCGTATTACATACACTGGCCATCTAAATTGGCCACTAGTGCAAATAAACACGACAGCAAAACAAGTCCATAACTGAAACAACTTTAGAAGAGCTCAAGAAATGTTATCCTGGGTATCCACCATGCTGGTAATAAGCTTAGCAAGCTTATTAGCTTTCTCCTGTTTAGCGCTAAAATCCTCCAATGCTTGCTATTGCACCAGAAAGTATGCATCTGAATGCTCCAGGGACTTCCGCAGTCCTTCGGCTTCTTGTCGCAGCACAACTGATCGATGTCTTTCAGCTTGTAGTTGAGACTCAAGAAACCGAACTGATTTAGACAGTGAGTTTGAATAGCTTGTGCCAGTGGTAGTGGCCACTAACTCGAGCACTACACCAAGACAGGACTTCGGGGTTGTCTCATTGTCTTCAAGATAGTTTTCCTTAGCTGTTTTATCAGCTTTGTTGGAGACCAACAAGGATGTCTCACTATCCTGAACCTTTTTTGCATTACTTACTTTACCATTGCTTTATAAGGCACTCTTCCCCAATATTCTGTCAGCATTCTAAAAGAAGAAACAAGCAGACATATAACATGTTTAGCATGTACTAGTATATGAAACTCATTTCGGTGAACCAGCTCATTAGTAAGGTGGACAGTATTAAACTACCAGGTCTTCTATTGCCAAGTAGTACATAATAAAAGCATCAAACAAACATATATCTATGTCCTATGGTCACTGCAAAATCAAAATAGAGACACGGTTCAAATCATATCAGTCCAAGACAAAGCAGCACTGAAAGAATACAAAGCATGGGAAACTACACGGCACAACAAGATTTCAGATGGGTACCACGGGTCTACATGTACAACAACACTATTGGCTCTGTTGTGATGCTAGTAATGTGCATGATATGAGAAGTCAACTGTATACACAATTGAAATTGAAATCAACAGAGCTATTTATAAGAGCAAACCTGTTAAAGAAACATGCGTAAACATACCTGTTGTGCCATTGGAGTTTTGATTGGATACTTCAATTTAAAAATAAGTTTGTATGAATAAATACAGTGATACAAGAGCAAAGCAGTATGCACGATAGCAATGGAATCTTAAATGCGAACAGTTGTTCTTCAGGTTTAAGCACTTGTTCTACATGAATAGAGTACAGTAAGACACAGGCATATAGTACTTAAAAATAAAAAATAAGCTCATAGACCTTACCACAATCTTCGTTCGGGACCAGTACAGAACAAGGCGTTCCCAGTCATCGTCCAGTAAATGTGTCTTAGGAGAACGTAAGGGAATTTGATGAGTTTCTTTGCCAGTGAAGTACGTTTTCTTCAGGTAAGTCCGATACTGTCACCAAGCATTCTTGAAGATAGCAGAGGTATTCGCACAGGTTACCTCATCCTGAGTTTCCAAATTGGTCCTTCTCTATAGAGAAAAATGGGAAAATTTGTTGTATTATAACCATCATGGAGGTAGAATGTATGGGACAAAGCAAAGTAATTGCCATGAATAACATTACTTACACATAACTCCTGGACAAACACCTGCAACTGGCATTTTCCTTCATCTTCAGTATAATATTTCGATGATGGGAAGATACGCACATAGGATTTAACAATATCAAATGCGATAGATGCTAAACTACGAATGGTTGGTTGTGCTTCCTCCACAGGAATAGGTGTACTAACTGATGGAGTTGGGATTCGCCGTGGTAGTATTGGCGCTTTGGGCACTGGAGCTACCTTACTAACTGCTCTTGTTTGGGAGCTCTATGGTGGAGAAGGTGCTGTGTCAATAGGAACTGGGTTACTATCTGCTGGGGTTGGGGTTAGATTGGGTGAAGCTGGTTCTCTGTCCATCGCAATAGGGGTACAATCTGCGAGAGTCTGGGTTATGTGTGGTAGGGCTGGTTCTCGTGCATGTACAACAGGGGTGCTATCTCCACCAAGAGGTAGCACTGTTTTATTTGAAGACCGTGTTTTTAAATTGCTAGATACTGCCATCACCAGCTCCAATTCAAATGGCTGATAAACAGGAAACATAGTTGAATGTACAGACATTGTATGAGAGACAGATGCAATAGATAGTGTGGAAAAAAGAGGGCATGAAATAGTTGACATGTATATTGTTTAACTAAAAAGGATAGCACGACATAATTTCACATATATGATGTCTATCTAAACTGGATAGCATAGCATGACATAATTCAAAGATATGATGACTAACTAAACAGGATGGCATGAGATAATTATATGATGTCTTTAGTAAACAGGTTCGCATGACATAATTCACATACATGTTATCTAAGTAAGCAGGATCGTATGATATAATTCACATATGTGATTTATATGCTAAGCAGAGGGCATTAGCATATATGATGTCTGAACTAAGAACATGGTGTTGAATATTGTGTATATGATGTCTAAACTATGCAATGCAAGACACCATATGCATGATATGAGCAGTATAACCATGCCAAGTTAGAGCATACACCTCGGTGGGGGAATAGGACTGGTCATCTATCTCTGAATCCATCTCTGAGGAGCTATCGGGACGTAGCAAGAGATCTGCTTCGGCAGGTAGCACTGTCTGCTCTGAAGACCTTGCTTTCACTCCAGATTTTTCCATTACCTACTCAAATGGCTTATTCACAGGAAGAGTAGTTTAATGTATAAACATTGTCAACAAATGGAAATGTAATGAAGAAAAGGATGGGCAAGATATCATTCAAATATATGATGCCTGGTTAAACAGGATGGCATTGCATATTTCACATATATTATGGCTGGCTAAAAGAAATGAGACTGCATAATTCCCATATATGATATAGAAACTAAACAGGTGGCATTACAGAACATGTCTAAACTAAGCAGATGACATATATGATGTCGAAAGTAGGCACTGCAAGGCAACATATGCATGATATGACCAACATCATCATGCCAAGTTAGAGCAAACACCTTGGGGGGTAAATAGGAGTGGTCAGATGCGTCTCAATCCGCCTCAGAATAGATATCTTCCTCTGGATTACAATCTGGAGAGGGGGGGGGGGTTGGCCATTGAACCCACCATGGAGCAATGTCTGCATGACAATGTACGCCGCGCAAAACTCTTCTCTTTTTCTCTACATGTTCAGCATGATTGTGTACAATATCTGACATGCATACAAAAAAATAGTGAGATTATGTAAGGTGAGCATGCAGAAATCTAGAGTGATGGTAACAACCAGTGGATGGATCCAAAAATAATGATAGCAGGCTGATGATAGCTTTAATTTAATAAAAAGACAGATGATGATTGCTTTACTATTTGTTTCCCACCCAAGATGAACAACATAGGCATACCCTAGGTGAACCAGATAATAGACAGAGATACTATTCATTGCTGCCTCGATATGTGCCTCACAAGTAAATTTAAAACTCATGTTTGAACATTAATTTGGACCTAACTTGGAGTCTAAGAGGTGAACAGGACGATAAAGTAGCAGGTAATATTAAGCAATGCATAACATAAGCAGAAACAAAAGAGTGCAACCTCTCTTGTGGACCCGTGTACTCCTCAGGTTCATCTGCTGAGTCGATGATGGTGATGCAGTTGCGGTGGGTGCCGGCAGCAGGGAAGGAGATCCGAGGCGGCGAAAGACGGTCAGGAGTCATGATGTCTGGTTTGGTGGATGCTTCTGTCGATGGAGCAGCTCAGGTGAGGTGGACGACGTCGCGGCAGGAGCAGGACAAACCACACAAAGTTTTCTTCGACACCTACTTGTAACTGAAGTAATTCTGTAAGGGCTCCTTTGGCTTGTAGGATTCTAAAACGCAGGGATAGGAAAAACACCGGAATAGGATAGGAATGCACGTGGGAAACAGAGCATTTGTAAACACAGGATTTCTGTCAACTTGGGTGTTTGGTTCACAGGAATTGGAAGAGCATAGGAATGCAAAGAAACATGGACAAATTAAAGTGAAACCATATGAAAGCGTGTACAGTTAGAATGTTATTCTGCCACTAATGCACTTGGTCTTGTTTTCATGCATAGGATTTTGAAAAGTAGGTCCAGGTGGATGTTTTGCTCCATTCCTTTCAACAAAATGCATGAATAATTGAATAGTAGAGTGCCATAGGAAAATTTCCTATTGCTATGTTTTTCCTTAAGTTTTTCCTTTGAACCAAAATAGCCCTAATGGATCGACATGAATGTAGAGTAATAAGTGATGCGACAAGTGTACAACCTCTTTGCCGTAGCCGTGTCAACCTCATCATCATTGGGTTGGTCGCTGAAGAAGTTGAGGCAGAGGTGGCTATCGGAGGTGTGGAGGAAGATCTCAGGAATCTGTAGATGGCGTCCAGGGCACTGCTCTGTTGTGATGGATGGTTCCGTCGTTGGAGCAGCTCCAGTGAGCCGTAAGACGTTGAGGCTGAAGCAGTACAAGACAGACATCGTTAATCTCAAGTGGGATTCTAATAGCATCTCCAATAGATGATGTAAAATACATTACCAAAAAGTGATAGATGTAAAATTTACATCACCAAAAAACACCTGACTACAACAGATGAGGTAAAAACTGTTGACTCTGAACTTAACTGTCGAAACTAAAATTTACTGTGGAATCTGAATGTTACTGTCGAAACTGAACGCACTGGTAGCAGAGAGGCACTTCACATGTAGTTTAGGCTGCTCGAGCACTAGTAGTAGAGAAACAGTGATCTAAATCAGCATGCGAACAACGGGGAACACAGTAGCAGATAGCAGCCGGCGCAGCAGCGCCCGGAGGAGCAACGCGAACAAGAGCCAGAGCAGCAACTCGTGTAGCTGCAGCAGCCCGTGTACCAGCATCAGCAGCGCGAGCGAGAGCAAGAGCAGAGCAGCACGAGCGAGGCGGAGAGCAGAGCAGCAGCACGAGCGAGCGAGAGCCGGAGCAGCAGCAGCAGCGTGAGCGAACGAGAGCTGGAGCAGCAGTAGCAGATCCAGCTATTATGGACGCCGCCGCTGAAGGGGCCTCGCGCTGGGGGAGAGCCGCCATGGAGATGTCGCCCGCGACACTGGATTCGAGGTAGCCACACCATGGGGGTGCGGGATGGAGCACCGTCGGCGCTGGGCGGTCGAGTTAAGGAGAAGGTACGACGCGATGAGTGAAAAACCTCTTTGGTGGCACCGAGTAGGCCTCGACTTCGTCCGAGGAGTCGGTGAGGATGCTGCAGTTCCAATGGAGCAAGTTAAGGCGGCGCTGTGGGGATGGAGTAGCCGCGATAGATGAGGCGATCGTTGGAGCAGCTCCTTGGAGGTGGAGGACGGGGCGGCTGAACCGGTGGGACGACGAGATCGATGACGGATCCTCATCCGGGGAGGTGGATGAGGTACTTCGAGTTGTTGCGGTGGAAGACGTCGTCAGGGAAGAGGCTCCGGTTGGGCAGCAGTGAGGTGGTGGATGGAGGAGTGTGGGGTTTCGCGGCTGGAGCTGAGAGGTTATGGCAGCCTGGGATTTCGAATGGCGAAAAGGAGGCGATGGGAGGGGGAACCATGACTTAGGGATGCACTTGTCCAAAATGTAGGGTGTGTTACAAAAGTACCCCCACCGATTTGAACTAGCGGCCCTTTCGGCTCAGGGTTAGAAGGGGGATTTCGTGTGTCGGGATTTGGAAGCTGGAGGGAGTTTTCGCGCGCGTTGTAATTTTGGGATAGCAAGGCGCGGGTTGTGAAGGCGCGAGTTTTGGGAGCACGATATCTGAATTTTTGGGATATAACAAGGCGCGGGTTGATTTTTAGGGACAAGCCTAACGTGTAATATTATATGTACCAAATCAATTCGCACTTCCCTCAAAGAAAAAAATGAAAAAAATAAAACTATTCGCACCACACAAAGAGAGAGTCTTGTCCCATTTTACTGTACAAATGCTATTCAAAGCTATGAATCCATGTTATGTCCAATTATTTTTTTTACTGGCTGTATAATGCATGTAACCTACTCATACCAACATTTTAGTGCATTCCAAATGTCTATACTACCGCTGCAATTCGAACTACATTTGAATTCGTTTCTCTATTTGAATAAGAATCTACAATCATGATTGTTGCCAACTTAAACAATCATTCGTGTATTATCTTAACAACACACCACATGATTACTATAGAGATATATATGAACTATGTGTACTATATGAACTCGAATTCAAATTTTTGAATACACTTGATGTTGATTCCAAATAATAGTACATTTGATGTACTAACTAGATATTCATAATCTAAACCATGTTCCATACGTACACCGTGTTTATCACACAAAGTATAGTGCCCCGCCCCTACATTATGAAAAGTATTTAGCCCTGAGCTGCAAAAGCCACACATTATCCCAAATTATAATCAATGTTCTATATATTATGTGTAGTATAACATGTTCATAAACACACCATGCACATCACCATTATATATATTCATTCATGCGTGCGTCGGTTTAAAGCACTATGATATCTTCTTCAAATATCTGAATCCACTTTTTTATAATGAATTATGATCTCTGTTCATCTTTTACACCTTCACGATCCTCTTTTGTTTGTAGCTAGCACTAACTTTCTATCATGCATGCACATGCCCACCCCCTCTCACCCTCCCTCAGCGTCCCCTCCATCGCGCACATTCGTTATTTCTCTTTAGGTCGTTCACCCATGGTGTGTGTAGACCCCCGGGCTCCATCTTTCCGGCACACACCGGTCGATATACCTCTCTAGCCAAGTGTGTCTACCACAAACACACACTTCCCCTCTTCTCTTCTCACCGTCCATGCCCCCCTATGTCCAATACGGTTCCACACAGGTGCACACTCCCGCACCTCTTTTCATCGATCTCATACTCGCACACTCCACCCCTCCTCAACATAGTAGGCCTCTCACACCAGCTCCTAGCCGCACCCCTCTCCCCCTGTCTGTCTCTCCAGACCTTATTTGCTTCTAACACATGCAGGCATGTATACGTACCAATCTCCCTACATATAGCTAGGTCGACTATAATTCTTTTTCCCCACGCACCGATCGACTTACCTCACTAGTTATGTCTCTCCCTTTCTCGGACACACGACGATTGATCTTCCTATGTAGTTATGTCTGCTTACCACAACCATATCATCCCCCCTCATCATCGTTGCGTACCTCCCGACCCGTCTCTCACACGCACGTGCATAGACAGGCAGACATCCCCTCTCTTATTGATATTGCACTCGTACCCTCCGTTTGTCTAGCAGGCCTCTCCCACCATTTGTGAGAAGCAACTCCACCACCAACCCTCCGACACTCTACCTTTGTCTTTCTCCCAACCTTATTCCTCTGCTACACATATCATGGATGCCGATCGATCTCCCTCAATACATAGCTAGGTCTCTCTCCTTCTCCACACATATACTAGTCGATCTACCTCTCTATAGTTAGGTCTCTGCCCCCCCCCCCCCCACCCCCCCCCCACACACCGATAGTCGAATGTCGTAGGTAGGTATCCATGCCATAGAGAAAAAACTGCACCTCTGCCCTCTCACATTCCAGTAGGCCAGCCGCCCTGTATCTTTGACGTGGGCAAACACAAATTCGATGGCACTCTTTATCAATCGCGCACCCACACACTTCATCCCTGTCTTCGATTCTATCGATATCTCACGCCGATGATCCCTCCACTCTCTTCTCGTGGATCGCTTCCTCTATATATGATATATCCATGACTCTGTTTCACACACATTGCATATGTTACGTTTTTTTGTTTGAGATATCATCGACACATGGCCTCTGTTTCGCACAAACTATCTCTCTCACACCCACCGACATACGTACCTGCACCTAAAGAAGAGGTGCATGCACGACGCACGTACTCACGTCTCGTTCCTGGCCACACCCGCGCGGGTACACGGTGGAGTTCATTTCTGTACGAAAAGGCAGCCCACGTGATAATTTGACGCGTGTAGCGGTTGTTTACTCGAAGGAGGGTCGTGTACCACGCATAGAGGGAACAAAGTTCGACTTGACGCGTTAGTATTAAATAAAGTTATATTCCTCAATGGCACGCACAGAATATAAAATGATTGTCGTCGGGAAAAAAGAAAAATCCGCTCCACTATATACGTTGGAGCCTCCCTGCCGGGGTTTGTCTCTCGTCACACTATCTCACACAAGGCGGCGGTGGCCTCTCTCTCACACCGTTGGTCACTGATCCGGCCGCATCACGTCCGCCAGCGGAAAGGGAGGATGTGCATCATTTCTCCGTTCGACAGTGTTGAGGCAGCATGTCCCGATCTGCGGTACCCGCCGTTCTCTCTGACCAAGCTCCGGTGCGGTTGGGCCTTCGCCACTTGCTCGCTGCCATAGTATGGGCAGATCCCGGCCGCCGGCGCCCTCCTAGTTACATCCCGACGACCCTTAGGTATAGCTTCCTCCGGCCTTGCTCCACTGCCCATCTTCCCACGTTGCTGCATGTGGAAAATCCTGCATGTGGATCTTCTTTAGTTGTTTGCTTAGAACGTATCTCGGCCAGCGTACTTTCCATCTTGCAATATCGTCCTCAAACCATTTTTGATAAACCACCATGCTGCTATCTTTCCCTTATTACATGGAATATGCTTCTTTTTTGTCGGCGTATGTGTCTTCAACTTGTGTTATTGGGTAGTAATTGTTTCCTTTCTAACTCCTTTTGCAAACAGGGCTATCCATTTCGCCTCGTTGCTATTGCGACCTTTTGGTGAACTGCACAAATCACTTTTTTCTTAAGAGTGTTTTGTGCAGTTGCGCCAAAATGTCACACGGGCAACGTTTTTACATTTCTGTGGGACTACAGAAAGGGAGATTGGTTTTGCTATCCTCCTCATCAAACTCCGTGCCTAATCTTCTCCAACAAGTAGTTAGTCCTAAAGAGAGATCGCAGAGGTGATCGGCTTCTATTTGTGTGTGTTATGTTTCATCATCTAGTCCCACTATTATTGTAATCACACTGACTGAATATCTTTGCAAACAGGGATGATCAGCTTGATTTTAGTGGAGTTGCACAAAATGATCGGATTGTGATGTCCTCCATACACCTCTTTTTTGGCTACAGAGCTAGGTGAAACTAGCTGCCAACCAATGAACACTGTGCCCAGGAAATGGAGCCATGCCTACAAACAACATCGATCAATTATATTTTTTTCTTTATTTGTACACCTTCTCACAACTTTGTCTTTAGTTGTGATGTGAATATTGGCACTGATCTGCGAATCATTGAGATGCATTAGCAGCCATGGTAGTTTCATATGTATTTGATGGAATGTTGTAACGAGACAATCTTGAGGCAAGAGGACACATGAATCCTAAGTTGAAACTTTTTTTTCTACGGGAACCAAAGTTGAAACCATCATAGCATCATAGTACAATTTCATTATGCTGGAAAATTATGCGTACATATAAACAACTCCTGAAGGATTGATAGCAATGCCAGAAACAATTCAACTTCGTTTCGCCGACATGTGGGATATCCTTCATCCGGCTCCACCTGCCATGCAGCAATATTGAGTGCACAACTACAGGGAAGATTCACCCCGGTCGTTGCACTGCAGTAATAATGACTAGTGAGCAGTCAAATCACAGAGCCCCACCTTCGCCACAGTAAGTTGCTCGGACGAAGCAACCATCATTTCTCTCTTCGTTGAATCCACTGGTACTCCAATATTCCCAGAGTAATAAGTTGCTCGGGCGAAGCAACCATCACTTCACCTTTCCCACAGTAAGTACTACCTCCTTTTTTTATTCTAGAAATAACCACACGTGAATATTGGACGGTAGCAGCACAACAACTGAATCAAAAATCGAAACCAACCAATGAACTACTACCAATTGTGAGCGTTTGCTACTATCATGTACTCCGTCTGTCCATGTATATAGGGCTTAATGCGTTTTTCGAGACTAACTTTGGCCCTGTTTGGATCCATGGGTTAGAGTTAGTTTGAGCTAGTTGGGGCTCAAATAGCCCAAAAGTATCCAAACATAAGGGTTAAATTGGAGCAAGTTGCACCAAACCCACCCAAAAAAAACTATCCCACCCAAGAGGTGCTAATTGGAGATAGTTCTCATTGGGCCCACTGAAAAATCACTTTTCTCGCTCTATCCCGCCAGCCAAGTGGTGCTAATTGGAGCTAGTTCTCGTGGAGCCCACTGAAAAATCACTTTTCTCTCTCCATCAAGTGCATTTATTGTCAATCTAACCCTGTCATCCAAACACCTCTTTTGCTAGAGTTAGTTCAGGGTTAGCCATGAGTTAGTCTAACCTCTAGCTAAGTTAGAGTATCCAAACAGGAGCAGTATAGGACATGCAAGTTGCTCAAAGCATACCGTCAAATTCGTACATGAAAGGATCTTTTTTTTTTGAAACGGAACGTGAAAGGATCTTCGAATGATATAATTTTCAAATTATATAAAATCTTATCAATAGTCAAAGGCAACCTCGAAGAATACATTAGGCCCTATATAAAATCTTATCAATAGTCAAAACCAAGTGTTACTACTACACCAAACAAGTTCAAAATGAGAAACTGGAACCACTCACGGCACGGCACGCCTGTTTCATTTGGTCCGTCAGTCAAAGCGCTTCCTCTTCTTGGCATAACAATATAGTAAAGTAATTTTTTTAGAATGCTCTTGGCATGTCGCTAACATGTGATGAGTTAACCGACCTTAATAGACGGCAAAATTACCAGCCCGCCGCACTTTGAGAGAGACGAGGAGCGAGAAGCGATACGGGCTGGTGGATTACTAGAGCTAGGTGTCGCACGGAGGCCAAGAAATATGGTGATAGCGTGGGTTGGCCATGTATGATGTAACTACACTGGGCTGCCGTGTTTCGGACTCTTTCGGTCTACTGTGGAGAAGATTGGGTAGATTTTATATCGCCGAATAAAAATATTAAAGAGTCCAGACGCTCCACCGTGAGGTTTCTTGCTCCTTCTTGGTCATCAGAAAGCATTTTCTAAGTTTTGCCGACACGTGGGACTCCAGCATCCAGGTCCACGTGTCATGCAAGAAAATGGAGTTAAGTATAGTAGGATAGACTCACCAACAGTCACAAATGTAGGTGGAGTACTGAAGGAAATATGCCCTAGAGGTAATAATAAAGTTATTATTTATTTCCTTATTACATGATAAATGTTTATTATTCATGCTAGAATTGTATTAACCGGAAACATGATACATGTGTGAATACATAGACAAACAGAGTGTCACTAGTAAGCCTGTACTAGACTAGCTCGTTAATCAGAGATGGTTATGTTTCCTAACCATAAGACATGAGTTGTCATTTGATTAACGGGATCACATCATTAGGAGAATGATGTGATTGACTTGACCCATTCCGTTAGCTTAGCACTTGATCGTTTAGTATGTTGCTATTGCTTTCTTCATGACTTATACATGTTCCTATGACTATGAGATTATCCAACTCCCGTTTACCGGAGGAACACTTTGTGTGCTACCAAACGTCACAACGTAACTGGGTGATTATAAAGGTGCTCTACAGGTGTCTCCGAAGGTACTTGTTGAGTTGGCGTATTTTGAGATTAGGATTTGTCACTCCGATTGTCGGAGAGGTATCTCTGGGCCCACTCGGTAATGCACATCACTATAAGCCTTGCAAGCATTGTAACTAATAAGTTAGTTGCGGGATGATGTATTACGGAACGAGTAAAGAGACTTGCCGGTAACGAGATTGAACTAGGTATTGAGATACCGACGATCGAATCTCGGGCAAGTAACATACCGATGACAAAGGGAACAACGTACGTTGTTATGCGGTTTGACCGATAAAGATCTTCGTAGAATATGTGGGAGCCAATATGAGCATCCAGGTTCCGCTATTGGTTATTGACCGGAGACGTGTCTCGGTCATGTCTACATAGTTCTCGAACCCGTAGGGTCCGCACACTTAAAGTTCGGCGACGATTTGTATTATGAGTTTATGTGATTTGTTGACCGAAGTTTGTTCGGAGTCCTGGATGAGATCGGGGACATGACGAGGAGTCTTGAAATGGTCGAGAGGTAAAGATCGATATATTGGAAGGCTATATTCGGACATTGGAAAGGTTCTGAGTGATTCGGGTATTTTTCGGAGTACTAGAGAGTTACGGGAATTTGTATTGGGCCTTATTGGGCCATATGGGAAAGAAGAGAAAGGCCTCAAGGGTGGCTGCGCCCCTTCCCCATGGACTGGTCCGAATTGGACTAGGGAAAGGGGGCGCCCCCTTCCTTCCTTCTCCTTCTCCCTTCCCCTTTTCCTATTCCATGTGGGAGGTGGAATCCTACTAGGACTAGGGAGTCCTAGTAGGACTCCACACTTTGGGCGCACCCTATGAGGACCGGCCTCCTCCTCCCTCCATCCTTTATATACGTGGCCAAGGGGCACCCCATAGAGACACAACAATTGATCATTGATCTCTTAGCCGTGTGCGGTGCCCCCCTCCACCATAATCCATCTCGATCATATCGTAGCGGTGCTTAGGCGAAGCCCTGCGTCGGTAGCATCATCATCACCGTCACCACGCCGTCGTGTTGACGAAACTCTCCTGTGAAGCTTTGCTAGATCGGAGCTCGCGGGACGTCATCGAGTTGAACGTGTGCTGAACTCGGAGGTGCCATGCGTTCAGTACTTGGATCGGTCGGATCGTGAAGACGTACGACTACATCAACCGCGTTGTGCTAACGCTTCCGCTTTCGGTCTACGAGGGTACATGGACACACTCTCCCTTCTCGTTGCTATGCATCACCATGATCCTGTGTGTGCGTAGGAAATTTTTGAAATTACTACGTTCCCCAACAGTGTTATCAGAGCCTGGTTTTATGCGTAGATGTTATATGCACGAGTAGAACACAAGTGAGTTGTGGGCGATACAAGTCATACTGCTTACCAGCATGTCACACTTTGGTTCGGCGGTATTGTTGGATGAAGCGGCCCGGACCGACATTACGCGTACGCTTACGCGAGACTAGTTTTACCACCGTGCTTTGCACACAGGTGACTAGCGGGTATTAGTTTCTCCAACTTTAGTTGAACCGAGTGTGGCTACGCCCGGTCCTTGTGAAGGTTAAAACAGCACTAACTTGACGAACTATCGTTGTGGTTTTGATGCGTAGGTAAGAACGGTTCTTGCTCAGCCCGTAGCAGCCACGTAAAACTTGCAACAACAAAGTAGAGGACGTCTAACTTGTTTTTGCAGGGCATGTTGTGATGTGATATGGTCAAGACATGATGCTATATTTTATTGTATGAGATGATCATGTTTTGTAACTGACTTATCGGCAACTGGCAGGAGCCATATGGTTGTCGCTTTATTGTATGCAATGCAATCGCCCTGTAATTGCTTTACTTTATCACTAAGCGGTAGCGATAGTCGTAGAAGCAATAGTTGGCGAGACGACAACGATGCTACGATGGAGATCAAGGTGTCGCGCCAGTAACGATGGTGATCATGACGGTGCTTCGGAGATGGAGATCACAAGCACAAGATGATGATGGCCATAGCATATCACTTATATTGATTGCATGTGATGTTTATCCTTTATGCATCTTATTTTGCTTTGTTTGACGGTAGCATTATAAGATGATCTCTCACTAAATTTCAAGGTAAAAGTGTTCTCCCTGAGTATGCACCGTTGCCAAAGTTCGTCGTGCCGAGACACCACGTGATGATCGGGTGTGATAAGCTCAACGTTCATCTACAATGGGTGCAAGCCAGTTTTGCACACGCAAAATACTCGGGTTAAACTTGACGAGCCTAGCATATGCAGATATGGCCTCGGAACACTGAGACTGAAAGGTCGAGCATGAATCATATAGTAGATATGATCAACATAGTGATGTTCACCATTGAAAACTACTCCTTTTCACGTGATGATCGGTTATGGTTTAGTTGATTTGGATCACGTGATCACTTAGATGATTAAGAGAGATGTCTATCTAAGTGGGAGTTCTTGAGTAATATGATTAATTGAACTTTAATTTATCATGAACTTAGTCCTGGTAGTATTTGCAAATTATGTTGTAGATCAATACCTCGCGTATAGCTCCCCTGTTTTATTTTTGATATATTCTTAGAGAAAACTAAGTTGAAAGATGATAGTAGCAATGATGCAGACTGGTTCCGTGATCTGAGCTTTATCCTCATTGCTGCACAGAAGAATTATGTCCTTGATGCACCACTAAATGACAGACCTATTGCAGGAGCAGATGCAGACGTTATGAACGTTTGGCAAGCTCGATATGATGAATACTTGATAGTTTAGTGCACCATGCCTTACGGCTTATAATCGGGACTTCAAAAATGTTTTGAACGCCACGGAGCATATGAGATGTTCCAAGAGATGAAATCGGTATTTCAGACTCATGCCCATGTCGAGAGGTATGAGACCTCTGACAAGTACTTTGCCTACAAGATGGAGGAGAATAGCTCAACCAGTGAGCATGTGCTCAGAATGTCTGAGTACTATAGTTGCTTGAATCAAGTGGGAGTTGATCTTCCGAATAAGATAGTAATTGACAGAATTCTCTAGTCACTATCACCAAGTTACTGGAACTTCGTGATGAACTATAATATGCAAGGGATGACAAAAACAATTCCCGAGCTCTTCGTGATGCTGAAATCAACGAAGGTAGAAATCAAGAAAGAGCATCAAGTGTTGATGGTTAACAAGACCACTAGTTTCAAGAAAAGGGCAAAGGAAAGAAGGGGAACTTCAAGAAGAATAGCAAGAAGGTTGCTACTCCTGAGAACAAGTCCAAGTCTGGACCTAAGCCTAAAACTGAGTGCTTCTACTGCAAAGGGACTGGTCACTGGAAGCGGAACTGCCCCAAATATTTGGCGGATAAGAAGGATGGCAAACTGAACAAAAGTATATTTGATATACATGTTATTGATGTGTATTTTACTAGTGTTCATAGTAGCCCCTAGGTATTTGATACTGGTTCAGTTGCTAACATTAGTAACTCGAAACAGGAGTTGCAAAATGAACAGAAACTAGTTAATGACGAGGTGATGATGGGTGTTGGAAGTGATTCCAAGGTTGATAAGATCACTATTGCACACTCCCTCTATTTTCGGGATTAGTGTTGACCTAAATAAATGTTATTTGGTGTTTGCGTTGAGCATGAATATGATTGGATCATGTTTATTGCAAAATAAAAGTTATTTGGTGTTTGTGTTGAGCATGAATATGATTGGATCATGTTTATTGCAATACGGTTATTCATTTAAGTCAGAGAATAATTGTTGTTCTGTTTACATGAATAAAAACCTTCTATGGTCATACACCCAATGTAAATGGTTTATTGAATCTCGATCGTAGAGATACACATGTTCAAAATATTGAAGCCAAAAGATGCAAAGTTAATAATGATAGTGCAACTTATTTTTGGCACTGCCGTTTAGGTCATATTGGTGTAAAGCGCATGAAGAAACTCCATGCTGATGGGCTTTTGGAATCACTTGATTATGAATCACTTGATACTTGCGAACCATGCCTCATGGGCAAGATGACTAAGACTCCATTCTCCAGAACAATGGAGCGAGCTAATGACTTATTGGAAATAATACATATCGATGTATGCGGTCCGATGAGTGTTGAGGCTCACGGCGGGTATCATTATTTTCTGACCTTCACAGATGATTTGAGCAGATATGGGTATATCTACTTGATGAAACATAAGTCTGAAACATTTGAAAAGTTCAAAAGAATTTCATTGTGAAGTAGAAAATCATCATAACAAGAAAATAAAGTTTCTATGATGTGATCGCGGAGGCAAATATTAGAGTTACGAGTTTGGTCTTCATTTAAAACAATGTGGAATAGTTTCGCAACTCACGCCACCTGAAACACCACAGCGTAATGGTGTGTCCAAACATCGTAACCGTACTTTATTAGATATGGTGCGATCTATGATGTCTCTTACCGATTTACCACTATCGTTTTGGGGTTATGCATTAGAGACAGCTGCATTCACGTTTAATAGGGCACCATCTAAATCCGTTGAGACGACACCGTATGAACTGTGGTTTGGCAAGAAACCTAAGCTGTTGTTTCTTAAAGTTTGGGGTTGCGATGCTTATGTGAAAAAGCTTCAGCCTGATAAGCTCGAACCCAAATCGGAGAAGTGCGTCTTCATAGGATACCCAAAAGAAACTGTTGGGTACACCTTCTATCACAGATCCGAAGGCAAGATATTTGTTGCTAAGAATGGATCCTTTCTAGAGAAGGAGTTTCTCTCGAAAGAAGTGAGTGGGAGGAAAGTAGAACTTGATGAGGTAGTGGTACCTTCTCTTGAATTGGAAAGTAGTTCATCACAGAAATCAGTTCCAGTGATGCCTACACCAATTAGTGAGGAAGCTAATGATGATGATCATGAAGCTTCAGATCAAGTTACTACAGAACCTCGTAGGTCAACCAGAGTATGTTCCGCACCAGAGTGGTACGGTAATCCTATTCTGGAAGTCATGTTACTAGACCATGACGAACCTACGAACTATGAGGAAGCGATGATGAGCCCAGATTCCGATAAATGGCTTGAGGCCATGAAATCTGAGATAGGATCCATGTATGAGAACAAAGTATGGACTTTGACTGACTTGCCCGATGATCGGCGAGCCATTGAGAAAAAATGGATCGTCAAGAGGAAGATAGACGTTGATAGTAGTGTTACTATCTACAAAGCTCGAATTGTCGCAAAAGTTTTTCGACAAGTTCAAGGTGTTGACTACGATGAGATTTTCTCACTCGTATCGATGCTTAAAGTCTGTCCGAATCATGTTAGCAATTGCCGCATTTTATGAAATCTGGCAAATGGATGTCAAAACTACATTCCTTAATGGAATTTTTAAAGAAGAAGTTGTATATGATGCAACCAGAAGGTTTTGTCAATCCTAAAGGTGTTAACAAAATGTGCAAGCTCCAGCGATCCATCTATGGACTGGTGCAAGCATCTCGGAGTTGGAATATACGCTTTGATGAAGTGATCAAAGCATATGGTTTTATACAGACTTACGGTGAAGCCTGTATTTACAAGAAAGTGAGTGGGAGCTCTGTAGCATTTCTGATATTATATTGGAAATGATATAGAATTTCTGGATAGCATAAAAGGATACTTGAATAAGAATTTTTCAATAAAAAGGACCTCGGTGAAGCTGCTTAAGTATTGAGCATCAAGATCTATAGGGATAGATCGAGACGCTTAATAGGACTTTCACAAAGCACATACCTTGACAAGATTTTGAAGAAGTTCAAAATGGATCAGTCAAAGAAGGAGTTCTTGCCTGTGTTACAAGGTGTAAAATTGAGTAAGACTCAAAACCCGACCACGGCAGAAGATAGAAAGAGAATGAAAGTCATTCCCTATGCCTCAGTCATAGGTTCTTTAAAGTATGCCATGCTATGTACCAGACCAGTTGTGTGCCTTACTATGAGTTTAGCAAGGAGGTACGATAGTGATCCAGGGATAGATCACAGGATAGCGGTCAAAGTTATCCTTAGTTACCTAAGAGGACTAAGGGAATATTTCTCGGTTATGGAGGTGATAAAAGAGTTCGTCGTAAAAGGTTACGTCGATGCAAGCTTTTACACCGATCCAGATGACTCAAAGTCTCAATCTGGATACATATTGAAAGTGGGAGCAATTATCTAGAGTAGCTCCGTGCAGAGAATTGTAGACATAGAAATTTGCAAAATACATACGGATCTGAATGTGGCAGACCCGTTGACTAAACTTCTCTCACAAGCAAAACTTGATCACACCTTAGTACTCCTTGAGTGTTAATCACATGGCGATGTGAACTAGATTATTGACTCTAGTAAACCTTTTGAGTGTTGGTCACATAAGCGATGTGGACTATGGGTGTTAATCACATGGTGATGTGAACTATTGGTGTTAAATCACATGGCGATGTGAACTAGATTATTGACTCTAGTGCAAGTGGGAGACTGAAGGAAATATGCCCTAGAGGCAATAATAAAGTTATTATTTATTTCCTTATTACATGATAAATGTTTATTATTCACGCTAGAATTGTATTAACCGTAAACATGATACATGTGTGAATACATAGACAAACAGAGTGTCACTAGTAAGCCTCTACTAGACTAGCTCGTTAATCAAAGATGGTTATGTTTCCTAACCATAAGACATGAGTTGTCATTTGATTAACGGGATCACATCATTAGGAGAATGATGTGATTGACTTGACCCATTCCGTTAGCTTAGCACTTGATCGTTTAGTATGTTGCTATTGCTTTCTTCATGACTTATACATGTTCCTATGACTATGAGATTATCCAACTCCCGTTTACCGGAGGAACACTTTGTGTGCTACCAAACGTCACAACGTAACTGGGTGATTATAAAGGTGCTCTACAGGTGTCTCTGAAGGTACTTGTTGAGTTGGCGTATTTTGAGATTAGGATTTGTCACTCCGATTGTCGGAGAGGTATCTCTGGGCCCACTCGGTAATGCACATCACTATAAGCCTTGCAAGCATTGTAACTAATAAGTTAGTTGCGGGATGATGTATTACGGAACGAGTAAAGAGACTTGCCGGTAACGAGATTGAACTAGGTATTGAGATACCGACGATCGAATCTCGGGCAAGTAACATACCGATGACAAAGGGAACAACGTATGTTGTTATGCGGTTTGACCGATAAAGATCTTCATAGAATATGTGGGAGCCAATATGACCATCCAGGTTCCGCTATTGGTTATTGACCGGAGACGTGTCTCGGTCATGTCTACATAGTTCTCGAACCCGTAGGGTCCGCACGCTTAAAGTTCGGTGACGATTTGTATTATGAGTTTATGTGATTTGATGACTGAAGTTTGTTCGGAGTCCCGGATGAGATCGGGGACATGACGAGGAGTCTCGAAATGGTCGAGAGGTAAAGATCGATATATTGGAAGGCTATATTCGGACATCGGAAAGGTTCTGAGTGATTCGGGTATTTTTCGGAGTACCGGAGAGTTACGGGAATTCGTATTGGGCCTTATTGGGCCATACGGGAAAGGAGAGAAAGGCCTCAAGGCTAGCTGCGCCCCTTCCCCATGGACTGGTCCGAATTGGACTAGGGAAAGGGGGCGCCCCCTTCCTTCCTTCTCCTTCTCCCTTCCCCTTTTCCTATTCCATGTGGGAGGTGGAATCCTACTAGGACTAGGGAGTCCTAGTAGGACTCCACACTTTGGGCGCACCCTATGAGGGCCGGCCTCCTCCTCCCTCCATCCTTTATATACGTGGCCAAGGGGCACCCCATAGAGACACAACAATTGATCATTGATCTCTTAGCCGTGTGCGGTACCCCCCTCCACCATAATCCATCTCGATCATATCGTAGTGGTGCTTAGGCGAAGCCCTGCGTCGGTAGCATCATTATCACCGTCACCATGCCGTCCTGTTGATGAAACTCTCTTGTGAAGCTTTGCTGGATCGGAGCTCGTGGGACGTCATCGAGTTGAACGTGTGCTGAATTCGGAGGTGCCGTGCGTTTGGTACTTGGATCGGTCGGATTGTGAAGACGTACGACTACATCAACCGCGTTGTGCTAACGCTTCCGCTTTCGGTCTACGAGGGTACGTGGACACACTCTCCCTTCTCGTTGCTATGCATCACCATGATCCTGTGTGTGCGTAGGAAATTTTTGAAATTACTACGTTCCCCAACAAGTACGTGCACGAATCACCCGAAAAAAAGGAATACGAGCACGAAGAGAAGAGGTGCAGGCACCGACACAGGTACTCTTTGCCTCTTTCCCTAATACTCACATGCGGGTGCACGGTGAGCTCATTTCTGTACGAAGAGGCAGCTCGCCTGATAATTTGGCGAGTGTAGTAGTTGTTCATGGGAACCACGCGTTGACGAATCAAAGTTCGATCATGACGCGGTGGCACATTTTTTATAAATTAAGTTATTCTATTTGATGGCACGTACGCAACATTATTGTCTCAATGGAACGTGAATCGTGCACGCACTGAATGACGAAGCATGGGATGGTAGCCATGGACATGGTCAGCCCTTTTTGGAGACTAATACACTACTTTTGATGTGCCCCGTCAACTCGCAAATGAGGAGAAGCTTTGCTTACTACTAGTACGACCTCTCCCTCGCTCACGCACGCGCGGTGGCTCGCAGGACGAGGAGAAGCTTTTGCTTTATGATAGTGCACTTAATACAGGCAGTGGATGTGCAGCAGTTCATTCAGTGTCAGATTGCCAGAAGTATCTATACTGTAGTACCATCATCATTGTTCGAATTCCGGAAGAGTCGAAGAGCCAAGCGCATGGTCACCTACTCACAGTATAACCGGCTGTGTTAGCATAATTTTTTTAACATAGTACAATCTGAGTGGATTGCTCCAGTGGTCATCACACGTGAGCCAATCGATTCGCACCCTTCCACGCTCCATTTTGTCTTGTGTTCCTTCCTCCGTCCAGCACACTAACAAGTGGGCCCCATGCTCATGTATGCTAACGTGGTAGTCAATTATTTTGCCAGAGTTAGCTATCACACCCTTTCGATGCCACGTCAATGTACCCACTAGAAACAAGTTAGACTTGTTCGGTTCAACCGCCTCCCTAGGTGTTTGGAGAGGAATTGGCCGGCGCGAGGCAGTTCTATAGGTGGGTAGGCGGCAAAAAATATGGGAAAACACACGAACCAGCTAGACGAGGGAGGGAAGCTTCTACATTCGCGGGCGACGTGGCATTGGCCATTGGGCGGCAACACGCGGTCATCCGGGTACGCAATAAAGGATGCGAAGAGGCTTCCTATATCGGCAAGGACCAGCTTCCCTACCGATTGCTCATCCAATAGAACTCCCAAGTTAACTGTGCTGAGGCTGGAGTAGTCATCAGATGGGTGACCGAATGGGAAGTGGACTCGATGTTAAAACTAATGGGATGGGTTACTATAGATGTTTAATTGGCTTAAATGTATATAGTGCTCCGTCCTATTAGTTGAACCTCGAGGTCTTTGTTTTGTAATTTTTGACATTTTTTGTTTTCTGAACACATGTTAATCGAAGGTCTATCGCGTTACTTTTTGATAATTTTTGTTTTTTGAACACATGTTAATTGGCTTGAAAGAAGGACTATTGTGTTACTTCACGACATCTTTCCAAAAAAATTGATATGACTTTAGTCAACCTATAAGGCATGTGTGTCAAATTAACCCCGAGGGACTTGTTCTCAAATTAACCTCTGGGTCTTGCAAGAGTACTTGTTTTTTGAACACATGTTAATCGAAGGTCTATCGCGAGGTCTTTGTTTTGTAATTTTTGTCATTTTTTGTTTTCTGAACACATGTTAATCGAAGGTCTATCGCGTTACTTTTTGATAATTTTTGTTTTTTGAACACATGTTAATTGGCTTGAAAGAAGGTCTATCGTGTTACTTCATGACATCTTTCCAAAAAAAGTGATATGACTTTTGTCAACCTATAAGGCATGTCTGTCAAATTAATGCCGGGGCCGGATTTCGGGGACACAAAATATCCCAGAAATTAACCCCTCGTGTCATCACCAGCCCAGGATTACTGTTACTGGTGGACACGTCCTTGTTACAGAATTACCAAGCTATTACAAGAATTGGATACAAGACAATAAAGGTCTAATAATACAACAGGGATTCCGGTGGTGGATGACGGAAATGACTCGTGGTTCTCCAGCATCGATGGGGCTCCATTTCGACAGGAACAGCTGACCCGGATAATTTCTATCCGCGTGGCTGCTATCCTAGGCTCCGCACGGTCGTCGCTGTGGTACTCCACGTAGAACTTCTGACCTGGCCACGTAAATAGCCAGGGACAAGCCTGTGAGTACGTTGGAATGTACTCGCAAACATCATGAACAAAAGATATACCAAATGCAGCAGTTAATATATGATCATGATGAACTAAACTATATGCATATGCTCATGATGGGCTCATATTTAATGCATGCTGTCAGGAATTAAATCATGGCATGATAATGTATTAGCATGTACAAATAAATGAATATATAAAAATATTAATGATAAACAAGGAAAGTTAAAGGAAAATAAAATAAAAGAAATGCCGGTCGGATGTCAAGTGACACGACGGTAGGTCTTGAAGAGAAATGCCAATCGGGTGTCTACAAGAGTAGTGGCGGGACCGCCTGTAAACTCGAGAGACGCCACGAGAGGTCTTGAAGAGAAATGCTAGTCGGGTGTCAAGGGACGCCACGGTCGGACTTGAAGAGAAATGCCAATCGGGTGTCCACAAGAGTAGTGGCGTGATAAACCGCCTGTTAACTCAAGGGACGCCACAAGAGGTCTTGAAAATAAAATTGAGTGCCCGGGGTAGTCTAGCCAGCCCCTGAGACACTCAGGAAATTAAAATAAGAGAAACGGGTTAGTCCATAGTAATATGCATGACCACAGCAATGTTAATATGCATGACCATATCATTCATGATAACCAAAACTATTCATGATAGCATCACTGGTGACAATAATTATCCAGCAAAGTAATTCAGGCTCAATTTAATTATTTCCTCCGGAGGCCGACACAAAGACCGATACTTGACCAACCCAGACTGTAGCCCTTAACCACGGACATGGCTATTCGAATAGGTTTTAAAACTCTGCAGAGGGTGTACTCTTTACCCACAAGCAAAGGATTTCCTTAGTCAGCACCGAGACACTGACTAGGTCCTATTACGGTCTTTGGGTTGAAAACACACATAACCCGCACATACCAGCTTTAACTTACCAAAGCCAGGAATCACCCAAGGCAATGATGGAGTAAAACTCTAAGTGGGAAGGCTACAACCTCCAATAGCATGGGATCACAATATTTATATCGGCGCGCAAATAGGGGTGCGACCCATCTCCGACTACAATCGGAGACACCCATGCCCCCGGACCAAGTGGCATGCCTACCAGTGATCAATGGTATCTTCCACTATGGCCTCTCTGTACGGTGTGTGCAGGAAAGGGGTTAACAACTTACTGAACCATACCCTACCTGTGGTAGGGACATGTGGTAGCACGGATCATGTTTGGGGGTCACCGGAACAAGACTCGATCTACGGTCGACTCAGGAGGCTCAATTATTTCCTGCAGTGGTTAGCACAACAAGTATTTTCTCAACAGTAATAACAAACAGGGTCACAACCCTTGCATGCTCCACATATATCATGTGACACCATCGTGTCAAAAATGGCCCATGCCCACCGGCACATCCAAGGCAGGAGCACACTCCTGGATTCTCACAATTTCTGCAGGTCAGAACTTGAGTGGAGTGCATGCAAGAGAAAATATATACATGATCATGCATGCATGCAAAAATTGCCATATGCCAAATTTTATTAGAATTCAAATTATTCATAATTCCACTATTCATGCAAATAACCAACCATGCATTCACCATATCAAGTGTTCGAGATGCTTGCCTTAAGTGTGCAGAAGGATTTGGGGCACTCCAAAAGTTTTGAGAATTCTATCTTCTCTCCATTTCCTATTTTCAAAAATGTTTAAATTACCACATATAGCAATAACAGTGCCAAAAATTGTTTCAAATATTTCTGAAAAAAGCACTAAAATAAACTAGATGAAAATGAAAAATAACAGAAAAGAAATCAATTTATTTGGAGTTCATATGAATTACTTGTGAAATTTTCAGTCTGTAATAAGTCATTAAATGGACTTTTTAATAAATCCAGTGGAGACAGTGTTTAGGAAAAATGTTCACCTAGGTTGGAATAATAGATAATGATTTTAGGAACCTACAGAAATTTGAATCATCAAATTTGGACTTGTAATAGTGGCTGTGGAATTATTTTAGTTTGCTGGAAAAAAAAAAAGAGAAGGCAGAGGTGTGCCCTGGGCGTAATATGGCCATGAGGTGCTATTGGGCCGAGCCTAGTCGCGCGGTTGCGCGGGAGGATGCCGACGTCGAAGGCGGGTTTCCGGAAGTACACCTTCCCTGCGTGGTGACGGCTTCGGGGAAAAACTCGTCTCCACTTACAGACGCGCTGGCGTCGTTTCGGTCGCTGACAGTGGGACCCATGGGTCCACCTGTCATGTTTGACTAGTCGCCCTCGCGCCTTCTTCTTCCTCTGTCGGAGAGGAGGCGGAACTCCGGCGGCTCGTGCTGGCGAACGGCGGCAGCTCTCGGGGATCCGAGGCCTCCAACGTCACCAGGGGATCACGGTGGTCCTCCCGGTATTCGCCACGGTCAAAGGGAGGGACTGTGTCGCCGGCGGCGAGGTCCTCCCGAAGACTCCGGTGGAACCAAAATGGGGGTTTCGCCTATAGGCCATCTCCGGCCAAATTGAGGAGGGGAATGGATCCGTGAGATCATTGGGAAGCTGTTGGTGAAGAAAGTGGAGAGGGGGAGGCCCTGGTGGTGTTGGAAACAACCGAACCGCGGCGGCGGCAGTAGCTGTCGGGGACGAAGCAAACGGCCATCTCTGGTCATGTAGCTGCTCGGGGAGGTAGTGAGGGAAGATGGAGATGATCCTGTGAAGCGAGACGAGCTCGGGGATGGATTTTATAGGAGGGGTGAGGCGGTTCCGTGGCTTACCGAAGAAGCCACGGCGGCGGCGGCCATTACTGTGCCATGGAGGTAGGTATGGCCGGTGAGGGGCGGTGGCGAGGTCAGCGTGGACGGCGTGGTCAGTGCAGTCGGTGGCCGCCCGCGGATGAGCTCGGGTGGTTTGCCATTAAGAGGGCAGAGATGTGGCGGAGGGAAATTCGTCGGGCGGCGACTGCGGTGGTGGCTGGCCAGTGGAGGACAGTGCTAGAGGACAAGGAGAGATGTCGGCGAGGCTCAGGGGTGACGTGGTGATCCAGGGAAAGGCTCGGGCAAGCAGGGGAGGCAGCAGGGGCACGGCAGTAGTTCGATGCCACAGGCTGCAGTACGGGCGCTCTGGCCACCCTCTGGACATGCCCCTGGTGTGCTCGACGAAATGCCAATGGCATCAAAATTGACCCAATTGAGGTGAAAATTGGTAGGGTGATGCTTACAGGGATGATGGGGATGTGAGACATGCTGTGTTGTCCATAAGAGCAAGTTCCCAATGCAGGCTTAAGACCTTGCCAAAATTTGTCATGCACACAGTGTGCTTGATGAAATGCTAGAACCACCTAGGTGCTCTTTCTGGAGTTGAAATTTGGCAGAGTGTTGTCTCCTTAGATGATAGAGATGGTGGTGGTGTAAGTTTTGCAAAATGAAAAACTTGCTAATGCAAGTTTGGGGGAAAAATCAATTCTGGACAGAAACTTGGGGGGGGGGGGGTTATTTGAAGGTCTTCCAAGATGCAATTAGAGTTGATATCCTTGACTTAAGGATTTTGTTGGAATTACTATGAGTGGGAAAAATTTCAGGATTTTTGGGGCAAGGAAAATTGGGGTTGTAGTAGAAACTCAAATACTGGACAGAATTGAAAAGAGGTTGTTTCACTCAAAATTTTCGAAACACCATGTAGGGTTTTTGCATAAAAGTGATATGTGGGCATCACATGACCCCTCATAATTTTTCTGTAATTTTGAAATAATTATTTGAAATGGTTGTAGTGCAACAGAGGCATTTAAAATATAGAAATAGCTATTAAAAGAACTGTTTAGGGGCAATTTTTATTATGAAAATAATTGTTACTATAATGGAAAAGTTATAAGAAAACTACCAAAGCCACAATATTAAGTCCAAAAATTTCTATGTGGAGGGAAGAGTTTTGGAAAACAGAAACAGAAAATACTCTGAAATTAATAAAACACCCAATATAATTCAAAATTTTATTTCTGGCCAGATTTTACTTAATAAAAAAACATAATTAAATTTTTGGGGTGTTACAAACTCTACCCCCCTTAAGAAAATCTCGTCCTCGAGATTTGTTAAGGACGGAAGAATTAAATGCAAATCACAACATACAAGCAATCATGCACAAGACAATAACACACAGGCACATCATTCAATCAAACACTACACACTGCTAGAAATATACACATATTCGTCTATGGCATGATGGTGGAATTTACAGGGCAACAGGGTTGCTAAGGACATGGCAACTACTCTGGCAGACTCAGTCCACTTCGTCGACATCCAGACGGGCATGTCTAGCGGACGTCGAGGCTTCTCCGTGGGCTTCAATGTCGGAGTTGACTGGTGTGTTATGAGGAGCTGCAGGGTTGGGGTAGTGATGATGACCCACGCGCGGTGTAGTGGCTACAGTCCCGTTGGAGGAAATCCCAAAGAGACGACGGAGTTCATCCGGGGAAACGAATGTATTGCCCGGGTGGGCAACAGGGGCAGACCTCGCAGGCTCGATTGGTCTCCCGAACAGTACTATCGGGGTGTCGGAGGCGGCTACGGCTTCACTTCTCACCGGGGTCAGGAGAGCAAGCGTCCTGCGGGTCTCAATCAGATCATTGGTGACCTGATCGAAGAGTGCCTCTTGCGCTCTCAGGTAGCGCACCAGATGCACCAGAGCAGGATCCGTCTCATGGTCTCCATTAGCGACTTGGGTCGGCCTACCATAGCCTTCACGACTAGGGTAGTAGTAGAAGGAGCGGCAGTTAACCCTCGGCGATCGATACCGGAGTTGAACTACAGCCTCTCGGGCTGCAAGTTGGATGGCTTGGTGCTCGTCGGTGGTCGTCCTCCCGGTGAACCGGTAAGGGCGCTCTGCGGTGATGCCCCTCCCGTAGATGTGCACCGTGGCCCAGTAGTGGTGGATGGCATCACTCGCGTGCTCTTGGTACACAACATACTCCGGCGGCTCTTCGATGCCGAGAGCACGACGGGTGAGATTGGCGAGGATGGCTACAAAGCCTTCAAGCTCGGCTGCGGTGGTCTCATTGTGCACGATGGGGCCTGGCATCTTGGTGGTTGGATATTGAACTGAGAGTGAGGCTGTGATGTGCTAGGTTGGGGCAAGGCTTCTCTTATAAGCCAGCAGAGTCTTCCATCGCATGCTTACGGATGGGACAACTCAGGTGTCGGCCACAGACATACGGCCTATGAGCTAGGTTGATAGGTTGGGCACCGACAGTCAAAACATGTCGGCTGGCCACTGTGCAGGCTTAACGGATGGGATGGGCTTGAGGGTGGGTAGGAAAAGATGTGGGCGGTGTGGAAACCTAGGGATAGTGACCAGGCTAAGATAGGATTAGCCAATGGTCAGCCTGGCTCTGATACCAAGGCTGCCGGGGCCGGATTTCGGGGACACAAAATATCCCAGAAATTAACCCCTCGTGTCATCACCAGCCCAGGATTACTATTACTGGTGGACACGTCCTTGTGACAGAATTACCAAGCTATTACAAGAATTGGATACAAGACCATAAAGGTCTAATAATACAACAGGGATTCCGGTGGTGGATGACGGAAATGACTCGTGGTTCTCCGGCGTTGATGGGGCTCCATTCCCACAGGAACAGCTGACCCGGATTATTCCTATCTGCGTGGCTGCTATCCTAGGCTCCGCACGGTCGTCGCTGTGGTACTCCACGTAGAACTTCTGACCTGGCCACATAAATAGCCAGGGACAAGCCTGTGAGTACGTTGGAATGTACTCGCAAACATCATGAACAAAAGATATACCGAATGCAGCAGTTAATATATGATCATGATGAACTAAACTATATGCATATGCTCATGATGGGCTCATATTTAATGCATGCTGTCAGGAATTAAATCGTGGCATGATAGCGTATTAGCATGTACAAATAAATGAATATATAAAAATATTAATGATAAACAAGGAAAGTTAAAGGAAAATAAAATAAAAGAAATGCCGGTCGGATGTCAAGTGACACCACGGTAGGTCTTGAAGAGAAATGCCAATCGTGTGTCTACAAGAGTAGTGGCAGGACCGCCTGTAAACTCGAGAGACGCCACGAGAGGTCTTGAAGAGAAATACCAGTCGGGTGTCAAGTGACGCCACGGTCGGACTTGAAGAGAAATGCAAATCGGGTGTCCACAAGAGTAGTGGCGTGATAAACCGCCTGTTAACTCGAGGGACGCCACGAGAGGTCTTGAAAATAAAATTGAGTGCCTGGGTAGTCTAGGCAGCCCTTGAGACACTCAGGAAATTCAAATAAGAGAAACGGGTTAGTCCACAGTAATATGCATGACCACAGCAATGTTAATATGCATGACCATATCATTCATGATAACCAAAAATATTCATGATAGCATCAGTGGTGACAATAATTATCCAGCAAAGTAATTCAGGCTCAATTTAATTATTTCCTCCGGAGGCCGACACTAAGACCGATACTTGACCAACCCAGACTGTAGCCCTTAACCGCGGACACGGCTATTCGAATAGGTTTTAAAACTCTGCAGAGGGTGTACTCTTTACCCACAAGTAAATGATTTCCTTAGTCAGCACCGAGACACTGACTAATTCCTATTACGGTCTTTGGGTTGAAAACACACCTAACCCGCACATACCAGCTTTAACTTACCAAAGCCAGGAATCACCCAAGGCAATGATGGAGTAAAACTCTAAGTGGGAAGGCTACAACCTCCAATAGCATGGGATCACAATATTTATATCGGCGTGCAAATAGGGGTGCGACCCCTCTCCGACTACAATCGGAGACACCCATGCCCCCGGACCAAGTGGCATGCCTACCAGTGATCAATGGTATCTTCCACTATGGCCTCTCTGTACGGTGTGTGTAGGAAAGGGGTTAACAACTTACTGAACCATACCCTACCTGTGGTAGGGACATGTGGTAGCACGGATCAAGTTTGGGGGTCACCGGAACAAGACTCGATCTACGGTCGACTCAGGAGGCTCAATTATTTCCTGCAGTGGTTAGCACAACAAATATTTTCTCAACAGTAATAACAAACAGGGTCACAACCCTTGCATGCTCCACATATATCACGTGACACCATCGTGTCAAAAATGGCCCGTGCCCACCGGCACGTCCAAGGCAGGAGCATGCTCCTGGATTCTTACAATTTCTGCAGGTCAGAACTTGAGTGGAGTGCATGCAAGAGAAAATATATACATGATCATGCATGCATGAAAAAATTGCCATATGCCAAATTTTATTAGAATTCAAATTATTCATAATTCCACTATTCATGCAAATAACCAACCATGCATTCACCATATCAAGTGTTCGAGATGCTTGCCTTAAGTGTGCAGAAGGATTTGGGGCACTCCAAAAGTTTTGAGAATTCTATCTTCCCTCCATTTCCTATTTTCAAAAATGTTTAAATTACCACATATAGCAATAACAGTGCCAAAAATTGTTTCAAATATTTTTGAAATAAGCACTAAAATAAAATAGATAAAAAATGAAAAATAACAGAAAAGAAATCAATTTATTTGGAGTTCATATGAATTACTTGTGAAATTTTCAGTCTGTAATAAGTCATTAAATGGACTTTTTAATAAATCAAGTGGAGACAGTGTTTAGGAAAAATGTTCACCTAGGTTGGAATAATAGATAATGATTTTAGGAACCTACAGAAATTTGAATCATCAAATTTGGACTTGTAATAGTGGCTATGGAATTATTTTAGTTTGCTGGAAAAGAAAAAAAAAGAGAAGGCAGAGGTGTGCCCTGGGCGTAATATGGCCATGAGGTGCTATTGGGCCGAGCCCAGTCGCGTGGCTGTGCGGGAGGATGCCGAGGTCGAAGGCGGGTTTCCGGAAGTACACCTTCCCTGCGTGGTGACGGCTTCGGGGAAAAACCCGTCTCCACTTACAAACGCACTGGCGTCGTTTCGGTCGTTGACAGTGGGACCCATGGGTCCACCTGTCATGTTTGAATAGTCGCCCTCGCGCCTTCTTCTTCCTCTGTTCGAGAGGAGGCGGAACTCCGGCGGCTCGCACCAGTGAACAACGGCAGCTCTCGGGGATCCGAGGCCTCCAACGTCACCAGGGGATCACGGTAGTCCTCCCTGTACTCGCCACAGTCGAAGGGAGGGACAGTGTCACCGGCGGCGAGGTCCTCCTGAAGACTCCGGCGGACCCAAAATGGGGGTTTCGCCTATAGGCCATCTCCGGCCAAATTGAGGAGGGGAACGGATCCGTGAGATCATTGGGAAGCTGTTGGTGAAGAAAGTGGAGAGGGGGAGGCCCTGGTGGTGTTGGAACCAATCGAACCGCGGCGGCGGCGGCAGCTGCCGAGGACGAAGCAAACGGCCATCTCTGGTCGTGTAGCTGCTCGGGGAGGTAGTGAGGGAAGATGGAGATGATCCTGTGAAGCGAGACGAGCTCGGGGATGGATTTTATAGGAGGGGTGAGGCGGTTCCGTGGCTTACCGAAGAAGCCACGGCGGCGGCGGCCATTACTGCGCCGTGGAGGTAGGTATGGCCGGTGAGGGGCGGTGGAGAAGTCAGCGTGGACGGCGGGGTCAGTGCAGTCGGTGGCCGCCCGCGGATGAGCTCGGGTGGTTAGCCATTAAGAGGGCAGAGACGTGGCGGAGGGAAATTAGTCGGGCAGTGGCTGGCCAGTGGAGGATGGCGCTAGAGGACAAGGAGAGATGTCGGTGAGGCTCAGGGGTGATGTGGTGATCCAGGGAAAGGCTCGGGCAAGCAGGGGAGGCAGCAGGGGCACGGCAGTAGTTCGATGCCACAGGCTGCAGTACGGGCGCTCTGGCCACTCTCTGGACATGCCCCTGGTGTGCTCGACGAAATGCCAATGGCATCAAAAGTGACCCAATTGAGGTGAAAATTGGTAGGGTGATGCTTACATGGATGATGGGGATGTGAGACATGTTGTGTTGTCCATAAGAGCAAGTTCCTAATGCAGGCTTAAGACCTTGCCAAAATATGTCATGCACACAGTGTGCTTGATGAAATGCTAGGACCACCTAGGTGCTCTTTCTGGAGTTGAAATTTGGCAGAGTGTTGTCTCCTTAGATGATAGAGATGGTGGTGGTGTTAGTTTTGCAAAATGAAAAACTTGCTAATGCAAGTTTGGGCGAAGAATCAATTCTGGACAGAAACTTGGGGGGGTTATTTGAAGGTCTTCCAAATTGCAATTAGAGTTGATATCCTGGACTTAAGGGTTTTGTTGGAATTACTATGAGTGGGAAAAAATTCAGGATTTTTGGGGCAAGGAAAATTGGGGTTGTAGTAGAAACTCAAATACTGGACAGAATTGAAAAGAGGTTGTTTCACTCAAAAATTTCGAAACACCATGTAGGGTTTTTGCATAAAAGTGATATGTGCGCATCACATGACCCCTCATAATTTTTTTGTAATTTTGAAATAATTATTTGAAATGGTTGTAGTGCAACAGAGGCATTTAAAATATAGAAATAGCTATTAAAAGAATTGTTTTGGGGCAATTTTTATTATGAAAATAATTGTTACTATAATTGAAAAGTTTTAAGAAAACTACCAAAGCCACAATATTAAGTCCAAAAATTTCTATGTAGAGGGAAGAGTTTTGGAAAACAGAAACAGAAAATACTCTGAAATTAATAAAACACCTAATATAATTCAAAATTTTATTTCTGGCCAGATTTTACTTAATAAAAAAACATAATTAAATTTTTGGGGTGTTACAATTAACCTCGAGGGACTTGTTCTCAAATTAACCTCTGGGTCTTGCAGGAGTACTTGTTTTTTCAACACATGTTAATCGAAGGTCTATCGCGAGGTCTTTGTTTTGTAATTTTTGACATTTTTTGTTTTCTGAACACATGTTAATTGAAGGTCTATCGCGTTACTTTTTGATAATTTTTGTTTTTTGAACACATGTTAATTGGCTTGAAAGAAGGTTTATCATGTTACTTCACGACATCTTTCCAAAAAAAGTGATATGACTTTTGTCAACCTATAAGGCATTTCTGTCAAATTAACCTCGAGGGACTTGTTCTCAAATTAACCTCTGGGTCTTGCAGGAGTACTAGTTTTTTGAACACATGTTAATCGAAGGTCTATCGCGAGGTCTTTGTTTTGTAATTTTTGACATTTTTTGTTTTTGAACACATGTTAATCAAAGGTCTATCGCGTTACTTTTTGATAATTTTTGTTGTTTGAACACATGTTAATTGGCTTGGAAGAAGGTCTATCGTGTTACTTCACGACATCTTTCCAAAAAAAGTGATATGACTTTTGTCAACCTATAAGGCATGTCTGTCAAATTAACCTCGAGGTACTTGTTCTCAAATTAACCTCTGGGTCTTGCAGGAGTACTTGTTTTTTGAACACTTGTTAATCGAAGGTCTATCGCGTTACTTTTTGATAATTTTTTATTTTTGAACACATGTTAATTGGCTTGAAAGAAGGTCTATCGTGTTACTTCATGACATCTTTCCAAAAAAAGTGATATGACTTTTGTCAACCTATAATGCATGTCTGTCAAATTAACCTCGAGGTGCTTGTTCTCAAATTAACCTCTCGGCCTTGTAAGAGTGCTGCAATGTGTCAGCGTCAATTGCAAGATGAGCCAGCAAGCTAGCAGTGGAGTTGCCAACATGCTCAAAGTGCACGCAACATTGAGTAGAAAGAAGCATGCCCAGGAAATTAATGCGTGCTTAGGGAGGCCTTTGCTCAAAGAGCAAGTGTATATAAGGTACAGTCGGCAGGCTATAAGGATGAGGAGCGAGAAGCAATACGGGCTGCTGGATATACTATAACTAGGTGTCCCACGGAGGTAACATTCAAAGTTATCGCTGAATAATATAAAATATTATGAGTGCAGACGCTCCACCGCGAGGTTCCTTGCTCCTTCTCGGTCATCGGGAATCTATGTTCTTCCACTCTTTTTTTTACGTGAGCTTTGTTCATCCTTTTGCCAACACGCGGGGCATCTAGCATCAAGGTGCACGTGTCATGCAAGAAAATGGAGATAAGCGGTGCGCAAGTGAGTCGTGCACTTCGATGACACGTACTATGCAATATTTTTTCTCCTCGATGGCACGTGAAGTGCATGTGCTCAATGACGGAGCACGGGATGGTAGCCATGGACATGGTCGGCCCTTTTTGGAGAGAGTACTAAATAACTTTGATGTGTCCCGTCAACTCACAGAACGACGAGAAGCTTGCTTACTACGCCTTCTCCCTCACCCACGCGTGCGCGGTGGCTCGCAGCACGAGGAGAAACTTTTGCTTACAAGTGGTGGATGTGCAGCTGTTCATTTGGTGTCAGATTGCCAGAAGTACTACTGTAGTACCATCATTATTGTTTGACTTTCAGAAGAGGCGAAGAGCCAAGCGCAAGGTCACCTACTAACCTAGTACAGTATACTATAGCCAAAGCTGGTCCACCTTTTTAGAGCATGGTTAGTTAATATAGGCGGCTCTTGCAGTGGCACATCATTTAGAGCAAGTACTCTCTTCATAGGAACTTAAAACACAGGAATAGGAAAAATAAAGGATTGGAGTGGCATCTCCACTTGAATCCCATAGCATTAACACAGTGTTCCCCTAAAAAAAAGGACCGTAGGTATAAAATTTTTTAGAACCGGCCTTGTTCTAATAGCCCAGCTCCCCACATCGCTGCATCCCTTTTTTTTCATCAAGTTAGGATTGCTCCCCACGTCGCTGCATCCTGCATGTGGATATTCTTCTAGTATTACAAAGCTCTCCATGTAGCTAGCTCCGTCGGCTTGTCGAACACTCGAACACCACCTAAATTTTTACTATTAGAGGAAAAAAGGTACTGTAGATACTGGCTAACGAACCGATCTCTTGGTTGGAAAGGGAAATAATGATGCTGGCCTGACCGGCCTCTTGGTCGAAAAAGGACAGAAAGTGGGGGGTGTTGGGTCGACAATGCAACCGAGAATGAGCATCTCTAGATTTCTTGTGGTCACATAGGAAAGGTCACTGGCGATAACAAAAAATGCACAAATCCAGATATGCTTTGCATGTTTGCCGCACTTGGCAACTCCTCTGCCTCACCACTTTATGCCTCAGTGGATGTAAAACGTGCTTGTGCCTCCCCTGTCCCTATGCCCTTACTGCTGCTGTTAATCTAACATCATAGGTAAAATGAAACAATGCCACTGTTAATGTGATGTCGCTGTTAAGTAATGCTGCTGTCAATCTATTGCCATTGATAAAATGAATCAATGCCACCACCGTTTTATGAAATGCTTCTGTCTTGCTTTATTTCTCAAAAAGACTGTTTTGGGCCGTTACACTAAACTCTGACACCGGTAACATAGCTGCATCTCTGTTGAACTGCACAAAATTTAATTGCACAATGGTTGACACGACGATGTGTTTCTCCTTTCTGTATCACCCTTCTTTAGAACGATCGTTCCTGTTAACCTAGCACGTACGTACTGATCAAGTGCTACTCCCAATCTGTCATCACATAGTCATAATGCAATTGTTATGCATGTTAATGTAAGCCCCCGTTAATCTAGTGCCAGTGTTTATTTGATGTGATGGCACTTCTTAGATAATGGCACTTTTTCATACTGTCACTGTAATGCCATTGATAACATATGAGATGCTGCTGTTAATCATATGCCGCTGCAAAAAAATGACACTGCTTAACCCTGTTACATATTTGTGCAAACAAGGTTGTCTATCTCCATATGGTGTCTATTTGTGCAAACGGAAGCACAAACCTCAATTTTAGTGGAACCTGCTATCAGCTGACCTCACGGTACTCCAGGTATTCCTACATTCTTAACTAGGTAGAATGACCAACGCAAGATGAAATAAGCTTATTCGTATGTTGACCGATGAGGAGCCATAATTAAGCTAGAGGCGTCTCTTATTTTTTTTGAATGGGCAATAAGCTGGAGAGCTGGAGAGTGTCTCTAATGGGCTGCCTCTAGTGTTAAGGCCCTCCAGTACGAAACACGGGCAGCCAGCTGGGCCGATACAAAAGCCTATCCATCTTAAAGCCCATTTGTTTTTGTTTTTTGCAAGGAGAAGCCCATATTTCGGGAAGAGGGGGCGATCCCAGAAAAACCCTCCTTCCTCCTCGCTTCCAGTTATACTGCAGCTCGCTGGACTCTCCCGCTTCCGTCGCCCCCCAATTCCCCTCGCTCCCCATCTTCCTCACTCGTACAGAAAACCCCCTCTCACCTTCTTCCTCACTCGTACAGAAAATGCCTGCTCCTCTTCTTCCACTCCTAGAGAAAACCGCAGCCCTCCTTCTTCCCCACTCGCACTGCCACCAGGCTCGTCTTTGGCTACTCTTCTCAAACCCGTGAGATCGGCGCGACACCCGCAAGGAAAATGGAGTCGGCTGGCCCCAGCGCCAAGAAGATGAGGCTACCGCCAGCGGCGATGCCGGTTGTAGATCCCGCACCCGGTAGCGCGGGGAGAAGCGGCGAGCCCCCCCCCCCCACCCGGATCTGAGGAACCCGTAGAATCTTCGGTGGACCGCATCAGCGATCTCCCGGATGACATCCTTGGGGAGATCATCTCGCTTCTCCCAACCAAGGATTGCTGCCGCACACAAGTCCTCTCAACTCGGTGGCGCCCTTATGGTGCACCGCGCCCCTCAATCTCGACTGTCGTCAGATATCTGTCCTTCCTGAATTTGATCTCCTCAGAGCCATCGTCTCCTCTCACTAGCAGGGCCCCGTTCAACGCCTCTGCATCCTGACACGCTACCTGCTGTCCATACCCTGCACAGTGGACGCTTTGGTTGACATCCCCTAAATTTTGAAAAACTCCAGCAGTTTGAGTTCTACCATTACCATGAAAGTTTCATACCACGAACCGAACACCAAGAATTTGTGCCCACACCACCGTTGTCCATCTTGTGGTTTTCCTCCTCTCTCCACACCGCCACCTTCGCCCGGTGCCATCTACCAGATGATCTGGTACAAATGCTTCGACTCCCACTACTAAAAACACTTTTGCTTGTGGTGGTTTATCTGTCGGAGGCCTCACTGCACAACATCATCCACTCCAGTTGCCCTGCCCTAGAGCGCTTGCAGATTGTTTTGGGAGTAGAAATCCCTATCAGTTATCTCCAAATAAAGTCGCCTCACCTTAAAAGCATTGGAATTTGTTTTGAAGGACAGCAGCTCATCATCGAAGATGCCCCTTCACTTCAAAGGTTGCTCCTTCATTATTGTTATAAACCTTCACAAATAACTGTCGTCTCTGCGCCCAAACTGGAGACCTTGGGTGTAATTCGTGATCCGTTTAATGATCACAACAAGTTGGTGTTTGGCTCCTCACTTTTTCAGGTACCGTATATTATCATCTACACATTTGTAATCATAAGCTGCATTTTTCATTTGTGCGCATAACTTTTATATCATCTTGGAGTACACTTTCGGTACTAATATTATGTTATATGCTCAATGAAGAGTTCGTCCATGGATAGCCTATCAATGCTGCTAGATTCTGTCAAGATCTTATATATTAGAATGTTTAATTATGATCTGGACATAATTATTGGCTTGCTGCGATGCTTTCGATGTCTGGAGAATTTATATATAAAGGTGATGATTTCATGCACATTGAAAGCCCGTATATATTGTACTGGAATTAACCGTTCAGCTGTCGCTCTTTTGACATACTCTTTTTTCAGACCTTAACTGTTTTCAATCTTCATGTCTACTTAGGCACTAACACATGGAGAAAAACATATAACCAATCGGTGGCGTAATAAGCACTAGGATTTTCTCAGTTCTCATGACATTCGTTTGAGGACAATAACGATGGAAGGGGATATGCATCCAACCAGGCAAACAGAAGCTTTGTCACATTCTTCCTGCTGAATGCAAGATTACTATTGTCCATGAGGCTTAAGTTTTTCAACAAGAGATTTCTCACAGATGGACATGTTGAACAGCAAAAAAAGAAGTTTCAGGTGGACAAATTGGCTTCTGAACATGCTCGGCTTCTATTTACAACAACTTGTAGTCATCCACCAATAATTTTTTTTTGCACAGGATGTTGATTTTATGGATCAGACTGATCCATTTGTTTGTGACTGCGAAAAACAGTGGTTGGGTTAGATGTTATTGCCATGTTCAATCTGGGTTTTGTCTAAATTTGATGAACAATTAATCCTTGGGCTTTTTGTACCATTTGTAATCTTGAGTTACATGTTGTTTCCCTCGTACTCCCCTCCGCCTGCCACTACACTGCCGCATCTTCCATGGCTCCTGTTCGTTCCCGTCCGAGGCCTCGCCGTTGTTCTCCGCCTTGGTTCGCTCGCTGTGCCCACCGCCATCTAGCATTGTCAACATGGTCAACAACCGAGAGGAATGAGGAGATGATTGTACATGGAGAGGCTGACAGTAGGGACCCACCAGGGTCATTGCATTACGCAAGCAGGTGCCTCGTTATTACAAGCCAAAAAATTACTTCCTCCTAATTGTTTGACAACTAGGTCCCACGCCATTGTCAATGTAGTCAATAATCAAGAAAATTACACAACGAGCGGATAACACCAGGGACCCAGCAGCTCGCCCAGTTGTTTTTTAGTTTTAGAGACGGAGCTCAACTGCACGTTGTGCGGGGGCTGTGGCCCGTCTAGCCCACACTTACGCTTTTATTTAAGCACATGACGAGCCCAGTTGATAGCTTTTTTCTTGCCACCTGCTCCTGCCTCCCGTGGTCGGCTCTGCTGCCGCGCAGGCATCACCACCCCACCCTACTCCAACCTCTGGCCAGGCCATCCCTCTACTCACCCACAACCCCTGTTATTCTGGGGTGACGACAGCCTCACACCGCAGCTGAACCAGTCAACCCTCGTACTCCTCTCCGCGTGGGCATCCACTGCTGCGTCTTCCCCGGCTCCGCGTCGTCCCCTTCCTTGGCCTCGCCGTCGTCCACCGCCTTGGTGCTCTCGGCACGCTATGGTCAATGTGGTCAAGGAACGACTTCCATCAGAAGAGGACTGTACGTGGAGAGGCTGACAGCTGGGTCCACGGTCGCAGGAAGGAAGTGCCTCCTTATTACGCGCAAAATAATGATTCCTCCATCTGACAGCAGGGACCCACCGGACGGGCCAACGTATTTCGTGAAAAAAATGTTTCCCCCTGACTGCTGGGACCCACCAGCTACATCTTCGCACACAAGGAAGTGCGTCGATATTACGGGCAAAAAATATTATTCTCCCCCTGACAGCTGGGACCCACCAGCTATATCTTCGCACGCAAGGAAGTGCCTCCTTACCTCCCTGACAGCTGGGACCCACCCGGTCGAACCGTACGTAGGGTTGTCTGTCTGGTCGCAAATGTGTACGTACATACTGGTCGATCGGTCTATCTGCAGGCTACAGCGATGAACCGTGGCCGAGTAAGGAAGGGCACGTGTCGTAGTAGAGGCACGGACGTAGCATGTCATGCAGTCCCGTCTATATCGTGTACACGTACGTACAGCTAGGGTGCAAGAAAGTAAATACGGCCATGTACGTACATACGGGTGGGGTCCCGAATGCCTACTCGGGCATATGTACGGCCAGGGCTCGTGTACATGGAGAGGCAGCAGAGGGCAGCAACGGCGTCCTGTTCATCGGCAGCCAACCGGCTGGGTCAGAACGGAGAAACTGCGGCATGTTCATCGGGAGGCAACAGAATGCGTCCTGTTCATCAAGAGCCAACCGGCTTGGATGGAACAGCCAAAACAAGGCCTGGCGTACCGTAGAACAGAGGAAATGGCCTTCTGTTTGACCGCCTGTGGTCGAAATGAGATCCTGTTCAACGGGAGGGGTATCGCGTACCGCAAAACGAAGGAAACAGACTTCTCTTTGACCTCCTACAGTCGAAACAGGGTCCTGTTCATCGGGAGGGGTGTGGCGTACCGCAAAACGGAGGAAACGGACTTCTCTTTGACCTCCTACGGTCAAAACGGGGTCCTGTTCATCAGGAGGGGTGTGGCATACCGCAAAACAGAACTCCACGGGCTACTGTTCATCCACCGTCGACCTCCTCCAGCCTCCACCTGCTACTGTTCATCCACATCATCTCCCTCCTTCCTTCACGGGCTCCTGTTCATCCAGCCTCCACTGGCTACTATTCAACCAGCCCTCCACACGGGGTCCTATTCAACCAGCCCTCCACAGGGTCCTGTTCATCCACCCCCAACCGGCTCGGGTGTGTGGCCGCCTCCTCTCGATCGGGGTCCTGTTCATCCAGCGGCAACGACCTCTACTACCACGGGGTCCTATCCAGCCAACCCCCACCGGGAACTATTCATCCAACCCCCAACAACGCTCACTGTTCATCAAGAGGCAGCAGGTTCGATCGGCTTCAGTTAGCAGCAGTAGCAAAGGAATCGCTCGATCGGGTTCAGTTAACAGCTAGGGATCGATCGATCGCTCGGGTTCAGTAACGCGTAGCCAGTGCAATCGCTCGGGTTTACTAAGCGAACGCCTCACTCGGGTTCAGTTAGAGCCCAACGCCTCGCACAGACGCGCGTAGTGTATGAGAGAAACATGCAAACCTCCGTGCATCGCTCGGCCCCGACCACCCACCGTAACCGGGAACTCCCCAAAATTTTCCTCGCCCTCGCTTCTACCATGGATTTTTCCATCATGGACGGCCCAAAGAATGTCATGCAGCTGCGTCTCCGGCCCGCCCAGGATGAAAAGCCAATTTTCTGTCATGATTTTTTGTCATAGAAGTAGGAGCCCACCACATCTATGATGATACCGGGTTTTGTCACAATTATCGTCATAAAAGTGTCATAAGCATGACAAAAAAATATTTCGTTCGTCCCAAAATGTCACGAATGTGTCTTTTTTTTGTAGTGCAACCATAGCATTAAGTATCAAGTCCTCTTTATCCCATACGCAATGACCCCCAAACTCGGGTCTGTGCTTCTGTCACTCACGCCACCCACCATAAGCGAACCATGAACATATTGCAACACCCTACAGCGGGGATCCCTCCATTTGCGCGGCACGGAGGGCACTGTAGGACAACACCAAAATAAAATATACAACTCAAACCAATCATGATCATCTATCAACCCATAGGACAAAACGGATATACTCAAACACCATAAGATAGCCATAGATCATTGGGAACTAATATATAGTGTTGAGCACCATGTTTAAGTAGAGATTATAGTAGGGAGAAGAGGTGTTACACCGCTGCATAGAGGGGGAGATAGTTGGTGTTGACGGCGGTGAAGTTGTTGGTGTAGATCGCCGTCACGGTGATTGCCCCGGCGGCCCTCCGGCGCCACCGGTAGAGAGGGGGAGAGAGCCGCCCTCCTTCTTCTTCTTCCTTGGCCTCCCTCCTAGATGGGAGGAGAGTTCCCCCTCTGGTCCATGGCTGCCATGGCGGCGGAGGGGCAGGCGCCCCTCCTAGATTGGAACTATCTCTCTGTTCTCTTCTGTTTCGCGTTCCTATTTTCTGGCCCTTCACCGTTTCTTAAATTCTCGGAGATCTATAACTCCGATTGCACTGAAATTTTTACACGATTTTTTTCCATAAATTATCTTTCGTGTGCCCGAAGAAGGGTCCCAATGGACTTACAGGGAGGGCACAAGAAACCTAGGTGCACCAGGGGGTGCCCAGTGCGCCCTGGTGGGTTGTGGAGGCCGTGGGCCTCCCTTTGCGTTGATTCCACCTCCCAAAAATCACATATATTCCAAAATAATTCTCCGTAAATTTTTATCGCGTTTGGACTTTGTTTGATATGGATATTCTACGAAACAAAAAACATGCAACAAACAGGAACTGGTACTGGGCATTGGATCAATAGGTTAGTCCAATAAATCATATAAAATGTTGCCAAAAATATGTGAAAGTTGTATAATATTGGCATGAAACAATAAAAAATTATAGATACGACGGAGACGTATCAAGAGATGACATGGAATTGCATTTCTTTGGGTGGTCCGATTCATCATGGGTTGGCGACCAACATTGTACAGAAAGAAGCGGAATCTCAATAATATGCTTCCTCTTCTATTCTTTAACATGTTCCTCTTCTGTTGTTCTTTAATAAGTATAGTATGTTCCTTGTCAGGAAGGGGAGCAGGGACATTTGCAGTCGATGGGTCTATTTGGCCGCTTCTACTAGATGCTTTCAGCAAGTCGAGTTGGTCTGCCATAATATCGAGGAAATGATGGGAGTTGTGTGGCCTTTGAGAGACTAGAATGATAGTAACAGTAGTGCGCCTTCAGTTGAATAGAGCTGGCCTGTAGGTGATCGATAGGCTTTCGATTATTAGCGGCAATACAACCCCGTAATTTCCTGCTAGTTCCACTTTCCCGATTTATTTATGATGCTTATGGTGTCCCCCTTTTATCTACAATATGATCTGCCTAGTGGCTTTGTGTCATACTAGAAGCACTCCATCCTTCAAGCTAAACTACATGCCACTCATATTTCCAAAGCTAACATTTAATTGGTCAGCTAATGTTACTACATGAGTTTTGGAATGCTTGTGCACCACATATAGAGACATGTGGGAATAATATTTCTCTGTGCACTCTTGTTATCATGGTTTGGCAATAAACTTTCTATATAGAATATTATGAACCTATTATCTACCAACTATCCTTACTTCTGGAGCTCCCAATAGGGAGCCTATTTTTTGTGTAGTTGTGCCAGAATATATTATTGTACGCACCAAGTTACAGCACACAAGGGCTCTCTCATGAAGATCCAGTGATAACACTTTACAGGGAGCCCCTATTGAATTAGAATATCCTCTACATTACAAAGATAATCTCACTACTATTTGTGTTGTCATGCTTCTCAGATATTGAGCATAATCACAATGAATATGAGAATGCACACATCAGAAGAGTATTGCGGAAGAGTGCAATGGCTAACAAACTTGGCATCAAGGGATTGTGTTCCATTCTGGATGCAATGAAACCCACATGCTCCCCACCTACAGATTCGTGCTTAGAATATGATCCTAATGATTTTTCTGAGCTCAAGGAGTCAAAGGCAGACGGCCTATCCTGTTCACCCAACAAGGTGCATGTTCTAATTTGGCAAGGTTTTATTGATTGCACGTAACTTGCGTAAGCTGTCTAGCATTTCTTCTGCTTTGTTGCTCCTCCATCTGCTTAGTTTACTCATCATATATGTGAAGATGCCATGCCTGCCCATTATCAATATGTATATTTTTTCATTCAAATGATGTTCTTGTGTATTAGACATTCAAAACGCATAGGGTGATTGCAGAACATGAATGAGTACAAGCAAAGTCCTTGAAAAAGGTGGCAGTACAAAAGAAATCAGATGGCACCCCACTTATATTGGCGATAGAACCAGCGCCACAAAACCTAGGATATCGCAACTATGCTGCTCGCTGCTTTGCTCTTGTTAGTATCTGTTGTGTTGTATTGTTGTACTTACATTCATACCTGGTTGATAATGTGACAACAGTGTGCATGATAGCCTGCTTATCCATTGTGCAATCCTAATTATCAGATCTATATTAATGCTTACATTAATTTATCGCTACTCTTGGAGTGACCGATAAGATTATGCCTTATCTTCACCGTTTATCATTTGGGCCGGTTTATCGCTATGACAAGTGATTTATCGGGAATCCACCGATAAATCGGGCCTATTCATAGAACTATGTTTGCAGAAAACTATGTTTATTTGCATTTTGTGAATCTTGGTACACAATATGTTTTGTAGTCCTATTTTGTTTGTCATTATACGAGGATTCAAAGGCTAGGAATATGTAGGTAACACTTCTGTCCAATATTGTTTTCATGTTTAATATAGCATATTTTAGTTTTGGGAACCTGGGATTTGCAAAAAATGGTCGAATAATAGTCGACCGATAAAATCAATTAATCGATCCATTTTTTATTAATCTCTAATCCCCAGCAGACCGAGACGCTAACGATAAGCGATATCCTCAACTTTAGCTCTGCATTATTCTTGTAAGTATCTGTTGTCCTTTATCACTGTACTTATATTGTCAGATAGTTGTTCATGTACCATCACTTTGCAGCTTATTTTCCATTGGCCTCCAATTTCTACACATCTTACTCTTACCAAAATGTTGAATAAAACCAATGCTACTGAAGATGTTTAGCTCAACATTACTCTTGTCAGTACCTTTTGCCTGTATGTTGTACTTACATTTATAACTAGTTGATTATATAGCATCACTTTGCATCTTAGCTTAAATAATCTCCATTTGTTCCTATACTATCACATCTATACTTACTCTTAACAAACTGTAGAATAAAGGCAATGCTTATGAAGAAGACTCATTGGTAAACTTCTTCAATTGCGCCCCACCATCAACATGGAAAAGGGCTTTATAGAGCTGGTCTTCACTACTAACTTAAGGTTGTCCTTCTCGAGCCTTTAAACTTTGTTGTGTACATTTGGATAGCTATGACTACAACTACTGTTTATTTTTATCATTTTAATCAAATTGCATGTTTAAAGTTTATTATGAAGAAGTTCATAAACATAAGTTTGTCCTTCTCAATTTCAGTTTTTAGTTGTACAACCTAGTTCCTTGTTCATACCATGTAAATTAAACTAAACATAGCAAGTGATCTTCTTTAGCATTGCATGTATGCTTGTGTTCTTGATCTGTAATCCAGTGGTGTGGTGAAACTACCAACTCCAGCACAATTTCATATCCTGCTATGTCTTAACTATGAGCAAGGCATATTATGTTAATGTTATTCAAATCATGTCTCTTTATTTACCAATCTGAATGTGATAAATTGACAATACACTCACCATTGATGCTTATACGTTCTTTAGCACTTGATGTATGGCTGTGTTCTTGATCTGTAATCCAGTGGAGTGGTGAAGCTGGCCACTCCCGCACAATGCCATTTCCTGCCATGTCTTAACTATGAACAATGCCTATTACGTTAATGCTATTTTAAACCAAGTCTCTTTATTTCCCACTAAGAAATGGGATGAATTGGCAACACTGATGCTTATATGTGCAAAGCCTGTTATCTGTCTATTTTTTATCTTTCAGGGTGATATCACTAACGCCAAGAAGAACTACCACAATGATAGTGAGATGAACCCATTGCTTGTCCCTCTAACATATATTGCAGGGAAGAAGGCAACACATCTTGGGGATAGTGATACAATGCCAAAGTTATGCCTTGATGTAGTGTTGAAGGTACTCGCAAATAGTAGTGACACAAGCTCGATGGACTCACCGCGTGAATCTATTCGACTTCTTTAGTATTAGATTCAAGCAGAAAGACATGCTTCAGCTCAACCCCTACTGGAATTCCAATCTCCATGGAAGATTAACCAGAAGTACAGGACGTTTATTGATGCTATGCAGCTAGAGTTGGAGGATATAAGTGTCAAACAAGTGCAGTATCATCAGCTTGCTCAGCTACTTGCGGTACAACTCCCAGGTAGGGCTAACGTTTCTTCAAGTGTGTTGAAGTGCTATCGGTTCTGTATATTATTTTTGTCGGGGTGTTTATTTGCACTGGTGGTGACCTTTGATGCCCAGTGTATGTAATCTGCTGTCTGGTTGCGCTTTATTATCGCTGGCGGCGAACTTCTATGCCATATGCATGTAGTATGCAGTAATTTCTTCGTCTTGATGCTGTAATTTATTTTCTATATATGTTGTCGTCGCTATCTGAAAAGGCCGTAAGCTTAGACGGAGCGCAATCGGCCTGAACGTTCGGTTTATATAAAAAAATATGGTAGTAAAACTGGTTGGCCCGCCAATCGCTATAAATGGGCCGAAACGTGGGCCTACAATCATCTCAGGCCAATAGCAGGCCTAGTAGTAAACTGGCCAACTATTAGTTTCGGGCCTATAACAGGCTGAGTAAATCGCTTGCCTAAGTTGGGACAGAAAATAAAATGGGCTTTTAACAGGCTCAAAAGTAGATTGGGCCTAAATTGTGACCTCGGTCCATGATTTGCCCAGCCACAAGATGGGTCATTAACATCCCAAAATACATGTTGGGCCACAGTTCGCCCAATAACATGATGGGTTGTAAGCAGGACGGTGCAAAGTGGGCCAAAATTAGGCCCAACTATATCACGGGCCTTTAACGGGCCGATAGGCAGGTTGGGCTAAAAGTATCCACAAAGACTATAGGACGCTAAGAGGCCGAAAGTCAGTTCGGACCAGAAATAGGCCAAGATGCAGCATGGGCCGTTAAATGGCCGAAAGTGAAACTAGGCCGACAACGGCCCATATGTACCAAGGATCACTAACAGGCCGAAACAAATATCAGGCCGAACTATTACATGGGCCTTTAAGAGGTCATAGTTCAAATCGGGCCCCCAGTGTGCCACAAAGCATAGTGCCTGTTAATGGGCTAGATCTTATATGGGGCCTTAATTTGGCCCAAAATATGGCAGGCAGTTAACGGGCCGGATCTGATATGGGTCGTTGTAGGATCGGAAGTATGTCTAGAGGGGGGTGATTAGACTACTTGACCAAATAAAACCTAACCTTTTCCCAATTTTAGTTGTAGGCAGATTTTAGCAATTAGGACAAGTCAAGCAATCAACCTACACATGCAATTCTAAGAGTATAGCAGCGGAATGTAAAACATTATACATGAAGGTAAAGGGAAGGGTTTCGAGAAGGCAAACGCAATGGGGACACAAAGATTTTTGGCGTGGTTCCGATAGGTGGTGCTATCGTACATGCACGTTGATGGAGACTTCAACCCACGAAGTGTAACGGCTACGCGATTCCACGGAGGGCTCCACCCATGAAGGGTCCATGAAGAAGCAACCTTGTCTATCCCACCATGGCCATCGCCCACGAAGGACTTGCCTCACTCGGGTAGATCTCCACGCAGTAGGCGATCTCCTTGGCCTTACAAACTTCTTGGTTCAACTCCACATCATGTCGGAGGCTCCCAAGCAACACCTAACCAATCTAGGAGACACCACTCTCCAAAAGGTAATAGACAGTGTGTTGATGATGAACTCCTTGCTCTTGTGCTTCAAATGATAGTCTCCCCAACACTCAACTCTCTCTCACACAGATTTGGCTATGGTGGAAGAAGGATTTGAGTGGAAAGCAACTTGGGGAAGGCTAGAAATCAAGTTTCAAATGGTAGGAATGGAAACTCTTGATCTCAACACATGAGTAGGTGGTTCTCTCTCAGAAAATGAATGGTGGAAGTCTAGGCACATTTTGATGGCTCTCCTCAATGAGGAAGAAGGGGTGGAGGGGTATATATAACCTCCACACAAAATCTAACCGTTACACACTTTTGACCCAACTCAGTGGCACCGGTCAAAAATCTTGGTGGCACCGACCTGTGTGAAAATACGAACGTTAGGAATCTTAGTGGGACTAACGGGAACAACTCAGAGGGATCGATGTGCAAAGGCTTAGGGCAAACCTCGTCTCGGTGGAACCGATTGCATCATCTTTGTGAGACCTAAGTGATGCAATAAGGCAACAGAGAGTTTGGCAAGCCATCTCAGTGGTGCCGATTGTAATTCTCGGTGGGACCGAAACAATTGCAACAAGCAACAAAGAGATGGCAAGGCCATCTCGGTGGAACCAAGATCCATATCGGTGGATCCGAATTGTTAGGGTTTTGGAAGTGGCTAATTCGAGATGAACTCGGTTGCTCCGGATAGGAAGTTTCAATGGGGCCGAGTTGGATTGTAGGGTTTGTACATATTTGGATGGAGAAAGTTGTTTAGGATTTTGGAGCAATATCACTAAGCACTTTGAGCAAACAAATCATTAAGCAACACCACATCCCCTTTTAATAGTATTGGCTTTCCTATGGACTCAATGTGATCTTGGATCACTTAACCAAAAATGTAGAGTCTTGAGCTTTTGCTAATGCATTTCCTTAGCATTTTGAGGGGTCCACAATCACTAATCCTTGCCATGCCAATCATTGAACATCCTAAAATATTTGACTTGAATGGACATTAGTTCAATGAGATATATGTTGTCATGTATTACCAAAACCACCCGGGGATTAGTTTGACTTTCAATCTCCCCCTTGTTGGTAATTGATGACAACATATAGATCAAAGCTTCGACAAATGATAAAATGAATGAAATACATCGTCATGTTGAGAAGTATGTGATAAGCAAGAGCTCCCCCAAAATTTGTGCATTATTAAAAATTTGTGTTTGAATGCAAATGCACAATCGATAAGCATCACATGAAGCATAGTATGATCAATCACACATAACCAAAGTATGTCACACGCATAACGAGAAAAGTAGCACAAATCAAACGGAAATAGTAGCAAAAAATCTCAAAAAAAGAGAAAAAATGAGACACTCTCTCTCGAAGCCTAATGATCTATATGAATTCTCCCCCTTTGGCAACAAGTACCAAAAAGTTCAAATACGTATAGAGCTATACCTCTCTAGGCATGATCCTCGGCAGCTCCTGAAGGTGATCTCTGGCTAGCGGCTCCGGTGTGCATAGATGGCGTTGAGAGAAGTGCATCCTCGAAGGCTTCATCTGATGTTCGCTGAACTAGTGGAGTAGAGACTAGAGGTGGCACTGTAGAAGTAGCAGCAGGTGAAGAATGAGTCGTCCTCATGCATGCAACTGGCACTGCAGCAGATATGGGTGCTCTGGGTACTTCCTGGTATCTCTCAGGCATAGCTCTATCATCACCACTGTCATAAGCTCTGGCTGCATCAACATCATCTCTGAGATTCTCCATAATGTTCTATACCTCAGTGATCTTCACATCATGATCATGAACCTTAGTCTCGACTATCCGCTCTAGGCTCTCCTGTTTCTTGGTGAGGTTGGCCAGACTTTGCTCAATCCTTAGGGTAGCTTCTACCAGGTAAGTCATCTGATCATTCTTGGACTTGAGGTTGGCAATAGGTGCATTGGGAGCAGAGGCCTTCTCGGCTGCTTTTGCTGTTGTAGCTGCCTGGATCCTCTCTGGTGCCTCAACAGATGTAGGGTGTGTAGAATCCATCACCACCACATTATCCTCAAACTCTGGCAATAAGGGTAGATGCTCACGGTCAAGAAGATATGTGCTTGTGCCAACCTTGGAGTTGACGAGCACCTGAATGTCCGGAGCAAATCCTCATGATCTCTTATGGTCAGCTGTGGTTCTCTTGATTGTCGCAACAATAAGGCTCATTACTTTGAACTTCTGCGGTGTGTCAAATAAATGTAACAAGTTTATGGAGTTGCCATGGATCATCTTGTCATCTCTAGACTTGGGCAAAAGAGTGTGCCTCAAGATTGTGTTGGTGGTGGCCAAACCAGTGAGCAAATTCTTCACAGAACCAAACTTATGAGTTTCAACATCTTTTTGAGGGATGGGCTTGTACATGTTTGCCATAGAGTTGTGATCCATCTTGACTTTTTCATAGACATCAATATCATTCTCCTCCTCCTCTGGAGCACCAAGAAGATTAGCCCATTCTGGGATGGTTGACTAGTATCTGGATCCCTTAGTCATCCATACAATTCTTCCATCGGGGTAGAAATGTGCGGTGGAATAGAATTGCATGATCATCTCATCATTCCACTTTGTGAGCTTCTTCCCAACAAAATCTGCAACACCTGCAATCTTGAAGCTTTCATGAACGTGGGGGAGGTGATCCTCATTTTCATCAATGTACTCCTAGTCCACCCACTTCATGTCACTGACTATGGGCTTCTTGTCAAGCAACACTATCTCATAGAAGTCTTGTTGCTCTCGTGTGTGGAAATGATAATCACATGCAGTACTCCTCCTTGCAGCATACGGATCAGACAATCTCCACTGACACAGTCCCTTGTCCTTCCTGAGCATCATGTTCTCTGCAACAAGATGTGTGTTATCATGGTCTGGAATCTTAGGTCTCAACCTTCTTAACACTAGTGGCTCATCATCAATCTCAGCCTCAGGCACTAGGGCCTTGTTCTTCTCACTAGCTGAAATGTTCCTCGTTGATCTCTTAGGTGCTAGAGCTTTGGGCTTTGACTTGGACTTGAAGGGGGTAGTTGTCTTCATTGCATCAGACATGAGCTTTTGAGTCTTGGCTAGAGGTGCATCAGCTGTTGGTTCCTCCTCTTCCTCCTCCTCACTAGCAACCATGGAAGGTTTGCCAATGACATAAGCGATAGTTTTCCTAGCCCTCTTCTTCTTCTTCTTTCCTGCAGCAACTTCTGCATCACTTGGCTCCTCAAGTGTGAATGTCATGGTTTCTCTTGGAGCTGTGGCCTTGTCTGCCTTGGAGAGAGGAAGTTTCCTCACTGCAGTTCTATCCTTGGCAATGCTAGCAGGCCTGGAACTAGCTGTTGTGCCATACTCCTTAGCAAGCACCACTTTCTTCTTTGATGTGGCCTCACTAGCCACAAAATCCTCATCATATGAGGTTCTCTTCTTACTGGTCCTTGTGGCAGCCTTTGGTAGTCCAGGTGAGATCCTCACTCATTCATAATAGCTGCCCTCAGCACTAGATCCTTCACTGAGATCCTCATGCAGTTCTGACACATTCTGGCTGTCACTGGCACTTGATATCTTGCAAACAGATCTTGTGAATAGATATGTATGGTAAGACTAGATAAGTCATCTCAAAATGCAGACAATTTTCAAAAATTTGAGTTCAAATCATAGTTTTAAGTTTTCACAGAATGCATTTCGGATCCATCGAGTTGATAATCTCGGTAATACCGAAGCACTCAACAAAACCCAAGCACACCATTTTGGTCAGACCGAGATGTGATTCGGTGTCTCCGAGATGCTAGGGTTTCACAGAAATGTTACTTTCGGTCTCACTGATTCATACTTCTTGGTGGCACCGAGACGTACTAGTGCAATGGCCAGGGCCAAATCGGTGACTCCAAAAATTTCAATTCGGCCGGTCCGAGATGCTTTCGGCGGAAACCTAAACCTATTTTTTTGCTCGAAACTAATCTATGGAATTTGTCTATTGGATAGTAGTGTTTTTGATACGTGGCAAGATGCATGGCAAAAACCTAGTGCATTGAATCACAAAGTAGATGCACAAGGGGCGGGACTTTTACCCTAACTTGGCACAAATCCCCTACGGCGGCAACAACGGGAATGATTTCCGTTGACGGCGGTAGAGTCCAACGGCGAGGGCGTGCTGGATGCAACGACAAAGTCCGGAGACGAGGGTGACGGTAGCAGAGGGGAGCGGGAGACGTGATGTTTGAGAAATTTCAACCGTATGGGACCCGCGGGATATATATACCTAGCTGCTCTCGGTGGCACTAAGTGGAACAAATCGGTGGCACCGAGATGTGTTACTGCGAGCAGTTACAACATATTCGCGATTCCGAGTTGGTCTAATTGGTAGCACCGAGATTGAAAAACCAGATCAATCAAACTGTTTTGGTGAGTCCGAATGAGAGTGGATTGGTCACACCGAAGCAAATTTGAATGTTTTGGAGGTCAACCCTTTCAGATCAGTGGCTTTGAGTGCACCTCACCCGGAGGGTCCGAAAATGACTTGTTCAATTTTTGTGATGTAGCATGAAGAGAATTTGAGACAAGAAAGCATAGATAGCTAGAGAAGGTTCTTAGGCATTCTTGTACATCCACTTGGCCAAAAAAACCAAGACAATCAAAACAACAAATGGATGTCCTTGAATGGAGAAAACATGGAAACCAACATGCTCACACAATAAAATAGCAAATGAAATATGTGTCAGACATGCACAACCAATTCTAGCATCTATCAAGCAATTGGTGATGACTAGGTCATCTATATGAGTATATTGACTTAGGAGTCAAATGATAACATTTGATAATAGGTCATACTCATCATTTAAGCACAACTGGCGTTGCCACTTTTACATAAAGCATTAATGTGTTCACACCATTAGAGTTACTTTAGCTCAATTTTTAGAGAAAAGACCCCCCTAGATGTGATATCCCCCAAAAGAGGGATGAACTAACCTTGGGTTTTGTCGATGATGACTTCATGTAGATAGTGAAGATGTAGATGCTCAATGTTTGATGTAGTCCATCAAGAGTTCGGAGCAATCCTTTGGAGTTTTGCACTTTTAATACCTACATGGGTTAGTCCCACAAGGAACATACAAGGATATCCATAGACATAGAGTGAAGTGCACATATGATGATGTCCATGAATGCATTGGGTTACCTTGTCCCTTGTCTTACCAACAAGAGGGCTTGTGACTCCATGAACTAGTGCAAGATGTGAAAGTTGGTTGCACAAGTCTTTGCCAAAATAAATATAAGTGAAGTATGTTTGCGGAGTCACCTCAAGAACAATCTAGTTCTTAGTCTTTGGGAACCACATCAACTTGATGGGAATCCTTGGAGTTGTAGTTGAACTTGATGAAGTATAGCTTGATGAAGCCTTGGGAACCCACTTGACCATGGCTTTAGGTGCTTCTTCACACGAGTCAATCTCTTCTTGAAGCTTCTCCTTGCCTTTTAGCTTGTGCTCTTGTGGTGGAAGATCATCCTGAGCTTGTGTTCCCTCAAAAGAAGTGGGGTCATACTTCTCTTGTTGAGGAACAAACTTCATATTGGGGTATTGATCTTCTTCCCATTCAACTCCATTGGCATTGAACTTCCGTTCAAAACTAAAACCTTGATTCTTCCAGTGTCCTCCTTGCTTGCGTACAATCACTCTTGCTCTTGTTACTAGATTTAACTTGTGGCATGTAAGTAGACAAGAGGAGACATTTGGCAATGTAAGAAGAACTCTTCTTTCGAAGATTATCATTGATAGCTTTTAGAAACTCATGCTCTTGCTCTAAATTTAGTTTCTCGAAGCGTAGCTTCTCATGAGTTCTTAGGAGCTCTCTATGATCCTCTTATTGTTTCATGAGCTAACTTAAGAGTGTTTAGTTCTTTAGTTAGACGCTAAATCTCCTTCTTATCATTGTAATTCGTTTCATCTTGATTAGCATGATTACTAGCAAGTTCATTACAGTTCACATGACTAATTTTATCAACATGCAAATCATCATCACCTTGCAAACCATCTTCATCACTATTGAAATCAAGATACTTGAGGTGCGATAACTTGGGACCTTTAGCCATGAATCATATTCCAATTCCTTCATTTGGTGAATCAAATATGTCATGGGAGTTGGATGATACTAGAGCAAGTCTGGATGCACCTTCATCTTGAGTATATTCAGAATCGGAGTGATAACTTCTCTCGGAGTAGTTGTCGGAGTCGGAACCGGAAACCCATTCACCAACATGAGCTTGATGTCTTCTTCTTGTGTAGCTCTTTGATGACTTGTCCTTCCTTTCCAAATCCTTGCTTCTTTGAGAGGGTCTTCGTTTATAAAAAAACATCTCTATTCCTTCTCTCTCTTTGAGGTGATTCTTCTCTTTTCTTGTAAGGAGCCTGTCGATGTCAAAACCGGCAGATCTCGGGTAGGGGGTCCTGAACTGTGGACCTTGGATCGATGGGGAATAGTAGACGTAGAACACGATGTTTACCCAGGTTCGGGCCATCTCTAAGAGGTAAAACCCTACGTCCTGCTTGATTATATTGCTTGTGTATAAGGGGGTTACAGGGTAGATCTACCACGAGAACAGACAAACTAAACCCTAACTAGTAGGATGGTGATTGTTCCTCCAGCCTCTACGGACTAAGCCCCCTGGTATATATAGACACCAGGGGTGCTAGAGTTTACAGATAGTTGGTTACATCAAGGAAACTCCGGGTCTTCTAACTTGACTTGGGGGGGCACACCAAGGCACAAAAGGTCTTCAGTCCGGATACGGTGCGGCCCAACTGTTCGGCCCACGAGAGAGGAGCCGGCACCCCGAGGACCCCCTAATCCAGGACTCCCTCAGTAGCCCTCGAACTAGCCTTCAACGCCGTCTTTATATTACTTCCGTGATGATAACCCACAAGTATAGGGGATCAGTTGTAGCCTTTCTCGATAAATAAGAGTGTCGAACCCAACGAGGAGCTAAAGGTATAACAAATATTCCCTCAAGTTCTATCGACCACCGATACAACTCTATGCACGCTTAACATTTGCTTTACCTAGAACAAGTATGAAACTAGAAGTACTTTGTAGGTGTGATAGGATAGGTTTGCAAGATAACAAAGAGCACGTAAATAAAAGCTAGGGGCTGTTTAGATAATGAAACAACTAAGTTAGTTTTAGTAGAGAGCTTTTTATCACAAGAAAGTTATTTGTCCCTAGGCAATCGATAACTAGACCGGTAATCATGATTGCAATTTTATATGAGGGAGAGGCATAAGCTAACATACTTTCTCTTCTTGGATCATATGCACTTATGATCGGAACTCTAGCAAACATCTGTAACTACTAAAGATCATTAAGGTAAAACCAAACCATAGCATTATAAGGTATCAAGTCCTCTTTATCCCATACGCAAACAACCTACTTACTCAAGTCTGTGCTTCTATCTCTCACGCCACCCACCATAAGCAAATCATGAGCATATTGCAAACCCTACAGCGGGGATCCCTCACACTTGCGTGACACGGAGAGCACCATAGGACAGCACCAATAATAAAACATGCAACTCAAACCAATCACGATCATCAATCAACCCATAGGACAAAATGGATCTACTCAAACATCATAGGATAGCCATACATCATTGGGAAATAATATATAGCATTGAGCACCACGTTTAAGTAGAGATTATAGTGGGCAGAAGAGGTGTTACACAGCTGCATAGAGGGGGAGAGAGTTGGTGATGACGGCGGCGAAGTTGTTGGTGTAGATCGCCGTCACGATGATGGCCCCGGCGGCGTTCGGCGCCACCGGGAGAGAGAGCCCCCCTCCTTCTTATTCTTCTTCTTCCTTGACCTTCCCCCTAGATGGGAGAAGGGTTTCCCCTCTGGTCCATGGCCTCCATGGCGGCAGAGGGTCGGAAGCCCCTCCGAGATTGGATCTCTCTCTCTGTTTCCTTCTGTTTCTGCGCTCCCAGATTCTGGCCTTTCACCGTTTCTTAAATTCCCGGTGATCCGTAACTCTGATTGGGCCGAAATTTTAACACGATTTTTATCCGGATATTAGCTTTCTTGCGGCCAAAGAAGGGCACCAACTACCTTACGGGGTGGCCACAAGGGCCTAGGGTGTGCCCTACCCCCTGGGGCGCAACCCCTGCCTTGCCGCCGCCTCGGGCATCGTCTCACATTGATTCCACTTCCCAAAACTCACATATATTCCAAAAAAAAATCTTCATAAGTTTTTATCGTGTTTGGACTCCATTTGATATGGATTTTCCGCGAAACAAAAAACATGCAACAAACAGGAACTGTCACTGGGCACTGGATCAATATATTAGTCCCAAAAATAGTATAAAAAGTTGCCAAAAGTATATGAAAGTTGTAGCATATTGGCATGAAACAATCAAAAATTATAGATACGACGAAGACATGTCAGCATCCCCAAGCTTAATTAGTGCTCGTCCTCGAGTAAGTAAATGATAAAAAGGATAATTTTTGATGTGGAATGCTACCTAGCATAATCTTGATCACATAATCTAATCATGGCATGAATATTAAGACATGAGTGATTCAAAGCAATAGTCTATCATTTGACACAAAGACAATAATACTTCAAGCATACTAATAAAGCAATCATGTCTTCTCAAAATAACATGGCCAAAGAAAGTTATCCCTACAAAATCATATAGTCTGGCTATGCTCCATCTTCATCACACAAAGTATTTCATCATGCACAACCCCGATGACAAGCCAAGCAATTGTTTCATACTTTTAATGTTCTCAAGCCTTTTCAACTTTCAGGCAATACATAAGTGTGAGCCATGGATATAGCACTATAGGTGGAATAGAATATGATGGTAGAGGTTGTGTGGAGAAGACGAAAAAGGAGAAAGTCTCACATCAACTAGGCAAATTAATGGGCTATGGAGATGCCCATCAGTCGATATCGATGCAAGTGAGTAGGGATTGCCATGCAATAGATGCACTAGAGCTATAAGTGTATCAAAGCTCAAACTGAAAACTAAGTGGGTGTGCATCCAACTTGCTTGCTCATGAAGACCTCAGGCATTTGAGGAAGCCCATCATCCGAATATACAAGCCAAGTTCTATAATGAAAATTCCCACTAGTATATGAAAGTTATAACTCAAGAACCTCTCTATATGAAGAACATGGTGCTACTCTAAAGCACAAGTGTGGTAAAAGGATAGTAGCATTGCCCCTTCTCTCTTTTTCTCTCATTTTTTATTTGTTTTCTCCTTTTTTGGGGGCTCTTTTTTTTGGCGTCTTTTTTTTCGTTCGGAGTCTCATCCCGACTTGTGGGGGAATCATAGTCTCCATCATCCTTTCCTCACTAGGACAATGCTCTAATAATGATGATCATCACACTTTTATTTACTTACAACTCAATATTACAACTCGATATCTAGAACAATATGACTCTATATGAATGCCTCTGGCAGTGTACCAGGATGTGCAATGATCTAGCATAGCAAAGATATCAAAAAATGGACATGCCATGAAAATATCATGCTAGCTATCTTACGATCATGCAAAGCAATATGACAATGAACGCTCAAGTCATGTATATGATGATGATGGAAGTTGCATGGCAATAAATCTCGGAATGACTATGGAAATGCCATGATAGGTAGGTATGGTGGCTGTTTTCAGGAAGATATAAGGAGGCTTATGTGTGATAGAGCGTATCATATCACGGGGTTTGGATGCACCGGCGAAGTTTACACCAACTCTCGAGGTGAGAAAGGGCAATGCACGGTACCGAAGAGGTCAGCAATGATGCAAGGGTGAGAGTGCGTATAATCCATGGGCTCAACATTAGTCATAAAGAACTCACATACTTATTGCAAAAATTCATTAGATGTCGAAACAAAGTACTACACGCATGCTCCTAGGGGGATAGATTGGTAGGAAAAGACCATCGCTTGTCCCCGACCGCCACTCATAAGGAAGACAATCAAAAAATAAATCATGCTCCGACTTCGTCACATAACAGTTCACCACACGTGCATGCTTCGGGAATCACAAACCTTAACACAAGTAGTTCTACCAATCCACAATTACTCACTAGCATGACTCTAATATCACCAACTTTATATCGCAAAACTATTGCAAGGAATCAAACATATCATATTCAGTGATCTACAAGTTTTATGTAGGATTTTATGACTAACCATGTGAATGACCAATTCCTGTCAACTCTCTAAATAGATATAAGTGAAGCAAGAGAGTTTAATTCTTTCTACAAAATATATGCCCACACTCTAACAAATTTAAGTGAAGCAAAAGAGCATTCTACAAATGGCGGTTTTCTATGTGTAGAGAAGCAGGCAATCCAAACTTCAAATGATATAAGTGAAGCACATGAAGCCTTCTATAAAGCCATACTCAAAAGATATAAGTGAAGTGCAAAGAGCATTCTATAAATCAACCAAGGACTATCTCATACCAGCATGGTGCATAAAAGAAAAAGGAAAAATAAAAAGCACATGACGCTCCAAGATTTATGCATATCATGTGACGAGTAAAAATATAGCTCCAACTAAAATTACCGATGATCGTTAGAAGAAAGAGGGAATGCCTTCTGGGGCATCCCCAAGCTTAGTTGCTTGGGAGTCCTTGAATATTACCTTGGGGTGCCTCAGGCATCCCCAAGCTTAGGCTCTTGCCACTCCTTATTCCCTCATCCATCGTGATCTCACCCAAAACTTGAAAACTTCAATCACACAAAACTTAACAAAACCCTCGTGAGATCCGTTAGTATAATAAAGCAAATCACCACTTTAAGTACTGTTGAAAACCCATTCATATTTTATTTTTGAATTGTATCTACTGTATTATAACTTCTCTATGGCTTATACCACCGATAAAATCGATAGTTTCATCAAAACTAGCAAAACAATGCATCAAAAACAGAATCTGTCTAAAACAGAACAGTCTGTAACACTCTGAATATTCACTATACTTCTGTAACCCCAAAAATTCTGAAAAATTAGGAAAAAATAAAAAAAATTCATAGAAGTACTGTGTAAAAATATCACAATTTTTACGCATTCTAGTAGAAAACTTAAATTCACGCACTACGGCAAAAGTTCCTATTTTTGCACTGCACACACCAAACAAGCAATCTAATCATCCTAAAGGCAAATCTTGGCACATTATTTTTATAATACAATGGATTTATACAAGGGGATAATTATTTTTGTTGAAAAGTTTCTGTAATCAAGGTTCACAAAGTTTCCATGGGCATGAACAAAGTTCAAGGCTAGCTCCCACTTTAACAATGCTCGTCTTTCTCACTTTCGCTTTTCTTTTTGAAAAGTTTTTAGGTTCCCCTCTATATTTTTTTGTTTTTAAACTATATAAAAGCACACAACAGAATAAAATGACTCTCTAAAACTTCCGGGTTGTCTCCCTGGCAGTGCTTTCTTTAAAGCCGTTAAGCTAGGCATATAGTGCTCAAGTAATTGATCCACCCGGATCCCAAGGTATATCAAAGCCTATTTTAATTAACAATGATTTCAGTAGTGAGCACAAAGTAACATATATCAAGTAACGACGAAGTCTAACTCTCTTCCTATGCATCGGCATGTCATAAAAGAACAATTCACGCACATCAAGTAAAGGCCAATGCATAGTATAAACAATTTCTTGCAATTTTATCGTATTGGAAACATAGAGAGGCGGAGATGTAGTTCCTCTCTCATAATAATTGCAAGTAGGAGCAGCTAGCACATGCATATTATATTTGTCAAAATCATCATGTGTAACGGTAAAACACAACCCATCAATATAATCCTTAATAAGCGCAAACTTCTCTGATATAGTGTAGTTGGGAGAATTCAAAAAGATAATAGGACTATCATGTGTGGGTGCAATAGCAACAATTTCATTCTTAACATAAGGAACTATAGCAAGTTCATCTCCATAAGCATAATTCATATTGGCATCATGGCCACAAGCATAGGAAGCATCAAGTTCATCAAAAAGGGATATTTCAAACGAATCCAAGGGATCATAGCAATCAACATAGCATTCATCCTTCGGTAAGAACGAAGGGAAATTAAACAATGTATGGGATAAAGAGTTACTCTCATTAGAAGGTGTGCACGGGTGATCAATCCGCTCTTCCTCCTTTTGCTCTTCGCTCTCCTTCTCATCTTTTTCATCCAATGAGCTCACAGTGTCATCAATTTCTTCTTCCATAGATTCCTGCAAAATATTAGTCTCCTCTTGGACAGCGGAGGAGTCCTCAATATATGGTTTAACGTAAGCATTAGAAGCATAATTCTCATAGCAATATTTAAGTATGGCAAAAATTTCAGATTTGTAAAGAGTAGCATCATACTTTTCAATCAAAGAAGCAATTTCATAAGCACCGTTAAAAGCAACAAATAAAATTAGTTGTTCAACATCATAGTAATTATAAACACCCTTGGCATAAAAAGATAAGATTCCGTTATCACTAAACTCACATTGGTAGGGAAGGTATTTCTTAGGGTCTTCAGAACAACAAGTAAAATCATATAATTCACATAAATTCCAAGGATAACATTGCATAGTATTAATTTGATGCAGTAAAAGTTTCCCTTTTTGAGATAAGCGGTGTCGCACAAAATAAGCATGCTCATCTAATGATTTTCCCTCAACTAAGCTAGTTGGGTTTTCAGCACGAGCACAAAGGGATCGAAGATTATCCAAGTAAAAAGCTTCAGGAGTATGATAGATTTTGGGTGGTTCTTCAACCATTGGTTTAGTAGGTACAACTAATTTTTTTGGTATTTTACATTTCCTACCCATAACTAAAGATAGAAAATAGGAGCACAAAAATAAAAACTACTTAGTGATAAAGCAAACAAGCACACACGAGAATATTCACCCCCACGCTATTGCTCCCTGGCAACGGCGCCAGAAAAAGGTCTTGATAACCCACAAGTATAGGGGATCAGTTGTAGCCTTTCTCGATAAATAAGAGTGTCGAACCCAACGAGGAGCTAAAGGTAGAACAAATATTCCCTCAAGTTCTATCGACCACCGATACAACTCTACGCACGCTCAACGTTCGCTTTACCTATCACAAGTATGAAACTAGAAGTACTTTGTAGGTGTGATAGGATAGGTTTGCAAGATAATAAAGAGCACGTAAATAAAAGCTAGGTGCTGTTTAGATAAAGAAACAACTAAGTTAGTTTTAGTAGAGAGATTTTTATCACAAGAAAGTTATTTGTCCCTAGGCAATCGATAACTAGACCGGTAATCATGATTGCAATTTTATATGAGGGAGAGGCATAAGCTAACATACTTTTTCTTCTTGGATCATATGCACTTATGATTGGAACTCTAGCAAACATCCATAACTACTGAAGATCATTAAGTTAAAACCCAACCATAGCATTATAAGGTATCAAGTCCTCTTTACTCCCATACGCAACAAACCTACTTACTCGGGTCTGTGCTTCTGTCACTCACGCCACCCACCATAAGCAAATCATGAGCATATTGCAAACCCTACAGCGGGGATCCCTCACACTAGCGTGACACGGAGAGCACCATAGGACAGCACCAATAATAAAACATGCAAGTCAAACCAATCATGATCATCAATCAACCCATAGGACAAAACGGATCTACTCAAACATCATAGGATAGCCATACATCATTGGGAAATAATATATAGCGTTGAGCACCATGTTTATGTAGAGATTACAGCGGGAAGAAGAGGTGTTACACCGTTGCATAGAGGGGGAGAGAGTTGGTGATGACGGCGGCGAAGTTGTTGGTGTAGATCGCCGTCACGATGATGGCCCCGGCGGCGTTCGGCGCCACCGGGAGAGAGGTGGAGAGAGCCCCCCTCCTTCTTCTTCTTCCTTGACCTTTGTGCATATCAACCAAAGTATCCAAAATTTCCTTTGCATTCTCAAGGCAGCTGATTTTGTTGAATTCCTCGGGGCAGAATCCATTGAAGAGAATATCACAAGCTTGAGCATTGTATTGCAACATCCTCAATTCTTCGGAGGTCGCTTCACGATCTGGTTCTCTACCATCTTGAAAGAATTCACCTTGCAAGCCAATACGAACAACAACCCAAACGGCGGGGTTTTGACCAATAACATGCATTTCCATCTTATCCTTCCAACTAGCAAAATTTGTACCATCAAATTAAGGACCTCTAAAGTGATAGTTACCCTCACTAGACGCCATGCTCTCCTATGTTGTGAAACCAAGGCTATGATCACCAAAGCAATGGAAATCAAGGCTAACAGAGACCAACACTCTGATACCACTTGTAGGATCAGAAGTATGTCTAGAGGGGGGTGATTAGAATACTTCATCAAATAAAACCTAACCTTTTCCCAATTTTAGTTTTAGGAAGATTTTTGCAATTATGACAAGTCAAGCAATCGACCTACACATGCAATTCTAAGAGTATAGTAGCGGAATGTAAAACATTGCACATGAACGTAAAGGGAAGGTTTTGGAGAAGGCAAACACAATGGGGACACGAAGATTTTTGTCGTGGTTCCGATAGGTGGTGCTATCATACATCCATGTTGATGGAGGCTTCAACCCATGAAGGGTAACGGCTGCGCGAGTCCACGGAGGGCTCCACCCATGAAGGGTCCATGAAGAAGCAACCTTGTCTATCCCACCATGGCCATCGCCCATGAAGGATTTGCCTCACTCGAGTAGATCTTAACGATGTAGGCAATCTCCTTGCCCTTACAAACTTCTTCGTTCAACTCCACATCATGTCGGAGGCTCCCAAGAGACACCTAACAATCTAGGAGACACAACTCTCCAAAAGGTAATAGACAATGTGTTGATAATGAACTCCTTGCTCTTGTGCTTCAAATAATAGTCTCCCCAACACTCAACTCTATCTCACAGATTTGGCTACGAGGGAAGAAGGATTGGAGTGGAAAGCAACTTGGGGAAGGCTAGAAATCAAGGTTCAAATGGTAGGCCGACAGGAGCCCCCAGGCCTGGCCCATACGTGCCGCTGGGCATCGTTGGGGTAGGCCCCAAAAAATACACAGGCGGACACTTCGACCATGCTGCAGCGGGATCCATGTCTCCCTTGATATCTTTCTTGCTTCTGCATTAACCTGGAATTGAATTAGTTCCCGGTTTCCCCACGAGTCATGCAATGTCGAACGTCGTGGGGCTTCCCACGTAAAGGGTCAGGAGATGCCCATGTTCATGGGAAGTTAATTGAAGTGTCCGCACACGGTCCCGGGGGAGGAGGAGGTAACTGCCGTTTTACTCCCTCCACCACGCCTGCCGTTTCCGCCACGTACGCTGCATGCATTGTGCAGGGTAGGTAACAGATGCGTAGGGCGAGGGAATGAGTGCCATGGCAGAAAGCAGGGTGCCACGGATTGGCACAGGAGTGCAGTTGGCGAATCTGGACGCTGTCAGTGACGCAGGCGAACCAGATAGGCGAAGCTGGGCGGTTGCCTCCTCGGTGGTGAGGAGCCAGCACCCGGCCACACTCCGCTATAAAAGGAGGTGCGGAGGTGACGGGAGGGGCTCACCCACATATTCTCTTCTCCTTCCTCTTGTGCTCTTCTTCCACCATGGTGAGGTGAAGAGGGCGCGGTCGAGCTCCAGCAGCGGCGACAAGGCCTTCCTCTCGGCACCGTATCCCTGCTCCTGCTGGGGACGCAGGGGCAGGATCCAGTGCACAAGGCAGAGCCGCAGGACGGGGTCATGGCCGGCGCGGTGCTCGGGGCCAAGGGGGACGCGGCGGTGGCTCGGCCACACCTCCAGCCGCTTCGACTCTACTGGAGGGCCATGTTGAAGACATGGCGCTGGAATTCGTCGTTACGCTGCGCGAGCCCCCGCGCAGCCGTCTTCGGCTTCCTACTCCTTTTGCAAGGGGTAATGGAGGTTGAACAGCCGCATGGGTTGAAGCTACACATGAGGGGTTGGTGCAATGGCAATATGCGGGTGGACGTGGAATTCCCCGCACCTCATGTCATGCTTCTCCGGCGTGGCTGGAAAACCATTGCTCATGCCCATAGCTTGGCGGAGGGTCACGTTCTCCATTTTAAATTAATGGAGGCTGACCTGCTTCCGTCTCTAAGTTGCCTTGGGCCTCCTTAGCTCAAGGGTTAACCACAGTGGCAAAACAGACATTATCTTGTGATTAGATAGCTAACAGTACTATCATACCTAACTCTGGGAGTTAGGACAAAGTGCATTAAATGCACTACTAGGTGTTGTGCTGAGGGTGAAACCTGGCAAGCTTGCTGTGCCGCTTAATTATCCTCGGCTTATCATCTTGACAAGCCACTGGACAGGTGTCAAATGGGTGTGATTTGCTTATCATTGAGCTACCACGTGCTTAGTGAGAGCCACTTAATCACCTCGAGGGCTCGACAGCGCATCAACAAGTGACTGGCGCCATGATGCGGTGGAGCGGTGGTAGCTGGCCTCCGCCTGCCGGGGGCAGGGCTTGCCGGGCTATCTTGGAGGTGTGTGTGCTTCGGCCTCCGGTTGCCCCGGAGGTGCAGCTGGCTGGGGTTCACCCTTGCTTTTGTGTTCTGCATCAACTCTGTCGGCCTCGCCTGGCCGGTGGAGGATGCTTCTCTTGGAATCCTTGTCTTGTACGTTTAGCTTGGTCTTCTTGATACACTCCTTGATCTCACGAAGAGCGGCTTCTCTGGCTTGATTTTGCGTTACCCATTGGTGCTGGATACATGACGGTCAGCACGCCTGTGTATGGGTCTGGTCAACAATTGCAAATGTTTGTTGCATCGGCAGGAGCCCCCGGGCCTGGCCCATACGTGCCGTCGGGCATCATTGGGGTAGGCCCTAACAGATGTGCAGGCGAACATTTTGGCCGTACCACAATGGGATCCACGTCTTTCTTGATATCTTCCTTGCTTCTTCATTAACCTATGGCTGGATCAGTTTCCGGTTTCCCCACGAGTCATTCTGAATGACATGGGGCTACCCACGTAATGGTTCGTGGGCCGCCCACATTCACGAGGAGGTAACTGCCATTTTACTCACCCCACTACTGCTGTCGTTTCCACCATGTACGCCGCATGCATTGCACAGGGTTGGTGGCAGAGGCGTAGGGCACGGGAATGAGTGCCATGGCAGAAAGCTCGGCGCCGTGGATAGGCGCAGGAGGGCGGTCTGAGATTTCGGATGTTGCCAGTGACCTTGACAGACTGGATTGGTCGATCGTGGCGGTTGCCACAGGGTAGTGGGGAGCCAGTCCCCTGCCACACTCCGCTATAAAAGGGAGCGTAGAGGCGGGCGAAAGGACTCACCCACACACCTCCTTCTTCTTCTTGTGCCTTCTTCTACCATGGTAAGAGGGAGATGGCGCGGTCGTGCTCCTGCGGTGGCGACGACGGCCTCTTCTCGCCAACGCATCCCTGTCCTGGCCGGGGATGTGGGGGCAGAATCCAGCGCACAAGGTGGCGGGACACATACATGGTCAGTGAGGCCCTCGAGACCGGGGAGGACGCGGTGGCACGCTGGTTGCTCCTTTTCCAGCTGCCCTGGCTCCGATGGAGGGCCATGTCGGGGACACGCCGCTAGAGTTCATCGTCAGGCTTTCTCCCCGGCTTCGGCAGCCGCCTTCGGCTTCCTACCCCTTTTACAAGGGTAATGGAGGTGGAACAGCCACATGGGTTGAAGTTGCACATGAGAGGTTGCTGTAATGGCAGCATGCAGGCGGACGTTGATTTCCCCGCACCTCATGTGGTGCTTCTCCGTCGCAGCGGGAAAACTTTTTCACATGCCCATAGCTTGGCGGAGGGGCACGTACTCCATTTTAAGTTAATGGATGCAGATATGCTCTCCATCAAGGTCTTCAGGCATTCGGGTGCTCGGTTAGGGTGCTACGCGGAGAGCTCGACCGACAACGAAAGCTCCTCTTCGAGCTACAGCGACGAAGATGACACTGATGGCGAAGACGACAACATCAAGCGGGAGGACGGTGGCTCGGAGTCCAGCTGAGCGCTGGACGCACCGTCACCGTCAGCTAGGCACTGGTGGCACCATCATATGCACCTGGCCTTCTCCCCAGCAGAGTGATTTGTCGGGGTGTTGGGTGTGGATGCCTCCGCCTCCTCCAACTGGACCCCGGTAGGCTTCTTCGTGGACTCTGGCTTCGTCTTCCCTGTCGATGTCCCTCCTGCCGCGTTCCTCTGGTCCTGGCGGTGGTGACTAGGGCATCGCCTAGCCGCTCCTTCCATCCTTATCCCTTCGCCCCCGCCCTCTCAATCTTGTCAGGCTGCGTCCCAAGGGCCCGGACGGGGTCAGGCTGGGCTTCTGGCAAGGCACCCCTTTTTCCCTCTTCACCTCCCTCTATAGCTCCTAGTAGGAGAGGGACAAGAAAGGCATTACGGGGCATTTATCCTTTTTCAATCTAAAAAATGTAGGCACTTGTCAAACTTTAGCTTAAATTATGTACCCTTTCATCCTTATTTGCACCCTGTATGGTTTGTACTTGTTTACCTGCGTATTAATGAAAAAAAGATATGCTTGCCGGGCGTTTTTGAATGTATCATGTCCATGCTGAGGAATGACTCCTCTATACTTCTAAGTAAACAAGGTTTTCCAGCAAGACATCTTGCCAGTCCCTTCCGTTGCTGCCGCAGGGCTCAGCTTGGCGGGTTAAAAGCGTGGAAGAGAACCGGCCCCTTGTCAACCCTTTTTTCAAATGCTACTGCGACCAGCCTGACTGAAGTAATCTTTGAATCAAGGGATGGGAGCACAAATGTTTGAGGGCACAAGGTTTTTCTATGCACAAGCTTTTCACACAGGGGTATGAGATGGATGGTCAGGGGAACTTATCTGCGTTACGCTGTCGGGGATCAATACGCCAGCTTGTCCTCACTTCCCCCCTTCGGGAAGTTTATCCGCGATAGGATCCCTGTTGTTAGTACAGGGGAAACAGGAGCATACGATATCATCTATATGATTTAAGGACTATAGCAAAGACATACTTAAATAAACATGCATGCAAGTTTTAGGCGCCAGCGCTTTGTTTTATTATCTTTGCACAGGGTTTGCGTCTGGCTTTGTACAAAGGGTTACATGCGCATCGGCAAGGCTTGTACAAAAGGTTGTTGCCAGGAGCTGAGCCCGGCAGCCACGCCTTACGGGTAGAACTTGCAAAGATGCTCAATATTCCACGAGTTCTGCGTTTTAATGCCATCTACAGTCTCCAGACGGACCGCACCAGGTCTGGTGACTTGTACTACCCGGTAAGGGCCTTCCCACTTCGGCGTCAACTTGTTGGAACCCTTAGCGGACTGAACATGCCTAAGGACAAGGTCGCCTTCCTCAAGGCTCCGGGCGTGAATCCTACGGGTATGATAGCGGCGCGGGGCTTGCTGGTAGCATGCAGCACGCACAGCGGCCCGGAGACGATCTTCCTCAAGGAGCACAACATCGTCATGCTGGATCTGCTTTTGCTCTACTTCATCGTAGGCAAGTACTCGAGGTGACCCATATACGAGTTTTGTGCGGAGCACTGCTTCTACCCCATATACTAGGGAGAAGGGACTCTGGCCGGTGGCTCGATTTGGTGTCGTCCGGAGGGACCAAAGAACCATCGGTAGCTCATCAATCCATCGCCTGCCGCATTTCTGCAACTTGTCAAAAGTTCTCATCTTGAGCCCAGGCAACACTTCAGCATTCATCCTCTTAGCTTGCCCGTTGCTTCGGGGATGAGCAACAGAGGCAAAGGAGACCTTGCTCCCAAGGCTTTGGACGTACTGCATGAAGGCGCGGCTCGTGAATTGTGTGCCATTATCATTGATCACTCTGCTGGGTACTCCAAAATGGCACGCCAATCCTTTCAAGAACTTGACAGCTAATTGTGTGGTCACCTTCCTCACTGGTTCTGCCTCAGGCCACTTTGTAAACTTGTCGATTGCAACATACAAGAATTCAAAGCCCTCGGTAGCACGGGGGAAGGGGCCCAAGATATCGAGCCCCTAGACAGAGAATGGCAAGGATAAAGGGATCGTCTGGAGAGCTTGAGCTGGTTGATGAATGTTTTTGGAATGGAACTGGCAGGCTTCACACCTGGTGACTAGCTCAGTTGCATCGTGGAGGGCTGTGGGCAAGTAGAAACCCTTCTGGAAGGCTTTTCCGACTAGGTCTCTTGATCCAATGTGAGAGCCACACATACCCCTGTGTATCTCTGCCAATAGCTTCAGCACATCTTACCAGCAGATGCACTTCAATTTCACCCCATTTGGCCTCTTTCTGTACAGAGTGTCATCGACAAACTGGTACATACCGTACCGTCGGGCTACTTTTTCAGCTTCTTCATGTTCTTCGAGAAGTTCTCCTATTTGAAGAAAACGGGCTATGTGTTGCGCCCAAGTTGGGGCCTGTGGCTCGACAACAAGGACTAAAGGCACCTCCTCATTCGTGGGAGTGCTCCATTCCACTGCAAGAAGTTGTGGTTCTGCAGGAGGGTGCAGCTCACCAACCCAAGCGAGGCTACCCCCGCCAGCCTCTCCACCCGTATCTTCGGGGAGTTCTGCCAGGAAATGCTTGTTGAGGTTCAACTTTCTTCTTTTTCTGGCCATCGTTGAAGGGTATACTGATGATTGAGTTAGATGGAGGACAAAAGTTCCTGGTTCCACAGGGAGATTTTGCGCGGCGCACTTTGACAAGTGATCGGCGATGCCATTTTTTGCTCGTGGTACATGCTTTGCTTGTAATCCATCAAAGTGCTCTTCCAATTTTCTCACTTCCTCCACATATGCCTCCATCAATGGACTCTCATAATCTTTGTTGACTTGCCTCACCACTAGTGGATAATCTCCGCAGATAATCAGTTTCTTGATTCCCAACTCCATCGCAATTCTGAGTCCGGCAAGGAGCCCCTCATACTCAGCAGTGTTGTTGGTGGCCTCCTCCCTGGGAAAGTGCATTTGAATCACATATTTGAGATGCTCTCCAGTGGACGCGACAAGAAGCACGCCGGCCCCGGCACCCCGTAGTCAGAAAGCTCCGTCAAAATACATGATCCACTCTTGAGGTGCCTCTTTGCCGGGGAAAACTGTTTCTGGCACTTCTTCATCTGGACTGGGCGTCTATTCTGCAATGAACTCCGCCAATGCCCTGGTCTGAATAGTTGAGGTGCTTTCATACTTTAAACCAAAGCTTGATAATTCTAGTGCCCACTCGACTATTCTGCATGTGGCTTTGGGGTTCCCAGTATGCACTGCACTGGAAAACGGGTGACAACTATGATCTTGTGGGCTTGGAAGTAGTGGCGCAGTTTCCTCGAGGCTATGATGAGGCGGAAGATCAGCTTTTGTACTCCAGAGTACCTTGACCTAGCCCCCTGTAACAGGGAACTGACAAAGTAGACTGGCCATTGCACCACTTTCTTCCTTGCCGCGGTTTTAGGATCGCCTTCGCTGGCTTGCTCCGCCTCCTCCTGGTTTGCGTCCAGGCTTGCCGTGACTGGTTCGGTTCCATCTCTGGAGGGTGCAGTTGCTGCAGTTGCTTCCTCATCCACTTCTTGCTGTGCCACCAGCGCTGCACTAACCACTTGATTCATCACAGCTAAATATAGCAACAATGGCTCTTGTGGTTTAGGCGCGACTAAGGTGGGAGCAGAGGAAAGGTAGGCTTTTAGGTTTTGTAGCGCTGCTTCTGCTTCCGGGGTCCACTTCATTGGGCCAACCTTCTTCAAGATTTTGAAGAAAGGCAAGGCATGCTCGGCAGACTTGGAGATGAACCTACTCAGGGCGGCAACACATCCAGTTAATCGCCTCACATCTTTAACAGTCTTGGGTGCTAGTATCTGCTCGATCGCTCTGATCTTGTCGGGGTTGGCCTCTATCCCCCACTGGGACACAAAGAAACCAAGGAGCTTGCCGTATGGGACACCAAACACACATTTCTCAGGGTTTAGTTTCAAACTAATCTCGCGTAGGTTTGCAAATGTTTCTTCTATGTCTTGAATGAGTGTTGATCTGTTCTTGGTCTTGACCACTATATCATCCATATAAGCCTCTACATTCCTGTGCAGCTGGAGCTCGAAACCAACTTGTATTCCCCTTGCAAAAGTGGATCCGACGCTCTTTAACTCAAAAGGCATTCGTACAAAGCAGTACGTGCGACATCGAGTTATGAATGCGGTCTTCTCTTCATCTTCTTTGGCCATAAATATCTGATGGTACCCGGAGTACGCATCCAAGAAAGATAGCAAATCACACCCGGAAGTGGAATCAACAATTTGATCAATGCGCGGCAGGGGGAAAGGGCCTTTTGGACATGCTTTGTTCAAGTCTGTGAAATCAATGCAGAGCCTCCATTTCCCAGTTGCCTTGCGCACCACAACTGGATTCGCCAACCAAGTTGGATGCATTACCCCTCTGACCAAACCAGCTGCTTCAAGTTTGTTGATTTCCTCGGCAATAAACTGCTGCCGCTCAAAAGCTTGCTTTCTGACCTTCTGCTTGACGGGCCGAGCATGAGGGCAGACAGCAAGGTGGTGCTTGATTACCTCCCTGGGAACACCGGGGATGTCAGACGGTTGCCAAGCAAACACATCGACATTCGCCCACAGGAAGGTAATGAGCGCACTTTCCTATTTGTCATCAAGGGTGGAGCTGATGGTGAATGTACAGTCAGCGCCATCCTGCCTTGCCGGAACCTTCTTCACAGCAGGTGAAGCAACCTTGGGTCTCTTGCTAGTGGAGCTCTCCGGCAGGTCATCAACAGGCGCGGCACACTCCGAAGAGGCGTGCTTCCCTGAGTACTTACCGACATCTCTGTTAGCCTTCTTTCCCTGTCACGCTTCTCATATTCAGCCTTTTGCTTCTTTACAAGCTGCTCAACGTGATGACATTCTTGGAGGTCATGGCCCTTGGTGCGGTGGATTTTCTTGTACAGCCCATCGGATTTCCCGGCCTTTTCCGCTGCCGCGGCCTCCCGGCAATCAGCGCACGTAGTAGCTCCCTTGCCGGGGGCCTTGGTCTTAGTCTTCGTGTTGGCACTAGGGTCACCTGAGCTCTCAACAGCCAACATTATCTTCTCTTTGCGCTTCCTATTGCGCCTACGGTTCCTCCCTTTCGGGTTGGCGGCACCGTCATCGACATCTGAATCGATTTTGATGCCAGCCTCCTCTCTGGGGAGTCGCCTCCCTTCTTCGGTCTGAGCACACTTATCCGCCAAAGTGTACAACTCACTGACGGTCTTGGGCAGCTGGACATTCATCTTGGCGTGCATCCTTCTGTTGCGCAAATTCGAATGGAACGCGGCAATCACGGTTGCAGGATGCATCTCTGGAATGTTATGATGCACTCGACTGAACCTCTGTATATACTTACGCAAATCCTCCCCTTCCTTTTGTGGAAGGACCTGTAGATCACTGGGTTGTCCATGCTCTTGGTGGCCACATGTGAAGGCGCCAACAAACTCATTGCATAAGCCTGCCCATGATGAAATGGAGTTTTTCGGCAGGTGCATTAGCCATGATCTCACATTTGGCTTAAGTGCCAAAGGGAAATAGTTGGCGAACACCTTCTCATCTCTGCCCCCGGTGGCTTGAACGGCAATTGTATATATGCTCAGAAACCCTGCCGGGTTTAACTTTCCGTCGTATTTTTCTGGCAGCTCAGGCTTGAAGACGTGGGCAGATGGCCAATGGACCTGCCGTAGCTCACGAGTGAAGACAGGGCACCCAACCTCGAAAGGCAAGTACCCACCAGCACTGGGCGCGGGCTTGTCATCGTCTGGGCCATTGCGCCTGTCAGACTGACGGCGTGCCTCTCGACGTTGCTCTTTAGTGACGCGTGCATCTTCCTTCCACCGTTCTTCCAGAACTTGCCGCTGATCACCACGGGTTCGAGGGTCAGACAAAGCCATCGACGTCTGGTCGGGCTCGCCGACTCATTGAGCTCGCCGAGGTTGCTGCTGGCCCTGCTGCCGCTGAGGGGATTGCACCGTTGGTGCAGCCCCCTCAACACGGCCATCACCTTGGGGTGCTATCGCCATTCACCGGCATCGTGACGGCTCCGCATGCTGTGATTTACCGGCTTCAGCAAAGCCAATCAAACTCTGGATGGTGGCCCTCCACTGATCCATCTTGTCAGCCATTGGCGGAAAGTTTAACACGAGCTGGGCTCGCGTCATTGCTTCCGCGACCGTGCTTGGCATGGCTAACGAAGCGGACCGCGACGTCGCTCGACTCCTGGTAGAACCAACAGGAGAATCGTCGCATTCTTGCTATCGTGGACCGGTCACCAAGGCGGTCTGGTGGTGAGTGGGGCGTGTCTGGGGGTCGACGGCCCCGTTTGGCGCCCGCCTTGCCCGTCTCGCTCCAGGCAAGGTGTGCGCTTTGAAGCCGCGCCCGTAACGGGCGGAACTGGAGAATCGTGGCTTGCGCCTGAGCGGGTATCGCTGCTGCGACTGCGTCCGCCGGTGCGGCGGGGAGGTGCAGACAGGGTGTCCCCTCCACCTACAGCTTCCAGGCCAAGCTCGTCAGGACGCTGCTGATGTTGCCCACCCCCGGCGTTTCCTGCCCCAGCTTGGGCCACAGGGGACACAACGGCGGCGCCGCCTGCGCCGGTTGTGTCACCAGCGGCACCCGCCTCACCCAACACTGCCGTGGGGCCTACGGTGTCCGTGGCTGTGTGTGAGGGGGCCTTCGAATTGGAGGGATGCGTGGTCGCACCAGATTTCTTCTTGGGTGCCATCGACGGAATAGTTGATGATGAAGAAGACGATGATGAAGATCGACGCGTTGTTCGCTACTTCTAGTTCACGCAAGCGATTTCCCCCTACCCGGCATGCCAAAGATGTCTTGGTGGACACGATCACCTATGGGGTGATGCGGCTTGAACTACGTCGGTATTTCGCCAAAGAGGAAGGGATGATGCAGCACAGCTACGGTAGGTATTTCCCTCTGTGATGAGACCAAGGTTATCGAACTAGTAGGCGCAACACTACGTAAACTGTACCTGCACACAATGAACAAATACTTGCAACCCGACGTAAAAGAGGGGTTGTCAATCCCTCCCGGGTAAAAAGATAGATAAAATTGTAGTAGATTGGATAAATAGATCTCGCGGGAACTCGAGATAAAATAAATAACAATATATTGCAGCAAGGTATTTTTGGGTTTTTGGATTAATAGATCTGAAAATAAAAGCAAATAAAAATAGATCTCCAAGGCAAATATGATAAAGAAGAGACCCGGGGGCCGTAGATTTCACTGGTGGCTTCTCTCGAGAAAAATAGCATACGGTGGGTAAACAAATTACTATTGGGCAATTGATAGAACTTCAAATAATCATGATGATATCCAGGCAATGATCATTATATAGGCATCACGTCCAAGATTAGTAGACCGACTCCTGCCTGCATCTACTACTATTACTCCACACATCGACTGCTATCCAGCATGCATCTAGTGTATTAAGTTCATGGAGAAACAGAGTAATGCAATAAGAATGATGACATGATGTAGACAAGATCTATTCATGTAGGAATACACCCCATGTTGTTATCCTTAATAGCAATGATACATACATGTCATTTCCCCTTCTGTCACTGGGATTGAGCTCCGTAAGATCGAACCCATCACAAAGCACCTCTTCCCATGGCAAGAAAAATTGATCTAGTCGGCCTAACTAAACCAAAGATTCAAAGAAGAAATACGAGGCTATAAGTAATCATGCATATAAGAGATCAAAATACTCAAATAACTTTCATGGATAAAAACATAGATCTGATCACAAACTCAAAGTTCATCGGATCCCAACAAACACACCACAAAAAAGAGTTACATCAAATAGACCTCCATGAGACCATTGTATTGAGAATCAAAAGAGAGAGAGGACGCCATCTAGCTACTAACCACGGACCCGTAGGTCTACAATGAACTACTCACGCATCATCGGAGAGGCACCAATGAGGATGATGAACCCCTCCGTGATGGTGTCTAGATTGGATCTGTGGTTTCTGGAACTTGCGGCGGCGGGAATGGTTTTTTGTCGACTCTCCTAGGGTTTCTGGAATATTGGGGTATTTATAGAGCAAAGAGGCAGTGCGGGAGGCCACTGAGGTGGGCACAATCCACCAGGGCGCGCCTCGGCCCCCAGGCACGCCCAGGTGGGTTGTGCCCCCCTCGGGGCACCCCTTTGGTACTTCCCTGGCCCAACTTGTGTCTTCTGGTCTAGAAAAAATCACCAAAAAGTTTTGCTGCGCTTGGACTCCATTTGGTATTGATTTTCTGTGAAGTAAAAAACAAGCAAAAAACAGCAACTGGCACTGGGCACTATGTCAATAGGTTAGTCCCAAAAAATGATATAAAGTTGCTATAAAATGATTGTAAAACATCCAAGAATGATAATATAACAGCATGGAACAATAAAAAATTATAGATACGTTGGAGACGTATCATGGGGCCATGAGCCCCTTGTGGTTCGGCAAGAGGGAGATCACGTTGCACAAAGAGCAGAAGCCATGAGGCAGCATGACGATGAGGCTCTGGTTGTTTTTACCCAGGTTTGGGCCGCTGAGGAGCGTAAAACCCTACTCCTGCTTTGGTGGATTGGATGGAGGAAACACGACAGCACGCATCGCTCAAGCCTGGCAAGGCGGCCTCGGGGAGAGCTGCTATGCGCGTACAAGTGTGAGGGGGTCTGAATCCCTCTCTAGGTTGCCTTGGGCCTCCTTTTATAGCTCAAGGGGTAACCACAGTGGCAAAACAGACATTATCTTGCGATTAGATAGCTAACAGTACTATTGTACCTAACTCTGGCAGTTAGGACAAAGTGCATTAAATGCACTGCTAGGTGTCCTGCTGAGGGTGAAACCCGGCAAGCCTGCCATGCCGCTTAATCATCCTCAGCTTATCATCTTGACACACCTCTGGACGGGTGTCAAATGGGTGTGATCTGCTTATCATTGAGCTGCCACGTGCTTAGTGAGAGCCACTTAATCACTTGGAGGGCTCGACACCGCATCGACAAGTGACTGGCGTCGCGATGCGGTGGAGCGGTGGTAGCTGGCCTGCACCTGCCGGGTGTGTGTGCTTCAGCCTCTGGTTTCCCTGGGATAACAAGGAGTCTGGTTGAGGGCTTGCCGGGCTATCTTGGAGGGGTGTCTGCTTCAGCCTCTGGTTTCCCTAGAAGCGCAGCTGGTGGGGGTTTGCCCTTGCTTTTGTCTTCTGCATCGACTCTGCCGGCCTCGCCTGGCCAGCGGAGGATGCTTCTCTTGGAATCCTTGTCTTGTATGTTTAGCTTGGTCTTCTAGATACGCTCCTTCATCTCATGAAGAGCGGCTTCTCTAGCTTGGTTTTGTGTTACCCATTGGTGCTAGATACATGACTGTCTGCACGCCTGTGTATGGGTCTGGTCAACAACTGCAAATGTTTGTTGCACCGACAGCTAGCTACAGAGAGAAGAGGATTGTGTGGGTGTAAAAGACGAACAGAGATCATAATTCATTATAAAAGTGGATTCGGATATTTGAACAAGAGATCATAGTGTTTTAAACCGACGCATGCATGAATATAATGGTGATATGCATGGTGTGGTTATGAACATGTTATACTACATATAATATATATAACATTTATTTGAATTTGTGATAATGTGTGGCTTTTGCGGCTTAGGGCTAAATACTTGTCATGATGTAGGGGGCGGGGCACTATACTTTGTGTGATAAACATAGTGTACATATGAAACATGGTTTAGATTATGAAGATCTAGCTAGTACTTCAAATGTACTATTATTTGGAATCGACATCAAGTGTATTCAAAAATTTGAATTCGTGTTCATATAGTACACACAGTTCATATCTAACTCTATAGTAATCATGTGGTGTGCTGTTAAGATAATGTACAAATGATGGTTTAACTTGGCAACAATCATGATTGTAGATTCTTATTCAAATAGAGGAACGAATTGAAATTTAGTTCGAATTGTAGCGGTAGTATATACATTTGGAATGCACTAAAATGTTCGTATGAGTAGGTTACATGCATTATACAGCTAGCGAAAAAAATTAATTGGACATAACATGGATTCATAGTTTTGAATAGCATTTGTACAGTAAAAGGGGACAAGACTCTCTCTTTGTGTGGTGCGAATAGTTTTCTTTTTGTTTTTTCGGTTGAGGGAGTGCGAATTGATTTGGAACGTTCATTATTACATGTTAGGCTTGTCCCAAAATTTCAACCCGCGCCTTGTTATCCCAAAAATTCAGATATCACTTTGTCTCTTTGTGCTCCGAAAACTCGCGCCTTGCTATGCTGAAATTACAACGCGCAGGAAAACTCCCTCTGGCTACCAAATCTCGACATGTGAAATCCCCATTCTAACCCTGAGCCAAAAGGGCCACTAGTTCAAATTGGTGGGGGTACTTTTGTAAAATACCCTCCGGTTTTGGACAAGCGCGTCCCTAAGTCATGGTTCCCCCTCCCATGACCTCCTTTTTGACATTTGAAAACCCAGGCCGCCATTACCTCTCTGCTCCAGCCGCGAAACCCCATCATCCTCCATCTGCCACCCCACCGCTGCCCAGCCGGAGCCTCTTCCCCGACGGCGTCGTCCACCGCAACAGCTCGATGCCCCTCATCCACATCCACCGCCCTGGATGAGGATCCGTCGTCGATCTCGTCGTCCCGCAGGTTCAGCCGCCCCGTCCTCCACCTCCAAGGAGCTGCTCTGACGATCGCCTCGTCTATCGCGGCTGCTCCATCCCCACAACGCCGCCTTAACCTGCTCCACCGAAACCGCAGTATCCTCACCGACTCCTCGGACGAAGCCGAGGCCTACTAAGTGCCACCAAAGAGGTTGTACACTCATCACATTGCACCTTCTCCTTAACTCGACCTCCCGACGCCGCCGGTGGTCGATCTCACTCCCCCATGGCATGGCTACCTCGTAGTTGGCGCCACCGGCGACATCTCCACAGCGTCTCTCCGCCAGTGTGAGGATCCCTCGGTGGCGGTGTCCATACCAGCCGGAGCTGCTGCTGCTGCTCTGGCCCTCACTCGATCATGCTGCTACTGCTCCGGCTCTTGCTTGCTCACACTTCTGCTGCTCGATCGTGCTGCTACTGCTATAGCTCTCACTCGCTCGCATTGCTGCCGCTGCTCCGGCTCTCGCTCGCTCGGGCTACTGCTGCTCTGGCTCTCGCTCGCTCGCGCTGCTGCTCCGCTCTTCCTCTCTCGCTCGCGCTTCTGATGTTGGTACACCGGCTGCTGCCACTACACGAGTTGCTGCTCTGGCTCTAGTTCGTGCTGCTGCTCCAGGCGCTGCTGCTTTGGCTGCTATATGAAAATGTCTTCCCTGTCTATCGCCTACTGATTTAGATCACTGTTTCTCTACTACTAGTGCTCGAGCGGCCTAAACTACATGTGAAGTGCTTCTCTGCTACCAGTGCGCTCAGTTTCGACAGTAACATTCAGATTCTATAGTAAATTTCAGTTTCGACAGTTAAGTTCAGAGTCAACAGTTTTTACCACATCTGTTGGAGTCAGGTGTTTTTTGGTGATGTAAATTTTACATCTACCACTTTTTGGTATTGTATTTTATAACATCTATTGGAGATGCTATTAGAATTCCACTTGAGATTAATGATGTATGTCTTGTGCTGCTTCAGCCTTGATGTCTTACAGCTTGCCGGAGCTGCTCCAACGATGGAACCATCCATCACAATAGGGGAGTACCCTGGACGCCGTCTACAGATGCCTCAGATCTTCCTCCACACCTCCGACAGCCACCTCTGCCGCAACTTCTTCAGCAACCAACCCAATGATTCTGAGGTCGACACGGCTACGCCAAAGAGGTTGTACACTTGTCGCATCACTTATTACTCTACATTCATGGCGATCCATTAGGGCTATTTTGGTTCAAAGGAAAAAGTGAAGGAAAAACATAGCAATAGGAAATTTTCCTATGGTACTCTACCATTCAATTATTCATGCATTTGGTTGAAAGGAATGGAGCAAAACATCCACCTGGAAGTACTTTTCAAAATCCTATGCATGAAAACAAGACTAAGTGCATTAGTGGCAGAATAACATTGTAACTGTACACATTTTCATATGGTTTCACTTTAATTTGGCCGTGTTTCTTTGCATTCCTCTGTTTTTCCAATTCTTATGAACCAAACACCCAAGTTAACCGAAATCCTGTGTTTACATATGCTATGTTTCCCACGTGCATTCCTATCCTATTTCGGTGTTTTTCCTATCCCTGCGTTTTTAGAATCCTGCAAGCCAAAGGAGCCTCACAGATTACTTCAGTTACAGAGAGGTGTCGAAGAAACCTTTGTTGGTTTGTCCTGCTCCTGCCGCGACGTCATCCACCTCACCTGAGCCGCTCCATTGACAGAAGCATCCACCCTACCAGACATCATGACTCCTAACCGTCTTTCGCTGCCTCAGAACTCCTTCCCTGCTATCGGCACCCACTGCAACTTCATCACCATCATCGACTCAGCAGATGAACCTTAGGAGTACACGGGTCCGCAAGACAGGTCGCACTCTTTTGTTTCTGCTTATGTTATGCATTGCTTAATATTACCTGCTACTTTATCATCCTGTTCAACTCTTAGACTCCAAGTCAGGTCCAAATTAATGTTCAATCTTGAGTTTTAAAATGCTCGTGGGGCACAAATTGAGGCAGCAATTAATAATATCTTTGTCTATTATCTGGTTCACCTAGGGTTTGTCTATGTTGTTCATCTTGGATGGGAAAAAAATAGTATGTTCATCTTGAGTCGGAAACAAATCGTAAAGCAATCACAATCATCTGTCTTTTTATTAAATTAAAGCTATCATTAGCCTGCTATCATTGTTTTTGGATCTATCCACTGGTTGTTATCGTCACTCTAGATTTCTTCATACTCTCCTTACATAATCTCACTATTTTATGTTCGTATGCATGTCAGATATTGTACACAGTCATGCTGAACATGTAGAGAAAAAGAGAAGAGTTTTGCACGACAATACAATGTCATGAAGACATCGCTCCATGGTGGGTGCAATGGCAAACCCTCCCCCTCCTCCAGATTGTAATCCAGAGGAAGATATCTATTCAGAGGTGGATTTCAGACGGAGCTGACCACTCCTATTTACTCCCCGAGGTGTTTCCTCTAACTTGGCATGATGATGATGTTGGTCATATCATGCATATGTTGCCTTGCAGTGCTTACTTTCGATATCATATATGTCATCTTCTTAGTTTACACATGTTCTGTAATGCCACGTGTTTAGTTTCTATATCACTAGTACAAATGCCCGTGCGTTGCAACGGGCGGAAACAATCGTAAAACCTGCTCCGTGTCCCATTACACGACATTTCATTTATGTAGTTCCAATTAACATCGGTAATAAGATGACACTATTATCGCTTTTTGAAGCATGAAGTGTGGACGTAAAAAGGCACATGTCTTTCATCTGATGGAAGAGTAGTGGTGCATGAAATAGTCTGTCAATCGGTTTTCTTTTTTTCTTTTTGAAAAACACAAATACTAACTTATTTTTTGAAAATTTGAACAATTTATAGTTTTTGATTTTTATTAGAACTAAAACATGTTTTCAAGACAAACATTTTTTAAGACATGATTTTCTAAACAATTATTAATATTTGTTAATTTTGTGAACAATTTGAAATGTTTTGAAAAGGGACATTTTTTGGGGAATTTTGAGAATTTTTTAAAAAGCGTGAACATATTAAAAAATGTGGATTTTTTGAAAGGGAAAACAAATTGAAGCACTCTTTATCTTAAAAAACACACACACGATGTCCGCAGTTAAGAAAAAAAATTGATGGTGTCTGCACCATGAAGAATGGAGTTGAGAAAGTCATAGGGATGTCTTTCGTTGGCACCTCCTTCAATTTAGCACTATCATTGGGTGGAAGCGGGGTGGTGTATCTGTTTTTAGTGGTATATATAGAGGGTCGAACTCATTTGCATCGATAGCGAGTTGTTCGTGGTGACTTAACCGTCGGCTGAGTCTCTCTACGGTGGGTGTGTATGTATGTTTGTGAATCCCTACGTTTGTATAGTGTTTTCCAAAAGTAGATTCTCTTTAGCCTTTGTATGCTACAATTTAATGCACCATGCATTGCACCGGAAGAAAAAAAACATCATATTTTTAGTGACTCATTCATGATGACATTCTTCATGTTCGACACCGTGGTTGGTGTCCGCAATTCAAAAAATTGATGAAGCCACGTCCATGTCTTTGACAGCGTCTCCTTCGCCATTGCACTATCACCGAACGGAAGAATTGTGGTGCATTGAGGTGGGATTGTTTATATAAAATTTGTTTGTTAATATTCAAAAGCAAACAGGTTAGTATATGTTTTAGGAAATGTTGGTTGTTTTTGGTTTGCAAGATTATTCTGTTCCTTTTCTACGCCACCCACGTATAAAATGTTTAATTTTGACCGACTGATCTAAATCGCCTCTTTCTATCGTCACGTGTCCCCGCATGGGTCCGACAGCGCGCACATATTCGTTCCAACCGCTGAAATCTTATCCTCTCGACCCCGCTCATCCCGTTTCTTCCTCTTCCTCTTTTCCCATCGTTCCCCTCTCACTTTCCTCATCTTCATTCGCAATGCAACTGCTGTGTCCATGGGAGAAGCTGGAGACGATGCACGGCTAGGTCCTACTGTGAAGATTCCGTCGTCCGGGTGCTCCAATGCTGCCGGAGGACGCGCTGTCGTGCTCGCCTGCTGAAGCTGCGAGTTTTGCAAGGCAGGGGCTCGCTGCTCCAAGGGCATCCCCGGCCTTTTTTTGTGAGGTGACCAGAAACATGGTTGCTACAGCTTGAGGGAGTATAGCTTGTGCTCCTCCGGAGTTACTCACGCGACGCGGTGAGTGCTGTTTTGGTGGGGCTGGAAGTGATCTTGTGGTTGCGAATCTAATGGCCTAAATCATACTGTATTGATGCATTTTCTATTCCTCAAGGGGCCGTCGTCCTCCTACTGATTTGATTGTGCTTCTTCCTTCTGTTCCCTTCCTCTGGTTGTTGATGCCTCAAGCAGCCGCTGCTGATTATGTGCTCTGGTTATCGGATATCCGTAGTTGTTCCTTCGTAGCCTCCGTTTGAGTTTATTCCATTCCCTTCTTCTGCTTGTTGATGCCTCAAGCAGCCGATGTATGTTAATTGATCCGATTGATTACAAAGGTGTGAGTTGGTACTATTTATTCTGATAATAAACCTATTTTTTGATAGCAAAACCACACAACCGCAGTCGTTTCTATTCTTCCCCTCTTCGCAAATCCCCACTTCTTCCCACTCCAGCAGCCCGACCTTCTTGCCTCCGACCACGTGTGGAGAGATCTAGCTAAGCCACGAGCAGGCCATCCCAGCAGCTGCCGCCGCCCCTCTGTCCTTCTCTCTCTCAGCTTTTTCCTTCTCCTTCTTTCTGTCACTAATCTTTGTCTTCTATAGGGAAGGAAGTCACCATGGAACAACCCCGCCGCCTTGGAGCTCGCCCCGCCTCCGGCCCACCACCTCTCCATCGGCCTCATGCTCCTCCTCGATCCGTCCGCCCTGCCACCAAATCCACGCCGAAGCAGCCGTATCCACTGCCCAGAACACCAACTAAGAGCCACCTCTTACCTGTCCTGCAGTCAGGAGAAGCACGACCGAGAGGAGCGCCCATTCATTCGCCGCATGGGCCGCCATGGAGCTCGCCCTGCCTTCGGGCTGCCACCTCTCTGTCGGCCTGCTTCTCCTCCACCTCGATCCATCCGCCCCGCCGCTGGATCCGCCGCCCAGAGCACCAACTGTCAGATTCAGGGCTCCGCAGACCCAAGAAGGTTCGAACTCTGAGGCATGTGCGAAGATCTCAACCTCTCAAGCCTAGAGCCCATCGCCCCACAACCTAGCCTAGCTGAACTCGCGTGAACAAGGAAGACGATGAACACGACAGTTTACCCAGGTTCGGGCCACCTTGCGGTGTAATACCCTACTCCTGCTTTGTGGTGGATTGGCCTCACGAGGGGCTGAGGATCAGCTGATACAGAGGATGAACAACCTCGCGAGGGCTCGGGGGTGAGAATGAGTTGACCCCTTCTATGGTGGTGGCTAACCTATACTTATAGTGGCCTTGGTCCTCTTCCCTTGAAACTTAGGCAGGAAGGGATCCCACAACGGCCAATTTGAAAGGGGACAAGTAGTACACCTAATCCTGACGAAAGGTGGTCTTCGCCTGCAAAGCTTCTGGTCGTGACGCAGTGGTGGGCTCGGCGATGACCTCCGCCTGGCCTGTGGTCTTGGTCTTGTAGCACCAGAATGGAAACCTTTGGGAGATTCCTTAGGAACCCACGCCTGTCCTTGCCTCCTTAGCACCAAAGAGGAAACTGGCTGCTCTGCGCCCGCTGGCGCCCGCCTGGCCTTGGCCGTCACGGCTCACGTCACCTCAGCCTCATGAGGCGGGGGTACCTGCATAGAAATCTCCGCTCCTCGGGAGGCCGCCTGGGGAGGCCACTGCCTCAGGAGGTCTTGGTGTCATCCTCCTTGCGAGGCCTGGCCCCTCGCGAGGGTCTTGTCTTGGTGGTCTTGGAGATGGGCCGTACCAGGCTGTTGAGGAAGCCACGCCATGGGCCGCAGGCAGGAAAGTCTGGGTACCCTGGTTCCCAGAACACCGACAGTAGCCCCCGGGCCCAAGGCGCCCTCGGGCTGGCTTTGAGGTGAAGATAAGGGGCAAGGGTGAAGCACCGCGGGCCCCAATTGCCTGCAGGCCCGGTTGACGCGTGGCGCTGGACGGGACGCGGACGCCTCGGGTTCCCCATGTCACCTCAGCAACCGTTTCGAGTTGACAACAGCCTGAGGCATGCAGCAGGGCCATCATCGCTCGAAACATGGAGGGGCGTCGGTTAGCCTTCCGCCGCTTATAAGAGGGCGAGGGGGACGGAGCCCCCGGTCCATCTTCATCTTCTTGCCGGTCCTCTCCTCTTGCTCCTTCTTCATCTTCTGCCGCCCTGCATCCATGGCGCCCGTGAGGAGGTTTTTCGTTGTTGAGAAAGGGAAGGCCCCCATAGAGGGACCAGGCTCACCTCCGCCCAAGAGGGGCAGCGGCCGTCCCCGCAAGTATGCTGTGACGCCAACGGTGGCTCCCCGGGGGCGCGGGCGCATCCCTTCAAGGGTCGGCGCCACCCCCGGCGGTCGCGGGAAGGCTCCCTCCCGCACTAGCGGCTGTAGCGGCCGAGGCGGCAACGGCCAAGGGGGAAAGCATGTGGCGGCCGTCCGGCCACCGCGCCAGCGATCCCACTCGGCCGACGCATCCTCGGAGTTCATGGTGTGCGCGGAGAGGCCGGAAGGCACCTGGTTCCAGCTCCCGCACTTCTTTGCGGGCGCGCTGCCAGCCGGGGGGCCTGGCGGCCTCTGCCTGCAGGCCGACGGCTGCTGCAGCAAAGCCTCGTGGCTGGAGGTCGAGGTCACCCCTGTCGGTTACGTGTTCGCGGGTGGAAGTCGTTTGCCCGCGCGCGCGGCCTGTAGGGGAGATGTACCCTCCACTTCAGGCACGACGGAGTGGCGACCCTCTACGTCAGGGTCTTCAGGGAGGACGGCAAGCGCCTGGGGTGCTGTCCAGAGGACGACGATGACGACGTCCACCCCTCCGACGATGATGGCCAGAGGGGCGACGGCATCCTCGGCGGTGAACTCGTCCTTGGCGACGGTCGTGGCGCCTCCAGCAGCGGCGGCTCTTCCTTGGGGAGAGCACGAGCGACGACGACTACGATGAGCCGCCACATCGCCGTGCCCACACCAGGGAGGGTGGTGAACCACCACATCGCCGCACACCCACTCAGGAGGACGTCTCGCCGTCTCGCCGTCGCGCTCCGGTGAAGCAGGAGGAGGACTCCGACTGAGCGCAGCTGTCGCTGGAGCCAAGCCTCAGGAGTTGCAGTGGCCACGAGGCCACCTTTGGCTTTTTCTTTTTCCTGCATCTAGAAACACAGCGGGCCCTGACGGGGCGTGTAATGGACCATGGCGCTTGCGCCGTTATGTTAATGCTTTTATTTTCTACCCTAGCATTTGTGTCGATATCAATTGGCAGATTCCTGCTTGATCGCGATTAGGATAACTTAGCTTGGTGCACTTATGGCGGATTCCTGCGTCGCGAGGGCGCGCTCCTCCTGAGCTTGGATCCCCTACATGCCTCTCGCTCCCGTATTGGTGCAGCCGGGGCACCAAAGTGGTTTAGGGATCTTGCTGGGGTCTTCTTTCCTGAGGATCAGAGGGCTCTCGGGCCTGAGGAGACACCCAATGGCCATGAGGCCCCGAGGGCTCTCATGAGGATGCGGGTCCTCCGGGGGTGCCTCACGAGGTGCCGCGCCCCGCACGAGCCATCGAGCAAGGACCGATTGTCACTGGTACGCCGGGTCGCGATGCCTGGCAAGGCTGGGAGACGAGGGCTCGGGGGGGGGGGGCATACATGCCCATTAGCTCGTTTGAGAGCGTCACGCGAGGATTAGGACACCAAGGTTTTGGCGAGGTGTGCTCGTGGGTGGGCCTAGGTGTACACACCGTGTCCAGCCCCCGCTTGCGAGACGCGCGAGAAGGAGCGACGGGCAACTGCCACCTCCCTCAAAGCAAGATTCAAGAGAACAAACGCTGCAAGGAGAAAAATTCTCACCCCTTTCAAATAAAGACGTGAGAATTTCGAATTTCATTCCAAGAAGTGGCAAATTGGCTACAAAAGCAAGCAAGAGAACAGCCGCATCCGGCGCCTACGCTAGTCTTCTTGTCTTCCCGCCAGCATGGAGCATGGGGCTTCCACTAGGCGTGGGCATAGTCGTTGAAAGACCATGTCGTCCGCTAGCGCAGAGCATGGGGTTTCCACTTGGGCATGTGTGGGAGCCCCCGTGAGGCCCCAGGGCGGCGCTCAGGAGACTCCGGGGCGTGTACAACCCCACTCATTATTACGTGAGAGTGTCACGGGTAGAACTTCCAGAGATGCTGGATGTTCCAGACATTCTGGATGGGGACCCCGTCCTGCGTCTCCAGGCATGCGGCGCTAGGCCTGGAGACGCGGGCGACCCTGAACGGGCCCTCCCACATGGGCGAGAGCTTGTGAAGGCCCTCCCTGTAAAGGACCCGCATCAGGACGAGGTCTCCCACCTTGATGGTTCAAGAGCGGACACTGCGGCAGTGGTAACGCCGAAGCGCCTGCTGGTACCTCGCTGTGCGGAGCGAGGTTTGGCGGCGGGCTTCCTCCCCAAGCACGAGGTCTATCCCCCGCGAGGCATCCTGACGCGCCTCGTCGAATGCCAGGACCCGCGGGGAGCGAAGCCTGACCTCGTGAGGGAGGACCGCCTCGGCCCCGTAGACGAGGAAGAATGGGGTCTCACCGGTGGGCTTAGTCGCAGTGGTGCGGATAGACCACAGCACAGACTGAAGCTCACCGAGCCAACCCCTGTCGGAAGCCTCAAGCTTCTTCTTGAAGCTTCTCGACTTGAGGCCCCTCAGGACCTCCGCGTTGGCACGCTCGGCCTGGCCGTTGCTCCGTGGGTGTGCCACCGAAGCGTAGCATATCTGCATTCCAAGGTTAGCGCAGTACGTCCTGAAGAGGTTGCTCGTGAATTGTGAGCCATTGTCTAGGGACACCGAAACGGCTCACGAGGCCCTTGATGAACTTGACGGCTGAGCCAGCGGGGATGGTGCGTATTGGCTCTACTTCCGCCCACTTGGTGAACTTGTCGATGGCGACGTACAGGTAGCGGTATCCACCAGCCGCCCGAGGGAACGGGCCCAGGATATCCAACCCCCAGACCGCGAATGGCCACGAGAGAGGGATGGTCTGGAGGCCTTGCGCGGGCTGGTGAATCTGCTTGGCGTGGAACTGGCAGGCCTCGCAGGATCGTACTAGCTCGGTGGCATCGTTGAGCGCCGTCGGCCAATAGAAGTTGCTATGGAACACCTTGCCCACGAGGGTGCGCGACGAGGAGTGGTGCCCGCAGTCCCCGCCGTGGATATTAGCCAACAACTCGCGACCTTGTTCGTCGGATATGCACCGCAGCGAGACATCGTTGGGGCGTCGCCGGTACAGCTCGCCGTCTTGCAAGCAATAAGCAGTGGCCCGGCGGACCACGCGCTCTGTGTCCTCCTCTTTCTCCGGCAAGGTGCCACAGAGGAGGTACGCCTTGAACTCCTCGGTCCAGCAGCCTGCCTAAGGCTCAAGTGCCAGGAGTACACAAGCTCCTGAGGCCGGACCGCAGGCCGGGGCTCCTGAGGCCGGGGCTGGCGGCAGCTCCTCCCTGAGCAATGCCGAGCCTGCGGCCGGTGGAGCTGCGGACGGCTTGTGAAGCCTCTCCTCGAAGACACCAGGCCTCTGGGGTTCGCGGCGGGACGCCCTCTTGGCAATATCGCCGGCTTCCTTGTTCGCGGCCCGCGGAATGTGCTACAATTCCAAGCCCAGGAAGCATTTTTCTATTTTACGTACCTCTTCCAAGTAAGCTTCCATGTGCTCGTCCTTCGGCTTGTACTCTTTGTTGGAGAAGTTGACGAGGAGCTGGGAGTCGCCCTTGATGGTGAGGCATTTGACTCCCAGGCCAGCTGCGGCCCTAAGGATGGCAATCAAGCCCTCGTACTCCATGATTTTGTTGGAGACCTTCTCGCCGCGCTGGAAGCAGAGCTGCACGGCGTAGTATAGCTTGTCCTTGGTCGGCGAGATGAGCATGACTCCAGCCCCCGCGCCCTGCCATGCAAAGGCACCATCGAAGTGCATGACCCATCCGTCGGGCGCTTCATCGTCGGGTGCGAGGGTTTGACCCTCATCCAGTCCCCGATCAGGGGCGTCAGTCCATTCCGCGATGAAGTCGGCCAGGGCTACATTTTCTCATCCATTCATGGGTCATGTCTTTCTGACTAGTGTGACCGGTGTACATCCACGCACGATCACTCATCTTGCCTAGCTACTGGACACACAAGAAATACATACATAATTCAGCAAACCATATTCATCAGTTAATAGAGTTTGTCAGTTTTATTACGTCCATGCAACCTAGACGCTAGTAGGTAAAGATAGGTCCTAATCCCACCCGAGTATGTGTAGATTGGGTTCATTTTCCCATGCTCTGCTCCGGATCCGACGCAAAATTTTGGCAGCACCTCCCCGCTGTTCTCCTGATACACGTCTCGGCAATAAGCAGAGAGGATGTGTACCCGGAGAACAACAGGGAGGCACTGACGAAATTCTGCATCGGATCCGGAGCAGAGAATATGGGAAAACGAACCCAATCTACACATACTCGGGCTGTCCATGGATAACGTTGGACAATTCGAAAGAATCACGGTTATAAATATGCAAATGCATGCATATTTATAGATGTAACCCTTTCGAACGGGAGACGCATAGTGGTCACGCATACTGATGATTGACACCTACAGCTAGCAAGTTTCATCGGCATGAAGACTGGAATAGAGCAAATGAAGGGGGGAAGAGGAGATGTCATTTCGGCTCACCCACGAACGCAGGGGCGGAGCTCGTCGAACGGACGGGGAGGTCGTCGAACACCAGACCCTCGTAGCAACGAAAGAACTGCACATTTAAATCCACCCGATCAACACAAATATATATGATGTTTTTCTTAACAAAATCGGGAAATATACTTCCTAACTCATAATTCACAAATATATGACCCCGTCGGCCTCTGGAAGGTCGAAGAGCACCTTTTCGGTCAACAGGATGCCGAAGAGGTGTCAGGGGTCGGGGGTGTCGTGTCTGGGTGGCGTGGTGTCGGGGGTGTCGTGTCTGGGTGGCGTGGTGTCGGGTCGGGGTCGGGGTGTCGGGGGTGTCAGGGGTGTCGTGTCTGGGTGTCGTGGTGTCGGGGTGTCGTGGTGTTGGGGTGTCGGGGTCGGGGTGTCGGGGTTTATATTGAATGCATATTTATCGATGCGACCCTTTCGGGCGGGAGACGCCTAGGTTACGCGACTTGACGTGATAATTAAATCTAGTGACATAAAAAAGAGCATCATGATGTAGCTCACCCTCGGATGTAGAGGATGTAGTCGATCAGCAGGGGGACGATCGAGGACCAACAGCTCCGATGTCAATAATCACTCCACGAATACGCAACACCACAAATTCTGTAAATTCCACCAAGTGAAAAAAAAATTAGGTCATCACATCACATACAACAGAAACCGGGTGTTCATTGAACTTTCTCCATGTACAACGTTTATCGATTAGCACATAGCAGGGCCAAAAATATTTTTTAGCAAATCATCTACCTAAATCAACTACTCCTACCAGTGCAATGTACAATGTACAGAGAAATACATCCATCTATTGATCGATTGTTCTCTGTACAGACAAATACATCCATCTATCGATCCATTCACTTGTCCACACATCTATGTGTTTCTATGTACAGACATTGAACGGCATGACAAATTCTATAGAGACAAGCACATCCATTCACCAGTGCATCCATCCATTCTTCCATCCACCAGAGAAGACAGAGAGGAGAGGAGAGCTCACCAGAGGAGACGGCCAGAGCGAACTCCGACGTTGTGGCGTCAGGCGGAGTCGGGGCCGCCGTCGGGGCGTCGTGGGTGTGGGTGCCGGGGCCGGGGCCGGAGCAGCAAGGCCCGCCTGCGCCGGCCTTGGAAGGGAGGCCGTGGCGGGGACACGAAGTTGGGCGGGCAGGGGCGGTCGGCCGGAGGCGAGGCACGGCGGGGGTCAGGGGCGGGCTCGACGGCGGGGGCCGGAGGCGGAGGCGGGCGAGGCGGCTGGGGCCTAGGCCGGACGCGCGTGGGGCAGCCAGGGCCGGAGGCGGGGGTATGCGGCCGGGGTCGGAGGTGGGGACGGTCCCACACCACCCCCCCCCCCCCCCCCCCCCCAAACCCCCAACAGGGTCCGGTGGCGTTCATGTCAGCAAGCTGTCTTTTTTCTATTTCCTTTTCCGTTTGCGTGGCGCGGCGGGGGTTGGGGGCGGCAGCTGGTTCGGGGCGGGTTGGTTGGGGCGAGAGAGAGGGGGGAACGAGAGTGGAGGTGGGGATGGCCGACCGGGGCCGGGGGTGGGCGCGGCGGGGAGGAGGGGGCGGCGGCGGGCTGCGGGGAGGAGGGGCCGGCGGCGGTCTGCGGGGAGAGAGGGAGAGAGAGATGTGAGAGAGAGAGAGGCGCGGGGCGCGGGAGAGAGATAGGCGCGGGGCGGGAGGGCGAAAATTAAGCCCCCCATTTGCCGTCTGCTTTTTTTTAAATTTTTTTTCTTTGCCGTCTGCCAGCAGATGGCAAAGAATTCTTTGTCGTCTGCCAGCAGACGGCAAAGAGGGTGACCGTTAGCACGCCCCCGCCGTGACACTGTGGGCCCCCTTACATCTTCGCCGTCTGCTGGAAGATGGCAAAGAAATCTTTGCCTTCTGCCAGCAGACGGCAAAGAAGTGGCCCGTGTGACCTAGGCAGTGCGGTACCCCATGGGGCCCACTTTGGTCTTTGCCGTCTGCTAGCAGACGGCAAAGAACTGTTTGCCGTCTGCCAGCAGACGGCAAAGAAGTGTTAGATGGCAAAGACCCTCTTTGCCATCAGCTGGTTCTTTGCCGTCTGCTTTGACAAGACAGACGGCAAACATCCTCTTTGCCATCAGCTGGCAGACGGAAAAGAGCTGGCAGATGGCAAAGACCCTGATTCCAGTAGTGATTTGAGTGGGTGACAGAAAAATCTGGAGTGAAAACAAGGTCTTCAGAGCAGACAGTGCTCCCTGTCGAAGCAGATCTCTTGCTGGGTCCAGATAGCTCCTGAGAGATGGATTCAGAGACAGGTGACCAGTCGTATTCCCCCACCCGAGGTGTATGCTCTAACTTGGCACAATTACACTGCTCATACCATGCATATGGTGTCATGCTTTGCATAGTTTAGACATCATATACACAATATTCAACACCATGTTCTTAGTTCAGACATCATATATGTGAATGCCATCTTCTTAGTATATAAATCACATATTTTAATTGTATCATGCGATCCTGATTACATAGATAACATGTATGTGACTTATGGCATGCGAACTTATTTACTAAAGACATCATATAATTATCCTTTTTAGTTAAACAATTAGCAAACATGCCCGTGCGTTGCAACGGGACTTTTAAAAAATAGCTCACGGTCCTAGATCCTAATCCAATAAGCATGACTGAAGACACCCCCACCCCTGAAGTTCAAAATCTCAAAAAAACATCTAAATATTTGATTCATCGGTATGCCCTTACATATCAATTAGAATCTAAACAGAAGAACCTCGACACAAAAACTATTGCCAACCAATTTCCTAGCTTTACAGCAGATTGCAAAATAAATAGTCACATGGATAACATTTCAGATCATGAAATAACTTAATACAGCCATTCCCTGGATTTAGGTAAGAATCATATCTAACATTGTATGGCTCGTGTGTATCAACTACATTTCGTGTTCTATACATGGTTATTCATTTCAATGAATATTTGAAATATGAATGCTATTAAGCAATCTAATTTGCATAAAGGAAAATCTTACAAAGGCACCAGAGAATACTTTTTTAATGTGAAGCCACCAGAGAAGATGAAGACTGAAAAGTCTGAGATAACAAAAGGGTTTTTGGATATTAACCTTTTCTGATATTTATCTCCAGCATTTTTTTGAGAAGCGCTGGAATGATATAGATAGGGGCTTTGGTTGCAAAATACGGTAGCAAACAGATGTCGTATATCCTAAGATTGCAAAGTACAACTCATTGTGGTAACAAACATCATTTTGAACATCTATGATCACTCAAAGGATAATATAAGCCCATTGCATTATTTTTACTATAATTTTTACTGTAAGTTGATGATGTCCTAAGACACTATAAATTTAGGTGGGCAGCTAATAAATATGGTCAATCAGTCAACCAAGAAAACTTTGGTAGGTATGGCTAGTAAACTTGAGTACATGAGCAATCTGGCTGGTAAACTTTGGTAGATAAATCGAATCAGACATCATTGCAAATGATTCTGTTAGCAACAAATATTTAATATTCTATCTGATTGCAGTGCTAACAATTACATGAGGCAAGCTTAATGGTAATGATAGGAACACAAACAAAGGTCTTAAAATCATTATTTACAAATGAATGCACTACAATGGGACATATATCAACACTATTAGCTACAACAACAAATGGGGAAAATAGTTAGGTAAAGTGTCATATTAGTCTGTGAAGACAAAACATAATTCAGCTATCTCACCATATCTTTTGGAGATCGAATGTACCAAACCTTAACTTCATGTGCCAAATCTCCCTAGAGATCCTTCAGAGAAATTTCTTTTTCGCTTTATTTCGTCTCCTAAAACAGAGCAGTAAAAGAAAGTACTGAATTTCGCAAATGAATCAGACGAGTAACTTGTTTTTTTCTTTATATGTTCTCCTCAATTGATTTAGAAAAAAAGAATAAATGAACAACATTTAGATGGAAAGAGTCATTTCTTATCCTAAGCCATGGATGCGTCATGCAGGACCACTCTGTGTAGAGTGGAGATGAAGAAAGCTCATCAGCTAACATAAAAAAATGGAGGAACTCGTATGGTGTATGGGGCCTACATGTAGTAACGTATATCCACTCTGAATCTAACATATAAAGATCAAAGTATCCTCACCATGGCTCGCTGGAGTTACGTATGCACGTTGCGGCTGCCACTCCATGGCCACTAGATCCCTACCGTTGCAGCATCGATTCCTTGTCACCATGATCAAGGGTACCTAGCAGCAGCATACATAAAGATATGTACATATCATGAAGCAATTGTAATCAGCAAGCATCAACCTTCTCTGTGTTCTCTGTATAGATGTGTAGTAACCAAGCAGCAGCATGAACAAAATTGCAGCAACGGGCTGCTGCTCTCCTCTCTGATCTCTCCCTATATGCAATAGTAGTATAGCAAAACATCAAAATTAGCAACAGCACAGCAATCTCAAAAAAATAGTAGGAATATAATTAACAAGATTCTAATGTGTTTATTTTGGCATATCGCAACATTCAGTGTGTATATCTGAGTTCAACACCAGCTATAATGGCTGCCAATCATGGTTAAGTACTGATCAAGTAGCATTCGGCTGAACAAAAGCAATAAACTTCAGTCTTTATGTCCAGAGAAAATTAGGAATAATAGTGAGCAAAGCATATGAACATATCTCATTATTCAAAACTAACAGATCTACAATGTGCATCCTTGTGCACAACCCACCTCTAAGAAATTGTCTGGAACATCATTGATAGAAATTTATTAGCAGAATTTAAGCTATAACATTGTATGCAATACAAAGTAATTCAGATGTAAACTGAATCTTTCTTGAACTTTCAAGCCTGGCCACTCCAACCCATTAGTCATTAAAGTTCAAAACTGATGATAGAATTGGAAAATGGCATACCTTGGATGGAGCACATGCAGGCAGTGTTTCGGCAAACTAAGTGGAGCAGCGAGATTGAAAGCTTTGGGAGCAACTGGAACCGATGCCTAATGGCGTACAAGAGGAGTTTACCTGAACCGATTGCAGTCATCCCTTGTCCCCCACTTCCATCTTGTTGAGTCATCACGGCTACTGTTATCCTGTTCGTATCTATTGCATCACGCAGCCATGCAAATCATATCAGAACAATGTAACAATCAATGATTTACTTAGCATGGCACAAAGAGTCAGATCGACCCATAATCAATATGTCACGGCATGCATGTATCATGAAGATGAATCAAGCAAGGATACATTACATACCTTGAAGTCCGCCGCGGCGGAATCCATCTGCCCGAGCATAGTTATCGCCGTTGGTCGCTCTATGCTTGTCCTGCGCACTCGAGCCAGTCACCGTCTACGCCGAGGCAGCCCCCACCGTATGGAAGAATCGAGACGGAGAAATTGTACAGCGAGAAAATATTTTCAGGCACACACACCTTGGCCCAGGGTGGATGGCCATTGACTCGCTTGTCCTCGGCGTCCGTTAAGGCCTAGTACACCGTCCCGGCATGGCGGCGGAACGGCAGGGGAGGAGGCCCGTGGTGGCTCGGTGTCACGTGCGGGCCGTGGATCACCTTCTGCTTCTTCATCTTCCCCATGAACCCCACCATCACCCTTCCTACTCGCTCTCCTAGGAAATCCACCTCAAATCCCATGGATTCCTAGCGGGGATCACTCGAATCGACCGCTGGTTGTTTTTGGTGCCGGCGGGCTTGAAGATTGCAGGAGGTTGGAGACCGAGAAGGCTCAGGGTGGCGCAGGAGAAGATTGGGGCAGATGGAGAGGGGAAGGAGACAGAATTGCAAAGGGTCGGGGAAGAAGATTGGTCGCGCGGCCGCGCATGGGGGCGGCGGCGGCGCCGCCGTGCCTGTAGGCATCGAGGAGGAGAGCCCGTGATGGTTTATTTCTTTTTACAAATCTACTCCCCTGTGCGTCATCCAAGCTCACAAACGAAACATTTTTTCACCGTTGACCACTTAAATTAGTACCGCAGGTTAATTACCTAAAGCAACAGGGACGATTTTATAAAAATGCCATGACGGTGAACCCGACGGAGTCAATCCATGCTTTATTATTAGGGAATATATATGTGAACTATTTCGTGCCCTCTTTTTTCCACACTATCTATTGCATCTGTCTCTCATACAAGGCCTGTACATTCAACTACTTTTCTTGTTTATCAGCCAGTTGAATTGGAGGGGGTGATGGCAGTATCTAGCGGAGTAAACACATGGTCTTCAAATAAAACAGTGCTACCTCTTGGTGGAGATAGCACCCCGGTTGTACATCCACAAGAACCAGCCCTACCACACATAACCCAGACTCTCGCAGATTGTACCCCTACTCCGATGGACAGAGAACCAGCTTCACCCAATCTAACTCCAACCCCAGCAGATAGTAACCTAGTTCTAGTTGACACAGCACCATCTCCAACACAGAGCTCCCAAACAACAATAGTTAGTAAGGCAGCTCCAGTGCCCAAAGTGCTCGGACTACCACGGCGAACCCCAACTCCACCAGTTAGTATACCTATTCCTGTGGACGAAGCACAACCAGCCATTCATAGTTTAGCATTTATCGCATTTGATGTTGTTAAATCCTATGTGTGTATCTTCCCATCATGGAAATATTATACTGAAGATGAAGGAAAAAGCTAGTTGCATGTGTTCATCCATGAGTTATGTGTAAGTAATGTTATTCATGGCAATTACTTTGCTTTGTCCCATAAATTCAACCTCCATGCTGGTTATAATACAGCAAATGTTCCCTTTTTTCTCTATAGAGATAGACCAATTTGGAAACTCAGGATGAGGTAACATGTGCTAATGCCTCTGCTATCTTCAAGAATGCTTTGTGGCAGTATCAGAATTACCAGAAGAAAACGTACTTCACTGGCAAGGAAACTCATCAAATTCCCTTACTTTCTACTGAGACACATTTACGGGACGATGACTGGGAACGCCTTGTTCTGTACTGCTCCCGAGGAAAGAATGTGGTAAGGTCTATGAGATCATTTTTTATTTTGATGTACTATATGCATGCGTCTTACTATACTTTGTTCGTGTAGAACAAGTGCTTAAACCTAAAGAACAACTGTTCTCATTTAAGATTCCATTGCTATGGTGCATACTGCTTTGCTCTTGCATCACTGTATTTACTCATACAAACTTATTTTTAAATTGAATGATCCAATCGAAACTCCAATGGCACAACAGGTATGTTTAAACATGTTTCTTTAACTGGTTTGCTCTTCTAAATTGCTCTTTTGATTTCAATTTCAATTGTGTATACAGTTGACTTCTCATATCATGCACATTACTAGCATCACAAAAGAGCCAATAGTGTTGTTGTACATGTATAAGCATGGTACCCATCTGAAATCTTTTTGTGTCGTGTAGTTTCCCACACTTGTATTCTTTCAATGCTGCTTTGTCTTGAACTGATATGATTTGAACCGTGTCTCTATTTTGATTTGGCAAGACAATGCAGTGACCACAACACATAGATATATGTTTGTTTGTTGCTTTTATTATGTACTCCTTCGCAATAGAAGACTTTGTAGTTTAATCATGTCCGCCTTACTACTGAACTAGTTCACCAAAATGAATTTCATATACTACATGCTAAACCTGTTATGTGTCTGCTTGTTTCTTCTTTTAGAATGTTGATAGAATATTGGGGAAGAGTACCTTATTAAGCAATGGTAAAGGAAGTAATGTAGATAAGGTTCAGGATAGTGAGACATCCTTGTTGGTCTCCAACAAATCTGATAAAACAGCTAAGGAAAACTATCTTGAAGACAGTGAGACAACCCCAAAGTCCTGTCTTGATGTAGCGTTCGAGTTACTGGCTACTACCGTTGGCACAAGCTCTTCGAACTCACTGTCTGAATCAGTTCGGTTTCTTAAGTCTCAACTACAAGCTGAAAGACATCGATCAGCTGTGCTGTGACAAGTAGCCGAAGGACTGATGAAGTCCCTGGAGAATTCAGATGCATACTTTCTGGTGCAACAACAAGCATTGGAGGATTTTAGCGCCAAACAAGAGAAAGCTAATAAGCTTGCAAAGCTTATTGCCAGCATGGTGGATACCTAGGATAACATTTCTTGAGCTCTTATGAAGTTGTTTTAGTTATGGACTTGTTTTGTTGCTGTGTTTATTTGCACTGGTGGCCAATATAGATGCCTAGTGTATGTAATATGCTGCTTTGTTCCCTATATTTGCACTGGTGGTGAACTTTGATGCCCAGTGGATGTAATATGTGTAATAGACGTAATAGCCTAGCGTAAGTTGCTTGATTATTTATTTCCTTATTGTCTTGTTTATTTGTTTGGTTGTAGCCGCTTCAGTTCTTTTTCTGCGGTTTGGTAGTGGCCACAATAAAATATTTTTTAAAACTAGGCCACAATAACTATGGGCAACATACGCACCGTTGTAACCATTGTCCCGCTACCTGCTGTAGTGACCATCGGCCGTAGGATCCATGGGCCTTCTACGGGCTGTAGAATCAATGGGCCTTCTACAGGCCGTTTGATCGATTGGCCAAACATGGGCCGTTCTATTCGTGGACCAATAACGGACCGCAATATGGGTCGTAAACGGTCTAGAATGGAAATCGTCAGTTTATGGCCCGAGCATAATGGGCCGTTAATAGGCCGATATGTATAACGGGCTTAATTCTATCGATAGGCATAACGGGTCATTAATCGGTCATATTTGATGACGCTATCAAAACAGCCCAACGGATTAACGGGCCACAGATGGGCCGACTGTAACCACGGGCTAAATTTGGCTCACAAGAGGAACAAGCCAGTAACGGACCGTAAGTACCCGAATGCTAGAAATGAGCCCAAGAATAAATGGGCCCTTAGAAGGTCGAAAGATAACACGGGCTAGAAACGGCCCAATGGAATAATGGGCCGTTTAAGTGATACACTGTTCATTTTGGGCCAGTTTCACCACGGGCCTTTATTGGGCCCAGAGTTACAGAGGGCCTCATATGGGCCAAAAGACGTCATGGGCCATACATGGGCCAGAAGTTACAATAGGCTGGAATCATATTGGATGGCCCAGATGACTCTACTGGTCCTAATTCGGATAGCCCATAACGGGTTGTGAGTTAGCGGGCTGTAAATGGGCTATATGCGAATAGGCCGTTAACAGGCTTTCCGTGGGCCGAGACGCTTCCTTTTGAACAAGTCAAACGGGCCGGCCTTTTGACCTAAATGGGCCACTATTGGGCCGAGCCACATGTCGACGTATCATAGGCATGTCCCGTCCATTCACTGGATGACATCTGTTCCAATGCAGAGCTGACACATGGTTCCTCCGACGAATGGGAATTTTTCATGTGGAAAAGCCACATTGGTCCGGGCTGTTAACAGGTTATCAGATCCAAACTAGAACCCGATAGCTTAACGGCGAACGGTTACGGTGGATGCCACGTGTCAGTTACCCTTTATGAAAACACATCCATGACGCGCCATTTATCGTCATGGAAGTGGACACTTCTGTGATGATAATTTTGGTATTGTCATCGAACACTTCTACGACAGCACAGGTATGACTATCTTGATTCTGTCATAAAATCATCATGGATGTACATGCATGACAGAAAACGTGACCTACTGTGACAAGCACGTATCATCACGGAAGTGGTTTTTTTTTTGTAGTGTCGGCCGCCGCCATGTCCATCCTTAGATCTGCAACCGACTATGTAACCCTAGGTGGCCCTCTGGCATGTATATAAGCCAATGGGTTTCACTACAGGAATCAGGCACTTTGCCATCTGCCATGGCTGACGTCAAAGGCATGCATGGCGGACGGCAAAGGCCTTTGCCGTCAGCCAGCAGACGGCACCACATCCGGCTGAATAAACTACGGCAAAGGGAACTTTGCCATCTGCTGGCAGACAACAAAGATGCAAAGGTCTTTGCCGGACGGCACACATGGCAACTTAGGTCCGTTAAGGGGTTAACAGCGTGATTTGCCGTCTGCTGGCAGATGGCAAAGACCTTTGCATCATTGCCGTCTGCCAGCAGACGGCAAAGTGCCAAAATAGGCCAGCCCAGATGCCCCCAGGTAGCTGCCACGTGGCATGCTATGCCGTCTGCTGGCAGACGGCAAAGACGCAAAGGTCTTTGCCGTCTGCCAGCAGACGGCAAAGCAACCATATAGGCCAGCCCAGTGCCCCCCCAGGTTGCACAGGTAGCTGCCACGTGGCAGCTTTGCCGTCTGCTGGCTGATGGCAAAGCTCTTTGCCGTCTGCCAGCAGATGGCAAAGATCCTGTATAGCCCTTGTTTTTTCTGTTTTTTCTTAAATTCAATCAATTTCATAGAATTTCACAGATATATATATATATATATATATACACATTTGAAAATACTTTCAACAAGCATACCAACAAATATATATACCAAATCATATCCCTTCCATATGGATATGATCATCCAACACATATACATACCAAATCAAAAGTCCATATGCAACATATATAGCTAGCCAACATATCCAACAACAAGCATACAATGGTTTCATCCATACATACATATATAGGTAGCAAGTTTCACATTGTTCATCCTACAAAATCCAAACAAAAAGGAAGCACAAGGAGAAGAGTAGACTCCATCAATGCAAGCTTCCTCATCTGAAGCAAATCTGCAAATTGGGAAAGAAGACAGTTAGAAGAAGAGAAAGAAAGACTAAAGAAGAAACAGCTAGAAGAGACAAAAGAAGAAAAAGAAGAAGAGAAGAAAAAAAAGAAAAAAAAGAAGATTTTTCTTCTCTTTCTTTTCTCCTCTCCTCTTCTTTATCTTCTTCTTCTTCTTCTAACTAAGGTAGGTAAAAATGCCATTTTTTAGCTAAGCTAGGTAAAAATGCTAAGTGTAGGTCATTTTAGAGCTAAGCTAGGTAAATATGTCATTTTGGAGCTAACCTAGGTAGTTATGCCATTTTTGAGCTAACTAAGAATATTTATTCATTTTGGAGGACAAAATGGTAAGTGTAGGTCATTTTAGAGCTATCCTAGTTAAAATCTATCATTTTGGAGCTAGGTAAGGTTATTTTGTCATTTTGGAGGAAAATAAACTAATTATATGACAGTTTGGAGCTAAACCAAGGTTATTATGCCATTTTTTACCTAAGTGAGCTAATTATGTCATAAATGAACTAGGTAAGCTAAGTATAGATCATTATTGAGCTATCCTAGGTAGTTATGCCATTTTTTAGCTAACTAAGCATATTAAGTCATTTAGGAGGAAAAAATGCTAAGTCATTTTATAGCTATCTAGGTAAAGTATAGGTCAACTAAGCTTATTATGTCAATTTGGAGAAAAATAAGGTAAGTATAGGTCATTTTTGTGCTAACCTAGGTGATGATGCCATTTTTGAGCCAACTTACATAAGTATAGCTCATTTTTTATCTAACTTAGGTAATTATGCCATTTTGGAGGAAAATAAGCTAAGTATGCATTTGTTAAGCAAAACACTAGAGAAAACTTACCCTCATCACAACAAATGCGATGAAGATCGCAACTAAGGTAATAATTGATCCAACGGCATAATGATACCAAGCCTCATTATCAATGGCATATTTTCTAATCTTCTTAATCTTCAAGCACATTGCATTCATCTTCATCTTGTGATCATCAACGACATCGGCAACATACAACTCCAATTTCATCTTCTCTTCTTCAATTCTTTTAATTTTTTCTTTCAAATACTCATTTTCTTTTTCAACTAAATTTAACTTCTCGACAAGAGGGTCGGTTGCAATTTCCGGTTCACATACCTCCTAGATAAAAATATCTCTATGTCAATTTGATTGCCATAATTGTCATAAATGCGAAATGCAACAAATAGTTATAAAAGAGAATTTACCACATCTGAATCATAAAGCGGGCAAGGGCCGACGGGGACGGATATCAAGACCATGGCACTATCTATAACAAACAATCATACAAAGTAAGAAAATTATACAAGTAACTATATAAATCATACAATCATACAAGTAACTATACAAATCAAATACAACATAAAAAATTGAATACCTAATAATAATCTGGATTGTCGGGTTCAATAAATGCTCTAGGATCAATAAATGCATCATCATCATCACTATCAGTAATGACGTGCTCATCATCATCATCAATAATTGCATCATCATGTGGAAGGCCACCTTTACGTAATCGGTCTAGCATTGACAGGTCATCCACATCAGTAACCTCTTCTAGTTCAGGCTCTTCTTGTTCTGGCTCAGGGGTGAAGTCGGGTTCACTGTCACTGTCTACTTCAATGTTCTGGGGTGAAGTAGAGCGATTCTTGAAACATTTTTTGGAAAGACTTGTTTCTTGGAAGAATTCTCCTTCATATGTGTCTGGGTTAATGTGAGGTTCATAATCCTCTTCATTGGGGGGAGGTGGTCTAACACGTGGCGGCAGTTCATAAACGACATCCCAACCATTGAGATTTGGATCACTTTGACAGGCCCACGGTAGATAGAAAACTTGGGTTGCTTGTTGAGCCGTAATATAGACATCGGGAACATCCAAATGGGTGCTTTGTTTGATTTCCACTAGCCCTATATGTTCATGAGTCCTTCTAGTCTCCTTCGGCTAGAACCAATAACATTTGAAGACTACAACGTTTGGTGGGTTTGCACCATAGAATTGAAGTTCATAAATTGCTTCAACTCTTCCATAATACTCGGTATCTCCTTCGCCAATAGCAGAGACACAACAATTTGTAGAATTTCGGTCGGCCATAGATAGCTCTTTGCCATAGGTACGAAAGTGATACCCGTTGATGTTGTATTTGTCAAATGAACGGACCTTAAATTCAAAACCATCAGCGACTTGTCTCAATTCGACGTCCATAAACTCTGAATTAGCCTACAAGTTTAATACGAAAGGGATTGTTCCATTAGCCGCAAATTAGACAAAGAAATGAAATGTTCTAATGGATATTACCGTTTGTTTGAACCAAGACATGAAACCGGGATAGCCGCCTCCATGCTTTGCCAGAAGCTCATACTCTTCGACGGAATCCTTTTGGATCACCGCTCCATACGAGAATTTGGCAATGTATTGACTGTATCAAATATATCCAGAATAAGAGCCGTTCAAAGGAATTAGAAGTTGCGAAGCAATGTACTGAGAACTTACTCGATGTACGGCCGCACTTCTGTTAGGTTGTTGAAGATATACAACGAAATGGTCCGCCATTCTTCGACATCCAACGTTAAGGAATTAGAAGCACCGGCTGGTGCGAGATCCCCTTTGAATAGGCTGAGGTTGGATCCACCCTTATTAGGGTTGCCAGCATTGTACCGACGCTTCGGATTATGCAAATTACAATTTTTTGCTTCGTAGTGTACTGTCATGAAGTTTGCCGCCTCCTCAGTAATGAATGCCTCGGCCATCGATGCTTCAATTCTACATTTATTATTACATTTTGCTCAAAGCGTCTTCTGCATCCTCTCAGTTGCGTAGCACCAACGATTTATCACGGCCCCCACCCCCAATCTTGCCTCGGTTGGGAGATGCAAAATCAAGTGTTGCATTGGATTAAAGAAGCCCGGCGGAAATATCTTCTCTAACTTGTAGATCAACTCCGGCGCCAACTCTTCCATTTCTTCTAGCAGGCCAGGCGATAGTTCTTTCGCACAAAGAACACGGAAGAAATAGCACAGCACTGCCAGTACTAGCCATTCATCCTCAGGGATGAAGCCACGCAACATCACCGGCATTACCCGCTCAATCCATATGTGCCAATCATGACTCTTGAGACCAAATATCTTCAATTTTTCAAGACTCGCTCCCCTCTTTAGATTCGCTGCATACCCATCGGGGAACATCAACTGCATTTTCACCCACAAGATAATTTCCCTCATAGCTGGCCTTCCAAGATTGAACCATGCCTTTGGCTTTGTCCAGTTCTGCTTTCCTTTCGGTGGTTGCATGTTTTGTAACGGTCTATGACATAGCGCCTCCTGATCGACTCTAGCCTTAGTATTATCCTTTGACTTCCCATCTATGCCGAATAATGTACCAAAAAGTGCCTCGGTGATATTCTTCTAAGTGTGCATCACATCGATGTTGTGTGGGCATAGGAGGTCTTTGAAGTAAGGCAGATCCCACAAGCATGTCTTGTGAGTCTAGGCGTGTTCCGAATTATACCCCTTGAAATACCCTGGACGCTCTGGATCTGGCTCGAGAGCGTTTAACTGATCCAGGGTCTCTTGGCCTGTCAACGGAGGTGGTGCAGAGTTTTTGACAACTCTACCTTTGATGAAGTTCTGCTTGTCTTTCCTGAACTTATGGCGAGGATCCAGGAACTGTCTATGCAAGTCGAAGCAAGAAAACTTGCGACCGGCCTGAAGCCAAAGAAACTGAAGAGCTCCCTTGCATGTGGGGCACGGGAACCTTCCATGCACACACCAGCCAACAATTAGCGCATACGCCGGCAAGTCATGCGTCGAGTACATGTACCAGACACGCATTATGATGTTTTGTTTGCTAAAGGCGTCGTATGTCTTGAACCCATTATCCCAGGCTTCTTGCAATTCGTCCTTCAGCGGCTGCATGTACACATTCATATTCTTCCCCGGATAGTTGGGCCCTGGAATTATCAACGTTAGGAAAATGTTCTTTCTTTGCATAATCTGTCCGGGGGGGAGATTGAGTGGAATGACAAATACGGGCCAACAACTGTATTGGGTTGCCATTAGACCAAACACACTGAACCCATCCGTGCTGATGGCGACTCGAGGATGCCTCGGATCTGCCGCTTTCTCATCATGTAATGCATCGAAGCGCTTCCACGCTTCACCGTCCGATGTGTGCACCGTCATCAGCTTCCCATCTGCATCTAGTTGGGTTCTTTTGCCCGTTTTGTGCCATGTCATCTGTCTGGCCGTCTCTTCGACCATGAAAATACGTTGAAGTCTTGGTATGATTGGCATATACCGAAGAACATTAACGGGGATTTTGGTCTGCGTATTCTCACCCATACCGTTGTCTACCACAACATACCTGTATGACTTGCAAATGGGACAATAGTTCAAGTTCGCATACTGAAGCCTAAATAAGGCACATCCTTTCTCACATGCATGTATCTTCTCATAGGGCATCTTAAGAGCACGGAGGATTTTGTCTGACTGGTACAGGTTTGTAGGTAGTACATGGCCTTTGGGTAGAAAACATCCAAATACTGTCACCATCGCGTCGTAGCATTCTCTGCCCAAGTTGAATTGAGCCTTCAGAGCCATTATTTGTGAGATGGCATCCAGCTGACAAAGCTCAGTGTGCTCGTGGAGAGGATGTTTTGAAGACTTCAACATTTCATTGAAGGCCTTTGCAGATTCCTCCATCTCATCGTCCGAGTCCGGGGCATCATCAAAGTCTTGCACCATGTCTTCCATCCCGGTACCATGCTCGTCGGTGCGACGACGAAGCACCTCAGCTCTGGCACGTTGGGCAGACTCGCCATGAAATGTCCACACCGTATAACCTGGCGTAAAACCCCTCTTTTGCAGGTGTTTGCCCATTTCATCCGCTGTCCTCTTGTGCCAATTGTCGCACCTGGCACAGGGGCACCAGGTTGTCCTCTGGCCATTTGCAAATGCGGCTCTCACAAACCCCTTGGTTTTTGTTAACCATTCATTGGTCATGTCTTTCTGACTAGTGTGACCGGTGTACATCCACACACGATCACTCATCTTGCCTAGCTACTGGACACATAAGAAATATATATATAAATCAGCATGTATATATTCATCAGTTAATGGAGTTTGTCACTTTTATTACGTCCATGCAACCTAGACACTAATAGGTAAAGATAGGTCCTAATCCCACCTGAGTATGTGTAGATTGGGTTCGTTTTCCCATGCTCTGCTCCGGATCTGACGCAAAATTTTGGCAGCACCTCCCCGCTGTTCTCCTGATACACGTCTCGGCAATAAGCAGAGAGGATGTGTACCCGGAGAACAACAGGGAGGCACTGATGAAATTCTGCATCGGATCCGGAGCAGAGCATATGGGAAAACAAACCCAATCTACACATACTCGGGCTGTCCATGGATAACGTTGGACAATTCGAAAGAATCATGGTTATAAATATGCAAATGCATGCATATTTATAGATGTAACCCTTTCGAACGGGAGACGCATAGTGGTCACGCATACTGATGATTGAAGACACCTATAGCTAGCAAGTTTCATCGGCACGAAGACCGAAACAGAGCAAATGAAGGGGGGAGGAGGAGATGTCATTTGTGCTCACCCACGAACGCAGGGGCGGAGCTCGTCGAATGCACAGGGAGGTCGTCGAACACCAGACCCTCGCAGCGACGAAACAACTGCACATTTAAAACCACCTGATCAACACAAATATGATGTTTTTTATAACAAAATCGAAAAATATATGACCTAACTCATAATTCACAAATATATGACCCCGTCGGCCTCTAGAAGGCCGAAGAGCACCTTTTTGGGAGGTGTCGGGGGTCGGGGTGTCGGGGGTGTCGTGTCGGGGTCGGGGTGTCGTGTCGGGGTCGGGGTCGGCGTGTCGGGGTCAGAGGGTCGGGGTGTCGGGGTCGGCATGGCAAACCCTCGACCCCTCGACCGCTCGGTGACCCTCGACCCCTCGGCGACCCTCGACCCTCGGCGACCCTCTTTTTCTACTTTTCCTACTTCTTTTTTTCATCATCTTCTTCTACTTCTTCTTCTTCTTCTTCTTCTTCTTCTTCTTCTTCTTCTTCTTCTTCTTCTTCTTCTTCTTCTTCTTCTTCTTCTTCTTCTACTTATTGTTCTTTTTTTTCATCTTCTTCCTCTATTCTTCTTCTTCTTCTTCCTCTTCTTCTTTTACTTCTTTTTTTTTCATCTTTCTTGTTTATTCATAAAAAACAGAAAAAAAAACCTAAACTAAACTAAACTAACATAAACTAAATCTAACCTAAACTAAACTAAACTAACCTAAACTAAACTAAACTATCCTAAACTAAACTAACCTAACCTAAACTAAACTAACCTAAACTAAACTTACCTAAACTAAATCTAAAAAAACAGAAAAAAAACACAAGACTCACCTCCGGGGAGGTCGGCCCGTGGAGGCAGGCCACGGGGAGGGGGCAGAGCGGCTCCGGCGGCGGGGCGCGGTGCGGCTCCAGTGGCGGGGCGGGGCGGCGCGGCAGGGCTCCGGCGATGGTGCGGGGTAGGGCGGCCGCCGCGGCCACTGTCCATTTGGCGGGGTGCGCAGGCGGGGCGAGCGGGCGGGCCGGCGACGGGGTGGGCTTCGGGGGCCGGGGCTGGCTGGCGGCGCCTCGGGCTCCAGGGGTGGCGCGGGCCGGCGGCGGCTCGGGCACGGGGGCGGCGCGGGTGAGGTGAGGGGAGAGAGAGAGGGGTGGGGTGCGGGGCGCTGACCGTTTTTAGCTAGGTCCAATCTCTTTGCCGTCTGCTAGCAGACGGCAAAGAGCCTAGCTAGTGGGGTGGGGCCGGGCGGAACGGCCGTTAGCTAGGTCACTTTCTTTGCCGTCTGCTAGCATACGGCAAAGCTTCTATGCCGTCCGCTAGCAGACGGCAAAGAGGGGGGCCGTTAGGTTGTGCTTGTTAGTGGGTCAACCTTCCTCTTTGCCGTCCGCTAGGAGACGGCAAAGCTTCTATGTTGTCCGCTAGCAGACGGCAAAGAGTTGGCAGACGGCAAGCATGATCTTTGCCGTTAGCTCTTTCTTTGCCGTTAGTTTTTTGTAAGCTGATGGCAAAGACCTTCTTTGCCGTCAGCTAGCAGACGGCAAAGAGCTGGCTGACGGCAAAGATCCTGATTCCAGTAGTGTTTAGCCTGTAGAGGGGATCCGATCATAATCACATCCACCTATCCTTAGGGTTAGTACACAATTTACGATCTCGAGGTAGAACAAGCTTGTACTCAATACACAACCATCAATACAATCAAAGCAGGACATAGAGTGTTACCTCTTTGGGAGGGCCTAAACCTGGGTGTACACTGCCTCCTTCGTCCCTTCTTACCTATTGATCTGAGGTCCACAGCTCGGGACCCCCTACCCCGAGGTCTGTCAGTTTTACCACCAACATTTGGTCTTCGTCTTGTTGTTGTTGAAGTATCAAGATCTTGGAGATAACGAGAGCGGGGCTCGGATCATTGTCGCAAAAGATTTGTGCATCTTCATCTTCATTCACTTGGCGATGCATAGCCACGTGCTCTAGTGCTTCCATACTGTCTTCGCTCATGGAGTCGTAGGTGTCGTCATCATTAGCAATCATGGTGCGGTGTGTTGGGCATTGGAATGTCTCATTGCCACGGCCTTGGCAAGTGAAACATTGAATTTAACTTGTCTTAGCAGTAGCATCCGTTGGATTAGTTGATGAGGAAGCTCGTGGCTTGTAGTTGCTTGTTGGAGGACGACTCGATGATTTTGTTGCTTGCTTGGAACTTGATTTGTCACCGGTGCTTGGTGAAACTCGAGTCATAGTCGAAGGCGCCATAGTTGTGGAACCTTGGGAGCATGAGCAGTAGGTCTTGGAAGAGTACTTGGAGTACTTGAAGTCATCTTGCACTTGTCGCTCCACCGTGGTTGCTTGGTGCACTAGCTCGAGGAGGTTGGAGTAGCGTTGGAAATCCGCAATTTTCTTGATTGGGTGATTTAGGCCATTCAAGAAGCGTGTCATGGTTTGCTCGTCATTTTCCTTGACATTAGCTCGTATCATGGTAATCTTCATCTCTTGGTAGTATTCTTCAACCGACTTCGTGCCCTGCTTGAAAAGTTGCAACTTCTTTAAGAGATCATGACTATAGTGTGTAGGCACGAAGCAAGCTCTGATAACATTCTTCATTTGGTTCCATGTCGTGATGGGTGGTTCGCCTTTCTCCCTTCATCGCTCGATCACTTCTCCCACCAAATGAGGTCATCATCTCGAAACTCGAAGGAGGCCATGGTGATATTCTTCTCCTCTTCATAATTGTGTAGTCGGAATATCTTGTCGACCTTCAATGCCCATGAGAGGTATTCTTCGGGATAGGTGCTTCTAGAGAACTTTGGCATGGTGAACTTGAGCTTACCATAGCGTTGTTCTTCATCACAGTGATGATGGTGACGTCATTCTTAACATGGAACAGGGTCCTCAATCTCTTGCTCCACTTAATTAGCTTGATGTTGAGGGCGAGGGATTCTTGCCCGGTTCCTCCATTCTTGCCGCTCTTCAAGGCGAGCGGCTTCATCTTGTTGCTCTTGCCAGAGCGCTTCCTCTTGCTCACGCACTAGACGGTTTCGCTCTTCGATAGCGCATGTGTCTTCTCGGAGAGCACTTTGTGCCTCAAGTGCTTGTTCCTCACGGTGTTGCTCCTCTTGCCTAGTGCATCACCGTCTTGGTTTTCTTGGCGTTGGTGTTTTCAAGTCGTCTCTTGGTCTATGGCATCTTGTTCTTGGCGACGATGTCGTTCACACTCCCGAAGACAACATTGCAAACCATTTCCATGGAATGGATTTTGTGGAGGTTGATGATCTTGACAGTTGTCATGATGATGAGAATAAACTCGTGGAAGGCTTGCGTCAGAAGAGGAGTCCAAAGAGAGTTGATTCAAGTGGTGTTTGTCGGGCCCGTGGGACTGGGGGTACCCAGGCCCGTCTTCCTGTGGTCCAGTGCACGGCGCACATCTTGGGCTCAATGGTTGGCCCACTACTAGACTTCATGAGCAAGACCCTCGCGAGGCCCTCGTCTCGCGAGGCACGTGTTAGTAGGTGCCACCAGGGGCCTCGCGAGGCGTTCTCCTGAGGCTGCCTCCCGAGGCCCCTCGCGGAGGTGGTCGAGTCAAGAGCAACTCAGCGGGGTCGTGCGGTCATGCGTCTTGATGTGGGTGATGCGCGCAACGATGAATGGCGCCGGAGGCCGTGACAGCAGACGCGAATGTGGAGGCTTTCCCCTTTAGCAACCACCAAAGGTTGCCCGAACGGTGCAAGAAGACCAAGACAACGGGTGCACCAGGGCGGAGGTCATCACTGAGCCCACCGGTGCGTCATGGATAGAAGCTTTGCAGGCGAAGACCACCTTTAGTCAGGATAGACTGCGCCCCTGTCACCCTTCAAACTGGCCGTCCTGGCAACCCTTCCCGCCAAGTGTTTTCGAGGGAAGAGGACCAAGGCTAGTATAAAGAGGGCAGGGCGCCGCCGTAGTAGGGGATCCATCTTCTTCCCCCACAACCCTTGTACTTTCGTTCTCTCTCGCGTGTGCAATCTAACAACAAAGCAGGAGTAGGGTTTTATACCGCATGGTGGCCCGAACCTGGGTAACTATAGTGTTTCCGGCTCGCCTCCGCCAGCTCGCGTAGTAGCCTTGCCGTGGTAGCTGAAGGAAGAGTAGGGCGGTAGGAACAAGCGCACCCTAGAGTTCAAACCTCTTGGGTCCCCGGAACCCCGGTTCTGACATTTGGCGTGCCAAGTAGGGATGCGCCTTTGTTCTCCTGCTCGGCTCCAACTTCCGCGTCACCAACTCCATGGCTGACGCTCGCCGTGTGCGCGCCGAACATTGGGCGGCTCGCGTCACCCAGACAACGCCTGTGGGCAACGACAGTCGCCACCACTCTGCCGGAGCCGCAGCAGCCTCTGCCACCGACCCTGCCAACCACGAGCAGCATGACTCCTCCATGCACCCTTCCGTGCAGCTCGACAGCCGCACCGCTACGGCCTCCTCCTCCCTCGGCCGCCGCGGGCCGCCGAACGCACAGGCCGGGCTGCTCATGGCGCGCGAACTACACCGCTACCGCCCGGCCGATGCCGGCTACGATGCTTGGCTTGGCCGCATCACCAAGCTCATCAGCACCGCCGGGGACACCCCGGTGCCCTCCCACTCGCTCCATCCTCTGCCATCTCGCACTAGGGACATGGCGCACCGCGCGCCTCCGCAACCTCCCTTGCGCAGCGACCTCGGCGAGCCGCGACGTGACGCGCGTCCACGCGACCCGCCCCGCGGAGTGCCGCAGCCGGCCCGAGATGAGCCCAGCTACCAGATTGCCCATTATGCACCGCCTAATGCATGCGTGCTCCTCGGGCAGCAACGTTAGCGCCAAGACCGGATTGTCCAAGAGGTCGCGGCAGCCGGGCGCCAGAACCGGGCCGCCCTCACGTGCGGTGTTCCTTCAAGCACTGTGGGCTGCTGGGCATTCACTCGGGAGTTGCGCCTAGTGGTTTGACCCGTCAAGTTCAAGCCGGAGCTGCCCCCGCGCTATGACGGCATCCCCGACCCCATGGAGTTCCTCCAGCTCAAGGCTCTAAGCATCGAGGCGGCGAACATTAGTGACAAGGTCATGGCAAACTGGTTCCCCATGGCCCTCAAGGACGGTGCATGCTCCTGGCTCATGAACCTGCCCGAGGAGTCGATCTCTTCGTGGAGGGAGCTCTACGAGCAGTTCGTCGCTAACTTCGGGCCATGGAACAATTCAACATCGCCAACATGTGCACCAAGGCTGAAGAGGGTCGCTTTTTCATCCAACGACCCCGATGCCGCGCCCAACGACAACAAGACCAATGGAAAGGAGGTCAAGTGCAAGGGCCCCACCGTGTTGGCGACGGAACCCGAGCAGAAGCGTGGCCGTGACTGCGACGAGCCCGAGAAGGACCACCGCCCGTTCTTCGTCTACCACAATGTGCGCACTCACAACACTGAAGACTGCCAGTTGCTCAATTCACTCCGTGACGAGCGCTTCAATCGCCGTGGAGACTGCAACTACCACGGCGCCAGCCATGGAGGCGGCTGCGACGGCGGCCGATGGGACACCCGTAACGGTGACCCTTGCCAGGGCTGGTGCCACCAGCCTCGTGAGGGCGCCTGGCGCGATCAGCCTCACGAGGTGCACCCTTAGGACAATGCTGTCCTTCCACCGCTACCGCCGCCGCCCAGAAGGAACGACGCCAATAAACATGATGAGGGGGTTGGGGGCTACCAAGAGACTCGTGTGGTAGCCTGCATCCTCGGAGGAGCTTAGGCCCCCGCTTCCAATCGCCTCTTCAAGCAGTTCTCTCATGAGATGAATGACGCCCTCTCGAGGCTCGAGTCCACGCAGCCCCTCAGGTGGTCGCAGTACGCCATCGCCTTCAACACCAAGGACCACCTCAAGTGCGAGGCTGCTGCCGGCACGCTCCCCATGATGTGCACCCCCGCCATCAGCAACGTCTCTGTCACCAAGACCCTCATTGATGGGAGCGCCGGCCTCAATGTGATCTCCATCTGAACCTTCGAGATGCTCCAAGTGCCTTACGACCAGCTGATGCCCACCAAGCCCTTCTCCGGGGTGACCGATGGGTCCACTATCCCCCTGGGGCAAGCGCGTCTCCCTGTTACCTTCGGCACCCGCGACAACTACCATAATGAGTGCATCGACTTTGACGTGGCCCACATCGGCCTCCCGTACAACACCATCCAGGGATACCCCGCACTGGCCAAGTTCATGGCGGCGACCCACCATGGCTACAACATCCTCAAGATGCCCGGCTGCAGAGGTGTCATCACCATTGCCTCCGACGAGAAGGACATGGTTTTTTTCCCTTGAGCATGCGTACCGGGCCGCAACTACAGAGAATTCTTATGGCGAGGACGCCGCCGGGCCTCCCGGGACTGCCCCGTGAAGAAGAAGCAGTTGTTCTCCAAGGACCTCCCTGAAGCGAAGAAGGCGACGGCAAGCGACGGCAGCCAGAGTCCTGCTCTCGCCGTTGGAGCCTACCCTCCTCTCGCATAGGAAGGCGTGCTCGGCACCTCTCTTCGGCCGAGCTCGGGGGCTTTCACCTAGAAAGTATCCAACCTGACCGGCGTGACAAGGGAGGTGTTCCAGCACCACTTGGAGGCGTGCCTTACGCGTGTCCCCTCGAGCAAGGAGCGCAACGCCAGGCACCAAATTCACGAGAGTTCATCGCTCAGGAGATTTACAAGCTGCAAGAAGCTCGGGCCATCCGTGGCGAGCATCACCGTGCGCGCCCCGCCAACCCAGTTGCCATCCCTGAGAAGGGCAGCAAGGTGCACATGTGCGTTGACTACACGAGCCTCAACAGGGCCCACTCCCGGGACCTCTTTTGGCCGTAACGCATCGGCCTGAGCAGGTGCCTCGCCACCAACTACACCCGCATGCCCTTCGGCCTGGAGAATGCCGGCGCCACCATCCAAAGGTTGGCGTAGCTCGTGATGGTGCCTCATGAGCCTTCAACCCCTCGTGAGCCCTTAGGGCCTCGGGAGACCTTCAGCCCTTGAGAGGCGAACCTCCGCGGCATGCTTCGTCAAGCCACCCGATGCTCCTACAACAGCATGTCGCCAGGTGATTTTTTTGGTTTATTCAAATTGAGGGCGCCCCACGGGATACATCCTCCTCAAGCTGGCTATGGTCTGCCCTGCAGCCACTTCACCTTTTGGTCGTGTAGCGACTCTGGTTATGCCCTAATGAGTTTATGTTGCTTGCTTAACCCTTTGTTTGGTGCCACGTCACCATTGAGAGTGCCGTGCCCTCGCAACTCTTCTCCTGACCATCCCACGAGCGGGGGCTAGGCACGACGCCTGTGCTCGGGTTCATCCCTGTAGCATTGATAAATCCAAGCGATCAAGCTCTGGCTCATGAGCCGCTCCCGTGCATGTCACCTCACTGGGATCCTTGCTGCCTCATCTCCTCATGGAACAGACATGAGTAGGTTGGCGAGCGTGCGTCGCCCCCGTGCCTGGAAACTTGTCAAATGTGCAATGCCCCAGGAACCAAGAGCTTGGGAGCCCCGCATGACTACCTGAAGAGCCTTACGAGGCAAAGACTCCAAGGATCAATCCATGGCTTACCTGAGGCCGCTCCGCGCAAAAAGCTAAGTATAATCGACTCACAAGCGCAGCTATCTTCGCTAAGAGTTCCCTCTTCTCGCGGCCTCGGCAGAGCCTATCAACTCTTTTTCACGTGAGCCGCTTGCACATTAAAAAGGGGGTCCCAAGAGCATCGCGCCTCAGGGGCCCTCACTAGCTCTGGATGCCCCTCACCCCTGGCCTTGTCCCAGGAATCGCGACCTAACATACCAGCGGCGGCTGAGGTTTGCTCGAGGGCTGGGTCCGGATGACGTAGAGCATTTTGGCAAGCAAGAAAAAGAGGCGCAAGCATCGCGAGGAAGCGTTGGGAGGAAACATGCGATTTGAACCACAAGAAGCATTGATTAAAAATGCAAAAAGTCATAGTTTTCACACGGCCCCACGGGGCCTATGATGATCCAGTGTAGATAAGAGAAATAAAAGAAAAACTCCAGGCAGGCGCGCCTACTCCCAAGGCCTCCGGCTCGGGCACCAGTGCTGCCCTAGTTGGAGTCCTTGTCCTCACTCTTGATGTGGGGGAGTCGTCGCTGCCCTCACTTCCGCTTGAGGGAGATGCCTCGCTGCCGCTGCCGCCGTCCTCGCTGGAGGTGTCGCTGTCGTCGCTCTCCATGCAGCACTTCAGGCGGTCGCCGATGACCCCGAAGATCTTCATGAAGAGCATGACGGCCACGTCGAACTAGAACTGGAGGATGTGCCCCCGCTTCAAGCCGCGGGCGAGGGGGAACAACTTCCACCCCTGCTTCAAGAACAAGAAGCCAGTAGGGGTGAACTCCGTTGCTGCACAGGAGGAGCCGTTACAACAGCCGTCCACCCACAACCACAGACCCAGCGGCATGCGGTTCGCCATCTCCACCGCGAAGGAGTCCGGGAGCTGGAGCCAGGAGCAGGGCTGGCGGTGCATGTCCGGGAACTGGAGCCAGGAGCAGGGCCGGAGTGGTGTTGCGACCAGGGAGGCAGTGTGACCGCACCGCCCCGACCCCCTCAGCCGCTGCTCCTCGCCCTCCGTGCCTGTCAGATTTTGGGTTCCGCAAACCCTTGAGAGGTTTGAACTCTGGGGTGCGTGCGAAGAACTCGTCCTCCCCGGTCTGCCTACTCGCTAATCTCACGGCCTAGCTTGACGAACTGTAAGGAAAAGAGACACAACAGTTTACCCAGGGTCGGGCCACCTTGTGGTGTAAAACCCTACTCCTTCTTTGTGGTGGATTGGCCTCGAGGGGCTGAGGATGAACTAGTACAGTGGCGAACAGCCTCAGGAGGAGAGGTGTTCTTGAGCTCTAGTGAGCTGGTGGAGTGAGGGTGATCTGAATGATCCGTCTCCACCTGTCCGAACTCTGCTCGATGTTCCCTCTCTACGGTGGTGGCTAAGTCCTATTTATAGTGGCCTTGGTCCTCTTCCCAAATGAAAGGCGGGAAGGGATCCCACAACGGCCAAATTCAAAGGGGGACAACTAGTACATGCTATCCTGACAAAAGTAGTCTTCGCGTGTGAAAGCCTCTGGTTGTGACGCCGTGGTGGGCTCAGTGATGACCTCCGTCCTGCCGACCTGGCGGTCTTGGTCTTTTTGCACGGGAATGGAAACCTTTGGCTGATTCCTCGGGACTCCATGGCTGCGCTTGCCTCTTTAGCACCGAAGAGGAAACTGGTACACTGCGCCCGCTGGCGCCCGCCTGGCCTTGGTCATCATGGCTAACGTCATCCGAACCTCATGAGGTGAGGCTTGCATAGAGATCTCCGCTCCTCGGGAGCCAGCCTGAGGAGGCCGCTCCTCGTGGAGGCCTTGGTGTCGTCTGCCTCACGAGGCTTGGCCCCTCGCGAGGGTCTTGAGTTGTTGTTGTTGAAGCTGGGCCGTACCAGGCCGTCGATGGAGCCACGCCGTGGGCCGTAGGCAGGCAAGTCTGGGTACCCCCGGTCCCAGAAAGCCGATAGTAGCCCCCGGGCCCAAGGCGCGCTCGGACTTGGCTTTGAGGTGAAGCCAAGGGGCAAGTGCGGAACGCCGCGGGCCCTAACCGCCTGCGGCCTTGGTCTACGCGTGGTGATTGATGGGACGTGGGCGTCTCCGCTTCTCCACGTCTCCTCGGCAACTATCCCTGGCTGACAAAAAGGTTGGCACTTGCCGCTGAGCCTTCATTGCCTTTCTTCCATCTTGCTCCAGATCCCCTTCTCCTTCTGCTTAGCGCGCCTCCACATCTGCTGAATCCCTTCCCCGGACTCGCCACCGATGGCCATTGACAAGGCGAAGTCATCGGCCTCCGCCGCGCGCTCGGCTGGAGGCCAGGGAAAAACTCCTTGCCAAGGCTGAGGAGGCGGCCACCATGGGGCGTGCCGCCTTCGACTCCCTTGAGCAGAGGTCCCGCAAGGCACTGTAGGATCTCTACGGGAGCGGGTACAAGGAGCCACTGGTGACTCCGGAGGAAGGCCCCGCCGGGCTGCTCCCCAAGCTCATCGCGGCGCTCGAGGGCATCGTCGTCGGAGTGGGCCCCATGGTGGAGGGGGAAGCCCGCGCGCTTTCGGCCTCGGCCGCAACGCGCGTCTTCAGCCACCTCCATCTTCGGGACTCCAGCTTCGACTTTGGTGCCCTGCTCGAGCCCATGGACCCTGAGCTCCAAGATGCTGCTGCCAAGGCCGTGAAGGGTCAAGTGGAGGCCCTGCTACGGAAGTTCCTCGCCGTCGACCCCGTGCCTACGGCTGACGGCAAGGACGGCGGCGACGTCGTCGATGACGGGACTCCCCAAGCGGGCAACGGTGGCATCCAAGGTTGAAGGAGATGGTGGCGCTTTCCCCTTGTTTTATTCCTGCAACATGTATCGTGCCTCGTGGAGGCGTAAGAACTTATGCTTTGGAACTTTAAGAGACAGTATGTTTTGTAATAACTTGCTAAGGTTCTGCGGTTTCCTTTCCGTTTGCTTTGATGTTCTGCGTCGGCAGGGCCCGGCCCCGCGCATACCTCAGGCGCCGTTGGGTCATCCGGATCGCCAGGACGAGACCAAGGGGTGAGGGGCTATGTGGCCAGTTAGGCTCCTGAGTCGCGATGATCAGGAGTCCCCCTTGACGTATGAACAACACTCGGGAAGGAGACGCAAGAGTGGGTCTTGGCGTTCTGCGTCGGCAGGGCCCGGCCCCGTGCGTACCTCAACCGCCGTTGGGTCGTCTGGATCGCAAGGATGAGACCAAGGGGTGAGGGGCTACGTGGCCAGTTAGGCTCCTGAGTCGCGATGCTCAGGAGTCCCCCTTGACGTACGAACAGCCCTCGGGAAGGAGACGCAAGAGTGGGTCTTGGCGTTCTGCGTCGGCAGGGCCCGGCCCCGCGCGTACCTGAGCCGTCGTTGGGTCGTCCGGATCACCAGGATGAGACCAAGGGGTGAGGGGCTACGTGACCAGTTAGGCCCCTGGGTCGCGATGCCCAGGGGTCCCCCTTGACGTGCGAACAAAAACCCCCATACCTGTCCTCGCCGGGCTTTCGCTCGGGAGGGATGCGCGAAGACTAGGTCTGAGGGACCTGGCAAGGTGGCGTATGCCAGGCATGACCTGAGCGTAGCCCCCGTGCCCAGCCCCCTCGCGCTACTCTCCCAAGGGGAAAGCAGCGCGGTGAGGCTGAACACCGAGCCTGGTGGCTCTCCTGAGGTTAGTGCGGCCGTTAGGCCGCCCCCAGGTGTTTATCACCAGCGCGGAGCATGGCGCTACCGCTCTTGCATGGGCATAGCCGCTCCTCGACCGTGTCGACTGCCAGCACGGAGCATGGTGCTTCCACTGGTATGTGGGTGGGGGCTCCCTCTGAGGGGAGACCCCGGGGCGTGTACAGCCCCGCCCTGACACGTGGCTTGCACGGCATGGCTAGAGGAGGTGTGTATGGGCACTCGTGAGCCAGCGCGGGACTCACGAGGCCCTACCTCAAGGCGGGTTGCACCTGAATTTGATTCGTAACATTTGTGATAGCACTGCGAGATGGTTAGGCAACCTGCGCCAAGTGAATCTCCTGAGGTTATCGCATGAGAAGGCCAAACACCAACGACCCCAGGAGGTGACGTGAATGGGTCCGGCCCACCAGATAGAGCTCAGCCGTTGGGTTTGTCGACACTGCAGGGACGGACCCGAGCACAGACGCCGTGCCCAGTCTTCTCATGTGAATGTCCTGAAGAAAGACAACCGGCGCGCGGCTCCCGCGGTGGCGAGGCACAGGGTCGCGCGCCCTAACTTACCCGCCCCCAATTAGCTCATCCGAGAACAGGGCACCAAGGACCATGGGAGGTGACGTGCACGGGAGCTGACCCGTGAGCCGGAGCTCAGCCACTTGGGTTTAGCGACGCTGCAGGGTCAGACCCGAGCACAGACGCTGTGCCAGTCCTTAATCATGAGGCGATCGTGGGTGGGCTTGCAAGGGCGTACGACGTTTGTGGTGACGAAGCACCGGACAGGCAAGTGATAATCATAAATGAACTCATGGATAAGGTAGAGCTAGTTCTGATAGCTGCAAAACGATACATGCCGCAGGGACGGACCCATGCGGCTTGGGGATAATGCAGCCCGAGGGGCGCCCCCAACTGAACAAACCAGAAAATGTCACCTGGCACCGTTGCTGAAGAGATGTTGGAGTAGCTGAAGACGCGCGCCACAGAAGTCGCTCCTCATGAGCCGCCCAGGCCCTGAGCCTCGGGAGGCTCTGGAGGCCCGGGGGGCTCGCGAGGATCCATCTTCTCCTCTGATAGGATCGCCTGGCTTCTGGCCTCATGAGCTGCCAGGACGCTCCGCATGTGGCGCTGGAATGCCGCAGCTGCGCTTGACAAGCCCAAAGGCATGCGAACATAGCTGTGAGGGGGACCCTCACACCGGCCAGTGCGGGATGGCCAGAAGCGCTCCTGAGATGCGGCCCTATTGAGCCCTGGGATGTTGATACAGACACGCAGCTCACTGTCCTCGCCGGGACAAGGAGCCGCGTCGGGTGGTGGGTGATGGTCACCTCGCATAGCTCTTGCCTCCTGAAGCTCCATGATTGCCTTGGTGATGAACTCCTGAGCACCTGGCACCTCGTGCCTGGTACCCTCCTGGTGGAAGCGCGCGCTGAAGCACGCCTCCACATGGTGCCTGAGCGCCTCCCTCGTGACGTTGGCCAGGTTAGAGGCCCTCCAGAGGAGAGCCCCCGAGCCCAGCCTGAGAGGGGCGTCGGGCGTGCCTTCCTATGCGAGAGAGGGAGGCGCCCCGTCAGTGGGCGCAGGGCCTGAGGTGGTGCCGCTGGACACCCCGCTCTCCTGAGGTCCTTGGTGGAGCAGCTGCTTCTTCTTCTTGGGGACAGCCTCAGGAAGGTAGACGGTGCCTTCATCGTCTGGGTTCTCGACCGCCGCAGCCTGGTAGGCGCGCTCGAGAGAGCACACCGCGTCCTTCTCCTCGCAGGCGACCGTGATGACGCCGCAGTTCCCTGGCATCTTGAGGACATTGTAACCATGATGAGTCACCGCCATGAACTTGGCCAGGGCCGGATACCCAAGGATGGCATTGTATGGAAGGCGAATGTGGGCGACATCGAAGTCGATGAGCTCGGTGCGGTAGTTGTCACACTTGCCGATGGAGAGGCCAGAGTTGGCAGGGTAGTTGGCGGGTGGATTTATGGACCGAAAATTGTGTTCGAAACTAAAATACTTATAGGAGTGGCCGGATTCTCGCTGTCGAGGCCGATGTCTTCGGTCTTCTTCGGCCACGTCTTCTGGGCCTTGAAGAGCAGCTTCCAGATCTCTTTGTGCGTTGTACCGAAGAAGCGCTGTAGGGTCCGGGGACCTTCCGTATTGAACTCCCACATATGGAGAGGCCGGAGTTGGCAGGGGAGGATCCGGCGGAAGAGCATCACCTGAATCATGTGAGTGAGACTGGTATTCTTGCTTATCATATTTTTGATGCGCTTCTGCAGCATCATCACTTCCGCGGTCGACCCCCAGTCCAAACCCTTGTTGGTCCACGACGCGAGCCGCATTGGGGGTCCGGATCTAAACTCAGGAATGGCCGCCCATCTGGCGCAGCGGGGTTCGGTGATGTAGAACCACTCCTGCTGCCAGACCTTGACGGTCTCCACAAAGGCCACTTTAGGCCAAGTGGTGTTGGGGAGTTTGCTCACCATGGCACCACCGCAGTCCGCATGCTGCCCGTCGACCACCTTCGGCTTCACGTTGAAGACCTTGAGCCACAGGCCGGAGTGTGGGGGGATGCGGAGTAGTGCCTCGAACACAACGATGAACGCCGAGATGTGCAGGAAAGAATTTGGGGCTACATCATGGAAATCTAGCCCATAGTAGAACATGAGGCCGCGGACAAACGGGTGGAGGGGAAACCCTAGTCCGCGGAGGAAGTGAGGGATGAACACCACCCTTTCGCCGGGCTCCGGGCTGGGGATAACTTGCTCCTTGGCGGGGAGTCTGTGTGCGATATCCACAGACAAGTACCCCGCCCATGACAGAGGAGGCCTCCCACTTGCCCTTCGAGCCAGATCCGAACATGACTAGAGTGGTTGGCGGCGGTGGGACGAATTGAAGCTTGGGCGCTGGAGCTTGAGGATAGGGAAGCAGGAGAAGGGAGAAGGCGTGGGGTGAAAAGATGGATCTTTATCCACTTATATAGGCAGTAAATATCAGGCGCCCCCCCTCAAGCCTTAAAACTCGCCTGTTCCCAAGGGCTCGTGCGAATGGCATGGTTGGATTACCCAAACCCGTATTGATGAGGATCCCGCAATAAGTGGGCACGATCTCCGCTTTGACGAGACGTGTCGATAGAGGCCGTGTCTCGAAATATGAAGCGGGAGGCCAAAAAACGGTTCGAAATGATAAAGAAGCTAGATGTGACGTTTTGCCGAAAAAGCTGTCAGTTGATGGACATTACTTTGACTAAATATTTTACCTTTGTGGTTGAGGGTTCTGACTATCATGCAGAGCCGGATACAGTTCTTTTATTCAGAAGATTGCTTTGAAGTATTCAGAGGAGGAACCCACCTTGCAATGACGAAGACAATCTATGTGCCGAATACATCGCCATTGAAGACTGGTTCAGGGGCTACTGAGGGAGTCCTGGATTAAGGGGTCCTCAGGTGGCCGGGCTATGTAACATGGGCTGAACTGATGGGCCGTGAAGATACAAGGCAGAAGACCTTTCCTCGTGTCCGGGTGGGACTCTCCTTTGCGTGGATGACAAGTTTGGCGTCCAGATGTTTAGTTTCCTTCCTCTATAAACCGACTCTGTACAACCCTAGCCCCCTCCGGTGTCTATATAAACCGGAGGGTTTAGTCCGTAGAGGCTATCAGAATTCTCATAGGCTAGACAACTAGGGTTTAGCCATTACGATCTCGAGGTAGATCAACTCTTGTAACCCCCATACTCATCAAATACAATCAAGCAGGACGTAGGGTTTTACCTTCATTAAGAGGGCCCGAACCTGGGTAAACATCGTGTTCCCTTTGTCCCTTGTTACCTTCGATCCTCAGACGCACAGTTCGGGACCCCCTACCCGAGATCGGCCGGTTTTGACACCGACAGCATCCTCGTACACTGACGGCTTTGAGGATTGAGAGCGGCGTCAAGGATGCGGGCAGAGAGAGAGGATTGTGTATGTGGCGAGGATGGGGGGTGTGGCCGCTCGGGCGTGCCATTAATACGGACCAGTGGGAGTGAGGCGGGCGGCAGTCAAAGGCTGTCTCGCTTCCCAGTGAGCCTGCGCGGCGGACTTTTGGGATTCCTATACCATCATTTCACACAGCTACTCGCACGCCTCCCGGTGACACTGCGCAGCGAAAATGCCTCCCGTGAATTCACACGCCTGCACGCACGCCTCCCGGTCTCCCTGCACGGCAAACTGCTCGCATGCGTCCCGTGAACTCACGCGTGTTCGCACGCCACACGGGGCGCGTGGCACGTATATTTTTTTTGATGATTCATTTTGCCGCTTTACTGCTTAACCGAAGCATGGCACGGTCTAACGCACACGGTCCAAATAAATATTCCGTATGAGATATTGGTTGCCCGTTATTAACAATCTCCCGTTTGTAAGTAGATTATGTCAAAACTTGTCTTAAATTTGATGAAAAAAATACAATATCACAGTCTACTGGTGTCCATATATGACACCACGATAAGTTTCATGAATTTCAACTAAGTTTTGGATTTACTAAATTTTAATAATCAATATTCTCAATGTTTTGAAATTTCTTTCATGGGGAAACATGCACCAAGGGACACACAAATGATTTTGCAATCCATTTTGGTGCACATGTAGCTCAAATTTGATTTTTGCACTTTAAATCCCTAGGAAATCAATCAATGTATAAAACGGCTCGAATGATCTCTGTTTTTTAAAACTTTAACATGACACTCCTTTGGTCACATGTTCACTTCAGAAAAAGTTTGATATGCCTCAGAGTGGAGGTGGTGGTGCGGGATGTGTGTGTGTGTGTGTGTGTGTGTGTGTGTCATAACCTCGCTCCATGTGTGGACTTTTCGGTTCCCGAGGCAGGTGCCACATCAAAGTTGTGCATTGGTATATTCAAACACCACGCAATACCATGCAGGCGGTGGTTGCCTGATACGTCTCCAACGTATCTATAATTTTTGATTGTTCCATGCTATTATATTCTCTGTTTTGGATGTTTTATATGCATTAATATGCTATTTTATATTATTTTTGGGACTAACCTATTAACCTAGAGCCCAATTCCAGTTTCGGTTTTTTCCTTGTTTTTGAGTTTTGCAGAAAAGGAATATCAAATGGAGTCCAAACGGAATAAAACTTTACGATGATTTTTCTTGGACCAGAAGACACCTACGAGACTTGGAGTCGAAGTCAGAAGACCCACGAGGCGACAGCAAGTCATAGGGGCGTGCCCCCCTAGCTTGTGGCCCCCTCGGGAGTCCACCGACCTACTTCTTCGTCCTATAAATTCACATATATTCCAAAACCCTAGAAGAGAGCCACGAAAATACTTTCCCACCACCGCAACCTTCTATTCCCGTGAGATCCCATCTTGGGGCCTTTTCCAGCAATCTGCCGGAGGGGGATTCGATCACGGAGGGCATCTACATCAACCCTATTACCCCTCCGATGAAGTGTGAGTCATTTACCTAAGACCTACGAGTCCATAGCTAGTAGCTAGATGGTTTCTTCTCTCTCTTTGATTCTCAATACCATGTTCTCCTCGATGTTCTTGGAGATCTATCCGATGTAATATTCTTTTGCGGTGTGTTTGTCGAGATCCGATGAATTATGGATTTATGATCAGGTTATCTATGAATATTATTTGAATCTTCTCTGAATTATTATATGCATGATTTGATATCTTTTTATTTCTATTCGAATTATCAGTTTGGTTTGGCCAACTAGATTGGTATTTCTTGCAATGGGAGAGGTTCTTAGTTTTGGGTTCAATCTTGTGGTGTCGTCACCCAGTGACATAGTAGGGGTAGCGAGGCACGTATTGTATTGTTGCCATCAAGGATAAAAAGATGGGGTTTTCATCATATTGCTTGAGTTTATCCCTCTACATCATGTCATCTTACTTAAGGCGTTACTCCGTTCTTTATGAACTTAATACTCTAGATGCATGCTGGATAGCGGTCGATGTGTGGAGTAATAGTAGTAGATGCAGAATTGTTTCGGTCTACTTCACACAGACATGATGAGTATATGCATAATCATTGCCTTGGATATCGTCATAACTTTGTGCTTTTCTATCAATTGCTCGACAGTAATTTTTTCACCCACTGTATTATTTGCTTTCAAGCAAGAAGCCTCTAGTGAAACCTATGGCCCCCGGGCCTATTTTCCATCATATATTTTCAGATTTATATACCAAAAATGCCTTGCTGCAATTTATTTACTTTTATTTTGTTTTTCGTTTTGGCAATCTTATATACCTATCTCACCTTTGCAATTGACCATGAAGGGATTGACAACCCCTTTATTGCGTTGCGTGTAAGTGTTTGATTGTTTGTGCAGGTGCATAGATTGGGGACTTGCTTGTACCTCCTACTGGATTGATACCTTGGTTCTCTAACTGAGGGAAATACTTATCTCTACTTTGCTGCATCACCCTTTCCTCTTCAAGGGAAAAACCAATGCAAGCTTAAGAAGTAGCACGAAGAATTTCTGGTGCCATTGTCGGGGAAGTCTACATCAAGCCTACCAAGTACCCATCATAAACTCTCATCTCTTGCACTACATTATTCGCCATTTGCCTCTCTTTTTCCTCTTCCCCACTTCTAAAACGATTTTCAGAAAAATACAAAAAGATTTGCCTTTTTATTTGCCCTTCTTCCGTTTGTCTTTTCATTTGCCTTTTGTTTGCTCGCTCGATTTGCTTTTATGGCTAGCTCCTCTATCGTGATCGATACCCCGGAAAACGAGGTTCTTAATTTTAAACAAAGGGGTGGGGAGAATCTTAAAGATGCTTGGTATAGAATTTGCAATGCTCCAAATAGATCTACTCGTAAGCAATCTACTACCGTTCTTCTTCGAAATTTTTATGTGGGTGTGACTAATTGGTATAGATATGTGCTAGATACCATTACTGGGGGAAATTTCTTGGGTAGCCACACTATGGATGCCTACAATGCTATGTTAAATCTAGTAGGATCTCCACCGCTTATGGTTAATGAAACGGTTTTAACTTTGGAACATGTGATGCAACGGCTTGATATTATTGAAAATAAAATCCCCACCGTAGGGCTATTTGAGAGTTTAGATAAAAAGTTCCATAATCACATTACTCAACTTGGATCGAAGGTGGGGGTTACTTTGAAGAACTTTAAGCAAAAAGAACCCATGGTTAAGGAGAAAATTGATCAAGATTCCTCTAGAACTGATAAATTAGAAGATATTATTACCAACTTGGGTTCCGCTTTTGCCAGTATTAAAACTACCCCAAAACTTCCGCCTACTAAAACTACCAAGTTTATTTATGTTCCTAAAGATAAGGGTGATTCTTCTAGTAAAGAAAACAGAGATCTTAAGATGATAAGTGTTCACCCCAACTTTCTCAATATTTTTAAGGAACCGATTGCTACTAGTGAATTTATTGATTTCATGCCTAGGAGTGTGATTATTGATAATACCAAAGAATCTCCTAGAGGGTATGAGTATGCAATTGAGGAAGTGCATACCAAAGATGACAATACCTAGATCTATTGCTTTATGCCTAGCTAGGGGCGTTAAACAATAGCGCTTGTTGGGAGGCAACCCAATTTTATTTTTGTGTTTTTTGTTTTCCTTCTGTTCTTGAATAAATTACACATTATTACCTCTGTAGTAATTGTGTTTTGGTGTTTTAATTAGTGTTTGTGCCAACTAAGGCCTTTGGTATGGCTTATGGTGATAATTGATTTGATCTTGCTGAAAAACAGAAACTTTTGCCTCCAGTCACAGAATTGTTTAAATTCACTGGAGCATGCAAAAACCCTGAATTTTTTTACAAAAGATTGATAAACAAATTTAATATGCTTTACTAATGTTTCAGAAGTTTTGGAGTTACATAATTATCAGAACAATTCAGATCTTTGCAGACTGTTCTGTTTTTGACAGATTCTGTTTTCTATGTGTTGTTTGCTTATTTTGATGAATCTATGGGTAGTATCGGGGGGTATGAACCATGGAGAAGTTGGAATACAGTATATATTACACCAATATAAATAAATAATGAGTTCACAACAGTACCAAAAAGTGGTGATTTATTTTCTTATACTAACGGATCTCATGAGTTTTGTGTTGTGAAGTTTTCAAGTTTTGGGTAAAAGATTTGATGGACTATGGAATAAGCAGTGGCAAGAGCCTAAGCTTTGGGATGACCAAGGCACCCCAATGTAATATTCAAGGACAACCAAGATCCTAAGCTTGGGGATGTCCCGGAAGGCATCCCCTCTTTCGTCTTTGTCTATCGGTAAATTTACTTGAGGCTATATTTTTATTCACCACATGATTTGTGTTTTGCTTGGAGCGTCTTGTATGATATGAGTATTTTCTTTTTAGTTTGCCACAATCATCATTTCTGTACACACCTATTGAGAGGGACACGCATGAATCGTGATTTATTAGAATACTATTTGTGCTTCACTTATATCTTTTGAGCTATGCAATTTTGCTCTAGTGCTTCACTTATATCTTTTTACAGCACGGCGGTGGCTTTATTTTATAGAAATTGTTGAACTCTCTTGCTTCACTTATATTATTTTGAGAGTCTCTAAACAGCATGATGATTTTCTTAGGTTATGAATTTAGTCCTAATATGATGGGCATCCAAGAGGGATATAATAAAAACTTTCATATAAAGTGCATTGAATACTATGTGAATTTTGATTCCTTATGATTGTTTTGAGATATAAAGATGGTTATATTAGAGTCATGCTAGTGAGTAATTGTGGATTGGCAGAAATACTTGTGTTAAAGTTTGTGATTCCCATAGCATGCACGTATGGTGAACCGTTATGTGATGAAGTCGGAGCATGATTTATTTATTGATTGTCTTCCTTATGAGTGGCTGTCGGGGATGAGCGATGGTCTTTTCCTACCAATCTATCCCCCTAGGAGCATGTGTGTAGTACTTTGTTTTGATAGCTAATAGACTTTTGAAATAAGTATGTGAGTTCTTTATGAGTAATGATGATTCCTTGGATTATACGCACTCTACCCTTCCACCATTGCTAGCCTCTCTAGTACCGCGCAACTTTCGCCGGTGCACTACACCCACCATATACCCTTCCTCAAAACAGCCACCATACCTACCTATTATGGCATTTCCATAGCCATTCCGAGATATATTGCCATGCAACTTCCACCGTTCCATTTATTATGACACGCTTCATCATTGTCATATTGCTTTGCATGATCATGTATTTGACATCTTATTTGTGGCAAAGACACCATTCATATTTTTTTACATGTCTCTCTTGATCATTGCATATCCCGGTACATCGCTAAAGGCATTCATATAGAGTCATATTTTTGTTCTAAGTATCGAGTTGTAATTCTTGAGTTGTAAGTAAATAAAAGTGTGATGATCATCGTTATTAGAGCATTGTCCCATGTGAGGAAAGGATGATGGAGACTATGATTCCCCCACAAGTCGGGATGAGACTCCGGATGAAAAATAAAAAAAGGGAAAAAGAAAAAAAAAGAGGCTAAAGAGCCCAAAATAAAAAAAAATGAGAGAAAAGAGAGAAGGGACAATGCTACTATCCTTTTTCCACACTTGTGCTTCAAAGTAGCACCATGATCTTCGTGATAGAGAGTCTCCTATTTTGTCACCTTCATATACTAGTGGGAATTTTTGTTATATAACTTGGCTTGTATATTCCAATAAAGGGCTTCATCAAAGTGCCCTAGGTCTTCGTGAGCAAGCGAGTTGGATGCACACCCACTTAGTTTCTTTTTGAGCTTTCATACACTTATAGCTCTAGTGCATCCATTGCATGGCAATCCCTACTCACTCACATTGATATCTATTGATGGGCATCTCCATAGCCCGTTGATACGCCAAGTTGATGTGAGACTATCTCCTTCTTTTTGTCTTCTCCACAACCACCATATTCTATTCCACCTATAGTGCTATATCCATGTCTCACGTTCATGTATTGCGTGAAAGTCGAAAAAGTTTGAGAACATCAAAAGTATGAAACAATTGCTTGGCTTGTCATCGGGGTTGTGCATGATTTAATACTTTGTGTGATGAAGATGGAGCATAGCCAGACTATATGATTTTGTAGGCATAACTTTCTTTGGCCATGTTATTTTGAGAAGACATGATTGGTTTATTAGTATGCTTGAAATATTATTGTTTTTATGTCAATATTAAACTTTTGTTTTGAATCTTATGGATCTGAACATTCATGCCACAATAAAGAAAATTACAAGGATAAATATGTTAGGTAGCATTCCACATCAAAAATTCTGTTTTTATCATTTACCTACTTGAGGACGAGCAGGAATTAAGCTTGGGGCTGCTTGATATGTCTCCAACATATCTATAACTTTTGATTGTTCCATGCTATTATATTATCTGTTTTGGATGTTTTATATGCATTAATATGCTATTTTATATTATTTTTGGGACTAACCTATTAACCTAGAGCCCAGTGCCAGTTTCTGTTTTTTTCCTTGTTTTTGAGTTTCGCAGAAAAGGAATATCAAACAGAGTCCAAACGGAATAAAACTTTACGATGATTTTTCTTGGACCAGAAGACACCTACGAGACTTGGAGTGGAAGTCAGAAGACCCACGAGGTGACGGCAAGCCGTAGGGGCACGCCCTAGGGGGGCGCCCATGGCTTGTGGCCCCCTCGGGAGTCCACCGACCTACATCTTTGTCCTATAAATTCACATATATTCCAAAACCCTAGAAGAGAGCCACGAAAATACTTTTCCACCGCCGCAACCTTCTGTTCCCGTGAGATCCAATCTTGGGGCCTTTTCCGGCAATCTACCAGAGGGGGATTCGATCACGGAGGGCATCTACATCAACCCTATTGCCCCTCCGATGAAGCGTGAGTAGTTTACCTCAGACATACGGGTCCATAGCTAGTAGCTAGATGGCTTCTTCTCTCTCTTTGATTCTTAATACCATGTTCTCCTCGATGTTCTTGGAGATCTATCCGATGTAATATTCTTTTGCGGTGTGTTTGTCGAGATTCGATGAATTGTGGATTTATGATCAGATTATCTATGAATATTATTTGAATCTTCTCTGAATTCTTATATGCATGATTTGGTATCTTTGTATTTCTCTTCGAATTATCGGTTTGGTTTGGCCAACTAGATTGGTACTTCTTGCAATGGGAGAGGTGCTTAGTTTTGGGTTCAATCTTGCGGTGTCCTCACCCAGTGACATAGTAGGGGTAGCGAGGCACGTATTGTATTGTTGCCATCAAGGATAAAAATATGGGGTTTTCATCATATTGCTTGAGTTTATCCCTCTACATCATGTCATCTTACTTAAGGCGTTACTCTGTTCTTTATCAACTTAATACTCTAGATGCATGCTGGATAGCGGTCGATGTGCGGAGTAATAGTAGTAGATGCAGAATCGTTTCGGTCTACTTGACATGGATGTGATGCCTATATGCGTAATCATTGCCTTGGATATCATCATAACTTTGCGCTTTTCTATCAATTGCTCGACAGTAATTTGTTCACCCACCGTATTATTTGATTTCAAGAGAGAGGCCTCTAGTGAAACCTATGGCCCCCGGGTCTATTTTCCATCATATATTTTCATATCTATATACGAAAAATACCTTGCTGCAATTTATTTACTTTTGTTTTGTTTTATATTTTGGCAATCTTATATACCTATCTCTATCAGATCTCACCTTTGCAATTGACCGTGAAGGGATTGACAACCCCTTTATCGCGTTGGGTGCAAGTGTTTGATTGTCTGTGCAGGTGCATAGATTAGGGACTTGCTTGTACCTCCTACTGGATTGATATCTTGGTTCTCTAACTGAGGGAAATACTTATATCTACTTTGCTGCATCACCCTTTCCTCTTCAAGGGGAAAACCAATGCATGCTCAAGAAGTAGCATTGCCCTATAGGAACTCACTCGCGTGCGGCGCTTCTATCTATGGGCCCGCGAGAGGTCGTCCTCCATCACTTTGACCCAACGAGAGAGAGAGGCACATTTGATGAACACGGAGGATTAATTCTTTTATGACTGTGTTAGGGTAGGAGTACATATATATAGTACGTGTCGAAGGGGAGATGGGACCAACATATACTAGGTGTCACACATGAAGCTCACTTTGTGTGTGGACTTTGCAGCTTTTGAGGCAAATGCTACATCAAAGGCTGTGCATTAGGTATTCAAAACAGCACAACCATAGACCTCTCCATATATATGTTTTGGCACCCATGCAAGCGATGGTGGTTGTCCCGTGGCACTAACTCACATGGTTATCGGTGATGCTTCCATCTGTCGGCCCGCTTGGTCCATCACTTTCACTGACAACGAGAGAGGTTAATTATTTTGAATTAGGAGGGGATTAATTTTTTGCTTGTCTCGCGATATAGGCGAGATTACATATATAATAGTGCATGTGTACACATGAATCCATCCCGCTGGATCGAGGGGGGGGCGGGGCGAGCACACGACACATCATGAACCTCTTGCTCTATGTGGGGACCTGTGCGATTTTGAATGCATGCACCACATCAATGTTGTGCATTAGGTATTAATTCAACACATATGCATGCATCACGCACCTCCATAAATATGTTTGGGACACATGCATGCAATGGTTATCTTTGCACACTCTCACTCGCTTGGTTATATATGGGCGACAAGCCTATATATATTTGTGGGCTCCCGTGGACGTCCATCATTTTGATCGACGACGAGAAAGGTTAGCAGGGTGGATTCTTCTTCTTTGGTTCGTGTTACCGTATAGTAGTAGGTTGATCATTCTAGGCCTAATTAAGTTTGAGCGCATGCATGCTACGCATCATGAACCCTCGATCAGTGTAGGGATTTTATGGTTCCAAAGCATTGTGCCACATCAAATTTGTGCATTGCGTATTCAAACACCACACACACCACTTCCATACATAATTGGGCCACATGCACAGAGTGGATTTTGTCTTTAGACAGTACTCCCTCGTCAGTTTATCGGAGACAAGCTAGCCCATTTTGCGGGGCCATGTGGACGTCCATCACTTTGACCAACAACGAGCGAGAAAGGTTGTACGATCAAGTTGGATTCTGTTTGGTCCGTGTTACAGTACGTCTTGGTGAGATGCCCCCCCCCGACACGTGTGTGTGTGGGGGGGGGGGACTTTGCAATACCCGCAACCTCCGTCGGGTCGGGGAAGTCCGGTTATTTTGCGAGGCACACGTGCCACATCAAAGTTGTGAATTGTATGGTTAAATATCACACCACACCCTTTTCATACATATAGTATAGGGCCACCCGCAGGTGGTTCGTATGTGGTCTCACCCATCTCCCACCACAAGCACACGTTTGTGGGTCGGGACATGGTCCACCTTTGTCCGGAAGCGAAAGGGGAAGTTTGACCATATATATGATGGACTCTTGTAGGTTTTATGTTATGGTAGGGTGAGATTTCAAACCTAACTATCCGGGGGCATGCATTCATAGCTAGGATTCCCTTACCGCCGACATGAAGTGGGGTTTGTAGGGGGTGGCTGACTAGCAATACTATGCGCTTTGTGCAACATGTGCCACATCAAAGTTGTGTATTGGGTATTCGAACATCAAACCACCCTTTTCATACATATATTTGGTCCACATGCAAGTGTGTTCATGTTCTGACCCTTTCCCACGTTATTCTTTATGCCAAATTTATAAACAGCACACGAGTTGGATGCAGAAACCGTCTATGATTGGGTACGCAACAGACACGGTTCGGTCAGACTACCTGATACGTCTCCAACGCATCTATAATTTTTGATTGTTCCATGCTATTATATTATCTGTTTTGGATGTTTTATATGCATTAATATGCTATTTTATATTACTTTTGGGACTAACCTATTAACCTAGAGCCCAGTGCCAGTTTCTGTTTTTTCCTTGTTTTTGAGTTTCGCAGAAAAGGAATACCAAACGGAATAAAACTTTGGCGATGATTTTTCTTCGACTAGAAGGAAACCAGGAGACTTGGAGATGAAGTCAGAGGAGCCACGAGGCGGCCACAAGGATGGAGGGCGCGCCCCCCACCCTTGTGGGACCCTCGTGCACCTCCTGACCTAATTCTTTCGCCTATATATACTCATATATCCCCAAACCAACAGGGGCATCCACGAAAAGACTTTTCCACCGCCGCAACCTTCTGTACCCGTGAGATCCCATCTAGGGACCTTTTCCGGCACCCTGCCGAAGGGGGATTCGATCACGGAGGGCTTCTACATTAACACCATTGCCCTTCCGATGAAGCGTGAGTAGTTTACCACAGACCTACGGGTCCATAGCTAGTAGCTAGATGGCTTCTTCTCTCTCTTTGATTCTCAATACCATGTTCTCCTCGATGTTCTTGGAGATCTATTCGATGTAATACTTTTTTGCGGTGTGTTTGCCGAGATCCGATGAATTGTGGATTTATGATCAGATTATCTATGAATATTATTTGAATCTTCTCTGAATTCTTTTATGCATGATTTGATATCTGTGTAATTCCCTTCAAATTATCGGTTTGGTTTGACCAACTAGATTGGTTTTTCTTGCAATGGGAGAAGTGCTTAGCTTTGGGTTCAATCTTGCGGTGTCCTTTCCCAGTGACAGTAGGGGCAGTAAGGCACATATTGTATTGTTGCCATCGAGGATAAAAAGATGGGGTTTTCATCATATTGCTTGAGTTCATTCCTCTACATCATGTCATCTTACTTATTGCGTTAGTTCGTTCTTTATGAACTTAATACTCTAGATGCATGTTGGATAGCGGTCGATGTGTGGAGTAATAGTAGTAGATGCAGAATCGTTTCGGTCTACTTGACACGGACGTGATGCCTATATTCATGATCATTGCCTTAGATATCGTCATAACTTTGCGCTTTTCTATCAATTGCTTGGCAGTAATTTTTTCACCCACCGTATTATTTTCTATCTTGAGAGAAGCCTATAGTGAAACCTATGGCCCCCGGGTCTATTTTCCATCATATAATCTTCTACCTTTTATCATACAAGTTTCTGATCTACTATTTTGCAATCTTTTACTTTCCAATCTATTAAACAAAAATACCAAAAATATTTACTTTATTGTTTATCTATTTCTATCAGATCTCACTTTTGCAAATAACTGTGAAGGGATTGACAACCCCTTTATCGCGTTGGGTGCAAGTTGTTTGATTGTTTGTGCAGGTATTCGGTGATTTGTGCGTTGTCTCCTACTGGATTGATACCTTGGTTCTCAAACTGAGGGAAATACTGATCTCTACTTTGCTGCATCACCCTTTCCTCTTCAAGGGAAAAACCAACGCAAGCTCAAGAAGTAGCAGGAAGAATTTCTGGCACCGTTGCCGGGGAGATCTACGCCAAGTCAAGACATACCAAGTACCCATCATAAACTCTCATCTCTTGCATTACATTATTCGCCATTCACCTCTCATTTTCCTCTCCCCCACTTCTAAAATGATTTTCAAAAATATTTGCCTTTTTCTTCGCCCCTCTCTTTGCCTTTTCTTTGTCCCTCTTCCGTTCGTCTTCTTCGTTTGCTTTTTGTTTGCTCGTGTGTTAGATCGTTTGTCTTGCTCTCATGGTTAGCACTTTTTCCCCTCTTTTGTCTCCTGACTTTGAGGTTCTTCACTTCAAACAGAGACAATGAGAAAATTTAAAGGATGCCTGGTATAGGATAATGGAATCCTATCGTAATTGCACTATAGGGGGGGATTTTAAGATTTTATTTCGTAATTTTCATGTTGGGCTAAACTTGTCCCATAGGCAGCTCTTGGATTTTGTAGCTAAGGGGAATTTTATTGAAATTGATCCCAACATTGCTTATGAAATAATAGAAGGAGTAGTAGGAATACTACCCTCACAGAAGGGATTACATCACACTCAAGAGGGAACACAAATTTTTGAGAAACTATGTGAAGTCACGAAATTTTGCAAAAATCTCTTGAACCCCTCAAAAATGTTAGTGGAAACCTCCACCGCATGAATATGTTGATCACTCTTTGCAATAAGCGGTTGGATGCTCTAGATTTAAAGATTTACGAATATGAGGAGAAACGCAAAGAACCTCTCGGATTTGAGCATAATTCCATTAAAAAGATGAAAACTAAAGATGACAATACCTAGATCTATTCGTGTTTTATGCCTAGCTAAGGGCGTTAAACAATAGCGCTTGTTGGGAGGCAACCCAATTTTATTTTTGTTTTTGCTTTTTTGGTTCTGTTTTGCAATAAATAATTCATCTAGCCTCTGGTTAGATGTTGTTTTATGTTTTAATTAGTGTTTGTGCCAAGTAAGACCTTTGGATGGCTTACGGTGATAGTTGATTTGATCTTACAGAAAAACAGAAACTTTTGCGTCCAGTCTCAGAATTTTAATAATTTACTGGAGCATTGAAAAAACCTGCATTTTTTATACGAGATTGATGTACAAATTTCCTATGCTTTCGTAATTTTTCATAATTTTTGGAGTTACATAAGTATTATAACAATTCAGATCTTCGCAGACTGTTCTGTTTTTGACAGATTATGTTTTCTTTGTGTTGTTTGCTTATTTTGATGAATCTATGGGTAGTATCGGGGGGTATGAACCATGAAAATTTTGGAATACAGTAGATATTACATCAATATAAATAAATAATGAGTTCACAACAGTACCAAAGTGGTAATTTATTTTCTTATACTAACGGAGCTTATGAGATTTTCTGTTGAGTTTTGTGTTGTGAAGTTTTCAAGTTTTTGGGGAAGGATTTGATGGACTATGGAATAAGGAGTGGCAAGAGCCTAAGCTTGGGGATGCCCAAGGCACCCCAAGGTAATATTCAAGGACAACCAAGATCCTAAGCTTGGGGATGCCCCGGAAGGCATCCCCTCTTTCGTCTTCGTCTATCGGTAACTTTACTTGAGGCTATATTTTTATTCACCACATGATATGTGTTTTGCTTGGAGCGTCTTTTATAATTTGAATATTTGTTTTTTAGTTTGCCACAATCATCCTTGCTGTACACACCTTTTGAGAGGACACTCATGAATCGTGATTTATTAGAATACTCTTTGTGCTTCACTTATATCTTTTGAGCTAGGCAATTTTGCTCAAGTGCTTCACTTATATCTTTTTAGAGCACGGCGGTGGCTTTATTTTGTAGAAATTATTGAACTCTCATGCTTCACTTATATTATTTTGAGAGTCTTTAAACAGCATGGTAATTTTCTTTGGTTATAAATTTAGTCCTAATATGATAGGCATCCAAGAGGGATATAATAAAAACTTTCATATAAAGTGCATTGAATACTATGAGAAGTTTGATTCCTTATGATTGTTTTGAGATATAAAGATGGTGATATTAGTCATGCTAGTGAGTAATTGTGAATTTGAGAAATACTTGTGTTAGGGTTTGTGAGTCCCGTAGCATGCACGTATGGTGAACCGTTATGTAACGAATTTGGAGCATGAGATATTTTTTGATTGCCATCCTTATGAGTGGCGGTCGGGGACGAGCGATGGTCTTTTCCTACCAATATATCCCCCTAGGAGCATGCGCGTAGTACTTTGTTTCGATGACTAATAGATTTTTGCAATAAGTATGTGAGTTGTTTATGACTAATGTTGAGTCCATGGATTATACGCACTCTCACCCTTCCACCATTGCTAGCCTCTCTTGTACCGCGCAACTTTCGCCGGTACCGTACACCCACCATATACCTTCCTCAAAACAGCCACCATACCTACCTATTATGGCATTTTCATAGCCATTCCGAGATATATTGCCATGCAACTTTCCACCGTTCCGTTTACTATGACACGTATCATCATTGTCATATTACTTTGCATGATCATGTAGTTGACATCGTATCTGTGGCAAAGCCACCGTTCATAATTTTTTCATACATGTCACTGTTGATTCATTGCACATCCTGGTACACCGCCGGAGGCATTCATATAGAGTCATATTTTGTTCTAGTATCGAGTTGTAATTTTTTAAGTTGTAAGTAAATAGAAGTATGATGATCTTCATTATTAGAGCATGAGGAAAAAAAAGAAAGAGGCCAAAGAAGCCAAAGAAAAAAAAGGAGAAAGAAAAAAAAGAAAAAAAAAGAAGAAAGAAAAAAAAAAGAAAGAGAAAAAAAATGAGAGAAAAAGAGAGAAGGGGTAATGTTACTATCCTTTTTCCATACTTGTGCTTCAAAGTAGCACCATGATCTTCGTGATAGAGAGTCTCCTATATTGTCACTTTCATTTACTAGTGGGAATTTTTCATTATAGAACTTGGCTTGTATATTCCAACGATGGGCTTCCTCAAATTGCCCTAGGTCTTCATGACCAAGCAAGTTGGATGCACACCCACTTAGTTTTCTTTTTGAGCTTTCATACACGTATAGCTCTAGTGCATCCGTTGCATGGCAATTCCTACTCACTCACATTGATATCTATTGATGGGCATCTCCATAGCCCATTGATACGCCTAGTTGATGTGAGACTATCTCCCTCTTTTTGTCTTCTCCACAACCACCTTCTATTCCACCTATAGTGCTATGTACATGGCTCACGCTCATGTATTGCGTGAAAGTTGAAAAGGTTTGAGAACGTCAAAAGTATGAAACAATTGCTTGGCCTGTCATTGGGGTTGTGCATGATTTGAGTATTTTGTGTGATGAAGATGGAGCATAGCCAGACTATATGATTTTGTAGGGATAAGCTTTCTTTGGGCATGTTATTTTGAGAAGACATAATTGCCTTGTTAGTATGCTTGAAGTATTATTGTTTTTATGTCAATATTAAACTTTGGGCCATTTGCATTTCTGCCCCTAACTCGGACCACCTACTCAGATTTGCCCCTAATTTCAAAGCATGCTCAAATTTGCCCCTCTGCCGTTAAGTCACTACTCAGAAATGCCCTTCCGTCTAGTCAAAGGCCTTTGACCGTCAGAGGCCCATGTGTACTGTAGCAGACGGAAAGTGCTACAGTATTGGACGGAAAGTGCTACAGTATTGTACGGAAGGGCATTTCTGAGTAGTGACTTAACGGCGGAGGGGCAAATTTGAGCATGGTTCAAAATTAGGGGTAAATCTGAGTAGTGGGTTCGATTTAGGGGCACAGATGTAAATGTCCCTTAAACTTTTGTTTTGAATCTTATGGATCTGAACATTCATGCCACAATAAAGAAAATTACATGGATAAATATGTTAGGTAGCATTCCACATCAAAAAATCTGTTTTTATCATTTACCTACTCGAGGACGAGCAGGAAATAAGCTTGGGGATGCTTGATACGACTCCAACGTATCTATAATTTTTTATTGCTCCATGCTATTATATTATCTGTTTTGGATGTTTTATATGCATTAATATGCTATTTTATATTATTTTTGGGACTAAACTATTAACCTAGAGCCCAGTGCCAGTTTCTGTTTTTTCCTTGTTTTTGAGTTTCGCAGAAAAGGAATATCAAACGGAATAAAACTTTTGCGATGATTTTTCTTGGACCAGAAGGAAATCAGGAGACATGGAGATGAAGTCGGAGGAGCCATGAGGCGGCCACAAGGACGGAGGGTGCGCCCAGGGGGGTAGGGTGCACCCCCCACACTTATGGGCCCCTCGTGCACCTCCTGACCTAATTCTTTCGCCTATATATACTCATATATCCCCAAACCAACAGGGGCATCCACGAAAAGACTTTTCCACCGCCGCAACCTTTTGTACCCGTGAGATCCCATCTAGGGACCTTTTTTGGCACCCTGCCGGAGGGGGATTCGATCACGGAGGGCTTCTACATCAATACCATTGCCCTTCCGATGAAGCGTAAGTAGTTTACCACAGACCTACGGGTCCATAGCTAGTAGCTAGATGGATTCTTCTCTCTCTTTGATTCTCAATACCATGTTCTCCTCGATGTTCTTGAAGATCTATTCGATGTAATACTTTTTTGCGGTGTGTTTGCCGAGATCCGATGAATTGTGGATTTATGATCAGATTATCTATGAATATTATTTGAATCTTCTCTGAATTCTTTTATGCATGATTTGATATCTTTATAATTCTCTTCGAATTATCGGTTTGGTTTGGCCAACTAGATTGGTTTTTCTTGCAATGGGAGAAGTGCTTAGCTTTGGGTTCAATCTTGCGGTGTCCTTTCCCAGTGATAGTAGGGGCAGCAAGGCACGTATTGTATTGTTGCCATCGAGGATAAAAAGATGGGGTTTTCATCATATTGCTTGAGTTAATTCCTCTACATCATGTCATCTTACTTAATGCATTACTCCGTTGTTTATGAACTTAATACTCTAGATGCATGCTGGATAGCGGTCGATGTGTGGAGTAATAGTAGTAGATGCAGAATCGTTTCGGTCTACTTGACACGGACGTGATGCCTATATTCATGATCATTGCCTTAGATATCGTCATAACTTTGCGCTTTTCTATCAATTGCTCGGCAGTAGTTTGTTCACCCACCGTATTATTCTCTATCTTGAGAGAAGCCTCTAGTGAAACCTATGGCCCCCGGGTCTATTTTCCATCATATAATCTTCTACCTTTTATCATACAAGTTTCTGATCTACTATTTTGCAATCTTTTACTTTCCGATCTATTAAACAAAAATACCAAAAATATTTACTTTATCATTTATCTATCTCTATCAGATCTCACTTTTGCAAATAACCGTGAAGGAATTGACAACCCATTTATCGCGTTGGGTGGAAGTTGTTTGATTGTTTGTGCAGTTATTCGGTGATTTGTGCATTGTCTCCTACTGGATTGATACCTTGGTTCTCAAACTGAGGGAAATACATATCTCTACTTTGCTGCATCACCCTTTCCTCTTCAAGGGAAAAACCAACGGAAGCTCAAGAAGTAGCACTACCTGTGTGCCACGCCCGTGCCCCTGCAGTTACTCACATCAGCATAGTAGATTGGGCTCCACGTGGCTTTTCTCCCGCTCTCAAAAATATCTACTGCCTCGTAATCTTGAAAATATCTACCCGCCTAGAGGGTTTTTCTGTTTGATAGCACACGATTCGTATGTGTGGACCGTGTGCGATGGCTGTTACTCCCGCTCTGCTTCAATCAGTTGATCCAAATTTTCAGTAGCCCCAGTTTTTTTTTTGAACTGGAGCCCCGGCATTTTACTCCCGCATACATCCCTCGCAATCTCAAAAATATCTGCTCGGCTGGAGTAGTTTTCAATTTGATAGCACACGACTATTATGTTTTAACCGTGTGTGATCTTTGTTACTCCCACCCCGCTCTGCTTCGATCCCTTGATCCAAATTTTCGATAGCCCCGCCATTTTACTCCCGCCTAGTAAAAATTTCAGTACCCGCGGCATTTCCTCAAACACCACCTCGGACCCCCTCCACACACACACCCCAAATCCTTCGCTCACCCCAAATCCCCCGCTCACACACATACACACCACCCCTCCCTCGCTCCAAACCTTGGTAGGTCGCCGCTGCCGCCGCCTCCATCATCAATCTCTGCCGGTCTACCCATGTAGTTTACCCACCGATATAAATACCCTCGCCGCCCTGAGTTTCTTAGATGACTCCTGCAAAAGCGCCCCCTTTCCCAGGGATCTCCATCCCCACCCCCCTCCCCTACTCCAGAGTGTCGCAGCCTAAGCCCGGTTACATTTCCCGGGGAGCTCGAGGAGTGAATGGCCCAAAAGAGCTTTACCGCGGCCTCTTTGCCCGACGTCGGCGAGGTGGCCGCCGAGGAAGCTGACGACGATGACTGGACCTGGATTGAGCCTTTCAATCAGTGGGCTAGACTGTTCTGGCATGTCGCGGACACCGGCTATGACATCGAGGTCGTCGACACCGACGGCTTGACGCGGGTTATGTGACAGGTTAATTTGCCCACCCCAACCCTTCGGGTTCGACAACCGTCGATCTCATCGATGGCCCTGCCGCTGATCTCCTGCGGCTCGTTATGAACAATTTGCCATACTTCATTGCCATGGAGCCCCTTTTTGTCATTTCTAAAGGACATGTTCTACGACGCTGGCTTGGGATCCTCAGCTGGCAAGTCAGACCTTATCGACGGTGACCACGAGGAGGAGCCAATCTGTGACAAGTGAGGAAACCCATGATTTGTTTTCTCGAACCCCTTTTGTAGTGAGAACCTGTCCAGTATTGATTGCTATATTTGGTTGTTTGCATTATGCCTTGTTTATTTGTATGGTTTATGGTTGTTCGGTTGTTTGTAGCTAGCATATGTCTAGTTTCAATTGCCATATTTGGCTCTTCGTAGTATGCCTTGTTTATTTCAGCTATTAGCAGTGTGATGTTCTATATGTGCTAGTATGAACTGTGCAGTTCAATTTCATCAGTACCAATTTTAACGATAGCTCTATGAATGACTATATTTGGTTGCTGTTAAGCATGTTGAACTCCCTCCGAATCTTTTTAGTTCACATATAAGATTTGTCTAAAGTCAAGCCTCGTAAAGTTTGACCAACTTTATAGAAAAATATACCAACATTCACAATATGAAATCAATATCAGTACATGTGTCATGACTTAAATTTTCATATTGTATAACTTTATCATGGTAGATGTTAATATTTTTTCATATAAATAAGGTCAAACTTTATGAAGTTTGACTTCAGACAATTCTTATATGCAGAGTAAAAAGGACTGGAGGGAGTATTTACCACGCCTTTCCATTTGATTTAACAATGGCACTGTTTGGATACTCTAACTTAGCTAGAGGTTAGAGTTAGTTTCTAGCTCATGACAGTTAAAAGGGAGAGAGAGATTGGTGGAATAGTTGATTGTATTGCTTGAGCCTCGTGGGAATATATATAGGAGTACATGAACATCTTGGAGTACAAGTCAAGGTAGAATAAATCCTATGCTATCCTACATTTCCTAAATAACAATGATACTCAACAATGACTAACCCTGAACTAACTCTAGCCAAAGAGGTGTTTGGATGACAGTGTTAAATTGACAATAAATGCACTAGGAGAACTAGCCCCAATTAGCACCTCTTGGGTGGGATAGTTGTTTTGGGTGGGTTAGACGCAACTAGCTCAAACTAGCCCTCATGTTTGGATACTTTAGGGCTATTTGAGCCCAAACTAGCTCAAACTAATTCTAACCCATGGATCCAAATAGGGCCAATAACTAGTGTACTTAGACCTACACAATACAAGTTTGAATGACTATGTTTGCTTGTTTTTAAATATTAGGCATGTTGCAGTTCATAACACACCTTTCCACTTCTTGTTTTTAAACATTATGTTTTTAACAATTTTGTCTTGCACATGTAGGTCCTGTTGTCAGAGGTTTTGACCCACTATTTGACCCTTTTTGCGTATGTGGAAATGAGTTGTCCATGAATATCAGTCAAGTCAAGAAACTCAGAAAGATTGTTACGATAAAGAAATTAGCGACAAAAAACAACACGATCTTTGTCTGCACAATGAAGAAGACATCAGTTCACTACAGGATGGTACTAACTGCTATACCTTGTCTTTTTAATTCCTTTGCGCCATTTCAAATCTAGAGAAGATATTTATGCATATCCTTGTTTTCAGGCCTTTCCAAAGCAGTTCACTGATGATTACCTCTCAAACCACCTGTATGGTCAGGAGGCGAGGAAGGTATTCATACAACACCCATGGTTCAATATTGAAGTGTTCCTGAAGAGGACGAAGGATGGACAGGCACTGGCCTAAAGTTGCAAAGACCTTTAACATTAATGAAGGCTCAATATTCGCCACCCACTTCAGCAGTTTTCCAGATGAGATCCATCTGTCTATGTACCGTCTATGATGCTAATTTTGAAAGGTTATAGATGTTGCATGTGATACTTTGTGCTGGTGCAGTTGTGTAATGGGGTAGCTGAGTGCTGAAGCTATATGATGTTGTACTCTGATGTATTTCAATTATGAAATCCTGCTTCCTTAATATGAAAATGAAATATATTGTGTGCTTAATATGAAATGTCAATTAGATTAATAAATGGATTATTAATAATAGGGCAATTAGCCTGCTAATTGGGTTTTTCTATTGGAAACGGTTATTGAGAAAACACCGTGGGCGATGACCTCACGCAACGCACACAGTTTCTAGGAATAAACCATGTTGGATCAATGAACAATCACACACGACATCCTCTTGAAAACTGTTTGCATTAGGCCACCTTGCGCAAATGTTTACCACATAAAAAGTGTATGTGATGGACAACCTTTGCCACGCAGTTTCTTCTATGCACTGTGTGTGATGCATTCAATAACACAAATGATAAAATTATTAATATCGTGTGCAATGGCAACGCTATCACAAACGATTTAATGGGGAAAATTGTGTGTGATGTACCTGCGAACGAAAACGTTTTCCTTGGAGTGACTGTGTGGGATGTATATACGAATGGAAACGTACTTCTTGGATTAACTATGTGGGATGTACATACTAACGGAAACGTATTCCTTGGATTGACTGTGTGGAATGTACATACCAACAGAAACGTTTAGCCGGGACCGACTGTGTGGGATGTACTTACGACCGGAAACAATTTGGCCTGTATAATTGTATTTTTTTAGCACAACTGTACGTATAACCGTATTTGATCGCTCGCCCATCGCCCATGACCTCATTTTGCCGTGCGTGTGTACCAGGAGGGCCTATCCCCGATGGTTTCTGGGTCGTGTGGGAAGGACCCCCCTATCGCAGTCACTCACTTGGCGACGGTTCAGAGTGCTGTCGCGGAAAGGGGTTAAAAACCATTTGTATAGCACCTCGCTGTACCAGTGCACCTCTGACCTGCATGGTTGGTAGCGGCCTATAGCAAGGCGTGCCAACCACCAAGTAGACAATGAAGCCGGTTGGCAAACTTGTACAATGTGTCACACTTTTGTTCCCTTTGCCTCATGATATATATTGCCGAGCTCAAGGCGAGTCTGTCATCCTTGTGCTAGCCTGGCCTCTTTCTCATTGCGAGTCTGTCATCCTAAAAGGTCCTTCTGATTCCATATTATCCGACTAGGGACCTTTTAGGATAGTCATCATACAATGCATAGTCCCACAAACAAGTCACGTACTTGCTGATACGCATCATTGATAATGTCCAACGACTATCTTTATTCATAAACACATAGGAAATTTCATCATACATGATTGCCTCTAGGGCATGGCTCCAACAATCTCCCACTTGTGCTAGAGTCAATCAAATAGAAATAATATGCCCATAGCTCTAATGTGCCCCCTGATGCTTCGGTTGTGAAAGCGGCTTAGTCAATGGATCTGCAAAATTTGCATCCGTGTGAGTTTTGCATAACTCTATATCACCACTCTTTACGATCTTTCATATCAGGTGATATTTCCGATCTATGTGTTTTATCTTGTGGTGATTCCTCGGCTCCTTTGCTTGTGCGATGGCACCATAATTTTCACAATAAAGGTCCAACGGTTTTACCGAGGCTGGCAAAATACCAAGATCATCCAGAAAATTTCTAGATCCAAACACCCTCCTCTGCAGCTTCACAAGCCGCAATATATCTGGCTTCTATGGTAGAATCGTCCATCGTCTCTTGGAACTCGTCCAGCTCACTGGTCCTTCGTTCATGACATACATGAATTTGGATTGTGATTGATAATTATCTCTATTGGTTTGGAAACTAGCATTGGCATAACCCTTTATGTAGAGCTCATCCTCACCTCCATAAACTAGAAACATTTCTTAGTGCTTTTCAGGTACTTTAGAATATTCTTCACCGCCGCTTAGTGACTCTCACCTGGGTTGGCCTGGTATTTGCTTATTAAGCTTATTGCAAAAACAACATCAGGCCCAGTACATATCATGGCATACATGATGGATCTGATTACCGAGACATACAGAATCCAACTCATCATACTTCGCTCATCAGATGTCGAAGGACTGTGAGTATCACTTAGCCTTATATCATGTGAGACTAGCAAGAACCCTTTCTTGGCCTCACTCATATTGAACTGTTTCAACATTTTGTCTATGTGCGTGCTCTAGCTTAAGTTGAGCAACCTCCTTGATTTATCTCTATAGATCTTAATGCCAAATATGTAAACTGCTTCACCGAGGTCCTTCACTGAAAACTTTCCATTCAATGATTCCTTAACCGAGTTCAGGATCGAAACATCATTTCTGATCAGCAATATGTCATCTACATACATGATAAAAAACACTACCGAGTCCCACTTAACTACTTGTATAAACAAGCATCCTCTTCACTTTTGATGAAACCAAGACTAGTGACAACCTCATCAAAACGAATATTCTAGCTCCGAGATGCTTGCCTCAACCCATAAATGGATCTCTTGAGCTTCCACACCTAACAAGCGCTAGTTGGATTGACAAAACCCTCGGGTTGCATCATGTATACATCCTCGGTTAAATTTCCATGAAGGAAAGCCGTTTTGACATCCATCTGCCATATCTCGTAATCGAAATATGCATCTATAGCTAGTACAATCCTCACCAACTTCAGCATCACGATAGGCGAGTAAGTCTCATTGTAGTCAATTCCTTGAACTTGTCAATAACCTTTAGCGACAAGCCAGGCTTTGTGGATCTGAACATTTACATCCACGTTGGTTTTGTTCTTAAAGACCCCTTTGCAACCAATGACTATTGTGCCAGGTAGCATATCAACCATGTCCTAGACTTGATTCTCATCCATGGACTTTAACTCAAATCTCATGGCCTCTAGACATGCCTCAGAATCTAGGCTTACCATCGCTTCCGCATACGTAGCCGGCTCATCGCTTTGTAGCAACAACACATCACACACTCTCGCAATCTTTTCGACCTCCGTGCTTCCGGCGCTGACTCCACTCTGGGTTCACTAACCGACTCCGGTATGATCTCATCACCAACCGAGTCATCCCGAGTAGATCTTGAATTTCTTTGAGTCGGACCATCCTCCCACTGGCTTCTCGACTTCGAAACTCTTTCTCAAGGAAAACTCCATTCCAAGAAACAAACACTTTGTTCTCTTCCCGGTTGTAGAAGCAGTATCCCAAGGTTTCCCTCGGATATCCCATGAATATGCATTTATCCGACTTGGGTGTAAGCTTGTCTGACATAAGTTGCTTGACAAATGCTTCACAACCCCAAATTTTTAGAAAAGACAAACTGGGACTCTTCTCGATCCAAATCTCATGTGGTGTCTTGTCTATAGATTTTGATGGTACCCCGTTAAGTGTGAAAGCTGCAGTTTCTAGAGCGTATCTCCAAAATGGCAAGGGTAGATCTGATTTTCTCATCATAGACCGGACCATGTCCAACAAGGTCTGATTCCTCCATTCCAACACGCCCTTTCTCTGTGGCGTACCTGAGGTACTATACCTCGTCTTTTCAGATGATGATCAAACTCTTGGCTCATGTACTCACCTCCATGATTTGATCGCAAAAGCTTTATAGTCTTGCCGAGCTGATTCTCAACCTTGTTCTGAAATTCTTTGTACTTTTCAATAGTTTCTGACTTGTGCCTCATCAAATAGATATATCCATATCTCAAGTCATAGGTAAAAGTCACGAAGTACTGATAGCCGCCTCTGGCAGTTGTGCTCATTAGACCACACACATCATTGTGTATAAGTTCCAACAGCTCGGACGCCCTCTCGCAACTCTTCGCAAATGGAGACTTAGTCATCTTGCCGAGCAAGCATGATTCGCAAGTCTCTAACGACTCAAAGTCGGACAAAGTTAGGAGTCCGTCATCATGGAGCTGTCCAAGCCGGCAATGCCAAAAGTATGTCGGATTTATCTAATTAGGCCTATGCCCCTTCACATTCACGTTATGGACTGGCTCCGTTTCCAGATTCAATATAAATAGCCCTTCAACAATGGGTGCATAGCCATGGAACATACCTTTCAAAGATATCGAACAACCATTGTCCTTTAAATTGAATTCATAACCTTGACTCATCAAGCACATGGCAGAAATAATGTCCTGACTAAGTGTAGGAATGTAATAACAATTATTCAATTCCAAAATAAATCCAAAAGGAAGCTGAATCCCAATCATGCCAACCTCAAATACAGCAACTCTTGCTTTGTTATCGACCCTGATGTCAATCTCCCCTTGTGCCACATGCCTAGTTCTTACCAGCCCTGCATCGAGTTGCAAATATGAACAACCAATCCGGTATAAAATACCAAAGAGCTACTAGGTATGTCAGCAAGGTAAATGTCTATAACATATGTAACTAGTGTACCTTCACCTGATGAAGCATTTCCAGCCTTCTTGCTATGCTCAGCAAGCCACTTGCTATAGTTCCTCTTCCAGTGACTCGGTTCCTTGCAATGATAGCAAATGGTCTTCGAGTCCGGTCCCGACTTCGGCTCAGTAGTGGAGGTTACCTTCTCCATGCCCTTTGCCTTTTTCTTGGGCCATCTCTACTTGAACACGGCCGATTTCTACACCATTAATACTTGATGCGTGCCTTTCTTAATATCTTGCTCTGCCACTTTGAGAATCCCATGCAATTCGGTGAGCTTCTTATCCATGCCATGCATATGATAGTTTGAGGTGAACGTCCCATAGCTAGGTGGAAGAGAACCCAGAACTGCATCGGTAGTCAGCTCATCCAAGAGTGGGAAGCCTAACCAATCCAAAGCTTCCAGGTATCTGATCATCTTGATCACATGCGGAATCAGTGCATCACCCTCCTTCAGTTTACAACCCATCAAGGATCGTCAGACACTGAACCTTCTAGTCCTAGCATGTATCTAAAACATGCTCTTGAGACTTCCGATCATATCGAAAGCCCCAACGTCTTCGAAATGCTACCGCAAATTGGGCTCCAAACAAGCCAACATGCGACAACTAATCTCGTATGATTTATCAAAGAGTTTCTGGTAGGCATTCCTGGTTGTGGCATTAGCATTATCGACAGGTTCCTATGGAAGTAGATCCTGTAGAAACATGTTCTTTTTATCGTGCTTGAGAACAATTCTCAAATTCCTACACCAGGTGGTAAAGTTTGTTTCTTTTAGTTTATCCTTTTCCGAAATTGATTTCAATAAAAAGTTGGGTTCAGCAGGTGGTCCCATTGATCTACAACTAAAAAATATGCAATCAGTAAGCAATGTGTTTATGTAGACTAATTGAAGCCGTAAACAGAAATACGCCCACTGAAGTCGGAAACCCTCCGCAAACTCTCAGTGATTCAGGATCCGACTAGCACATGCGGCTAGTGAGCTTTAGCATCACTGCTAGTCAACATGCCTATCTAGTAAGCAACTCCTTGCTAATCGTATCTCTATATGACTCCTATTGGTCGGGTAGGTATCTTATACCCCTGCTCCCAACCTCCTTTGCCACAAGGCCCAAAACCGTTTTGATAGCCTTGTCAAATTAACCAGATGTAGTGCATGTCCGTTCCGACACGAACCCTTCAGTTTAAGGAAACCTAATAGCACCCCAATTTTATGAGCCCACTACTAGACATACTTGACGTGTGAAGGTGCAACATCAGGAATGGAAAACGTGCTTGATATTAATGAGGGATCTTTCTACCATTGTAACATGCATAGAAAAAAAGAAGCAATATCAATCACAAATAAATAAATATTTTGTGAAATAGTATGGCTCCTTCATGGACGTTCTTCCAGGCTAGCTCCAACTCCGATGACCAGGTCAAAACTACATATTGTTCGTCATGCCGGGACGCCAAAGCCTCGAACTTGATCTTTGTCCTCCAAGTTCTCCAACTAGTAAAGAATTTTACAGAGAATCGCAAATCGACACACAGGTCATTATATATTATAATGACAGCGCTTTGGCTCCTGTTGGCTGATAGACTGGTAGGAGTAGGTTGTGTCATTACCTCATTGATTCCGATTGACATAAAACATAGCCTCAATGATCCATGTGCAATTGATCTCATCAACCGTGCACATAGCCTATCTCATAAACGGCAACAGATCTCATTTGCTGCCTCCACATATCAAATATGCATATGATCTGAATCCAAATCCTATAATAGAGGCTCTAATACCATTGTTGGGCTATGTTAGGTGCATCGGCTGCAATATAAAATTTCCCTACGCGGAGATCAACCAAGAACATGCTACGGGAGATGGATCATGGATCGTTACCACTAGACATGCAGTGCCGCGCAGCGGAAGTAGAGTGGGGCAATGCGTCTCTGGAGTCGTCTCATCCTCGTTGATCTCCCATGTAGCCGTTGAGATCCCATGAATAGGTTCGCTAGAGCGTCGCAAGTGCATCGCTTCTAACGGTATCCGCGTGTGCAGGAGGAATGTCGTGCGACAGACTACTAGGTCTAATCACACAACCAGCAGCGAGTGGAGATGGCTAGTTGCAACACATGCAAAGGCCTAGTGATGGCGTCAAAGCAGTCAATTGAAACTGTACATCGCACCTCCACTATATATAGCCATCCATCGCGGGCTCAACACTTGAGCCTAGCACGGATCCTAAAGCCCAAATTATGTTCGGCCTAGAGCCGAGTCCAGGTAGGATCACATCTAACTCGTGGAGTTGGATCTGGCCTCACAGGTTCCTTACCTTAAGCGCGTGACCCCTTAGGTTCAAGTCAGCTTGATCGTAGGTCGGATCACCTCTGACCTGCATGGTTGGTAGCGGCCTCTAGCAAGGCATGCCGACCACCAAGTAGACAATGAAGCCGGTTGGCGAACCTGTACAACATGTAACAATTCTGTTCCTTTCGCCTCACGATATATGTTGTCGAGCTCAGGGCGAGTCTGTCATCCTTGTGCTAGCCCGAGATCTTTCTCGTTCCAGTGATACCGGCCTATACGTCTCCAACATATCTATAATTTTTTATTGTTCTGATGTTATTATTATATTACCAATAGTAGATTGTTTATATGCCATTTTATATCATTTTTGGGGCTAACCTATTAACTGAGTGCCCAATGCAAGTAGTTGTTTTTTGCTTGCTTTTGGATTTTCAGAAAATCAATACAAACGAAGTCCAAACACATTGAACTTTACGATGATTTTTTCTAGACCAGAAGGGGTCCTAGAAGGTTCGGGAGGAGGCCAAAAGATCTAAGGAGAACCACGAGCTCGTCCGACACGCCCTGGAGGGTAGGGCACGCCCCCTTAGCTCATGGGTCCCATGCAACTCCGTTTAACCTAATTCCAACTCTATAAATTCAGGGGAGTACGAGGGTTGACTGGTTCGGCTACGGGTGAGGCTGCCTTCGCCGAAAAATAATAGGGGGTGTGGGTGAGTAAAGGGAAGGCCTGGCCAGCGGTGGGAGTAGGTGGGGCGGTGAGGCTTGCGCAGCCACACAGCCGAGCATGGGAGGCAGGAGCAGGCGATACGGTCGGCGCTGGTTTGGCGGCTGGAGCAAGAAGATCACAGGTTGAAGAAGCAGCACGGCTGTTGGATTAACATCGGCCACTCCTGCTAGAATCATTTGTTGACTAAGTTGACAAAGCCCTGTGTACGCGTCAACTTAGTAGGCCCACAAGTCAGCCTCCAAATCTGGTGGGTCCCAGCTAGCAGTGGGTTTCTTGCGCATAATAAGGAGGCATTTCCTTGCGTGCGAAGATGTAGCTAGTGGGTCTCAGTTGTCAGGGGAGGAATCTTTTTTTCCTACGTAATAAGGAGGCACTTCCTTGTGTGCGAAGATGTAGCTGGTGGGTCCCACCTGTAAGTGGGAGGAATCATATTTTTTGCATAATAAGGAGGCACTTGCTGGGGACTAAGGCATAGCATAGTGGTGGAAAGGGGCTGATGCCTTCCCACCCACCAAGGTTCCAGGCATGGTACTTGCAATTTGGGTTTGTTGCACCAATTATACTGTTGGGGCCTCCCTTACAGTTTTTTTGTCAAAATAAGAGGAGGCACTTGCTTGCGTGTGGCCATGGTTCATGTGGGTCCCTACTATCATCCACTCCACGTACATCCCTCTTCCAATGGCTGTCGTTTGTTGACTATGTTGACCATGCCATGCCAAGAGCACCAACGTAGTTGATGACAGCGAGGCCTAGGAAGGGAACGACCCAGAGCGAGGGAAGACTTGGCAGTGGTTGCCCACACGGAGGGGAGTATGAGGGTTTATTGGTTTGGCTGCCGTCGCTGGAGAATAACAGGAGGTGTGGGTGAGTAGAGGAATGGTCTGACCAACGATGGGAGTAGGGTGGGGCAGTGAGGCCTACGCGGCAGCACAGCCGGCCACGGGAGGTGGGGGCAGGTGGTCCCACCGGTGCTGGTTTCGGCGGTTGGAGCAAGAACATCAGAGATTGAAGAAGTAGCACGGCCGTTGGATTAACATCCAATGGTCACTGCTAGTAGAATCGTTTGTGGACAAAGTTGACAAAGCCTCGTGTACACGTCAACCTAGTAGGCCCACGACTAGGCTAGTCATGTGGTAAACATATGAAGTAAAAGCTTGGGCTAGACAGGCCATAGCCCCCACACAGCCTAGTTGATACCCTGCTCCGTCCCAAAAACAAAACAATACTGTGCGAGCTACTGAGTCCCCGGCGTCAGCCGCTCCTTGTGCCATTATCTCACTTATTGATTACGTTGACAATGGCGTGCGACCCAGATGCGAGGAAACCATCAGGAGGAAGCATTTTTTTCTTGTAATAAAGAAGGCATTTTTTGCGTACTACCATGACCCTGGTGGGTCCCTACTGTCATCCTCCCCACGTACAGCCATCTCCTAATACCTCTCAGTTGTTGACCATGTTGACAACGCCGGAGGGTGGTGTCGTGGTGAGCGAACCAAGGCAGAGGATGACGGCGAGGCCTCGTATGACAACAAACAGGAGCTGGGGAAGATGTGGTAGTGTAGTCACAGGTGGACGGGAGTACGAGGGTTGACTGGTTCGAGTGCGGGGTGGGGCTGACTTGGCCGGAGAATAATAGGAGGTGTGTGGGGTAGAGGGATGACCTAGCCTGAGTTTTAGGGTGCGATGGGGCAATGATGCGTGCACGAATGTTGTGGGGACCCCGATTTACACAGTCGAAGCCACCGATTGGACTTGCATAGTGATCCCAAGGATCAACACTCACTGTACACAAGGGACTGAATATCAAGAGTTTACATCCATTTCATAACATCTTATACAAATAGGACCATTATGAACAAGTCTTACATAGATAAAGCCTCAAGGGCTAAACATCAATAAAACAAAGGAGCAGAAATCTTCTACGGTAACTTGGACCCATGCTATCTGCCATAACCCTATAGGCATTCTGACTGGGAAAGCATCCTAATTCGCATGTTCATCACCAAGAACTCTTCTTCATATTTCTGCTCTTCCAGGACTGGCCAACTAAATAACTAGGGACAAGCCAGCCAGTACGTTTGAATGTACTCGCAAGCAACCCATGAACGATAACTGATAACTATGTATGGTTTCAATTCTGAGTTGGCATTTCTGGGAATGCTAGTTTTACTCACGCAAGTATGATCAATACCCTTTTCAGTGTCATGCATGTGTCTCCAACATGCAACAAGGGGTTGCACATATCAACATAAAGAGAGAGAGAGAGTTATTCACAACTTCATTTTCTAGCTCATCGTGACCTTCCTCACGATTCACAACAACAATGTTGCCAATCCGTGTTGTTTTCATAAACATATGGACAAAGTCTAAGAAGCACCACCACTACAAAAAAAATACACTTCCATGATGATACGTGTTTGTCACAGTAGGTCACATTTTCTGTCATGCATGTACATCCATGACAATTTTATGACAGAATCAAGATAGTCATACCTGTGCTGTCGTACAAGTGTTCCATGACATTACCAAAATTATCATCACGGAAGTGTCCACTTCCATGACGATAAATGGCGCGTCATGGAAGTGCTTTCGTCAAGGGTAACCGACACGTGGCATCCACCGTAACGGGTCGCCGTTAAGCTATCGGGTCCGGTTTTGGATCCGATAACCTGCTAACAGTCACGACCAATGGCGATTTTCCACGTGTAAAATTCTCATTGGCCGACGGAACCACGTGTCAGCTCCGCGTTGGCACAGATGTCACTCATCCAATGGGCGAGATGCGCCTATGATATGTTGACACGTGGACCGGCCCAAAAGAGGCCAATAAAGATTAAATGGGTCGACCCAACTAGAGGCCCACAAGATTTTGCAGACCATAATGGGCCGGCCCAGCTAAAGGCCCCCAAGACTTTGCAGACCATAATGGGCCGGCCCAGCTAAAGGCCCACAAGATTTTGAAGACACTAGTGGGCCGGCCCGTTAACAGGCTGCCATGTTTTGGGCCAAATGCCGGCCCATATTTGATCCGGTCCATTAACAGCCTGCCACATTCTGGGCGTAATAAGGGCCCATATGAGATCCTGCCCGTTAATAGCCTACCACATTTTGGGCCATATTACGGCCCATATCAGATCCGACCCTTTAAGAGCCTTTGGGCTAAATTATGGCCCATATCAGATTCGGCCTGTCAACTGGACGTTGTGCTTTTGGGCCCACTTGAGGCCCGGTTAGGATTTCTGTGCTAAAGGCCCATTTAGTAATACGGCCTGATATTAGTTTCAGCCTATTAAAGGCCCGTTTAACATTTCGGCCCTATATTTATTTCGGCCTGTTAAAAGCCTGTCATATAGTTGGGCCTAACTATGGCCCGCTTTGCATCCGGCCTGCCCACAGCCGATAATCTGATTGGGCCAAACAAGGACCGAGACAGTTTTGGCCTGTTAATGACCCGTGATGTGTTTGGCACAATCATGGGCCGGGGTCTATTTCGGCCTGCTGTCGGCCCGTGAGCTGTTCGGCACGTTTCAGGCCCAACCTACTTTTCAGCCTACTAAAAGCCCATTGAATTTTCTTGCGAAAATAGGGCCGGCGGTTTACTCGGCCTATTAAAGGCCCAAAACTACTAGTGGGACAGTTTACATTTAGGCCTGTTAACGGACCAAGATGACTGGGCCCATGATGCGGCCCATACATAGTGATTTGCATGACGGCCCGATTATGTACCGTAATTTTACGGTTTGTCCGGTTTACTTTTCATGGAGCGAAGGCATGATATATATACAGTAAAATAACTGCAGCATCGTGAATAAGAAAAAACCTAGACTATACAATAAAGAAATTACAGCATATTACATCCACTAGACATCAAAGTTCGCCACTTTGATAATAAAGCACAAGCAGACAGCAGATTACATACACTGGGCATCAAAGATCGCCACCAGTGCAAATAAACATGCCGACAAAATAATATACAAAACCGACAGCACTTCAATAGAGTTCGCTTACAAGAATGGATGCAGAAATGGGACACCTGAAGGTGAAACAAGAGACTCATACCCATGGTCATCTGATTGATCTACTCGGCTTCGGTACTGAAATGAAAAGGCCAAAGGCCAAACAAAAGACGTTTCGTCTGCTCCAGAAGCACTTCAATAGAGTTCAAGAAAGGTTAGCCCTACTCGGGAGCTGCAGCGCAAGCTGCTAAGCAAGCTGATGAGACTGCGCTTGTTTGACACTTATATCCTCCTCACTCTAAAAGAGAAACAAGCAGACAGATGATAGGTTTTGCACATATAAGTATCAGTGCTAACAATTCATCACATTTCTTATTGACGAATAAAGTGACATAGTTTAAAATAGCATTAACACAATATGGTATTGTTCAGGCTAAGACATGGCAGGAAATGACATTGTGAAGGAGTTGGCAGCTTCACGACACCACTGGATTACAGATCAAGAACTCATAAGTATCAATGGTTAGTGTGCTGTCAATTTATCCCATTTCAGATTGGCAAATAAAGAGACAGTTTAAATAATAGTAGAATGATCTGACATTGTTCATAGTTAAGACATTGCAGAATATGACATTGTGCTGTAGTCGGTAGGTTCACCACACCACTGGATTACGGATCAAGAACAGAAGCATACATGCAGTGCAAAAGAAGATCACTTGCTCTGTATAGTTTAATTTACATGGTATGAAGAAGGAACTTGGTTGTACAACTGAAAACTTAAATTGAGAAGGACAAACTTTTGTTTATGAACTACATAATAAACTTTAAACATGCAATTTGATGCAAACACCAAAAATAAACAGCTATTGCAGTCATGCCTAACCAAATATACACAACAAAGTTTGAAGGCTTGAGAAGGACAAACTTACATTAGTGGTGAAGACTAGCTCTATAAAGCCCTTGTCCATGCTGATGGGGGGGGGGGGTAATTCAAGAAGTTTACCACATAATGTTCTTCATAAGCATTGCTTTTATTCTAACTTTTGTTAAGAGTAAATATAGATGTGATAATATAAGAAAAAATGGAGAATATTTAAGATAAGATGAAGAGTGATGCTACATAACCAAGTAGCTATAAATGTAAGTACATCGATACAGGCAAAAGGTACAGCCAAGAGCAATGCAGAGCTAAACTTCTTCAGTACCATCGGTGTTATCCAACCTTATGGTAAGAGTAAATATAGATCTGATGTGTAGAAAATGGAGGGCAAAGGAAAATAAGCCGCAGAGTGATGGTACATGAACAACTAGCTGTCAATATAAGTACACTGATAAAGGACAATAGGTACTTACAAGAACAATGCAGAGCTAAACTTTTTCATTGGCATTGGATATATTCTACACTAATGTAACCATTCATACAGATCAGATAATTTGGAGCGAACAATTGATAAGCAAGCTATCATGCATACTGCTGTCACATAATGAACCAGGTATGAATGCAAGTATAGTGATACAGGACAACAGGTACTAACAAGAGCAAAGCAGTGGGCAGCATATTTGCGATATCCTGTAGTCCTTTTCAAATTGGTATTCTTCTTCGAGCAGATTTCCAACAAAGGAGATCCGTAAGGCACATGCAGAAAAGTAGAAGTTCAAATTGTCATGTGATATCATAGATAGACCTCATCCTGGGAACGAGACCAGTGCATAACAAGGTTTTTCCATTTAATGTCTTCTAAATTTAGCATAGGAGACTTCACCGAAAATTCGTTATAGACTTGCCATCAAAGTGTGATTTCCTCAGGTAACACCGATACTGCTGCAATGCTTCCTTGAAAAGCGCAAGCAAGCTTTGCTTGTCATGACTATCCAGATTGACCCTCGCCTACTTACAACAATGTAATGTAAATCATTGATGTGTTCAATCAGTAGAAAACAGGAAAATAATCACCATGAATAATAGCACTTACACGTAAGTGGGACAGGAAGATGTGGAAATGGTGTTTGTCTTCACTACAATCTTCCCATGATGGGAATATATGCACATAGTCCCTAACAACATTGAAAGCATTGTCTTTTAAACTGGGAATACTGGAATGGGGTTCCAATCTGCAGGAATTGCCCGTCTCTGCAGTTGGGATAGTTCTTCGGCCGGTGGACTTGCTGTACTTTTTGCTGGAGTGGGATTTTTTCTGTGGTACGGCTGGTGCTATGGCAACTGAAATCGTCATACCTTTTGCTGGAGTGCAGGTACTGTGTGGTGGGTCTAGTGGTGTAGCCAGTGAAGTATGGGTACAGTCTGCTGGAGTCGGTCCTACGTTTTGTGTCACTGGTTGTAGAGCCAATATAAGTGGGGTGCTGTCTGATTTCTTCGGCACCACCACATTTTTCAAGGACTTTGCTGGTGCTCCTTCAGGTTCGGCGATCACCCTCTTCCTTTTTGATGTCTGATGCACAAGAATAGCATTTGAGTGGAAAAACATGGTATGATGACAGATGGAATATGTATTGATAATGGATGGGCATGGCATCTTGACATATATGATGAGTAAACTAAGCAGATGGCGGTGCAACAAAGTAGAAGAAATGCAAGACACCTTATGCAAGATACGCGCAATCAATAAAACCTTGCCAAATTAGAATAGGCACCTTGATGGGTGAACATGATAGGCCATCTGCCTTCGACTCCTCGAGGTCAGAATAGTCATTAGGATCATATTCTGAACAAGAATCTGCAGGTGGGGAGCGTATGAGTTTCATTGCATCCAGAATGGCACTCAATGCCTTGGTGCCAATTTTGTTAGTCGTTGCAGTGTTCCACAATATTCTTCTGATGCGCGCATTCTGATATTCATTGTGATTACATTCAATATCTGAGAAGCAAGAAAACATAAATAGTAGTGAGATTATCTTTGTAATGTAGAGGATATTCTAATATAGGGGCTCCCTGTAAACCCTTGTGTGCTATCACTGGATTCTGATGAGAGAGCCCATGTGTGCTGTAATATGGTGCGTGCATTAATATAATCTGGCACAAGTACACAAAAAAATAGGCTCCAAAAGTAAGGATAGTTGGCAGATGATAGGTTCATAATATACTGTATAGAGAGTTTATTGCCAAACCATGATAACAAGAGCACACAGCAACTATACAGATCGTAGTGTACATAAAAGGGGTACACCATAACCAGCATATATAAATCGGGAAAGTGGAACTGGCTGGAAAATACGGTGTTGTATTGCCGCTACTAATTGAAAGCCTATCGATCATGTACAGGCCAGCTCTATCAGCTGTTGACTGCAAATGTCCCTGCTCCCCTTCCTGACAAGGAACATACTGTACGTACTAAATACAAAATAACAAAAGAGGAACATGTTAAAGAACAGAAGAGGAAGCATATTCTTGAGGTTCCGCTTCTTTGCATACAATGTTGGTTGCCCACTCATGATGAATCACAGCACCCAAAGAAATGCAATTCCATGCTGTCTCTCTATATGTGGCCACATGCATTTGGAAAATCAAGTGGGAGCATTAGCTGACCAATTAAATGTGTGTATGTTAACCAATATCAGTATCATATCACAATTCATTTTTGAAGAAGTAAGCTTTGGACTTATGATTGGTGTGTTGTTTAGCTTCAAGAGTGGACTGCTGCTAGTGCGACACAAAGCAGCTACACAGATCATAGTGTAGATATAACGGGAAAACCGTAAGCATCACAAGTAAAATCAGGAAAGTGGAACTTGCTGGAAAATATGGGCTACTATTGCCGGTACGGCTAGAAAGGCTTCGGATACCAGCTCTCTTCAACTGAAGGTGCGGTACTGTTAATATTAGTGTAACTCTCAAAGGCGACACAGCTCCCCGCTTTTCCTTGCTAATCTTATAGGATTCAAGTGGGCAGGCCACTACAATTCCTATTCCTATGTTTACAAAATCCTACGAATCAAAGAGGCCCTAAGAGTTGAAAGTGTCCATCACAACCGACCAAATAGACCTCTACACTGCAAATGTCCCTGCTCCTCTTCACTACAAGGAACATAATGTACTACTATCATACTCCCTCCGTTCCAAAATATAAGTCTTTGTAGAGATTTCCACTATGGATCACATACATATCTATACAGATACATTTTAGAGTGTAGATTCACTCATTTTGCTCCATATGTAGTCCATGGTGGAATCTATACAAAGACTTGTATTTAGGAACGAAAAGAGTACTTATTAAAGAAGAATAGAAGAGGAACATGCTAAAGAAGAGCAAGTAGATTTTGGATAATAAAATGTTCATTGCGCAGTGCCCACACATGATGAACCAGAGCACATTAAGAATGCAACTCCCTGCTGTCTCTCTATATGTGGTGCACGTGCTTTTCAAAAGTAAAGTAGGAACATTAGCTGACCAATTAAACATTATCTGTTTTAGTAATATCAGCATCATATCAGATTCGTATTTGAGCAACAAGTTTGGAATTATGAGTGGCACGTTGTTTAGCTTGATGGATTGAGGAGCAGTGCTAAGCAGCTACGATGATGGTACTGAATATAAAGGAATGTCGGCATGCAAGTCGCGTGACTTTTGTCATTTGGGTCAGTCGACCATTTCAGGCGGTTGGATGAAGATCATATGTCTCCTAACCCTTCTTCTTCCTCGTCTCTAATTCTTCCCCTACAGAACACCGAACTGGCCGCCGGCCGATCCACCGCCCCGACCCCCCCGCCCTCCCCTGAACCGCCCCCACCGCCTGTGTTCCTCCGCCACCCCCACCCCCCATCCCCGCCCCCACCTGCGTCGAGTTTTCTTTGTTTGGCGAGGCCCCACCACTGCCAGGCCACCACCCCCCACAACCACCGTCCCCACCCGAGCCCGTTCCTTCCCTCCAGCGAACTCCGGCGAGCTCTCAAAAATCGACTGACCCCAATTTTGAAATTTAGTCTACTGTCATTTAACTAGTGTGGAATATAAAAGTGGAAAACCATAAGCATTGCGAGTATAGTGTTGAGCGTGCCATGGCGGATCTGAAGGTGCAAACCGGACAAAGGCAACTTCGCAACCAATGTTTGCTTTCAACTAACAAGTAAGATCCTAAGTGATGGACAAGAAATCACAGTAAAGCAGTGGCGATCTATTTTCTTGCTGCGATAAATAAGTTGAGCAGATATGAAAGAGTACCGCCTCTGGTGCGGCGCCGTGTATGCATCTGTTGAGAATTTGACGGTGCTGCGGTAGCGATGGCTGTCGGTGGTGTGGAAGCAGATCTAGGAGGGTAGACGGTGGTGGTGGGGGAAATATCCCGGCACGATGGACGAGACAGTCGTAGGAGCGGCGTTGGCAAGGTGGACGACGACGGGGATGAAGCGAGAGGACGGGATGCAAGGATCCTGGTCCGAAGCCATGGATGAGAGAAGTCGATCTCTTGTAATGGACGACGGCGTCGGGGTATCAGCTCCGGCATGGTGGAGGAGGACGGCGGTGGATGGGGTGGCGGACAGAGGAGGCTGGGGTGGAGAGGGTGTTTTGGCGCCCACAGAGTATGAATGGGGAAATGGAGGTAGAGAGGAAGGGGGGAACCATGTCTTCAGGGCGCGCTTGTCTCAAATGCGAGGAAATTTACAAACTTAGCCCCTGTTTAAAATTTCCTACATCACAGCAATATTAGTCGGTTGGGGATAGGACGGTAATCTCGCATACACCGAATATTTGCCGACGGAGATTTCGGCCGACGAGAGTTTGTTTTGGCGCCCACCGTGTATGAATCGGGGAGGGAGGCGATTTCGGCCGAGGAGACACTGTGTTTTGGCGCCCACCGTGTATGAATCCGGGTGAGAGGCGGTTATGTCACGTTTGAGTGAAACTACAAACCTGCCCCTATCAAGACCTATTGAAATCGAGCCGACATGTGTTGCATGTCAGGGACACGCAGTAATTTCCATCTCCCATATTTTGGTTTCGGGCGGTTACTGCGAGTTTGGCCGCTTCGTTCAATTTTTTGAGAAAAAGCTTGCACGTTTACCGTGCCAACTCAATTCCAATCCATTTTGTATTCTATTTTTGTTCGGGCAGGATCCATTTTCGATTGGAATAAAATTCTATATACATCATTTTTTTATATATACTTTCAAAAGCACAACAAAGAATTCTGCTCCTTTATATATATAATATGATTTACAAATACAATGATCACAAAATCATATGGTAGAATTCAAAAAATTTAAACCAAATTATGTTATACTAAAATGTATGGATCAGTAATATCTACATATTAAATAACATAGATGTGCGTGAATTCATATGAGTATGCATGTTTGATAGATCAATTTTGGTTCGAGTGTGAATTACATGTATCATCATCTCGAATTCAAATATTTGAATCACTTTTATGTTGACATTTTCTATACACGCAACTAAATATTTGAATCTCCTTTCACGCCCATCTCTCTCGCATGCTCCTTCATGTGGCTATCACTCTCTTTTCTCCAGCTCACCCGCACGCTCACTTCATATTTCTCCTATTTTCGTAAACATGGTCTCTCGACGTCTCCCTTGAGAAGTGTCACACTCTCCCTATCATTATACATTACGCGGTTTTCATTATCTCTCATGTCTCTATCGTTCTCTGGTAACACTAGGTACCTAAGCTTTCTTTTTCACCGCCACACACACTCTCTCACTCGTCTTTCACTTTGTCTTTCTCTCTAGGGTTCTCTCACGCACCCTATATCTCTCTAGATATGACTCCTACCACTAAAATTACTCTCTCCCGCACACACAACATTTGTTGCGGTCTCCTTTCCGTCTTCATCTCAGTTATAAAACTGACATTATTCATTTGTTTACCGATCAGACAAACTCCCCCCCCTTTCTCTCTCTCTCTCTCTCTCTCACACACACACACAACTCCTGCTTCCACTCCCCTTCCCGACTACCGTCTATCTCACACACACACAAAACTCTCACTTTCGAACCCCCGACTCGTATTTCTCTCACAAACATTGATCGACTAGCCTCCAGATAGGTTTATACACCCGCACACTCTTGCTTCCACTATCTCATACATGTGTCTCTCACGCTCCTTGTATCTATGTAGATTTTTCGTCCCTTCTTGAGACACGCCCTCTCGATCGTGCACACACACACACTATCGCCTCATTTTATGGTGATACCTCTCGCACAGATACTCTTTGTGTCTTTGTCACACACACACTCCGTCCTCCTCCTCTCTCCCTCTCTCTCTCTCACATGCACCACACACACACACATGGGCTTTTTGCAACAACTAGCAAGATGCCCATGCGTTGCACGGGACATCAAGATGCATTTGTATGAGTAGTTTATCTTGTGGGAGAAAAGGATGAACGAGGTAAGGCCTTATTTGCAAATGTGGAGAGGGGTGTGGGTATCTTTTTGCAAAATTGCATAGTTTCCTTCCTATCCGGCAGATATAAATCGGACAGCCTATATTGCAGGATGGCAGGCACACCATCATCACCAACTCAGTTTTTTATAAGAGTAGAGATATACCACTTCTTGAATCTTGAAACCAACCACATTCCTCCCTTATCTCATCAAAACCGCCAAAGGAATATATTTTGAGTGAAACATCACATACTTTTAGTGATATACGTATTTCAAAACTAGACTCTTTTCTATCAAATCGGTGAATATGTATTAATCTACTTTGATCGTGTGGCAACGCATTGGCACATTGCTAGTTATTACTACTGTATAATTTTTTGGACACCAGACAAACGGTGGAGTACATATACGAAGAGAAGAGGCGCACACACGCAGTCGGTCCCTCACTGTCTCGCACACATGAGAGTTACGTAAAGGCACCATAAAAAATAAACCCTAAAACCTAGGTGCATGATTGCTGCATGCGCAGGTACCGGGTATGTGGTGGAGCGCACCTTTGTAGAAATAGTCAGCTCGCGTGATAATTTGATCCGTAGGAGTTGATGGTCGGGACCATAGGTGAACGACCTGGAGGCGGTGGCTCGCCAGCCGCCACTGATCAAGTAGCCATGTTTAAAATATCATTTTTTAGCGGGGTAAGAGTTCCAATTTTCAATGGCGCATTATAAGTACTAGTTTTTAGAACGATTGGTATGGAGCGAAAATGGAATTCATAACTGCTACCTCCGTCCTGGTTTACTAATCCCCATCGTATTTTGGGTCGAAGTTTGTCCACGAATTTTACTTATAAAATGTGAATGGAAAACGAGATTTTGTTATACCCAAATAAAAAAGGACTGGAGGGAGTGATTGCTCTGACACGGACGCGACCTCTCATAGCGCAGGCATTGAACCGGCGTGCCAGCCAAGAGGGCCCCACTCGCTGCAGGCCAGGCTGAACACGCCTCCTCTCTACATGCAACTGGCTTCAGCCTGCCCCGCCTGCCTCCATTGAATCCGCGCGTGTGCCGGCAACACGTCCTTCCGCGAGTCGGCCGGCATTTTAGAACACAACGCCGGTTGACTCCTCTTGTCCGCCCGCTATTTAAACGAGGCCAGGCACCTGGCAAGAACCGCACCACACTGCCGCTCCCCATATTCTCCTTGCACCATTTTCTCCACACTCTTCATAGCATCCGGTGAGCAGGAAGACGAGTTCTCCGGCATAAAAGCCGGCTGGGTGCCCCGACGAGCCAGGCAACTCGCTGCCCCACCTCCCTCCCCGCCCCAGGCCATCAGTACCATGGGTGAGGCTACAGGCGGGCAAGCGGAGGAGCAAGCCGCCACTCCAAGCTGGCCCCTGGTGCATCAGCTCGATGCTCCTAGCCTGCTCGCAGAAGAGTCGCCAGTTGCTGCACGCCGGCACACGGGGGACCACGGCGTCCAGTGCACCGTGGTTGGCCGCGCCATCCGACGCAAATGTTGGTGGAACCGCGGCATGCTTGCGGAGGTGGCCAACACGTCTGTGGCCACACCGACACCGAGGAATAGTAGACCACGAGAGCCGCCGCCGCTCGGGACCCATGAATGCTACGACCACCGCGTCACCGGCAGACACCCGGTGTGTTGCCCGGTTTGGCTCAAAACATGATGGACCCCAGCCGCGGCCGGCATTAGAAATATTATACCTGCCTCCAGAAGTTATTCGCGTTTAGTCAAAAAATGTCCAAAATATAATTAATTATGTATGGTCTTGACTTGTTGTGCTCGCACTGGTAGTAGGAACTAGAGATTTTTCTTTATTTACAACTCTCCTCACATTTTTTTGGCTTTGAAGTGAATCATGGTTGTGGACATTATCTATGAATGTGCAGATATCTGTGAACATGAGTTTGATGTGGAAGTTGAACTTGGAATGTTAGGCTTGCGTGTGAACTGTACCATGTCCAATGCTTTGTCTGTTATTGTTTGGAAAGCAATTGCTGTTATTACATGACCCAAAAAAATTTATTTTGTGCCACATCAGTAGATGCACGGACATCACAACAGGCATGCTGACTGGATAAACATTTGAACCTAGATATTATGAAGGAAAATTTGTATTGACAACAGTTTTAGATAGCAGGATGCCTAGCCTGCTCTGCCTCTGCTAGCTTCTTTCTGGCTTCTTCCATCTCTTCTTTGGCTTGGGTGAAGAGAGCATCTGATTGCTCTTTTCGCTTCTTCAGGAACTCAGCTACATTTTCAAGGGCTGCTGCACGCTTTCTTTCAGCCTTTACTACAGCCACGAGGACACGAACAGTTGACGACTCCACCTGGCTTGTGTGTAATCCAGCATCATCTGGGAATTTGCACCTTGTGTCTAATCCAACATCATTAGGGAACGGGCACCTTGTGTGTAATCGAGCCTCATTTTCGAAATATGATCTCGAGGTTGACCATACTTCCCTCCTCGCAGGAACTGCATCCTGACATGAAGTTACTTGTTTTTTAGATCAATACTCAGAGCAACCCAGATCCATTTAGTAGAAGCCAGATAAACAGGACTAGGAGAAGTGAATTCAAAAGGAGAAATATAAAAACAGACTCCAAGGTGAGAACACCCACTTCCTACATCAAGCTAAAAATGAAAGCATTAGGACGATTAAGACTCTTCTTATTACACATCGAAGAACACGAGGCTAAGAGAAACAGAAACTACAACATATACACATCGAAGAACACGAGGTTAAACGAAAGTAATTGAAAGGGTGTTACTTACCAAAGCTCGTTTTACAGGTTCGGTGCAGCACCTCTTTAACTTGCCACGTTCCTTGAAGATGTCCCCAATATCCCGTGTTTGGTCTTCATTGCTCCTCTGCATGTTCGCACTCGTGGTTTTAAAATCTCAACATGGCAAGAAAAATAAAGTAATACTCACGCATCTTGTGGGCAACATTAAAGCACTCATCTGCCATGTTAGAGCATCTCCAACAGAAGCGCAACGCGTGGCGCATTAAAAAAGCATTTACAGCATCGGAATAGCCAGTTTTTGCGGGCCATGGAGTGCTGGCTCCAGCGGCCGCTGCAAAAAAATTGCGCGCGCGCGCCGCTCCAGCAGACGCGCTATATTTTTTTCTCCTTTCTACTCTGACTCGATACACATTCGACTCCGAGTCGATACTGGCATAGATAGATACATATATAGTTCTCAGCATAGATGTAGCATAGATAGATAGAAAAATAGATAGTTCAACTACTCCTCGTCGTCCGACTCCGCCTCGGTGATGTCCTCCTCCGACGTCTCAATGTAGGCGTCAAGATACCGATCGTCGTCGGAGTCCCAGGGCGACGCTGCTCCTAGCTTGATGTTGAATTGAGCGGCCGCCTTCCGCGTACGCCTGTCCTCACGATAGGCGGCTCGCTCCACCCTCCTCTTCTCCCTCTCCGCCCTCCTTTGCACGTAGAACTTGCGCTCGTTGATGATGTCCTGCGGGAAGCATTGGCGCCACAGCGCCATGGCTTCCTTGTCCATCTGGGCGATGCTGAGACGGTGCTCCCGCCTCCGGTTGTCGCGACGATCCTCATCGGTGATAAGCCACGGCGGAGGCGTGAGCTCCTGCGCCCGCTCCCGCATCGGCACGTTGGGGAAGTTCATCTCCCTACGAGGCCGCCGGAGGCGCCACACAGCCGTGTCGTATGCGTGGGCGGCCTCGTGGGCGGTGTCGAAAGTGCCGAGGCCGAGGCGCAACTCGCGGAACCAGATCTCGGCGGAGAAGCCGCCAGAGGGGCGCGCGCGGATGCCGCGGTAGCCCCAAGTTTCCCGGCGGCACGGCGGCATGGTGGCGCGGCGGCGGCGAGGCGAGGCGAGAAAGAGCAGGGAGAGAGCGGTGGCGAGGCACAGAGCAGTGGGAGGACGTTGGATTTTATAAAGCACGCCAGACGCCGTGCGCCAAAACTAGCGCGCGCCCGACAGCTTTTTCCCGCGCGCGCGCGATCCTTTCCCGACGTCCCTGCTATCTCTACTCTCTTCTCTACTCTTATATATTATATATATATATTATATATTTATATTTATCACTACTTCTTATATCTTATATATCTCTTATATATATTATATATATATCTACTACTCTTATAAAAAAACAGAGTTGGTGATGATGGTGTGCCTGCCATCCTGCATTATAGCCCGTCCGATTTATATCTGACGGATAGGAAGGAAACTATGGCAATTTTTCAAAAAGATACCCACACCCCTCTCCACATTTGCAAATAAGGCCTTCCCTCATTCATCCTTTTCTCCCACAAAATAAACTACTCATACAAATGCATCTTGATGTTCCGTGCAACGCATGGGCATCTTGCTAGTTCTAAAAAACTTTCCATCATTTGCCACACTACTGGTTGCAGATGAAGAACCTACCCAAGCATAGCGCAATATAGGAGCGACTCACAATTACAAGGTGATATTCTGTTGGACAATGCAAGCTATAACCAATTACTTTTACGGGAGCAATAGCAACCAGGAAATTTGAAGGGTAGGTATGAACAAAATTGGAACTGCACATGTACTGCTAAGAGATTCAATACACAAATTACCAATCGAGGAGGAGTACGATGGTCGCAGCGGCCTCTATGCATCATGATCGGCAACGGGAGTCAGTTCATTGTCCACGACGATGGTGCTTCTGCGCTTGGCGTCGGCTTCCGGGAAGCAGATCCGAGACTGTGGAAGATGATGCCGGGGAAGAGGCTCCATGTACGACGACGACGGTGGACCGGCTCCAGTGCGGCGTACGACGTCGTCGATGAGGCAGATGCGCTACGGTGGACGAGTGCGCTGATGTAGAAGGGGAGGAGCACAAAGGCTGCGGTGCCGTGGAGAAGTCTATTTTGCGGTGGGGATAGAAATTGGGGAGTATTCAGGTGTACTACTCTGGGTGCCGGGGTGGGGTTGGCTGGGTAGGGTGAACCTGAAGTTACCAAATAAGCCCCCTACCAACCAGCATCTGTAGGCCTGTTCCGAAGGGTATGATGGTAACTTCGCACTGCTCGAATCAGGGTCGCGGGAGATTTTCCCGCCGACCTCAAAATTTTGTAACACTAAACTCCCGGTTTGGTGTGTTGGGTGATTGGGCTAAGCAACTAGCGAGTAGTACTAGTAGTTAGTAGTACTAGTAACTACTAGTACTCCCTCCGTTTTTATTAACTCTGCATATTAGGTTTGACCGAAGTCAAACTTCCTAAAGTTTGACCAAGTTTATAGAAAAATATAAACATTACCATAACAAATATGTATGATGTGAAAGTACATTCAATAATGAATCTAATGGTATTTATTTGTTATTGTATATGTTAACATTTTTTGTTATAAACTTTGTGAGAGTTTACAAAACTTGACTTTAACCAATGCTAATGCGCGGACTTAAATAAAAATCGAGGGAGTACACATTTGTTTTTTTAGTTTGTAGCAGAATTAATCATTTTTTGTAATCATGAAATAAACATATTAGGCTGCTGACTTCGAATGTAATGGTTTATACAATTCAATAGTTAGAATCATTGTTGAATTCCAAGATGTATACGAGGTCTATAGTACTTCACAATATGCTCAAACATACATAATCCCAGTCAAATGAAAATCTAAATGCATTTCATAGTTATTACTTTGTAGGATGCAACAAAACCAACCATAACTCTACATGATCCATTATAAAAGCAACATTTTGAACACATCCGAATGTGTGAATGAAACATGTAGAGAGAGCTTGCGAAGATGGAGCAGATAGGGCGGGAAAGATTGTATGTATGTGGCCGAGAGAGTAGGAGACAAACCTAACGAGAGAGAGAGAGAGAGAGAGAGAGAGAGGAAGAAGTTAGGTCTGTGAGAAAGATGGAGACATGTATACGTGAGATGCGTGTGCATCCGGATTTTGTACGCATGGAAGGAGAAGAGACAACGGGTTTGAGAGAGAGCTGAGAAATAAGAAAATCTCGTGGGATAGGGATTGATAATTCTGTGCGGAGAGAGGGGGGGGGGGGAGGAGTCAGTCAGCCATCGTCCCATCATCCGCTTCCAAATGGCCCCGCATTCTCTAGTGCAGTGTGGTCGCCGTCTTCGATCTCCTTGATGCCCTCTTTGAAGATTGAGGTGGTGTGCATGCTGGGGTGCAGAGAAGCACAACGAGAGTGGTCGCCATATAACCTTGGATGGGATGAATTGTGTGTCTCGGGGGAGGGGGGAGTGTGTGCAGTGTGTGTGTGTGGTGTTGTGTGTGTGTGTGTGTGTGTGTGTGTGTCAGATATTGAGAGAAATCAAACCTATGGAGAGCATGTGTGTGTATGTGACGGAAAGCTACATGCTAAATAGGGTTTTCACGAAGAGATTTTGCGTGCGAGATAGAGAGTGATCTGCGGGCCTTGAGGTGGGCAGGGGCCGGGTGAGGGTGTCAAAATGTGTGCGTTGATGCATGTGTTACATGGGATCGTGTGAGGGACGGATGAATCGAGAGAGATGGTTGTTGTGTTACGGATGCTCCTCTCTCTCTCTCTCTCTCGCACACAGACAAGTACAAATACAAGACCGTTCTCTCATGTATACACAACGTATCGGCATCTCTCTATGTCTCACTCATGCATGATCATTTGCACATTCACACCTCTCTATGTCTCTATGACACGCACACCATCTCCACATTGCCCTTCCGCCACAACACACATATTGACACATACACACGTTCTCTCTCAGTCACACACACAGAATCAGTATTAAAAAAAACTAGGGCGCACCTAAAACGTCCAAATCCAAATAAGCACAAACTGAAGCTAAATTCAAATATATGGAAATATTGTAGCGTGAAGAACTTTTCCAGGAAAAAAAAGTAGAGTAATATTCGGGGATTGTTTTCACACACACAAAAAGGTTCGGTGGATGTCCTTCGAGCGCGACACGGTGACGCACCGTTCGATCGACCGCGCGGCCGCAGTGCATGCGCTTGCACAGGATTCCGTATCGATGCTGTGCTAACTAATATGGTAGTATAAGCGCTACCTCAGTCTAATGTTTACGTGTACTAGTACAGTGTTCTTTTAAGTTTGACCAACCCTATATAAAACTAAACTAAGCTCCCATACACGCACTCATCAATATGCCGCTGCCGCCCGCCTGCTCCGGCCGACCATTTCTCGCCCATCACCGTTGTGTTCCCGCCATCCCTGTGCCATGAAGCCGAAGGCTCGCCCGCTCACGTCGTCTGCAGTCCCTCCTCGCGATGCCGCCACGCTGCCAAGCACGCGAGCAGCTGGTGGAGCCGCGTCTATGCCCGCAACGTACGAAGAGGAGGATGAGCGCGTGCTCCAGCACGCCGGGGAGGAGGAGCTAGCGTGTCTTTGTCGTCTCCGCCCGCACGGAAGATGCGCGCATGGTGGCTGTCGCGGTGGAAGCCGGTCGCGCCCGCGCCGAGCCCGCAAACCGGGTGCGGACGTGGAATCTACCTTCGAGACCTTGAATGCCACGTGGATCCTGCAATCTGAAGGAACAATTTGGGTCAGTCGACTCTTGTGAGCCGTTGGATGCAACATGGACGGCCAGAAGGGCTTCTTCAACCTCCGAAATTGATGTACTGTTCATCTTCTCTCTCAGGCATCGAGCCGCCAGCCCGCCACAGGCCTAACCGCCTACTGCCGCCCCGCCCTCCGCTGAACCGCCTGCCACCGCCATGCTCCCCCCACCCCCACCATCCGTTTAACCCCGGGCACGATCCATTTTTTCTGGCGAACTGCATTCCACACCCAACACTCATAAGATAGATCATGGGCACCCTACCACCCTAATATAGATACTGGGGTAGCTTCTCTGCCGTCTTCTTCCTTCACTCCGTCGAACTTCTTTCACAAATCAACTGACCCAAATTATACTACTAGTACGTAAAGTACAGTAGGAACGCAAAGATACGAGCAGTAGTACCAACTACAAGAAGAACAGTAGTAAGACATACTAGTACTACTGTACATACTAAAGAGTTCAAATAACGAGAAAGAACATAAACATAGTTCTACTGGGGGCTCAGCACAACACACCCCTGAAATAAAACTAAGCAACTAGTCTGCTTGACACAGCAGTAGAACCAGCATGAGCAATGGCACTGCCACCTTACTCGGAGTCTGAGTCCACGTCCTCGACTTCGTCCTCGTCCCTCTTCCTCTTCCTCTTCGCCGACACTTCTTTGCTTGAACCGTACACTGGGCTCTGCTTCTTCATCCAACCCTTGTAGATATTTAAACAAAGGTAGGCATCCGTTGCTGCGTACACGATGTGATCTTCATCTATTGTCTTCGACTCCCATGCACGATGAAACTCCGGGTGAGGTTTCTTCAGTTGAGCATACGAAGGATCAATCATGGCTGCTGCCAGGGTCAGTTTTGAAGGCTGAGAGGAGGACACCAGGCTTGCCTTCTAGAGATCAAAGGGCTAGCCTACAACGAGGCCTATCCGACCCAGAACTCTCCTGTCGTTCGTAAAGTCTACAGTAAAGAATTTCACTCTTTTATCCTTGAGGAAGAACTCAAATTCCTGGCACCTAACATCGGCATGGCATATGTGGTAGACCAAGCACACGTTATGTACGCAAACCTGGATCACGGCGGGCTTCTTCTTATCTGCCTCCTTTCGAAGCTTCTTGCTTTCCAGGACTGTGGTGTACACAACATCTAGCCTAGTGACCCACTCATCCTTTGAACTTTTGAACATGCGTAGGAAGCGAGTAAGGCATGCTTCCACCGTCGCAGATCTACGGGTGTAGATGACGATGAACTCATCGTCGGTGATGGTTCTAACCTGGTACTCAGCGGCGATCATGGAGATTTGGGAGGCCATGAATTTTGGAGGCGGGTTAGGAGAAGTTGAACTGGTGTAATGTGAAAGGACGGGACGACTGGGAGTGAACTGTTGTAAGGTAGAAGACGGGGATGAGTAGGGCATGAAAACGGCGTGGGGTGGTGGCTTGCCCGGTGGATAAACAGCTGCATGCCCCCAAAGAGTTCTCGAGTACTATGCGGGACCCACTAGATGTCATGTCTACTAGACCCATATCGTAGGCCTGATGGAATAGCTTCTGCGTGTTCGCACGCCATGCCGGTGCGTGCATGTAACTTCACTTAATTTCGTCAACCGTCGCGCCTCCCATGACCTTCGCCTCCCTCGCGCAGTCGCGCCCTTTGAGACTTCGGACGGCTATAAATGAGCAAATTTTTTTGCCTACTCCGCATGCATGATACTCCCTCTGGTCCTTTTTACTCCGCGTAAGATTTGTGGCAAGTCAAAGTTTGCAAAGTTTTTGACCAAATTTATACTAAAAATATCAATATCTACAATACCAAATATATATTTTAAGAAACTACATTTCATAATGAGTATAAAAGTATTGATTTGACATTGTGAATGTTGATACATTTTTCTATAAGTTTGGTCAAAGTAGAGGTACATTGACTTCAGACAAAACTTATATGCACAATGCAGACTAGTTCCTCCGTCCAGGTGCATGCCATGTCCTATCTAGTCATCACAACAAGGTTAGCTATTAGAGTACTACTATCTCCCTTCTAGTTTAAAGGGCTCGATTCAAAATTTTCACCTACTCTTACCAAGATAGAGGTGGTGGAATAGTTTTTGTAGTCTGCAAAAGTACTCAATTAATGCTCTTGTTCTTCATAAAAAAATGTGTTTACCAATGCATTATCGCATTGCATGCATGCATGAACACTAGTAAATGACAAAGATTTTTACATGCATTAGTTAATATTCTCTTTAGGCTACTCATAGTGGAAAGTGCTCCTATCATATACTAGTATCATGTGCATGATACTAGTGTATGATACGGGACTACCTTTATAGTGCCATGCATGACACAAAGTAGCATAGTATTTAACATGATACGGTATCTACCTATGTTACTCTAACCCCCCTCTCTTCTTTAATTCTTTGCCACATTAGCATGTTTGTTATTCCCGTGTGCGTGATACCATCTAAGATACCACCACTATGGCCATCCTTAATCATCGCATGCAATAATTTAGTGCACCTTGAAATCTGAAAATGTGCGGGGCGTGTATGTTTTTAATGACTTGAGACTATACCTAGCCCGGCATGCAAGAAGACTTATTATGCACCATTCCCCATACCTGCAGGAAGCCTGTTCATCTCCAAATCTTGTCCTCTCCATGTGTGAAAACAATCTGCCTGCTTGACTCTCCTTGTCCCTCCGGCAGTCCCACCACTCCACCCCGTGTGGCAAAATCTGCATGCATGACTCTCCTCCCCCCGCGCTCGTCCAATCCATTGTGACCAGCAATATTTCCACCCCTTCCCTCCCCCGTAATTTAGTCCAACAAATATGCCCACGTAGCTGTTACGTTAATCACGCAACATATCTTACGTAGGTGTGCCATTGCTCGCTATAAGTACTGTGCCTCCCACGGCATTCGGAAGAATGCTCACGTTCATCGCTATCTCCTCCCCCTCCCTCTCACGTCGACCACCATGGCCTTGCCCCTCCCAAGCCCTAGGCGCCCCTTGCTGCACCGCGCAGAGGGTCACGCATCGCCGTTCCATTCCTCGCCACCACTAGTCGAGGAGGACGCGTCGGCGTTCCGCTCCTCGCCGCGACGCATCGAGGTGGACCCGTCGGTGTTCCCAGTCTCACCAGCACGCGTGTTGGAGGATGCGTCGGCTCCCCGCTATGAGGAGAACATCGCGCCGCCCGCCGAGCCCCCCCAGCCTTGAGGAGCTTTGGAAAGAAATGGAGGTCGCCTTGTGGGAGGCTTTGCCTCCAGCAGAAGCGCGCCAAAATAGAGGCGCAGAAGAAGGCCGAGGAAGAGAAGCGCACCGTGAGGCATGCTGCCTGGCAGGCCTATGTCGCGTCCGAGAGAGTCAGGCAATTGGCTCTTTGGCAGAAGGCTCGTGCGAGGGCCGGGAGGGTGGCGGAGGACGCCCGTGCCAAAGCCCTGAGTGCAGTCGGGCCCAAGCGCCTCATCTACGCTTGGCGGTACGTGGACCGGGTGCACGCTTCCAGCGAGGAGTACCTGTTGGCGCCGGATCACCACACCGGAGAGATCGTGCTCGCTCGCCGGCAAGCTGCCAATCAGCACCTTGCGAGTTGCGAGGCTGAGGAAGAGGCATTGTGTCGGCGCGCTGGGAAATGGCCGCGCACCAGGGCACTCATGGTGTGGCGCAAGCGCTCCTGCGAGCGTCGTGGCTTTTATTAGGAATAATTTACTTTCGTAAGGCAATCTCATTAGTTTTGGGACGCAAATGATAAATCCTGAATGTTCGGGAATTATTAGCGTCCTTAATTAAGTTTGTAAACGGAAAGGTTTGGAAACCTTGTGTATCCGTACGCATTTTTTAAGTACGTGCATATAGCACAAACTTAACTATATATCACACTACACGTCTCTCTCTCTATATATGCTTGCAGACTGTGCTACTACTATTACTTATGTACGTGCAAATGCATGTTTTAACATTACGATGCGGTTTTTGTAAAAGTAGAAAAATAGCACTAGTCAAGCTTGTGAAATGATTCAATGCAAAAGAAATGCAAAAATGCTCGTTTGATTGTTTACTTTTAGCTTCCTTCTCTGTGGTTATTTTGCTATCGTACTTTGTACGGAGTATCTCACTGGTCGGGAAGGCATGCAAATTCCCAAACCGCTTCCTACACCCTGTATCGAATTTTTTGCCTAACAAGTTGTGCCGTGCAATTGGAATTCCAACTTGAGTACTACTACTAGGAGTACCAGGGGCCATTTCTTTTAGGCTTCTAGATTAGTAATCCCATAACTACTACCTCCGTCCTGGTTTATTGGTCCCCATTGTAATCTATGTCAAATTTTGACCATAAATTTAACTAATGAAATGTTTATGCATGTCACCAAAAATTATATAACTTTTGTTGACATGCACTAACATTTTATCAGTGAACATGCCTAATGAGAGAACTTAATGTTTATTATCTAATTAATAGCATTGCATGCAATGAACTAACCACTGCATGTCGTGTTTGGTAGTCTTGAGTCATTGAAAACATGCACGCCCCACATCTCTTATTGGTTGATATGTCAAGAAACAAGAAACAAGGTGGGAGTTAATGCACCGCGCCTAAGTGTTTTGGGATTATTTGGTTTTCGTAAGGTGACTTAGAGCGAGTACAATAAGGTACAGTCAGCAGGCTGTAAGAAGTAAAGTAATATTTCTAATGCTTAGTTGGAGGAGAGAGGATAGGAGAGAGAATGTAAGCGGGCTCTCATGCAAGAGCCAGCTGCAGCACGTGCTCCTAGTCACTATGTGAGAGTGGAAAGTGGGCCATGTATTAATAAAGTAGCACATACTTATAGCTAATTATTATACATGTTGGCTATAAGTTGGTTATAGATGACATGGCACTTTCTTATAGTCAACATTTGGCTATACTATTAAGTTTTAACCATGCTCTTATACACCTAGATGGAGGAATTAAATCAGGATGACTTGGAAGGGGGCAGTGGAGATGTAAGAAATGGTTCATCATAAGTCTTTAGTAAAAATTCTCAGTTAATCTCATAAATGGCAAGCGATAACTCTAATGGAGCAAAAGCATACATGGAAGATTCTAGACTAAACCATAAATGGATACACTTTTATTCAAGCGCGATACTCTAATAGAGCAAGATCATGCATGGAAGGTTCTATACTATATAAATAAGAAGTCTCCACATGCTTAGACGACGGATTACATTGAGCGAAGACTAATGATGAACATTTGACTTGGTAATGCATATGACCAGGTGAACCTCCTTGGAGTCCCCGTGCACCATCTTGGGGTGAAAATCATACCAGGCGTCTTCCATGTCCACATTGCCAGGAACGGAGCAGCTCGGCACAGTCCCGGTCAGCGTGATGGAGGAGGCGTGGGTGCCCTCATACCTCGGAGAGGCAGTAACAGTGAGCACGCACCCATACACCGGCCTCATGTCAGCGTTAGCGGCGTTGCCCCTGACGCACACTACAGAGATGGGGCGGCGGCCTGCGCGGGCCTAGCCGGTGCCCACGGCTAAGAGGAAGACGCTGTCGTCCTCCTCCGTGACTAGCAGGCGGCGGTGATCCTCCAGCGACTCCGGCACGGCGAACGGGTAGCACGTCTCGTACTTGATGTTCACCGCTGCGGGCCAGTAGTGAGTGACGGACGGTGCCGTGAGGTGATGCACGAGGCTCGCCGATGAGCCCTCAAACGGTGGCGTGCACTCACAGCAGTAGCAGGGCACGTGCGCGCATCTGGAACTATGCTCCATGAGCGAGTGCTGGTCGACATACCTCTCGCAGCCGAAACTCTTGTAGACGCAGGGCACCTTGCAGGCATCGACTAGGCCATCCATGAAATGGGAGTGGCTATAGGGGACGTTGCGCTCGCTAAATGGAGCGCAGGAGGGAGTCGCTGTAGGGGACGTTGCGCCCGCCGAATGGAGCACAATAGGTCACAATCTGGCATGGTGGCCACTGCCGGCGCCGTCCATCCCCATGCCTCCGCCCAGTCCGACCACCAGTCACCACCATGCCCCACTCCTCACCTTATCTCTCATCTTTCTCGAGATATCATTTTTTTGATGAAATTCTCAAGATACCATTTTTCCGATAAAATTCTCGAGATATCATTAGTTTTTACACATGGGATTACTCCTACATGGGTCAATCACAACAGGTGTTTTGTGAAAAAATGCATCTTGACGTTCCGTGCAATGCACGGGCATCTTGCTAGTTTGCATATAATTCCAAACACCACGTAGACACATTCTTTGACCATTTTATAACTATGTTAGTATCATTGTTAGTGGTCAGCCGGTGCAAGTTATAGCCCGGGTGTTTTAACCTTTTTTTTAGTAATGATATCTGGCGATTGTTCGCCATGAGCTCAATGCTGGCGAATCCCACGTAACCGTCAGATTTCCATCCGACGGTGGCCTGTTTTTAAGCCATAGTATTTGACAAAACCGCCACCCTTACACATGTACTGTAACTGTGTTGCGGGCGTTCGCAACTGCCATGTCTCCCAGCGAACATTTGCTGGGGATTGGAGTTAGCACTGGTGGTGGTTCATAGTCGTTCCACGCTCGGGCATTGAAGTTTGTAACTATTATAGAATATACTACTCCTCTAGTGCTAGTAGTAGAGCAGAGTCCTACTCCACTATATGCAAACTAGGGCATAGTAGTAGGTACTGTAGGGAGTACTAGTACTATGATCACTCAAGCAAGTTGTGTGGCATCGATATGACCCTACGCTACTGGGATGTGTCTCGTAAGTCAAGCGGTGTGTTGTTGTCATCATCGCTTGTCCACTTGCCGTAGCACATATTCGCTTCTCCATCTTCATCCACACATTGTTTCGCGTGCTCGTCGGGGCTGTACCATTCAGGCGCCTCCCCCCTCTTCCGAAACCCAAGCACTAACAATGGTAGAACCGAGCAGCGTCCACCAAAAGAGTGTCTGGAATTCGCTCCCCACAGAGGTAATCAAGCTCATTGTTTCGCGTGTGGACAATCTCAGTACCATGCTGCTCGCCGCGTGTGGACAATCTCAGTACCATGCCGCTTGCCGCGTGCTCGTCGGGGCTGTACCATTTACTCAAAGCCCTCAGGCCGGAGCTTTTTAAGCCAGCTCCTTGCTTGCTGATGCCGCCTGATCTTCAGTAATGGCGTTTCACACTGAATAACGATCGTATGGTGGCAAGCATCAACCCCCTCGACTGCGATCCGATCCCCGTCACCCTCAACTACATTAACGGTATGTACTGGGTCGGCATGAACATGTCTTGGATGGTGCTCGTCGACGGTCGCGGCGGCTGGATGCCCGTGGAGGTCTACACCTGGCGATTGATCCCCCTTCCTTCGATTCACACTGCACTGCTTTGGCACTGTGGCCCAGAATACTCGGAATCTTACAGTAGACAACATGATACCAAGTTTGATTTGCTCAAGGTTGTAATCTGCCAAGTGCCCACAAGATCTGTGAATTATAAAGACTTCAGGCTAATTGCGTTCTTCAACCGCGGTCTCGCCTATCTGACAGGTCACCGCGGTAAGTGGATAAATCTGCACGTCCATCGTAGGATCATACATCCTCCATGGTTCTCTGATGCCATTGAACACAAGGGCTTCATTTACGTTGTGGACTCCTTCTATGGCTGGACGTATTGCTGGCCTACTCCAGTCATCGCTACAAACGGCTATTACAGCAGTATGTTACGTTCCTATGATATCATGATGGCTTGCTTATATTACTGTCAACGTTTACTGAAAAAATATTCATGCTCATAACATGCTATTCTTAAGATTGACTACAGTACAAGCCCTTTTTTATTTGACTCCAACTTGATATGATGTTGTAGGCCGCCTGGTGTCCCTACCCTTCCTAATCCCAGAACATTTCAAAGAAAAGTGGCATGGCAGCTGCAGGTGGTTCCTGGCTCGATTAGACGACGACGAACGATTGATGATCATTCGCACGTACCGGACGTGTTGTTTCGCGGAATACAATCACAGTCACTGCAAGGTCTTTGAGCAGGATCCTAGCTTCTCCGGACCTTCAGGAATTTTTGACTGGAGGCTGGTAAGTAGCCTTGGTACACGCTCTCTGTTTGTCGGACTGAATTATCTGATTAACCAGGAGATAACCGACGGCAAGGATCATGATGGCAGCGCGGTTTCATTCATCAGGCAAAACTGTGTGTACACAGCGTACCATGCGTCTCTCCATGCACCATACCCTGATATGTGCCACCACGCTCTGCAGCCCAAAGTAGGAGAGAGGGTCGCAAGTATCAGACTTCGACCTGCTGGCTGGAGCTTCCCCCGTCAGGCACCCATCTGGTTCAAGCCGTCAGCCAATCTCCACAGCTTAATAAATAGTAACGTCTAACTGAGCCAGTTAGTTAGATGCGTACACTTGGTGTAGTAGGATCTTTATTTAGTTTGATGCATACACTTGTTCTTTATTGGTAGCCCTATTGTAATGATGGCTGATGTTTGGTTTGGAAGAGAGAGCTGCGTCTTTACTCTTCTGGCCTGCTTACTGCTTCTTCTGCACCCCCAGCCCTGGTTGCTGCTGCTGCTGTTTTCAATGTAAAATTAGTAGTATATTTTGTCTGTTGGTTGAATAAATGTGTTGTTAGAATGACAAACACAATGTTTTGGAAATCGTTGCACAGTCTGATCCTTTAGTGCCATGTACCGTACGTAGCGCATACTATTTTTGGAACGGAACACATTTTCCACTTGTTGATAACATGCAGCCCACTGATGAAGTCCCAATAGAGGAGCCCTTAATTAACTAGAAGGGAGGCTCTCACATGAATCCGGCCCAGGTACATGCTCATGGTCCCCTCAACATAAATAAGTAAATAAATAAATAAATATAGCTAAATGCTCATGCACCAGTTCTTTAAATTCATGATTTGAAAAGTCAAATTTTAACAGGAGGATATTATTTCCTATGAGTGTGTCGTTACATTCGGTCGATATTATTCTTAGGCAAAGATAGCGACCAGTCTTTTTTCTCCCACCATTTTCTTCCTGCAACCAGCAGACCCATTCAAATCGTAGTCAACGTCGTAAATAGTTCTGGTCCATTATTATTTTTTGATAAGAATGCCCAACCCAGCCCAACACATTGGCGACACCACTTTATCCTCCGCCTTGGTGCGCTCACCGTGGCGCCGCCGTCCGGCCCTGTCAACATAGTGAATCGGGAGAGGACTGTAGTTGTGAGTATGACAGTACGGACCCACCAGGTCCACTCCCGAACACAAGCAAGCGCCTCTTTTACTACTCAGATGCACCCCTTGTTTTTTACTCTAATCCACCCTGCTGATATCTGGGACCCACATCATTGTCAACGTATAGTCAATTAACGACAGAATTGTACAACTTTTTTTTTGAGGATTTGTTCGGAGGAGCAGGCTATAAACTAGGTTGTGCAGTCTCTGTGGCCCGTCAACAACATGACTAGCCCAACAGTTTTTTCTTTGGGAAAATAGATAGCCCACTATTTCATTTTGAAGAATACCCAAGCTAGGCCTATTTGTTTTCTCCGACTTACTGGGCTGCAAATCTTTCAAGACGAGGAGGGATGCATTCCGGCCTGGCCAAAGAGTATGGGCAGTATATCTTAAAAGTAATATGAAAGGGGATGCAAATTCCAAAGAAATATAGCAAATGGGCAATTAGTTTCGTTTTTTTTTGTTCTTCACTGATATTTTATATTTCATTGGATTTTAACATGACATAGTACTACTTTATTTTTAAATTTGTTTTAGTATGGCTACTAATTTTTGGATTAAGAATATTTTGTTCCACAGCAAAAATATGTGAATTTTTAAAATTTCGCACATTTTTTAGTTCAATTTTTTAACCCTGGCACTGACCAGAAAATGGGCAGCAATTCTAAAAATGGAAAATGGGCTGCAATAAATTCCATATGAATTAGCAAATGGGTAGTAAATTATAAAAATAATAGCAAATGGGCAGTAAATTATAAAAATAATAGCAAATGGGTTGGACACGCCACAGATTTCGAGGCTGACTTGTTTACGCAAGGCTTTGTCAGTCAACACACAATTCTAGCAGCAGTGACTATTGGATGTCCATCCAACGGCCAAAGTGCTTCTTCAATCTCTGATCTTCCTGCTCCAGCCGCCTAAACCAGTGCCGGCGGGACTGCCTGCTCCCTCCTCTTGTGGCCGGCTGTGATGCCGCTTAGGCTTCACCGGCCCACCCTACTCCCTCCACTGGCCTGGCCATCCCTCTACCCACCCGCACCTCCTGTTATTCTTCGGTGACGGCAGCCTCACGCCGCAGCCGAACCAGTCAACCGTCATACTCTCCTTAGCATGGGCATCCACTGTTGTGTCTTCGCCGGCTCCGGGTCATTCCATTCCTATGCCTCACCGTCGTCCACCGCGTTGGTGCTCTAGGCGCGGCGTGCTCAACATTCAACAAACGACAGCCATCGGAATAGGGATGTATGTGGAGAGGTTGACAGTAGGGACCCCCATAGTCCATGGCCACATGCAAGCAACTTCCTCCTTATTACGCGAAAAAATGATTCCTCCCACTGACATCTGGGATGCACCGGTTCGGAGGGTGACCTATGGGCCTACTAAGTTGACGCGTACGCAGGGCTTTGTCAAATTAGTCAACAAACGATTCTAGCAGCAGTGACCGTTGGATTTTAATCGAACGGTCCTGCTGCTTCTTCAATCGCTGCTCTTCTTGCACCAGCCGCCCAAACCAGCGTCGGCGAGACTGCCTGCTCCGGCCTCCAGTGGCCGGCTGTGCTGCCGTGCAGGCCTCACCCCACCACCCTACTCCCACTGCTGGCCAGGCCATCCCTCTACTGTCTACTCACCCACAACCCGTGTTATTCTGTGGCGACGACAGCCTCACACCGCAGCCGAACCAGTCAACCATCGTACTCCTCTCCGCGTGGGCATCCACTGCCGCGTCTTCCCCAGCCCCATGTCATCCCCTTCCAGGCCTCGCCGTCGTCCACCGCCTTGGTGCTCTCGGCGTGGCGTGGTCAACATGGTCAAGGAACAACTTCCATCGGAAGAGGACTGTACGTGGAGAGGCTGATAGCTGGGTCCACGGCCCCAGCAAGGAAGTGCAACCTTATTATGCGTAAAATAATTATTCCTCCACCTGATAGCGGGGACCCACCGGAAGGGACTCTGTATTTTGCGAAAAAAACATTTCCCCCCTGACAGCTGGGACCTACCAGCTACATCTTCGCACGCAAGGAAGTGCGTCCATATTAGGGCAAAAAAATGATTCTCCCCCTGACCGCTGGGACCCACCATGAATAACTTCGCACGCAAGGAAGTGCCTCCTTATCCTCCCTGACAGTCGGGACCCACCTGGTCGAAGCGTACGTAGCGTTGTCATTCTGGTCGCAAATGTGTATGTACATACTGGTCGATCGGTCTATCTGCAATGATGAACCGTGGCCGAGCAAGCAGCGGCACGTGTAGTAGTAGAGCCCCCGACCTAGCAGCTCAGGCAGTCCAGTCAAAACCGTGTACACGTACGTACAGCCAGATGCCAAAAAATACGGCCACGTACGTACATACGGGCGGGGTCTCGAACGCCTACTCGCGCATTTGTACGACCAGGGCTCGTGTACATGGAGAGGCAATGGACGGCAGTGACGGTGTCCTGTTCATCGGAAGCCAACCGGCTGGGTCGGAACAGAGAAACTGCGTCGTGTTCATGGGGAGGCAACGGAATGCGTCGTGTTCATCGGGAGGCAACAGAATACGTCGTGTTCATCGGGAGCCAACCGGCTTGGACGAAACAGCCAAAACGAGGTCTGGCGTACCGCAGAATGGAGGAAACGGGCCTTCTATTCGACCGTGTACGGTCAAAACGGGTTCCTGTTCATCGGGAAGGGTCTGGCATACCGCAGAACAGAGGAAACGGCCTTCTGTTCGACCGCCTATGGTCGAAATGGGATCCTGTTCACCTGGAGGGGTCTGGCATACCGCAAAACAGAGGAAATAGACTTCTCTTCGACCTCCTACTGTCGAAACGGGGTCCTGTTGATCAGGAGGGGTGTGGCATACCGCAAAACAGAGGAAACGGACTTCTCTTCGGCCTTCAACGGTCGAAACGGGGGTCCTGTTCATCGGGAGGGGTGTGGCGTACCGCAAAATGGGACTCCATGGGCTACTGTTCATCCACCGTCTACTGCCTTGCTCCAGCCTCCACGGGCTACTGTTCATCCACCGTCGACCTCCTCCAGCCTCCACCTGCGACTGCTCATCCACGGCGTCTCGCTCCTGCCTCCACATCTACTGTTCATCCACGGGCTCATGTTCATCCAGCCCCCACCGGCTACTGTTCAACCAGCCCTCCACGGGGCTACTGTTCATCCAGCCCTCCACCGGCTACTATTCAACCAGCCCTCCACGGGGTCCTGTTCATCCACCCCCAACCGGCTCGATCGGGGTCCTGTTCATCCAGCGGCAACGGCCTCTACTACCACGGGGTCCTGTTCATCCAACCCCCACCGGGAACTGTTCATCCAACCCCCAACAACACTCACTGTTCATCAAGAGGCAGCAGGTTTGATCAGCTTCAGTTAGCAGCAATAGCGAAGGAATCGCTTGATCGGGTTCAGTTAACAGCCAGGGATCAATCGATCGCTCGGGTTCAGTAACGCGTAGCCAATGCAATCGCTCGGGTACAGTAGGCGAACACCTCGCTCGAGTTCAGTTAGAGACCAACGCCTCGCACCCATGCGCATATGTGTATGAGTGAAACGCGCAATCCCTCCTGCATCGCTCGGCCCCGACCACCCACCGTAATCGGGAACTCCCCGATGTTTTCCTCACCCTCGCTTCTACCACGGTTTTTTCCGTCATGGACGGCCCAAAGAATGTCATGCAGCTGCGTCTCCGGCCCGCCCAGGACGAAAACCCCATTTCCTATCATGATTTTTTGTCATAGAAGTAGGAGCCCACCTCATCTTTGATGATACCGGGTTTTGTCACAATTATCGTCATAGAAGTGTCATAAGCATGACAGAAAAATTTTTCGTTCGGCCCAAAATGTCATGGATGTGTCTTTTTTTTGTAGTGCACCCAACTGTCCTTGACCATGGACACAGCTATCCGAATAATTTGACACTCTGCGGAGGTTGCACACTTTACCCACAAGATCCGGGGAACACCCGTGTCAGCCACGACCCGCGGTACCTCAAGTACGTGGGGTGAGCACCCGATCACTAGCTTTCACTAGACGCCACCAACATGGTGTCCACTCGATTGGTACCATCCCCCATGCCACATTCATTCTCACATTTTTAAGTTTGCCTGCAGAGCCTCGCTCCCATATTCATCACATAACTCATGCATGGGGGTACCCATGGTGTATCCAGTGCCCTGTAAAAATAGTCATGGCCGCCTATCCAAGCGCGACCCCGTCCCGAGAGTGACCACGCCACTCCTGTCACTAGTAATGCAGGATCCGTTCTAGCGTGGACTAGGTAATCAATAATGCCTTTTCCCATATAAGGGTAGTGTGGTTGCGCATGTTCGGTTGGGACGGTCGAGAAATCTTAAATCTAATCCATTTTTGGAAACAGCACATTCAACTTTCCTCGGTACACTACTTCTCCATCAAGGAGTGACCTAGCTCACCATCATCTCCCAAGGGCATTAGTGGCACCCATTGGGGCTTTTCGAAAGATTTCTCTCAAGGTGGTATTCATAGAATTCTTGCAAGTTCATGCATCAACAACTATGGTTCACCATCGTATCTCTAAGCACAAAATAGAGTTATGAATCATGCAAGTGTCAACGAATCATGCAACATGCGTAGCAAACTCATTATCACTATCATCATCATCACCATCATCATCTTCATCATCATGCATATGGAATTTATTCGATGAACAAAAGATGGGTGCATCATAGTCAAAGAGTAGCTTGCCTGTCTCAGCCAAGTCTTCAACTCTTCTGGTCCATCTCCAAGCACTTCATCTATTGCGTCAACTAATGTTTAAAGCAATCACAATAAGCAACACAATAAGGCAGAAAATAAAAGTGCTCTAAAAATAGGAATTCCACTTTTCTAGGACATCTCTTGTTATATGAAAAATAACAAAAGTGGTTCCGCTGGATTTGGATCAATGGGGATTTTTGAACTTTTCAATTTGGTGGAATCAAGAGAAAAATGGATCTACAAGAAGTCTTTAGAAATATATTTTGTAAAATGAGCAAAGACACTCATTGAAGAAGGCATGATTTTAGAAGTATTTAGGAATTGGTTTCACTGGATTTGGAGTCCAAATGAATTTCCTATGAAGTTTCAAAGTTGACCAAATATGAAGAAATGGCTCATTACTTTGTGTTGCAGAGAAAGTAAGTAGAAAAATGTTTATAAACTAAGTCATGCACTTAGATTCATCTAGAAATTTGGATCATTGAATTTGGATCAAAGATGAGTTCTCTGTGATTTTCTATAGTCTAGATCATATTTGGAAATATAGGGTTTTATTAAATAAGTGTGAATGAAAGTATTCTAGGAAAATGTGCATGATGCACCATGAGGTAGATCAGGAATTTAAAAAACCCTAGGATTTTGAATCATCAAATTTAGAGCTCATATGAATATTTGGGAGATTTTACACGCTTATAGAAATAGAAAAAGGGAAGGGGGTTACACCTAAATGGGTCAAAATCATGCACTGAGCGTGACTTAGCACGACAGCGCACTGGGCCTAGCCTAGTGGCTCGGCCGTGCGGGCTGGTTGTGTGACATCGAAGGCGCGGTCACCAGGTTCACCTCCGTGTGAAGGAGGCGACTTCCCACGGTCCGCCTTCACTTAAAAGGATGGGGCCCGCCCGCTGGCTCGCTGACGCGCAGGGCCCAGCGGTCAGGTCATCTCCTACCTCCTGCTCGAACATAGCAGAGGTAGGGGATGCGAGGCTGAGCCCGTCCCGGTGACCAGGGTACCCCTGCGGGCGCTCGGTGCACCAGCGAGCCCGCGGGAGACGGTTGGGCTCTCTGGCTGGGTTGGGGCCTCGGGAAGACCGAGGCCGAGCGCGGCGTCGGCCATGGAGGAAGACAACAACGGTGATGACGGGCACAACACTACGGTCACCAAGGAGAGTAACCGGAGTGCGGGGGAGCTCTATCATGTCGGCGGTGATTCTCCGGAATTATGAGGTGGGGAGGAAGGGGTCTCGGTGGTGCGAATTTAGGCGGCGGCCAACGTTGGCACTCCGGCCATTGGGGTGGATGGAGGGCATGGGGAGAGAAGTGCGTTGGCCCGAGAGGTGTACGGGAGGGAGAGAGAGCGAAGGGGCTCCAAAGGGAGGCCTAGGGTGGCTTTATATGGTGAGGCCACGGCTCACCGTGGAAGCGGCCTATGCGCACCCGCGGGATTGGCAGTCGTGGCCGTGGGAGGAGGCTCAGGGCTGTCTGAAGCGTTCGTGGGGGTAGTGTAGGGTGCAGGGAAGGGAGTGAGAGAGCGGGACGAGCTCCTGGTGGAGCCATGGGCTTGCCCGCGCATAGGTCGAGCCGGGCGGCTCTGGGCACGTGCCACAAGAGGTGGGAGAGAGAGAGGGGAAGGAGGGGGCCAGCATGATGGCGTGCTGCGGATGCTGAGGCACCTCGACTGGCGAGCGGGGGAGGCTCGAGGTGGTCAGGGGATGCGGTGCCAATGCTCGGATGCTCTGCCACGTGGTCCAGAGCATGCAAATGGCCGTCATCTATGGCTTTTGCATGCACCCGCGCGTCCACTTGCATCTGGCACCTATAAGGGGCATGGTCAAAAGCAGGGAGTGACCTAGGATGCCATGGAAATCTGAGGGAGGAGAGGGGAGGCTAAGAAAGAGAGAGAGAGAGAGAAATCTTGCTGTTCGAAGAAGAAAAATGGGGCTTTACCCCCTTTAAGCATTGAGCCTCGACCAGGGAATCTTACAGGAGATAGAGGGGGTCCAGGAGAGGCTGTGGGAAAAATCTCAGCTCATGCAGACAAGTGGAAGGGGCCAAACTAGTGAGTCCAAGGTTATGTCAGAAAGTGTTCGATTGTGTCTTGGGGCATATAATGGAATACAATGGCCCTGAAATTTAGCAGGAATGGTCATGGGTTCATTTTGGGCTAGCTTGCAAATTTTGAGTTCATTTGGAGAAACTTGGCAATGTAGTTATTCCTAACCCTAGAAATGGGAAGAAACTATTTTGGCAAGATTTGATCATGTTGAACTGCTCTCCTTGATGCACCACTTCGCCTAGATGTAATATGAGAACATTTGAGCAGGTGTACCAAGTTTCAGCACATTTGGACATGTTTGGTAGTGCGAAGTTGTTCAAACTTGGAAAAGGACAGAAATGGTTTTCAGGGGGTTTGATGGGGTTATCCTGTTCTTCATGGCATGAGACTTGGCAAGATCACCAAATGGGGCAATTGTGACAAGATAGAATTTTCTTGGATTTAGTGGAGAATATTTCCTTTGTAAATATTCCAAAAGCTTAAAATATCCAGAAAGCTTTTTTTAGGGATTTGACCAATATTTTGGTCATGACCATATGTTGAAACTCATATATATGGACACTATATGTCTACTGTGTCTCCCTAAATTTTCTCAAATATTTTTGAAACATCAAAATAATTTTAACCTATTAAAGACCATTTTTGGCCTTAAGAAAAAGCCTTTAAATAAAATAGGAAAATAACTTTTAAAATAATATTTGTGTGGTTTTAGGGATTCCCATGGCTAATAGGATTCAGATATAATTTTTGAAAGATTTTTCACAACCTAAATTAAGTACTTGTAGTTCAAGCCTTAACTGAGGGGATTTTTGGAAAATATAAATTACAAACACTTTTTGGCCAAATTATTTTCATAATAAAATACTTTTATGTCCCATACACTTGGCAAGATCATTGGGCAAGGTTTCAGATCAAGGGGAAGAAGTACAATAGTTGGATGATTAATTTGATTTTTAGAGCACTTAAAACAACAAACAAAATCCAAATCAAAGCAGAGACCAAATCAACAGAAAAAAAATTGTTGGATCAAATTTTTATGCCTAATAATCCTAAATGTTGTGGCATGAAAATCAGGGTGTGACAGACCTACCCCCCTTACAAGAATCTCGTCCCCGAGATTCCTAAACTAGGGTTTTAAAGAGACAAGGAAATTCGGGTCTGAGGTAGTCTTCACGTTCCCATGTTGCTTATGCTTCGGTGTAGTTGTGTGACGCCCCGAGACCGATGCTACAGTTACCCTCTATTTATTTTTGTTGATATCGTGTGTTTCAATTGTTTGTTGCCATGTTCATGATAGTGCCATTCCATCCTTGTGTTTGTTTCTTGGTCATGGTGTGTTTGCCATTGTCATCTTGTTTTTACATTGTTCCTTTATTTGTTGCATATGCCATGATCATCATTGTTATGTTGCATTGTGCCCTTGTCATTTTGCATTCCATCATGATCATCATGTGCATTGCATTCTTCATGATGTTGTCTTGCTCTATTCATGTCGTATGTATCAACCCCTTTGCTATCTCTCTCAAATGTAGCCATCCATCATCACCTTCTCCTTTCCTTCTACTTCCTTTCTTTTTACAAGTGCCACTTTTCCCTTCTCTATTAATGTTCATCTTTTCCCTACAAATATTAGACCATGTCTTAAACCTCTCTGCCAAATTTCATCTCATTTGAAATTGTTTTGGACAGGTTAAAAAATGCCTCAAGTTTGAATTCTATTCAAACTTGTATTATTTTTCTACCTCCAAAAATGCCCAAAGCAATTTATTCATTTACTACATAAATCCACGATCTCAGATATATTTTTATCTCATCCTACTTCTTTCCCTAGCTCTCTGGCTTTTTCTTGTTTTTCTGTTTGAAGAAAAATGTTAAAAGAAAAGGGAAAGGAAGAGAGATGGAGCGGCATCCCTCTCAGTGCAGCCCACCTGGGCCGGCCTCCTAGCGCGGCCCAGCTAGCCCCGCACGCCAGCCAGCCCAGCAGCCCAGCGCACGCCCCTCTTGACTTTTGTAAACAGCGCGCCCGCTTACCCCCGCTAGCGCGCGCCCACGTGGCCAAGCCGGCCCCAGCGGTCAGTGACCGAACGCGCGTGCTCACCCACCTTTTCATCCTCCTCTCGTCGCCGCCATGGGGACCGCATGGTCAAGAGAACGCGAGCTCCAGCTCGACGCCTCCAGCCCGCTTTTAACCTCTCACCTTGCCCACCAACCCTCTAGGGTTTCCCTCTTCCCTCCTCTGCCGCCGCCAGTAGCTTAGAGCCACCAGATCCACCGCCCCGATCCCGTCCCGAGCGCATCCGGGTGCACGGCTTCGTCGCCGGCGTGCTCACCGTCGTCTTCAGCCCCACCTACCGTGTCTGCCATCTTCCCCGATGTTGACTATGTCCCCGTCGTCGACTACGTGGAGCCGAGGACCTCCTCCGCGCCGCCTTCTTCCTCGTCTTTAACTCCGGTCGCCGTAGCTGTTCGATCGCCGCCATCGTCGTCTCCGTCCACCTCCCGACCTACGGAGCTCACCTCCGAGCTCCTGGTGAGCACACGCATCTCCCCATCCATTTTTACCCTTCGCTAGCTCGCTCCATCGCCGTTCGCCAGGATTGCCGTACCCGTCGCCGTCAGACATCGCTGCCGGCGAGTGCTCTGACCACCTTAGGCCATCTGCGCGTGTCTGTTGTGTTTGCCGCGTCTTGTAGGTCAGATCAGCGAGCTCAGCTGCTAGCTTAGGCCTTCGCCGCGTCGTTTGCATCTCCATCGTCGCCGCCTCTGTTGCTCGTCGCCGGCGTCGTCTCCTTCGTCGTCCGGTACAACTAGATGCACACACATGTGTGGGATTCGTAGACGAATCCGTAGCACCCCTCCGCCGCTCCTTTCGGTCACCGGAGTTGCTCTGGTGAACTCCTCTGCCGGGCCGTGCTCATCGCCAGCCTCCCCTGTTCCTCCTCTGCTCGGCTCTGTTTAAGCCAGACGCAGCCACTGCCATGTGGGACCCCACGAGACCCACTGGTCAGCGAGCTAGGGGCCAGGTCTCACCTGTCAGCCTCTCCCCCTCTTTTCCTTTTTTTATTTTATTTTAATCCCAGTGAATATTCCGTTTGTGGTAAATGGAATCTTTCCATTTAAGGCAAGTCCAGTTCTGGACATTTCCATTTAGGGAATATTGCCTATTCGGTCTTTTCTATTTATAGGCACGCTTGCATTTTGTGCATTTGTGGGACTTTTCCTAGAGTGACCCCAACATATTATATATGTTTTTGGGCTAGAAAAATCCAATGAATCCATTGGTGGCATCCATTTCATCTTTAGAGCAAGTTTGTGTTCATGTTATTTTTGCAGCATATGCCATTTTGTCATTTTTGTGTATTTAAATTGAAATATGCTATGTGGTAGTTTTGTAATTATTTACATGCCGTGATATGCTTTGTAGTGAGTGCCACAAGCTTGCAAACATGCCTACATGAATCTGTTTTGCCAAGCTATGTTTATTTTGCAAAGTCTGAAACTGTCAACATAACTTGCCATTTTGCATTGATGCTATCATCTTATTTATGTGTTTCCGGAACAAGTTCAGTGAAGGAGTTTCATTTAGTGCATTTAGTACTAGTATGCCATGCTCATTTTTGCCATAATATGTTCTTGTAGCATATAGTTTACTACCCCTAAACTTTGCTAACTGAATCTGTTTTTCTGCCATGTCTAGTATTTTACCAAGTCTGAAAAACTGTTATCATTTGTCCTTTTGCCATGCTGTTTTGATGATAATCTATTGAATTTTAGAAATAGTTCATTAAGCATGTTTTGTATTAGATGTTATGAACTATCATACCATGTCATTTGTTTCCATGTATAAGTTCTGCATCATAATTAACTGTTGCATCTAAAGTGCCATGTTGCTGTTATGGTCAGTTTTGCATTGCATATTGTTTTGATCACCGTTTGGGCTCCATGCATCCATTTCCAATGATCTTTATATCGTTTTTAACTAGAATCTTCCAATCTATCCAGTGGCATACTTGGTTTTCCAAGAGCTTGCGCATCTCCGTCTTGTCACCACCTTTGTCCTTCCCGGCATCCTATCCCTTATACCGGTAGCCCCTTAGCTCCAACTGTTGCATTCTTCATATGCATTCATGTTCATCGTGCATGTAGCATGTATTCTTTTCCATGTCATGTTTATGTTTTGTGTGTTTACTATGTTGTTTGCTTCTTTTCAGTTGTGCTTCTTCTCGATAGTTCCTGTTTCGTTGCGATCGTGAGGATTCGTTCGACTACGCTTGGTTCGTCTACGCCCGTTCGTCTTCTTCATGGACTCGGCCTTCTTCCTAGCAGGATTTCAGGCAAGATGACTGATACCTTGGATCTCACTACTATCTTTGCTATGCTAGTTGTCTTGATGATATTGCTATGTCGCGCTACCACCACTTGTTTATCAGGCCTCCCAATATGCCATGAAACAGCCTCTAACCTTTTCACCATCCCAGCAAATCGTTGTTTGGCTATGTTACCGCTTTGCTCAGCCCCTCTTATAGCGCTGCTAGTTGCAGGTGCAGTTGTAGTTTGTTCCATGTTGGAACATGGATATCATGGGATATCACAATATCTCTTATTTAATAAATGCACATATATACTTGGTAAAGGGTGGAAGGCTCGGCCTTTTGCCTGGTGTTTTGTTCCACTCTTGCCGCCCTAGTTTCCGTCATGCCGGTGTTATGTTCCTTGATTTTGCGTTCCTAACACGGTCGGGGTTTATGGGCCCCCCTTGACAGTTCGCTTTGAATAAAACTCTTCCAGCAAGGCCCAACTTTGGTTTTAACTTTTGCCAACATAATAATACTGATAATTAATTAATTTGCATAGGGGGTCGCGTACCCGAGGATTCTTAATTCCACATAATACAGGGGGGCCAGTGCTATTGGTGCTGGTCCAAACTAGAGCATTGTGCAGGGCCACCCCGGGGCAACTTGGGTTATTTTCTTTGGCACCTGTACGCGTAGCTCATCCGTCGTGGCCTGAGACGAGATACGTGCGGCTACTATCAGGGTGTCGGCACGTCGAGAGATCTTGTTGGTTTTGTTTTACCATTGTCAAAATGCCTTGTGCGCCGGGATTCCGAGTTTGATCGGGTTGTCCCCAAGATGGAGATTTGCCTCCGCTGATCGTGAGAGCTTATCATGGGCTAAGTTGGGACACCCCTACAGGGTTTAATCTTTCGAAAGCCGTGCCCGCGGTTATGTGGTAGATGGGAATTTTTAATATCCGGTTGTAGAGAACTTGGCACCAGATCCGAAATAAAATATACCAACCACGTGCGTAACCGTGACCGTCTCTTTTCGAGTGAGTCGAGAAGAGAACACGGTGGAGTTATGTTTGACTCGTAAGTAGTTCAGGATCACTTCTTGATCATTACTAGTTTGCGACCGTTATGCGTAGTTGCTCTTCTTACTCTTGTACTCGCAAGTTAGCCATCATACAAATGCTTAGTCGCTTGCTGCAACCACACCACTTATCCTTTCCATACCCATTAAGCTTTGTTAGTCTTTATACCCATGGTAATGGGATTGCTGAGTCCTTGTGGCTCAAAGATTACTACAACAACAGTTGCAGGTACAGGTAATGCGATGATCTGACGTGAGAGCGATGTTTGCTTGTTTTGGAGTTCTTCTTCTGCTTCTTCTTCTTCGATCAGGGGATAGGTTCCTGGTCGGCAGCCTGGGCTAGCAGGGTGGATGTCGTTTGTGTTTTCCGTTTGATTTCATCCGTAGTCGGATGCCTCTCTTCTGTATGATGTTTGATGTATTCATGTGGCATTTGTATGTCTTTGTATGTATCCCATCTATTATGTAATGGTACGATGTAATGATATCCACCTTGCAAAAGCGACTTCAATATGCGCTTCTATCGTTGGTGGGACCTTCGAGTTCCTCGGGGATAGGGTCTCATATTGGGCATGGCAAGTTGTTATCAGAGCCTCGACCGACCATAGGAGCCCCCTTGATTGATCATAGTTTGGCCGTTGTCGAGTCTAGAATAAAAACTATTTCGGAGTCTAGTTATATCGGAGAGTAGGAATTCTTTTTACTCCTTATCCCCTTCGTCGCTCCGGTGAGGAATCGTGACGTAGGTGTTTTGACTTACTCCTCTTCCCCTTCAAATTTTCTTTAGGGTCACGCAGGCTACTTTTGATCATTACGTTGTCAATCCTTTTCAACCGGTGCATTCATCTTCAAGTTATTCCATCCTCATCATCCTTGCAAGATCTACTATCTTTTTCTGAACGGCATCATTTCCCCATCCACAGTTATTTTCTTTTCCCACCCTCTCACCCTTTTCTTCCCGGAGTCTGAAGCCTCTAATAGAGCATCCATTTTATTCAGGAGAAGTCTCTTCATTCTTTCCTCAATTGTTTCAACCGGTGGATTCTCGTCTAGTTCATCATTGTTAATCTCGTTTTTCGTTTCCAGTGAATTCAATTCAAGTTTTTTTGGGTCGATCATATTCCTTTCCTTGACTCAAATGTTTCCCCTTGCTCGTTCGCCTCTCACCATTTAATCGTTCCGGAGTGCTGAAGACATCTCAGAAGATTCGTGTTTGCCTTCAAATTAATTCGAGGTTGTCGCCTCATTCAAGTCCTTCAGTCATTCTGGTGCATCATCTCTTCTTCATTCATTTTCAATGGTGTTTCTTTTGAGTGGGCCCTAACCCACAGGTTTTTTCCCCAGGATCTTACCTGACTCTTCTATTTTTCTGGAGTTATTCTCAAATTCTTTTCCAAGTTCTACGTCACGATGAATCCTCTTCAGTCGATTCTCTTCTTCGGAATTTCTCGTTCGTCTCACCGTCTTTTCATTTTCATCATCCTCTTTCTCTTCCGTTTCGTTCCTAAGATCTCGGGACGAGATCTTCTGTTAGTAGGGGAGTGTTGTGACGCCCCGAGACCGATGTTCCAGTTGACCTCTATATATTTACGTTGATATCATGTGTTTCAATTGTTTGTCGCCATGTTCATGATAGTGCCATTCCATCCTTGTATTTGTTTCTTGGTCATGGCGTGTTTGCCATTGTCATCTTGTTTTTACATTGTTCCTTTATTTGTTGCATATGCCATGCTCATCATTGTTATGTTGCATTGTGCCCTTGTCATTTTGCATTCCATCATGATCATCATGTGCAGTGCATTCTTCATGATGTTGTCTTGCTCTATTCATGTCATATGTATCAACCCCTTTCCTATCTCTCTCAAACCTAGCCATGCATCATCACCTTCTCCTTTCCTTCTACTTCCTTTCTTTTTGCAAGTGCCACTTTTCCCTTCTCTATTAATGTTCATCTTTTCCCTAAAAATATTAGACCATGTCCTAAACCTCTCTGCCAAATTTCATCTCATTTGAAATTGTTTTGGTCAGGTTCAAAAATGCCTCAAGTTTGAATTCTATTCAAACTTGTATTATTTTTCTACCTCTAAAAATGCCCAAAGCAATTTATTCATTTACTACATAAATCCAGAATCTCAGATATATTTTTATCTCATCCTACTTCTTTCCCTAGCTCTCTGGATTTTTCTTGTTTTTCGGTTTGAAAAAAATGTTAAAAGAAAAGGGAAAGGAAGAGAGATGGAGCGACATCCCTCTCAGTACAGCCCACCTGGGCTGGCCTCCCAGCGCGGCCCAACTAGCCCCGGGCGCCAGCCAGCCCAGCATCCCAGCGTGTGCCCCTCTCTCCTTTTCTCACCAGCGCGCCTGCTTACCCCCGCTAGCTTGCGCCCACGTGGCCAAGCCGGCCCCAGCGGTCAGTGACCGAAGGCGCGCACTCACCCACCATTTTGTGCTCCTCTTATCGTCGCCTTGGGGACCGCATGGTCGAGAGCATGCGAGCTCCAGCTTGACGCCTCCGGCCCCCTTTTAACCTCTCCCCTTGCCCACCAACCCTCTAGGGTTTCCCTCTTCCCTCCTCTGCCGCCGCCAGTAGCTTAGAGCCACCAGATCCACCGCCCCAATCCCGTCCCGAGCGCATCCGGGCGCACGGCCTCGTCGCCGGCGTGCTCACTATCATCTTCAGCCCCACCTACCATGTCTACCGTCTTCCACGATGTCGACTACATCCCTGTCGTCGACTACGTGGAGCCGAGGACCTCCTCCGCGCCGCCTTCTTCCTCGTCTTTAACTCCGGTCGCCGTAGCTGTTCGATCGCCCCCACCGCCGTGTCCATCCACCTCCCGACCAACGGAGCTCACCTCCGAGCTCCTGGTGAGCACACGCATCTCCCCATCCATTTTTACCCTTCACTAGCTCGGTCCGCCGCCGTTCGCCACAATCGCCGTACCCATCGCCGTCGGACCTCGCTGCCGGCGAGTGCTCCGACCACCGTAGGCCATCTGCACGTGTCTGTATTGTTTGCCGCGTCTTGTAGATCATATCTGCGAGCTCAGCTACTAGCTTAGGCCTTCGCCACGTCGTTTGCATCTCCGTCGTTGCCGCCTCTGTTGCTCGTCACCGGCGTCGTCTCTGTCGTCGTCCGGTGCAACTAGATGCACACGCATGTGCGGGATTCGTAGACGAATCCGTAGCACCCCTCCGCCGCTCCTTTTGGTCATCGGAGTTGCTCCGGTGAACTCCTCCACTGCGCTGTGCTCGTCGCCAGCCTCCCCTGTTCCTCCTCTGCTCGGCTTTGTTTAAGCCAGCCGTAGCCACTGCCATGTGGGACCCCACGGGACCGACTGGTCAGCGAGCCAGGGGCCAGGTCCCACCTGTCAGCCTCTCCCCCTCTTTTCTTTTTATTATTTTATTTTAATCCCAGCGAATATTCAGTTTGTGGTAAATGGAATCTTTCCATTTAAGGCAAGTCCAGTTCTGGACATTTCCATTTAGGGAATATTGCCTATTCGGTCTTTTCTATTTTTAGGCAGGCTTGCATTTTGTGCATTTGTGGGACTTTTCCTAGAGTGACCCCAACATATTATATATTTTTTTTGGCTAGAAAAATCCAATGAATCCATTGGTTGCATCCATTTCATCTTTAGAGCAAGTTTGTGTTTATGTTATTTTTGCAGCATATGCCATTTTTTCATTTTTGTGTCTTTAAATTCAAATATGCTATGTGGTAGTTTTGCACATGAACATGTTCTTCATCATGTCTACTTTCTGTTAGAATTATTTACATGCCATGATATGCTTTGTAGTGAGTGCCACAATCTTGCAAACATGCCTACATGAATCTGTTTTGCCAAGCCATGTTTATTTTGGCAAGTCTGAAACTGTCAACATAACTTGCCATTTTGCGTTGATGCTATCATCTTATCTATGTGTTTCTGCAACAAGTTCAGTGAGGGAGTTTCATTTAGTGCATTTCGTACTAGCATACCATGCTCATGTTTGCCATAATATATTCCTGTAGCATATAGTTTACTACCCCTAAACTTTGCTAACTAAATTTGTTCTTCTGCCATGTCCAGTATTTTACCAATTCTGTAAAACTGTTATCATTTGTCCTTTTGCCATGCTGTTTTGATGATGATCTAGTGAGTTTTAGAAATAGTTCAGTAAGCATGTTTTGTAGTAGATGTTATGCGCTATCATGTCGTGTCATTTGTTTCCATGTATACGTTCTTCATCATAATTAAATGTTGCATCTAAAGTGCCATGTTGCTGTTATGGTCAGTTTTGCATTGCATATTGTTTTGCTCACCGTTTGGGCTCCGTGCATCCGTTTCCAATGAACTTTATATCGTTTTTAACTAGATTCTTCGAATCTATCCAGTGGCATACTTGGTTTGCCAAGAGCTTGCCCATCTCCATCTTGTCACCACCTTTGTCCTTCCCGGCATCCTATCCCTCGTACCGGTAGCCCCTTAGCTCCGACTGTTGCATTCTTCATATGCATTCATGTTCATCGTGTATGTAGCATGTGTTCTTTTCCATGTCATGTTTATGTGTTGTGTGTTTACTATGTTGTTTGCTTCTTTCCGGTTGTGCTTCTTCTCGATAGTTCCTATTTCGTTGCGATCGTGAGGATTCATTCGACTACGCCCATTCGTCTTCTTCATGGACTCGGTCTTCTTCCTAGCGGGATTTCAGGCAAGATGACCGATACCTTGGATCTCACTACTATCTTTGCTATGCTAGTTGTCTCGATGCTATCGCTACGTTGCGCTACCCACCACTTGTTTATCAGGCCTCCCAATATTCCCTGAAATAGCCTCTAACCTTTTCACCATCCCAGCAAATCGTTGTGTGGCTATGTTACCGCTTTGCTCAGCCCCTCTTATAGCATTGCTAGTTGCAGGTGCAGTTGCAGTTTGTTCCATGTTGGAACATGGATATCATGGGATATCACAATATCTCTTATTTAATTAATGCACATATATACTTGTAAAGGGTGGAAGGCTCGGCCTTTTGCCTAGTGTTTTGTTCCACTCTTGCCGCCCTAGTTTTCGTCATACCGATGTTATGTTCCTTGATTTTACGTTCCTAACACGGTCGGGGTTTATGGGCCCCCCTTGACAGTTCACTTTGAATAAAACTCTTACAGCAAGGCCCAAGTTTGGTTTTAACTTTTTCCAACATAATAATACTGATAATTAATTAATTTGCATAGGGGGTCGCGTCCCCGAGGATTCTTAATTCCACATAATACAGGGGGGCCAGTGCTGTTGGTGCTGGTTCAAACTAGAGCACTGTGTGGGGCCACGTCGGGGAAACCTGGGTTATTTTCTTTGGCACCTGTACGCGTAGCTCATCCGTCATGGCCTGAGACAAGATATGCGCGGCTACTATCAGGGTGTCGGCACATGGGGAGGTCTTGCTGGTTTTGTTTTACCATTGTCGAAATGTCTTGTGCACCGGGATTCTGAGTTTGATCGGGTTGTCCCCAAGATGGAGATTTGCCTCCGCTGATCGTGAGAGCTTATCATGGACTAAGTTGGGACACCCCTGCAGGGTTTAATCTGTCGAAAGCCGTGCCCACGGTTATGTGGCAGATGGGAATTTTTAATATCCGGTTGTCGAGAACTTGACACCAGATCCGAAATAAAATACACCAACCGCGTGCGTAACCGTGACCGTCTCTTTTCGAGTGAGTTGAGAAGAGAACACGGTGGGGTTATGTTTGACTCGTAAGTAGTTCTGGATCACTTCTTGATCATTACTAGTTTGCGACCGTTATGCGTAGTTGCTCTTCTTACTCTTGTACTCGCAAGTTAGCCACCATACAAATTCTTAGTCGCTTGCTGCAACCTCACCACTTATCCTTTCCATACCCATTAAGCTTTGTTAGTGTTGATACCCATGGTAATGGGATTGCTGAGTCCTCGTGGCTCATAGATTAGTATAACAACAGTTGCAGCTACAGGTAATGCGATGATCTGACGTGAGGTCGACATTTGCTTGTTTTGGAGTTCTTCTTCTGCTTCTTCTTCTTAGATCAGGGGATCGGTTCCTGGTCGGCAGCCTGGGCTAGTAGGGTGGATGTCATTTGTGTTTTCCGTTTGATTTCATCCATAGTCGGATGCCTCTCTTCTGTATGATGTTTGATGTATTCATGTGGCATTTGTATGTCTTTGTATGTATCACATCTATTATGTAATGGTACGATGTAATGATATCCACCTTGTAAAAGCGTCTTCAATATGCGCTTCTATCCTTGGTGGGACCTTCTAGTTCCTCGGGAATAGGGTCGCATATTGGGCGTGGCAGGTTGCTCCACTGAACCTTGAAGTACTTGATAGTGCTGCTTCATGTACGTTGTTCTGCTTCATCCAAGATGCAAATGTACCTCTCGCGGTAGGTCAGATTAGGCTGAAGGTCGATGGCCTGGTGATCAATGTCCTTGTAGAGATCAGGCTTGTCAGGAACTTGGAGACACTATCGGAGTTGCAACACGTGGAAAACATTATGCACATCGGATAGTTCAGGTGGTAACTCTAGCTGGTAAACAACTTCTCCTCGTCTTGTGGTGACCTTGAAGGGGCCAATGAATCTTGGTTCGAGCTTTCTTTTGACGTAGAAACGCTTGGTTCCCTTGAGAGGAGTGACTCACAGGTACACATGGTCTTCGACAGTGAAGTTTACTTCCCTACGACGGGTGTCAACATAGCTCTTCTATCTCGACTTGGTGGTCTTCAGTTGTTCCCTGATTAGCTAAACTTGCTCTTCTGCTTCGCGGAAAACATCCGGTCCAAATACTAGCCCGTCTCCGGTCTCTGACCAATTGAGGGGGTGCGATACTTGCCTCCATACAACACCTCAAATAGTGCCATTTGGAGGCTTGACTGATAACTATTGTTATAAAAGAATTCGGCAAAAGGGGGCAATCTTCCCATTTAGCTCCATATGCTCATACACAACCTCGGAGCATGACTTTGAATATCTGATTTACTCGCTCTGTCTGACCTCTGGTCTGTGGGTGGAAAGCCGTACTGAAGGACAACTTGGTGCCCATGGCTTCTTGGAATTTCTTCCAGAACCTTGAGGTAAACTGGGTACCTCGATCTGATACAATCTCCTTAGGAATTCCGTGTAGGCTTACAATTCGATTGATGTAAAGGGTGGCCAACTGGTTGCTGTTGGTTGGGCAATACTAGAGAATTCTTCCACAAATTTGTGGTAGTATCCCGCAAGTCCGAGGAAATCCCTAACCTCCAGGACGGTGGTTGGGGGTTGTCACTGGGTCACAGCTTCAGCCTTCAAATTGTCTACCAACAATCCTTCTTCAGTCAAGACATGACCCAAGAATCCAACCTTGTGTAGCCAAAACTCACACTTGCTGAATTTGGCGTACAGTTGGTGCTCTCGAAGCTTGTCCAAGACCAGTCTCAAATGCTGCTCATGCTCTTCTTTCGTCTTCGAGTAGACAAGTATGTCATCAATAAACACGACAACAAACTTGTTCAGATACTCCATGAAGACTTTGTTCATGAGGTACATGAAATAGGCTGGACCATTAGTTAACCCAAATGACTGTGTACTCGTACAGGCCATTCCGGTTACAAATGTTGTCTTCGAAATATCTTGAGGTCTGATCTTCAGCTGATAGTACCCAGACCTAAGATCGATCTTGGAAAACACCTTGCCTCCATTCAACTGATCAAACAGATTTTCAGTCTTGGGGAGTGGATACTTGTTCTTGACTGTGGCCTCATTAAGGGAAAGATAGTCAACACATAACTGGATGGTACCATCCTTTTTTTCCACAAATATAATAGGTGATCTCGAAGGTGAGGCACTAGGGCCAATAAATCCTTTCCTCAACTGCTCGGCCAGTTGCTTCTTCAATTCTGCCAGCTCCTCTGATCCCATCCTATAAGGCTTCTTATAGATGGGTCCTACTCCGGGCATGAGCTCAATAATGAACTCGATGTCACGGTCTGGAGGCACTCCCGGTAACACATCAGGAAAGACATCGGGGTACTCACATACTACTAGCACTTGTTCCAATCCAACTTCTGACAGACAGATAACTTGGGTGACCTGAGCAGAGGGGTTGGAGACAAACTTAGCTTCTACTGCTTGGTCATTGGTCAGGGTGACACTCCGGCTGGCACAGTCTAGCAAGCCTTGGTGCTTGATGAGCCAATCTGTCAGATTCAGGGCTCCGCAGGCCCAAGTAAGGTTTGAACTCCGGGGCATGTGCGAAGAACTCGACCTATCTAGCCTACCAGCCTATCGCCCCACGGCCTAGCTCGATGAACAAGGAAGAAGATGAACACGCAGTTTACTAGGTTCGGGCCACCTTGCAGTGTAAGACCTTACTCCTGCTTTGTGGTGGATTAGCCTCATGAAGGGATGAGGATGAACTAGTACAAGGGATGAACAACCTCGTGAGGTCTGCTCTGGTGAGGGAATCAGTCGTCCTTCTCTATGGTGGTGGCTAACCTATACTTATAGTGGCCTCGGTCCTCTTCCCCCAAAACGTAGGTGGGAAGGGATCCCACAACGACCAATTTGAAAGGGAACAAGTGGTACATCTTATCTTCATGAAAGGTGGTCTTCGCCTGCAAAGCTTCTGGTCGTGACGCTGTGGTGGGCTCAGCGATGACATCCTTCCTGCCGTCCTGGCGGTCTTGGTCTTGTTGCACCGGAATGGAAACCTTTGCCTGAGTCCTCGTGAACCCACGCCTGCGCTTGCCTCCTTAGCACCAAAGAGGAAACTGTCTTCGCTGCGCCCGCTGGGCGCCCGCCTGGTCGTGGTCGTCATGGCTTGCGTCATGGTAGCCTCATGAGGCTGGGTACCTGCATAGAAATCTCCGCTCCTCAGGAGGCCGCCTGGAGAGGCTGCTCCCTCCGGAGGCCTTGGCGTCGTCCGCCTCACGAGGCTTGGCCCCTCGCGAGGGTCTTGTCTTGATGGACTTGTAGATGGGCCGTACTAGGCTGTCGACGAAGCCACGCCATGGGCCGCAGGAAGGCAAGTCTGGGTACCCTGGTTCCCAGAATGCCAACACAATCCATTCCTAAGATCACATCCAGCATTGCGGTCTTATGAAAATAGGGTCTGCTAGGAACTCTACACCCTACAATGATCCTCATCTCCATTCCAGGGGTTAGTAGTCTCGATGAAGGTTGGAGGTGCATGCTTCTTGAATCCTGCCAGTGTGGAATGTCCATTGCTATTTCTCGCCTGCTGCAGGTTGTTGGCAACAGCTTGAGAAATCATCAGGGAGGACTGTAGTGTCAGCTTGGCATTTCTCTCGGAAGGCTTGGGGAAGTTGGGCCATGTTCAGGTTCTCCAGGGAGAGGTGGTGGTGGAGCTTGTCTGTGGGCCTGATCCTGGCTGGCTTCTGCTTGGGAGGAGCCTCCGGTTGGCCAAAGGCTCATGGTTGGGATAGATGAGAGGGAAAGCAATACAGATAGGGTGCCTATTAAGGGGGTTGATACTACGCAAGTTGTTTAAGAAAAGGCCGGAAGGGCAGAACAAATCATTCAAAAACCAAATGGGAGATGTAGCCGTTCACAAGTTCCCAGAGGGAAAGTGTGACTTCCATCAAAACGTAAAAACAAACACAACCAAAGCATGGTTTCATCTGAACCATTCAAGGACTCGACTTTGCATAGGGGATACACGACCTATCCTACCTTAGGGGTTATGGACTGGCATATCCTAGTCTCGAACGGTGCCTATGTGGTGGAATTGTCGGTCTTGTATTCTGGCTCTTCTGGGTCTTCCTCCTCGTCGTCATCCGTCTGAGCTTCTTTGTCTCTCGAGGGAGTGGGGGATTGGAGGAGCTCAATATGGCATTGCTTTGCGGGTGATGTGGTGAAGAGCTTACGATAATCCTTTACCATCAATCGGTGTTGCTGCCTTGATGGCGAGAACTAGTGTTGCCCTGTGGGGTCACTTGAAGAACCAGCTTGTCGGGGAGTCATTTGCCTTCATGACTAATTCCATCTGGTACTCCGTCTTGATGTCGTCGATCCAGTGCCCATGGTAGATGACTGTGGGGCTCGGTGGAACTAGCACCTCTGGAGCCTATCCTAGGGAAGCACAAAAAATCCGGTGGTAAGGAGGTCTTTGGGTTTCGCAGCCATTTACAAAGGTTTTGAAGGGGAGAGGTTAATAAGGAGAAATATATCTTAGGTTTGGAAAATTCAAAAAAGGAGAGATGTATAGATAGTTTTAAAAATAGTTATAGTTTTGAAAATAGTTTTATCCTAACTAACAACCATGCAAACTAAGGCTTCCTACAGTCAGGATGGCTCTGGTACCAGCTCTGTGGGGACCCCGACTTACACAGTCGAAGCCACCGATTGCATGTGCATAGTGATTCCAAGAATCAATACTCATAGTACACAACAGACTGAATATCAAGACTTTACATCTATTTCATAACGTCTTACAAAAATAGGACCATTATGGACAAGTCTTACATAGATAAAGCCTCAAGCACTAAACATCAAATAAAACAATGCAGCGGAAATCTTCAATGATATCTTGGACCCATGCCATCTGCCTTAAGCCTAGAGACATTATGACTGGCAAGGCGTCCTAATTCGCATGTTCGTCACCAAGAACTATTCTTCGTATTTCTTCTCTTCCAGGCCTGGCCAATTAAATAACCAGGGACAAGCCAGTGAGTATGTTTGAATGTACTTGCAAGAAACCCATGAATGATAGCAGATAACTCTGCATGGTTTCAATTCTGAGTTGTCATTTCTAGGAATGCTAGTTTTCCTCACACAAGTATGATCAATACCCTTTTTAGGGGTCATGCATCTGCCTCCAACATGCAACAAGAGGTTGGAGATATCAACATAAAGAGAGAGAGTTATCCACAACTCCATTTCTAACTCATCGTGACCTTCCTCACAATTCACAACAACATTGTTGCCAATTCATGTTGTTTTTTAGAAACATATGGACATAGTCTAAGCAGCAGCACCCAACTGTCCTTGACCATGGACATGGCTATTCAAATAGTTTGACACTCTGCAGAGGTTGCACACTTTACCCACAAGATCTGGGGAACTCCCGTGTCAGCCATGACCCCCGGTACCTCAAGTACCCGGGGTGAGCACCCGATCAATACTTTTCACTAGACGCCACCAACACAGAGTCCACTCGATTGGTACCATCCCCCATGCCACATTCATTCCCACATTTTTAACTTTGTTTGCGGAGCCTCTCTCCCATATTCATCACATAAATCATGCACGGGGGTACCAACGGTGTGTCCGTTGCCCTGTAAAACAATCATGGCCGCTTATCCAAGCACGACCTCATCCCGAGAGTGACCACACCACTCCCGTCACTAGTAATGCAGGCTCCATGCTAGCACGGACTAGGTAATTAATAATTCCCTTTCCCATATAAGGGTAGTCTTGTTGGACATATTTGGTTGGGATGGTCGACAAATCTTAAATCTAATCTATTTCTGGAAACAACACATTCAACTTGCCTCAGTACACTACTTCTCCATCAAGTAGTGACCTAGCTCACCATCATCTCCCAAGGGCATTAGTGGCACCCATTGGGGCTTTTCGAAAGATTTCTCTCATGGTGGTATTCATATAATTCTTGCAAGTTCATGCATCAACAACTATGGTTCACCATCGTATGTCTAAGCACAAAACAGAGTTACGAATCATGCAAGTGTCAATGGATCATGCACCAATGCAACATGCATAGCAAACTCACTATCACTATCATCATCATCATGCATATGGAATTTATTCGATGAACAAAAGACGGGTGCATCATGGTCAAAGAGTAGCTTGCCTGTCTCAGCAAAGTCTTCAACTCTTCTGGTCCATCTCCAAGCACTTCATCTATTGCGTCAACTAATGTATAAAGCAATCACAATAAGCAACACAACAAGGTAGAAAATAGAAGTGCTCTAAAAATAGGAATTCCACTTTTCTAGGACATCTCTTGTTATATGAAAAATAACCAAAGTGGTTCCGCTGGATTTGGATCAATTTGGATTTTTTAACTTTTCAATTTGGTGGAATCAAGGGGAAAATGGATCTGCAAGAAGTCTTTAGAAATATATTTTGTAAAATGAGCAAAGGCATTCATTAAACAATGCATGATTTTAGAAGTATTTAGGAATTGGTTTCACTGGATTTGGAGTCCAAATGAATTTCCTATGAATTCTCAGAGTTGACCAAATATGAAGAAATGGCTCATTATTTTGTGTTGCAGAGAAAGTAGGTAGAAAAATGTTCATAAACTAAGTCATGACCTTAGATGCATCTAGAAATTTGAATCATTGCATTTGGATCAAAGATGAGTTCTCTGTGATTTTCTAAATTCTAGATCATATATGGAAATATAGGTTTTTATTAAATTAGTGTGAATGAAAGTATTCTAAAAATATGTGCATGACTCACCATGAGGTAGATCAGGAATTTAGAAGACCCTAGGATTTTGAATCATCAAATTTGGAGCTCATATGAATATTTGGGAGATTTTACAAGCTTACATAAAAAGAAAAAGGGAACGGGGTTATACCTAAGTGGGTCAAAATCGCGCACTCAGCGTGACTTAGCACGACAACACACTGGGCCTGGCCTAGTGGCTCGGCCGCGCGGGCTAGTGGGGTGATATCGAAGGCGCGGTCACCGAGTGCGCCTCTTTGTGAGGGAGGCGGCTTCCCGCGGTCCGCCTTCACTTAAAAGGATGGGGCCAGCCCACTGGGTCGCTGACGCGCGGGGCTCAGTGGTTAGGCCGTCTCCTACCTCCCGCTCGAACAGAGCAGAGGCAGGGAAGGTGAGGCTGCGCCTGTCCCGGCGATCAGGGGCACCCCTGCGGGTGCCATATGCACCGGCGAGCTAAGGGGAAAGGGTCGTGCCTCTCTGGGTTACCCGGGGCTCCGGGAAGACCGAAGCCGAGCGCGGCGGTGGCCATGGGCGAAGACGGTGACGGTGATGACGGGCACGGTGCTACGGACTTCGGGGAGAGTTAGCGGAGTGCGTGGGAGCTCTGTCATGTCGGTGGTGATTCTCCGGAATGATGAGGTGGGGAGGAAGGGGTTTCGGTGGCGCAAATTTTGGCGGAGGCCAACGGTGGCACTCCGGCCATTGTGGTGGATGGAGGGAATGGGGAGAGAAGTGTGTTGGCCCAGGAGGTGTACGGGAGGGAGAGAGAGTGAAGGGGCTCCAAAGGGAGGCCTGGGGTGACTTTATATTGCGAGGCCACGGCTCACCATGGACGCGGCCTACATGCGCCCATGGGAATGGCCGCGGTGGCCGAGGGAGGAGGCTCGGGGCTGTCTGCGGTGTTCGTGGGGGTAGTGTTGGGTGCAGGGAAGGGAGTGAGAGAGCGGGGCTTCCTCCTGGTGGAACCACGGGCTCTCGTGCACATAGGACAAGCCGGGCGGCTCTGGGCACGCGCCGTAGGAGGTGGGAGAGAGGTGAAGGAGGGGCCACCACGGGGGCGTGCTGCAGACGCCAAGGCACCTCGACTGCTCCTCGAGGTGGTCGGGGGATGCAGTGTCAATGCTCGGATGCTTTGCCACACACTCCAGAGCATGCAAATGGTTGGCATCCGCGGCTTTTGCGCACACCAACGGTTCCACTTGCATCTGGCAGCTGCAAGTGGTATGGGCAAAAGCTGGGAGTGACCTAGGATGCCCTGGAAACCTAAGGGAGGAGAGAGGAGGCTGAGAGAGAGAGAAATCTTGCTGTCCAGAGAAGAAAAATGGGGCTATAACCCCTTTAAGCATTAAGCCTCGACCAGGGAATCTTACAGGAGATAGAGAGGGTCCAGGAGAGGTTGTGGGAAAAATCTCAGTTCATGGAGACAAGTGGAAGGCGCCAAACTAGTGAGTCCAAGGTTATGTCAGAAGGTATTTGATTGTGGCTTGGGGCATCTAAAGGAACCCAATGGCCCTGAAAATTAACAGGAATGGTCATCGGTTCATTTTGGGCTAGCTTGCAAGTTTTCAGCTCATTTGGAGAAACTTGGCAATGTAGTTATTCCTAACCCTAGAAATGGGAGAAACTATTTTGGCAAGATTTGATCATGTTGCACTGCTTTCCTTGATGCACCACTTGGCCCAGATGTAATATTAGACAATTTGAGCGGGTGTACCAAGTTTGAGCACATTTGGACATGTTTGGTAGTGCAAAGTTGTTCAAACTTGGAAAAGGACAGAAATGGTTTTCAGGGGGTTTGATGGGGTTATCCTGTTCTCCATGACATGAGACTTGGCAAGATCATCAAATAGGGCAATTATGGCAAGATAGAATTTTGTTGGATTTAATGGAGAATATTTCCTTTGTAAATATTCCAAAAGCTTGAAATATCCAGAAAGGGTTTTTGAGGGATTTGACCAATATTTTGGTCATGACCATGTGTGGAAACTCATATATATGGACAATATATGTCCACTGAGTCTCCCTTAATTTTCTCAAATATATTTGAAACATAAAAATAATTTAAACCTATTAAATACCATTTATGGCCTTAAGAAAAAGCCTTTAAATGAAATAGGAAAATAACTTTTAAAATAATATTTTTGTGGTTTTAGGGAGTCCTACAGCTAATAGGATTCAAATATAATTTTTTAAAGATTTTTCACAACCTAAATTAAGTACTTGTAGTTCAAGCCTTAATTGAGGGGTTTTTGGAAAACCTAATTTAAAAAATACTTTTTGGCCAAATTTTTTTTTGCAAGAAAATACTTTTATGTCCTATACAGATGGCATGATCATTGGGCAAAGTTTCAGATCAAGGAGAAGAAGTACAAGAGTTGGAGGATTAATTTGATTTTTAGAGCACTTACAAACAACAAACAAAATCCAAATCAAAGTAGAGACCAAATCAACAAAAAAAAATTGTTGGATCAAATTTTTATGCCTATATAATCCTAAATGTTGTGTGGCATGAAAATCAGGGTGTGACAGCAGCACAGCCAGCTGTGGGAGGCGGGAGCACGCGGTCCCGCCGGCGCTGGTTTGGATTTGGCGGCTGGAGGAAGAAGAGAGTGAAGAAACATGACTGGCGTTGAATTCCAATCCAATGGTAAAGTTTGGCAGAATCATTTGTTGACTAAGCTGACACCATGTAGCATACTTTTTTCGCAAGAAAAGAAAAATTGTTCGCGTTCAACAGATAACATTCCCAAAACTGCCACCATTTAATCTTGCGTTGCAACTAAAACTACAAGGAAAATGTGTTTGTTTGCCGTCCTCCTCCTAGGGAACATTCGCAACATTCCCGAAAATCAAAGACTTGAGAAGGCGTACAGAACAAGCTAGTGTACCAGTAAAGAGATGTTGCTAACTTTTAGAAAAAAGAGAGACGTGTTGCTGTAACTGGTTTGAATCCAAACCTAAACTATATATAGTGCTATGCTACTTTGCAAGTAGTGAAACTGACATATCCAATGTTCGCTTCTCCTCTTCTCTAGTTACTTTGCCCAGCTTCGGAAGCTCCGGCCGCAGCAACCATGTCCGCTGGCTTGTCCACCTTCTCTTCAGCAAGGAATCAAGCCCACAACCAGATGTGCGCTAAGTCACCACCCGTACCACCGCCTGTGGGTCTCATCACACCCCCGTCGGCATACTCACCACAGCCAGTTGCTCATTGCACCCCGCTGCCGTTGGTGTGGTGCCACTGCTACTAATCACGTAGAGTCATCCATCGTGTCTCAACTACAATCCTCAACCCTGGCCGAGTCTTCTACAAATGCTCAAATCATGGGGTAATATGGTTAAGTTGTTCACCTGCTTTTAGTTGCTGATTTTTTAAGAGTTTGGTTGATGAACCTCCAATTTGTTTCGTGCAGAAAAGGGAAGATTCTTGTGATTTGTATTTATGAGAAGTTGCTGATGTGGGGGAATGGAACTACGTAGATTATTTGGTTAGCCGAGGAATCCCAATACCAGCAGGCTGGAGTGTTGGACAAGTAGTTGAAGGAACAACAGAAGAGGAAGATGCAGAGCAGAAGGTTAAAGATGCAATTCATCAGATCATACCCAAGAAACAACTTTTGAATAGCCTTGGAGAGCTTGTGAAGATAATGGGCAAGATCGTTGTGCTCTGTAGGATGATTGTCTCTTTATTTGGAGTGTACGTAGCACTCGTGATGTATTCAACGGCTCTGACATGAGCACTTTGCTAAAACTAGTAATGAATGAAACCTGTTTAGCAATTTGGCCGTAGTGTTGTGAACATCTAATGATTTCTATTAACGGAAATTGGGGGTATCCCCTTTTGCTAATAAATAAATAAATTAGCAAAGGCCCTGTCGGGTCAGCTTTGTTCCCATTGCAAGACGTACATCAAATTGCAGTCCAACAGCAAACTGCCATCAGCTACATTGCACTTGTACTATCATCAAATGCAAGTTTCATAGCAAAATATGAGTACTACTAAACAACAATGTCATCATGTTTCAGTCATCATACAATCACCAAACACAAATAAACATATATAATAAGTGATGTTCTCATAGCAAAATAATAAACAACAAGTTCATCAGGTTTCAGTTGTCATAGCAAACACAATTTCACATAGTAGATAAGAAGTCGTCTTCTCACAGGGAAATAGGAAAAAAGTAATCTAATCATCATCCGCAGCAGCAGCATCAACATCTTCACCATGTGTATCAGTCTGAATCATAATTCCCCTAGTGTCATCTTCTTCTTCATCCTCAATGTCCTCGAACGTTGGCTTCTTATTGATCAACTAATCTATTTCCACAACCCAACAGTGAATATTTTTGCCAACCTTATTGATGTGACGGTTCTCAAACATATTATAAACATCTGTGGAATCCTCTACATCAGTAGCAGTGTAAGCATCATCTTGTTGTGCAACTTCATTAAACCAATTCCTCTTCTCAAACTTTTGTAATACTCTCAAGTATTGGTTACGTGCAAATGTGTCTTCCAAGAAAAATACTTGTGTTGCTTTATTTGCCAAAATATAAGGCTCATCGGTGTGGTACGCTGCCTTGACATTGATGGATTTGAAATAATCATCAGCTTTGGGTTAGCGATCTTGGAAAACTGGTTATACCAACGACGGAAAAACAGAACCACACTACGATGAACCTCAAAACTGGAGATATACTACAACTGAACAATGTCTGTTATGTTAGCATACATTTTAGTTGTCACTTTCTTGTGTGTATCCATGCTCTTGACAGCACTGTTTTGTGTCTTCATGCATTCGTCGCCTGAAAGGGTGTTGTAGTGCACATCTCCAACAACGCAAGATGCATAATGTCTTACTCGAGTATCAGGACCCATTGCTAGTGCATAAAGGCTATCACTAACCTCCCGCCCCTCCTCCGCATGTTCTTAACCTATGGTTAGAAAATAGACAAGTTGATCATCTTATGTACTCAATATATTAAAAAAATTGACATTGCAATTCAAAAGCTTACACGGCTCTTCAACCATTTCGCAAATCCTTCCCTAACCCGTTTGTCAATGTTTCTTGGATTTTGCGCTAGTAACTCCTCTTCGTAGATGTTGCAGAACATAGTGATTGCATCAAACATCTAAATATATAATAATGTGCTGCAAGTTTAGTAGATTACGATGTATAAGCTGCAGTACTTAGCACTTACTCGATATAAGGTAGAATCTCAGGACAGTTATTCAACACATACCAGACCATTTTGTCCAAATCTTTAGGTTTGTCATCTTGTTGACTCTTCCCTGTTACTCGAACAGAACAATCAAAAACATTGAGCTCAGGATTGTTCTCACCCACCTCTTTGCTAAGCTGATCAGTTGTTCCAATGTATCTTGCATAGAATGTCAATGCTTGTGTAGCAATGTAGGCCTCTACAATGGAACCCTCGGGTCTAGCTCTATTCCTAACATAGCCCTTGAAAGTGCCTAGCCGCCTTTCAATAGGGTACATCCAGCCATACTGTACTGGACCTCTAAGTAGTGCCTCATCTGGTAGATGAACTACCAAATGCACCATCACATCAAACAAGGCTGGAGGATATATCTTCTCAAGGTCACATAGGATAGTTGGTATCTTATCTTTAAGATGCTTCACAACATCTATCCTGATATTTCTACTGCAGAGTTCCCTGAAGAATTGTCCCAACTCTGCAACTGCTCTGTATAAGTCAGCGTGGCCCAATCCTCTAAGGAGAACATGTAAAATCCTTTGAAGTAGGATGTGGCAGTCATGAGTTTTCAACCCTTGTACCTTGGTTCCATCTCCACTGACTCTCCTTTCAGGGATGGAAGCAAATCCATATGGGAATCTCACACGTGACAGGATGTTGCAGAATTCTTTTCTTTTTTTTCTTGTCCAAGACGTACACAACTGGTGCCATATCCCGTGATGCACCATCGGCTTTCACCTGCAAATCGGATCTGATACCCAGGTGTGTCAAATAAATCCTAGATTTTAAGGTATCTTTTGTCTTGACTTCAATATTAAGAAGTGAGCCGATAATGCTGTCACATATAGTTTTCTCGATGTGCATAACATCAAGATTATGCCGCAGATCCAACTCTTTCCAATACTCCTTGTCCCTTAAAGTGGACCTGCGGGTAAACAATAATCTCTCTTCTACCCTGCCATGCCCCCTTTTCCTGGTACCATTATCAGGATGGTTTCCTGGTGTAATATGCCTAACCTTCTATCGGTGTGGAATGACTATCAATGGGGTGATCTAGCCCCTTTGTGGTTCGGCGAGGGGAATGCACAGAACGCAAAGAGCGTGATTGATAGAGAGCGCAATGATCATTTACCTAGGTTCGGGCCACCTTTGAGGTGTAATACCCTACTCCTACTTGGATGTATTAAGAGTGTGGAAACAGAAGTACAAGGAGCGCTTTCCCCGGGTAAGGTGCAAAGGGGAAGGCAGCTACACGAGCAAGTGTGCATGGGGTTTGAATGGGCTCGAACCCTTGTAAAGGTTGCCCTGGCCCTCCTTTATAGCTCAAGGGGTTACCACAATGGCAAAAAGGTAATTACATAATGATTAGATAGCAAGAAGTGCTATCATAACTAACTCTGCTAGTTAGGACAAAGAGCATTTAATGCATCGCTAGGTGTCGTGAGGAGGAGAAGCCTCGGCAAGGATGTTGCGCCGCTTACTTAGCTAACTCCTATTATCTTGACACGCTACTTGGACGCGTGTCGACAAAGGTGACTTTCCTTCTAGCATGCTGACACGTGCCAGCAAACACCACCTAACTGCCTGCGGGCTCGACACCTCACCAATCAGCGACCAGCTGGCTAGTGAGGTGTAGCGCTGGCAGTTGGCGGGGGTTCGCCAGCTATGGAGATTGCCGGGCCTCCGCCTTGCTAGCTCGGCTTCACCAGCATGGGTTGCTTTTGTGGTTGAGCTTGAGGTTTGTCTTGAACCATGGTCTTCTTGATGTGCTCCTTGATCTCCCAAAGAGCTGTTTCTTTGATTTGGAAATCTGCTTTGAGAATTTAGTTTGGCGGGGGAGCTGCTAGTCGTCTATGCATAAGTCAGGGTATGAAACACCCATGTTTAATACATCGACAGGAGCCCCCGGGCCTAGGCCACACGTGCTGTAGGGCATCGTTGGGCTAGTCAAAAACAATGCACAGACAAGCAATGTTGATCCTGTCTGTCGTGGGAAACCACGGCCACCTATGGGGCCATGAGCCCCTTGTGGTTCGGCAGGGGGGATGTGCACATTGCACAAAGAGCGGAGAACATCGCGCAGCACGTCAGAGATCACACGGGCGATTTTACCCAGGTTCGGGCCGCCGTGAGGCGTAAAACCCTACTCCTACTTTGGTGGATTGATGGTGGATTATGGTGGAAGCGCAGCGTTCTTGCCCGGCAGGGTTGCCTTGGGGCGAGAGCGGCTACGCGCTTACGAGTATACAAGGGTCCGAATCCTTTCTATGGTTGCCATGGGCCTCCTTTTATAGATCAAGGGGTCACCACAGTGGAAAATCAGTCATTGTGTACTGATTAGATAGCAAACAGTGTTATCATACCTAACTCTGTAGACAGGGAGAGCGCATTAAATGCGCCGCTTAGTGTCACATCATGGCCTGCCCGGCATGCCTTGCCGGGCTGTTCGGCCACCTTCTCTCCTATCTGCGTGACACGTCATAGGACGGGTGTCATTTGGAGGTGATTTCTGTAGGAAGTGGCTGCCATGTGGCAAAGAACAGCCACTTAGTCACTTTGGGGCTTGAAACCGCACCGATCAATGACTTGCGTCGCTGTGAGGTGCTGCGGTGGAGTCTTGGCGGGGTGTTTTTGCCTTCGTAGGCCCCGGTAGGCCTACAAGGACGGTCTTGAGGCTTGCTTCCGGGGCAACCTTGACCTTGCCAGGTTCGCCTGCCCGGCAAAGGAGTTTTTCCCTTAGTGGTGTCTTGCTCCGTTGGCTTGACTTGGTCTTCTTGATCTGCACTCTGAGTCTTCAAAGAGCTGATCTCTTGTGCTTGGTCTGATCTTGGATGTTGCAATCTTGAACTTGGGTCTGTGCACAGTATGGGCAACGGACCCAGGGTTTGTTGCGCCGACAGGAGCCCCCGGGCCTAGCCCGAACGCGCCTCCAGGCGTCGTCGGGGTAGGCCCTAACCAGTGCATAGGCGAGAGTGTAGAAGTTGCTTGTCCTTTGAGATCTTCTTTGCTTCTTCATTAACCTGAGCCCAGGTCAGTTTCCGGTTCTCCCGGGCGTCGCGTAACGCCAATTGAGGTAGGGCCACTTTTGTAATTTCCTGTGAATGGCTTTAACGCACGGGCGAGTAACTGCCAATTCACTCTTCCCACCACGCCCTTATCCTTAGCCACGTATGCCGTATGCATTGAGTGGGGTAGGTAACGGAGGTGCGTGGTGCGGGAGAGCGTCAAGGTAGGGGCTCGGTCTTCTCAGATTGGTGGAGGAGGACGGCGGTTACCCGTCGGGGGGTCGGCTCCCAGCCTCACCATGCCTATAAAAGAAGGGGTGGAGGGAGGAGTGGGAGTATCCATCCACACACCCCTCCTCCTCCATTTTCTGCTTTCTCCTAAGGTATGCTGAAAAGGGGAGCCCGGGGCCAGGCCCCGGGTCCTAGCTTGGGATTGATGATGTCGAACGCTCGTGTCGATGCTTGGGGAGTGAGTCTGGTCCGGGCTCCAAAAAGATGTGATGGACGAGCCGCTCGTAGCGCAGGAAATATAAAGCTTTCCCATTATGGGGGAATACTTAACTCCTTTGCTCGGACCGGCCGTCCTCTGGCGCCGGAGCCCTTGGGGTTCCTGATACCCGTCTGGGGTGCGGTGCCAGGAGCTCGCGGTAATCCTGGTATTGCTTCCTTTGGTGAAGTCGGGGTGAACGTTGAAGACGGCAGCATCTCCCTGCCCCCCGAGGAGGGGAGTGATGCCCCTTGCGCGTCTCGGATGTTGCCATCGCCCGCTGCTTCTCCAAGGGAGGTGATGGCCCGAGGGGCCGGCGTCCTCCCGGAGTGGTGGTGATGAGGAAAGAACTAGGGAAGATGGAGAAGGTGGGTGGCAGGGCGTCAGGTCGGAGTACGATGGCACCGACGCCTTCGTCTCGTATTGAAGACCTGCCGCCTCATCTTTCAACTCTTCCCCTCCCTCGCCGGCACCATCATTACTAGCCTCCGGGTTGCTGGGGAGGGGGTTGCTCTCTTGGTGCCTTCGCCTCCTCCAGCAGTCTTCCAGCTGAGCTCCGGCGGTCCTCCCCGCCGGTGCTCGCGCTGGGCTTCTTGCTAGTCCTGGAGGTGGTGACCAGGGCACCGCCGAGCTGCTCCTTCCGCCCCTCTCCTTTGTAGCTTGGCCATTCTCGATCTTGTCAGGCTGTGCTCGGCAAGCCCTTGATGGGATCGGGTCGGGCGTCTGCTTAGGCACTCCTTCTGCCCTCTTCTCTTCCCACCGCAATACCTGGGGAGAGAGGAACGAGAAAGGGGGATTACGGGGCACTTATCTTTTTTCAATCTAAAACATGTAGTCACTTGCCAAACTTTAGTTCAAATTATGTAATCTCTTTTATCGACGTTTGTGTTCTGTAAGATTTGTACTTGTCGATCAGCATATTAATGAAAATGATAAACCTTGCCGGGTACTTGTGCATGTATCATGTCCATGCAGAGGTAAAATGCCTCTATACACTCAAGTAAACAAGTTTTCCCCGGCAGGCTATCCTGCCGGTACCCTCAGTTTGCTGCTGCGGAGCCAAGCCTGCCGGGCACAAATCGTAAAGAGGGAACAGTCCCCCGCCAAACCTTCTCGTCAAAGGCCACTACAACCACCCAGACCGAAGCAACGTTCGAGTCAAGGGACGGGAGCACCTAAGTTTCGAAAGCGGCGAGGTATCCTTATGCATAAGTTTTTACTTACAGAACACGTATGGATTAGAGAGAGAACTTATCTGTTTGGGCTTGCCGAGGATCGCAATGTAGGCTTGTCTTCTCTTCTCCTCTTCGGGACCGAATCCATGGTAGGAGCCTGCAGTTTTGGTGCAGATGAAAATGATGCCACATGCGATCTTATCTATATGAACATGCTATGCTCATGATATGCTTATGCATGCATGCAATTTGTCGGGGGCCCCCCAGTGCTTCATTTATTTCTGTTGCTCAGGGTCTGCGCCTGGCTTTGTACAAGGGGTTACATGCAACAGAGGCAAGGCTTGTACAAAAGGGTGGCTGCCGGGCAGGGCCCGACAGCCGCGCCTTACGGGTAGAACTTGCGGAGATGCTCAATGTTCCATGAGTTTTGCAACTTAGTGCCATCTCCGGTCTCCAGATGGACTGCGCCTGGTCTGGTGACTCGTACCACCCGGTAAGGGCCTTCCCACTTTGGCATCAACTTGTTTGTACCCTTGGCGGACTAAACACGCCTAAGGACAAGGTCGCCTTCCTCAAAACTCCGGGCATGAACCATGCGGCTGTGATAGCGATGCAGGGCTTGCTGGTAGCGTGCAGCACGCGTAGCAGCCCGGAGACAGTTCTCCTCGAGTAGCACAGCGTCGTCACGCCTGTGCTATTCCTGCGCTACTTCATCGTAGGCAAGTACTTGAGGTGACCCAGAAATGAGTTCCGTGGGGATAACTGCTTCTGCCCCATAGACTAGGGAGAAGGGAGTCTGCCCGGTAGCTCGATTTGGTGTCGTTCTGAGGGACCAAAGAACCACTAGCAGCTCGTGGATCCACCGCCTGCCGCACTTCTGCAGCCTATCAAATGTTCTCGTCTTGAGTCCTCGCAACACTTTAGCATTCGCCCTCTCAGCTTGCCCGTTGCTCCTTGGATGAGCAACAGAGGCGAATGAGATCTTGCTTCCGAGGGCATGAACGTATTGCATGAAGCCGTGGCTCATGAATTGGGTGCCATTGTCGGTGATGATTCGAGTAGGGACTCCGAAGCGGCACACCAATCCTTTCAAGAACTTGATAGCTAACTGAGTAGTCACCTTTCTCATGGGCTTTACTTCCGGCCACTTTGTAAACTTGTCGATTGCAACGAACAAGAATTCAAAGCCCCGGTAGCACGGGGGAAAGGGCCCAAGATATCGAGCCCCCAGACCGAAAATGGACATGACAAAGGGACTGTCTGAAGAGCTTGGGCAGGCATGTGGATATTCTTGGAATGGAACTGGCAGGCTTCACATTTGGTGACCACTCAACTGCATCTTGGAGGGCTGTGGGCCAGTAAAATCCTTGCCGGAAAGCTTTCCCAACTAGAGCCCTCGATCCGATGTGTGAGCCACACATACCCTTGTGTACCTCTGCCAGCAGTTCCTTTCCTCCTTCCCGGCAAATGCACTTCAATTTCACACTGTTGGGCCTCCTTCTGTATAGCATGTCATCAACGAACTGATACGTACTGGCCCTCCGGGCTACTCTTTCAGCTTCTTCTTGCTCTTCGGGAAGTTCTCCAGTTTGGAGGAAATGGACTATGTGCCGGGCCCAAGTTGGAGCCTGAGGCTCGGCAACGAGCACTAGCGGCACCTCCTCGTTTGTGGGAGTGCATTCCTCGACCGCGGGGACCGGTGGGCTGGTGGGAGGATGCAGCTCAGTGACCGAAGGGGAGTTGTTCCTGACAAGTTCTCTGTCGGGAGCCTCGAAAGGTTCTACTGGGAGAGGCTTGCCGCAGTCCAGTTTCCTCCTCTTTCTAGCCATTGTTGCCGGGAATACGGAGGGCTGAGTCAGGTGGAGAACAAAAGTCCCTGGTTCCATAGGAAGCTTTTGCGCAGCGCACTTCGACCAATGATCAGCAGTGCTGTTTTCCACACGGGGTACGTGCTCTGTTTGCAATCCGTCAAAGTGCTCCTCCAACTTTCTCACTTCCTTAATGTATGCCTCCATCGATGGACTTTGGTAATCCTTGTTGACTTGTCTCACCACAAGTTGCGAGTCTTCGTGGATGATTAGCTTCTTGGTCCCCAGTTCTGTTGCAATCCTGAGCCCGACAATGAGCCCCTCGTACTCTGCAGTATTGTTGGTGGCCTCCTCCCGGGGAAAATGCATCTGGACGACGTACTTCAGGTGTTCTCTAGTGGGAGCAACGAGAAACACACCAGCCCCTACACCTTGTAGGGAGAAGGCACCATCAAAATACATGATCCATTCTTGGAGCGCTTCCTTGCCAGGAATAACTGTCTCCAACACTTCTTCATCAGGAGTTGGCGTCCATTCTGCAATAAACACTTCCAATGCTCTGCTCTGAATAGTTGACGTGCTCTCAAACTTCAAACCAAAGCTGGATAACTCCAAGGCCCACTCCATTATCCTACCGGTAGCCTCAGGGTTTCGGAGTATCCGTTGCAAAGGGAAGTGGGTGACAACCGTGATCTCATGGGCTTGAAAGTAGTGGCGCAGTTTCCTTGAGGCCATGACAAGGCCAAAAATCAACTTTTGCACGCCAGAGTACCTGGATCTAGCCCCCTGCAACAGGGAGTTGACGAAGTAAACTGGGCGCTGCACCACTTTCTTCTTTGCCGCTTCCTTGGGGTTGTTTCTGCTGCCTTGCTCTTCTCTGTCTTGATCTGCATCTGACCTTACCAGGTTGTGTTCACTTTCCTCCCTGGAGGGGACACTGGCTGTGGCTGCCGCTTCATCCACCTCCTGCTGCGCCACCAGTGCTGCGCTAACCACTTGATTAGTTGCCGCCAAGTGTAGCAACAACGGCTCTTGTGGTTTGGGAGCGACCAAGGTGGGCACAGAGGAAAGGTATTCCTTCAAATTTTGTAGTGTAGCATCTGCCTCTGGGGTCCACTCCATGGATCCTGCCTTCTTCAAAATTTTGAAGAACGACAAGGCACGCTCGGCAGACTTGGAAATGAATCTGCTAAGCGCGGCAACACATCTAGTCAAACACCTCACATCCTCGACTGTCTTGGGTGCTCGAATCTGCTCAATAGCCTTGATCTTGTCGGGGTTGGCCTCTATCCCCTGGTGGGACACAAAGAAGCCAAGTAGCTTGCCAGAAGGAACGCCAAACATACGCTTCTCCGGGTTTAGCTTCAAGTTGATCTTGCGCAGATTAGCAAATGTCTCTTCCAAATCCTGAATGAGGGTTGATCTGTCCTTAGTCTTGACCACAATATCATCCATGTAAGCTTCAATGTTTCTGTGCAACTGTGACTCAAAACCAATCTGAACTGCCCTTGCAAAAGTGCACCCGGCGCTCTTCAACCCGAAAGGCATCCGTACAAAGCAGTACGTACCACACGGGGTGATGAACGCGGTTTTCTCTTCGTCTTCCTTGGACATAAAGATCTGATGATATCCAGAGTAGGCATCCAGGAAGGAAAGCAGGTCACACCCAGAGGTGGAATCCACAATCTGGTCGATGCGCGGCAAGGGAAATGGGTCCTTTGGGCATGCCTTGTTTAGATCTATAAAATCTATGCACAGCCTCCATTTCCCATTGGCCTTGCGTACCACCACAGGATTTCCTAACCATGTCGGATGCAATACTCCTCTGACCAGACCAGCTGCCTCAAGTTTCTTGATTTCCTCAGCAATGAACTACTGCCGCTCCAAGGCTTGCTTTCAGACCTTCTACTTGATGGGTCGGGCATGTGGGCAGACAGCAATGTGGTGCTCGATTACCTCCCTGGGAACACCAGGGATATCAGATGGTTGCCAAGCAAACACATCGATATTCGCCCGCATGAAGGCAACGAGCGCGCTTTCCTATTTGTCATCGAGGGTGGCACTGATAGTGAAAGTACCATCAGCGCTAGCCAGCCCTGACGGGACCTTTTTCACAGCGGGTGCAGCAGCCTTGGATCTCTTGCTATTGGAACTCTCCGGCAAGTCATCAACAGGCGCAATGTACTTCGAAGAGGTACGCTTCCCGGATTCCTTCCTGGTGTTCTTGTTAGCTTTCTTCTTTCCTTTGCTTTCCTTGGCAGGAGCAGCGGCTTCAGCGGCCTCTGCCGCAACTGCCTCCCGGTACATCTTGTCCACGCAAATGATTGTGTCCTTCTTATCTGACGGAATGGAAATGACGCCCATCGGTCCTGGCATCTTCAAGGTGTTGTAGGCATAGTGGGATGCTAACATGAATTTGGCCAGAGCTGGGCGACCAAGGATTCCATTGTACGGCAGGGGGAGGTCGACCACATCAAACACGATCTTCTCGGTCTGGTAATTCAACTCTCCCCCAAATGTCATCGGCAATGTGATCTTCCCCTTAGAACGACTCCTGCCGGGGTTGATTCCTTGAAACGTACCAGTAACCTTGAGCTCTTCCTCTTCTATCTGAAGTTTGTTGATGACCTTTGGAGAAATCAGATTCACCCCGGCCCCGCCGTCAACCAACATCTTTGTGACTTTGAGGTTGCGAATTGTTGGTGAGACCAACAACGGCAAGCACCCTACCGTGGTGGTGCGGTTAGGGTGGTCCTCTTCGTCGAAGATGATGGGCGTGCGGGACCACTTGAGCGGCCTTTGAGAATCTACCGCTGGCTCCACGGCATTGACTTCACGTGCCCACTGTTTAAGTTGGCGGTGAGAGGAGTGCAGGGATGCACCCCCGTCAATGCAGAAGGCGTCAGTGGCTTTCTGGAATTCCTGCTCGCTGGTTTCCTCTTCATCTCCTCCATCACTCTCATCATTGCAATCCTCCTTCTCATGGCCTCTGGCGGGTTTTCCTTGATACTGAGAGGCCTTGCCGGGGCGGCTTGCTCCGCCGCCTCGGCCCTTCCTGCTAGCGCCATTCTGACCTTTTTCCTTATCACGCTTCTCATACTCAGCCCTCTGCTTCTTGATGAGCTGCTCAACCTGATGACACTCCTGGAGATCATGGCCCTTGGTCTAGTGGATCTTGTAGTATGACCCATCGCCTTTCCCAGCCTTCTCGGCAGCCACGGCTTCTCGGTAGTCAGTGCACACGGCAACTTCCTTGCCGGGTGCCTCAGTCTTTGCCTTCTTGCCGGTACTAGGCGTGCCCGATCCCTCAACGGTCATCACAGCCTTATCCTTGTGCCTCTTATTGCGCTTCTTGTTCTTCTTCTTCTGACTGGCGGCCTCGTCATCATCCTCTTAGTCGATGTCGATGCCATCCTCTTCTCCGGGGAGCCTCCTCCCCTCCTCTACCCGAGCACACTTTTCCACCAGAGTGTAAAGCTCCTTCACAGTCCTGGGCAATCGAACGTTCATCTTGGAACGTATCCGATGATTGCGTACGTTGGACTCGAACGTAGCTATCACAACTGCCGGGTGGATGTCTGGAATATTACTGTGGACTCAGCTGAATCTCTGCATGTACTTCCGTAGAGTCTCTCCTTCTTTCTGCGGAAGGAGCTGCAAGTCGCTGGGCCGCCCTGGTTCTTGATGGCCGCCTGTGAAGGCGCCAACAAACTCGTGGCATAGATCAGCCCAGGTCGAAATGGAGTTCTCCGGTAGGTGCATCAGCCAAGACCTCACATTTGGCTTGAGTGCCAAAGGGAAGTAGTTGGCGAACACCTTCTCATCTCTTTCTCCGGCAGCTTGAACATCGATGGTGTAGATGCTCAAGAACTCTACCGGGTTCAGTCTCCCATCATACTTCTCTGGTATCTCTGGCTCGAACGTGCGAGTCGATGGCCAACGGACTTGCCGCAACTCACGGGTGAAGGCAGGGCACCCAACCTCGAAAGGCAGGTAACCACCTTTGGTGAGTGCGGGCTCTTCGATGTCGGGGCCATCACGCCTGTCGGACTAGCGGTGGGCATCGCGGCGTCGCTCGACATTGACGTGCGCGCCTTCCCCTTGCCTGTCCTCCAGGACTCATCGTTCGCCTTGACGCGCTCGAGGGTCGAATGAAGCCATCGATACGTTGTCGGGTTCTTGGTCGCGCGGCTCCCGCGCTGGCTGCCGTGGAGGGGACTACACCGTGGGGGTGGCCCCTTCCACATGGCGAGCAGCGTGAGCCATTGTCATCGCCTGGGGAGGCCGTGATGGGCCAGCTCGCTGCGATCCTCCCGCCTCGGTGAAGCCAATCAGGCTCTGAATGGTGGCTCTCCACTCATCCATCTGATCGGCTACCGGCGGAAATCACAATAGCAGCTAGGCCCGCGCCATGGCCTCCGAAGCGGTGCTTGGCATGGATGTCGATGAAGATCGTAACGTCGCCCGGCTCCTGATGGTGCCGGTAGTGGTCGCGCTGTGTTCTCGTCGTCGCGAGCCAGTCACCAAGATGGCGTGGTGACGAGGTGAAGGCGCTTGTGGGCCAGCGGTTCCGTTTGGTGCATCGGTTGGGTCATCTTGCTCCGGAGGTGGCGCATGTCCTGCGGTCACGCCCACAGCGGGGGCGGCCGGAGGATTGCGATTCGCCACAGAGCGAATGCCACCGCTGCGGCTGTGCCCTTCGGCCGGGCAGAGAGGTGCAGATGGAATGATGTCTCTACCTGTACCTCGTAGGACGTGTCCGCTGGGATGCTGTTGGTGTTGTCCTTCCCCGGTACCTCCTGCTCCTGTTTCGGCCACAGGGGAGGTGGTGACAATGCCGCTTGCGTCGAGCACATCCCCCACAGTGTCCACATCCCCAGGCGTCCCTGTAGCCCCCGCGGCATCGAGGAGGTCGGCTGGGCGGCAACACCGGGTTTCTTCTTGGGCACCATGGACGATGGAGCCGTTGATGAAGGGAACGATGATGAAGATGACGCGCTACGTACGGTTCTCGGGTTCGCGCAAGCGCATCCCCCTACCTGGCGCGTCAAAGATGTCGTGGGAAACCACGCCCACCAATGGGGCAATGAGCCCCTTGTGGTTCGGCAGGGGGGATGAGCACATTGCACAAAGTGTGGAGAACATCGCGCAGCATGGCAGAGATCACACAGGCGATTTTACCAAGGTTCGGGCCGCCTTGAGGCATAAAATCCTACTCCTACTTTGGTGGATTGATGGTGGATTGTGGTGGAAGCCCAGCGTTCTTGCCTGGCAGGGTTGCCTCGGGGCGAGAGCGGCTACGCGCGTATGAGTGTACAAGGTTCCGAATCCTTTCTATGGTTGCCATGGGCCTCCTTTTATAGATCAAGGGGTCACCACAGTGGAAAATCAGTCATTGTGTACTGATTAGATAGCAAACAGTGCTATCATACCTAACTCTGCAGACAGGGAAGAGAGCATTAAATGCACCGCTTAGTGTCACATCATGGCCTGCACGGCACGCCTTGCCGGGCTGTTTGGCCACCTTCTCTCTTGTCTGCATGACACGTCGCTGGACGGGTGTCATTTGGAGGTGATTTCTATAGGAAGTGGCTGCCATGTGGCAAAGAACAGCCACTTAGTCACTTTGGGGCTTGACACCGCACCGATCGATGACTTGCGTCGCTGTGAGGTGGTGCGGTGGAGTCTTGGAAGGGTGTTTTTGCATTCGTAGGCCCCGGCAGGCCTGCCGGGACGGTCTTGAGGCTTGCTTCCGGGGCAACCTTGACCTTGCCAGGTTCGCCTGCCCGCAAGGGAGGTTTTCCCTTAGTGGTGTCTTGCTCCTTTGGCTTGACTTGGTCTTCTTGATCTGTACTCTGAGTCTTCAAAGAGCTGATCTCTTGTGCTTGGTCTGGTCTTGGATGTTGTAATCTTGAACTTGGGCCTGTGCACAGTCAAGGCAACGGACCCAGGTTTGTTGCACTGACACTGTCGGAATGATGTCTGTGTCTTGAAATTTTCTTTGCTTCTTCATTAATCTAAATTCGAGCTAGCCCCCAGCCTTCCTCTCATGTTCTTGTCATCTAGGCTGTGTTCATCACTTGTGTCAGAAACCAGGGGCGCGTGCATATGCGGGTTGCCACCAGGTTCAGCCTGGGCAGGCCCATGATCACATGTGGTTTGAGGTAACTGCCATCTTTGTCATCACTCCCTCCTTTTACTGCGGTCGCCATGACGCGGATTGGGCGCGAGACATGGGAGTGGTGCAGGAGGGTAGTCGTGGAGATAGTGCTTCGATCAGGGGAGCGAGGACACTGGATTGGCAAGGCTGGGCGGTTCATGGAGTAATGCGCTTTCCAGAAATGCTGGCATGGGATTGGTGGAGCGGGGCGGTTACCTTAGGATAGTGGAGAGCCAGCCCTTGCACCTCTCCCTATAAAAGAAGGGGTTCGTGGGAGGCGAAGCTCATCCACCTCTCCTTTCCCCATTCTTCCTGCATCTGCCACCACCATGGCAAGAGAGAGACCAGGCTCGTGCTTCTTCCACTGCAGTGAGAGCTTCTCCTCGGCAGCATACCCTTGCCTCCACCGCGGTTGCAGAGGCTGGCTCTAGTGTGCGGGGCAGGGCCGTAGGTCGAGGTCATGGACGACGTGGAGCTCGTAGCCCGGGAGGCCCGAGTAGGGCACTCGTTGTTCCACCTCCAGCTGCTCCGCCCCCGGTAGAAGGCCATGTGGAGGACACGGTGCTCGAGTTCGTCGTAGAGCTGTGCGACCCACCGCGAAGCCGGCTGCGGCTCCCTCGTCTCTTCACTAGGGTAATGGAGATTGACCAGCCGCTCGGCCTGTGGCTACGTGTGAACGGCTACTTCAACGGCGCCGTATGGGTGAACGTCGAGTTCCCCGCAAACGGTGTCATGTACCTCATGCGTGGGTGGAAATCCTTCGCTCGTGCCCGCTATCTGGCAGAGGGACACCTCATCCACTTCAAGTTTGTGGAGTCTGATACGCTCTCTTTGAAGTTCTTCAGGGCTTCAGGCGCTCGCATGGAGTATTGTGTGGAGAGCTCGAGCAATAGTGAAAGCTCCTCCTCGAGTGACAGCAACGAGGAGGACGATGGTGAAGATGACGACGGCGAGTCCCCAGCGTCAAGTCAGAAGATGGTGCCTCAGACTCCAACTGAACGCCTGCAGCACCATCATCTCCAGCTGAGCACCTGCAGCACCATCATGTGCAGCTAGACACCGGCAGATTGGTCTGCTTGGAGCGCTTCACCTAGGCGCCCCTTTTGCCCCGGGTTGCACTTGATGTAAACCTTGGAAAGAAATTTCTAAAGACAACATTATCGAGCATTTTTTAATAAAGATATGACATCTATTATGCTCAAATAAACGTGTATAGTTTCCCTCGTTTGTCTTTGTTTTTTATGATTTGAATCCAACACCCTACGCGTTTTTGGAAACTTGCGGGAATGCATGCTTGCCACAAGCGCTTTGAAGGACCAGTCCTTAGCAGCCTGCTGGAAGTATGGTATCCGGCAAGGTAACTTGCCGGTCTCAACGCAACTACAAAATATCTTGACAAGCGGACTCTAGGCAGAAATAAGAGCGCGAATAAACATGACAAGGTTCCTCCGCGTGCAGGTTTTTCATACATGTATAAATTCGAACCAATGGAAAATTCTAAGATGTACAAAGAAATTTGTAGTTGAGAAATTTTCAACTTAGCTTTCTTTGTTGTACTTCTTATCGTGTGTCAACGCCATCTGAAATGGTGCTCGATCATCCCCCTCGAGGAACATGTACGTGAGTAACCCTTCTGTCTTTGTGAAAAAGAAAGAAGATAAAAGGACAGTATGGACACCTTGCCAATTTGTTAGCCATTTCATTCAAATGAGGTGTAATCACAACATTACGCGTGTTGATACATAAGTAGATATGCATAAAAGGTTTGTGGAACACTTAGCTTTATTCACATATGCATAGGGTCTACGCCTGGCTTTGTACAAAGGGTTACAAGTCTTGGAGACAAAGCTTATACACAAAGGGGTTGCCGGGGCAAGGCCCGGCAACTGCGCCTCAGGGGTAGAATTTGCGAAGATACTCGATATTCCACAAATTCAACACACGAATGCCATCTTCGATCTCTAGACGGACTGCGCCAGGTCTGGTGACTCGTACTACCCGATAAGGGCCTTCCCACTTTGGCGTCAACTTGTTTGATCCTTTGGTGGATTGAACGCGCCGAAGGACAAGGTCGCCTTCCTCAAAACTCTGGGAATGAACCTTGCGGCTTTGATATCGGCGCAAGGCTTGCTGGTAGTGTGCAACTCGCACAGCCACCCAAAGACGATCTTCCTCGAGGAGCACAACATCATCTTGCTGCAACCGCTCTTGCTCTACCTCATCATCGGCAAGCACTCGAGGAGACCAGTATGTGAGTTCTATCGGGAGCACCGCTTCTGCACCATAAACTAGGGAGAAGGGTGTTTGGCCAGTAGCTCGATTTGGTATCATTCTGAGTGACCAAAGAACCACCGACAGCTCATCAATCCAGCGCCTTCCGCACTTGTGAAGCCTGTCAAAGGGTCTTGTCTTGAGACCACACAACACTTCAGCATTTATCCATTCTGCTTGCCCATTGCTTCTCAGATGAGCAACAGAGGCAAAGCAAACCTTGCTTCCAAGGCCTTGGATGTATTGCATGAAGGTGCGGCTCGTGAACTGTGTGCCGTTGTGAGTAATGACTCTGTTTGGAACTCAAAAAAGGCAAACTAGTCCCTTAAAGAACTTGATGGTTGATTGTGTAGTCACCTTTCTCACTCGCTCTACTTCAGGCCACTTTGTGAACTTGTCAATGGTGATGTACAAGAACTCAAAGCCCCCGGTAGCACGGGGGAAGGGGTCCAAGATATCGAGCCCCCAGACCGAAAAGGGCCAGGAAAGAGGGATCGTTTCAAGAGCTTGTGCTGGCTGATGTATGTTCTTCGAATGGAACTGCGTTGCTTCTCACCTTGCTACTAGCTCAGTTGCATCCTAGAGGGTAGTAGGCCAATAAAAACCTTGTCGGAAAACTTTGCCGACAAGGGCCCTTGACCCTGTGTGAGAGCCACATATGCCTCCATGTATCTCTGCCAACAACTTCAGTCCGTCTTCCCGACAAATGCACTTCAATTTCACCCCATTCATTCTCTTTCTTCACAGAGTGTTATCCGCAAACTGATCGGAAAGCAAGTTTCTCAGCTTACTCTTGCTCATTGGGAAGCTCTCCTATTTGGAGAAATCGAACTATATGTTGTGCCCATGCTGGAGCTTGCAGCTCGACAACAAGGACTAAAGGCGTCTCTGCGGCTGCGGGAGCGCTATCCTCAATGACAAGAACCTGAAGTTCTGTGCAAGGTTGCAACTCACTGGCAAGTGTGCCACTGCTCCCGGCAACATTCTCGCTAGCGGTCTTAGGAAGCTCTGCCGAAAAATATTTGCCAATATTCAACTTTCTTCTCTTATTGGCTTGTGTTGCTGGAGTAACTGATGGTTGAGCCAAATGGAGTACAAAAGTCCATGGTTCCACACGCAGCTTTTGGGCACCACCCTTTGACAGGTGATCGGCAATGCTGTTCTTCGCACGGGGGACATGCTCTGTTTGGAACCCGTCAAAGTGTTCTTCCAATTTTCTTACTTCTTCCACATATGCTTCCATCAACGGGCTTTGGTAATGCTTGTTTACCTGCTTCACAACATGTTGCGAATCTCCGTGAACGATCAACTTTCTGATACCCAATTCCACTGCAATTCTGAGACCGGCAAGAAGGCCCTCATACTCTGCACTGTTGTTGGTTGCCTTCTCCCTGGGAAAGTGCATTTGAACCACGTACTTGAGGTGTTCTCTGATGGGTGCAACAAGCAGCACTCCAACACCGGCGCCTTGCAGCGAGAAGGCACCGTCAAAGTACATGACCCAATCTTTTTCAGTCTCTTTACCGGGAAGTGTTGATTCCGAAATTTCGTCATCTTGTGTTGGCATCCATTCTACAATGAATTCCGCCAAGGCTATGCTTTGAATGGTTGAAGTGCTCTCAAACATAAGTGTAAAACTTGACAATTCCAACGCCCACTCTACTATCCTACCAGTTGCCTCTGGATTCCTCGGAATATGCTGCAACAGGAAGCAAGTGACAACAGTGATGCCATGTGCTTGGAAGTAGTGGCGCAGCATTCTCGAGGCCATGAGGAGACCGAAAAGCAACTTCTGCACACCAGAGTACCTTGATCTAGCCCCCTGCAAGAGAGAACTAACAAAGTACACCGGCCGCTGCACCACCTTCTTCTTTGGCACGGTCCATTGATCAACTTCGTTTGCTTGTATCACCGCTGACTTGCCGGCGTTGAGCCCTGTCGGGGAGGATTCTGTCGTGTCGTGGGAAAGACTTGCCTCTGAAGTTTCCTCATCACCACATTCCCTCTGCGCAACTAATGCAGCACTGACCACTTGGTTTGTTGTCACTAGATACAGCAGCAATGGCTTCTGTGGCTTAGGCACATCTAAGGTTGGCGTAGAGGATAGGTACCTTTTCAGATCTTGCAACACAACCTTTGTCACCATGGAGCCGACAATCTATGGGGCAGGGCTGCCCCTTTGCTGGTTTAGCTGGGGGTCAATTGGCGTGAAGAGCAAGCACAACAAGAGGCACCACGGTTTTACCCAGGTTCGGGCCGCTGAGAAGAGTGAGACCCTACTCCTACTTTGGTGTATCGGGTGAATGTGGAAGAAAGTACGCAGAGCACTCTCCCCTGGAAAGTCACTAGGAGAGGGCAGCTGCATGGATACCTATGCGTATGAGTTGCAAGGGTTCAAACCCCTGTAAAGGTTGCCCTGGCCCTCCTTTTATAGCTCAAGGGGTTACCACAGTGGCAAAAAGGTAATTACAGGGTGATTAGATTGATGTAGAACTATGATACCTAACTCTGCTAGTTAGGACAAAATGCATTAAATGCGCTGCTAGGTGTCGAATGGAGGGTGAACCCCAGCAAGGGTGATGCACCGCCTATCCAACTACCTCTTATTAGCTTGACGCGCCATTAGGACGAGTGCCAATAAAGGTAACCCCCCTTCCCAGCAGGCTGACATGCATGGGCTGCCTCCACCTAATCACCTGTGGGCTCCACACCTCACTGATCAGCAACCAGCTGGCCAGAGATGTGGAGCGCTGGCGTTCAGCAAGAAGTCCGCGCTCGAGGGGCTTGTCGGGCCTTGACTTGCCGGCTCGCTCTTGCCAGGGTTGGTTGCTTCTGTTGTGAATCTTGTGGCTTGCTCCAAGCCTTGGTCTTCTTAATGCGCTCTTTGATCTCACGAAGAGTGGCTTCTCTGGTTTGGTTGTGTGTGAAGCTTCATACTTGCCGAGGGAGCTGCAATACGTCTGTGCATATGTTAGGGTAGCAAATGCCCATGTTTGTTGCACCGATAGGAGGCCCCGGGCCTAGATCACATGTGCCGCCGAGCATCATTTGGCTAGGTCCAATAATGCACAGACTCACGCATGGACCTTGCCGGAAATGGCTTTGTGCTTTGTGATTTTCTTTGCTTCTTCATTAATATGGATTTAGGTCAGCCCTAGCTTCACCCTGGTATCTTTGGCGTTTGGACGACGCAGGTTGCTTGCGTCAAAAATCAGGGGCGCACGCGCACGCAGGATGCCATTATGATGCCCGCACGTGATTTGGGGTAAATGCCATTTCTGCCATCACTTCCCCCTTTATCGCAGTCTTCCCCCCTTCCCCATGACGCAGATTAGGCGCGGGGCATTGGATTGTGTTGATGTTCTGGGATCGGGGGTACCCAGACCTGCGTGCCTGCGGCCCAGCGCGTGGCTCCATCAATTGCCCGGTAAGGCCCACCTACAAGACTCCACGGACAAGAGCCTCGCGAGGCCCTCGCCCCACAAGGAGAACGACACCAAGGCCCCCCTGAAGGAGCAGCCTCCCGAGGCTACCTCCCGAGGAGTGGAGATCTCTATGCCAGCCTCCCGCCTCGCGAGTCGCATGACGACATGAGCCATGATGACCGAGGCCAGGAGGGCGCCAGCAGGTGCAGAGGAGGATAGTTTCCTCTTTGGTGCTAAGGAGGCAAGGACGTACGCGGGTTCCCAATGAATCCCCCAAAGGTTTCCATTCTGGTGTAAGAAGACCAAGGCCGCTGGCTCAGCAGGACGGAGGTCATCGCCGAGCCAACCAAGGCGTCACGGCTAGAAGCTTTGCAGGCGAAGATCACTTTTAGTCAGGATAGGATGTACTCCTGTCCCCCTTCAAAATTGGCCGTTGTGTTATCCCTTCCTGCCTAAGCTATGAGGGAAGAGGATCAAGGCCACTATAAATAGGGACTAGCCTCAACCGTAGAGAGAGATCGGATCCTTCGGCCATTGAGCTCTCCCGAGGCAGTGCACACTTGTACCAGTTCATACTCACCCTCCTTGCGAGGCAATCCACCACAAAGCAAGAGTAGGGTTTTACACCGCAAGGTGGCCCGAACCTGGGTAAACCACCATGTCCACTTATCCTTCTCGCTCGCACGAACTCACCGGAGCCAAGCCGTGGGGCGACAAGCAGTGAGCCGTGGTTAGGCTAGATCATCCGCACACGCCCCAGAGTTCGAACCTTATTGGGTCTGCGGAGCCCTGATCCTGACAATTGGCATGCCAGGTAGGGGCGTGTCGAAGTTCTCCCTTCTGCTTCGCTCCGACTGTGCTCCATTGCTCCCATGGCCGACGCCCGCCCAGTCCGCGCCGAGCGCCGGGTCGCCCGCGTCGCTCAGACGACGCCGGTGGGCCACGGCGCCCAGCATCGCTCCGCTTCTCCCGCAGCCAACGCTGCCACCGGCCCCGCTGCTCACGAGCAGCAGGACTCATTGCTGCCACCCTCCATGCAGCATGTTGGCCGCACCGCCATGCCTTCCATCACCCCAGTCAAAGCCTCGTCTTCCCATGTTTGTCGCCGGCCAGCGAACACATAGGCTGCGCTCCTCATGGCATGGGAGCAGCTACGCTACCGTCTCGCCAATGAGGGTTATGATGCCTGGCTGGGCCACCTCACTGAGCTCGTCAACGCCGTCGGTGAGGCCCCGGCACCTTCCCGCTCGCCGCAACCTCACCACTTATCCATTCCATACCCATTAAGCTTTGCTAGTCTTGATACCCATGGTAATGGGATTGCTGAGTCCTCGTGGCTCACAGATTACTACAACAACAGATGCAGGTACAGGCAATGCGATGATATGACGTGAGAGTGATGCTTGCTTGTTTTGGAGTTCTTCTTCTGCTTCTTCTTCTTCGATCGAGGGTTAGGTTCCTGGTCAGCAGCCTGGGCTAGCAGGGTGGATGTCGTTTGAGTTTTTCGTTTGTGTTTCATTCGTAGATGGATGTTGCTCTTCTGTATGATCTTTGATGTATTCATGAGGCAGGTGTATGCCTTTGTATGTATCCACATCTATTATGTAATGGTATGATGTAATGATATCCACCTTGCAAAGCGTCTTCAATATGCACTTCTATCCTTGGTGGGACCTTCGAGTTCCGCTCGGATAGGGTCGCATATTGGGCATGACAAGTTGGTATCAGAGCCTCGACCAACCATAGGAGCCCCCTTGATTGATCGTAGTTTGGCCATTGTCAAGTCTAGAAGAAAATTATTTCTGGAGTCTAGTTATATCGGACAGTAGGAATTCTTTTTACTCCTTATCCCCTTCATCGCTCTGGTGAGGAATCGTGACATAGGTGTTTTGACTTACTCCTCTTCCCCTTCAAATTTTCTTTAGGGTCACACAGGCTTCTTTTGATCGTTGCGTTGTCAATCCTTTTCAACCGGCGCATTCATCTTCAAGTTATTCCATCCTCTTCATCCTTGCAAGATCAACTCTCATCTTCTCAACGGCGTCGTTTCCCCATCCCCAGCAATTTTTCTTTTCCCACCATCCCACCCTTTTGTTCACGGAGTCTGGAGTTGCTAATCGAGTATCCATTTTGTTCGTAATTCTTTCCTCAATTATTTCAACCGGTGATTTCTCGTCTAGTTCGTCATTCTTCGTCCTCATTTTCTTCTCCGGTGAATCCAACTCAAGTTTTTCGGGTTGATCATATTCTTTTCCTTGACTCAAATGTTTCCCTTGCTCATTCGCCTCTCATCGTTTAATCATTTCGGAGTGCTGAAGACATCTCAGAAGATTCGTGTTTGCGTTCAATTAATTCAAGGTGGTCACCTCATTCAAGTCTTTGAATCGTTCCGGTGCATCATCTCTTCCTCAATAGTTCCAATGGTGTTTCCTTTTGAGTGGGCCCTAACCCACAGGTTTATCCCCAGGATCTTACCTGACTCTTCTAATTTTCCCGAAACTATTCGCAATTCTTTTCCAAGTTTGACGTCAGGATGAGTCCTCTTTGGTTAATTCTCGTCTTCGGAGTTTTCCCTTCAATTCCTTTTCATTTTGTCCCGTTCATCCTCTCTTTTCTTCCGTCTCGCTCCTAAGATCTCGGGACAAGATCTTCTGTTAGTGGGGGAGTGTTGTGACACCCCGAGACCGATGCTCGAGATGCCTTCCATTTATTTTGTTGTCGTTGTGTGTTTCAACTATTTGTTGACATGATCATGATGAGTGCCATTGTCATATTTTGCTTGTTGCATCATGCTCATTATTAATTATATTTTGCCATCCTTGTTGTTGCCATGATCATCTTGCTTTGTTATATGCTTCATGATTTTGATGTGCCTCTTGTCATTTTATTGCATTACATCATGATCATCATGCCTTGGTTTACATATTTAAGTTTTGTTGTGTGTTCTTGTGTGAACCCCTCTTCTTCTTATCTCCACCTCATTATTTCACCATGCACATACCAGCAACCACTCATCAAGTTCACCCAAGTTTCTATCCCATCCTAACTTCTCCTTTCTTCTTTCTTCCATTTATTTTTTTCTTGTGACATTTTTCCTGTTTGGGAAAATCTTCAACCTTTCCTATAAATCCTAAATGATGCCTACACCCTCTCTGTCAAACTTCAGATCCTTTGGACTTGTTTTGGAAGGGTTCAAAAAAGGCTCAAGTTTGAATTTAATTCAAACTTGAATTATTTTTCTTCCTCTCAAAACATCCAAACCATTTTTTCTATTATGTGCATAATTCCAGGAGCATGAGGATATTTTATCCTCTCCCAAATGCTTTCCCTAGAACCACTTTATTTTCTTTTCTTATATCTGTTTATATAAGGAACAGAGAAAAGGAAAGAACTCTTACCTGGGCCGGCCTCCCAAGTGCAGCAGCAGCTCTAGCCGCCGGCCAGCCGAGGCCCATCAGCAGAGCCGCAGCCCACCTCTCTCCCCCTGGTAATTCCTGCTTGCCATGCTGGTTCCTCGCGCCGACCCCACCTGCAGCGACCATTCCGCCTTCTTTTTCTTCCTCCTCTCGCCACCTCCCCCTCACAGTAAAACTCTAGGAGAGCAGGGCACATGGCCACCATGGCCGCGCGCCCGCACCATACACACCTTCCAGCCCTCCTATAAAGCAGCCCCGCGATCCCCTAGGGTTTCCTCTTCCCATTCCTCCCTTCGTCCGCGCCACCGTCGCTCCAGGTAGGTCGCCCATGCTTCGCCGATGCCATGGTCGGGGAGAGCCCGAGCTCTTCTCTGGCATGAGGATCCATCGCTTTGCCGCTATCTACTTTAGCGGGGAGTCCCGCGACCCTCGGCTCCGTCTTCCTTGTCTACGCTCGCTTCCTCAAGGACCCGGAGCTTCCACCTCGACGCCTCTGATTCTTCTTCACGGGACCGAGGACCATCGCCGATCAGCGCCTCCCCGCCGCCTCCGTAGTCTTCTTCACCTTCAATCAAGGCCAGGAGCCGGAAGGACCCAAGGCCGATGCGATCGACTCCCTCCATGACGCCCTCTTCCTCTGCTTTGTCTTCTTCATGGTTCAGAGTAGCGCCAAGTTCAGCGAGCCCCGTCTTCCCTCCGTCCATCTCTCACCGAGCCGATCATCCGAGCGTGTTCTTGGTGAGCATGCGCACCTTCCCAATCTTTCTTCCCCCTCGATTGCATCCTGTTACGCGTGTTCCATGCGATTCCCCAGCTAGGCTCCGTCGAACCTCGTCACCGGCAAGAAGTCCGACCTCTTTCTGTCTCGGGCCTGTCGCAGTAGGTTCCCCTTGTTGTGTAGGGCTCATCCAGCTTAAATTCGCGCCGTTTCGGCCTGTGTTTCTTGGAGTTCAAGCACGGGCTCGCCGCCTCTGTTTCCTCAACATCGGCGATGCCTCCATCATCCCTTGGTGTTGTGAGAGATATGCGGGAGTTCAGGTTCCTGTTGCGATTCATTTGTGCACCTCCGTCGTAGCTTTTGGTCGCCGGAGTTCCTCCGACGAGCTCCTTCACCATCCTGCTCGCACGCGCCGGCAGGCTCCCCTGTTTTCTCTGCTCCTCGCTTGTGTACATGCCCACATGCTTCGTCTCTGAACTAGCCGGCAACCATGGCCGTAGCCATGGCCAGCCAGGCCGGCCTCACGCAAGCTCCTGCACGCGCGCACACTCACCTATTTCTGCACCCCCGCCGCTTCTCTGTTGCTGCAGAGGCCGCCGCCTTTGGTCGCTGCAGTCGTCGTCGTTGTCGCCATGCGGCCATGGCCAAGCTCGATCTGTTGTTAGATAGGTCATAAGAAGCAGGGAGCTCTCTTTGTCACAAACACTCGGACAGTTGAGCTGGTCAGCCCGCATTAACCCAACCGAGAGGTCCTCGGATCAAGTCCCAGGGAGGCCTCAATTCTTTTCCTCCGTCTATATTGTTTTTTTTCTTCAACCATGCACACACAGCCACTTTGGCCTCATTCACTCTTAGGCCACGGTACTGTGTTGCTTCTGGCCTGCCTATGTTCTTTTTTTTTTCTCTGCTCTGTGATTTTAGCATTTTCCAATGCATGCATATTTACAGGAAATGCCACTGTTTTGTATTGTTAATAACTAAATATGCATGCATCCAAATTAAACAAACTCTATATGTAAAATGTTTAGAATTTCATGTAGTTTCACAATATCCAACTTTCATCTATGTTAAACATGTTTAAAACTATTGTTTGCATTATTTTTTCCATAAATGACATGCTAAAATGGTTTATTTCATATCTAATTAACCGTAGCTCCGAATTAAATGAACTTTATATGTAAATGGGGTATAAAAATGCATAGATTAACATGGTGCACTTTATTTGATGTTTAACAACATTAAGATATGGTTTAGGGCAGAACAGTACCAAATTCGAATATTGCATATGAGGATTTTCTGGAATTGTTGTTCGTTGTTTCCGGTCTCATTTAAACTTGCCTAAATAGTTAGTTTACTTATGCTTCACCTCTTACCATGTTAACCAACATTTAATATTGTTGGGTACCTAAACGAGAGCAAACTAAATAACTTGAATGTGGTGTTTCGTCGATATGCAACTCATTGCATATTGAGCTCCACTTAATTTATAGTATTGTTTGTTGCACTTTGCCATGCCATGCCTCATTAAACCGGACATGCATCATACTTGGTTGTGCATCATGCCATGTTTACGCTTGTTGGTTTACCATGTTGTTTGCTTCTTTTTGGTTATGCTTCTTCATGATAGTTCCGGTTACGTTGTGATTGTGAGGATCTGTTTGACTACGCCCATTCGTCTTCTTCATGGATTCGGTCTTCTTCCTAGCGGGATTTCAGGCAAGATGATCATTACCCTGGATACCACTGCTATCTTTGCTTTGCTAGTTGTCTCGATGCTATTGCTATGTCACGCTAGCTACCACTTGTTCATCGAGCCTCCCAAATTGCCATGATAATTCTCTAACCTTTCCACCATCCCAGCAAACCGTTGATTGGCTATGTTACCGCTTTGCTCAGCCCCTCTTATAGAGTTGCTAGTTGCAGGTGCAGTTGCAGGTTGTTCCATGTTGGGACATGGATATCATGGGATATCACAATATCTCTTATTTAATTAATGCATCTATATACTTGGTTAAGGGTGGAAGGCTCGGCCTTTTGCTTGGTGTTTTGTTCCACTCTTGCCGCCCTAGTTTCCGTCATACCGGTGTTATGTTCCTTGATTTTGCATTCCTAACACGGTCAGGGTTTATGGGCCCCCCTTGACAGTTCGCTTTGAATAAAACTCTTCCAGCAAGGCCCAACTTTGGTTTTACCATTTGCCTAATAACAACTAAAACTTGCATAGGGACTTTCCGGACCCCGAGGATAATTAATCAACAACCCGGGCCAGTGCTCCTCATGAGTGTTGGTCCAAAACAGAGTCGTGTGCGGCTTCCCCCGGGGAAACTTGGGTCTCAGTTGCTGTACGCTGCGCTCATCCGATCGTGGCCTGAGACGAGATACGCGCGACTACTATCAGGGTGTCGGCACGTCGGGAGGTCTTGCTAGTTTTGTTTTACCATTGTCGAAATGTCTTGTGAACTGGGACTCCAAGCTTGATCGGGTTGTTCCGGGAGGAGAGTTTTCCTCTGTTGATCGTGAGAGTTTGTGATGGACTAAGTTGGGACACCCCTGCAGGGTTTAATCTTTCCGGAAGCCGTGCCCGCAGTTATGTGGCAGATGTGAATTTTTAATATCCAGTTGTAGAGAACTTGACATCATATCCGAAATAAAATACACCAACCGCGTGCGTAACCGTGACCGTCTCTTTTCAAGTGAGTTCGAGAAGAGAACACGGTGGGGTTATGTTTGACTCGTAAGTAGTTCAGGATCACTTATTGATCATTAGTAGTTGCGATTGTTATGCGTAGTAACTCTTCTTACTCTTGTACTCGTAAGTTAGCCACCATACAATGCTCAGTGCTGCTGCAACCTCACCACTTATCCATTCCATACCCATTAAGCTTTGCTAGTCTTGATACCCATGGTAATGGGATTGCTGAGTCCTCGTGGCTCACAGATTACTACAACTATAGACGCAGGTACAGGTAATGCGATGATATGACGTGAGAGCGATGCTTGCTTGTTTTGGAGTTCTTCTTCTACTTCTTCTTCTTCGATCGAGGGTTAGGTTCCTGGTCGGCAGCCTGGGCTAGCAGGGTGGATGTCGTTTGAGTTTTTCGTTTGTGTTTCATCTGTAGACGAATGTTCCTCTTTTGTATGATGTTTGATGTATTTGTGAGGCAGGTGTATGCCTTTGTATGTATCCCCATCTATTATGTAATGGTACGATGTAATGATATCCACCTTGCAAAGCGTCTTCAATATGCGCTTCTATCCTTGGTGGGATCTTCGAGTTCCTCTCGGATAGGGTCGCATATTGGGCGTGACAGTCGGGGCTCTGGGACTTGGGTTACCCAGGCTCGTCTGCCTGCGGCCTAGGACGCAACGCGTGGTGAAGGTCCAGTACAGCCCGTCTCCAAGGCGCCTCAAGGGGGACCCTCGCGAGAGTCTTCGCCTCGCGAGGTGTGCATCACCAAGGACCTCATGAGGCCCTCTCTTGGGGCGGCCTCCTGAGGCTGCCTCCTGAGGCCCTTCATGGGGCGGACATCTCTAGGCTCGCCACGCCGCCTTGCGCTGAACATGGGAGGTGCGAGCCATGACAAGCGGAGCCAGGAGGGCGCCAGTGGGCGCAGACAAGGATGTTTTCCTCTTTGGTGCTAAGGGAACAAGGATGGAATGCGGGTTCCAGAAGCGATCCCCAAAGGTTGCCATTCCGGTGCTAGAGTACCAAGACCACGGGCTCGCCAAGACGGAGGTCACCGCCGAGCCCACCTGCGCGTCATGGCCAGAAGCTTTGGCAGGCGGAGACCACCTTTTGTCAGGATAAGATGTACTCCTTTTCCCCTTCAAACTTGGCCGTTGTGGCAACCCTTCCCACCGAGTGCTTTGGAAGAAGAGGACCGGGCCAGTATAAGTAGAGCTAGACCACCACCTTAGAGAAAGAGGGAGGAGAGAAGGGGAGAGAGTCTTGAGCCCTCCCGAGGCACCGCATCCTTGTACTAGTTCATACTCATCCTCCCCCGCGAGGCAATCGACCACGAAGCAGGAGTAGGTTCTTACACCGCAAGGTGGCCCAAACCTGTGTAAATCATCATTATCCGCCCTTTCTTCCCTCTCGCTCGAGAATGCTGGAGCATCACCGTGAGGGAGTGAGCAGCAGGTCGTAGCTAGTGGAGTTCTTCGCTCACACCCCAGAGTTCGAACCCTTCTTTGGGTCCCCGGAGCCCCGATTCTGACATTTTGGCGCGCCGGGTAGGGGTGTGCCGAAGTTCCTTCGCTTCGTTCCGCTCCCGCTCAACCATCCCCATGGCTGAAACTCATCGTGCTTGTGCCGAGCATCGTGCGGCTCTTGTCGCCCAGACCGAGCTGGCGGGCCGTGGCGGCCGCCGCCATTCCACCTCTACCACGGTTAACGCCGCCACTAACCCTACTGCTCACGAGCAGCAGGACTCTTCACTGCCGCCCTCCGTGCAGCATGACGCCCGCACCGCCACGCCCTCTCTCAATCCGGCCACGGCTTTATCTTCCCATGCCCGCCATGGGCCGATGAAAGTGCAAGCTGCGCTGCTCATGGCGCGCGAGCTGCTGCGCTACCACCCCACCAACGAAGGTTACGATGCCTAGCTTGGCCGCATCACCGAGCTCGTCAATGTCGCGGGCGAGGCCCCGGCGCCTTCTCACTCGCTCCGTCTTCCGCCTCGTGCGGGCGACGGGGCGCATAGCACGCCTCCGCCTCCTCCCCTGCGCAACGATGACACCGAGCCCTGGTAGGACGCATGGTCGCACGGCCCGTCGCGTCGAGGCCAGTTGCCCGATCGTGCATGAGCCGATGCGCGACACACGCGCGCCCCCGCACCGCTGTGTCAGCACCAAGACCGGGTCGTCCAAGAAGCCGCGGCGCATGGGCGCCAGGACCGTGCCGCTCCCGCGTGAACCATGCCCATGAGCGCCGCCGGCTGCCGTGCCTTCACCCATGAGCTGCATCGGGTGGTCTGGACAGTCAAGTTCAAGCTGGAGCTGCCCCCGCGCTACGACGGCATCCCCGACCCCACGGAGTTTCTCCAACTCTACGCGCTGAGCATCAAGGCGGCGAACGGCGACGACAAGGTCATGGCAAACTGGTTCCCCATGGCCCTCAAGGATGGCGCGTGCTCCTGGCTTATGAACCTACCTGAGGGGTCTATTTCCTCATGGGATGAGCTCCGCGAGCGGTTCATTGCCAACTTCCAGGGCACCCGCGACCGTGTCCTCACCATCAACGACCTGCGGCACATGAAGCAGCGCCCTGGCGAGACCCTCTGCAGGTACATTTAGCGTTTCATCCAGGTTTGCCTCAAGATCCCGAAGGCCTTGGGCGAAGCCATCATCTCGGGGTTCACCGACGGCATCACAGATGTCAGGATGAGCGACAAGCTCACCATCAATGATGACTTGTGCACGGCACTGGAGCTGTTCAACCTGGCTGACAAGTGCGCAAGGGCGGAGGAAGGCCTCCTCTCCCTCCTCAGCAAGCCCGATGTCTAGCTCGAGGATAAAAAGGCCAAGGCCAAGGAAGTGAAGCGCAAGGGCCCCATCGTGCTGGCGGCAGAGCCAAATCTGAAGCGTGGCCACGACCATGATAAGCCCGGCAAGGACAACCGCCTGTTTTGCGTCTACCACAATGTGCGCACTCACAAGACCGACGATTGTCAGGAGCTCAGGGCGCTCTGTGACGAGCCCTTGGACCGCCGCCCCGAACGCAACGACCATGGTGCCGGCCGCGGCGGTGGCAGATGGGACAACCGCAACGGCAATCAGCGCTAGGCCTGGCGTGACTAGCCTTGCGATGGTCCCTGGCATGACCAGCCTCGCGACAGTACCTGGCATGACCAGCCTCGCGAGGCCTGTCCTCTGGACAATGCAACCCTTCCACCGCTGCCACCACCCCCAGGAGGAATGACAACAACCGGCAAGGTGAGGGGGCTGGGGGCTACCAGGAGGCTCGCGTGATAGCATGCATCCTCGGCGGAGCTCATGCTCCCGTGTCCAACTGTCTCTTCAAGCAGTTCTCTCGCGAGGTGAATACTGCCCCCTCGAGGCTTGAAGCAGCGAAACCCCTCAAGTGGTCGCAGTACGCCATCACCTTCGATTCCAAGGACCACCTCAGGTGCTCAGCCACCGCCGGCGCGCTCCCCATGATGTGCACGCCCACCATCAGCAGCGTCTCTGTCACCAAGACCCTCATCAATCGCGGCGTCGGCCTGAACGTCCTCTCTGTCGAGACCTTCGAGATGCTTCAAGTCCCTTATGACCAGCTGATACCCACTAGGCCCTTCTCCGGCATGACAGACGGATCAACCACTCCCCTGGGGCAGGTGCGCCTCCCGGTCACCTTCGGCACCCGCGATAACTACCACACCGAGCTCATCGACTTCGACATGGCCCACATTGGCCTCCCGTACAATGCCATCCTGGGATATCCAGCCCTTGCCAAGTTCATGGCGGTGACCCACCATGGCTACAACATTCTCAAGATACCAGGGTGCAGCGGTGTCATCACTGTCACCTGTGATGAAAAGGATGGGGTCTGCTCCCTCGAGCGCGCCTACTGGGTTGCAGCGGCCGAGAACTCCGACGACGAGGGTGACATCTCGCCCCTAGAGGCTCTCCCCGCAAAGAAGAAGCAGCTCCTCCCCAAGAACCAACGCGAGGCAAAGAAGTCACTCGCCGGCGATGCCATGGGCGCCGCGCTTGTCACCGAGGCATGCCTTCCTCCCGCATAAGAAGGTGCACCCAGCACCTCCCTCAGGGCAGGCTCAAGGGCTCCCAGCTAGAGAGCATCTGACCTGACCACTGCAACGAGGGAGGTGCTCGGGCACCATTTGGAGCCATGCTTCGACGCGCGCCCCCGTAAGCAAGGAACATGGCTCAAGGTGCCAGGAGCACGAGAGTTCATCACCAAGGCGATCTGTGAGCTTTAGGAAGCACGGGCCAAGCGCGGCGAGCACCGTCCTACGCGCCCCACCAGCTCAGCTGCCGCCCCCGACGCGGGCGGCGAGCTGCGCGTCTACGTCAACATCCCGGGCCTCAACAGGGCCACTTCTCAGGGCCTCTTCTGGTCGTCTCTCATTGGTCGGAGTGGGGGTTTCCCCTGCAACTACATCTGCAAGCCCTTCGGCCTGCTGAATGTGGGAGCCACATAACAGTGGCTCACGCAGGCATCTCATGAGTCCCGGCGCTTGGCTATGGTGTCTCATGAGGCCCCGACCCCTCGCGAGCCTCCCGAGCCTCAGGAGCCGCCCGGCTCGTTGATATGTCCATTTTGCATCATGCTTTAATATTGATATTTATCACATTATGGGATATTATTACACATTATATCACAATACTTATGCCTTTTCTCTCTTATTTTATAAGGTTTACATGAAGAGGGAGAATGCCGGCAGCTGGAATTCTGGACTGGAAAAGGAGCAAATATTAGAGACCTATTCTGCACAACTCCAAAAGTCCTGAAACTTCACGGAGAATTATTTTGGAATATATAAACAATATTGTGCGAAGAAAGCACTAGAGGGGGGCCACTAGCCATCCACAAGGGTGGGGGCGCACCATACGCCCCTGTGCGCGCCCCCCAGCCTTGTGGGCCACCTGGCAGGCCCCCCGATGCCCATCTTCTGCTATATGGTGTGTTTTGACCTGGAAAAAATTAGAAGGAAGCTTTCGGGACAAAGCGCCATTGTCTCAAGGCGGAACTTGGGCGGAACCAATCTAGGGCTCCGGCGAAGCTGTTCTGCCGGGGAAACTTCCCTCCGGTAGGGGGAAATGGAAGCCATCGTCATCACCAACAATCCTGTCATTGAGAGGGGGTTAATCTCCATCAACATCTTCACCAGCACCATCTCCTCTCAAACCCTAGTTCATCTCTCGTATCCGATCTTTGTCTCAAAACCTCAGATTGGTACCTATGGGTTGCTAGTAGTGTTGATTACTCCTTGTAGTTGATGCTAGTTGGTTTATTCGGTGGAAGATCATATGTTCAGATCCTTAATGATAATTAATACTCCTTTGATTATGAACATGAATATGCTTTGTGAGTAGTTACGTTTGTTCCTGAGGACATGGGAGAAGTCATGTTATAAGTAATCTTGTGAAGTTGGTATTCGTTCGATATTTTGATGAGATGTATGTTGTCTTTCCTCTAGTGGTGTTATGTGAACGTCAACAACATGACACTTCACCATGATTTGGGCCTAGGGGAAGGCATTGGGAAGTAATAAGTAGATGATGGGTTGCTAGAGTGACAGAAGCTTAACCCCTAGTTTATGAGTTGCTTCGTAAGGGGCTGATTTGGATCCATATGTTTCATGCTATGGTTAGATTTATCTTAATTCTTCTTTCATAGTTGCGGATGCTTGTGAGAGGGGTTAATTATAAGTGGGAGGCTTGTCCAAGGAAGGGAAGCACCCAAGCACTGGTCCACCCACATATCAAATTATCAAAGTAACGAACGCAAATCATATGAGCATGATGAAAACTAACTTAACAACAATTCCCATGTGTCCTCAGGAGCGCTTTGCTTTATATAGGAGTTCGTCCAGGCTTGTCCTTTGCTACAAAAAGGATTGGGCCAGCTTGCTACACCTTAGTTACTTTTGTTACTTGGTACTCGTTACAAATTATCTTATCATACAACTATCTGTTGCCGATAATTTCAGTGCTTGCAGAGAATACCTTGCTGAAAACCGCTTGTAATTTCCTTCTGCTCCTCGTTGGGTTCGACACTCTTACTTATCGAAAGGACTACTATAGATCCCCTATACTTGTGGGTCATCAAGACTCTTTTTTGGCGCCGTTGCCGGGGAGTGAAGCGCCTTTGGTAAGTGGAATTTGGTAAGGAAACATTTATATAGTGTGCTGAAATTTACTGTCACTTGTCACTATGGAAAATAATCCTTTGAGGGGCTTGTTCGGGGTATCTTCACCTTAACCGGAATAGCAAAGAGTTGCTCCTCAACCTACTGCACCTACTGAAAATATTTATTATGAAATTCCTTCTGGTATGATAGAGAAACTGCTAGCTAATCCTTATGCAGGAGACGGAACATTACATCTTGATATGCACCTAATCTATGTGGATGAAGTTTGTGGACTATTTAAGCTTGCAGGTTTGCCCGAGGATGATGTCAAGAAGAAGGTCTTCCCTTTATCTTTGAAGGGAAATTAATTGACATGGTATAGGCTATGTGATGATATTGGATCCTGGAACTACAACCGATTGAAATTGGAATTTCATCAGAAGTTTTATCTTATGCATCTGGTTCATCGTGATCGGAACTATATATATAATTTTTGGCCTCGTGAAGGAGAAAGTATCGCTCAAGCTTGGGGGAGGCTTAATTCAATGTTATATTCATGCCCCAATCATGAGCTCTCAAGAGAAATTATTATTCAAAAATTTTATGCTCGGCTTTCTCGTAATGATCAATCCATGCTCGATACTTCTTGTACTGGTTCTTTTATGAAGAAGGATATTGAATTCAAATGGGATTTATTGGAAAGAATTAAATGCAACTCTGAAGATTGAGAACTCGACGAAGGTAAGGAGTCAGGTATAAACCTTAAGTTTGATTGTGTTAAATCTTTCATGGATACCGATGCTTTTCGTGATTTTAGCACTAAATATGGACTTGACTCAGAGATAGTAGCTTCTTTCTGTGAATCTTTTGCTACTCATGTTGATCTTCCTAAGGAGAAGTGGTTTAAATATCATTCGCCCATTGAAGTGACCGTAGTAGAACCTATTAAAATTGAAGAAGAAACTATTACTTATAATGTTGATCCTATTTGTTCCTACTACTTATATTGAGAAACCACCTTTTCCTGTTAGAATAAAGGATCATGCTAAAGCTTCAACTGTGGTTCGTAAGAGTTATACTAGAACACCTACACCCTCTGAGCAAATTAAATTTGAACCTAGTATTGATTTGGTTAAAGATCTCTTGGTTGATAATATTGATGGGCATGTTATTTATTTCTGTGATGAAGCTGCTAGGATTGCTAAACCCGATATTAAAGATAAACATAGACCCGTTGTTGGCATGCCTGTTGTTTCTGTTAAAATAGGAGATCACTGTTATCATGGCTTATGTGATGTGGGTGCTAGTGCAAGTGCAATTCCTTATACCTTATACCAAGAAATTATGAATGATATTGCACCTGCTGAGATAGAAGATATTGATGTTACTATTAAGCTTGCCAATAGAGATACTATATCACCAATTGGGATTGTAAGAGATGTTGAAGTCTTGTGTGGGAAAATAAAATACCCTACTGATTTTCTTGTTCTTGGTTCCCCACAAGATGATTTTTGTCCCATTATATTTGGTAGACCTTTCTTGAACACTGTTAATGCTAAGATAGATTGCGAAAAGGATATTGTTACTGTCGGCTTTGGGGATGTGTCTCATGATTTTAATTTCTCTAAGTTTCGTAGACAACCCCATGATAAAGAATTGCCTAGTAAGGATGAAATTATTGGTCTTGCTTCTATTGCCGTGCTTCCTACTGATCCTTTAGAACAATATTTGCTAGACCATGAAAATGATATGTTTATGAATGAAAGAAGGGAAATAGATGAAATATTCTTTAATCAAGGGCCTATTTTGAAACACAATTTGCCGGTTGAAATACTTGGGGATCCTCCTCCACCCAAGGGTGTGTTTGAGCTTAAACAATTACCTGATACTCTGAAATATGCTTATCTCGATGAAAACAAGATATATCCTGTTATTATTAGTGCTAACCTTTGAGAGCATGAAGAAAAGAAATTATTGAAAACTCTGAGGAAGCACCGTGCAGCTATTGGATATACTCTTGATATCAGCACAAAATTAATATGGAGCCTGATGCTAAACCAGTTGTTGATCACCAACGAAGGCTGAATCCTAAGATGAAGGAAGTGGTAAGAAATGAAATATTAAAGCTTCTGGAGGTAGGTATAATTTATCCTATTGCTGATAGTAGATGGGTAAGTCATGTTCATTGTGTCCCTAAGAAGGGAGGTATTACTGTTGTTCCTAATGATAAGAATGAATTGATTCCACAAAGAATTGTTACAGGTTATAGAATGGTAATTGATTTTCGTAAATTAAACAAAGCTACTAGAAAAGATCATTACCCTGTACCTTTTATTGATCAAATGCTAGAAAGATTATCCAAACATACGCATTTTTGCTTTCTAGATGGTTACTCTGGTTTTTCTCAAATACCTGTGTCAAAAGAGGACAAAAAAAGACCACTTTTACTTGCCTTTTGGTACTTTTGCTTGTAGATGTATGCCTTTTGGTTTATGCAATGCACCTGCTACCTTTCAAAGATGTATGACTGCTATATTCTCTGACTTTTGTGAAAAGATTGTTGAGGTTTTCATGGATGATTTCTCCGTTTACGGAACTTCTTTTGATGATTGCTTAAGCAACCTTGATCGAGTTCTGCAGAGATGTGAAGAAACTAATCTTGTTTTGAATTGGGAGAAGTGCCACTTTATGGTTAATGAAGGTATTGTCTTGGGGCATAAAATTTCTGAAAGAGGTATTGAAGTTGATAAAGCTAAAGTAGATGCTATTGAAAAGATGCCGTGTCCTAAAGATATCAAAGGTATAAGAAGTTTCCTTGGTCATGCTGGTTTCTATAGGAGGTTTATTAAAGACTTCTCTAAAATTTCTAGGCCTCTCACTAATCTCTTGCAAAAAGATGTTCCTTTTGTTTTTTATGATGATTGTGTAGAAGCATTTGAAATACTTAAGAAAGCCTTGATTTCTGCAACTATTGTTCAACCACCTGATTGGAATTTACCCTTTGAAATTATGTGTGATGCAAGTGATTATGTTGTTGGTGCTGTTCTAGGGCAAAGAGTTGATAAGAAATTGAATGTTATCCATTATGCTAGTAAAACTCTAGACAGTGCCCAGAGAAATTATGCTACTACTGAAAAAGAATTTCTAGCAGTTGTATTTGCCTGTGATAAGTTCAAATCTTATATTGTTGATTCCAAAGTAACTATTCACACTGATCATGCTGCTATTAAATATCTTATGGAAAAGAAAGATGCTGAACCTAGACTTATTAGATGGGTTCTCTTGTTACAAGAATTTGATTTGCATATTATTGATAGAAAGGGAGTTGAGAACCCCGTAGCAGACAACTTGTCTAGGTTAGAAAATGTTCTTGATGACCCACTGCCTATTGATGATAGTTTTCCTGATGAGCAATTAGCTGTCATAAATGCTTCTCATAATACTCCATGCTATGCTGATTATGCTAATTACATTGTTGCTAAATTTATACCACCTAGTTTCACATACCAGCAAAAGAAAAAGTTTTTCTATGATTTAAGACATTACTTTTGGGATGACCCACACCTTTATAAAGAAGGAGTAGATGGTGTTATTAGACGTTGTGTACCTAAGCATGAACAGGAACAAATCCTACGCAAGTGCCACTCCGAAGCTTACGGAGGACACCATGCTGGAAATAGAACTGCACACCATGCTGGAAGTTCTTCAAGGATGCCCGTAAGTTTGTCTTGTCTTGTGATGAATGCCAGAGAATTGGCAATATTAGTAGACGTCAGGAAATGCCTATGAATTATTCACTTGTTATTGAACCATTTGATGTTTGGGGCTTTGATTATATGGGACCTTTTCCTTCCTCTAATGGGTATACACATATTTTAGTTGTTGTTGATTACGTTACTAAGTGGGTAGAAGCTATTCCAACTAGTAGTGCTGATCATAACACTTCTATTAAGATGCTTAAAGAAGTTATTTTTCTGAGGTTTGGAGTCCCTAGATATTTAATGACTGATGGTGGTTCACATTTTATTCATGGTTCTTTCCGTAAAATGCTTGATAAATATGATGTTAACCATAGAATTGCATCTCCATATCACCCTCAGTCTAGTGGTCAAGTAGAATTGAGCAATAGAGAGATTAAATTGATTTTGCAAAAGACTGTTAATAGGTCTAGAAAGAATTGGTCTAAGAAACTTGATGATGCATTATGGGCTTATAAAACTGCTTATAAAAACCCTATGGGTACGTCTCCGTATAAAATGGTTTATGGAAAAGCATGTCACTTACCTCTTTAACTAGAAGATAAAGCTTATTGGGCTATTAAAGAGCTCAACTATGATTTCAAACATGCCGGTGAGAAGAGGTTATTTGACATTAGCTCGCTTGATGAATGGAGAACCCAACCCTATGAGAATGCCAAGTTGTTTAAAGAAAAAGTTAAAAGATGGCATGACAAGAGGATAAAAAAGCGTGAGTTCAATGTAGGTGATCATGTTTTGCTATACAACTCTTGTTTAAGATTTTTTGCAGGAAAGTTTCTCTCTAAATGGGAAGGTCCTTACATTATCGAGGAGGTCTGTCATTCCGGTGCCATTAAGATCAACAACGCCGAAGGCACAAATCCGAAGGTGGTAAACAGTCAAAGAATCAAACATTATATCTTAGGTACTCCCATAAATGTTGAGACCAATATAATTAATACCATAACACCGGAGGAGTACATAAGGGATACTTTCCAGAACGTTTCACACTCCGAAAATGAATAGGTATGTGGTACGGTAGGTAAACCGACTCCAAAACTATTATAATAGCAATTTTTCTCTGTTTTGGAATATTTAGAAAAATAGAAAAATTAAAAGTAGTCCAAAAGATGCACGAGGAGACCACAAGGGTGGAGGGTGCGCCCTACCCCCCTGGGCGCGCCCCCCTGCCTTGTGGCCACCTCGTGTGCCCTCCGGACTCCGTTTTCTTGCACAATACTTCTTTTGGTCGGTAAAAATTCATTATATAATCTCTCAAAGGTTTTGACCACTATACCACGACAAAATCCTCTGTTCTTGTTCTTTGCTGTTTTGCCTGGCAGATCTGAAAACATGTCATCCCAAGATTCGGAGGGAGAGAGCTATATAGCTGATTATATCACAAACCCAAAGGCCTACGGGGATGTGGAGCATTATGGTTGGACCACAGAGGAAGAAGAAGACTATGATCCAAAGGGAAAGAAGGAGACAAGCTCAGATGAAGATGAAGTCCCACTACCCCAACCTGGGGACATGCACGTGGAGTTCAAAAAGTCAAGTCTCACTAATAAAGCAAAGAAACCTAAGATCGAGTTTATCCCTTTTCGTCCATTGCAGGAAAATAAACAAGAATTACGTAAAAAAATATTAAGGCTTGAGCAAGAGATCGATGACTTAAGGGAGGAAAATTCTATCCTCAAGCGCAAGCTGAGGAAGAAGGACACGACATCAACAACTCCATCATCACCACCGCCGAAGAAAGAGACATAAATACATGGGTATGGGCACTCCCCTTGGCAACTGCCAAGCTTGGGGGAGGTGCCCCGGTATCGTATCACCATCACACCTTTACTTTTATCATTTTTCTTAGTTCAATCATTTTGGTTATATTTTGATATAGTAGAATTAAGTTTTTAGTATGATCTAGCTTTGAGTTTTGTTTCGAGATCTATCTATGTAATCGAGTCCGTGAGCTATATATAATAAAGAGTAGTTTTGAGTTAAGGGCTTTGCTTTCTTGCAATGATCTTGAGGGAATAATATAAGAGAAAGAATAAAAAGAAATAAAAAGATTATATATTGATCTTACGGAGAGTAATGACTTCACATATAAAGAGTATGATGAATAAAATTTGTTGAGAGTTGACAAACATAGTTTGGGTCATTGTTGCAATTAATAGGAAGTAATAAAGAAAGAGAGGCTTCACATATAAATATACTATCTTGGACATCCTTTGTAATTGTGAGCACTCATTAAAATATGACATGCTAAAAAGTTGATGTTGGACAAGGAAGACAACATAATGAGTTATGTTTGCTTATATCTGAATAGAAGTTATATTGCCATGGACCCTCCAACATGTCGAGCTTGCCTTTCCCTCTCATGCTACCCAAATTCTTTGCACCAAGTAGAGATACAACTTGTGCTTCCAAACATCCCTTAAACCAGTTTTGCCATGAGAATCCACCATACCTACCTATGGATTGAGTAAGATCCTTCAAGTAAGTTGTCATCGGTGCAAGCAATAAAAATTGCTCTCTAAATATATATGATCTATTAGTGTGAAGAAAATAAGCTTTATACGAACTTGTGATATGGAAGAAATAAAAGCGACAGACTACATAATAAAGTTCTTTATCACAAGCGGCAATATAAAGTGACGTTCTTTTGCATTAAGATTTTGTGCATCCAACCATAAAAGCGCATGACAACCTCTGCTTCCCTCTGCGAAGGGCCTATCTTTTACTTTTATCTTCTAACCTTATACAAGAGTCGTGGTGATCTTCACCTTTCCTTTTTACACTTTTTCTTTTGGCAAGCACTATGTGTTGGAGAGATCCAGATATATATATATACCCAGATGTAGGTTATTATAAAGTATTATTGTTGACATTACCCTTGAGGTAAAAGGTTGGGAGGCGAAACTATAAGCCCCTATCTTTCTCTGTCTCCGATTGAAGCTTTGAACTCATAAGTATTGCATGAGTGTTAGCAACTGTGAAAGACTAAATGATAGTTGAGTATGTGGACTTGCTGAAAAGCTCTTGAATTGACTCTTTCCGATGTTATGATAAATTGCAATTGCTTCAATGACTGAGATCATAGTTTGTTAGTTTTCAATGAAGTTTCTGATTTATACTCTACCTTATGAATGAATTGTTACTCTAGCACAAGAAATTATATGACAATATATGTTGCTGTCCTAAAGATGATCATGATGCACTCATGTCCGTATTTTATTTTATCGACACCTCTATCTCTAAACATGTGGACATATTTTTCGATTTTGGCTTTCGCTTGAGGACAAGCAAGGTCTAAGCTTGGGGGAGTTGATACGTCCATTTTGCATCATGCTTTTATATTAATATTTATCGCATTATGGGCTGTTATTACACATTATATCACAATACTTATGCCTTTTCTCTCTTATTTTATAAGGTTTACATGAAGAGGGAGAATGCCGGCAGCTGGAATTCTGGACTGGAAAAGGAGCAAATATTATAGACCTATTCTGCAGAACTCCAAAAGTCCTGAAACTTCACGGAGAATTATTTTGGAATATATACAAAATATTGGGTGAAGAAAGCACCAGAGGGGGGCCACCAGCCATCCACAAGGGTGGGGGGCGCGCCCTACCCCCCTGGGTGCGCCCCCTGCCTTGTGGGCCACCTGGCAGGCCCCCGATGCCCATCTTCTGCTGTATGGTGTGTTTTGACCTGGAAAAAATTAGAAGGAAGCTTTCGGGACGAAGCGCCGCCGTCTCGAGGCGGAACTTGGGCGGAACCAATCTAGGGCTCCGGCGGAGCTGTTCTGCCTGGAAAACTTCCCTTCGGTAGCGGGAAATCGAAGCCATCATTATCACCAACAATCCTCTCATCGAGAGGGGGTCAATCTCCATCAACATCTTCACCAGCACCATCTCCTCTCAAACCCTAGTTCATCTCTCATATCCGATCTTTGTCTCAAAACCTCAGATTAGTACCTGTGGGTTGCTAGTAGTGTTGATTACTCCTTGTAGTTGATGCTAGTTGTTTTATTTGGTGGAGGATCATATGTTCAGATCCTTAATGATAATTAATACTCCTCTGATTATGAACATGAATATGCTAGAGTGAAAGAAGCTTAAACCCTAGTTTATGCGTTGCTTCGTAAGGGGCTGATTTGGATCCATATGTTTCATGCTATGGTTAGATTTATCTTAATTCTTCTTTCGTAGTTGCAGATGCTTGCGAGAGGGGTTAATCATAAGTGGGAGGCTTGTCCAAGGAAGGGCAGCACCCAAGCACCGGTCCACCCACATATCAAATTATCAAAGTAACGAACGCAAATCATATGAGCATGATGAAAACTAACTTAACAACAATTCCCATGTGTCCTCGGGAGCGCTTTGCTTTATATAGGAGTTCGTCCAGGCTTGTCCTTTGCTACAAAAAGGATTGGGCCACCTTGCTGCACCATAGTTACTTTTGTTACTTGTTACTCGTTACAAATTATCTTATCATATAACTATCTGTTGCCGATAATTTCAATGCTTGCAGAGAATACCTTGGTGAAAACTGCTTGTCATTTCCTTCTGCTCCTCGTTGGGTTCGACACTCTTACTTATCGAAAGGACTACGATAGATCCCCATACTTGTGTGTCATCACTCGTGAGGGGCAAACTTCTGCGACACGCTTCATCGACTACCTCGCCATTTCCGCAGTAACCGCCAGGTGACTTTTTGGTTTGTTCAATTGAGGGTGCCCCTCGGGCTGCATTATCCTCAGACCGGACAGGGTCCGCTCCTTCAGCTGCGTCATTTTGGTCGTGTACTGCACCTGGTTATGCTTTGATGGAAATGCTTTGCTTGCTTAAACTGCGTGTTCGATGCCTCGCCACCGTGTGGATCGCCGAGCCTTCGTGACCCTCGCTCTTGATTGCCCCATGACCGGGACTAAACACGACGTCTATGATCGGGTCTGTCCTTGCAGCGTTGATAAACCCAATCAACTGAGCTCTGTCTCATGGGCCAGCTCCCGTGCATGTCACCTCCAGGGGTCCTTGGTGTTCGGTCCCCTCATGGGACTATCAAGGGCAGGAGAGTAAGGGCTCGGCTCGTGTCACGCAATTGTGATTTCGGTGCTCAATCACCACGGGCGACGAGCGCCACAACCCTACCCATGACAGCCTCATGAGAGGGGGCTACAATCGGCACGACGCATGTGCTCGGTTTCGTCCCTGCAGCGCCGAGGAGCCCAAGTGACCGAGCTCTGGCTTGCAGGCGCGCCCCACGCACGTCACCTCACGAGATCCTCGGTGCCTTATTCCACCTCATGAAGCAATTGTGCATGAGTTCGTAGGCACTCGTCGCCCCTGTGCCCCATAACTTGTTAGCATGCAGCTCGAGAAATCAGACGCCCGGACACTATGCGAGCATCATCTCCTCCCGCTTCAGGAAGCCTGGCCTTAGACGGCACATTTCAAGAAAGCCCCGCATGTGGCGGCTCAGTCAGCGCCACGGTTCACCAGAAAGCTAAGTACAACCACCCTGCACGATACGCCACGCCACCCGAACTCCTTCCCTACACAACCTTGGCAAGGCGTGTCGCCTCTTTTTCACGTGAGTCGCTTGTATGTCGGAAGGGGGGCACCGGAGCATCGTGCCTCGGGGTCTCTTACTGGCTCTCGTGCCCCTCACCCCCTGGCCTTGTTCCGAGCATCTTGACCCAATAATCCAGTGGCAGTAGAGGCTTGCGCGAGGGCCGGGCCCTGAGAATGCAGAGCACCTTGGCAAGCAAGAAAAAGAGGGTCGGGCCCCACGGGGAAGCGCGGGGAGGAAACGTACAACTAAATTACAAGGCATCAGTTGGAAGGCGGAGCATATCAATCTTTTCGCATGCCCCCTTGGGGGGTTGCATGTTGTATATCGCAGGTAGAGGACGGCCAAAGGACCAGCTTCGAAGGAACGCGTCCCGACATTGCGTAAACCCGTGAGCGACGACCGCCTCGCGTCAAGCCTAAAGCTAAGTTAACTATCCCCTCGTGGTCGGGAGGCCTATTTCGCGACGCTCCTTCTCCTCATGAGCTCATTAAGGGCATGACCTTCTTCTCTCATGAGGGTTGCTCGTGCGTCAAAGGGGATCTCTTGAGCACCGCGCCTCAGGAGCTCTTATCAGGCTTGGGCCCCTCACCTCCTAGCCTTGTCCTAGGCATCGTGGCCTGACATACCAGCAATGGCTGAGGCTTCCTCAGGGCTGGGTCCTAGTGACGCAGAGCACTACAGCAATCGCGAGGAAAAGGACGAACCTGACAAAGAGTGTGGAGATCGATCTTAAAACCTAATGACAAAAGCATTAAGATAAAGGTGCAAGCGCTGGAGTTTCCTACATGCCCCCACGGAGCCCATGTTGTCCAACAACAGGGAAAGGAAAAACAAAAGGAACCTCCTCCAGGCGGCCGCCTCTTCCGAGGCCCTGGCTCCGACATCGCCCGCGTGTAGGATCGAAAGTAGGTCTAGAGGGGGGGTGATTAGACTACTTAACCAAATAAAAATCTAGCCTTTTCCCAATTTTAAGTCTTGGCAGATTTTAGCAACTTAGCACAAGTCAAGCAATCAACCTACACATGCAATTCTAAGAGTGTAGCAGCGGAATGTAAATCATTGCATATGAAGGTAAAGGGAGGGGTTTGGAGAAGGCAAACGCAATGTAGACACAGAGATTTTTGGCGTGGTTCTGATAGGTGGTGCTATCGTACATCCATGTTGATGGAGACTTCAACCCACGAAGGGTAACGGTTGCGCGAGTCCACGGAGGGCTCCACCCATGAAGGGTCCACAAAGAAGCAACCTTGTCTATCCAACCATGGCCATCGCCCACGAAGGATTTGCCTCACTCTGGTAGATCTTCACAAAGTAGGCGATCTCCTTGCCCTTACAAACTCCTTGGTTCAACTCCACAATCTTGACGGAGGCTCCCAAGTCACACCTAACCAATCTAGGAGACACCATTCTCCAAAAGGTAATAGATGGTGTGTTGATGATGAACTCCTTGCTCTTGTGCTTCAAATGATAGTCTCCCCAACACTCAACTCTCTCTCGCAGATTTGGCTATGGTGGAAAGATGATTTGAGTGGAAAGCAACTTGGGGAAGGCTAGAGATCAAGATTCTTGTGGTAGGATTGGAATGTCTTGGTCTCAACACATGAGTAGGTGGTTCTCTCTCAGAAAATGAGTAGTGGAAGTGTAGGCACGTTCTGATGGCTCTCTCATAAATGGAGAGGAGGGTCGATGGGTATATATAGCCTCCACACAAAATCTAACCGTTACACACATTTGAGCCAACTCGGTCAGACCGAATAGGTGAACTCGGTGAGACCGATTCAGTTCAAAATGTGAACGTTAGGTTTTTCGATGGGACCGACATGATCAACTTGGTGGGACCGATGCGCTAGGGTTAGGGAAAAACCTCATCTTGGTGTGACCGATTGCATGAACTCGGTGAGACCGATTTCAGCAATGAGCAAACAGAGAGTTGGTCAGGCAAACTCGGTGGGACCAATTGCTCATTTCGGTGAGACCGAAACGTTACGAAAGGGAAACAGAGAGTTTGCATTGCGAACTCGGTGGGACCGATCGCTCATCTCGGTGAGACCGAAACGTTACGAAGGGAAACAGAGAGTTTGCAATCCCATCTCGGTGAGACCGAGATCCCTATCGGTGAGACCGAACTGATTAGGGTTTCTGGCTATGGCTATGTCAAGTGAACTCGGTGGCGCCGGATAGATCAAATCGGTGAGGCCGAGTTTGACTTTAGGTTTAGGACATATCTGGAATTGAGAAAGTGGTTGAGGGCTTTGGAGCATATCACTAAGCATTTTGAGCAAGTAGACCATTAAGCAACACATCATCCCCTTTTAATAGTATTGGCTTTTCCTATGTACTCAATATGATCTTGGATCACTAAAATAGAAATATAGAGTCTTGAGCTTTTGCCAATGTTTGTCCTTATCATTTTGAGGGGTCCACATCTCTAGTCCATGCCATGCCAATCATTGAACTTTCTGAAATAATCAACTTGAAAGAATATTAGTTCAATGAGCTATATGTTGTTATGAATTACCAAAACCACCCGGGGATTAGTTGCACTTTCACCGCGCCTAGTCGGAGTCCTCCTTCGTCTTGACGTGGCGGCATGGGGGCTCTTCAGAGTCGTCATCGCTACAGCTCCTCCCGGGGGAGGCGTTGCCTCCGTCGCTGCTGTCGTTACCGAAGGAGTGGCCGGTGCTGCTACCATCGCTCTCCATGCAGCACTCCAAGCGGCCGCCGGCCTGCCCGAAGATCTTCACAAAGAGCATCGCGGCCCCATTGAACTTGAAGTGGAGGGTGTGCCCCTCCATCCGCCCGCAGGCGCGGGCGATGACTTCCACCCCCGGGTCAGGTACATGTAGCCGGCAGGAGTGAACTCAGATGTTGGTGCAGCAAACATTCATGTTTGTTTTCCGGACTTATACACAGGCGTGCTAGCATCACATGCCCGACACCAACATACCAAGCCAGAGAAACTGCTCTTTGTGAGATCAAGGAGTGGATCAAGAAGACCAAGTCAACATACGAGATAGCAAGACACCACCTTGGGGGGGCTCCCTTGCCGAGCAGGAGAGCTCGGCCAGGTCGAGACTGCCCCGGAAGCAAACCCAAGAAAACCCCGGCAGGCCTGCCGGGGTCGCCAGGACCAAGAACCCCACCAAGGGACCACCGCTCCACCGCACAGAGATGCAAGTCACTTATCGGTGCGGTGTCGAGCCCGCAAGTGATTAAGTGGCTTCCACTAAGCACGTGGCAGCTCGTTGGAAGATAGATCACCCTCATTTGACACCCGTCCAGAGGCGTGTCAAGATAATAAGCAGAAGATGATTAAGCGGCACGGCAGGCTTGCCGGGATTCATCCTCAGCATGACACCTAGTAGTGCATTTAATGCACTTTGTCCTAATTGCCAGAGTTAAGTATGATAGCATTGTTAGCTATCTAATCATAGGATAAGGACTGTTTTGCCACTATGGTTACCCCTTGAGCTATAAAAGGAGGCCCAAGGCAACCTAGAAAGAGATTCGGACCCTTGCACACTTGTACGCGCATAGCAGCTCACCCCGCAGCCACCTTGCCGGGCTCGAGTGTTGTGTGTTCATCGTGTTCCTCCATCCAATCCACCAAGGCAGGAGTAGGTTTTTACACTTCTCAGCAGCCTGAACCTGGGTAAAAATGACCAGAGTCCTCATCGTCATGCTGCCTCATGGCTTCTGCTCTTCGTGCAACGTGATCTCCCCCATGCCGAACCACAAGGGGCTCATGGCCCCATAGGTGATCGTGTCCACCCACGACATCTTTGGCGCGCCAAGTAGGGGGGTTACGCTTGCATGAACCAGAAGTTGCGAACAGCACGTCGATCTTCATCATTGTCTTCTTTATCATCAACTTTTCGGTCCATGGCGCCCAAGAAGAAACTCAGCGCGACCGCGCATCCCTCCACTTCGAAGGCCTCCTCGCACGCAGCCGCGGACGCCGTCGGCACCATGGCAGTGTTGGGTGAGACGGGTGTCGCTGGCGACACAACCGGCACAGGCGGCGCTGCCGTTGTGTCCCCCGCGACCGAAGCTAGAGCGGGGAACACCGGTGATGGGCAACACCAATAGCGTCCCGACGACCTTGGCCCGGAAGCTGCGGGTGGAGGGGATACCCAGTCTCCACCTCCCCGCCGCACTGGCGTACGCAGTCGCAATAGCGACACCCGCTCAGGCGCAAGCCACGATTCTCCAGTTGCGCCCGTTACGGGCACGGCTTCGAAGTGCATGCCTTGCCTGGAGCGAGATGGACAAGGAAGAGCGCCGAGCGGGGCCGTCGACCCCCAGGCACGCCCCACTCACCACCAGACCGCCTTGGCGACCGGTCCACGACGGCAAGAACAAGGCAACGCTCCTATTGGTTCCACCAGGAGTTGAGCGACATCGCGGTACGCTTCCTTGGCCATGCTGAGCATGGCAGCGAAAGTAATGATGCGAGCCCAGCTCCTGTTGAACTTTCCGCCAATGGCTGACAAGATGGACAAGTGGAGGGCCACCATCCAAAATTTAATTGGCTTCGCTGAGGCCAGTAAATCATAGCATGCGGAGCCGTCACGATGCGGGCGAACAGCAACGGCGCCCCGAGGCATTGGCCTTGTTGAGGAGGCTGCACCGATGGCGCAGTCCCTTCCACGACAGCAGGCCCAATAGCAACCTCAGCAGGCTCAATGGGCCGACGAGCCCGACGAGACGTCGATGGCTTCGTCTAACCCGCAAACCCGTTGTGATTAGTGGCATGTTCTGGAGGAACGACGGAAGGAAGATGCGTGCGTCACCATAGAGCGACGTCGAGAGGCACGCCGTCAATCTGACAAGCACAATGGTCCAGGTGATGACGAGCCTGCGCCCAGTGCTGGAGGGTACTTGCCTTTCAAGGTTGGGCGCCCTACCTTCACTCGTGATCTGCGGCAGGTCCGCTGGCCATCTGCCCGCGTCTTCAAGCCTGAGCTGCCAAAGAAATACGACGGAAAGTTAAACCCAGCAGAGTTTCTAAGCATCTATACAATTGCTGTTCAAGCCGTCGGGGGCAGAGATGAGAAGTTGTTCACCAACTATTTCCCTTTGGCACTTAAGCCAAACGTGACATCATGGCTGATGCACCTGCCGAAAAACTCCATTTCATCATGGGCAGACTTATGCAACGAGTTCGTTGGCGCCTTCACAGGTGGCCACCAAGAGCCTGGACAGCCCAGTGATCTGCAGGTCCTTCCACAAAAGGAAGGGGAGGATTTACGTAAGTATATCCAGAGGTTCAGTAGAGTGCATCGTAACATCCTAGAGATACACCCTGCAGCCGTGATTGCCGCGTTCCATTCGAACATGTGCAACAGAAGGATGCGGGCCAAGATGAATGTCCGGTTGCCCAAAACCGTCAACGAGTTGTACACCTTGGCGGATAAGTGTGCTCGGAATGAGGAAGGGAGGTGACTCCCCGGAGAGGAGGCTGGCATTGAAATTGACTCAGATGTCGATGATGGTGCCACAAACTCGAAGGGGAGGAACCGGAGGCGCAATAGAAAGCGCAAAGAGAAGACAGTGTTGGCCGTTGAGAGCTCAGGTGATCCTAGTGCCAGCAAGAAGACTAAGACCAAGGCCCCCGGCAAGGGAGCTGCTACATGTGCTGATTGCCGGGAGGCCGTGATAGCAGAAAAGGTCGGGCAATCCGCCGGGCCGTACTGCAAAATCCACCGCACCAAGGGCCATGACCTCCAAGAATGTCATCAAGTTGAGCAGCTTGTCAAGAAGCAAAAAGCTGAATATGAGAAGCATGACAGGGAGAAAGGCCAAGAGGGTGCTGGCGGGAAGGGCCGTGGCGGCAGAGGAGGCTGTCACGGCAAGACTCTGCAGCAGAAGGAAAAGCCCGCTAGAGGTCGTGAAAAGAGAGAAGGAGATGACAGAAGTGATGAGGAGGATGAAGAAGAAACTAGTGAGCAAGAATTCCAGAAGGGAAATGAGGCCATGTGCATTGATGGGGGTGCATCCTTGCACTCCTCTCACCGGCAGCTCAAGCAATGGGCGCGTGAAGTCAATGCCATGGAGCCAACTATGGATTCCCGAAGGCCACTTAAGTGGTCCCGCACGCCTATCATCTTTGACGAAGAGGATCACCCCGACCGCACTACCGCAGTAGGATGTTTGCCGTTGTTGGTCCCCCCAACAATCTTCAACCTCAAAGTAACATAGATGCTAGTTGACGGCGGGGCTGGATTGAATCTGATCTCCCCTAAAGTGGTAGGCAAACTGCAGATCCCTGATGAAGAACTCAAGGCCACGAGCACATTCCAAGCAATCAACCCCAGCAGGAGCCGGCCTAAAGGGAAGATCACATTGCCTGTGACATTTGGCGAGGAACTGAACTACCGGACCGAGCGGGTCGTGTTTGACGTTGTTGAGCTTCCTCTGCCTTACAATGGGATTCTTGGTCGCCCAGCCCTGGCAAAGTTTATGGCAGCATCTCACTATGCCTACAACACCTTGAAGATGCCAGGACCGATGGGTATCATTTCCATCCCCTCAGATAAGAAAGATGCGATCATATGTGTGGACCAGATGTATCGGGACACGGTAGCAGCTGAGGCAGCTAACGCCCCAGCTCCCGCCAAGGATACAAGGAAGGGAAAGAAGGCTAGCAGAGATGCCGGCAAGGAATCCGGGAAGCGCGCCTCTTCGGAGTGCGCCGCGCCTGTTGATGACCTGCCGGAGAGTTCCACTAGCAAGAGACCCAAGGTTGTTTCACCTGCCGTGACGAAGGTTCCGTCTAGGCAGGATGGCGCTGATGGTACATTCACCATCAGCTCCACCCATGATGACAAATAGGAAAGCACGCTCGTTGCCTTCCTGTGGGCGAATGTCGACGTGTTTGCTTGGCAACTGTCTGACATCCCCGGTGTTCCCAGGGAGGTAATCAAGCACCACCTTACTGTTTGTCCTCATGCTAGGCCCATCAAGCAGAAGGTCAGAAAACAAGCTTTAGAGCGGCAGCAGTTTATTGCCAAGGAGATTAGGAAACTTGAGGCAGCTGGTTTGGTCAGAGGGGTACTGCATCCAACTTGGTTGGCGAATCCAGTGGTGGTGCGCAAGGCAAACAGGAAACGGAGGCTCTGCATTGATTTCACAGACCTGAACAAAGCATGTCCAAAAGACCCTTTCCCCTTGCCGCGCATTGATCAAATTGTTGATTCCACCTCCGGACGTGATTTGCTATCTTGCTTGGATGTGTATTCCAGGTACTATCTGATATTTATGGCCAAGGAAGATGAAGAGAAGACCGCGTTCATAACTCCATGTGGCACGTACTGCTTTGTACAAATGCTTTTCGGGTTAAAAAGCACCGGATCCACTTTCGCAAGAGCAGTACAAGTTGGTTTTGAGCCCCAGCTACACAGGAATGTAGAAGCTTATATGGATGATATAGTGGTCAAGACCAAGGACAGATCAACACTCATTCAGGACATAGAAGAGACCTTCCCAAACCTGCGCAAGATAAATTTGAAACTAAACCCTAAGAAATGTGTGTTTGGTGTTCCATCTAGCAAGCTCCTTGGTTTCTTTGTGTCCCAGCGGGGGATAGAGGCCAACCCTGACAAGATTAGAGCAATCGAGTAGATACAAGCACCCAAGACTGTTAAAGATTTTAGGCGTTTGACTGGATGCGTTGCCGCGCTAAGCAGGTTCATCTCCAAGTCTGCCGAGCATGCCTTGCCTTTCTTCAAAATTTTAAAAAAGGCTGGCCCGATGAAGTGGACCACGGAAGCAGAAGCAGTGCTGCAAGACCTAAAAGCCTACCTTTCCTTTGCTCCCACCTTAGTCGCGCCTAAACCACAAGAGCCATTGTTGCTATATTTAGTTGCGACGAATCAAGTGGTTAGTGCAGCGTTGGTGGCGCAGCGAGAAGTGGATGAGGAAGCAGCTGCAGCAACTGCACCCTCTGGGGGTGGAACTGAACCCGTCGCGGCAGACGCTAATCAAGAAGAGGCGGAGCAATCCAGTGAGGGCGATCCCAAAACCGTGACAAGGAAGAAGGTGGTGCAACGACCAGTCTACTTTGTCAGCTCCCTGCTAGAGGGGGCTAGGTCAAGGTACTCTGGAGTACAAAAGCTGATCTTCAACCTCAACATGGCCTCGAGGAAACTGCGCCATTACTTCCAAGCCCACGAGATCACGGTTGTCACCCATTTCCCACTACAGCGCATACTCAGGAACCCCGAAGCCACCGGCAGGATAGTTGAATGGGAGCTAGAGCTGTCGAGCTTTGGCCTGAAGTATGAAAGTACCTCAACTATTCAAAGCAGAGCATTGCCGGAGTTCATTGCAGAATGGATGCCCACTCCAGATGAAGAAATACCTAAAACAGTGACCCCCGGCAGGGAGGCGCCTCAAGAGTGGATCATGTACTTTGTGGTGCATTCTCGTTGCAGGGCATTGGGGCTGGCGTGCTCCTTGTTGTGCCCACCGGAGAGCATCTCAAGTATGTGGTTCAAATGCACTTTCCCCGGGAGAAGGCCACCAACAACACTGCTGAGTATGAGGGGCTCCTTACCGGACTCAGAATTGCGCTGGAGTTGGGAATCAAGAAATTAATCATCCGTGGAGACTCGCAGCTCGTGGTGAGACAAGTCAATAAGGATTACCAGAGTCCGTTGATGGAGGCATATGTGGAGGAGGTGAGAAAGCTGGAAGAACACTTTGATGGGTCAAAAGCAGAGCACGTGCCACGTGCGGAGAACAACATTGCTGATCACTTGTCAAAGTGCGCTGCACAAAAGCTCCTTGTGGAACCAGGAACTTTTGTCCTCCACCTAACCCAATCCATCAGTGTCCCCTTCAATGATGGCCAGAAAAAGGAGGAAGTTGGACTCCGGCAAGTATCTCCCGGCAGGGCTTCCCGTAGCCGCTGGTAGAGAGGCTGCCGGGAACAACCGCACTTCGGTTGGTGAGCAGCACCCTCCCGCGGAACCACAAGTTCTTGCAGTCGAGGTAAGTGCTCCCACGAATGAGGAGGTGCCTTTAGTCCTTGTTGTCGAGCCACAGGCTCCAACTTGGGCACAGCACATAGTCCATTTCCTTCAAACAGGAGAACTTCCCGAAGAGCAAGAAGAAGCTAAAAAAGTAGCCCGACGGTCTAGTATGTACCAGTTTGTCGATGACACTCTATACAGAAAGAGGCCAAACAGGGTGAAATTGAAGTGCATTTGTCGGGAGGACAGACTGAAGCTGTTGGCGGTGGTACATGGGGGCATATGTTGCTCTCACATTGGATCAAGAGCCCTGGTTGGAAAAGCTTTCCGGCAGGGTTTCTACTGGCCCACAGCCCTCCAGGATGCAACTGAGCTTGTCACCAAGTGTGAAGCCTGTCAGTTCCATTCCAAAAACATTCATCAACCAGCTCAAGCTCTCCGGACGATCCCTTTATCCTGGCCATTCTCGGTCTGGGGGCTCGATATCCTGGGCCCCTTCCCCCATTCCACCGGGGGCTTTGAATTCTTGTATGTTGCAATCGACAAGTTTACAAAGTGGCCTGAGGTGGAGACAGTGAGGAAGGTGACCACACAATCAGCTGTCAAGTTCTTGAAAGGATTGGTGTGCCATTTTGGAGTACCCAACAGAGCAAGTACCGACAATGGCACCCAGTTCACGAGCCGCACCTTCATGCAGTACGTCCAAAGCCTTGGGAGCAAGGTCTCTTTTGCCTCTGTTGCTCATCCCCAAAGCAACGGGCAAGCTGGTAGGATGAATGCTGAAGTGTTGCGTGGACTCAAGACGAGAACTTTTGACAAGCTACAGAAATGCGGCAGGCGATGGATTGATGAGCTGCCGGTGGTTCTTTGGTCCCTCCGGATGACACCAAATCGAGCCACCGGCCAGACTTCCTTCTCCCTAGTGTATGGGGCAGAAGCAGTGCTCCCCAAGGAACTCATATATGGGTTACCTCCAGTACTTGCCTACAATGAAGTAGAGCAAAAGCAGCTCCGGCATGATGATGCCGTGCTCCTTGAGGAAGATCTTCTCCAGGCTGTTGTGCGTGCTGCACGCTACCAGCAAGCCCTGAGCCGCTATCATAGCCGCAGGGTCCACGCCCGAAGCCTTGAGGAAGGCGACCTTGTCCTTAGGCATGTTCAGTCCGCCAAGGGTTCCAACAAGTTGACGCCAAAGTGGGAAGGACCTTACCGGGTAGTTCAAGTCACCAGACCTGGTGCAGTCCGTCTGGAGACCGAAGGTGGCATTAAAATGCAAAACTCATGGAATATTGAGCATCTTCGCAAGTTCTACCCGTAAGGCGCGGTTGCTGGGCTCAGCTCCCGGCAACCACCTTTTGTACAAGCCTTACCGATGCGCATGTAACTCTTTGTACAAAGCCAAGCGCAGACCCTGTGCAAAGATAATAAAATGAAGCGTTGGCGCCTAAAACTTGCATGCATGTTTATTTAAGTCTAACTTTGCTATAGTCCTTGAATCATATAGATGAGGTCGTATGCTGCTATTTTCCCCTGTACTAACAATAGGGCTCCTACCGCGGGTAAACTCCCCAAAGGGGGGATGTCGGTGTAGTGAATAGGGGGTGTTCATTACCCCTGGACACGCACCGGCGAGTTGCAGCCCCTAGGCGGGAAGGGCATGCCAGGGGGGCGAGCCTTCCTGGGAGAAGACAACTGGGAACAAGCACAAGACTATCCAAAAAGCATTCGAGTCAATAATTGGAATGCAGAAGACCAAAGGCCGAAGCCCCAGCAAGATTCTTGCTGGTGAGCCCCGGCAAGATTCTTGCTGGTGAGCCCCGGCAAGATTCTTGCTGGTGAGCCCCGGCAAGATGATCCCGACAAGCTTGGTCCCGGCAAGATGACCCCGCCAAGCTGCCACCGCTCCAGTGCAGCGACCAAACCTGTTAGATGGGTTTTGTCCTTTTGGATGCGTGTCAAGTCACCAAAGAAATCATCAAGACAGAAATCTGAGGATCGGCAGACAAGAAGAGCTGGAAATCGAAGGCCAGCTTCCCCGGCAAGATCCTTGCCGGGATGGCTGTGGAGCCCGGCAAGACTCGGCACCCGGCAAGCCTCAGCGCCCGGCAAGGCTTGGTTCCCAGCAAAGCTTGGCGCCCGGCAAGCCCTGGCGTCCGGCAAGGTTTGGTGCCCGGCGAGGATCGGCGCCTGGCGAGATTTCGCCACTGTGCCACCGCTTCGGCACAGTAACAAGTCTGACATTCTGGCTCCTTCCCTGGATGCGTGGCGGCACGCCAGTGGAGGAGAGCTTAAGCGGTTTTGATGGGATGGCCCCTTTCTCCATCCCCAAGAAAGTGAGGACACCTAAACGGACACCTCACGGTGCATTAAATGCGCTTGTCCTAATCCGTCAGGGGTTAGGTATGATACCCTGTAGCTACTTTACACCTCAATGTATGTACATTTTGCCACTGTGGAGACCCCTTTGAGCATATAAAAGGAGGCCCAAGGCAACTGCTACGGAGGGGGGGAACTTCTGGCCCATTCTGCATGCGCAGCTGCTCTTTGAACGTACTGTTCATTGCGAGCGCTCCTGAAGGCTGGGCTCAAGAGCATCAATAAGAACACAAAGCAGGAGTAGGGTTTTACGCTTATCAACGGCCCGAACCTGGGTAAAAACATCCCGCGTCGATCACTGGTTCTGCTCTTTGCGTACACCTCTCCCCCCGCCGAATCGTAAAGGGGTCTCTCGGGATCCCATAGGTGTCGTGCCCCGACATCTTTGGCGCGCCAGGTAGGGGGATCGAGGTTGCGCGATCCAGCGGTCGGCGCGTCAGCTTCATCGTCCATGGCGACTTCGCTCCACATACAGAAAGCTAAGTTGCCAAGATTTATTACATTCATTTTGCTATCCTCACTTGCTTCTTATACCTACATGCGAAGGAGCCCTCTCGGGGCTAATTGCGCCCCTAGTTGTCTCGAGTCCGCTCGACAATTTAGGTGGTTGCATAAGCACCGAGGAGGTAAACCTTTCCGGGAGGCGGCGTTCCCGGCAAGTTGCTTAGGACCCGTTCCTCAAGCGCTGCCGACTGGAGCATGCGCACCGGAAAGCTTTCCGGCGAGTGTGGGTCGCCTTGATTAATTCTTTGTCCTTGTACATCAACCTGCACGCGGAGGAACCTTGTCGTGGTTAGCCCGCGCTCTAGCTTCGCCTCGAGTCCGCTCGGCAAGCTTAGCAGCTGCGTTCTGGCCCGGCAAGTCGCCTTGCTGGCGGCGGCGCTTCCAGCAGGCTGCTAATGACCCGCATCTAGCGCTCGCGGCAAACGTGCGCACCGGCAAGGTTTCTAGACAGCCTAGGGACAAAAATAAGTGCAAGGACTGAATTAATCAATGGGGAAGCATACATTCATTCAGCATAAAGTAACATGCATTGCATGCATAAAGATTGATTTAACTAAGCTAAATTGCTTCTTTATATGCGCCATTGCAGCAACAGGCCGGCAAGACGGCAGTGAGACATTCGCGGTAGACGGCTGCGGCAGCAGGGGTGACTATATGGATCGAGCACCGCACCCGCAGTACCCTATATGGGGAAAGCTCGGGGACTGACTCCTCGTCGCACAGTGTGGCACTTCCTTTCGGGCACACGACTCCTGTTGCCGTCCTGCTCTGTCTGCCCATGCTGCCGGCAAGCCCAAGGCCCGGCAAACCGCAAGCTCTCTTGCATCATCACCAGCATGCAGTTAAAAGTCAAGAGTAATGGTTACTTCTCGCCGCGCGTGTACCGGTGCATGTTTTTGGGCCTGGCCCAGACAAACACTGTGCGCGTTTGTCCGGCCCAGGCCCGGGGGCTCCTGTCGGTGTAGTGAACAGGGGGTGTTCATTACCCCTGGACACGCACCGGCGAGTTGCAGCCCCCAGGCGGGAAGGGCATGCCAGGGGGGCGAGCCTTCCTGGGAGAAGACAACTGGGAACAAGCACAAGACTATCCAAAAAGCATTCGAGTCAATAATTGGAAGGCAGAAGACCAAAGGCCGAAGCCCCAGCAAGATTCTTGCTGGTGAGCCCCGGCAAGATTCTTGTGTTCATTACCCCTGGACACGCACCGGCGAGTTGCAGCCCCCAGGCGGGAAGGGCATGCCAGGGGGGCGAGCCTTCCTGGGAGAAGACAACTGGGAACAAGCACAAGACTATCCAAAAAGCATTCGAGTCAATAATTGGAAGGCAGAAGACCAAAGGCCGAAGCCCCAGCAAGATTCTTGCTGGTGAGCCCCGGCAAGATTCTTGCTGGTGAGCCCCGGCAAGATTCTTGCTGGTGAGCCCCGGCAAGATGATCCCGACAAGCTTGGTCCCGGCAAGATGACCCCGCCAAGCTGCCACCACTCCAGTGCAGCGACCAAACCTGTTAGATGGGTTTTATCCTTCTGGATGCGTGTCAAGTCACCAAAGAAATCATCAAGTCAGAAATTTGAGGATCAGCAGACAAGAAGAGCTGGAAATCGAAGGCCAACTTCCCCGGCAAGATCCTTGCCGGGATGGCCGTGGAGCCCGGCAAGGCTCGGCGCCCGGCAAGCCTCGGCGCCCGGCAAGGCTTGGTTCCCAGCAAAACTTGGCACCCGGCAAGCCCTGGCGTCCGGCAAGGTTTGGTGCGCGGCAAGGATCGGCGCCTGGCGAGATTTCGCCACTGTGCCACCGCTTCGGCACAGTAACAAGTCTGACATTCTAGCTCCTTCCCTGGATGCGTGGCGGCACGCCAGTGGAGGAGAGCTTAAGCGGTTCTGATGGGATGGCCCCTTTTTCCATCCCCAAGAAAGTGAGGACACCTAAACGGACACCTCACGGTGCATTAAATGCGCTTGTCCTAATCCGTCAGGGGTTAGGTATGATACCCTGTAGCTACTTTACACCTCAATGTATGTACATTTTGCCACTGTGGAGACCCCTTTGAGCATATAAAAGGAGGCCCAGGGCAACTGCTACGGAGGGGGGGAACTTCTGGCCCATTCTGCATGCGCAGCTGCTCTTTGAACGTACTGTTCATTGCGAGCACTCCTGAAGGCTGGTCTCAAGAGCATCAATAAGAACACAAAGCAGGAGTAGGGTTTTACGCTGATCAGCGGCCTGAACCTGGGTAAAAACCTCCCGCGTCGATCACTGGTTCTGCTCTTTGCGTATACCTCTCCCCCTGCCGAATCGTAAAGGGGTCTCTCGGGACCCCATAGGTGTTGTGCCCTGACAGGGGAAGTGAAGACAAGCTGGCGTATCCATCCCCGACAGCGTAACACAGATAAGTTCCCCTGACCATCCATCACATGACCCTGTGTGAAAAACTTGTGCATAGAAAAACCTTGTCACTCTAAAACCATTTGTGCTCCCATCCTTTGATTCGAAGATTACTTCAGTGAGGCTGGTCGCAGTGGGATTTGAAAAAAAAGGGTTTACAAGGGGCCGGTTCTCTTCCACGCTCCTAACCCACCAGGCTGAGCCCTGCGGCAGCAACGGAAGGGGCCGGTAAGGTGTCTTGCCGAAAAACCTTGTTTACTTGAGAGTATGGAGGAATCATTCCTCAACATGGACATGATACTTGCACAAGCACCCGGCAAGCAGATCTTTTTTCATTAATACGCGGGTAAACAAGTACAAACCATACAGGGTACAAATATGGATGAAAGGGTACATAATTTAAGCTAAAGTTTGGCAAGTGCCTACAGTTTTTAGATTGAAAAAAGATAAGTGCCCTGTAATGCCTTTCTTGTCCCCCTCCTCCTAGGAGCTACAGAGGGAGGTGAAGAGGGCAAAAGGGGTGCCTAGGTAGAAGCCCAGCCTAACCCCATCAGGGCCCGCGGGATGCAACCTGACAAGATCGAGAGGGCGGGGGCGAAGCGGGAAGGGTGGAAGGAGCGGCTAGGCGATGCCCTGGTCACCACCGCTAGGACCAGAGGAATGCGACAGGAGGGACACCGGCAGGGAAGACGAAGCTGGAGTTCACGGGGAAGCCTGCAGGGGTCTAGCTGGAGGAGGCGGACGCATCCACACCCAACACCCTAGCAAATCGCTCTGCCGGGGAGAAGGCCAGGTGCAAATGATGGTGCCGCCGGCGCCCAGCTGACGGTGACGATGCGTCCGGCGCTCAGCTAGACTCCGAACCGCCATCCTCTCGCTCGGCGCCGTCGTCTTCACCGTCAGTGTCCTCTTCATCGTTGTCGCTCTAAGAGGAGCTTTCGTTGTCGGTCGAGCTCTCCGCGCAGCACCGTAAGGGAGCACCCAAACGTCCGAAGACCTTGATGGAGAGCAGATCTGCATCCATTAACTTAAAATGGAGTACAAGCCCCTCCGCCAAGCTATGGGCACGTGCGAAAGTTTTCCAGCCGCGATGGAGAAGCATCACATGAGGTGCGGCGAAGTCAACATCCGCCCGCATGCTGCCATTACAGCAGCCCCTCATGTGCAACTTCAACCCGTGCGGCTGTTCCAACTCCATTACCCTTGAGAAAGGGGTAGGGAGCCGAAGGCGGCTACGCAGGAGCCTGCGTAGCCTGACGATGAACTCCAGTGGCGTGTCCTCGATATGGCCCTCCATCGGAGCTAGGGGCTGGAGGAGGGGCCATCAGTGCACCTCCGCGTCCTCCCCGGCCTCGAGGGCCTCACCGACCGCGTCCACGTCCAGAAGCACCTCCTTGTGCACTGGATTCTACCCCTGCATCTCCGGCCGGGGCAGGGATGCGCTGACGAGATGAGGTCCTCGTCGCCACCACAGGAACCCGACCGCGTCCTCTCCCTCTCACCATGGTGGAAGAAGACACAAGAAGAAGAAGGAGGTGCGTGGGTGAGTCCTTTCGCCCGCCTCTGCGCTCCCTTTTATAGCCGAGCGTGGCAGGGGCTGGCTCCCCACTACCCCGTGGGAACCGCCACGATCGACCAATCCGGTCCGTCGGCGTCACTGGCAATGTCCGGAATCTCAGACCTACCTCCTGCGCCTATCCGCGGCACCGAGCTTTCTGTCATGGCACTCATTCCCGTGCCCTACGCCTCCACCACCAACCATGCACAGTGCATGCGGCGTACGTGGCGGAAACGGCAACAATAGTGGGGTGACTAAAATGGCAGTTACCTCCACGTGAACGTGGGCGGCCCACGAACCATTACATGGGTAGCCCGACGTCGTTCAGGACGACTCGCGGAGAAATCAGAAACTGATCCAGTCACAGGTTAATGAAGAAGCAAGCAGAATATCAAAGGAGACATAAATCCCATCGCGGCATGGCTCAGGTGCTCGCATGTGTATTTGTTGGGGCCTACCCCAATGATGCCCGGCAGCACGTATGGGCCAGGCCCGGGGGCTCCTATCGGTGCAGCAAACATTCACGTTTTTTACTCGGACTTATACACAAGCATGCTGGCATCACATGTCCGGCACCAACATACGAAGCAATGCCAAGCCAAAGAAACTGCTCTTTGTGAGATCAAGGAGTGGATCAAGAAGGCCAAGTCAACATACGAGATAGCAAGACACCACCTTGGGGGGCCTCCCTTGCCGAGCAGGAGAGCTCGGACAGGTCGAGACAGCCCCGAAAGCAAACCAAGGAAAACCCCGGCAGGCCTGCCGGGGTCGCCAGGACCAAGAACCCCGCCAAGGCACCACCGCTCCACCGCACAACGAGGCAAGTCACTTATTGGTGCGGTGTCGAGACAGCAAGTGATTAAGTGACTTCTACTAAGCACATGGCAGCTCGTTGGAAGACAGATCACCCTCATTTGACACCCATCCAGAGGCGTGTCAAGATAATAAGCAGAAGATGATTAAGTGGCACGGCAGGCTTGCCGGGTTTCATCCACAGCACGACACCTAGCAGCGCATTTAATGCACTTTGTCCTAACTGCCAGAGTTAGGTATGATAGCACTGTTAGCTATCAAATCAGAGGATAATGACTGTTTTGCCACTATGGTTACCCCTTGAGCTATAAAAGGAGGCCCAAGGCAACCTAGAAAGAGATTTGGACACTTGCACACTTGTACGCGCGTAGCAGCTCACCCTGAGGCCACCTTTCCGAGCTCGAGCGCTATGTGTTCATCGTGTTCCTCCATCCAATCCACCAAAGCAGGAGTAGGGTTTTATGCTTCTCAGTGGCCCGAACCTGGGTAAAAACCACTAGAGTCTTCATCGTCGTGCTGCCTCATGGCTTCTGCTCTTTGTGCAAAGCAATCTCCCCCATGCCGAACCACAAGGGGCTCATGGCCCCATAGGTGATCGTGTCCACCCACGACATCAGCCGCCACCCAGGAGGACTTGTTGCAGCAGCCGTTTGGCTACAGCCACAACCCCAAGGGTGCGTCAGCCGCCAGCTCCTCCGCGAAGGAGTCCAGGAGCTGGAGCCAGGTGCGGGGCAAGCTGTTCATCGATATGATGAACTCGCGGGCCGCGTCGGTGGAGTGGGCCCATGCCCGAGGCAGTCGAGTGGCTACGTCGCTCCTCCCTCCTTGGCCGCAGCTACCTCGACTCCCACAGCCACGACAGCAGGTGGGGTTCATCCTTGGACTACCCGAGCCAGGGCGAACCACCAATGGAGGATGCCTGCGTCCTCGGGGAGGCGCCCCAGGCGTAGTGGCGGACTTTCGAGGGCGGCCTCGCCCTGTCACTAGCTGCGGCGGTTCCGCTCCCTCCAGCGCCGCCTTCCCCTTCTCGGCAGCGGAGAGCCTCCTCAAGGGCGCCATGGTGGCAGCAACGACGAGCAGAAGTGGGGAGGTGCATTTGGAGAATACAAGATGAGGGGTCCACCCCCTGGCCCTTATATAGCATCGACGGGGTTGCCCTGTGCTCCTTCGCCTTCGGAAGAAAAATGCTAGAAAAAGGAAGAAATGATGGCCCCGCGCAGTGCCCGTCGGGCTTTATGTTGGCCTGGGCAGTTGCCGAGGAATCATGGGGAAGTGGGGGCGTCCGTCGCCCCGTTGTGCACCACGCGTCGCGCATAACCCACAGGCAGTTGGGGCCTGCGCCGTTTCGCCCCTCCGACTGATGAATTGTGCATGCCGCGTGCCCGGGGGCTACTGTCGGGGCTCTGGGACTGGGGGTACCCAGGCCCGTCTGCCTGCGGCCCGGGACGCAGCGAGTGGTGAATGCCCAGTACAGCCCGTCTCCAAGGCTCCACAAGGGGGACCCTCACGAGGGTCGTCTCCTCGCGAGGTGCACACCACCAAGGACCTCATGAGGCCCTCTCTTGGGGTGGCCTCCCGAGGCCCTTCACGGGGCGGACATCTCTAGGCTCGCTAGCCCTCCTCGCGATGCACGTGGGTGACGCGAGCCATGACGAGCGGAGCCAGGAGGGCGCCAGCGGGTGTAGACAAGGACGTTTTCCTCTTTGGTGCTAAGGGAACAAGGACGACATGCGGGTTCCCGAAGCGATCCCCAAAGGTTGCAATTCCAGTGCTAGAGGACCAAGACCGCGGGCTCGCCAAGACGGAGGTCACCACCAAGCCCACCTACGCATCATGGCCAGAAGCTTTGGTAGGCGGAGACCACCTTTTGTTAGGATAAGATGTACTCCTGTTCCCCTTCAAAATAGGTCATTGTGGCAACCCTTCCCACCGAGTGTTTTGGAGGAAGAGGATCGGGCCAGTATAAGTAGAGCTAGACTACCACCTTAGAGAAAGAGGGAAGAGAGAAGGGGAGAGAGTCTTGAGCCCTCCCGAGATACCGCATCCTTGTACTAGTTCATACACATCCTCCCTCACGAGGCAATCGACCACAAAGTAGGAGTAGGGTCTTACACCACAAGGTGGCCTGAACCTGGGTAAATCATCATGTTCCGCCCTTTCTTCCCTCTCACTTGAGCATGCTGGAGCATCACCGTGAGGCAGTGAGCAGCGGGTTGTAGCTAGCGCAGTTCTTCGCGCACACCCCAGAGTTTGAACCATTCTTTGGGTCCCCAAAGCCCCGATTCCGACATGTTGTGGAGGATCACGATCACCTATGGGGCCGTCGGCCCCTTGTGGTTCGGCAATGCCGGAGCCGGATTTCGGGGACACAACATATCCCAAAAATTAACCCCTCGTGTCATCACTAGCCCAGGATTACTGTTACTGGTGGACACGTCCTTGTTACAGAATTACCAAGCTATTACAAGAATTGGATACAAGACCATAAAGGTCTAATGATACAACAGGGATTCCAGTGGTGGATGTCAGAAATGACTCATGGTACTCCAGCGTCGATGGGGCTCCTTTCCCACAGGAACAGCTGACCCGGATAATTCCTATCCGTGTGGCTGCTATCCTAGGCTCCGCAAGGTCGTCGATGTGGTACTCCTCATAGAACTCCTGACCTGGCCAAGTAAATAGCCAGGGACAAGCCTGTGAGTACGTTTGAATGTACTCGCAAACATCATGAACAAGAGATATGCCGAATGCAGCAGACAAAATATATGATCATGTTGAACCAAACTATATGCGTATGCTCATACTGGATCATGCTAAAATGCTCATGCTGACACAAATATAAATCATGACATGACAATAGCAAAATGATATGGAAGTAAATATAGCATGTTAGTCATGATCAAACTTGTCAGAAATAACGCAAATGAATGCCACGGGCAGTCTAGCCAGCCCAAGTGACATTCAAAAAAAAAGAAATGCCAGTCGGGTGTCAAGTGACGCCATGGTCGGACTTGAAGAGAAATGCCAATCGGATGTCCACAAGAGTAGTGGCGGGATAAACCGCCTGTTAACTCGAGAGACGCCATGAGAGGTCTTGAAAATAAAATTGAGTGCCCGGGGTAGTCTAGCCAGCCCCTGAGACACTCAGGAAAAATTCAAAATAAGAGAAACGGGTTAGTCCTCAATAATATGCATAACCATAATAATATTAACATGCATAAAATATTCATGGTAGCATCAGGGTGACAACAATTATCTTGCAAAATAATCCAGGCTCAATTTAATTATTTTCCTCCGAAGACAGACACTAAGACCGACACTTGACCAACCCAGACTGTAGCCCTTAACCGCGGACAAGGCTATTCGAATAGGTTTAAACTCTCCAGAGGGTGTACTCTTTACCCACAAGTAAAGGATTTCTTTAGTCAGTACCGTGACACTGACTAATTCCCATTACGGTCTTTGGGTTGAAAACACACCTGACCAGCACACACCAGATTAACTTTCCGGATGCCAGGAATCACCCAAAGCATCGTTCAAGAAAAACTTTAAGACGGAGAGACCAACGTCCTGCATGGGATCACTATTAATACGTGCGGATTACAAGGGGTGCCCCCCTCTCAGTCACAACTGGAAACACCCATGCCCCCTGACCCGATGACAGGATTTAGTCCACCAACATGGAAACCCTCATCGTAGCCCTCTATGTGGTGTGTGCACGGAAAGGGGTTAATAACTTACTGAACCATACCCCACCTGTTGCAGGGACAAGTGGCAGCACGAATCAATTATGGGAGTTACCGAAACAAGACTCAATCTACGGTCAACTCAGGAGGTTCAAATTTTCCTGCAGTGGTTAGCTCAACAAAGTATTCTTTCAACATCAATATCAAACAGGGCCATAACCCGTGCATGCTCCAACATGCCCACATTGATCATTCTTGTCACAACGAGTTTTCTGTGACGCCCCCGATTCAATCGTACACTAATCATACACGCAACATGTACGATCAAGATCAGGGACTCACGGGAAGATATCAGAACACAACTCTAAAAATAAATAAGTCATACAAGCATCATAATACAAGCCAGGGGCCTCGAGGGCTCGAATACAAGTGCTCGATCATAGACGACTCAGCGGAAGCAACAATATCTGAGTACAGACATAAGTTAAACAAGTTGCCATAAGATGGCTAGCACAAACTGGGATACAGATCGAAAGAGGCGCAGGCCTCCTGCCTGGGATCCTCCTAAACTACTCCTGGTCGTCGGCGGCGGCCTGCACGTAGTAGTAGGCACCCTCGGTGTAGTAGGGGTCGTCGAAGGTGGCGTCTGGCTCCTGGGCTCCAGCATCTGGTTGCGACAACCGGGTATAGAAAGGGGAAAACGGGGGAGCAAAGCAACCGTGAGTACTCATCCAAAGTACTCGCAAGCAAGGATCTACACTACATATGCAATGGTATCAATGAAATGGGTAGTATCTGTGGACTGAACTGCAGAATGCCAGAATAAGAGGGGGATAGCTAGTCCTATCGAAGACTATGCTTCTGGTAGCCTCCATCTTGAAGCATGTAGAAGAGAGTAGCAAATGCAGCATCAGTAACATCGCATAGCATAAACCTACCCGACTATCCTCTCCTCGTTGCCCTATGAGAGAGCGATCACCGGGTTGTATCTGGCACTTGAAAGGGTGTGTTTTATTAAGTATCCGGTTCTAGTTGTCATAAGGTCGAGGTACAACTCCGGGTCGTCCTTTTACCGAGGGACACGGCTATTCGAATAGATAAACTTCCCTGCAGGGGTGCACCACATTACCCAACACGCTCGATCCCTCTGGCCGGGCACACTTTCCTGGGTCATACCCGGCCTCGGAAGATCACCATGTCGCAGCCCTACCTAGGCCTAACAAAGAGGTCAGCACGCCAGTCTAAATCCTATGCGCGCAGGGGTCTGGGCCCATCGCCCATTGCACACCTGCACGTTGCGTGGGTGGCCGGTGAGCAGACCTAGCAACCTCCATTACAAAGGAAGTTGCGTTACGCGGTCCAACCCGGCGCGCGCCGCTCAGTCGCTGACGTCTAGGAGGCTTCGGCTGATACCATGACGTCGAGTACCCATAACTGTTCCCGCGTGGTGTTTAGCGCGTATAGGCTTGTAGCCAGACTCAGATCAAATACACAATCTAGTTAAGCGTGTTATTTTGAAGTAACCGTGGACGTCGACCAGGGCCAGGCCCACCTGTCTCCTAGGTGGTCACAACCTGCCCTGTCGCTCCGCCACAAAGTAACACTCGGGGGCCGTCGGGAACCTAGGCCCACCTCTGCCTGGATGGAACCACCTGCCCCTTCTGCCCCCATCTCCGAACAGTAACATAAGTATGTAATAGTATATAGTATATGTACCCGTGATCACCTCCCGAAGTGATCACGGCCCAGTAGTATAGCATGGCAGACGGACAAGAGTGTAGGGCCACTGATGTAATTCTAGCAACCTATACTAAGCATTTTAGGATTGCAGGTAAGGTATCAACAGTAGTAGCAAAGACAGGCTATGCAGCAGAATAGGATTAACCGAAAGTAGTAACATGCTACACTACTCTAATGCAAGCAGTAGAGAGAAGGAATAGGCGATATCGGGTTGATCAAGGGGGGGGGGCTTGCCTGGAAGTTGTGTCGACAGAGAAGGGTCATCGACGTAGTAGTCGTTCATGGCAGCGTTGTCAGCGGTCTCAGCGTCTATCAAGAGAGAAGGAGGGGGAAGGAAACAGTAAATACAAAGCAATCAAGGCTACACAAAGTATGACATGACAATATGCAGTGCCGGGTGTGCTCTAGCGTGGAGTTGCACGTTACCGAGAAAGGGGGATCCCATCCGGGAAAGTTGTCCCGGTTTCGGACATTTGTTAGACAGATGACCGGAGGGGGACGGTTGCATGTTCAGGTATTTAGAGGCATCTGACGGGAATACGGAGGGCGTATTCGGGTTCGTATCGGAATTCTGAGCAAGTTTCATGTATAAAGTATTTTCATCGGAGTTACGGATTATTTAATATGATTTTCTAAAGTTTTTATTAATTACTGGAATTTAATTAATTATTTAAATCAACATTATCCGAAACAGTGTTATGCTGACATCAGCATGACATCAGCAGGCGTCCTGACACGTGGGTCCCACATGTCATAGACTAGTTAGGTTATTTAGGGTTAACTAATTAATTAACATTTAATTAAACTAATTAATTAAATTAGATTAATCTAAACAGGGTTTAATTAGTTTAACTAAATGATTAGGTTAATTAAACCAAATTAATTAGGTTAATTAATTCACTTAATTAATTAATTAATTAATTTTTATTTATTTATTTTTAAAAAAAATGTTCCAGGGCGGGCCCCACGTGCCATAGGCATAGGGGCCTTAGCGGGTTAGCGGGCAGGAGGGCGCCGGGCGCCTGGGCGGGCGCGGGCGCCGGGCGCTGGACCCGGGCGCGGGGCAGGTCCAGGCGGCGGCTGCGGCGGCCGGCGCCGGCGCGCAGCGAGCAGCGGCGGCAGTCGCGGGCGGTGGTAGTGGCTGCGGGAGCCCAGCGGCAGCAGTGGCCGCAGCCAGCGGCGGAGCCTGCAGCGAGTGGGCACGGGAGTGGGGGGCGAGGGAGCAGAGCTCCGGTGCGGCCTTGGAGGGCGGAGGCGGCCAGCGGGCGAGCGGCAAGGCGAGCAGGGCAGGCGAGCGGGAGCGAGGCCAGGGGAGGCGCGGCGCGGGTGCAGCAGCGGGTTGCAGCGGGAGGCGGGCGCGCGCGGGGCCGGGTGGCGGCCACGGGCGAGCGCGTGCACGAGCACGGCGACGGGTACGGGGTGAGTGGGGGGGGGAGGTTGGGCGCGCGGACGCGCGTTGGGTGGGGACAGCCGGCGAGCGGGGTCACGGCGGACGGCGTGGCAACGGCGAGGTTGTCGCAGGCGGCGATGACGGAGGAAGGGGGGGACGGGGGGGGTCCTCACGTGCGTCGCTGGGAAGGGGGGTGGCGAGGCGCGGGAAGGTCCGGCGAGGAGGGGGTCGGGGACGGCGTCGAGCGACGGGCGTCGACGGTTGACGAGGTCGGGGCGGCGGCATCGGGGTCGTTGCCCTCCCCGATCCAGATCGGGGGAGGGAGCAGAGGTGAGGGAGAGTGGGGCGAGAGTGAGGGGGTAGCGGGTTAGGGTTTGCGGGGGCGTGGGGGGATAAGGGGGGATGGGGTGGGCCGGCCTGGCTAGCCCAGTGGTTAGCTGGGCCGAGGCCCAGCAAGGGGGTCTCTCTATTTTTTTTTAGTTTTTCTTTCATTTATTTTATTTCTTTTCTGTTTTCTTTTAGTTTCTTTTTATTATAGATTCACGTAATATTTAAAATGATCCCTAAATTAGTAATACCATTTAACTCACCGCCACAAAAAGTTTTACCCCAGAATAAAATAGTTAAAGATTTTATAAAACACAAAAGGCATTTAATTATTTGTTTTTGCTACTGTTTTATTCATCTTATAGTATTTAAATATTTTATAAAGGTGTGGTTTCTTCTCCACAGTTACCTATGCATTATTTGGCACAACCCGAACATTTTAGTTTTAAAGTTTGAAAACTTTTATTGTTTGACTTAGATTTTGAATACGAATTTGAATCGGTTTCGAAGCACGGTGAGTTTATCAACAGTAACCGAGGTGACATGGCATCATTAGCAGGGAATTACTGTAGCTTAATTATCCGGGCATCACAAATCTCCTCCACTACAAGAAATCTCGTCCCGAGATTTAAGAGGTAGAGCAAGGGGGAAAGGTCTGGTTACGATAGTCTAACGGATCTTCTCGGTCTTGGCTGCTCTTCTCGAAGAAGTTAATCCCTTTCGTTGATGTCTTCATTTCTCCGCTTTGGGTCATCATGATGAAGTAGGCATCCTTTCTTCGGGAACTCCATCGTACTTATGAAAAGATAAGGGGGTATTCCGGAAGAACGGGTCGTTACAGTGTTGCTTATCTGGTAGATAACATCAGGGAAGGTGGCGGAAAGTAACTCTCGATTTGAAACTTAAGACATTATCGAGAGCAAAGTAAGAAGGTGCAAAATAGAAGTTCCAAGCGCATAGGCAATCGTTCGTCGCCTGAAACAAAGTGTGAAAGGGATTCAGAGCAATGGGAATAAGTATTGCGTCTGATACCAGAATAGATCAATAGGTAGGTAGCCCGTGAATTACATATGAAGTCAACACGAGGAATATCTTTGGAAAAAGGGGTGTATAGGAGAGTCAGGTTTCGGTCCTGTGGAACTGTGGGTTATGGGCCCACCATGTGGGTTAAAGGTAGGAGGAGCAATGACATCTTGCACGATCATGATAGCAAGGCATGTCAGAGGGTAGCATGTCAGTTATGTCGGCAACAACGTCGGTACCAAGGGCAAGGGACGAAGAGAACCATTTTCCTGCTCGTTGAACGAGGCGGACCAATAGGCAAAGTTCTCGTCCATCGGTGGCTACCGAAATGTCATCAACAATAGGAACAGGGTCTTACTGGCAGAGTTGTACACCGAGGTGTTTGCATAAGCAGGAAAATATTGCTACTTAGATCATATAGATCACAAGAAAGGTTAAACAAAACAATGGAAAGGAAAATATGTTTATCAGATTAAACAAAACAATGGAAAGGAAAATGTGTTTAAACACATATTTCAGGGGTATATCCTTCCCAAGGACAAGCAGAGCATGATATTCATGACAGGATATAAAGTAGAAAACTCTTTAGGTAAGGGGAGAAAAATTTCATGACATTACCCATACAACGGTGTTTGGATAATTGATAAGGAAAATTTAGTATTGTGCTTCAAATGCTCTTATTGAAAATTGGAGTACCACAGACATGCTTTAAGATAGCATTGACATGGTCTTCAAGCAAAGGTCAGACTTTGGATACAGGAAGGATCCATCAGGAACAATTTGTAGAATAAGTCTTACGATTTCCTCATGGAAGAATGGATAACCTTGCTAAAAAGGAAAACTATAACAATAGGGCCTCCAGACAGGTGTGCTAAGCATGACATCACCTTACTGGGTTATATAAAGAACAATGTTATGACTCTTGGAAATATGTTCCAGCCATCATATCTGACCGAGGTTCAGACCTGATTGGTGTCAGGATACCTCAGACTCAGGATGTCCGGGAAGAAAAGGTGCAACACAAATTGTCGAGATGACATTGTAAGATTCTCGGGAAATGAACTATAGGAGCGGGTTCCCGAAACAATAGTTCATCATTAAACCAAGGAGAGGATGAGGAGGTGGCTGATGGACTCAGCGACAATTCATCGAGAATTCCACACGGATGGATTTCCACAATTATGTGAACAAGGAGATGACATTTGACAATTCAAATGATATAATGTTGTATGCCCGAGGAAAACATCCAAGATTAACCATTGGTTGACAGGTGCACCCGAAATATGGGCTGGGTTGCATGATCAATGTTAGAATGGTGACTTAATGAACAAAAGAATTAAAATGAAACTATCGACCATTCACTTCAAAGCAATAGCGTTGCTAGAAGTTTTGAATTTGCACATCATAATTCAATTGCTGGTATTCCGGTTAGAAACAACACGGGGACCAAGAAAAGAATGGTGATGGTGATAAGTATCACTTGTATAAGAATTCTCAAGAGGTGGTGAAATTCTCACGACATTCTTGACATAAAAGATGATAATACTCCAAGGTAGAACATAACATAAGCTAGATAGCAAGGAACTCAAGGTACCACACAAAACATGACCAAGTCTGTGTCTGGAAGGAAGGCATGGATGTGGTCGATGATAACACAGATCATCGAGGGGCAAGCATGGAATTTCTCCTCATGAATTCAATTGATCTCTCGGAAGAAGTTAAAGTGTTGACGATGATCACGACACATTTGTTGAGAGGCTTCTTGAAGATGTAATCGATCATCGATGACATCAAGCAAAAGGAATGATGAAGCGAAAGGTTATTGGAACCAAGGGTATGACACAAACTCGAAATCAAGCTTGCTGTTCAAGGCGAGATGATATGACGATGAAGATCGACGTAAGTTTAACTCATCGTCGAAATTGTGCTCCGAGAAGCAGTACTAGGTAGCATAGTTAAGATAACGAAGTAGCCGATTAGGCTAAGAATGACATGAGTTGAAAGTTAAATTTCCCAGCAGTACATTACTAGGAGTATTGGATCACAGGGTGGATACGATTCACTTATCGATGTTCTCAGTTGACAAACAACCCAAAAACCCGTGGAATACTGAATCAGTGAGAAGGAATACTTGACGAAGACTCATAAGAAGTATTGCAGTCCCATGATATCATCGGGATACCAGGGGGTAATACTCGAAGGTAGAACATGATAGAAGTTGAACTGGGTCGTTGACTTGCGATAGCGGATACTTTAATCTCGTCAAAAATAGACGAGGCACTGGAATGGTTTCCTTTCAGATATAATGAATAAGGTTAGTATGGTCGGGACCATAACTGCAAGGGATCCAATTCAATGACACCGAAAGAATTATTCAAATGATTAAATATTCTTGCAAGAAGCTTTCATGATAAGCTCCACATCGAGTCCATGGGTAAGAACACAAAGGTTCGGGGTCGACTCCCACTTCTTCAATGCATAACATTTCATTCGCTTCTCGTCTTCGAAGAAGTTGTAGAATTGAAAAGTATCTGGTAAAACACCAGAAGAGAATGTCTTGTGTAAACTTTCGGGTTCACACGGTTTAGGGAAGGTATATGTTCATCCCATAGGGCATCTTAGGAACATATAACGCTTCAGGAGTAAATTATACAAGCTCGAAAGCAGAGTATGGTTGGGAACGCAGAGGATACAATTTACCAACTGCATTATGTATCATGGAAGAATTCACAAGGCAGTTAAATATGAAGGACACTGTCGATTAATAATCCGAGGAAGGATCGGATGTCCATAGCGGAGCTGATGTGAGCATCGGCACACAACTAGATAAAGAAAGAACGCAAAGGCATCGGATTATAGGACATCTGAATAATTTGATGCTTAGATAACAAAGGAATTATGAATTCCAATACGAAGGATCAGAAGCAGACGCTCTGATCAAGGATGGATAACTAGAATAGACCTAAGGGTACAATCGACGGCAAATAGATTGTTCGAGAACCAGCTCATGTTCAGAATGACGTCTGAGTTAGAAAGATAATTTTAAAAGGATCAACTAATGATCGCGTGCATTCGCACTCATGTTGAATCAATAATATCAAAATGACGGTGTCAAAGGATACTAATGAATATTACCAGACATATGGGAAGCATCCATAATGCAAGCAGACAAGTATTTGCAGAGCAATAAGCTGCTACGGATTTTCGGGTGATCGAATAGTATTTCAATGTATCTTGTGAATCATATGAACAGAAGGGGGGAGAACGGATACTCGGTAAGTGCGAGGAATTATCCGTAGGGGGTATTCATGAGGCAAGAACTGCAAGGCAGTAACCTCAAGGATTGTCGGAACAACGAAGAGCAGTTCGGGGCATCTTGTAATAACAAGACCAAAGGGGATTGAATGTCAGAGTGGCAAGGGTATGTAGTTATCCATAAGGATTTAACAGCGGTAGGAAATTTGCAAAGGCGGTGGACACAGGTGTCTCGGGAAATCATCGAATAGCATCTTCGGAACCTACTGGTGAAGCAGGCGATCATCTGTAATAAGGGGCTCTCCGGGTGGATGTAATCCCGAGATCCTAATGTTTGAGTTAGTAAATTCATTTTAACCCGAATAGAAGAGAGATCAGAGTCCCAGAGTATAGACGAGGAATAAAAGATCCTAATACCACCCAATGGCGACTTGGGCCCGTAAGACACACAGCCATGTTAGTAAAAGTTTTGCAATGTCTAGACTCAACTTCGGCCAAGGAGTGTGGAAGGGGGGTTCCTATAGGCAGTCGGCTCTGATACCAACTTGTGACGCCCCCGATTCAATCGTACACTAATCATACACGCAACATGTACGATCAAGATCAGGGACTCACGGGAAGATATCACAACACAACTCTAAAAATAAATAAGTCATACAAGCATCATAATACAAGCCAGGGGCCTCGAGGGCTCGAATACAAGTGCTCGATCATAGACGAGTCAGCGGAAGCAACAATATCTGAGTACAGAAATAAGTTAAACAAGTTGCCATAAGATGGCTAGCACAAACTGGGATACAGATCGAAAGAGGCGCAGGCCTCCTGCCTGGTATCCTCCTAAACTACTCCTGGTCGTCGGCGGTGGCCTACACGTAGTAGTAGGCACCCTCGGTGTAGTAGGGGTCGTCGAAGGTGGCGTCTGGCTCCTGGGCTCCAGCATCTGGTTGCGGCAACTAGGTATAGAAAGGGGAAAAAGGGGGAGCAAAGCAACCGTGAGTACTCATCCAAAGTACTCGCAAGCAAGGATCTACACTACATATGCAATGGTATCAATGAAATGGGTAGTATCTGTGGACTGAACTGCAGAATGCCAGAATAAGAGGGGGATAGCTAGTCCTATCGAAGACTACTCTTCTGGTAGCCTCCATCTTGAAGCATGTAGAAGAGAGTAGCAAGTGCAGCATCAGTAACATCGCATAGCATAAACCTACCCGACGATCCTCTCCTCGCCGCCCTGTGAGAGAGTGATCACCGGGTTGTATCTGGCACTTGAAAGGGTGTGTTTTATTAAGTATCCGGTTCTAGTTGTCATAAGGTCGAGGTACAACTCCGGGTCGTCCTTTTACCGAGGGACACGGCTATTCGAATAGATAAACTTCCCTGCAGGGGTGCACCACATTACCCAACACGCTCAATCCCTCTGGCCGGGCACACTTTCCTGGGTCATACCCGGCCTCGAAAGATCAACACGTCGCAGCCCTACCTAGGCCTAACAGAGAGGTCAGCACGCCGGTCTAAATCCTATGCGCGCAGGGGTCTGGGCCCATCGCCCATTGCACACCTGCATGTTGCGTGGGCGGCCGGTGAGCAGACCTAGCAACCTCCATTACAAAGGAAGTTGCGTTACGCGGTCCAACCCGGCGTGCGCCGCTCAGTCGCTAACGTCTAGGAGGCTTCAGCTGATACCACGACGTCGAGTACCCATAACTGTTCCCGCGTGGTGGTTAGCGCGTATAGGCTCGTAGCCAGACTCAGATCAAATACCCAATCTCGTTAAGCGTGTTATTTTGAAGTAACCGCGGACGTCGACCAGGGCCAGGCCCACCTGTCTCCTAGGTGGTCACAACCTGCCCTGTCGCTCCGCCACAAAGTAACACTCGGGGGCCGTCGGGAACCTAGGCCCACCTCTGCCTGGATGGAACCACCTGCCCCTTCAGCCCCCATCTCCGAACAGTAACATAAGTATGTAATAGTATATATTATATGTACCCGTGATCACCTCCCGAAGTGATCACGACCCAGTAGTATAGCATGGCAGACGGACAAGAGTGTAGGGCCACTGATGTAATTCTAGCAACCTATACTAAGCATTTTAGGATTGCAGGTATGGTATCAACAGTAGTAGCAAAGACAGGCTATGCAGCAGAATAGGATTAACCGAAAGCAGTAACATGCTACACTACTCTAATGCAAGCAGTAGAGAGAAGGAATAGGCGATATCGGGTTGATCAAGGGGGGGGGCTTGCCTGGAAGCTGTGTCGAGAGAGAAGGGTCATCGACGTAGTAGTCGTTCACGGCAGCGTCGTCAGCGGTCTCAGCGTCTATCGAGAGAGAAGGAGAGGGAAGGAAACAGTAAATACAAAGCAATCAAGGCTACACAAAGTATGACATGACAATATGCAGTGCCGGGTGTGCTCTAGCGTGGAGTAGCACGTTACCGAGAAAGGGGGATCCCATCCGGGAAAGTTTTCCCGGTTTCGGACATTTGTTAGACAGATGACCGGAGGGGGACGGTTGCATGTTCAGGTATTTAGAGGCATCTGACGGGAATACGAAGGGCGTATTCGGGTTCGTATCGGAATTCTGAGCAAGTTTCATGTATAAAGTATTTTCATCGGAGTTACGGATTATTTAATATGATTTTCTAAAGTTTTTATTAATTACTGGAATTTAATTAATTATTTAAATCAACATTATCCGAAACAGCGTTATGCTGACGTCAGCATGACATCAGCAGGCATCCTGACACGTGGGTCCCACATGTCATAGACTGGTTAGGTTAATTAGGGTTAGCTAATTAATTAACATTTAATTAAACTAATTAATTAAATTAGATTAATCTAAACATGGTTTAATTAGTTTAACTAAATGATTAGGTTAATTAAACCAAATTAATTAGGTTAATTAATTCACTTAATTAATTAATTAATTAATTTTTATTTTTTTATTATTTATTTATTTTTTTATTTAAAAAAACGTTCCAGGGCGGGCCCCACGTGCCATAGGCACAGGGGCCTTAGCGGGTTAGCGGGCAGGAGGGCGCCGGGCGCCTGGGCGGGCGCGGGCGCCGGGCGCTGGACCCTGGCGCGGGGCAGGTCCAGGCGGCGGCTGTGGCCGCCGGCGACGGCGCGCAGCGAGCAGCGGCGGCAGTCGCGGGCGGTGGTAGTGGCTGCGGGAGCCCAGCGGCAACAGTGGCCGCAGCCAGCGGCGGAGCCTGCAGCGAGTGGGCACGGGAGTGGGGGGCGAGGGAGCAGAGCTCCGGTGCGGCCGTGGAGGGCGGAGGCGGCCAGCGAGCGAGCGGCAAGGCGAGCAGGGCAGGCGAGCGGGAGCGAGGCTAGGGGAGGCGTGGCGCGGGTGCAGCAGCGGGTTGCAGCGGGAGGCGAGCGCGCGCGTGGTCGGGTGGCGGGCGCGCGCGGGGCCGGGTGGCGGCCGCGGGCGAGCGCGTGCACGAGCACGACGACGGGTACGGGGTGAGTGGGGGAGGTCGGGCGCGCGGACGCGCGCTGGGTCGGGACAGACGGCGAGCGGGGTCACGGCGGACGGCGCGGCAACGGCGAGGTCAGCGCAGACGTACGACGGAGGAAGGGGGAGACGGGGGGGTCCTCACGTGCGTCGTTGGGAAGGGGGGCGGCGAGGCGCGGGGAGGTCCGGCGAGGAGGGGGTCGGGGACGGCGTCGAGTGACGGGCGTCGACGGTTGACGAGGTCGGGGCGGCGGCATCGGGGTCGTTGCCCTCCCCAATCCAGATCGGGGGAGGGAGCAGAGGCGAGGGAGAGTGGGGCGAGAGTGAGGGGGTAGCGAGTTAGGGTTTGCGGGGGCGTGGGGGGATAAGGGGCGATGGGGTGGGCCGGCCTGGCTAGACCGGTGGTTAGCTGGGCCGAGGCCCAGCAAGGGGGGGTCTCTCTGTTTTTATTTTTTATTTTTGTTTTACTTTTTCTTTCATTTATTTTATTTCTTTTCTGTTTTCTCTTAGTTTCTTTTTATTATAGATTCACCTAATATTTAAAATGATCCCTAAATTAGTAATACCATTTAACTCCGCCACAAAAAGTTTTACCCCAGAATAAAATAGTTAAAGATTTTATAAAACTCAAAAGGCATTTAATTATTTTGTTTTTGCTACTGTTTTATTCATCTTATAGTATTTAAATATTTTATAAAGGTGTGGTTTCTTCTCCACAGTTACCTATGCATTATTTGGCACAACCCGAACATTTTAGTTTTAAAGTTTGAAAACTTTTATTGTTTGACTTAGATTTTGAATACGAATTTGAATCGGTTTCGAAGCACGGTGAGTTTATCAACAGTAACCGAGGTGACGTGGCATCATTAGCAGGGAATTACTGTAGCTTAATTATCCGGGCGTCACATTTTCAGTCTCACGGTCACTTTTCTCGTGGCTGATTCTTTCCTGCAGATTAGTCCGGATCATATAGACATATGTGACATGTGAAAGTAACCCTCCTTATTCATGCTTCATGAAGATGCAATATCATCAAGGAATCATGCATGCATAACTAGGTATATTCAAAATTTATTCGAATTCAACATACTCATGATTTAATCATTCTTGCAAATAATTCAACCATGCAATCACCATATCAAGTGTTCAAGATGCTTGCCTTGAGCATGCAGAAGTGTGGGGTGCATCCAAAAGTTTTGAAAATTTTGTCTTCCCTCCAATTCGTATTTTAAAGAGTATAGCAATTACCACATAAATCAAAACAGTGCCAAAAATTGTTTGGAATTTTTTTTGAAATAAACACCAAAATAAACTAGATGAAAAATAAGAAACAACAGACAAAGAATCAATTCATTTAGAGTCCAGATGATTTACTTAGAGAATTTCTAAGTTGAAAAGAATAAAGAAATGGACTATTTAATTGCTCCAATAGAAACAAGGCTTAGTAAAAATGTTCACCTAGGCTGGAATGATAGAGCATGATTTTAGGTGTAAATAGAAATTTGAATCACTAAAATTGGGTTTGAAATGGATTCTGTAGAATTATTTGTAACTACTGGAAAGGGAAAAGGAGAAGGAACAGGGGAGTGCCCTGAGCGTTATATAGCCGCCTGGCGCTACCGGGCCGGCCCAGCTGATCAGCCGTGCGAGAAGCCGATGACGTCGAAGACGTATTCTGGAAAGCCGTTTCCACTTAACACCGGGTCGGTGGGTGCTGTGTCACTGACAGTGGGCCCGCCTGGCCCACTGGTCAGATTTGACCAGGTCGCACCACGCGCGTCTTCTCCGGCAGAACAAAGGCGGTTCCGGCGAGTCTCGTCGGCGAACGGCGGCGCCATTCAGGGAGCTGAAGCCATCTTCGTGTTCAGGACATCGATGCGGCCCTGTGGGTGTCCTTCTTGGTTGCCGCAGTGAAAGGAATCACCGACGGTGAGCTTCTCGGTGGGCGGCGGCCGTCGGTGAAAGAGGGGTTCCGCCTATGGTGGCTCTCGAGACGAATTGAAGATTGGAATGGAGTCATGAAATCAAGAGGAAGTGGGTGGTGAGGAGAAAGGAGAGGGGGAGAGTCGGACGGAGTTGGAATCGGTCGAGGGGTGGTGGCGGTGGCTTCGGCCGGAGGCGGGGAAGAAGGCACTGCCGAGCTCGGTTGACTGCTCAGGGAGACGCCTAGGAGAGGGGGAGGTCATATGGTTGAGAGCGACGAGCTCGGGGAGGTTCATATAGGGGAATGCGTCGGTGCCGTAGCTTCCCGACTAAGGATTCAGTGGCGGCAGTCATAACTGCGGTAGAGGAGGCCGGTGGGGGGGCGTTGGAGGTCAGTGCGGTGATCAGTGGTGTTAGATGAGGTCGTGGCGATCCGCAGTAATGGAGATGTATGCTGGTTGGCTCCGGCGGCTTGGACGGTGGCGTAGCCGAGAAGGCAGCCACAGGTGGCGGCCCTGGACGGTGGGAGGGCGGCGCTAGGGACCGTGGAGAAGTGTCGGTGATGCTCATTGATGATCAGGTGGTCTAGGAAAAGACCAAAATGAGCAAGGGCAGCAGCAGCAGTCGATGCCAGGGCTTGCTATCCGTGCACTCTGCTCACGCGTTTGGCATGCACATGAGCTACTCGACCAAATGCCTGGGTGGGCCACATTGATCTAATCAGTCTGATTTTTGGCAGGTGGATGCTTACAAGAGTGGCAAGGCTAGTGGACATGCTATTTTGGCCAGAAGAGCAAGTTCCAAATGTAGCTGGAAACTTGCAAAATTCCTGTCATGCCCACAATCTGTTTGACAAAATGCTAGGGTTGTCTAGAAGATTTTGTTGGAAGTGAAAATTGGCAGTGTGGTGTCTCCTTACATGGTAAAGATACTTGTGAAGTTGTTTTGTGGAAAGAGAAAACTTTCTAATGCAAGTTTGGAAGAGTTTCAGTTCTGGATAGAAAGTTTAGAGGAGTATTTGGTGGACTAAAAAGATTTCAATGGAGCTAAAATTTTGGACTTAAGGGTTTGGTTGGAAGGACTATAAGTGGGAAAAAATTCAGAATTAATGGAGCAAGGAAAATAGGGGTTGTAGTGCAAAGTTGGATCTGGACCAGAAATGAAAAGAGCTTGTTTCACTCAATTTTTTCAAAAGACCAAGTTTGGTTTTTGCATAAAAGTGATTTATAGGCATCACATGACCCCTCATAATTTTTGTGGAATTTTGAAAGAATTATTTAAAGTAGTTGTAGTGCAACAGAGGCATTTAAAATATTGAAATAGCTGTTAAAAGAATTGTTTAGAGGCAAATTTTATTATGAAAATAATTCTTACTGTTATTAAACTATATTTGAAAAGTTTAAGAAAACTACCAAAGTCACAATATTATTTCCAAAAAAAATTCTATATGGAGGGAAGAATTTTGGAAAACAGAAACAGAAAATACTCTGAAAATAATAAAGGACTTAATATAATTCAAAATTTTATTTCTGGCCAAAATTTTACTTAATAAAAATATGATTAAATTTTTGGGGTGTTACAAACTCTACTCCCCTTAAGAAAATCTCGTCCTCGAGATTTGTTAAGGACGGAAGAATTAAATGCAAATCACAACAGACAAGCAATCATGCACAAGACAATAACACACAAGCACATCATTCAATCAAACACTACACACTGCTAGAAATATACACATATTCGTCTACAGCATGACGGTGGAATTTACAGGGCAACAGGGTTGCTAAGGACATGGCAACTACTCTGGCAGACTCAGTCCACTTCGTTGACATCCAGACGGGCGTGTCTTGCGGATGTCGAGGCTTCTCCGGGGGCTTCACCGTCAGAGTTGGCTGGAGTGTTATGAGGAGCTGCAGGGTTGGGGTAGCGATGATGACCCACGCGGGGTGTAGTGGCTACAGACCCGTTGGAGGAAATCCCAAAGAGACGACGAAGTTCATCCGGGGTAACGAATGCATTGCCCGGGTGGGCAACAGGGGCTGACCTCGCAGGCTCAATTGGTCTCCCGAACAGTACTATCGGGTTGTCAGTGGCAGGTGCAGCTTCACTTCTCACCGGGGCCAGGAGAACAAGCGTCCTGCGGGTCTCAATTAGATCATTGGTGACCTGATTGAATAGTGCCTCTTGCGCTCTCAGGTAGCGCACCAGATGCACTAGGGCAAGATCCGTCTCATGGTCTCCATTGGCGACTTGGGTCGGGCTACCATAGCTTTCACGACTAGGGTAGTAGTAGAAAGAGCGGCAGTTAACCCTCGGCAACAGGTGCCGGAGTTGAACTACAGCCTCTCGGGCTGCAAGTTGGATGGCTTGGGGTTCGTCGGAGGTCGTCCTTCCAGTGAACCGGTAAGGGCGCTCTGCGGTGATGCCCCTCCCGTAGATGTGCACCGTTGCCCAGAAGTGGTGGATGGCATCACTCACGTGCTCTTGGTACACAACATACTCCGGCGGCTCTTCGATGCCGAGAGCACGACGGGTGAGATTGGCAAGGATGACTACAAAGCCTTCAAGCTCGGCTGCGGTGGTCTCGTTGTGGATGATGGGACCAGGCGTCTTGGGATGTTGGATATTGAACTGAGAGTGAGGCTGTGATGTGCTGGGTTGGGGCAGGGCTTCTCTTATAAGCCAGCAGAGTCTTCCATCGCACGCTTGCGGAGGGGACAACTCAGGTGTCGGCCATAGGCACATGGCCTATGGGCTAGGTTGATAGGTTGGGCACCGACTATCAAAAGATGTCGGCTGGCCACTGTGCAGGCTTAACGGATGGGATGGGCTTGACGGTGGGTAGGAAAAGATGTGGGCGGTGTGGAAACCTAGGGATAGTGACCAGGCTAAGATTGGATTAGCCAATGGTCAGCCTGGCTCTGATACCAAGGCTGCCGGGGCCGGATTTCGGGGACACAACATATCTCAAAAATTAACCCCTCGTGTCATCACCAGCCCAGGATTACTGTTACTAGTGGACACGTCCTTCTTACAGAATTACCAAGCTTTTACAAGAATTGGATACAAGACCATAAAGGTCTAATGATACAACAGGGATTCCGGTGGTGGATGTCAGAAATGAATCGTGGTACTCCAGCGTCGATGGGGCTCCTTTCCCATAGGAACAGCTAACCCAAATAATTCCTATCCGCGTGGCTGCTATCCTAGGCTTCGCATGGTCGTCGATGTGGTACTCCTCGTAGAACTCCTGACCTGGCCAAGTAAATAGCCAGGGACAAGCATGTGAGTACGTTTGAATGTACTCGCAAACATCATGAACAAGAGATATGCCGAGTGCAGCAGACAAAATATATGATCATGTTGAACCAAACTATATGCGTATGCTCATGCTGGATCATGCTAAAATGCTCATGCTGACACAAATCTAAATCATGACATGACAATAGCAAAATGATACGGAAGTAAATATAGCATGTTAGTCATGATCAAACTTGTCAGAAATAACGCAAATGAATGCCACGGGTAGTCTAGCCAGCCCAAGTGACATTAAAAAAAAAGAAATGCCAGTCGGGTGTCAAGTGACGCCACGGTCGGACTTGAAGAGAAATGCCAATCGGGTGTCCACAAGAGTAGTGGCGGGATAAACTGCCTGTTAACTCGAGAGACGCCACGAGAGGTCTTGAAAATAAAATTGAGTGCCCGGGGTAGTCTAGCCAGCCCCTAAGACACTCAGGAAAAATTCAAAATAAGAGAAACGGGTTAGTCCTCAATAATATGCATAACCATAATAATATTAACATGCATAAAATATTCATGGTAGCATCAGGGTGACAACAATTATCCTGCAAAATAATTCAGGCTCAATTTAAATATTTTCCTCCGAAGACCGACACTTGACCAACCCAGACTGTAGCCCTTAACCGCGGACACGGCTATTCGAATAGGTTTAAACTCTGCAGAGGGTGTACTTTTTACCCACAAGTAAAGGATTTCTTTAGTCAGTACCGTGACACTGACTAACTCCCATTACGGTCTTTGGGTTGAAAACACACCTAACCAGCACACACCAGATTAACTTTTCGGATGCCAGGAATCACCCAAAGCATCATTCAAGAAAAACTTTAAGACGGAGAGACCAACGTCCTGCATGGGATCACTATTAATACGCGCGGATTACAAGGGGTGCCCCCCTCTCAGTCACAACTGGAAACACCCATGCCCCCTGACCCGATGACAGGATTTAGTCCACCAACATGGAAACCCTCATCGTAGCCCTCTATGTGGTGTGTGCACGAAAAAGGGTTAACAACTTACTGAACCATACCCCACCTGTGGCAGGGACAAGTGGCAGCATGAATCAAGTACGGGGGTTACCGGAACAAGACTCGATCTACGGTCAACTCAGGAGGTTCAAATTTTCCTGCAGTGGTTAGCTCAACAAAGTATTCTTTCAACATCAATATCAAACAGGGCCATAACCCGTGCATGCTCCAACATGCCCACACTGATCATTCTCGTCACAACGAGTTTTCAGTCTCACGGTCACTTTTCTCGTGCCTGATTCTTTCCTGCAGATTAGTCCGGATCATATAGACATATGTGACATGTGAAAGTAACCGTCCTTATTCATTCTTCAGGAAGATGCAATATCATCAAGGAATCATGCATGCATAACTAGGTATATTCAAAATTTATTCGAATTCAACATACTCATGATTTAATCATTCTTGCAAATAATTCAACCATGCAATCACCATATCAAGTGTTCAAGATGCTTGCCTTGAGCATGCAGAAGTGTGGGGTGCACTCCAAAAGTTTTGTCTTCCCTCCAATTCCTATTTTAAAGAGTATAGCAATTACCACATAAATCAAAACAGTGCCAAAAATTGTTTGGATTTTTTTTTTGAAATAAACACCAAAATAAACTAGGTGAAAAATAAGAAACAACAGAAAAAGAATCAATTCATTTAGAGTCCAGATGATTTACTTAGAGAATTTCTAAGTTGAAAAGAATAAAGAAATGGACTATTTAATTGCTCCAACAGAAACAAGGCTTAGTAAAAATGTTCACCTAGGCTGGAATGATAGAGCATGATTTTAGGTGTAAATAGAAATTTGAATCACTAAAATTGGGTTTGAAATGGATTCTGTAGAATTATTTGTAACTACTGGAAAGGGAAAAGGAGAAGGAACAGGGGTGTGCCCTGAGTGTTATATAGCCGCCTGGCGCTACCGGGCCGGCCCAGCTGATCAGCCGTGCGAGAAGCCGATGACGTCGAAGACGTATTCCGAAAAGCCGTTTCCACTTAACGCCGGGTTGGTGGGTGCTGTGTCACTGACAGTGGGCCCGCCTGGCCCACTAGTCAGATTTGACCAGGTCGCCCCGCATGCGTCTTCTCCGGCAGAACAGAGGCGGTTCCGGTGAGTCTCGTCGGCGAACGGCGGCACCATTCGGGGAGTTGAAGCCATCTTCATGTTCAGGAGATCGATGTGGCCCTGTGGGTGTCCTTCTTGGTTGTCGCAGTGAACGGAATCACCGATGGCGAGCTTCTCGGTGGGTGGCGGCCGTCGGTGAAAGTGGGGTTCCGCCTATGGTGGCTCTCGAGACGAATTGAAGATCGGAATGGAGTCATGAAATCAAGAGGAAGTGGGTGGTGAGGAGAGAGGAGAGGGGGAGGGTCGGACGGAGTTGGAATCGGTCGAGGGGTGGTGGCGGTGGCTTTGTCCGGAGGCGGGGAAGAAGGCACTTCCGAGCTCGGTTGACTGCTCAGGGAGACGCCTAGGAGAGGGGGAGGTCGTATGGTTGAGCGCGACGAACTCGGGGAGATTCATATAGGGGAATGCGTCGGTGCCATAGCTTCCCGACTACGGATTCAGTGGCAGTAGTCATAATTGCGGCAAAGGAGGCCGGTGGGGGGGCGTTGGAGGTCGGTGCGGTGATCTGTGGTGTTAGGTGAGGTCGTGGCGATCCGCAGTAATGGAGAGGTATGCTGGTTGGCTCCGGCGGCTTGGACGGTGGCGTAGCCGAGAAGGCAGCCACGGGTGGCGGCCCTGGACGATGGAAGGGCGGTGCTAGGGGCCGGGGAGAAGTGTCGGTGATGCTCAGTGATGATCAGGTGGTCTAGGAAAAGACCAAAATGAGCAAGGGCAGCAGCAGAGGAGCAGCAGCAGTCGATGCCAGGGCTTGCTATCCGTGCACTCTGCTCACGCGTTTGGCATGCACATGAGCTGCTCGACCAAATGCCTGGGTGGGCCACATAGATCTAATCAGTCTGATTTTTGGCAGGTGGATGCTTACAAGAGTGGCAAGGCTAGTGGACATGCTGTTTTGGCCAGAAGAGCAAGTTCCAAATGTAGCTTGCAAACTTGCAAAATTCCTGTCATGCCCATAATCTGTTTGACAAAATGCTAGGGCTGTCTAGAAGATTTTGTTGGAAGTGAAAATTGGCAGTGTGGTGTCTCCTTACATGGTAACGATGCTTGTGAAGTTGTTTTGTGGAAAGAGAAAACTTTCTAATGCAAGTTTGGAAGAATTTCAGTTCTGGACAGAAAGTTCAGAGGAGTATTTGGTGGACTAAAAAGATTCCAATGGAGCTAAAATTTTGGACTTAAGGGTTTGGTTGGAAGGACTATAAGTGGGAAAACTTCAGAATTAATGGAGCAAGGAAAATAGGGGTTGTAGTGCAAAGTTGGATCTGGACCAGAAATGAAAAGAGCTTGTTTCACTCAAATTTTTCAAAAGACCAAGTTTGGTTTTTGCATAAAAGTGATTTATAGGCATCACATGACCCCTCATAATTTTTGTGGAATTTTGAAAGAATTATTTAAAGTAGTTGTAGTGCAACAGAGGCATTTAAAATATTGAAATAGCTGTTAAAAGAATTGTTTAGTGGCAAATTTTATTATGAAAATAATTCTTACTGTTATTAAACTATATTTGAAAAGTTTTAAGAAAACTACCAAAGTCACAATATTATTTCCAGAAAAATTTATATATGGAGGGAAGAATTTTGGATAACAGAAACAGAAAATACTCTGAAAATAATAAAGGACTTAATATAATTCAAAATTTTATTTTTGGCTAAAATTTTACTTAATAAAAATATGATTAAATTTTTGGGGTGTTACAGGCAAGGGGGGAGATCACGTTACACAAAGAGCGGAGGCCATGAAACAGCACGATGGTGGTGACACTGGTGGTTTTTACCCAGGTTCGGGCCGCTGGGAAGCGTAAAACCCTACTCCTGCTTTGGTGGATTGGATGGGGGAACACGAAGAACACACAATGCTCAAGCCCGACAAGGTGGCCTCGGGGAGAGGTGCTACGCGCGTACAAGTGTGCAAGGGTCCGAATCCTTTGCTAGTTTGCCTTGGACCTCCTTTTATAGACCAAGGGGTAACCATAGTGGAAAAACAGTCTTTATCTAGTGATTAGATAGCTAACAGTGATCGTACCTAACTCTAGCAGTTAGGACAAAGTGCATTAAATGCACTACTAGGTGTCGTGCTAAGGGTGAAGCCTGGCAAGCCTGTCGTGCTGCTTAATCATCTTCTGCTTATCTGTTCGACACGCCTCTAGACGGGTGTCACATGAGAGTAATGTTTCTTCTAATGGGTTGCCATGTGCTTGGTGGTAGCCACTTAATCACCTGGAGGCTTGACACCGCATTGATTAGTGATTTGCGTCATGGTGCGGTGGAGCGGTGGTGCCGTGGCGGGGGTCCTCGCCCTTGGCGGACCTGGCAAACCTGCCGGG